>CP129447.1:7500-2407500 GCA_030445155.1 Quercus variabilis
AAACCCTAAACCCTTAAACCCTAAAAACCCTAATATTAGTTTTTTATGGATTGACCTCACGCTGTGGAAAATATATTTTAAAACCAAAATTATCAATGGAATGTTCGACTTCATGTTTTACGCCCTTCTGTAAGGGCATAGGTAGAATCTGAATTTTGGGTAGCAAGGTGGGCCATGTTTAGATGAAAATAAGCATCTCGATTGCTTGTCTACTCTCTAAAAGATTCACACCTCGTCTACAACTTCCTTATTGATCAAACTTTATTGTCACAACGGTGAATAACTATCACCTAACACTTCTTTTTTCCTAAATTTTTTTTTTTTTTATTTATTGACCTCACGCGATAGAAAAAAAAACATTTTAAAACGGAATTTGCCAACGAAACGGTCGACTTCCAGCTTCTATTGACCTCGCGCGATAGAAAAAATATTTTAAAACGAAGTTTTCCATCGAAACGGTCGACTTCCAGTTTTACGCCGTTCTATCGGCGCATAGGTGGAATTCAACTAGCTACTAAAACATATTTTTACCCAAATTTTGATTTTATATGGGTTGACCTCGCGCTATGGAAAATATATTTTAAAACTAAAAATTGTCAACGGAATGTTCGACTTCCTGTTTTACGCGCAAGAAGAAATGGAAATTTCTCAGAAGGCATCTTTCAAATGCTAGAGTATTCTCAAAGTTTGACCTTAAAGCAAGATTTTGGCAACTAGGAATCCATCCAGAAGAAAGATACAAGACGACATTCTGCATTCCAGACCATCATTATCAATTGACAGTCATGCCTTTTGGCCTTAAAAATGCTCCATCCTAATTTCAAAAAGCAATGGTAACTCTGTTCCAACCCCCTTGACAAATGCATTAATCTATGTAGATGATATCCTTTTGTTCTCAAAGGACAAAGAGTCTCATGAAAAATTGCTCACTGAATTCTACAATTTGGTAAGATCACAAGAGGTAATGCTTTCAGAAAAGAAAATGGTCAGAGGACAGTCTTCCATAGACTTTTTGGGAGTAAATATTTCAGAAGGGAAGTATACTTTACAACCTCACATAGCTGTCTCTCTTGGTGAATTTCCAAACAAACTCACAAGTGCTAAGCAAATACAACAGTTCCTTGGAATTGTAAATTATATGTCAGATTTCATCCCAAAGATTTCCAAGTATAGGAATTGTTTGGCTCAGTTATTGAAGAAATCATCTCCAGAATGAAATTCTATTCATATAGAAGTAGTCCAACAGCTGAAGAAATTAGCAGAAAAGCTTCCCCCTTTGCAGATTCCAGGCCCAGGTAAACGGATATTGTAAACAGATGCTAGTGATGAATATTGGGCAGCAGCCCTTATTAAGGAACTTAATGGCAGAAGAAACATTTATGGATATAAAAGTGGTGCATTTAAGCCTTCAGAATTTCATTACCACTCCATTTTCAAAGAGATTCTAGTAGTCAAACATGGGATTGAAAAATTCCAATTCCATCTTATTGGGCATAATTTTCTAGTAGAAATGGACATGTCCTCTTTCCCCAAAATGCTCCAGTTCAAAAGGAAAATGCTTCCACACCCTCAGTTACTCAGATGGTCAAATTGGTTTTCACAATGGTCTTTTCAAGTAAAACACATCAAAGGCAAAGATAATCTCATCACTGATTATCTTTCTAGAAAGCCTCATGCCCTTAACACCACCATTATTCCTCCACCTTTGAGTGTATATCCTATTACTGATCCATCCTCATCCTCAAACCCTCCCATTGCAGAACCTAATGATATCCTTACTATGATAGACACCCTCCTTCCAGAAATAAAAGACCAGATAAAAACTTTGACCCTTCAAGCCAAATCCAAAAGAATCATTAGAACCCTTCATGAATACCTTAAAAAACACCAGTGTCACTTTCTAGCTGTTTTTGCTGACATAGACCAACCATGGAAAACCCCTTTTGCCTTTTGGGTAACCAATTGGAATGTTGCACATTACCTTTACATGTGGTATTTACTCAATGAGTATTACCTATGTCTTCATTTTGAACCAGAATTCTACAGATACATTTTTCCCCGTGGAAATAAATATTTTCACAAATTCTGGTTTGAAATCCTGAAAAATGATGCTCATAATGGTGAATGAATAATGTATCCAAAAACAGAATATCCAAGATTTGGTCACAAAGTCACCTCAGCATGTCTGGTAGCCAAGCTAAATTCTAAAAATGATATCCGGGCAGATGGAATTCTACACCCTTCAGAGATGCATTGGGTTACTAATTCAGATGGTACTCTCCACACACATTCAGATGTTCATTGGGTATCCTGTTATCATGCACTCACCATTGCTGAATCTCTTAACAAAGGAATCCTCCCTGAAATAATACCAACTGATCCAGACATCTGCAGACAACAATGGCCACATGAAGATCATTGGGAAATGCCTAATCCTCTTGTAGGATACGATGACCCTTACTATCACAATCATGATCCAGATGACGTTGATGAAGAATGGTTCCAAGGAAGAGATGGATGGGATTAAATAGCATTATTATTGTAAAAAAAAAAAAAAAAAAAAAAAAAAAAAAAAAAAGCAACACAAAGTCCTAGAAACGTAATTATCAACGGAAAGTTCAACTTCATGTTTTATGCCCTTCTATCGAGGCATAGGTAGAATCTGAATTTTGGACAACAAGGTGGGCCATACTTAGATGAAAATAAGCATCTTAATTTTGGTCGAAAAAATTCAAAATTTATGTTCAAACTCAAGCTCGGCATGTCTACTCTCTAAAAGATTCACACCTCGTTGAATGTGAAACTATCCAAATGTACCTGTACTTTCTGATGGAACACTTTCCATATTTTTTTTTATAGGTTCTCACTTGTTTTATTTAGTTAGGGTGCAAAAACAAATGGAGTTTAGCACCACAGTAAGTACTTAAAGCATTGGTGATTTCCAAGTTAGCATAGAGCGACATATTTTGAAAACTTATTAATGTGGTGAAATTTCAAAATTCAAGTGAACTCAATTCAAGTAAGCCTTAATAATAACTAACTACTTAAAAATATAACAAATCAGTGTTTTCTGGGCCCTAAAGTGAAATAAAATAACACTTCCACAAAAAAGTATATAAGAAAGGAAAACAAGAAACAGAGTATTTGAATGGATTTAATGCTGCTGGGCCCAAAAATGCCGTGCATATGGATTGAAATTCAATAATTATGGGCCTAAATTTTTTTTTCTTTCGGCTTTTTAGGCCTCATGGGTCAGACATGAAGACGTTGTCTTTAAAAGAAAACAATTACTTATTGAGTGTACACACTACATACAATAAATGATTATGTCAGTGTATTGTACTCTACACAGTATACACAAACTTTGACATTTGGTCACGTGTGGCTCTAGGTACTCCAATAGCCACATCCTCTCGGTGACCACTACAAATTTATATCACATAGGAGTTTGTCACGCAAATCACAAGTCCAAGTAACATTAAGAGAATAAGCCGAAAAATATTAATAATAATAAAATCATAAAAAAGACCGAACAATAATTCAATCTAACTCGTTTGAACTGACACTTAAACTCCAACTCATTTTGCTTCTGCCTTTGTTTTTCTCTCTGTGCTTGTGCTTGATAACTTCATCAAGCAAGCCTAGCATATTAAGGATTGGGCTTTCGGCTCTTATAAATTCCTATTCTAATTGATAATGTGGGCCTCATGGGGTTAGTTGAGTCTAAGACTCTTGACCCAGGACTACCGAACCAGATGTCTCGTGTAATGCTGTTGGTGTTGTAGCTTAAAGTCAAATTCTTTTTTTAGACACTCTATATGCTTAAATATACTACATTATTTAAGTTTGAATGTATGCAGTGGAATTATGATAACTAAGTTTATGTAGGATGCGAAGTTCATAACTAATCAGACTATTCCAACGTTTACAGGGTATAATAGGAATTGCATTTTCTTCAATGATCAAAATGAAACTCATGTTTTCAACTTGGAAGATAGAAGCTTTGGAGATTTACAAAATATCCACCCATCCTGGCTTCTCTCAAATTTGCTTTTGGCCTATGTAAGATAGTACACTTCCAATAACTTTCTTTTTGGGGACCTAAATTTGAAGCAAAGAAATAGAAAGAGAATGTGTAATGCAACTCTTACAAAGAAAAGGGTAAGAGATATATTGTTTCCTACCAGAGATGATTGCACAAGATTAATAACTGTTAGAGATATTGAAATTGAATGTTACAGTACTGAAGTGGATGTTGAGCAAAGATGGTGGCCAAATATTATGTAGGAACTGAAATACGAGGTTAGAGAGAGAACTACCACCAATAACTACTTTTTTGTTCCTTTCTTTCTTATATTTAGGTATGAAATATGAATTAGTTTTCAGAAAATTGGTTGGATTGATTTTTATTTAGGTATTTGGGTTACATTTGGTTTTGATTTTAAAGATAGTATTGGTTTTGATTTAATGCACGTTGCAACATTTAAGGGCTTTATATTTTATCCATTTACTGTGCTGACCACACGGTTTCAAACTAAAGCACGTTTGAGGCCTTAAAATTTTTCCACATGTTGTTTTTCTCTTCTTATATTGTTTTTGTTTTTTGAATATTTGCCATGCTTTTTTCCTTTTCCTTTGATTTGGTCATGAACTAAGAAATATGAGTTAGTTTTACGTATTTTGGTTGGTTTGGTTAGTTTTGTATTGTTCCTTCCTTGCAAGGATGGCTTTAGGCTTGACATTTTGTATAGTGATGTAGATTGAATCAAATCTGATACAACTGATTCTGTAACAATGAGACAATACTATGCATATCGATTGTTTCAACAATTTAATAAAGATGCACCTATGCAAAAAAAATTGCAGTGGTATTGGTGGTGAATATAAGTTTAGCATGTCATAACTTAAGTTCATTATTATTGTGGGTCATTGTCATATTTTGTGTTCTTCAAACTTAAAACGAGGGGACCATAACTTACTTTATTTCATCAAAGGAAACTCCAAATGTCACTGTATGAAATGTTGATACTTTTTTGTAATAATGTTAAGATATGTTCACGTCTTACATGTTATGGTGGTAAAAACTAAAAAGGCAGCCAATTAGATGTATATATGAAGCCCAAGTGAGCCATACCACGTACTGCCCAAATTCAAACCCCACTTCCAAGTAAGCCCAAAAAAAGGATTCTTATTGCCCAGTAAGATAAAATTTAAGTGCTTAAAACTGTTAACCTTCCCAATTGATTTCAGTTGGAAAATCGAAAGTACAGCATATAGGAACATTTATGATCTCGCCAAACTGCTTAATGGGGTGTGACCTGGTGGAACCCAGGCTAAGCAAAATATAAAATTATGTCATGGGTGCGAAATATACAAATCATAAACAAAAAGAGTTTATAGGCCTCACTTGCCATAAAATTTCAGTCTCATACATTCTAAATTGCTCTTACTCAAATGTTCACAATCACAGCCTTCATTTCAGATCTCAAGTATGCTATATGTATTTGTTTTAATTTATTCAGAATATCTTGGCCGGACAAATTTTTTCTCCTCAATGACTAATTTTGATATGCACCTATGCATATCGATTGTAGTGGTGTTGGTAGTGAATATGATTTTAAAAATTATCCCGCATTGCGCAGGTTAAGCACTAGTAATCATAATAATAATGCTCTTAATATGGCTAGTATTTATTTGCGTCGGGTCAAGTCGTCAACCAAATCAAACATAAACTAGGCTCCACAAAACCCAACAATATACATCATTGTTAGGTTTTTTTTTTTTTTTTTTTTACTGGGAATTATTATTAGGTTTTAAACAGGGTTTAAAAGGCACTAGATTTAAATTGATGGACTTTCCATGCATTTGGTTAATGCATCAATGGAAGGTTGGTAAGTTGCTGTTGGTGACACCTCTAAAAATTTTGTTTAAGGGAGTCACTAAGAAACTTAAATTAGAAAAATTTTAATAGCTATAACCATTTTATTTTGTTATCACCAAAAAAAATTTTGAAGTTTTACAATTTCCTTCTACAAGTTTTCATATTTTGGTAAAACTCAATCCTTATAGTCTAGCTAAGGGAAAATAAAAAATGTAATTAGAGGTCAAGTTTCATCACCTCAACATGAAGGAAGAACCGCAAGCAAGACTCCTATAGCGGCGCTTATTAACCGCCGCTATAGGTGACAACTATAGCAGCGGGCCTATCCTGCCGCTAAAAGGCCACTTAAGTTGAATGGCACCCTCATATGGCGGCGGTTTTTAGCCCGCCGCAATAGACCAAAAGTGCCGCTAAATGGCAGATCTATTGTGGCGCTTCTCGTGACCGCCGCAATTGACCTATAGCGGCACTGCAACACTGGCGGGATGGCCCGCCGCAATAGCACCCGCCGCTATAGGTCAAATGTACCTTTAGCCGCGCTTTTTTGGGCTTTAGTGGCGCTTCTAGCCCCGCCACAATAGCCCCTTTTTCTTGTAGTGCTAGCTCAAATTAAATAAGAAAGGTATCCAAAGTTAACTTCTTCATTAGTCTTATGAGTTTATTCTTTTTAGTCTTATGAGGTCAAGTTTCTCTTTTTAATCTTTCTTTATGTTTACTTTATTCTTTCTTTGTGTTTTCTTTATACTTTCTTAGAAAAATAAAAAGACATGACAAGTTATAATTAATGAAACATAAATTAAAACGCTAGCGGGTGATACACGAGATTTTTATTCATGGGATGAGACAAAGGAATTTTATTCATGAGATGCCTTTGCCAAACCGTAACTCATAAAGTAGACAAGACCATGAGTTAAAAATAGACTTGTCTACCGAATGAACCAAAAACATATACATATATTAATCACATTCATACAACTTGTAGCATAAAAATTTAACAACTATAGCAGGACTATTGGCTTTTTTACACAGATAGAAAGGATATATAACAAACTATATTTAGGAGGAGTAACCCAAAAGCAGTAGAATATTTTACATTTATTTTTGCGAAATTGGAAAGATATATAGTACAAACAACTGCTACAACACATGCTTATGGTAGTAGAAAGATGCTAGTCAATCTTGTCGTAATTCCATGAAAGCACTGCTTCTCACAATGGAATCCTCGATACCAATCTCGAATGGCACCCGCTTGCACTTGCTCACGTGATATATACACATGGTGGCACACCATGCAGCAAAGGTTGGCACATAACTATATCTGACAGATCTTAAGACTACACTTAAGCTACAAATCAATCAACAATCTTATATAAGTAGAAACTGTGTTTGGTAGTTGTTTACCAAACTAAAAATAAAAAACCGTGTTTGGAAGTTGAGACTGGCGTTCGCCTAAAAGCAATGTGAATAACATGCCACGTGGGTAGAAAGACATGTTTTTAATCTTATCCAATACTCAGCTAAATGAACTTTGGTGCAAGTGTAATCCTTGTAACCAAACCAGGTTATGGCAGCCATAGAAAGGGTATATGCCAAAAGAAGTATCTCAGGTTGAAACTAAAAGGCTTTGATTTTGGGACCTCTTCTTAATGCTAATAATTTAGTCAATCCTCTTTAAGCCTCTCCGACGCATGGGAAGTTCTAGAATAACTAAGAAGTAACTTCTTTCTGACTCTCTGATATATTGGACTTCACCATTCATGAGCCTTAGAATCTTTCTACACATGCTCAACCCTAGGCCTTCTTCAGTCAACCATCGACTGCTATGAAACATGTCCTCAACTGGTTCAAGAGGAAGACCTTCACCAGGGCTTACCATCCTTCGTAAATAAGATCAATATTAGTTGAATCAATATCAAAGAAATTAATAATAAGATCCATCTCCACACACACACATATGTATACATAAAATAAGTTGCAACTTGCAAGTGATCAAAAATTACTTCCATTTAATCTTTTTTTACAAAAGAAGTTGGCTAACAAGGAATCCATAATTGAAATTAAATCAAAATCACATATCGGTAAGACCATGCCAACATAATGCACAGGGGAATCATAAGTATGGTAACACAAGTTTATTCACCGAATATCAAGCAACTAACTTCCTTAAAGCGCATGATTGTAAAATTGCTGCTCTAACAGATTTACATGATAAATTCTACCCAAAAAAAAATAAATTATCATATATTAGGGATGCAACACTGACTGCTTAGTCTAACCCTAACCCTAACATTTTTAATTATTACAAATAAAATAATAAAATTAAAAACCCAAACATTTAACAGTATTTAGCAAGATTTTAGTGTTGGCTAACAAATCAACAAGGTGTTGATGGATTAGCATAAATTTATAAAATTTATAATGCAAGCAAGTCTAAGAGGGCATCTAAGTTTCATAGGACCTCAAGAGTATGTTAGAGAACCTCCCATGACAGCTCAAAGTGTGGTCAACCTTCCAAACCTCGAGAATACTGTAAGGATATGTCATATATCTATAGAACCCAAGTCACAAGCCTCTTTGGCACGGATAAGGACAACTAAGGAAAAGCATCGGCATGTTATAGGTAAGAGGAATACTAAAAACTTTAAACCATCATATTGTGAAATTTTACAGAGATAGTACAAACAACAATCCTTTCTAGGACCAATAGTTGCCACCGTAAAACACCTACATGTTAAGTGTTAGTCAAATGATTTTGTTAAACTCACACAATGACTCAACTACTTCAGATCTGATTGAATGCTTAACTTCTTTGAATCAGTCCAATATGACACTTGCTCTTTTTTTTTTTAAAGAACACAACATATTATTGAGAACTGAGTATACTGATGGTTAGGAGTGTTGACGGACAAAATTAAGACAACCATTAATTAAAACCAGCATAATTACGTTTGTGCACACACAGTCAAAACATATACATTACTGACACCAGCTCAACTTTATGGGAAAAATAAAATGAATGAATTATTCCTTTCTAATAAATAGGTAATAATCCATCATGGTTTAACTAGAAAAAAGCTAAAAATGAATTGGAATCCAACATACCTGATTTCTGTACGCACAAGAGTGTGTACATCAGAAATTTGCTTCAACCTTGGACGAACTTGAATTTGTACCTAACCTTCTGGTGATGGTGCATAACGCACCGTATTCAACAAAAAATCAGCTAGGACCTGTTGAATTCTTATTTGATCACCATAAACAGCCAATGATTTAATTTCTTTCGGAATATCACGAATCATTTGCAAATTTTTTTCCCTCACCAGCATCATTACTTGGCTAACAACAGAATTTATGACACACTCAATAAAGAATTCTCACTTCTCAAGCTCCAATGAACTGATTCCGAATAAAATAAAATTAAAAACTCAAGTCATGTCTTTCTCTTTAACAAAATAACATTGAAGTTCAGATGAGATGTTAAGACAAACACGAATTTAAACATGATAGCAATGAATTAAGACATGATCAAAATAAAAGGCATCATGTTCAATCAAAGGGCACACTATGGAATTCGCCAAAAACACAAAGCAAATTTAAAATAAAACTAATCATTTATTCTATCAGCATGAACATTGTGTGGATTTCCCTCTTTTAACATATCCTAGCAAGAAACCTTATAATTAACACTAGTAATAATACTTGTGTGTATGTGATATGATAATTCAGAAACTCCACATAGCCAGTCAAAATGCTTTTTTAAGAGCTAACAGCAATCAAGTGATACTCGAAGTCAATAGATTTGGATCAATAACAACATCATAGCACACTATCACATCAATCAAGGACCTTTTAAACGAAGTCATGAACCAAAATGAGACTCTAAAAACATGACTCTGGGATGCAGCATTTCAAAATCATTTTTATAGAGCTCAAAATGAGAAATGGAAAAGGAAATGAAAAGGAGAAGCAAGGCGATAAAATCATTATTATCAGAATTACAAATTCAACATGTGTTGGCAATTCTTAGAGCCATTATACATTTTAACAGAGGAATTATGATGTTTCTTCTTCTTAAACAGGGTTATGGACCACAATCTGTGGAACCAACGGGCAAAATAATCAAGTTAATTGGATAAAATCACATTTCTTTAGCCCGGATCCACATTGGTAGATTTGTTGAGATCCCCAAAACTTTTTTGAGTACATTTACAGTACTATGAAGGATATCACCATCTATATAGTCATATATTTTTGGCTTATCTATAACAAAAGCTACTGTTGAAGGGAACGACATGATATCAATCTAGCGGTCTATATCATATAATTGGCAGAAACACGCATTAGATTTAGATTCCCTGTAAAGCCAATACAGAGATGTCAAAAACTTACAACTAGTATACATTGCATGTGAAATAAATTTGTAAGACTTTAGTAGGCAATTGACAAAAAATATTGCTACATGCATCACATTTTCTTTTGCATAAACTGATAGTTTTAAGTGATTTGTTTAAGAAAAACTCACCCATCTTCAATACTCTCCAGATCAATGTCCTTTATAATTTTCAACATCTGCTTCTCACAAGCAACACTAGTCTCAACAAATTGCCTTTGATCTTCTGTCATGTTTGTAGCCTCCAAAAGTGAGTTAGTCAAGTGAATACCACTCAAAGGATTCTTTACTTCCTGGCAAATGTAAGCCAACTCTTTCATTCTTGCAAAGCATTTCTTCTCCTGTTGCCTTTGAACTTTTAGAGCTTGCTGCAATTCAGGACTAGCAATCTGCAAGAAGCAGAAGGCTCCAATAACCTGGCCATCCATATTTACCCTCTTGTTTGCAGTCAAAAGAGCCTGTACATGTCTCCCATTTTCAACAAAGAAAGAAAATGGGAGCTTCTCTGTGTCTTGCCCTCCAATTGCATTGTGCAAGACAACCAATAATTTCGTCAAAGCATCTGGACCCTTGAGTCGACAGCAACTGCCAAAAACCTCTCCAACTAACATTTTTCCTACGATGTCCCCTCGGGCCCACCCAGTGAGCTTTTCCATAGCAGTGTTCCACTCAGAGCAACACGTATTATCGTCTGAAGCAAATATGGGAGGGATCAAAGGATTGGGACTATGAACAATAGCCTTGTAATCACCTTGAATGTTGATGAACTTATCCATTGCCACTTTTTTACCAGTAACATCCTGACCAACAAAACAAACACTTACTATATTATCTGTGTAATCCTTGCTAGAGCAAGCATTGACTACCACAAATACAGCCTTCTTATGATGCTCAGGGCCAAATGTCCTCAATTTTATCTCTACATTCCTATCTTCTTCACCTGCATTGATTAAACTAAAGTTATATACAAAATGTTATCAAAACCAACTCCCATCCAAGGCAAATACTAAATATTATGTATCAACATATAGAAGGTTGCTTCTAAACTCGATACTTATCAATATATTGTAAACCAATAGTAAGAATAGGATTCTAACATTCCAACCCATAAAACATGGAGATTAATGGTTTTCTCTTTCTCTTCTTGGCACAAGAATCTATTTTTCAACACCAACATCATGTTCAGGTCTATTTTAGTTTCGTCACTGTGTTGGCATTTCTTATGTATATTGGACATCATGCCACTCTCCATGTCAGGATGCTAGCAACATGATCAGCATCCGCATGATAGGGCATCCATTAGGTTTTTTAAGGAGAACATAGTGGAAACTTCAACTTTTTAGTAAAACCTACTTATAGTAAGGGATGGTTTCAAATGTCCTAATATCTTGCAGATATAATGCAAATATATTGACACAGCACAAGTAGCAACTAAACTTTTGGCAGATTACAAATTTACTCTCTCAGATGGGAAGAATAATTTAAGAGGCAAGCTAACATATAATGGTCATCTGATGAGATTTAGGACATCCCATTCAAACGAAGTCATCACATCATATGTAGAGAAAGTGAGCAACTTCTTGCTTTAAATCTAATCCGCAACATGAACTTCAAATTTTCAAAAAAAAATCAAAATTAATGCAACATACTTGCAGCTTTTATTGTCAGCAAAGAACTCATTTTTTTTTTAATTATTTTAAGATCAATGCTTTTCTTTGTGCCTTTTGATGCAATACAGAATGAACTGGACCAAAATATCTCTGCAGGATGCCAATACAACCCCCTTATTAAACTTTTAAAATTGGCAGGAACAAAGACAGTATGTGTTAATCGACTACCTCTTAAAGCTCGAGAAACAAGCTTGTCTACTGTTTCTTCGTATTCTTTATAACTAAGATCATGAACCAAAGACTTCCCCATAGCTTCTTCAACTAAGAGCCCTGTCAAGTCTGCAACCTTTGCATTCCACCCATTTATACGGCCATCAACATCTACAGCAAATATAGGAGCAGTTGCAGTCTCTATCAACCTGACCATTTCTCTTGCAACAGAACTGAGTTCATCCATACCTTGCAACTCCATGTCCCCAAGCTGGGCATGTACAACAGCCTTAGGATTGATTGGCTCAGCATCTCTAAATGAGTCTCGCAGAATAAGCTACAGAGAGTGGATTGCATCCATTTCTGCTTTCTCCCATGGCAAGCTGCGGCTTTTTACCACTTCCAGAAATTCCTTGAAAGAAGAGCGTGGATGCATCCTCTGCCCATCATCCTTGTCCTCAGGGTGATGCTGCTTTGCGCCACCCCATTTCATCTCTTTTGCAGTGTGGGACTGGAACCAGAATAGGAAATCCCTTTTTGTGATATAAGCAACAGCCATTCCACAAACTGCATCTCTAAGTGAGGCTGCTCCATCGTACCTAGCATCACCCAAACTGTCTGTGCTCAAACCTACGAAACCTCCATGGAAAGCCAACAACCACTCTACTATGTCCTTTATCTGGGCCTCAGTTGGGGTCACACCCAGAGGGTAGTACTTCCCTTTATAGTAGAGGGCTGCCCTATCACACTTCACAAAGTCCATAATACTAGGGCTTTAAGTAACGATCCCAATAGCTGAGTCACGAAGAAGCATATCACACAAGAAGCTCTACATCCTTAAAACACGTTTCTCCAACATCAGTGATGACAATTGCAACTCCATATTCAATTGGAGTCCAAAAGCCTGCATTAAGAACTCACAAGCATGGCGAAGAGGGAATGGAATGCACCTAGCAGAAGTGTGATGACAAACCACCAAACCCCATAACCTCATTGAACTCCACCCACCAACTCCTTCCTCATCATTTCCATTGATAATAACCGACATTGCCAATGACGCAGTCGAGCCCATATTAGCCATATACTGAGCATGACAGCCATGAGGACCACGAAGCGTTGAACCAACCAAGCACAAAGGCTGCGTGAGCCTCTCATCCTGAATCACCCTAACCAGCATGGCATGACAATCCACAATCATCCTAACCCTATTCCGCATTAACAAAAACCTCGACGCCTGAGGTATATCCATGGCTGGATAATGCATCCCAATATATGGCTCCAAATCCAGCCTCTTACTCTCTGCCACAACCTCACCATGCTCATCCTCATGAAACTTATACACCATAGCCCTATCACACCCAGTAAGCTCCCTCACAATCGCCACCACAGTATCACATAATAACTTAATATTCCCACCAGGTAATGATTGCAACGAAGAGATCACCTGGGCAGCCAGCTTCTGTGACCGAACCGCCCCGGCAATCGTCAGAGCTGGGTCCTCAGTCCTTGCAAGTTCCAAATCAATCACAATCCTGTAAAATGTCCTCCCCCCTAGATCGAGGGTTTTACATGGAGTCGCCACTTATTTAATTTAAAAGGGAAAACAAGAAAACCTTCAATAAAAAATAATACTTCTTTTGTATTAATGTATATTGCAATTTACATCAAATTTGTAACAAAAATTTACAATGCTTTTTTGTCCTAGATACAATCTAAAAAAAGTAAATTACATTGCTTTATTCCCTAGTTACAATCTAAAAAAATGTAAAATTACAAGAGCATAGTCTATAACCCTTGATCTTGGTTCGGAGGCTAATTTACGAGATGGGAAGGGATTAAGCACCCATCTCGCCCGGTAAAACCGGTCTCCTAGGTTAAGGTGGCCAATGTCATGTCATGTCAAACAAACACAAACAATATGTCATATAAACATGGTAATTTGTAGAAATTGTAAACAAATATGTGCTAAGAGAATCAAACATAAAAAAGACACAAAAAATGAAACTTGTTAGATAACAATTTTAATGTAAAGAAAACATTAAAGTAATGGCATGTTCATTCAAGAAATCAATGTAAGCAAAGAATCCCTAGCCTAGACATGTTTATCTAAGCATGTGAGAAAAAGAAAACAATTTTGTCATGTTATTTGTAATCAACATAATTGCAGAGAGAACCAAATAAAAATAAAACATTTGAGCATATTTGATCATCCAAACAATTATGAAGAGAAGTAAAGGAAAATCCCTAGACATGTTCATCTAGAGAGACTCAAAATACTTAGACATGTTCGTTCAAGCATTTTAAAAAAAGTAAACAATTACCTAGACATGTTCATCTAAGTATTGAAGAGAAAGTGGTGTTTTTAGCCTAGAAGTGCTCATCTAAGCATTCAAGAGAAAAATTGTGTGCTAGCCTAGAAGTGTTCATCTAAGCATGTAAAAAGAATAACAATGAGACATATAGGCATATTCATCCAAGCTGATCATAAAAGAAACAAATAATGACTTGTTAAACACTTATTCAAGCATATGTAGAAAGTTAAGAATATAATTAAATACTTACCAGCATAGAACATAAATTGAAAAAGAGGGGAAGTGATCACTTAAAGGGCTAGGGAGAAAGCAAGGAATTACTAAACTACAACCAAAGTAGGAACAATGGCTGCACAACAGCTGTTCTTTTCTGCTCTCTCACTAGCTCTCTAGAGGGAATTCGGGGTCCAGAGAATGACAGAGGTCTTCTCTATTTATAGGGGAAGAGATGGCTTAGCTTTAAAGCTGAGTTTTTAGCTTTCTTCTGAAGCTAAGGAGGGAGATAGCCTGTTTAAATGAGCTGGGACGGAGCTGGTGTTGATCCCCTTTTGAATTTTGAAAGGAAGTTGAAGATGATGCTGCACCCGCTTCGTATTTTGGCTCTAACTTTCCGCTCAAAATTCCAATCGGTTCAAGATTGGTGTTTTTTGAAAGGAAATTCAATTATCTACAACTTTTTCAGAAATAGATAAAACCAAATTCCAACGTTTTCCAGACCAAAAAAGCATTTAAAATTACTGCTGAAAAAAGTAACGTCTTTTGAGCATTTTTGAAAATTTTCACAGGATGTATCTGTTTCTCTATCCACTTTATTTTTCAAAAAACTTTCTTTTGGAATTAAGGGAAGGGATAATCCTATTAGATGAGCCTGAAAAGATTTGAGTTTGATCCCCATTTGAAATTTCGAAAGATGATTGAAGATGATATTGAATTTATATTATCTTCTGCACCTGTTTCGTATTTTGGCCATAAATTTATGCTCAAAATTCCAATTGATTCGGCATTAATGTTTTTGGAAAGGAAATTTAATTCTCTACAACTTTCATAGAAATAGAAAAAACCGAATTTCAACTTTTTCTGGGCCAAAAATGCGATTCAATTTTGCTGCTGAAGATAATGACGGTTTTTGAGCATTTTTCTTTTTTTCTTTTTTTTCTTTTTTTCTTTTTGAATTTTTCATGGCTCCTTTCTCCAATTCTTTTTTAAAAGAGCAGATAAGATGTCGTAAAAATATATATATATATATATATATATATATTTTTAATGAAATAAAACGAAATCCAATCAAAAATTACACTTAATTGATTTTAAATTAATTCTTGTGAGAACCAATCAAAATTAAGTGTTTAGAATAGGACGTGATCAGGCCCATCGTGTAAGTGAACCATGATCATTGAAAATTGTTTGTATGATAACTTTTGATCAAGTGATCCGATCAAAACCCATGACATACCATTAGGATCGTTAGAACATCAAGATTTGTTTTGTATCACAAATTTGAAGATCTACCGGTTGATTAAATGCAAGTTGTAAAATGGGGTGTCTACAGAATGCCCCTCATTTACAGAGCTTAAAAAGCGAATGTCAATGTAAAAGAAAGACACCAAATTTTGCAACTTGAAATTTAACCGATGTGTGAAATTTTTTTTTTTTTTTTTTTTTTTTTTTTTTTTTTTTTTTTTTTTTTTTTAGTTTTGGAAACTTGTTGGTTTCCAAAAAATTTTTTATCCAAAATGTATTTGCAATTTTTCAAAAAAAAAAAAAAACTTGTTATTATTTTTAAAAAAATCTTGTCGATTTTTTTTATTTGAAAATTCTGTTGGGGGTTTTTTTTTGTAAAGATCTTGGCAAATTTTATAAAAATTTTTGAACCTGAAACTTGTTGAGAATTTTGTTTGGATTTTCTCTTGTCATGTCTTTTGGAAATTTGATAAAAACCTTGTTGGGTTTTGTTGAAAATAAAAAATTTCAAGTTTTCTTGCCAAAAGTTACGAATTTTTTTGAAAATCTTGTTGGTCTTTCTGAGAACGTTTTTCATGTCTTTTCAAAAAACTTTGTCAAACCCTTGAGCCTGAGATGCAAGAGACTCCTTAGTTGAATCTTGTGTGATGTAGGCCTGAAGCGGTTGTCGAATGCCAAAATGGATGAGAGGTTTTTGCTTAATTCCTGTAAAGATGAAAATTTTTCTTTCTCAAGCTTGTTAGAAACTAGTCAATTTGAACCAATGCCCCTAGCAGCTTGCATGAAAACTAATGGGTTAATAAAAAAAAAAGCATGCAAATGGGCCAATGCCCCCTGTTACGTAAAAACTTTTTTTTTTTTTTTTAAATCAATTGCAAGGCCCCTATATTGAAAGTAAAAAGCATGCAAATGGGCCAATACCCTCAGTTACGAAATTTTTTTTTTATAAAAACAAAAGTCAAGTGCAATGCCCCTATATTAAAAAAAATAAAAAAGCATGCAAATGGGCCAATACCCTCAGTTACGGAAAAAAAAAAAAATTTATAAAAACAAAAGTCAAGTGCAATGCCCCTATATTAAAAAAATAAAAAGCATGCAAATGGGTCTCTATCCTTAGTTACGTAAAAGAGTAATGCTCCTAGTTTGAAACTTCACTAATATATATATCTTTTGGCGATAAAGCTTCGCTTATCTTCTGTTGGTGCTTCGCTTATCTTCTGTTGGCGCTGAAGCTTGCAACTCCAATCTTCAAGATGATCTCCTCCCCTTATTGGATATATGATAAACTTTCAAAAGCAATTATCACTACATAAGACTTGGAGTTCTAGAGATTATATAATGCTCTACTAACAAGATCAAACAAACAAACAACTCAAACAATGGCCCGAACTGTCCCTTTTTCTTCTCATTCCAATACATGGCATCGGTCTGATTCAATCCTCACCCTTTTGAATAAATGGGTAGATGGCATGGACAAAACTGAATGTATAAACTTCCAAGCTTTTGGGTTGAAAGGTCTCTTAGTCTTGAAACGTGTGAAACTTGATTGGGGATTCCTCATGGCTGCCAGACGATTCTGGGATGCGAAAGACCATGTGTTCCGATTCCACCTCGCTGAACTGTGTCCCACAGTTGAAGAATTCACAGCAATCCTGGGTTGTGACATAGACGCACCTCCAGCGATACCGTCCTGTGAGCCGAAACACCCAACTAGGCTTTCTTCATTGATGGGGATTCCTTTGAAAGAAGTTGTTCCGCTCCTGGATGGTCAATGGGTGGATGTTCAGAAAATGATTGATAAGTTCATGCCAATGGAGGTCAGGACTCTCCGTCAAAGCCGAAGCAAATGTTTCGCACTGGCTTTTTGTCTTCTGAGCGAGTTCTTGCTATTTACTGGTGATCATGGCTTCGCTGATGTAAGAGTGGCTGATATAGTTCATGAGGCAGCTAATGAGAAGAATATCATTCCCATTGTTCTTGCTGAAACGTTTCATGGTCTGGATGCTCTATCCAACCAAGAAACTGTGCTATTCCACGGAAGCCCTTTACTCCTTCAGATCTGGCTTATGGATCACTTATCTTTGGTGTTGCCTCCCACAATGTCTCCCTATGGACCGGAGCATTATCGTGGTCGTTCTTTGAAGAGAACTGGTTGTGTCACTGAACAAGACTGGATTAAGCACCTGAAAGAAAGGTCTAGTGCATCTATCCTTTGGCATTGCTCTTGGTGGGGGTGCCAAAACCCAAGGCTACGATCATCTGGATGGGACCATTTGTTTCTGATGGGCTTGAGAAAGGCTTCTTTCTACAAAGGTGATAGGCTATTAAGACAGTTTGATTTAGAACCAAAAATTCCTGGAGAAGCTCGTGAGTTTGGAATGGTACATGCAACATCAACTACAATTACCATTTATGAGAGGGGGTTGATAAATGCAGATAGAGCTGGGAATTCTTATAGGCGGGCTGGACTTTTGAAGAATAACCATGCTTATTTAGCTTGGTTGGCTGAAGAAGTGTATGACCAAGAAGAAATTTTGAGGAAGAAGAGGCGGGCTTTTTTGAAAACTTCTAGGGAAGGATCAAGGAAGAGAAAGAGAAACAACTAAACTCCAAACTGATTAGGATTTGTCTTGCTTTTAAATAAATTTATCTTGAATAAAGATATGTCAATTTAGGCTTCGATTTAGGATTGTTTTTCATTTCCAATGTATTAGGACTCTTTGATGAATAAAAAATGTTGCATTTTGGCTTTTGCTCTATTTTCTTTGGAAAATGAATGAATGATTTATTATAATGACCGAACCAATGTGGTTGCCTACGTACCCTCTTAAAGAAGGATCAGGTCATTACGTAGTTCAAAAAAATTTTTTTTTTTGTCTTAATTTTTGCCTAGGCCGCCCTTTCAGGTTTTCAACCTAGCAGACTCTCTCACACTCAAATTTTTTTATCTCTCCTTTTGCATAGACCGCCCTTTTGGGTTTTCAATCTATCTTTTTTTTTTTTTTTTTTTGGTGTCTTTTTTTTTTTTTTTTTTTTTTTTTTTTTACACATGATATTTCTTCAGCTGATCCAAATTGGTTGGTTCCACAAACGAATTTCCGTCAAGGTCCACCAGTCTTGTCCCTCCTCCAGGGTAGATTTCTTTAATCATGAAGGGCCCAGACCAATTGGGTTTGAACTTCCCTCTTGGGTCATGTACTGGGGCCCGTATTTCTTTGAGCACCAAATCTCCAACCTTAAGTTCACGAGGACGGACTCTTTTGTTAAAAGACCTTCTTACTCTTCTTTGATAACCTTGATGATGATATATTGCCCTTAGACGCTTTTCATCAATCATGCATAATTGATCATACCGGTCTTGTATCCATTCAGCTTCTGGGATTTTTTCTTCCATAACAACTCTAAGTGACTGCACTGCCAATTCTATAGGTAGCACTGCTTCCATGCCATATACCAAGGAATATGGGGTTGACCCTGTAGATGTACGGATTGATGTACGATATCCCCACAATGCAAAGGGTAGCCTGAGGTGCCAATCCCTGTGGTTTTGGGCATTCTTCTTCAATATCTTCCCAATGTTTTTATTAGCAGCTTCAACTGCTCCATTTGTTTGTGGGCGATACGGGGAGGATTTGTGATGCTTAATGCCATATTCTGTCAATAATTTGGAAGTCTCATCTCGAAAGTGTGATCCATTATCGGAGATGATCTCATAAGGTACTCCATATCGGCATATGATGTTTGTTCTAATAAACTGCGCAACCTTCTTGGAATTCAAAACTTTATAAGATGCAGCTTCTACCCATTTTGTGAAATAATCAATGGCTACCAAGATGTATTCATGACCATTACTAGCCTTTGGATTAATTTTTCCAATTATATCAATCCCCCATGTAGAAAAAGGCCAGGGAGAGCTTAAGCAATGTAACTGAACTGGTGGCATGTGCTTCAAATCTCCATGTATTTGACATTCATGGCATTTTCTGACATGAGTTGCACAATCAGCTTCCATGGTAGTCCAATAGTATCCCAGACGTAGAATTTTCCTTGATAACATGTGGGCATTCATATGTGGTCCATACTCAGATTCATGCACTTCTTCTATGATACGTTGAGCTTCTTCTTTTGTTACACAAAGGAGATGGATTCCTTCGTATGATCTTCTATACAACCTTTCTCCACAAATTATGTAATTAGTTGCCATGCGCCGAATCGCCATTCTGTCATTCTTATCAGCAGTGTCAGGGTAGGTCCCATGCTTGAGGAATTGAAATATATCTGCATACCATTCTTCTTCTTCCATTTCTTCTTCCAAGGCACAACAATATGATGGTTCATCCCTTTGCTCAATGATCAATGGATGGACCTCAGTTCCATCTGAAATTTCAATCATGGAAGCTAATGTAGCCAATGCATTAGCGAATTGGTTTTGTGTGCGGGGGATGTAGTGATACTCAATTTTTTCGAATTTCTTTGATAATTCTTGAAGATGCTCATAGTAAGGTTGCAACCTTTCTTCTCTAATCTTCCACTTGTTCTGGATTTGCCTGATTATTAAAGCGGAGTCTCCGTAAACCTCTATTTCTTTGATGCCCAAACTGGTAGCGGCCTCAAGACCTTGTATGCAGGCCTCATATTCAGTAGCATTATTGGTTGCTGAAAAATTGAGCTTAATAGAGATTGGTATATGGGTTTCCATTGGTGAAACTAAAAGTACCCCTATTCCACTCCCATTTCTATTAGCAGCTCCATCAAAGTACATTCTCCACCTGACGGTCTCCATCACTAAAATATCCTCATCTGGGAATTCATCCCTAGTCACTTCTGCTTCAAGAGGGGGACAGTTGGCAAGATGATCAGCAATAACTCGTCCTTTAATGGATTTCTGAGTAATATATTTAATGTCGAATTCTGACAATAATAGGACCCATTTTGCAATTCTTCCATCCTGGACCGGCTTTTCCATCAAATACTTAAGTGGATCCATGCGAGCTATCAAGAGGACTTGAAAAGATAACATGTAATGTCTGAGTTTCTGAGCAGCCCAAACTAAAGCAACACACGTCTTCTCCAAAACTGAGTATTTCACTTCATATGTAGTCATCTTTTTGCTGATGTAGTAAATGGCATTCTCTTTTCTGGATTCCTCAAAGTATTGAGCTAGTAAAGCTCCCATTGCTGTATCTGTAGTGCTTAAATAAAGCAACAAAGGCTTGCCTTGCATGGGTGGCATTAATATGGGAGGTTTCAGCAAATATTCCTTAATTTTTTCAAAAGCTTCTTGACACTGTTCGTTCCACTTAATGGGTACATCCTTCTTGAGCAATTTGAAAATGGGCTCGCAGATAGTAGTCAATTGAGCTATAAATCGACTGATATATTGTATTCTTCCTAAGAATCCTCGAATTTCTTTCTCGGTCTTTGGCGGCTTCATTTCTGTAATTGCTTTAACTTTTTCGGGATCCACTTCTATTCCTCTGTTGCTAACCATAAATCCAAGCAGCTTTCCAGAAGTTACTCCAAAAGTGCATTTCTTGGGATTCAATCGGAGCTTGTAATGCTTGATTCTTTCAAAAAACTTCCTCAAGGCTGACATATGGTCCCCACGGTTTTTAGACTTGACTATCATATCATCCACATAAACTTCTACCTCTTTATGTATCATATCATGCAACAATGTTGTAGCAGCACGTTGGTAGGTGGCCCCAGCATTCTTAAGGCCAAATGGCATGACTTTGTAGCAGTATGTTCCCCATGGGGTGATGAACGAAGTCTTCTCCATATCCTCCGGTGCCATCTTGATCTGATTGTATCCTGAAAACCCATCCATGAAGGATAAGAGTGCATGTCCTGCAGTATTGTCCACAAGGACATCTATATGGGGTAGGGGGAAATCATCTTTCGGGCTAGCTTTGTTGAGGTCCCTGAAGTCGACACACATTCTAACCTTGCCATCCTTCTTCGGTACTGGAACGACATTAGCTAGCCATTCTGGATAATTAACAACTTGGAGGAAACCGGCATTATATTGTTTTTCCACTTCTTCTTTGATCTTCAATGTCCATTCTGGTTTCATTCTTCTTAACTTTTGCTTGACTGGCTTGATGGTGGGATCAGTCGGAATATGATGTTGCACTATGTCAGTGTCGATGCCAGGCATGTCTTCGTATGACCATGCAAAAATCTCCTCATATTCTTGAAGAAGGATAACCAATTCATTCTTTTCTTTAAGATTTAAAGTGTTACCAATTTGTATCATTTTTTGTTCATCTTCAGAGCCTAAATTAATGGATTGAATTTCTTCCTTGATGGGCTGTACATGCCCTTGTTCTTCATATGTTTCGAAGCCTTTACTTGACATTTCATTATTTATTCCAGAAATAAAAATATTCAAAGCAAGCAAGTAAGCTGAATCAGAGATCATCTTATTATCATTGAAAGAGTTGACAACAGTCTCAATAGTAGAGAAATTGACAGGAATAGGAGTACTAGTTGAAACAGACTCAATAGGGATACTGATTTTAGTGGACTCAAAGAACTTGGTCTCTTTATGGTGATCTTCAACTGGACAACTTCCTTCCCAAGTCCAATTCTTTAGCTCTGAGATGATATTGGTTATGGCAGGAACTTCTTTGTATGCTTCTCCAGATCTCAGCATATAAATTTCATCTATCTCCATCGGGTCATCCCTAGAATACTCACTGGATATATCCATATAGTCTGCACCCTCCTCCTGGTGTGGATTAACAGCTTCTTCTTCCTCTGAGTCTTGGATGGTGAGCTTCTTGAAATCATGAAACATGATTTGCTTCTCCAACAATGCACATCTATCGCGAGGATTGTCTTCTTCATCTGTGTATGGGGTTAATGACCCAAATTCAGAATGTGGATATCCGTACAATGAATTATTTCCCTCTGAATAAATCGAATCATCATCCTCAACAATTCTTATTTCCGTGCCAGTATGCTCCCAGTCTTCACTATGCGTTGAAACTTCTTCATTATCAAAGAAATCATGATCTTCATCCTCTGTTAAACAACGTTCTCCAGAGGAATAATCTTCATCATCATCCCCTTCATAGTCTTCATCTTCACGATAATGGGTATAAGGAGTAGTGTTTTTCGGAAGCCATGAATAAGATGTAGGAACATCGAGAAATGCATTTAGCTCTTCACGATAATGGGTATAAGGAGTAGTGTTTTCCGAAGGCCAGGAATATGATGTAGGAACATCGAGGGATGTATTTAGCTCTCCTTCGTCAGAAATAATCTCATTCTCATAAACCGTATGAATTTCATCAAGAGTGGTTCTCCTTGTCTCTCCAATGTTTACAAGTTCGAAGTCCGAGTCTTCCCATGACCTATCATCATCTTCCATAAGAAATTGATCCATGTCAATTCCTCCCACAAGCTCTTCAAGATCTTCATAATCATTCTGAAAGACCTCCCAATTATTTATTGCAGTCGTGGGAGTCCAAATCAGTGGTACTTCACCATCCCCATTTCCTTCCCCCATGTTAAAAATAATGTCACCCAATAAAGTTGCCATAGCCTTAGGATCTAGATGCGAGGCCCAGTCTTCTATCTTCTTCTCTTCTACTTTAGGTGCCTCAATTTTACAGTCTGCAAATATTTCCATCCCAGGAAGCTTTGTTGCAGTCCTTTGATCATACCAAGGTTCTGGAAACATGGAGTAAAGTTGGACCTCCCCTTCCTTGACAAACTTTCCATTAAGAGTAGGAGTGTAAGGCTTCAAAGTAGGAGGCTCATATGATAACCCTTTCGCCTTTGCTTTAGAACGGGCTATTTTCTTCAATCCTTCTTCTAATAAATCATCATCAGTGGGTTTGTATCCTAACCCGAATGGTGGTATTGTAGTAGCACAACTAGCGAAATTCGGGTGGCCCTGATTATTCTTTCCTAGGCCTAAGCCTGGGAAATAATCCATCTTCCTCATCATGGATACCACTTTGTCATTGCTATATGGATCAAAATCCATAGGAATGCATTCTTCTATAGCTTCTTCTGACCATGATATGGCTTGAACTTCTTCAATGTCAAATCCAGACAAAGCTAGGTCTTCTTCTACTTGGATTCCGTGCACCAAACTCTGAGTATTAGACTTATCCCCATGTATGGTAATGATTGACTCTTTGTATGGGAATCGAACTTTTTGATATAATGAGGAAGGAACAGCTTTTGCAGTGTGGATCCATGGCCGGCCCAACAACAAGTTGAAACAAGCTGAGATATCCAATACTTGAAAATGTACTTTCTGAACTGTAGGGCCAATCGTTATCTCAAGTGTAACATTCCCCAGTACTTCTCTTCGGGTATTGTCGTAGGCCCTCACATATTGATTGGATGGCCTAAAATCCTCCATATTTAGGCCCAAGCAACTTGCAGTCCTTAGGGGGCAAACATTTAATGCACTACCATCATCAACCAGTACCATTGGCACCCTCTTGCCATGGGTGTCAATTGTAATGTGAAGGGGGTCATTGTGTGAATACCCCTTATCTGAAATATCCTTATCAGAAAAAGAAATAGTGGGCTCAGTCCTTATTACTCCAATCATGGCATTAAGGGCTTCAGGAGTTATGGTAGTTGGAACTTGGATCTTGTTTAGGAGGTTCAGCAAAGCTTGACGATGATGATAAGAGGCAGTGAGCAAGCCCCATAGAGAAATATTAGCTTGAGTCTTCTGTAGCTGCTTGAGAACAAGATCATCTTCTAGTTGTAATTGGGTGGGCCTAGATGGCCTGTTTAGTGCTTCTACCGGATCATCTGCTTCCAAGTAAGATGGCTTAAAGTGTTTACCACCTCGAGTAAGGTGAGCTATTCCAGTGGCTTTGTAAAGGTTGGGATTTTTGTGGGGAGTATGTGTTTGTCTTTCTGGGAATGTGGGCTTTTGTGGTGATGTTAGGTCGAGCTGGTGGAGATATAATCTCTTGATCAATCAAATCTTGGATAGAGTTCTTGAGCGCATAGCATTGATCAGTAGCATGCCCTGGTGTCTGATGAAATGCACACCTCTTGCTATTATCAAACCACTTCGGCAAGGGATTTGGTATCGGCTTGGGATCAAGAGGTCTGAGGAGATCCTTCTCTCTAAGTTTCTCAAAAACTTTACTGAGCGGCATATGCAATTCATGGTATTGCCTCCTGGGCCTTCCTTGTGGGGCTTGGGCCAACGGGGGTGAAGCTACTAACTGAAAAGGAGACTGTTTGCTTATGGCAGATATCTCTGGCACTTTTGAGCTTGATGGAACAAAAGACCTCTTGGGCCTTGTTACTTCCTCTCCCTTAAGGGTGCCAGTGTTGATAGCGTCTTCAATCTGAGTCCCAGCAGCAATCAAGGCCTTGAAACTAGGGAAATACTGGGCAAAAAGATACTTGTTGTAGGCTGGGAGAAGATTCTTCACAACCATGTTCAACTGCTCCTCCTCGTTGGGCCTAACAGTCATTTGGGCTGCCTTAGCCCTCCACCTTGTGATGAATGCAGAAAAAGACTCCTTAGAGTCTTGCTTGGTTGTCTCAAGGTCTCTTCGAGTAACATCCACTTCAGTATTATACTTGTACTGTTTATAAAATTCACGACCAATATCTTCCCAATTACGAGTTCGAGAATCATCCAGATTTAGGAACCAACGCAAAGCGGCCCCCGTGAGTGTGTTTTGAAACATCTGGGCCATTAGCTCTTCACTAGCCCCTAAAGGTTGCAATGCCCTCATATACATTTTCAGATGGGCTTTTGGGCAGCCCGTGCCATCAAACTTGTCCAATGTTGGCATCTTAAACTTTGGTGGGGCTCTTGCTTGAGGAAAAAGCGAAAATGAATGTAGATCCATAGCTTCTTCAACCCTTCTAGATCTCAGGAGGAGTTTTTCCATTTGGTCCATTCGTTCAATCATCTTCTTCTCATTTTCAGTCAAACCCAAGCGATGACTTTCTTCAGAATTCAGCGATTCATTCAGGGCACTAGAAGGTGTATGAGAGTTCTTATTCCCTATCTGTTGGATCAAAGTTTGGATGTCTTTTTGGAGTTGGGCTTGTCCAGCTACCATGATGTTGAGTAATTCTTGAGTGGTGAGAGGTGGTTGTTCATGATCATTCATGTTTTGATCCTCATGGTTGTTGTTCTCGTGGGCCATTTCTGAAGTGAATGAATTTGGTGAAGAAATGATTATGTCTTCTTGAGTTAAACTTGTAAGGGAACTTTGGAATGGACTTGTAGGAGGATTAGGAAATAAGCTTTGAGAAGGGCTTGGAGGAGTATATAGGGAATTATAGTGGAAGAGTGGATTTGAGAATTGTAGGTGTGGGCTTGTGTTTGGGCTTGTGTTTGGGCTTGCAGGTTCAAGAATTACTATAGGACTGGGACCTTGGTTTGAATTTGCTGAATCCAAACTTCTCTGTATTGAACTTCCTTGTACTGAGATTCCTCGAGCTGGGCTTTCAACTGTTCTCTCAGACCATGATAATCTTTTCAATCGACCTTCACCATCTCTAGACCAAGTCCTTCCCTATACCCAAAAGTTGGACAATTTTTAGTTTTTTATTAAGTTCGGGCCTTATTGAAAATAAACAAACAACGGCCAAACACATGCATATGATGTTGTGCATTTTATGGGATTGACCTAAAGATTAGTTCTATGGCTTCTTACATGAAGGTAGAAGGTAGGCTAATAGGTTCCCCAAAAGCTAGGACGTTGTACCTCCCAACTTGTGACGTATGAATGCCGCATTGGTCCAAACGGTAAAGTTTGTCCTTTACGAAACGCAAGAAAGATCAAGCGAGTCTTAGGCGATGGGGTGGTAGGTTCACCACTGGGTACACGAATCCAGGAGGACCGCGATCCATGGCTACAATTACCGTGGTTTCCGGGCTTCGAACACAATTCATATCCAATTCCAAATATGCAAGTGATGTTATGGCAAGCAAATATGACATATTATCAAAAGCAATAAACAAACAAATGACATGGTTGGCCACCATAACCTAAACTAGAGTCTAGCCTTCAACATCCCCAGTGGAGTCGCCACTGTAAAATGTCCTCCCCCCTAGATCGAGGGTTTTACATGGAGTCGCCACTTATTTAATTTAAAAGGGAAAACAAGAAAACCTTCAATAAAAAATAATACTTCTTTTGTATTAATGTATATTGCAATTTACATCAAATTTGTAACAAAAATTTACAATGCTTTTTTGTCCTAGATACAAT
Source organism: Quercus variabilis (assembly GCA_030445155.1). Lineage (NCBI taxonomy): Eukaryota > Viridiplantae > Streptophyta > Magnoliopsida > Fagales > Fagaceae > Quercus > Quercus variabilis. The sequence continues at coordinate 34,590 of CP129447.1, forward strand.
CTAAAAAAAGTAAATTACATTGCTTTATTCCCTAGTTACAATCTAAAAAAATGTAAAATTACAAGAGCATAGTCTATAACCCTTGATCTTGGTTCGGAGGCTAATTTACGAGATGGGAAGGGATTAAGCACCCATCTCGCCCGGTAAAACCGGTCTCCTAGGTTAAGGTGGCCAATGTCATGTCATGTCAAACAAACACAAACAATATGTCATATAAACATGGTAATTTGTAGAAATTGTAAACAAATATGTGCTAAGAGAATCAAACATAAAAAAGACACAAAAAATGAAACTTGTTAGATAACAATTTTAATGTAAAGAAAACATTAAAGTAATGGCATGTTCATTCAAGAAATCAATGTAAGCAAAGAATCCCTAGCCTAGACATGTTTATCTAAGCATGTGAGAAAAAGAAAACAATTTTGTCATGTTATTTGTAATCAACATAATTGCAGAGAGAACCAAATAAAAATAAAACATTTGAGCATATTTGATCATCCAAACAATTATGAAGAGAAGTAAAGGAAAATCCCTAGACATGTTCATCTAGAGAGACTCAAAATACTTAGACATGTTCGTTCAAGCATTTTAAAAAAAGTAAACAATTACCTAGACATGTTCATCTAAGTATTGAAGAGAAAGTGGTGTTTTTAGCCTAGAAGTGCTCATCTAAGCATTCAAGAGAAAAATTGTGTGCTAGCCTAGAAGTGTTCATCTAAGCATGTAAAAAGAATAACAATGAGACATATAGGCATATTCATCCAAGCTGATCATAAAAGAAACAAATAATGACTTGTTAAACACTTATTCAAGCATATGTAGAAAGTTAAGAATATAATTAAATACTTACCAGCATAGAACATAAATTGAAAAAGAGGGGAAGTGATCACTTAAAGGGCTAGGGAGAAAGCAAGGAATTACTAAACTACAACCAAAGTAGGAACAATGGCTGCACAACAGCTGTTCTTTTCTGCTCTCTCACTAGCTCTCTAGAGGGAATTCGGGGTCCAGAGAATGACAGAGGTCTTCTCTATTTATAGGGGAAGAGATGGCTTAGCTTTAAAGCTGAGTTTTTAGCTTTCTTCTGAAGCTAAGGAGGGAGATAGCCTGTTTAAATGAGCTGGGACGGAGCTGGTGTTGATCCCCTTTTGAATTTTGAAAGGAAGTTGAAGATGATGCTGCACCCGCTTCGTATTTTGGCTCTAACTTTCCGCTCAAAATTCCAATCGGTTCAAGATTGGTGTTTTTTGAAATGAAATTCAATTATCTACAACTTTTTCAGAAATAGATAAAACCAAATTCCAACGTTTTCCAGACCAAAAAAGCATTTAAAATTACTGCTGAAAAAAGTAACGTCTTTTGAGCATTTTTGAAAATTTTCACAGGATGTATCTGTTTCTCTATCCACTTTATTTTTCAAAAAACTTTCTTTTGGAATTAAGGGAAGGGATAATCCTATTAGATGAGCCTGAAAAGATTTGAGTTTGATCCCCATTTGAAATTTCGAAAGATGATTGAAGATGATATTGAATTTATATTATCTTCTGCACCTGTTTCGTATTTTGGCCATAAATTTATGCTCAAAATTCCAATTGATTCGGCATTAATGTTTTTGGAAAGGAAATTTAATTCTCTACAACTTTCATAGAAATAGAAAAAACCGAATTTCAACTTTTTCTGGGCCAAAAATGCGATTCAATTTTGCTGCTGAAGATAATGACGGTTTTTGAGCATTTTTCTTTTTTTCTTTTTTTTCTTTTTTTCTTTTTGAATTTTTCATGGCTCCTTTCTCCAATTCTTTTTTAAAAGAGCAGATAAGATGTCGTAAAAATATATATATATATATATATATATATTTTTAATGAAATAAAACGAAATCCAATCAAAAATTACACTTAATTGATTTTAAATTAATTCTTGTGAGAACCAATCAAAATTAAGTGTTTAGAATAGGACGTGATCAGGCCCATCGTGTAAGTGAACCATGATCATTGAAAATTGTTTGTATGATAACTTTTGATCAAGTGATCCGATCAAAACCCATGACATACCATTAGGATCGTTAGAACATCAAGATTTGTTTTGTATCACAAATTTGAAGATCTACCGGTTGATTAAATGCAAGTTGTAAAATGGGGTGTCTACAAATCCCAACATCTATCCTATGCAAAATCACGTAAAAAGGCTTCCCACAATTCTTGGAATGAATCCAAACCGGATTCAACAACGTCATTTCCCTAGCTCTAAATGCCTTCTCAAGCAAAACAGAGCTGGAGTGCGTGAAGAGCGTCCTCACATCAATCCCAATTGTCAAAATCTCAGGCTTTTCTAAACAGGGAACTGACTGAGGCAAAACAGCAAGCATGTCGCGTGTGTTTTCACTATAACCAATTACTCTGAAAGAAACTTCGTCTACAGCAATCATACAACCAAAAGGTTGGATATGACCACCCCTTTGGATTTTAGACAAGTAAGCTCTCATCTGTTCATCAGGTACTGAGTCTGTTGTCGTTCTAATGGACTGAGAGTAATCAAAGGACTTACCTGACTCACCAGACTGTTCAAACACAGCGTGAAGACAGGCATCCACTGTGTACTGTGCAACGGCTTTGGGGATTGTGGACTCACTTTGTTGAAGCCTCATGTTTTGAGCTTCGCTATTGTTGGTGTTAGTGTTGGTTTTGGTGCTGTGTGAGTGTGTAGCTCTACTACTTGAAGCCATTGATGAGTTTGGTCTCTCTCTCTTTTTTCCCCATTGATTTCAGAGTTTGTTACATTTGGTGATGAAAAATAAATAACCTCAAACCTTAAAATACTCAAAAAAACCCACATGAGCATGGAAAAATTCTCACTTTCTTCAGTGCTGATTAGAGAGTCGTTAACGTATGATTAAGGTTTTTTTAATTGAAAAAGTGTTTGCTTCAAGGTTTGCTAAATTCAGTGTTGTTCGTGTTTCGTGTTGCTATTTTTGTTGTTGTTGTTGTTGCATTATGTGATGCCCTTTGAGAAGTGGGAAAAGGCATAGGAAAAAATTTATTTGGGGTTTCATTGAACTTCTTTTTGATTGAGGTCTTTCTTTGCTTTTTTCTTTTTGAGGGTTCTTGTTCTTCCCTTTGTTTTTTCTTTTTTTCTTTTTTTTTTTTGGTTGTTGTTATTTTGTTCCCGTTGTTTGTATTTTTTTTTTTTTCACTTTTTCTTTTTCATTTTGCTGTGCTGGAAATACTTGTGGGCATAAGAAAAGCTAACGCTTGTGGGAATATTAGGCCAGTTGGATTCGTGGTCCTGTTTTGTTGTTTGGGAAGTTGGGCCATGCCCAGGCATGGAAAAAACTGCAGATTTTTTATTTTGCTTTCTGTTGTGGACCGCATCAAATTTATTTTATATGGAAAACTGCAGGGTTTAAAAGGCGCTAGATTTAAGTTGATGGATTGTCCATGCATTTGGTTAATGCATCAATCGAAGGTTGGTAAGTTGCTGTCGGCGTGATAATAGGCTAATGGAAAACAATGATGCCGATAGCGCACACTTTTTACATGGAAAACTCCTCCGCTTGAGCAAGAGGGGTGCAAAAAGTAGAGAAAACTCTCTACTTTTTGCCACTATATTACTTGAAGAAAATGAGGAAAAGTAGTGGACAGTATAATATGTGCATTGAGCATTGAGCATTGAGCTGTGAAGGTGAGTGTGTTGTGTTTTCTGATTCTGAGTCCTGTTTGTGGGGATCAACCTTTCCCCTTACATGGGCCCAAGGGGAGATAGGTAAGTATTAGACTCTTATTGGATGTAAATCTATATAATACGTAAAAGCTAAAACATATGCTCTTGTTAAATTATATTTGCATAATATTTCAATCTAATTCGGTCTACTTTAGTTCAAGAGAAGATGGACCGAAACCCACAGATAAAATTTAAGCCAAATAGTCACATACATTACCTGTACAACTCGCAAATATAAAGGGAAAGACAGACTAGTAGCAAGACCGAAACCCACCAGAAGAAAAAATAAAAAAGAGAAGAAGAAGATGGGCCTGAAACCCAGAAAAAAAAAAAAAAAAAAAAAAAAAAAAAAAAAAAAAAAAAAAAGGGTCCGTAACCAAGAAGATGAAGAAGAAGGTAGGATTTTTTTTTTTTTTTTTTTTTTTTGAGAATACGTTTGGGTTAAGCCTGTTGGGTATTTAGTTAATAATGTATTTTGATTTAAAAATCTGGTTGGGGTTGGATTTGTTTAAGATTGATGTTTGGGCTTTTATTTTTTGGGGTTGCTCTGTAACAATTTTTTTTTTTTTTTTTTTTTTAGATTTTAGTTCAAAATTTGTTTAGCATAAAACTTTTGAGGGTGTTCCTCATTTTATTTTTTAATGGGTAAATAAATAAAAAAATTTAAATTATTATATATATATATATATATTTTTTTTTTTTTTTTTATCAGGGTATTCCTAGGAACACCCTGAACCCAACGTGGCATCGCCACTAAGCCAAAGCCCAACCTCCAGCCAACTCACAATAAAACAAGTCATCCTTTCTGATCTTTAAGCCCAAATAGCTCTACCCCATAAGGCCCAATCCAAAACACCAGAGCCCCTCTGACATTTTAAAACTTAAACCCACATCGGGTTCAATACATGAATTTGCACCAGACCATTTCAAACCCCCACTTAAACTAAAGAACCAAGCCCACATTAAAACCTTCAAATAAAATAAAACAAAACACACAAACTTTTTTTTTTTTTATCAATTTTTATGTGGTTGACCAAATTTGATTGAGCTTAAATTGAAATCTAATAATGTGATTAAATTAATTTTGATGCTAAATTTAAAACTATGAAATTTTGTGTAATTTAATTTTCTATGTAAAACAGGATAAATTTGTAGTGAGATTTTCATGAAAAACTGGTATAATTTTGGAAGGTTTTAATCAGGCATGCCATTGAGGCTTGGGTATCAACTGACTTTTAGTGACATATTAGTGAAAATTGAAAGCAGCACCCACTTTAAAAATTAGAGACAATTTAATTATCCAAGCCTAGATCCAAGCTTAGATTTAAGCTAAGACTAACCTTTTTAGAACCCTAGGCCACTCTCTTAAATCAACCCAGCACCTTGAGGCCCATCAACTACTTAGGTCTCCATTTTAGCTAGCCCACCAACAAAGGTTTCAGGCCTGTCCGAAATTATCCATCAGCCCACCTTTTACAAATTGCATTTTCAACCCTAAACTGTTCAAAAATTAAACTGACACTTTACTTTAAATTAAATTTTTGACCCTAAAACTTTTCAAAATTATATTTTAGACCCCTAGGCATAAAGGCCTTCTAGCACAAAGGCCCTCTTGGCAACAAAGATGCATTTTCAATCTCATTTTGTGCCAAAATAAAATGTTTTCTTTTGAACTTGATAAATTTGTCAAATGCCATTGTTTTCATGCTTTATTGGATTTTAATATTTTTTTTTTTGTTATTTCTTTGTGTCTTCTTGTAGGGGGGGCTGTGCTATGCAATGAGATTACGTTCATTAAATTAACAATGCTATTTATATTTTTAGTCAATGCCATGCAATCACATTTTTAACCATGTCTTTTGATCTTGTTTTTCTAAAATAAATTGTTCACATGTCATCTTAGGCTAAATTATTTGTATTTTGCACCAAATACGCATCACCGAGTAATAACCTTCGAGATTGGGGGAATAATATTGAGTGCAGACGAAATCCAGGTAAGTCACAAAAAATAGTAAAATTGTCAAATAAAAATGTTTTCACAATCTTTAGGAATTTACTCATTTGTATTCCTTGTTATTTCTTAGTGTCTTTTGTGTGAGGTGAAATACTTTAGGAAAAAAAATTGCACGTGGTATGTTATACGCAATGAGGTAAGCCTCATTAAATTTATCAAGTCATTTACCTACTAGCCAGTGCCATGAAATCACATATTTATCTATGACTATTAATTTTGCGTACTTGAATAAATTGCTTACATGCCATATATTCACAAGTAAACTTAAATAGGTTGTACACGATTGATGCGGGCAGGATTGGAAGGGAGGAATTTTAATTAAGATAAAGTTGGATCAAATTAGACTTGGGCCAACTTATGAACTAAGCACATTCTTTTAAAGCCTTTTTAGGCCCACACCACTTTTAAGCTCACATCCACTTATGTTTCAACAATGAGTCCAAATCCTCGAAACTTAAATTCTCCAAGCCCAAATTTTAACTCTCCTACTCACCAAACTCAGGCCAAGGCCAAGGCGAAGCCCATGTTTCAAAAAAAAGAAACACCAACCCATTTCACTTAAGCCCAGTTTCAAAAATAAGCTTTAGCCCAATATGAAAATTAAACCTTTGCTTTGCCTTCAGTAGCTGTGTGGAGCTGGAGCCTGGAGAGGATTGTAGTGAGTACAAATAATTCTTCTCTCCTAAAAAAAATACAGGCTAAATAAAAGACTATTTTTTCTCCTCTTTATTTCTTCACACACGCGCGCTCTCTCTCTCTCTCTCTCTCATCTGAGAACAAATGGGAGCAACTCTACTCTCATAAGCAAATACATACAATTTGAACCAAAAAAAAAAATGCAATGAAATTACAAAATACAATCTCTTTCTCACAAACAAGGATAATCAAAAAAAAAAAAAAAAATCAGCAATTATGTCAATGGTTACAAACAACAATAGATTCGGACAAAACACAAGAATGAAAACGCAATGAGAAAAAAAAAATCTATAAAATAATCTTAAAAAAGAAAAAAAAAAAAAAAAAAAAAAAAAAAAAAAAAAAAAAAAACTGATCTGACCTACATTGAGTGCAATTCATTGGTAAAAAAAAATCGATTTTCCTCTCTTGGTAATTTCATCCTCCCCCTCTCTCACGATAAGTTTATGGATATTAATAATTAAAGTTTAAGGCATAATTTAAGGGATAATCTCATAAATTAAAATTTTTATTAACAATTAAAACCATAGAAGACGTTGTAGCTTAAAAAATAAGATCACTGTTATCTAAAAGAAGATAAAAAAAAGTGTAAAAAATAATAAAAGAAAATTAAAGGAAGAATTAAGATAAGAGAGAGTAATAAACAAACCTTTTAACGAATAGTTTTCTTCTTTCATATTTGGGATCTATTTTAGCGCATATTTTTGCATGTGCAAACTTAGGATAGAGATTTATTTTATGCCACACCTCAGGGTTTTGGGTTGGGCGTTTGGGGTTTCGGGGTTTGGGGTTTCAGGGTTGAGGGGTATGGGGTTTTGGGTCGAGTCTAGGGTTTTAGGGTTGAGGGTTGAGGGGTTGAGGGTTAAAGGGTTTGGGGGTAGAGGGTTAAGGGGTTTGGGGGTTTTATGAGCATGTTTCCCAAAATCTACATACTTTTTTGTTTGGAGGAAAAAACCATTATTCATGAAAGAGAAGAATTTAAATCAAAAGATAGAGTCTCTTAGGTAGTATTATAGGGAACTTAGATCCAAATTACATATTTAGAAATAGATTTAGCAAACATAGCTAAAGAGTGTGTCTTTGAGTTATCAGATGACACGTGAGAAAAAATCATTGCGGAGACTCTATATTAAAAAGGGAAAAAAATAGAGAATTACAAGATGTTCATGATGATGAACAACAACACAACACAACAGCAACACAACAGCAACACAGCACAACACAACACAACACAACAGCAAGAGAGTAGTTAGGAAACTAAGCTAAGGGAAGACATAAATTGAGAGAGAGAAGAACACTCAGTAAAACCCCAACAACGAGACCACTCCAATAGACTGCGTAGGCATAAAATCTTTAACTCCTTCAACATTTTCTCTTTATCTTCAAAAGATCGACGATTACGCTCCAACCACACAATCCACGTTAAGCACCTTGGAACGAAATTCCAAATATCCAAATTATGCTTCCTAAGCCACTGATGCCAACTAGATAGTAAATCCACCAACGAACTCGGCATTACCCAATGAATACCAAAAGCCTGAAGTATGAAAGCACATAGGGAATGAGTAATAGGACAATGAAGAAGAAGGTGGTTTACTGACTCCCCATCACAGCAACACATACAACACCAATTAGCCAAAGGGTGACTCTTAAGCATTAGATTATCCAAAGTGTGGATCCAACCATGTCCAGCAGTCCATAGAAAGAATGCCACACGCTTAGGAATCTTTGGTTTCCAAACACCTTTCGAAGGAAATAAAGAATTCAAGGCACCCCGAATCTCATGGTAGTAAGACCGGGTGTCGAACTTTCTATCCCCTTTTAGCCTTCAGCAAAGAGTATCTCTCCTATCACCCTGAGGAATTCGAGGTTGGATAAGCTGAAATAGAGAATAAGAAGCATCCAACTCCCAATCTTCAAATGCTCTATAAAACCTTAAATTCCATACTCTAACAGTACCCCCTTTCTGGAGCCCACAATACCTCAGAGATGCAAGCATCCTTGATCGCTGAACATGCATAAAGCTCAAGATAGTGATCTTTTAAAGAATTCTCACCAATCCACTTATCATGCCAAAAGCAGATACGAGTTCCATCACCCACTGCAAAGGACAGATACTTAGAAAAGCTCTCACACCCTTCATTAATGCTTCTCCAAAGACCACAACCATGAGCCCTCCTGCAAACTTTAGTGCACCACCCCCCTTAATCCTCACCATATTTTGTGGAGATAACTCTCCGCCAGAGTTAGGTAACTTCATGACCAAATCTCCACAACCACTTCACTAAAAGCGCTAGATTAGATGACACCACACTTCTTATCCCCAAATTGCCCCTCTCAACGGGAGAACACACCTTATCTCAGGCCACCAACGAATACTTGAAACTCCCTGCAGAAGACCCCTACAAAAAATTCCTCTAAATACTTTCTAATCTAGCCGCCACAGCTTTAGAAATAGTAAAGAGAGATAAAAAGTACGTAGGGGTACTTGAGAGGTACTCTTTATTAGCATGAGCCTACCACCTTTAGATAAATAGAGATGCTTCCACCCAGATAGCTTCTTCTCCATTTTTTCCAAAATAGGATTCCATATTGCGGCTGACTTAAAAGAAGTTCCCAATGGCATCTCCAAATAATTCATAGGTAACCTTCCCACTCTACATTATGGGCAACACCAACCCCATAAAAACCTGAAAACAAGACAACACAAACCTTATGGACAACCACTGTTCCCCAGAGGCATCACAAAATAAGCTAGTGTCAGCAAATAATAGATATAGAAGGATTTTCTTGCCGGAGGGCCTCTTGGACTGGTCTGAGATCCCAGAGTACTTAACTGGAGAAGTTCCCGGAGAGTATGTTTCTTCTTCTAAATTCTAAGCCTAGCTAGTATTTGTTTTCTTTCTGAAATATATTCGATGGTGCTAGGTTTAGCCGTTGAAGTTGTAGATTGTAATTTATTAATGTAATGTAATGATATATGTACCAGTACCGCGTCGATTGAGTAATTAATTTTGCTTGTTTAATATATGTGCATACAGTTATGGTTATGATCCTTTTGGGCTTAGCAAGAAGCCAGAGAACTTCAGCAAGTATGTTAAAACTCGATCTCTGTCACTCTCTCTTTATTGCTCTTTCGACTTCACAGGGCTTTTTGTACAAATTAATATCTGGAAATAATTAAACACATCCATATATGATATCAATGAAAAAATGTGGTGTCGGGGATGCTTAGGTTGCAGATATCAGGCGTATGAGTTGATTCACGGCCGGTGGACCATGCTTGGTGCTGCCGAATTCATTATCCCTGAGGCTTTAAACAAATTTGGCGCCAACTGCGGCCCTGAGGCTGTCTGGTTCAAGGTTCTTTTTTAATTGCCATTCTATAAGTGTCATCACAAGATGCTTTGCAAGAACTAGTAAAATTGATTTTTTTTTTTTTTAAAAAAAATTAAAATCAAGACATTTTCAAGGGCATATAATCCCTCAACTATGTATATTGATTTAAAATTCAAGAAATACTCTAGTTGAAGAATTAATATTATTGAAGATTTGAAGGCACTCTATCAAAATTGACTTATACATTGTGTCTATTACTCTATGGTAAAATTATGTATCATGATAACAGAAATTTTCATAGCCACCCGTCTGCAAGCTTCCACTTCTTAATCTAGTTATATAATAATAAACCAAGCATATGCTACTTTATTTTCTTATTGATCCACAATTGTGAGCTTCAGTGCTTGGGTTAGATATCACTTGTCAATTGTCACGGTCTAGCGCTTGCGTTTATTTTTATGAATTGCGTTTATTTTTATGAATTGCAAGCCCCAATCTAGCGCTTGCGTTTATTTTTATGAATTGCAGAAATTTCTTGCTGTCAATACATTTTTCATTCGGATCCATATGTTCCTTGTCTATGAGTGAATCTAAAAATTATCGTACAACTTTTTGATAATGCGTTGTAGACTGGGGCTCTACTCCTAGATGGGAACACGTTGAATTACTTTGGGAAGAGCATCCCCATCAATCTTGTTGTTGCTGTCGTCGCCGAGATTGATCTAGTTGGAGGTGCAGAATATTATAGAATCATTAATGGCTTGGTATGTGACTTTGAGGATTCTTTTTGTACCCTTGTTTTATCATTAATAATTTGCACTTTTACCGATGCAAGATTAGTGTACAAAGCTTCACTAATATTCTGGTAGATTATCTAAACTAATTCATAGTTTCATTCAAGGCAACAGTAATGTAAGTTTGTCTTGTTATTTCCTTGCTAGGATTTGGAGGACGAGCTTCACCCAGGTGGTCCTTTTGATCCATTGGGGCTGGCGAAGGATCCTGACCAGGCTGCAATTCTAAAGGTGAAGGAGATTAAGAATGGTAGGCTTGCAATGTTTGCCATGCTCGGTTTCTACTTTCAAGCTTATGTCACGGGAGAAGGTCCTGTTGAAAACCTTGCAAAACATCTCAGTGATCCTTTTGAAAACAACTTGCTCACTGTGATTGCTGGATCTGCCGAAAGAGCTCCAACCCTGTGATTTGTTAGTTAGAATCTTAGATGCGTTGTACATCTCACTAAGACATTTTGCAAGGGCATATAATCCTTGAACTCTAAAGTTCAAACTGTGTTTTAATTTATAGAGACCTAGCACTGTTCACTTTTGGTTGAGACATCATAATAATTTCTTCTAGCTGCAATCTTCCTTTAAGTTGATTGTAGCAAATTCGCCAATTTCTTTGCCGAGTGGAAACATTTTATTGAAAAACAGAAGGTACAGAGAAACCTGGGCAGCCTCCACCAAGATTGTATCAACAGAACAAACGGGGCTGAAACCCATAACAAAACTTCCAAAAATAGAGTATTTGTAAGAACATTTTGCTAAAACATGAGCAGCATTGTTAGCTTAGCCAATTACAAGTCCTTCACAAATGATTTCAAATGGCTTTCCTCTTTGTGCACGCTATAGAATTGATCTTATAGTTTTGAATTATTTCTCATGAATCTAATAATAATAGCTGCTAGTGTAACCTATTTTGAATGGCACATAATTAAAATGGTGTTTTTAATGAATTCATGTAAAAGTAATGTTATTTTAATCAAAATTTGTCACTTTAACAAGTTGTAAAAAAAGGTGAAGAAAAATTGTGTCAAAACAGGCTTTTGTGTGTGATTGTCAACCGTTGAACTAATGATCGCATGAAAGGCAATGTTCTCAAAACAAGAGACCAAGCATGATTAATAATGCGGGTGTCACATATGTCTATCTAAGGTCTAATAAGACAATAGCTGGTTCTTGCTATTGTGTAATCAAGACCTAAGAGCATTGGCATTAGGTGTGCCAAATGCTAACACACCAAACACCTTATTTGGTAAGATAGTTCAAACAATAGTTATCAGTGTTTAAACACTGAAATTTGTGGGCCCCCAAAAAAACAACGCCCTTGGTAAGGGATTTCATTTAGGAGTGTTTGAGTTGCATTTCTCATTTTAGGGTGTTTAAATACTGAAAACTGACCTTTCTTCACTGTTGTGACAATAAACTTTGATCGATAGTTTCACATTCAGGTAACGCCTGTTAAACTATAAGGCAAAGTACAGGTACAGCTGCTTGTCTACCACATTCTCTTATAGATTGATCTTGTGTTGTTTGATCAGGACAGTAAGAAGAATGGTGAGTGTCCGGAAAAGATTAATGAAGTTGCATCCCTTAGATGTGCATTTGAGTTATTTGATGCCAACTTCTTCAACGATAAAAAGGTGACTTTGTATAACTTGTAAATTATACTGGTGTTTTGGTGTTGCTTTATATATGTAAATTACAAAACAATCCATGTTGTTATGGTAATTTTAACTTTAACTCAAACAAGTATCTAAAGTCTCTAGTTAATTTAGATTCTGGAGATTGTCAAGGGAGTGAAAGAGCTCAATATCCCTATTATCAGAGCTAATCGGAAATTAGTTGCTTCTGTTAATGGAGGGCTGCATAATCCATCTGCTTTGCTGTTCAATCCTGAGTGGAGCAGGGAGCAACCCCAAAGCATAGGCAAAAGATTTCATTACCCTTCTCTCATTGGCACTAAGAGACCCAAAAATGAAGAAGATATTGCTTTCATGAGTGTAAGTCTGTTGCCACCATGCTCCTCTCTCTAGGTCTCCCCTGCTTCCTAATCAGTTTAATTCATCTTATGATCTTATGCATATCTTCAGCCAATGTCTTGATTTAACAATACTAAATAGATTTAAATTCTATGAGGACTCCCTATAAAATCCCTTAGGACCCTTAAACCGTCCAATTGTATTTTGTCACATTAGATTTTTTTTTTTTTTTTTTTTAACTCCACATACAAACACAGTCCTAATAGAAATATATTAACCACTGTAGGTTGCTTCTTGGAGACCATCATAAGCCCTTTTGGGACCTGGAAAAATCTAAAAATGGGATTGTGTGACCAAAGGTAAACCATGTGGATTATTTTTAGGGCTCAAAATGAAGCTTAGAGAGGAGGTTTTTTTTTTTTTTTTTTTTTTTTTTTTTTTTTTTTTTTTTTTTTTTTCCCTGTTTTTGTATCTTTTATTTAATAAAAATCATCTAGATAAATTAGTTTTAAAAATCACCTGTTTTTCCCTTTTAAAATGGAATTTGATAATTATGGTAGTTAATTGGTTTCTTTTAGTATTGTCCTGCTACACGGAGCTACTCATTCTTTTTCTTTCTTTTTTTAAATGAAAAATTAATGTGGCAAGATGTAATTAGATGATGTAAATTGGGCGTTTTATCTAAAATGCTAAATTGTAAATCCTGAAAGATATTATAAGAAATTGATTCCATTTTGGCACACCAAAAGCGATAGTTTTAATCTACCAAAAATTATGAAAAGTAAAGTAATCAACTCTGTTAATGTACAAATCTTAGCCAAACCATTCAATCTCTTATGTCAGTTGGTGCAATTGAATAAGCACTCATACTTTTCTAAATTTTGACTAACCTTAAGTTTTTGAAATTTTTGGATTGCTCCCACTCAAATGTATACGCTCTACCATGCTGCTTTTGTCTCATTTATAATTTTTTGTTGCCTGTTGTTCAGGTTCTTGAATTAGGGGAACTGATTAAGACAAAAGAAATTACTTCAGAGGAGCTTACTCGCATTTTCTTGCAGAGGTTGATAAGGTAGTAGTGGGCAGAAAAGCACCCCTGGATTCTTTATTTTCATATTGTAATATTTAAGATCTCTTTCTAATAAGGCATTGTGAAAATACACCAGGTACAATCATGTTCTTGAAGCTGTGATCTCTTATACTGAAGAACTAGCATACAAGCAAGCGAAACATGCTGACGAGTTGCTTGCCCGAGGGGTGTATTTGGGTATACATCTTCTTTTCAATTATTGCAACATACCATCACCCTAATAGAATGATATAACAATTTCTTAGGTTGTTTATTGGGTGGTAAGGGACAGGGATGTGCTGTTTACCTTAATGGCATGTAAATTCTCCCTTATACTCTTAGAGCATACCAGCCAAATGATCTGGGATTTTTTTGTTGATACAGTAAAAGACTAAAAGGTCACCTATCGACTATTGGTTTGATGTTCTACAACTGTACTGCTAAATTGTAGATGCTGGTTCCTTCATTATCTTAGCAAAAGTCCCCATAATTCAAGCCAGCTTTTTCAATTGAACTGGATAACGTGTGCGTTTGAATGTAGCTTTTTGCTTTAATCTTATTTGCTTATTTGCTAAAAGTTGGTTAAAAGTATAACTAAAAAGCTAAAAGAAAAAGCTCTTGCCAAACAGACACAGATCATGTAATTATACACCTGTACGTTTATCTGCTAAATGTATGCAATTTCCTTTTTAATAATTTAGGTCCAGTGTGTGCCAATGAGCTCTACCTCAAACAACATCCCCCCACCCTCATTCCCGCTTCCCAGAAGATGAAACCAAAAAAAGAGGAAAGGATTGATGGTAAGTGCATGGAATCGAAACCGATGAGTGCATATGTAAACTTCAATCAGAAGACAAATAAATAAAAAATAATTTAGGGCAAGTATCTTGCATGTATGGGAGGGGGATGCAGCAAAGAAGCAGCAACCTACTGGAACAACTCATGATATTTTAAAGAAGGCTCCGTTTATATGGAATATCACCTTATTTTGAAAATGCCAATTTCTGAGTTTTTTTTTTTTTTTTTTTTTTTTTTGTATCTCTCCACTTAATTTTGGTTATGCTTTCTTGTGCTTTAGGTCCTCTCCATGGAATCCCTTATGGGTTGAAGGATATAATTTCAGTACCCCATTACAAAACAACTTGGGGTTCAAAAACTTTTAAAGATCAAGTTATTGACATTGAAGCTTGGGTATACAAGAGGTACTGAGCATGTTTTAAAATGTAAAATTTTCAACTAGAAAGTATATCTTAAGTTTCATTTTGCTTGCGGAGCTATGACTCCGTTTAATATAGGTTGAAGGCTGCAGGGGCGGTTCTTGTTGCAAAGCTTGTTGCTGGATCTCTGGCATATGATGACATCTGGTACGGCGGTAGGACAAGGAACCCATGGAACATTGAGGAATTTGCAACGGGTTCATCAGCTGGTATATTTACAACGGGTTCATGAGGCCTAAAAAGCCGAAAGAAAAAAAAATTTAAGCCCATAATTATTGAATTTCAATCCATATGCACGGCATTTTTGGGCCCAGCAGCATTAAATCCATTCAAATACTCTGTTTCTTGTTCTGCTTTCTTATATACTTTTTTGTGGAAGTGTTATTTTATTTCACTTTAGGGCCCAGAAAACACTGATTTGTTATATTTTTAAGTAGTTGGTTATTTTTTAATATGAAGGTTTACAACAGTAAGTTATGTCAAAGTACTATTGGGCTCACACTAAAGATATAAAGGCATTTGGTGTGAGCATTTAATGTTTTATTTGATTGTAAATATACCATTTTGTCCTACTTCAAAAAATATAGTATATTTATTAAACGATTTTGTAGTAGGAGATTTTTGAAGGCTTAGTCCATTCCGCTTTGGCTTGGGCTTAGGCCCAAGCCCATGTAGCCAATTTTAATCCTGCGTGCAGGATATATAATAGACGTACTTTGAGGGCGTTCGGCTCCAGCCGAAAGCTGCGTCCATGATTTGCGTTTTCCCTTTTTTTTTTTTTTTTTCCCTGCACGTGAATAGTAAAATCACATGATTCTACTGTGCCAAGGAAAAGAACATTGTTCATGCACTGTTTACGCATTGCATAGTCACACAAAGAACAAACCCCGAACTACAAACCACGAACAACGAACCTCGAACAACGAACCCCGAAGAGCGAACCCCGAACTATCAACGCCAAAACAACAAACCCCGAAGAATGAACCCCCAAACAATGAATCTAAAAAACGGAACCCCGAAGAATGAACCACGAACAACGAAGAACAAACCCCGAAACAACAAACCTTGAAGAACGAACCGCGAAGAACAAACCTCGAAGAACGAACCCCGAACTATGAACGCCAAAACAAAAAACCCCGAAGAATGAACCCCCAAACAATGAATCTAAAAAACGGAACCCCGAATAATGAACCACGAATAACGAAGAACAAACCCCGAAACAACGAACCTTGAAGAACTAACCCCGAAGAATTAACCCCGAAGAACGAATCCCGAACTATGCACCCCAAAACAACAAACCCCGAAGAATGAACCCCCAAACAATGAATCTCAAAAACCAAACCATGAAGAACGAACCACAAAAAACGAAGAACAAACCCCGAAACAACGAACCTTGAAGAACGAACCTCGAAGAACAAACCGCGAAGAACAAACCTCAAAGAACGAACCCCGAACTATGAACACCAAAACAACAAACCCCGAAGAACGAACCCCCAAACAATGAATCTCACAAACCGAACCCCGAAGAACGAAACACGAACAACAAAGTACAAAGCCCTAAACAACGAACCTCGAAGAACGAACCTCGAAGAATGAACCCCGAAGAACGAATCCCAAACTATGCACCCCAAAACAACAAACCCCAAAGAATGAACCCCCAAACAATGAATCTCAAAAACCGAACCCCGAAGAATGAACCACGAAAAACGAAGAACAAACCCCGAAAAAACAAACCTTGAAGAACGAACCTCGAAGAACGAACCGCGAAGAACAAACCTCGAAGAACGAACCCCGAACTATGAACGCCAAAACAACAAATCCCGAAGAACGAACCCCCAAACTATGAATCTCACAAACCGAACCCTGAAGAACGAAACACGAACAACGAAGAACAAACCCCTAAACAACAAACCTCGAAGAACGAACCCCGAAGAATGAACCTCGACGATTGAACCTAAAAGAAAGAACCCCGAAGAATAAACCCCCTAACCCCCTAACCCCTTGACCCTAAACCCCAAACCCCCTAACCCCTTAACCCCTTGACCCCAAACCCCCTAACCCCTTAACCCCTTGACCCTAAACCCCAAACCCCCTAACCCCTTAACCCCTAAACCCTAAACCCTAAACCCTAAACCCTAAACTCTAAGCCCTAAGCCCTAAGCCCTAAGCCCTAAACCCCTAAACCCTAAACCCTAAACCCTAAACCCTAAACCATACCATATGAGAAACAACAGAATTGGGAAAAACTAAATTGTATTGAATTAATTTAGTTTATTCCTTTATATACAATATCAAGTTCAACTAAGAGAGAAACAGAGCTAACTAACAGAATCACAACAAGCACTCTCACGTGTGACTAACCAACCAACTCACGTGTGAATCACTAATAATAGAAAAGAAATATATGCTAAGCTAAAGGTAGTTTTATGTACAGTACAACTAAAACTACTAAACTACAAGTGCTTCAGATATTGCTTCTTAAACTTCGGTTACACTGTTGAGTCTTGCTTCCTTTGCTCTAATTACTCACATAAACTGCCCTAATCTTGATAGAAACGTGACAAGGCAAATTGTGTAGGCACCGGGCCGTCTATAAAGAATAAATAATTCTTCTATGGACACAACTTGTTGAAGTGATCAACCTTGAGTGATTGACAATCATTTTTATATGGACCCACTAGTTTTTTTTTTTTTTTTTTTTTTTTTTTTTTTTTTTAATACTGATTTATCTAATGCTTTGATTTGTCTTTTCTCCTTTATTTCATCCTTTTTTTGGGAAGATTTTTTGGGGGCTGTTTTCTCTTGCCACTTTGTCCAAGAAGCTTTAATATGCATACTTCCCATCATGTTTAGAGGAGATTTCATCCTCCTGAAACCCACCTCTCCCCGCGTCTTTTTAATACTCTCACCTAAGTGACTTTTTTCAACCTGTCCATTGTGAACTTGTGAATCGGTCTTTGCACCATGCTGTAGTGCCTTAGGGAGAATCAGTTGACAATCTAGATATTGCATTAGTGTAAGTTGCTGGGTTTGAAATAAAATTTGTGGTTAAGTTGACTATTACATTGCTTTGATGCAAAGCCAATGAGCCTTCTCCTGTAACAATTGATTGGAGGGTAGGGTTATGGGCTCAAGACTCACTTGGTGTGTGTGAAATTTGTCAATCAAATAAATTAAATAAAAAATAAAATAAAATAAAAATCTTTGACGCAATAGTAAGTTGGGAAGTGAGAATTGATACTCCACTTTGAGTAGCCCGTCTCATCCTTAAACTTGTGGATGGAGTTCATTTAATTTTCGTTGAACTGGTTATTTGACATCAATGAACAGAGCAGGCCTTCCCTTCTTTTGCCTACACCTTCTCTCTCTTGTTTTTGCCCCTGAATATGTGAGTGTCGTATGAATGAATCTCTTCTAATGCTCTACTATATTCTTTTATTCTGCAGTGGAGGAAATTGCAGCCTTAATTAAGTTCAAGAACCTTATAACTGAAATATCAAAATCTCCTACGCTATGGGACAAGTACTATTCCATTAAGAATGAGTGATGGACATATCAAGACCTAGCTGTCATAGTGTTGTATTGGAGTTTCCCTGCAAGGAGTGTTGGAATAGAAAATTGCTCCGATGATACATAGAAGATAAGCTACTTTGGTCAGAAAAAGGTTGAAGTGGTAAGGATCATGTCACCATGTTCTTATAGGGAAGACATGTATAGGCTATGCATCTGTCATTTGGTTATATGATGGCATGACCATTACGCTTCTCCCAGCCCATGATTTGGGTTGAAAATGCATAATATTTGTTTGCATTTGAGGCAGAGTTAAATGCATACTCTTCTCTCTCATATAAATGGTAGGTACCACTAATTAAATTCATGACTCAACTTATTCATGAATGAGTTCTGCCTTTCAGCCCATTCTCCAGGCCCAATTTGTCCTGCAAATTGCAACTTCTTATGGGAAGGAGCTATTTGGCATTAAGTTGGCTAAATTAAAAGTACAGGGTATTTAATTCAGTGCAACTACGCTAAAGATTACTGGGACTTAGTATTATATTTTAAAATTCAATTTTTTTCATGTTTTGATATGCAAAATTATTACTTAAACTTTTGTTTTCAAGTTTGCTAAAAAAACCTATTTTTCAAGTTAGGCAGAGTTTTATCAATTTTATTTTATTTGTTTTTTAAGAAAATATACTTGAATAACTGTAATAAATATTGTCAATAAAATTTAGTAAATAATACTTGCATGATTTTAAAATTTTTTTAAAGATATAATTTAACAGATTATTTTAAATATTGTATTCTAATTGTAAAACTTCTTTAAAACCTTTTAGGTATGGAAATAAATCTAAACTACGTATATCAACATAAAATTCTGAATCTCTGATGTTTGAAGGAAAAAATTCTGGTGCAAAAAAAAAAAAAAAAAGGTTTGGAAGCGGTCGTATCCCTGGTGATACATGTTTAATAAGAACCGCCATATATGTTCTTATCCCTGGTGATATATGCATTTGTATTGAATTTGTTCATATTAATTATCTCATGACCATTGCTTTTCCTCATCTCAAACCCTCTTGCTTGGTTTGAATAGAAAATGGTATGAAACAACGTTGGTCTACTTTGAGCGAAAACCAATCCTCTCACAGCAATTACTTGCTGAGTTTTGGTAAATATATCTGATAGCTTTATTAACTCCATCAATGTTCATATATATCGCCGTACAAAAATTGAAAATGAAATGCGATAGAAAATGGAAATAGAAATGCAGCAATCTAAACTCTTCATGAGTCCACGTACTAACCACACATTGCACACACTGCACTTGCACAAATTTATTGAGAAGTAATCAAACAATAGGTACTATTTGGATGATAGAACATATTGTTTGTATGAATGTGAACACTAGAAGGATGATAGCAGCGATGGTAGAAGCAATTCTCCAAGGAGTGCTGAAATATTGATGCCTTAATGTTGCCTTCCATTTGTGCCAACGTTTCTCATAGAATGCGTTCAATTCTTTGAAGATACGATTGAGATTTGGGTTTATGCCTGACAATGAGACATGGATGTTAAGCTTGTTGACCAAAGATGTTGCTGCTTTGTTGTCTCCCAGATAATTACGTATAATTCCCTTATCGCAAAGCAAATCTATATCTCTGGTAGTATTGACCAGGCGACCCAGAAACAAATAGTAATCCCTAATCTATATTTTTTCCTCAAAACAATACTGCTCAAATGCCATTACATTTCGAATAAGAGTTTTGGTCTGATCATTTAACTTAAGCATGGCATTTCCAACACTCCGTTTTCGAAGTCAAATGTCATGTCAAGTAAACATTTGCTTTTATTCGCCTGAAACTTTACTCCTGCCTCATGCAGTTGTGTTGCAGAGTACGAAAGTGCAACCATTTCAGATCCAGTTTGTCTTTCCGGTGGGCTCTGGAGTTGTGGTAGCTGAAAGATTCTCATCAGATCGGGGAAGTGTTCTATTTCCACATTCTTGGGGGTAAATTTTCGAACATTGAAACGTTCAAAGAACTCAAAAGTTAGATCAATTAACGAAGAGTTTAAGCAATTGGGATAAAAACGTCTGAATAGTTCCTCAAGGACAAAGAATGGAAGCTGGTTTTCAAGTAATACCAAGTCACATACGATAAAATCCATTTGGTCCGCTATCAAAAGATCGTCAGGTACGCAAGATTTATTACCATTTCTAAAGATAAGCTCAAGAATGAAGATTGCATCCACCAGAATTACTTTTAAAAAATCATCTTTGTCCCTGCCAAGCGAAGTCTCTGCATAGCAACAATAAATGCATTCTTCCATCTCCCTTATAGCTTTTACTAAATTCTTAAAGTTTATGTTAGCCCGTTCCATGAATCTCTTGAGATACCTCTCTTTAAACTTTTCCATGGTTTGTAATTTTTCGTCCTTGTGGTGAATAGGGCCAATTGAAATAATCATAGGAGAGTAGGCTTGCTCATTCACATTGCGAAGTTGATCTGGAATTCTTTTGATGCGACACTTAAATGAAAATGAAGGCTCTGGCTTTTCAATCATTATTTCGAGGGCACTAACCAACCTTTCATATTGACTTTTGTTTTCATTTGAAGTGTTTGCTTCGTTTTGGCTTTCAATATTTTCAGTTTCAATTTCTATTGAAGCATTTAATTCTTGTTGAATTTCTGTACTCACTGCTTTTTCCATCTACAGAGTTGTCTTCCTTAAATATCCTGATAAAAAACATAATTAGCCATTACCATTGGAAACACTAGGTGATGACTTGCGTGATGCACAACCTCACTATAGTTAATCTAGCTTTAAAATATTTACAAGAAATTTTCTATGTAATCCACGTGTAAAACTGAAAGAAAATCTAATTAGATTTTAAATTGGAATTCAATTAGAGTCTAATTTTGCGTCATATGTCCTATTTAATCTAAATTTTTAAATTTTTATGCTAAGTGAGTTAATTCAATGTAAAAATTAGATTTCAGTTAAAGCTTAATTTGGCAACATGCGTTCCATCTAATATAAATTTTTTAATTTTTGTACCAAATGAGTTAATTAGGTGTACAAAACAAGGTGTCCAATATAAGTAAATCATTAAAAAAAAAAAATCATAATTTTTGAATGATTATATATTTATGAGCATTTTTTTGTAGAACTAAAAACAATTCAAGTTTATAAGTTATATATATATATATATATATTTATATTAGTAGGTAAAGCTTAAAGAAAATCTAATTACATTCTACAATTGAAGTCCAATTTTGCGTCATATGTCCTAAATTATTCATTTTTAGAGAGAGTTTTATTTCTTAATTTTGGAATCAAATGTGGGATTATATCATAAATATCCATTCAAGTGAGTTACTTAATAAAAAAACCAAAAAATCTAGAATTAATTAACATAAAAATATTTAAAAAATGAAAAATTTATATTTTCTACCTAATAACATTCTTACAAGACTTTTAAAGAGTTTTAAAAAAATAAGAGTGATTATTAATAATATTTAAAGTATATATGTAAGAATTACATTATGCATCTTAATGTGTATCTTTTAATTATATCCATGCATATATATGAGATTACAAGTTAGTCTATATATATAATAATAGGTGAAACTGAGAGAAATTCAAATTAGAATTCCAAATTAGAGTTCCAATTTGCACCATATGTCCTAAATTATTTATTCTTAAAGAGTTTTATTTCTTAATTTAATTTAGAATAAAATGTGAGATCAAATCATAAATATTTATCCAAGTGAGTTATTAAGTACAAAAATCAAAGAGTCTAAAATAAATGAATCTTAAAAAAAAAAAAATTCTTCACAATAATTTTTAAAAAAATGGACAATTTACATTTTATACTTAATAATATCCTTACAAAATTTTTTAAAGGGTTAACAAAATATAAAATGATTATTAATAGTATTTAAATATATATATATATAGGAATTATATTATACATCTTATTGTATATCTTTAAGTGTATCCATGCATATATATATGGGGTTACAAGCTAATATATATTAATAATCAAATCTTAGAGAAAATATAATTAGATTCTCAATTTTACGCCACGTGTCCTATTGAATTTTTAATTTTTGTACCAAGTGAATAATTTAATGTAAAAATCGAAGAGTCCAATTCCAATTAGATTTCTAAATTGGATTTCAATTGGAGTTCAATTATGCATCACGTGTTCATTTAATTTTTTAATTTTTGTGACAAGTGAATTATTGGGTGCAAAAATGGAAGAGTCTAAATCTAATTAAATTATATATATATATATATATAATGAAAAACCATTACATATTTTAGAAATGTATGATTTAAAAAATGTGTAAGTTAATACCATGTATAATTTAAACCGCATAATTGTGATTTTTTTTAATTATACTCATGCATATACACGATGTTACACACTAGTCTATATATATATATATATATATCAATAGCCAAAGTTTAGAAAAAATCCAATTATATTTTAAATTGGAGTCTAATTTTCCACCATGTGTCCATCTAAGTTTTTAATTTTTGTAGGAAATAAATTCAAAAACCGAAAAGTCTAAAACCAATAAAATTATATATACAACCATTATATATTTTAGAAATGTAAGGTTAATAAAAGTATAAGTTAATACCAAGTATAATTGTGATTTTTTAAAATTGTACTCGTGCATATGCATAGAGTTACATATTAGTATAAATTAAAGTACAAACCCATTCCATAATAGTTTTTTATTTTAACTCTTATGTTTACAATAAAAGTCCAACTTATGACATTTACTCCATAATGATTGCTCCTATCATCAACTTAAGACACAAATCAAGCCATCAACGAAAAACTCATTAACCCAAACCTGAAATTAAAATCAAACCCAAACTTGATCGGCGACACAACAACCCACTTGTCTTTGAGACCCAAACCCAGTGGTGGTGGAACATTTAAACTCAGATGAGAGAGGTATAACAATAATAAGCTTCGAGACACACACACACACATACAGAGTTTTCTTTAGGTCTCTGATTCTCTAACAAGTTCGATAGAGAGGGATTTTTTTGTTTGCCAAAGAGAGAGCTACGATGAGAGATCTTAGAGAGGGATATTGGGAGAGAGAGCTAGGATGAGAGAGACATGAGGGTTGAGGGGAGAGAAATGGTTACTAAAATAAACATGAGAGAGAGAGAGAGAGAGAGAGAGAGAGAGAGAGAGAGAGAGAGAGAGAGAGAGAGAGAGAGAATTTTTTGCATGAATTGATGATGCGAAGGCTCTTAAGAAAATTGGAAGTATTAAAATTGTATGGATACTTGGTATAAAAATAGAGTAGTTTTACAATCTAATATAAGAAAGTGTAATACAAAATTAAAGCAGATTAGCTTAATTGTTGAACTTTCACTTTAATTATGTATAGATTAATAATATTCTTTCTAATATGTTATCAATGGACTAGATAAACCACATTTCACAATTTATTATAACAAATATCTTAATATACTAGATGGAGAAAAGATAAAATAGCTAAAATGAACAATGAAATTTGTAGGCTTGTTCTGAAGATGGTTGTTTTCCCTAAAACAGTTAAATTCGACTTCATAAATAGATTTTGTAACGCCTCTATTAGTTGCATGCATATGTGTCCCAGATTGTTACCAAGAAAACCACAAATTTCACCTTCAGATTCAGACGCAAGGCGGAGCCAGGGTTATTGACGGGTCCAACTGCATTCCAGATTCTCCCCCCTTCCACCTTAATTTCTTTTTCTTTTCTTTTTTTAATGGTTTTTTTTTTTTTTTTGGGGGTCTTGAGGGGTAGTTCTTTTTTTATATAGTAATTAATACGTTATTATTTCTTTTATATGGAAAATCTTTATTGCTTTATTATCAATATCTTTTAAAGGTTCAAAACTTATAAAAGGGAAAAGAAAGGGTGAAAAAAAATCAAGAAATAACTTTACAGTTCATTTGTTTTGCTGTAAAATTTTATTTACGAAAATATATATTTTAGCATTTTACAGTATTTATTTCATTGTAAAATTTGATTAAAGCTGAAAATGTTTTCCGTTGACCGTAAATGTTTTCGTAAAATATTATAAAAATGTTTTACCTTTTAAATTTTGATAAAGCATTTTACAAAAACACACATAGCTCTCCTCCCTTCCCCCATTTGGTGGCTGGTCACCACTCGCTAGTGTTGGAGATCTGTTTGTGGGAGCTGCCAATCCCAGACTTACAGGAGGTTTTTGCTTGAAAAATTTTACATTTCACACCAAACACTTGAAAATTTTTATTGAAAATTTTTATATTTTAAATATTTTACACTTGAAAATGTTTTCCACTAACAAAACATAGAGTGTAATTTTCTTTTCATGTATATTACAATTCAAGAGTGATAAAAAATACTAATAAATGAAGTAACAAATTCTAAATGTAATTGTTTGTTCTTTTTCATGTAAATTTGTGTGTAGGTAATAAGATATAAGAATGATTACATAATGTGGGAGAACGAGAGTTCAGCCCATACAAGGCCCAAGCGAAGAATTGTTAGCTGAAGGTCCAACCTAGACATAATAAGCACCAAGTTGTAATACCCAAGGGTCAATGTATATATCCTTAGTGACTAGATTTGAATAAATCCTGATCCACCTCCCCCACCCCCCCCCCCCCCCCCGGCGAAAGTAGTGCCTTAGGAGAGCCTGCCAGTTGAGCACCAAATTTGGCGTCAGGTACAAGTTACTAAAAAATCATTTCAACAACAAAGTTGTGGGTTCCATTCCTGACACACGATTAGACATGCTAGAACAGTAGCCTAGACCTAGAAAGCCACCTAGGCCCCACGAGTGGAGGGACCCACATACACAGAATATTTTCCCATCGTGACAAATCCACTAGTGGAAGGGTATAAAAATGAAGGAAGGGGTCAATGTTAAGGGTGGGAACATTAATTTGGGGAGAGAAACACTAGAGAAAGGAGAGAAACTAGAAAATAGTACTTGGGAAAGGTGATTCGGTTCGGGACACCTAAGGACCACCTCGGCTATCTGATATTCTCCTTGAACACTAGTCAAATTTCTAGCAAATAACCATTGCATAACCATTTTAAACAATCATTCATTAACCAAACCTTTTTTTTTTTTTTTTTGGGATTTCCCATCATGGGCTATACCTAGAATAGAATACAAATTAATTAGGGGTTCAAGCCCAATGAGCCCAAAGTCGTTGAGAATTCACCTCTACACATGATAAACTCAAAATTTTCGTACTGCAAGTTTCAAGAGTTTGTGTTTGTTCACCCCACACACACACGCATATAAAGTCACAATTTGATTATTTTATAAGTTTATATTAACTAGAATATTATAACTCATATAAAAAATACCATATAATAACTCAATCATGTGTTAAAATCTCTATATATAAGAACAAATGTTACTTCCTCCAAAAATCAAATCTTGACTCTATCACTATGCGTGAGCTATACAACAACGGAATTAATGGCATTCCAATTATTACATCTCAAGAATTGTCTTTACAAAGAATAGAATATGTGGGTAAAATCCCATCTATTGGAGATAGGGGAAAGACAACGATATTTGGAATAAATATTATCTATCCTATTACGAGTGATTCATTTCTTGTTTAGTTTACCATGCATCCTTAAAAATAAATACTAAAGTTCAAGAAATAAAAGATAAAAGAAGATGAAAAGAAACAGTCGATGAAGTATGAAATAAAATACTAAAAGTGAGAACAATAGTTTTTATTCGAGGTATTTATATCAACATTCCAATCAAACCCGGCTAAGAATTAATTGAAAGACGTCAATGAAGGCAATGCTTAATATGAATTGAAAATCCCAGCGACTATTATAAAGTTTGTGAGAGGTAAAACGTTTTAGTATCCATTAAATATTGACAGAAATTTCTATGTTTTTTTGGCCTACACTTAAATTCTAGGCAATTAAAGAAAGCATTGAGATAAGGGTAAGGCTAAATATTTGAACTTGTACTATTTTCCTACATTTTCTAGGCAATCAAACAAAGCATTAAGCTAATTCTACAAGATTTGTTCCTGGTAGAAACCAGAGGGAATATTAAACATAAAATTCTTTTTTTATTTTATTTTTATAAGTAAACTATTAAACATGAAATTTACATACCCTTGAATTAATTGAAAAACTCCTTTTAATAAAAACAATGGAAAGAAAGTAGTTGATCAGAAACAGCAGAAGTTACCAAAGCAAAGAAGAGGTGAGTTACTGTGGCGGCCGCAAAGGCAAAGGCAACAGCCACTGATAGCCGAAACACACCATATGTATGTCTTTGGATCCACTCTTCTATTGCACTCTGAAGCTTCGTGCTTCAGATGTAACGTCTCAGTCAACTTAGGGAAAAAAAAAAAAAAAAACAGTCAAGACCAGATTTTTCATTTTGGGTTCCCACGTGCCAAGCCCCACCTAACCCCACTACCCACTCCCTCTTATATCTTCTTTGGCCGGCTCACTCTCTGCTTCTCTTCCTTTTCATTTTTTCTTTTGTTTTCTCTCATACACTTCTCTCTACACTCATCCTCTCCCCCGGCACTTCCACACCACCACTACTACCATTTCCACCATCATTTTCCGGCAAAATCACCGGAAAATTTTTGTGAACCCATAAATATCTTCACATCCTTTTTTTGAGGTAAAAATTTCTCATCTTTTCTTGTGGGTTTTACATTTTTGCTTGAGGTTTTTTTATCTAAGCTTTAATAATGATACCCATATGATTTATGAGCAATAGAAGTGATATTTATGTGTTTTTATGTATGGATTTTGTATTGGTAGAATTAATTGATGAGTGGATATAAATTTTTGTGCTATTGATGACTACTTAAGATTTATGTATGATGAAAAAATTTAGGGGTTTTAAGTTATAACATGTGATGGTTGGTAAATTTAATTTTTCTATTACCATTGGGTTTATTTAGAGTTAGTGAAAGTTCTAAATTTCTTATCTTGGAGGATATATTGATTTTACTTTCATGGGTCTCTTAATGATATAGTGTAAATTTTTGGAAGCTAGTCAAAATGTTGGAGATGATATTAATGGGTTAACTTTGTAAATTGGAGTTTATACCTTGTGAATCAATTTGTTGAGAAACTAGGGAAGTGGAATATAATATTATTGATGAGGTTAAATACTAGGTTTGCCTAATTAGGTGATTATTTGGCAAATTCCTAAATTGTGGCTAGATATAATTTCAAGTTCTATACTTATTGTGATAGGTTTACTTGATATTGTTAGGTTCTAGCTAATCTCCTTGGAGCTTGGAGAATTAGGATTTTGCAGTTGCGAGGTAAGTTGCTTTTTAATGGGATTTTGAAAAATAATCATGTTATATAAATGTTTTTGGGTTAGACACACTTTTGGAAACTACCTATAGAAATTATACTTTCCTAAAAACTATTGTGTCATAACCTAAATATATATATATATATATATATGATCATGTATATGAAAATGCATCATATTTGATATTGTATTTGGGGAAATGCATGAATTTGTGATATGGATAAATGAGCATCTTTTATTTAATCTTGATAAGAAAATCTTGGATTTTATGATGTATTGGAATATTTAAGATGCTTATCTTGTCTTAGTACTTGGGAAATTGATAGAAAATCTTGTTGACAAGAATGAAGTTGAAAACCTTACAAACTTTGTAGAAGTTAGATTACTTAAGGTTTTCTGAAACTACCTGGATATGAACTATATGTTTCAAAGTAATGTAACCTGTGAGTTTATGTTGTTTTAACACCATGTCATGTGTGATTTCCTGGTGATCACCCGATTTGATTTCCGTAGTCTTTGTGACAACGGAATCAAATCAAGGTCAGTGCCCTTTTACTTTGGATGACACGTTCTTTCTTGCTGTCCATGGGACCAAGAGACCACATGCAAGAGGTCCTATTTGACGCGCTCTCTCTGCTGCCCATTGGAGGAGAGAAAAACCTTGAGGGTATGGGTGAGGCTGCTGTCCATGGGGCCAAGAGTCTGTATACTAGAGAGGACAATATCATGCCAGTTGTGAATGGGTGGATCTCCTGACCGGTTTATGTAGTAGTATGGTAGATTTGTGATAATTTATCTTATGTTAGATATTATGGCCTTGGAAATTACATTGTTGATGCTCACAGATTATAATGTATAGTTTCAAAATATTTACTTTGAAGAACTTGTATTTCATTATTAAATCATTCTTGTCATATTATTATTATTATTATTATAGATGAAACCTGCATTTCTCCCACCCCCATTAAATATGCTACTTACTAGGCTCTGTCTCATCCCATTATTTTTATAACCTTTTCAAAGTAGGCAACAGTCTTTTAAGACAGTTTTTTGGTGGCTAATAGTAGTTAGACTAACTACTGATAGAGACTGAACTTTTGTAATGGGTATATTAGATGGTGTAAATCTTAGAATAGGCTTGACTCATTTTTTTGTATATTAAAGTGGTTGTGATGTTTTTTCACTGATGAGACAAGCTGATGATATGTAATTAATTATTCAGACCTCTATTTTTTTGTGGCCAATAGCCCTTGTAATTATTGCTTAGAGTTTTGACTTACTTTGAGAGTATATTCAATAAAATCATTGTGATAATTCTTAATGTTGGTTTTAGATATGATTTTTTGTAGACTGGATTGTCAACAAGGAAAATCTACAGGTACTTTGAGATGACTTACTCATGCTTTGAACCTTTTTGGGGTTTGGGGTGTGACATCAAACTACAAAGTTTATGAGCTAACAAAACATACCGTTTAAGCGCCACAAGGAAACTGTGAGAGAGTTATTAAATGTCCAATTTTGCCCACTACCCATGGGTCGGTTTTGCCAAAAGCTCAAACAACAACAAAACCATTTTAAGCCCAAAACGATTTTCTTTGAAATGAATCCATTTAATATGGCTCATATTAAATTATTATTAAATTAAATATACATTTAGTTTCATGTCATTTGATATTTTCAATGACACGGCACTTAAATTGTTATGTCCAAAAATAAAAATCTTAAACATGAAACTAACCTCGTCAAACATGCTCCGCGTGTGCGATTTAGGCTTTTTTTTTTTTTTTTTTTTTTAAATGTTATAATTTTTTATTCATTCCAATAGGGGTTTAGTTAGTTTGGAATTTACATGACATCTAGAATGGTTGCGATACATCATAAAACAAAGCAGAAACTATAGAAGCCTGCTTGGTAGCTAAAATTCAATGTGAATGTTCCATTTTAGGATCAAATAACCAAAACTCAATCCACTGCAACTGAGTCAACTTTTCCATTGTCCATTGAGCAAAAATAACTTAGGACATAGAAAAATAATAATTAAAAAAAAAAAAAAAAGAGTCAAATTTCAGTCTTCACTTCGTTTTCCTCTATTTTCCCATCAAGCAAACAGAGAATAGTAAAAACAAATTCACACAAATCGATAATACAGAAACTTTTGATAAGTAATAAGAAACTTCAATATACACGTGTGAAATTTAACACTGACTCATTAAAGCTATCATCACCAAACACACAACAAGATACAGACACACATGAAAAGCAACACAACCAGAGCAAAACCAAAAATATTTTATAAGAGCAACTAGTGATTGCCATTGAAGTGCTTATGAGACAGTGGAAATATTGAAGAAAATCTGTTTAGGGAGAGGGAGGCAGAGGGGGACGGGTGGAGATCAATCAGTGAACTGAGGGGAGTTTCAGAACCTTTCAAGCTACGAGCAGTGCCTTTTTGAAGAAATTTAAATCCGCATATTTTTATAAACCCAATATATTAGCCCCGATGCATTAACACAATACATTCGGCCTAATAGCATGCATATTTTATAACCCCTATTTTTCCCTTTTTGTTTGTGTACTGTCCAAAATGTCATTACCAAAACACATGAAAGACCCCAGAAATGCTGTCATACAGCCATACAGGACAGTATTTTATTCCATATGTTTCATGGGAAAGTTTTTGTACTGGTTTAGCGGCTGATACAATAATTCATACTTGTGAATACCGTACTGAAAGTTGTTTTAGCTTGGTAAGATTAACTAAATATTAATATTTCAGTACTAACCAATATGGATATATCGTTTCAGATTAACAGCTATATATATATATATATACATGAAAGGAATCAAAAGAGAAAATAACTTAGTCTAACTCATTATTATATAAAGAGATAGACTAACATCATCTCAATTCAAAACAAAATTAATCAAGGCTCTCAGCATCCACATAAACATAATACAGAAAAGTCAGAATCAAATTGAGCCATTGAAGCCCAAACTCAAGCCTTGTAACGATAAGGGTAGCATTTTCAAGATTCATATTAGTAATAGCTCTTTCTGCAGAACACAAAATGTTCACTATAATTCAATAACTTTGACATATATACATAACACACAATCAGAGTTGTTTATAAATCAAGATAATAAGATAATTGAGTGGTTTGCAATGAAAGTTGGAAACTTTGTCGCCACATTCAGCTTTGACAAGGTGAAATAAGAAAGATTTTCTCTAAAACACAAAGTGGGTCATTAAAATTTTGAGTGGGAAGAATTAAAGACACAAACTTTTAGTTAATTTTTTGTTGGGAACCGAACAGAAACAACTTCAAACTAAGATTAAATGGAAATCCACAGCAAAAGCATGAACCTCCAACCCCACCTACTTATCAAGAATTGAAAAACAGAACATGAAAAGAAATGATTGAAGGAGTGAGAAAGAGAAACTAACTTACCCGCGTCACCGATGAGCGGCGGAGAGAGAGAGAAAGTGGTCGGCATCAGCAGCTCTACGATGCTGGTTGTCGCCTTGTCGCAGGGTATACGCATTATACGCATCGTTTTTTTCCTTTTACTTTCTCTCTCTTATAAATGCATGCATTTGTGGTGTTTGTATGAATGCTCAACTATATATATATATATATATATATATATGTATGTGTTAATGTTGATTGATATGATGTGATGTGGCTTTTGGTTTTGTTGCTGTTTAAGTTTTTAGAATATTGGAGTCGTTTTCAGCTGGGGCAATGTGTTCAAAATTGATTTTGGACCTTTTTTTTTTCTTTTCTTTTTTTTATTATTTGGATTACCAGTCGCGCGTAGAAAGCAAGTCTAGAGGGCTATTTTTTTTTTAATAAAAAAATTAAAGGAAAAAAAAAAAAAAAAAAAAAAAGGTAGGAAAGAGATCTGTGGTGATGTTTTAGAAGTGGGTTTTGGAAGAATATGTGATTTGGGTGTAAATGAGATTGTTCAGCTTAGGTGTTGTTTGGATTGGTAAATTCCTGCTTTTTTGATTTGGTATTTAGTTTTATGAGTTGTGTTGGGGTGGTGGTAGAAGTTGGATTAGGGAATTTAGATTTTTACTTTGTGGGGATGCTTGTTGAAAGGGATAGGAGGAGGATGAGGATAAGGAATTTGTGTTTTGGGTTTGTGTTTTTGTTGTTCTTGTTCAAAACACACTTAGATTTCAATTAATGTGATTTTTGATTTTTTTTTTTATTTAGTTAAAATTAATAAATTAATTTTTTTTAATTTAGATGTTGATGTGGCATTTTTTAATGCCAAAATAAAATTTTTTATTATTATTTTAATAGTTTCGTCTGTCACGTTAGACTTTACTATTAGAGCCACTGACAAAAAGTAATAAAATGGATGTTGTTTGTCTAAATATGGACTAAAAACAGTAAAAATATAAAATATAAATTAAAATGAGAATCATATAAAAATGTAAAGACGAAAATATAATTTTGCCAAAAATAAATAATAATAATAAGGTTGAGTGGAGACCAATCCGAACATCATAAGTAATAAAAACGTCATGCTTTTGAATTAAAAATTTATTGTCCAGGTTGACAAATGAATGCAATGACATATAGACGACCATTAGGTGGCGGTCCTACCTAGTGGGGGGAGATTGGAGATAGATGACTGCTAAGAGAGAGTACGACACCAAAGGGGTGAAGATGAGTCGTGATGCTGGTAGAAGGAGATCGAGCATAAGAAAGTGTGAATCAAAAGGGAGAAAATTTTGAGAGTGAAGACAAGAAATTGAGAAAGTGATTATAAGATAAAGAAACATGCATTTGAGAATTTGAAACTGTGAAACAAAGAAAGGTAGATGCACCAGATAGACAAGAAAATGAGACTTCCACCCGACTCCTAAAAAATGTAGTTTCAGTGGGTTATCGGACTTTATTTCACATGTAAAATCCCTTAATCATACCCATTCACATGCAATTACATGATCAGGTAGTGTGAATGAAAGATGTGTGATATATATGTTACTTTCTTTGCTTAAACTATTATGTTTTGGATCAAGTACTAGAAGTTACTGGACATTGGAATAATCTTTCTTCTCATTCTTCTTGATTCCTTTCTTTTACTGAACATTGGGAGTAATCTTTCTTCTCATTCTTCTTTTATCCTTTCCTTTTCCTAATCAATGTACATATAAATGATTCCTAAATGAAAATGTTAAAAGGAGTTCACCTGTTTATTATCCCCATTCATAGGAGCAAATGCCTTGAAGATGGATAAAGAATTTTTCTTTTCTACCCCCATAAGCTTCCTAACCAAATCCCAAAATTCAATCTTTCCCTCCTCTCCTTTCCTCTATAGTGGTTTCAAACCATTTTTATTTTCCGCATGAATCCACAATTACCAATTGGGCCTAGGAATGTACCTCCTGAGCCAGGTGATGTACATAACGCATCGTGGAATGTTCCAAATGAAGTGCATGATGACATGCCAAAAATAACATTTTGGCAAGCAGTACAATATTGGTGGAGAAATCTTTGTAACCAACAGGCTCCTCAAGTTGAAGGTGATCACCTCCACGAACATGTTCGCCCAACCCCTCTAGAGAGATGGTTCATAATAAATGTTCATCCCCGGGTGACTCCTGTTCGAGTCTTTTGGTTCCTTCTAGGCTCGATTAGTTTTCTTTGTGCTCTTTTAACCTTCACTGCAACTCAATTTTACCTTTTAAAGATTGGAGGTCATGGTAGTGTTGTTTGCATGGTGGCAATCTTGCACACAGTTGCACTCCTGTGTCTCTTATTATTTGGGTTCTTTAATGCTGCATGTGAGAGATATAGGAAACATTTTATGTTCAAATCAATTGGAGATTTTATAATTATGTTTGGACTATGTTTTCTGACTTCAGAAACAGGGCGCAAGCTTATGAGTCCCTTTGAGGCACCATATCCAGTGAGGCCAACTTATCACCAAAAGATAAAATTCTCTGAAATTGCAGGTGTTGTAACGAGTTTACTTCTCACAGTCGATGCCCTCTCTATAATCAATTTACTGAAGCCTGGCCACCACTATTTCATCTTTGAAGTCACGGCCACGCTGACAATGCACCTGAGCATGGATTTGCTACTGAATTGGAACCCTTTTCAAGGTGCTTTTGTAGTGTCAATTATCTTTGTGAT
This sequence comes from Quercus variabilis, assembly GCA_030445155.1. Lineage (NCBI taxonomy): Eukaryota > Viridiplantae > Streptophyta > Magnoliopsida > Fagales > Fagaceae > Quercus > Quercus variabilis. The sequence continues at coordinate 68,397 of CP129447.1, forward strand.
TGTTGTCTTCAAAAATTTCATTTGGCGTAATGCTGTAAATGGGCAACCCCCCTTGAATCATCAACATCGCCTTCCATTTGTTCCTTTAGAAAATATTGCTTGAGTTGGATTGTTGCATGGAAAATGATACAAATATAACTTAGTAGAATAATATGATAATATATAGAAATGTCTAGCAATAAGGGGGATTGAGGTACAAATCCCACCTACACAGAAAACCAACTAGAGTTTTACTCTAATGATAAAAACAATTATCATAAAGTAGACATCATAGGTTTACTTATACTGTATCTATCCAAAATAATAATAATGTACATATGTATGTTAATAGAAGTTCTTTTCATAAATGTGGAACAAGATATGCAGCTGTAGTACTGTCTTCTTTTATCTATAATAAATTTGAATTTATGTTGGTGCGAAAGAAGATTTGTACTATAAATCTATATATATTTCTTCTTCTTCTTTTTTATAAATACTTCCCCTCAAGCCCCAAGTCAAAACTCATGTATATTGAGAGGAAAATGATGTATATATCTAATGCATGAAATAATTATTGCTCAAGTCATACTACAAATGCTAGGTTTTCTTTAGATTTAATTTTTTATTTTTTAATGACTAAATATATATATAATCAATTGAAATAAGAGGGGTTTGTGATCTCCATCTCCGTGCTTAACCTAGCCATCAAGAATAACAAACCGATGGTTTCTTTTTTATTCTTTTATTCTTAATGGAAAAATTAGCCATTAATATTTTTCTTTTTAAAAAAAAAAAAAAAAAAAAGGCTAAAATGAGAAACTCACATCTAAGTTTCACTACTTTTCATTTTAGTCCTCTAAGTTTGTATTTTGTCATTTCAGTTCTTTAAGTTTTAATCTTCCCCAATTTAGTCATTTATTAACATTCCATCCATTCCTACTGTTAACTTGCCCAAAACGAGATAGTTTTGGCCTTAATTTAATATTTATTTCTTAATAAAAAATGTTAATTATTAAATAATAATAATAACCCGTGGGTTTTAGGGTTTTAGGCCATATTTATAAACGCAGCCTAAAAAAACGCGGCTATAGGCCAAATCGGGATATGGCCGTGTTTTTGTGACCTATAACCGCATTTTAAAACCGCAGCCACAGGCCCTTTTTTTTTTTTTTGTAGTGCCAGAAATTATAATAGCAAACTACATGTCCCTCCTATCTAAAGAACATGATCAAATAGAATCCCACCCACCCCTCGCCTAACCCATCGATAGCTGAGATTAAAATTTCGAAATTAAAACACTGATGGATATGTCAGACCCATACCACAATTGTTCATGGTTTTAGTACTACATCGAAAACTCAAAATTGCTATAACTACTATACACACTCCAAAAACAAGGCTTTCATTAATGGAAAAAGAAAAAGAAAAAGGAACCCATACCACAGCCCCCTTATATCCAAATAGGTACAAATAGGTACAACTACAATTAAGGATTGCTACTTGAGCGTTGTAATTCATGGCTAAGTAACTTTGGAAAGAAAATCACCCATTTCTAGATCATATGTACTACAGATATAATTGATGTGGTGAAAAGCATCATAACCCATAAAGGTTCATTAGGATAACAAAACTATCATTCATGACGACATTGATATATATGTTATTTTCAGAATTTGAAGTACATTGGTATAGGAGGATTTTGGTTTATGATTAACATTTGCAGCCCATCATCAATTCTTACCAGAGATGCTTTAGTACTGTATATTTGAGAAATAACCCAGATCTTTCTTTATCCCTCTTTAGTCTCAGCTATTAATGGGTTAGGCTAGGGGTGGGTGGGGTTTCTATTCGATCGTGTTCTTCAGATGGGAGGGACGAGTAGTTTGCTATTATGAACTTGTGTCAATCTACTGTTAAATGACTTTATAGAGTCCTAAGTGCAGTCTCAAAGATAAGGGAATTTTTGGGTTTTTTTTTTTTTTTTTTTTTTTTTTTTTTTTTTTTTAATTTTATAAATTAAGAAATAAATAATAAAATAAATATTAAATTAAGGCCAAAACTATGTCGTTTTGGATAGGTTAACAGCTGGAATGGATAATTGAGGAAAATTGAAGTTTAGAGGATTGAAATGACAAAATGCAAACTTAGAGAACTGAAATGAAAAATTGTAAAATTTAGAGAATGAGTTTTGTATTTTGGGCAAAAAAAAAAAAAAAAGTCATGGATATGGAGGGAAAGACCATCTTGAAAACATAATAAAATTTAATGGGTCAAAATGAAAAATCTCAAATTTAAAGAAATATTTTTGAGGAAAAATTTAAAGAACTACATAGTACATACAATGAAAATAACCTCTAAACTTTAAGGGATAAAAATATAATTTTGTTTAAAATAAAATAAAACAAGCTAAACAAAAGAGGGCTGGTTTGAAAAATAATATATCTTCATAATTTGTATGTTAAGCAATCACATTTCATAAAAAACTGAATTTTCAAAGATGAAGAATAAAATAAAAATGGGAATAGAGGGAACACCACGTAAAGTTAGTAATAATTCATTATAAAATCAATTATTAGCATCTCCGGTTATCAAAATATTTCACCTAAATCCATAATCATCATTCTATATGTTGTCCCGAAGATGACAAGATTTTTTTTTTCTTTGAAGAAAGATGCAATCTGGCGTTTTAAATGTGGGTCTCGTGCACTATTTACGGGACCCACAAACCTCTTTTTTCTGCAAAATTTTCATTAAAAATGGGTTCCATAATACTATTTACACATTTAAAAATTATTTTGCTACAATATTTTTAGTTTTCAATTTTTAACAATAAATGGTATTCAAACAGACCCATATTTATAATTTACTTATTTGTTCAATTTTTTTAACCTATAAAAATACTACATTCGGCATTACAAATTGACTAAATTGGTATGGGTTCCATGCCTTTTCATGACATGAAGCAACTTAACTGGTTCCATTCCTTTTATTATAATTTTTGTAAGAATCTTTTTTCTTTGCCTACTCTGTACGTTTTCTTTTACCTTAAAAAAAATTTGGAATCTATCTTTGCGTCTGTCTTTTATGCTTTTTTCTATGTACAAGTAGAGGTTTGGAATAGATGCTATTTAAAGACCAATATAAAAAGCAAAACACCACAACTCTCCCCCCAACTTCAAAACCAAAATCAAAACCCATTTTCAAGAAAGTTCGCTCTAATCCTCTTCTCCATACCCCTTAATGCCCATTCAATTAACCTTCTTCATCACACAATGAATTTCCATATGGAGATCTGGGTGGTGGCGGCATCATGCACCTTAGCTATTTGGAATGGGCGGAGTAGGGAAGATGTGTGGCATCAGTTCCCCTCTCTCAAAGGGGAGTTTCTAATGTTGCCCCATATCCGAAGATGTTACCATATGACCATTAAAGCAAACATCTCCTGAAAGTGCCATACATATGGGTATTCTCTGAGTCAGTGTCGAAGCCCTCTCTATAATCAATATTTTGAGGCTGGGTCATCATTGCTCAATATTCTTCTATGTCACTTCAAAGCAATATTGATAATGTTAAAGATACTATAAATTTTACAACATAAATCTTACAGACTGACATGCCACCAATCATAGAAAATTTATAATTCAAACAATTATTTATTATATTATTTAAGTGATACTAATCATATTCTTGTCACCTCAATTTGTAATTTTTTTGTAATGAAATTTGTAGTAGATCTTATATTTTTTTGCATTGATATTGCACTTGAGCTATAGAATATCTTAGAGCTTTCCACCCTTTCAAATTAGAGCAATGAAATATTTTTTGGTGGTAGATCATTGGAGCCATAGATTGAAAACTTCTTTTTGAGCTATGTTAGTTAATGGACTATTTTATTATGTTTTTTTAGGATAGTGAGTTTAGTATTTGTGAAACTATTTGGGATTGTATTTGGAGACTTTATTGTTAAAGTTTTAATTTGATGGAGTTTATAAGAAAGACTTGATGGTTTGAATCTTATTTGTGGATATTTAATTACGCTTGTTTACATTATAGAAAATGTTGATTATTTATAAGACAAATCAGGCATCTAAATCCTTAGTATGGATTTAAAATGTTATAGTTAGTGTAACACAACGAAACTGGAACAACTTTGTAATGCATAAGCATGTACAAAAAAATAATAAATGTAAAGCTTAAAGAGAAGGGAAGAGAGATGCAAATACAAAATAACACTGAGATGTATTATCGAAGAGGAAATTGAAGTACTTGACAAAAAACCTCTCTACAGCCCTTTAAGCCAAATCGATCCACTGGTGAATAAAGTTGGTATACAAGGATATCAAAAAGACCCTCCAAACCTAATCTACCTAAAGTACTTGAACCCTCCAAGTTCTAGCTACCAACAAGCTTCTCCAAGTCATGTCTTCATTAGTTATCTGAATCCGCAATTAACTCCAAATTGCATCCACCAATCAGTGGCTTCTTCCAATACTTTCCACATGCACCAAAACTTCTCTCAACACTAGGATTGGGTGAGGTAAGTGTTTGGGCTAAGAACCTCTCAAGAATTTGTAATTAAAGAGGTAGGAGTAGAGAAAAACTAACAGAAATTGTGTAGATGATTGTAGGTTCATGATCTTCTAACTCTCAAGTGTTTTGCTAGGGTTTTCTCTCTGAAAGTCTCATTTCAATTTTGCGAGTAATGAGGGTTTATATAGTGTGGGTGAAGAAAATGAGAAAAACACTTTTTAAAACTTCCAAGTAGAGACTTTCGCGGGTCATTTGCGACTTGACCAGGTCGCGAAGTAACTCATGAAATACAACCTAGCTTAAAGATTGTTTAGATTCCAGCATGTACTTCTCATGTGGCCTTTCGTGAGTTGTCCAATCACAAGCCAGTTGCGAACTTCACCATCTTTATCAGTTCTTCACCAAACTCTCACACTTAATCCCTACATTAAATCCCACAAACATATGAGGAAAATATTGAATAAAATACAATCAAATTTGACATGAAATTAAAGCTAACAAAAAAAAAACATAGTTATAAATCACAACATTACATCATCCAGCATCTCCTACTTACAATTGATTGTTGATTTTAAGAATATTGTCCTGTCACCACTTCAAACCATATTCCAACCAAGATAATATAAATTTTCAGCTTGCAATGCATCTTTACACAAAATTAATAGGATGCAGTGATATAAACTACGTAAAGCAATCCACTGACAAAGAAATGAACTTCTACAAAATAATAAACTAGGCTTTATCACCAAACAAACATGTTAGGACATATGTAATTTGATGTTAGGAACATATGTCAATTTAGAATTGGCTAATCTTTTGACATAACTCACTTTACTTGTAATTGAATAGATCTAAGATGTGTTTAATGCTTCAAGGAACAAGGTTTCAAGTTCAAGTGTTAAAACCATGCAAATTTGTCCAAGAAACAAGTCAGAAAGTGCTGGATTTTAAAACTTAACAGCTAGCATCTATCGAGGTTTAAAAAGCTGCTAAACCCCGAAGCTCGATAGATAGCTTGATAGATACCCTATCTATCTACATTTATGAAATTCAGTTTTTCACAACTAATTTCACTCTAATCCGTGAGTATGTGTTTAGGCTTTCTTTTCTTACAACCCTAAACATATATAAGGATTATTTTAAGGGCCGTTAAAAGTTGCGCAAGTGTGAAGTAAAGTTGTGTTCATGCAAATTATGACCGAAGACAGAATTTGCCCTAGTTCATCTTTTGTTTGAAGAAGCTGCTATGATTGTACACCTTAGGGTTTTATGAACAAGAAGTTTTGTGATCTTCTTTGTATGAAGAACTGAAGAACTTTCCAACCAACGTCTTTCTCAAGTTGGTGATTAAGTCGCGTACCGGGTTCCTTACATCTATTGGTTAGTCGCATACTGGGAGTCGTGCATTGAAAAAGAGAAATTGTTACTATAGAACAAGTCCAATTGGGTATTAGGGCAAAAGTTCAACTGTAGGTTGGTATAAGGTACTAGGATTCCTTTACTTGTAACCACTTCTTTTGATAATAGTGGATTCTCGAGAGTAGTGACCTTAAAATCACCTGGTGGGGTTTTTGCTGTGTAAATTTTCCCCATTCATAAACAAATCACCGTGTCAATTTAATTTCCGTTGCACTTTAGTTAATTGGTGATTTGTTTATGCTACCACGCAATTACATATTAATTGAATTAATTAATTAAATTTGCTAAATCAATTGGTTAATTTATCACAAAGAGTCAATACATTCTTGGCCTATCAAAAAAAAAAAAAAAATTAGAATGCCTGAAGTAAAATCGCCAAGACAAGTTCTCAAATGAGGTTTGCAATTCCCTTTTGGGAAGCACTATATCTACTTTAACAGTGAGCACAACAAGTAGACACAGGAAGTGTACATGGAATTTGAAATCACCTTGTCTAATTTAAGAGCACGCACATACTCCGCTGCCTTTTCTTAGGGCTGAAGGCATTGGTTGTAGTTTCGAAACCCTCTCTAATCAATTTTTTTTTTTTAAATCAATTTAGAGAGAGAGAGAGAGAGAGAGTCTGTTGGTTGTGAACTGAATATCTTTGGTACGTTCTCGAGTGAATTCATCTGTGGAGCATGAAATTGCTTTGACCTTCATAGCAGTGAATTTGCAAAGACAATCCCTAAAAGACTAGTAATTATTTCCACCAGAGCAAGAAACGGAGAAAGAGTATGTGCAATAAAAATTGCTAGTGTAAAACTTTTTATCTATTTTAGCATATTTTTTACTTTACAATTACATAACCATTTTTATTAAAAAAAATGACATCAAATTATCTATTTTACACTACATTTTATTAAAATATTATTTCTTTATCAATTTTTTTACTACTCTCTCAAATTATATCTCTCTCTCTCTATATGAGTAAAGAATTAAAGTATTAAAAGATAAATTTTCATAAGAACACTGTAACTATAAAGTATAAATGCATTTTGCATAATAATACATAAGTTGATGTGGATGATTTTTGTAAGTTTTTTTTTTTTTTTTTTTGAGAAATAGATGATTTTTGTAGTTGGTTGTGCAAAATTTGCCCTTATGCCATTTTAATAACCACCCTAAAAAAGATTCCTAGAGCTGTCGCTGACATTTTACAACCAAAATAATCTGTTTGTACAAATTAAAATACTCATACAATTTTTCAATATATATTACACATATGTTGTAAACTGTACAACCAAAATTTATTCTTCCAATATCTAATTTGTTACTCCATTTAATTGATGCTTCTCACCTTACTCATCTATGAAGTAATGATTTCCACAATATTAGAGGGGAGGTAAAGATGAAGTGAGATAAAATTTGAGGAAATCAAAGGATTTGATAAAGAGATAGAGAAGAAGACACTACAACAAAATGTAGTTTTAGTGACAAATTTTGGTGAGGAAATTTTTTTCCTAACAAAAAGTACTATATAGCGACGAAATTTATATTTCATTGATATTTATAAAAAAATTAGTAATATTTAGCGACGAAAATTAGATTTCGTCGCTATATGTTGTGTTGAACTCAGGCGCCAAGCGAAAAATGTCAATGCCAAACAAAATTCAGCTACAGCAACGAAATTTGTCGTCACTAAAAGTTTGAGTTTTTTGCGACGAAAACTTTTGTTGCTAAAGGTATTAGTGAGAACACTATTAGTGACAAAAATTATTTCGTCGCTAAATATAACATATAGTGACGAAAATAAGTCGTCGCTAAAAATAAAATCATAAATATTAGTACATTATCAGCGACGAATCTAAGTTTGTCACTACAGGTAGCCAATAGCAACGAATTTGAGTTCGTCACTAAAATTTTTATACTAATATGAACTCAGGCGCCAAGCGGAAAATGTTGGCGCAAAACAAAATTTAGCTATAGCGACGAACCTTTTCGTCGCTAAAAGTTTAATTTTTTGCGACAAAAACTTTCGTCGCTAAAGGTGTTAGTGAGAACACTATTAGTGACGAAAAGTATTTCGTTGCTGAATATAACATATAGTGACAAAAATAAGTCATCGCTAAATATATTATAATAAAAAATAGAACATTATCAATGATGAATCTGAGTTCGTTGTTAAAGGTATCCAATAGCAACAAATTCGTGTTCATCACTAAAAATTTTATACTTATATTAGCTTTAGCCCACTTTTTTTTTTTTTTTTTTTTTTTTTTTTTTTTTTTTCACTCTTCTCTTTTTCTGGTTTTTTCCTCTCTTTCCCTCACTCTCTCCCTCATAGCCCATTCGCATATCGCTGATTCTGCTCACCGTCACCACCAATTTGGATCGCCATCATTGCTAAAGATTGATCATCGTCGCCGATTTAGCGATGCTTCAACTCCCACCCAGCAACGCACTGGCAATGCTTCGGCGACGCATCGATGACGCTTCGACCTAGCAATGCTCCAGCGACGCTTCAACTTCCACCCAGTGACGCTCCAGCGACGCTTCAGCTCCCACCCAATGACACTTCGGCTCCCACCCACACCAACGCTTCGGCTTCCCTTCACTGATTCAGCTCCCACAGCCCTTCGGCTCCCACCTACACCGACCATTTGCCTTCCCTTTGCCAGTTTAACCTCCCACTTCCAACCAATGACCCTTCGCCTACTGTTCATTGATTCAGCCTTTTTTTTTTTTTTTTTTCTAACTACTTCAAGTAAGACACTCTGAAATTATATTTATTTATTACTTTTCTTTTTTGGTTTCTGAGCTAATCAAAATTCCATGTTTTGCAGCAAATTTGGGATTCCTTTTTGGTTCAAGATGTAAATTTCATTTTGTGCAGAGAAAAGTCAAGGCTTGTTGATAGGTAAAACTTACCCTCCCCCCTTTAATTGTGAGAAGATTCTAGCACTATTTTCTTTTTATTACTATTAGTACTTGGAAAATGTAAATTTTGAAATTTTTGGTGTTTTTAGCTGGTGGGTATTGCTTTTTCAGTGATTTTCGTTAAAAATAAACATGGTTTTTTTTTAGTATTATGTTTTTGTATAATATAGTTGATTGTGAATGAAGTGAGGGACTTGATTGGTTTTATGAGTTGCTTGATTTGGTGGGTCTTCTAAGAATCTTGCAAATTGGACAATGGACAATTGTTTGGTGTATTATCTTGTAAAAGGCTTTCATATCAACCAAATAGAGGGCTAGGCAGTAGATTTGCTTGTGTGTGCCTCTTTGGTTAGGTTCCTTTTTATTATGTGGATGCTTGTGATTTGTATTATAATTATGGTGATGTTGTGTTCAGTCTTCATACTTTATTATGTGCAAACATTTCTCTTGGCTGGTGGCACAACTGGTATCATTAACATCCTCTGTAACATGGTATTGCAATTGATGTTGAAGTAGGGCCTTTTATTTTTTAATTCAGAACTTATAGCTTGGGTCTATATAAGTAGAAATGTTGGGCATTCTTTTTAATAATTAATAGTTTAATTCCATGTTGATACCCATGTATTCCTTACAGTCATCAACTAAGCTCCTAACGCTTCTTCATTAATTTCACATGTATAATTTTTTTCTTTTTTATTGTTTCTGGTAGTTGTATCATTTTCAAGATTGAAGGACTTATAAATTTAATTTTTCTTTTGCAGGCTAAATACACATTATTTGCAATATCTTTGGATTTTTTTTTTGAAAGTTGTAAGCTTAGCCTGAGCAAAGTAAAGTAAATTCTAGTTAAAAACTTATAAAATTTTATACTTGTGATGTTGGAAATTGGATTTGTGGTGGTATGTTGTGTTGGAGCAAGAGGTTAGCTTGCATGGTGTTATAAGGTGATTTAAATACATATTGGGAGTGTTTTACATTCTTTTGAATTATGATTGGGTATCGTTGATCAGATGTGATGAATAATCTATTTCAATACTTGAAAGCATTATAGTTGTGATGTTTGTGATTGGTTTTCTTGTGGATTGTTGGTTTGAATGAGTATTGTTGATTAGATGTGATAAATAGTATTTTATTTGATTTAAATACTTGTAAAACTCTATACTTGTGATGTTGGAAATTAATTTTGTGGTGGATTATTGTGTTGCAACAAGCGGGTGGCTTGCACGGTGTTATAAGGTGGTTTAAATTCATATTTGGAGTGTTTTTTATTTCTTGCAAATGTGAATGAATATTGTTAATTAGATGTGATGAATAGTATTTTATATGATTTAAATAGTTATAAAACTCTATATTTGTGATGTTGGAAATTGGTTTTGTGGTGGGTTGTTGTGTTGGAGCAAGGTGGCTTGCATGGTGTTATAAGGTGCTTTAAATTCATATTGGGAGTGTTTTTCATTTTTTGCAAATATGAATGAGTATTGTTGATTAGATGTGATGAAAAGTATTTTATTTGATTAAATACTTATAAAACTCTATACTTGTGATGTTGAAAATTGGTTTTGTGGTGGGTTGTTATGTTGGAGCAAGCGGGTGGCTTGCATGGTATTATAAGGTGGTTTAAATTCATATTGGGAGTGTTTTTCATTTTTTGCAAATATGAATGAGTATTGTTAATTAGATGTGATGAAAAGTATTTTATTTGATTTAAATACTTATAAAACTCTATACTTGTGATGTTGAAAATTGGTTTTGCGGTGGGTTGTTATGTTGGAGCAAGCGGGTGGCTTGCATGGTGTTATAAGGTGGTTTAAATTCATATTAGGAGTGTTTTTAATTTTTTGCAAATGTGAATGAGTATTGTTGATTAGATGTAATGAATAGTATTTTATTTGATTTATATACTTGTAAAACTCTATACTTGTGATGTTTGTGATTGGTTTTGTGGTGGGTTGTTGTGTCGGAGCAAGCGGGTGGCTTGCATGGTGTAATAAGGTAGTTTCAACTAATATTAGGAGTATTTGAGTGTGCAATGTACATTTGTTTAAGTTTTAATATAGACTTGTGCATTCATGAATGGGATATTGTGCATGAGTTATCCTTATCTTACCTAAGTAGCTTGTAGACTTATATGTTAGAATACATAATGCATGAGTTGTCCTTATTTTGCTAAAATAGCATTCATCTTGCAATTGTAGTCAAACATGAATAAAAGTTGAGTGACAATGGATAAGACACCTGATAGTAGATTAAGTCATCCATATATTAAAGGGGTCAATGCATTTATTAATTTTGCAAAGGCGGTTGTGGACTTGAGTGGTAATATTCCATGCCCGTGTATTAATTGTGTGAATTGCTATCGACAATCTCTTGATACTGTGCATATCTATTTGCTTCATCGTGAGATTATGCAATCTTACATTAATTGATATAATCATGGAGAATCTCATGTATTGAACGAGAACATTCATGATAATGAAATGTCGGATGATGATCATATGGATGGTATCAATGCCTTGGTAGGTGACCGAATTAGAGGGGAACCAAGAAACGCAACCGAAGATAAGGATGTGTGTCATTTTGAAAAACTTGAGGAAGATGCAAAGCGTGAGTTGTATCTGGGTTGCACTAATTATAGTATCTTGAAGTTTGTTATTGAGATGTTGAATGTAAAGGTAATGATTAACTTGAGTAATAAAGGACTTGATATGATGCTAGAATTGCTGACAAAGGTTTTACCAATAGGTAACTTAGTTCCAAGGTAAACTTATGAAGTAAAGAAGATATTACGTGACTTGGACATGTCATACAATCATATAGATGCATGCAAAAATGATTGTGCACTATTTTGAAAGGAAAATGAAAACCTTGATAAATGCTTAGTGTGTGAGGCGCCTAGGTACAAGGATACACATGCCCAAGATAAGAAGATTTCTTAGAAGGTATTGCGTTACTTCCCGTTAACATCGAGACTGAGAAGATTGTACATGTCAGGCCAAAGGGCTAAGAACATAAGATAATATATAGGCAAACTTGCAGATGATGGGATAATGAGGCATCCGACTGATAATGAGGAATAAAAGGGGTTTGATTTGCAATATCTTGATTTTGCCCTCAAACCTCGCAATGTAAGGTTGTGGTTGGTTACAGATGGATTTAACCATTTTGGGAATATGAACAATAACTATAATATGTAGCCTGTCATACTTATCCCTTATAACCTACCGTCTTGGCTGGTTATGAAAGAATCATATTTTATATTGTCTTTGCTTATTCCTGGTCCCCATCAATCGGGAAATGAGATTGATATTTACTTGAAACCATTGATTGACGAGTTGAAGGAGTTGTGGGAAGAAAGTGTAGAAACTTATGATACTTATAGTAAAGAGCATTTCCAGATGCGTGCAACTTTGTTGTTAACAATACATGACTATTCTGGATTTGTAACGTGTCCAAGTGGAGGACAAAAGGTTATCATTCTTGTTACACTTGCAATGATGAACCATATTCAGAAGCTTTGAAAAGTAAAACTGGATTCATTAACCATCGAGCTTATTTGCCTATAGAACATCGTTGGAGACATAGTCAGTTGTATAATGGTTTACCGGAGAAACGGAAGAGATCTTTAGAGTTACAAGTGGGAAAGATACAAGAACAGCTAGATAGAATGCCAAATATAATTTTAAGAAAGCATCCAAGTAACAAGAAGAGACAACTTATTGGGGAGCCAAATTGGTCAAAGGTAAGTATTTTGTACAAGCTTTCATACTAGAAAAATAAGAAACGTAAGCATAACATTGATATCATGCATGTAGAGAAGAACATTAGTGAGAGTACTTATGGTACTTTGTTGGGCATTAAAGGGAAAAACAAGGACACTGATAAGGTATGGATAGATTTGCAAAATATGAACTTCAAGCATACGTTGCATTTGAAACAACTTCCTAATGGATCATATGACAAGCCTCGGGCTTTCTTTTCATTAAGCTCCAATGAAAGGGATGGTTTTTATGACATTTTGAAATCAGTTAAGTATATAGATGGCTATGCAGCCAACATATCAAAGTCAATGAATGCAAAAAATGGTAGATTATCTGGTTTGAAAAGTCATGACTGTCATGTGCTACTACAACGAATTCTTCCAATTGGGTTGCGAGGGTTTGCAAATAGGGACATTAGTATTGTATTGTTTGAGTTGGGCAACTTCTTCCAAGACTTATACTCAAGAACCCTAAGGTGAAGTGAATTGGAAAAACTAGAAGAACGTATAGTTCTTATACTATGCAATTTTGAGAGGTTCTTTCCTCTAGCATTCTTTGATGTTAAGGTCCACCTTGCTGTTCACTTGCCTCGGGAAGCAATTCTAGGAGGCTCGGTACAATATCGGTGGATGTATCCAATTGAAAGGTAATTAAATCATTTGATGCATTCATCAATCACATTTTTCCCACGTGGTATAAAATAACACATTGTGCGTATTTTTTCCTCATAGGTACCTTAAAAAATTAAAAAAATACGTTTCCAACCGAGCTCGACCAGAAGGTTCGATTGCAGAGGCTTACATTATTAAAGAATGTATTAACAACTGGTCTTTGTATATTGATGGGATCGAAATTGTGCATAACCAAAGATAAAGAAATGAAGATTTTGGTGAATCTAGCAAAGGATTGATAGTTTTTTCACAGATTGCCCGACTTACAGGGAGTAGACAAAATGATGGCGACTTGTCTCATGCATTACTTGACACTGCTCATTGGTACTTGTTGTACAATATTCCTAAGCTAAAACCTTATTTAAAGTATATGATTTCATATGCATATATTGTTTGATCAAGTTTTGAATATTATCTGCAATGTTTAGCTGAAAATAAATCACCTTATTTTTAACAGGGAACACAAAAGTACATTACATAATCCTATTGGAGAAGCCATAACTCAAATCTAACGACAAGAGTTTTCCAAGTGGTTCAGAGAACATGTAAGATATTTGAAATTTAATCACACATTAATAAATTTTAAATTTTAAATTTATTCTTCATTGATTATTACTAATTAATATCACTTGTGTGTCATTATTGATTAATAGATTGAAAGTTAGTGAATCATCAAAACCTACTAAACAGTTATAGTCATTAGCAAATGGTCCTAAACCACATGTGAAGGAGTACACAGTTTGTATGGTCAATGATGTAAAGTTTCATACAAGGGACCTAGACAATCGTTGTGTAACCCAAAACAGTGGTGTTTGCACTGAAGAGGACCATGAGAGAGAAATGCACAACTTCTATGGTCATGTGTGCAAAATTTGAGAATTAGAGTATATGTTTCGCCATAAAGCTGTTTTGTTCCAGTGTGAATAGTACAATACTGGTACCAATGGTTGACGGAGAACAACAAGAACCTATGCACACTGCACGAGCATTGATGTTACAAGTCGGTGGTATCAAAATAACCATTTTATACTTCCTAGTCAAGCAAAACAAGTTTTCTACCTTCAAGATACCAAATTGCGTGACCCTTGAAAAACTGTGCAATGCATCTAATATAGGGGAGTGTTTGATGTCCCAAAAGTCGGGGGCAGAGAATCCAATGATAATATAGAAGATAGTAATGCATTCCAATAAGAAGCAATTTTTGATGTTGTCACTCTCAGTGTTGAAGACAATATTATTAAGTATTGTATAGGTGATGTTGAAACTGAGGTGGTTCTTGAAGGTGGAATTTCAGGAGACGCTAATCAAAATGAAGAGCATGACATACCTGTTGTTGATCTTAATATGGATTATGATATGTAGAGTTCATAACAATTGACTTAAATGTTGTGTGCTTGTCTTAAAGTTTTATGCTTGTTTAAGTAGTAATTGTTATTGAGGTGTTTTGTGCTTATCTTGAACTTGATATGGATATTGATGAGGTCATTTATTGTATTGAGTTAGTAGCAATTATATTCAAATTTAGCATTTGTGAATTGCTTGATATGAATAATGGTGTGGACTATGATATGTAAAGTTAGTAGTAATTGTTATTGAGATGTTTTGTACTTATCCTAAACTTGATATGGATGTTTGATGTGGTCATTTATTGTGTTGAGTTAGTAGCAACTGTGTTCAAATTTTGCACTTGTGAATTGCTAAATATGGATAATGGTGTGGACTATGATGTTAAGTTAGTAGCAATTGTAATTATCTTTCATGTCAATACATAATTTCAAAAAATGCCCAAAAAAGCCAAATACACTCATAATATACTGAGTTATGAGATAGCAAGATTGGATAGAATAAGGCAAAACCAAGAGAGAACTAATGCTTTGGGATTGAAGCACATCTCAACTTTTCTAAAGGATTTTGCTCAATCCAATTGTGTAAAAGGGAAAAGAAGTAGAGTTAGTGTTGTAGTAGATGATGATTATGTACCACCTATTGGTGACGATGAGAATGATGTTGAGTCATCTAACTCTTTAATCCATAAGGTACAATAGATATTCCTTACGGTACAATAGATAATAACTTCATTGTTCTATTATTTGTAATGACTTTGTTATTCTATTATATGTATGTTTGTTAGTTACAGATGACACCAAGACGACTTACACACTCAGGAGGTAAGACGTCTATCTCGGTGGTCTAATCTATAGTTCAATCTACGAAAACACTTTTTGAAGCAAATCCTCCCGCCTAAAGTTCTTCTAGTGCGGAGGCTACCGACGCATTAACTAGCACTACTGGTAATTACATCGAATATAATTACAACTGTACCTTGTCTTTACTATTGAGATTATACTTAATGTACATAGAATGTCTAATTATTTTAACAATGATAATTTTTAAATAGGATCTACTAGTAGAAATACTCGTGGAGCAACACGTGGCATAGCAGTACAAGCACTTGTTGAAAAAAATGGTAAACTGCTAGTACGTATAGCTGCAGAGTATGATGCTTCTATTGGGAAGAAGGCGTGCAAGCTTTTCAATCAAATTGGTGTATAAGTGCGAAGTAATTTGTCCAATTATAACGTAAAAAATTGGAAAAGTGTTGATGTTACTACTAGAGATGTGGTGCTTCAAAATATCGTGGTAAATTTACATTGATAGCGTCTAACTCATCTTTGTTGTCACTAAGCATATTAAATTCATATAATAATATTTTTATAATACATATATACTTCATTTTACAAGATCAGTTTGAGCTAGAAGGAGATTCCAACTTGGTAATGAAAACAATAAATACAAAATGTGGAAGATTATTGAGTTGCAGCTCTAACAAGTTGTATTAGGTTTATAAAAAGCTTGTACAGTCTCATAGTGCTAACTATGCAAGAAGCCACCCGCCAAAGAATGCGACGCTTGAGCAGTGGACTAGACTTGTTGAAGGGAAATGAACCAATAAGGACTGGCTGGTAAATTATTTATGCGTACATTATTATTATCCAATATTTACTATATTATGTTGTCAAATGATTAGATTAATACTTAGATGAAGTAAATGTATACTGTTTTATTCATGATCTAATAAATATTTTGAATGTTCTTTATTAGGAAAAATCAAGAACGAACACTGAAAATAGGAGCAAAACTTCAGGCAAACATAAATGCAGGGCAAAGGCACTTGTTGTTAGGGTTGATGAGGAGGTGCGTGTTTTTTTCATTTTCTTAAACCTTAGTATGTTACATGTTGTGATTAATTAACTATAACTAACTAACACTCGAATGTTAATTAATTAGACAAATAATAATGGCGGTCAAGTTCCAAAATTGGCAAAAGTCTACAAAGATGTTCATTTCAATCCAAATACAAATAAGTGAATACACCATGAGGATGAAGTGACATATGTATGTGTATCATTTTATCCCTATTGTTTCATCCTTATCATGGTTGTCAAACTATAACATATGTAGTATTAATGTTGTGATTGCTTGTTTTTTTTCTCTTTCAAATGGTAGGAAACTATTCTCAAAGTGTAAGAGGATCATTGTCAATATCTGATAAGTGTAATTTTTACATGATTTTTATTATCCTCTTATTTATTAAAATTGTTAGTTTTCCTTTATTTCTTTTGATTTGATTTTATTTTTTTTAATTTATATTTATCTATTCATTTGTGCTTTGAAGGAATGAGAAGAGCAAGGAATCAAAGGAATTTTGTACAAAATCCAAGTCCAATTCGGATTAGGATTCCAGCCTGCACATCAGTTAGTATTTTCGGCATAACTTTGGGCTCAGATATCCAATTGAGATGATTCAAGTTGGGCCGAAAAGTTAACTTAAAGGGCTACAACTTTTTAGTTTACCAAAAGTCCGAATTCTGACGTTAAATGGGCCAAAATCGTCGGTTAAGTGAAGCCTAAAAATCTGGGATTTTCTCCAAACGGGAATAGGATTCCTTGACCTATTTTTAAAGGCTCTTTAGGTAAAAAGAAGAGACAAAAACCTGAGAGGAAAAGGGGGCTGCTGCATTGAAGATTTTGCTTTTAGGAGTCTTTTTGAAGAGGAGGATCTGAGGGAAAAGGCGAGAGTTTCATGTTGATCAACCATCATATGAAAGACATAAGTTTTATTTGTTTTCTTTTTAGTTTTATTATGAACTTAATTTTATTTTCTAGAGCGTTGATGTAGTCTAGAAATGAACACACAATTTATATTCTGAATTATTTTATTTTTAATATTTCCATGATTGAGTGTTTAATTCTTATTCTTAATGCTTACTATTTTTTATGAATTATGGTTTGATCAATTGAATTACAATGAGACCGAGAGGTGATTTGTTATTTTAGTTCTAGAATTAAACACCATTAGTTGAGCGAAAGTAGAGATGCTTTACCGCGACTAGTGTGATTTTTCAAAAAATTCAAAGTACGTAATGAGTCTCCAATTAATTAAATTCACATAGAGATATGGAATTGTTAGTTGAAGATATTTTTAACATTATTCGAGAGAAGATATTGAATACTTAAGGAATTTTTAATCATCAACGGGAGATTATTAGAATTTAATAATTAGGAAGAATAAATTGTGTGGGATTTGTTAGGTGAAATCAACTGCTCTAGATCCATTCTTATCATATTTTTGCACTTTCAGATTTTACGCTTTGTTAATTTTTTATCCATAGATTTATTTTTATTAAATAGTTTAATTTAATTCAAATAGTAGAACGTTCCATCTATTTTCGATTTTCCAAATAGTACTTAATTTAATAAATTTTGGTATTCAATAACATAGTTAATCCCTGTGGATTCGACATTCGTTTTCTAAAAACACTTACTACTTGTTACAATTTTGTGCGCTTGCAGATTATTTTACGCGAACAATATCCTAATGCAATTCCCCTTACACAAGAGGAGATCTCAAATTTGGTTTTTAAGAAGAAATCCTGTATTGTTAAAGGACTTGACACGAGACCTTCCTCTTCTCTAGTAACCACTGCCTCATCATTTGAAACTAATTCCTTTGATATCTTACTCTATATACTTCCCATATATGTCTATATGTATATGCCCAAATGCCATGGTTTAGCAATATGCTACATTAATTTAGTTAGTTGAGTGGGACAAGTTAGAAGATAATATGGCCAATTGCAAAGCATTCATCAAAACATTTTTTATTTTTCTTATATAGGTGCATAGCATTTATCAAAACATGGGTTCCTTTGATGCTGTAGTCATCATATTAGTGCTCAAATACATTTTTATGGTGTGATTGCTATCAGCTCTCTCTATGTATTATTATGCTTTGTATTATTATGCACATGATCCTATGGCATGATGTTTATATTTTGTTTGGGTAGATTGTTTTGAGATAATGAAGGCTCTGAAACTAATTGTATCATATTACACTTGATGATTTTAATGTAGTGTTTTTATATTTGTGCAGATTTCTTATTGGTGGCTTTAGGGGATTTACTTTTGCCATTATTTGAAGACATATGACGACATCTTCTGTTGGTTCTAATTATATTATGTAACATTTTTTGTATTGTTATAAAACATTTTAAGTTATTGTATGTGTTGCAAACAATTATTGTACGAAAAGAGTTTGAATTGGATACTTGTGGAATGTATGAATCGATTTTTTATAAATGTGTTGTTGAAATAAATGTGTTAATCAAATGTGAGGTTTTAATAATGTAATGACAGGTTACAGGTTAATATCAACGCCATGAAAATAATAAAAACAGAAAATAAGTTTTAGTGATGAATTTTTTTGTCACAAATATAGCAACAAAAAATTGTTTTAGTGATGAAATATTTTGTCACTAAATTTTGTAAGAAATGGTTTTAGTGAAAAAAATTTTCATCGCTATATGTGCTTGGATTTTCTTAAAAATAGTTTTAGTGACAATTTTTTTCGCCACTATATGTACCCGAAAATAGTTTTAGTGACAAAATTATTTATCATTAAATATGATTTAATAAACTGAAATGGTGTTTTTAGTGAAGAAAAAATTTAGCGACGAAACGTTTTCGTCATTGAAAGTTTTTTTTTTTTAAACAAATTGGACTTTTAGTGACGAAATTTTTCGTTTGCGACGAAACGAACGTTGTCACTAAAAGTCCAATTTTGTCACTAAAAGTTCTTAGTGACGAAAAACTGGACTTTTAATGACGAATTTTTTCATCACTAAAAGTATATTTTGTTGTAGTGAGAGGTTAAAGAAACCTAATTTTAGGAAAAAAAAATTATGAAAAGAAAAGTGTTCAATGTACAAATAATAACTTCAATAGTGTTGAAGGAAACATGCCTCCTTGGAAAGCAAGATGGTGATGAAGTGAAAAAAAAAAAAAAAAAAAAAAAAAAAAAAAAAAAAAAAAAACCTGAGATTGGTAAAAAATGATGAAAAGTAATTACTCATTCTAATAAATGTAACTATTGAATTATAAGAAAAGGTGCTTATGGTTATGGAATTGTATAGATTAAAAAGACTTTTTCTTTTGATGGAGGATTAAAAGATTAGTCTTATGGAACTATCAAAGAAATCAAAGAATTATACATTAGTTGAAACAACAGTGCAAATGATACTAATTGATGATGCCGAAAATCTCACCAGTGAGCCACACGGTCCTCGCACGCTCGGAACAGCACCTGCACAACAAAAAGGAGATGACCTAACAGAGAGCACCGGTGTGGTGCCGGCCAAATACCCTCCGAAGGTCAAGTTAGAACTTCTTTCAACTCTAGAGTGCTAGAGAGGGTGTAATTATGCGTACCTTGATTTGTGAGGGTATTGGGGTTTTTATAGTAGTCGAAGATTGACCTTTTTTCCTTGGAGTAGAAGTCTTTTCCTTATAGGAATCCTCATAAGCGTAGATTGCGGGATCCTTTCCTTATAGGACTCTGATACTGGGCGTGGAGTACAAGCAATCTTCCTATACGTGGTGGCCAAGTCTTAACTTTTATGGAGCCGTCGGCCTTGCAACCGTCAACCTTCTTTCTCTCCTTCAGCCGAGTGGGCGTCAGCTTCTTGCTGTTTGAATAACCGTTAGTTTGAGCTTCCAACCCGTTTACCTTGGCCCCGTCAGCATGACTTCGCCCGTTACCCGCGATTGGCCCGTCAGCCTAAGCCCGTGCTGACGGATTAAGCCCATGACGGCTGCTATGATTATTCTTCCATATCACTAATAAACAAAAATAAATAGATTTTTCATAAACTTGTGACTGACTGCATTAATTTCTAAGGTTTTCTTGAGAGTTGAGAAAATGAGTTATCGCTTATCTCTAGAGTCTAGACAGACCATGCAAGTGGTGTCAAATTTTCTGATAAACAAAGTTACCATGACATTTTCAGGGGCTAAATATTCTATTTAAATCAAGTATCCCATTTTTTCATTTTGCATTCTTTGATGTAGATTTATTTAATAGAATAATACACAACAACCACGCATATCAATGAATAAAAAAGAAAATATTTTCTTTCACTCATTTTACATTTGCTAATGAATATATTTTAAAAGGCAAAAAAAATGTAATATTTACATCTAAAACATGAAAACATATGCGAGAGAATAAAAGCTCATGAATAATTTTTTTTCTTTTAATAATTGGACTATGAATAAATCTAGTCTCGTGCTTATTATTGACGTTTCTCATCTCAACTTGATGGACACGAGTCACAGGACTACGAAATGTTTTAGGTCAAAGAAAATGAGTGCCCTAAGGAAAAATAAAAAAAAAATAAAAATAAAAATAAAAAATATAGTATATACCAATTTGAAATTACGTTGATTGATTGCCATTAATAGAGGTCTATAATTAACTTCCCAAAACGATAATAACTAATTAATTTCCTTCCATTCTTGCTAATATTTCAGTTTTTTTTTTTCTTATATATAAGGTAAATATTAATTTCCTTTAACTAATTTCAAGTAAAATCCCCGTGTATCTATTGCAATATTATTTATGCAGATTCACCATATGCCTAGTCAGAGCCGGATCTCTTAAAACTCTTCCCAAAACCAACATTTATATAATTTCCATTTTATTATACAATTCACAAAACAAATTCGGAAATTTTATTCCTATTAATTTTAAGTAACTAAATTTTATTCACGTAATTTATTTTTCCCATTTATAGATAGGCTATAATCAAGGTCTTTTTTTTTTTTTCCTTCTTTTTTTTTTTTTTTGAGAAAGTACTATGGGGAAAATAAATGGAGCGGAAAATAAATAACACGGTAATTTGTTTACGAATGGGGAAAACCTAACGGCAAAAACACCATCGGGTAATTTTCAGGTCACTACTCCCAAAACTCCACTATTATCATAACAAGCGGTTATAAGTAAAGGAATCCTAAGTATCTTACCAATCTACAGTTGAACATTTACCTCAATACCCAATTGAACTTATTCTGTAGTGACAATTTCCCTTTTGATGCACGACTCCCAAGTACGTGACTAACCAATTGCACGAATCCTAGTACGTGACTTCAATCACAAACTAGAAAAAGTTTGTTGGCTGCAGAGTTCTTCAGTTCATCCTTGTGCTGATGTCTCCTACCAAACATTCTCCAAACAAGAAAACCACAAAACGTCCTCACACTAATTCGTACAATTTCAAGTCTACTAATGTTGACATGAAATACAATGATTGCTATAATAGAGCAACCATTATCATGGAAAGAGTGGTTCAGCTAGAAACCCTGGAGGACACCTTCATCCCTGAGGTGTTCAAAGAAAGGACTTGGACCAAGTTGTTGAACCCGGTTGAGGTTTTTTATTCAGAGATAATCAAGGAGTTTTTCTTAAATGCGACTGTCAAAGGAGATCGTATTGAGTGCTGGGCAAGGCACAAAGAATTTGTGATTACAAGAGAGATCATCCAAGATTTTTTGGAAGTTCGTCCTCCCTCACAGACAATTAGAGTGGCGTATGAGGACAGATTGGGTTTTGCTGATGAGATGATTAAAGTACTTGGTGGCCACCGAAGAAATCATCCATGGACACAATCTGATTTTCTCTAGAGATGGGGACATTGAGTTATGTGATGGTCCATAACTTGTATCTAGTCACCAACCTCACCACACTATCAGGTCCAAGAACAAGATTTCTGTACGATCTCTTTACCCATAAGGAAATAGATATTTATGGCCAGATCATCCATGTGCTAAAAATGAGCATTATGAAGCAGAATTCAAGGATTGTAATGCCTTTTCCCTCTCTAATTATGGGATTAATTGCTAAGACAAAACTCAAACTTCCTAGTGGCCTCACAGTAGTTCAGAGGGACTACCCCATTGGTGCCTATACATTGACTAGGAGCACAGGACACACCTAAGGCTCCAAGACCAGTGTGCATACCATACCACAACCACGTGTTGAGCCCAAGGGTGGTGATACAGAAGAAGAGATTGATCGATTTACTTCTGCTCTAGAACCTTCAGCACAACCATCTTCTTTTGCCCCAACACGAGGACCAGATAGACTAGATCGTCTCCTAGAGAAAGTGGACCTGATGTTCATCATGTTAGACTCCCGTGTGCAGCACACCATGACCCAGTTTGCCTATGTTCAGGGACAGATCACAGCATTGTCTTCTCAGATTGAGGACTTGTCCATGGCGCGAGGACCAAACTCTAAGTTAAAACAGTTCTAGCTCTTTAGCCATTCCGGTCAAAAAGGGGGAGAAAATTTTAAGGGGGAGCTGCGAAAGAGCTTGCATAGTGTTAGGGGGAGCATAGGTTTAGACTTATAAGCATTGGTTATTGGTAATATGTATATACTTGCAAGTGCTTCACAGCTTCTAAATTAGGTGTGAGTGAGTTTTGCTACTATTCCCAAACTCATGTTTAAGTCTAGAGTCTATTTTAGGGGTTTTGTCACTAAATAGTCAAAGGGAGAGATTGTAAAGTTGTTATTTACAACTAAGTGTTTTGTTGTCTTATATTTCATACCAAATTTGATTGTAATTTTATTCAATCTGATATATCCTGTATTTATTGTGGGATTTCATTGTAAAGGTTGTGTGTTAGAGAGAGAGTGTGTGTGAAGACTCAAGCAATTGAAGAATGAAGTGTTTTTGCAGATAGCTCGCGACTTAGCATCCCGCAAAGTAACTCATGTGCCCTACACATGCTGAAATGCGAAGAGTCAATCCAGATGGAGAGTTAGAGATTGTTATACCCACAATTCTCTACACATTTGTTTTGAAAATTTCCTCATCTCCTACCTCTCCATTTCCATATCATTGAGAGGTTGATAACCCAAACACTTACCACACCCTTTCAGAGTGTCAAGTGAAATTTTGGTACTACTAGGAAGCATTGGAAGAAGTGAAGGATGGCAGATGCAACATGGAGCTTGTTGCGAGATCTGGAGAGCTAGACAAGACACGGTTCCAAGAAGCTTTGTTGGAGTAGGAGTTTGGAGGGCTTAGGTACATCGGGTAAATTAGGCTTGGAGGGTTTCTTGCTAACCTATGTATCCCAACTGATTGTCTAATGGATCAATTTCCGCTTGGAAGGTAGTAGAGAGGTTTTTCACCAAGTCTTTCGGTTTCCTATTTGATAACACGTCTTGGTATTATCTATATTTGCGTCTCTCTTCCATACTCTTGTTCATTTCATTTTTACTATTGTGTTACTTTAAATATGGATTAGAGTAGTTGTCTTGCTTATACGCTTGTGTTTACACTATTCTACACTTAGTATTAAACTAGTGTAAAATCAACCAAGTCGTAACTTTGATTTGGGGGTCTAAACAACTCTTGTGCTTTTCGACACATTTTCAAGCTTTCAAGGTAAGTCTTGCATTTATATGAACATGTATTTGTTTGGAATATGATTTTGTTAATAAGTATGAACATGCTTGGTTGGATGATGGGTTCTTGATGTTTAGATACCTATCACATATTTGTTTGGGGCTGATAGATGCATGATAGATGTATGCTAGGCTTGAGATGTGATATGCATGATAAATGTAAGTTAGGATTTGGGAATGATACCATGTTGTTTGCTAGATGCATGTTAGTGTGTGTGTGAGTCTAGAATGATAAATATTGGATTTGCATTTAATGAGATTAAGACGTAAGACACAATAAGTGAAAGCTGACCCACAGTTCAGGTGAGGTTGGGTACCTAATACCTTTCCATCCCTATACCTAAACTCTAGACACATGTTCTGGTAGTAATATCAGTCATTCCCCAAAAAAACATTATATTTATGGGTCCTAGACCTAATTTAGTTAGCAACTCCATGTTTTTCTCCGCCACGACCTACTTAACTGAGATGTACTCCCCCCCCCCCCCCCCCCCCCCGCGTTGTGCCCACAATCAGCTGTCACAGCTATTCTAAAAAGGCTGTCCCAGTTGTTTGAAAAATATATCACAACCATCATAAGACAGCTGTTGCCTAGGGCTAAAGTAGTTAAGGTCTTGGATAATGCCAAGCTACTAGAGAGAATATTTAGCATTTATTTCATAGATTTAGCTAAAAATGGTAAGATCACTATTAAGGATTATAGACACTACATTTTGTACCTGTTAATAAATTTGGTTCCTAGCCCCAATGATGAGCTTGATATATGTCAACCAAGGGTAATTAAAATGGTTTACAATAGGTTGGAAGTGATCACAACTCAAAGTGCTCAAATTGCTTTAAAATCAATACTAAAAAATGACTTTTGCTCATTGTTTTGACCATAACTTTTGATCCACAGAGAAATTTTGAGTGTTGTTATTTCATTAGAAAGTAGACATCCTGGGCTTCAATTTGAACACAAATGTTGCCTAATTTGGACTTATATTAAGTAAGTTATGACCATTTGAAATTGAGCCAACTGGGTAGTCCAATTTTCTAGGTTTTAAAACTTCATTTTAAGGGCCAAAAACATCATGGTTTGATATGGGCCAGCCCATAGACCCTTGGAGTGTTCAAAGACAATTAAAAAGCCCCCCAAAACCCTAATTTTAACTTATAAATACTCATCTTATGCCTCCAATCAAAACCCTAGCTAGAGAGAGTGATCTTTTGGCCTCCATCTTCTCTAAAATCCTAATTCTCTTTTCCAAAACTCCCACACAGCACCTTTGCACGTTTTTTACAAATTAAAAATCTCTCTTTGGTTAGTTCTAAGGCAGAAACTATTTTTCAAATTTGATTTCTCAAAACCTTTTTCAAAACTAATCTTGTTCTTGAGTTGTGATTATCAAAAACTATTGTATTCTTTAATTCTCTTATTCTCTTAACTTTTATCTTTGTGTTGTAGGCACTGAGGGGCCGGTTAAATATCAATCAAGTGTGTTTCCATAGGGAAGGTGAGTCTCCCTTCATGGCTTTTCCTTGAATTGGATCTTTTATAATTTGTTCTTGTTATTCTTAACTAATTTATATGTTGTATATTCTATAGAAATATAATTTGATTCTATTTAGTTTTGATTTGTTGTGTCTCATCATATTTTGATTAGAGAGTTAAATGTTTGGATCTTTTGTTGAACATGTGTTGATGTGTTAAGTGTGTTCTTGTTTGTTGTTAGATCCAATGCATGTTTAGGAATAGATTTGTTTTGTTTATTTTGGATATTTTTGTTGTTAGTTTAGGTTGTTTATTTTTATATTAGAAGCATGTTAGGTTTTTAGTTTCTTTAGTTTTCGTTTCTGCTTTGTTTCTATGTTTCTGGGTTATAGTTTCTAGGGGCATGTCTACACACGTAGGCTTGAAGTATGCGTACACATACAACTAGCCCACGTACGCGGGCTTATGTATGCGCAAGCAAACTTCAACCCATAAACCCTAATTCGAGTTTTTCTGCTTCTTTTTCTTTATTTCCTTGTGTCATATGCCTTTGTTTTGGCTCCTTTTTATGTTTTTGAGTCTTTGTTCCTCTATTTAATTGTTTGCTTGCCTTTAACATGCTAGATTAGGGTTTTCTTTTCTTTTCTTGCTTTAATACCATGAACATACATTCACATGTCCATTCATTGATGCATAGGTACTAAGATGCAATAAGGTAAGTCATGCATCCACATAAACATGCATTAGATATATATTTAATGATGAGTTGAACATATTTTTTTGGGTGATGTATTCTTGATGTCTAGAATGCAATCACATGTTTCTTTGATGTTGCCATGTCTATGTATCTACCCTTCTGATATCTTGTTGTTTGCTACCTTGGATGAGATGATATGATATCCATGATAGATATATGCTAAGCTTGATGTTAGTTGCCATGATAGATGTATGTTAGGGTTTTTGGGATGATTGATGTCATGTTGATTGTTAGATATATGCTAGTATGTGTGTGAGTATAGATAACAATATTGAATGAGCTTTTAATGAGATTAAGACGTAAGACACAATAATTGGAAGCCGATCCACAAATCAAGTGGGGTTGGGTGTCTAACACCTTCCCATCCCTATACATAAACTCCGAACTCATACTCTGGTAGTAAGACTATTCTTTCCATGTAAAGACGCTATATTTATGGTTCTTAAACTTAATCTAGGTGGCAACTCCATTTAGTCCACAATAATATCTTGTTGTTTTGGGTATAGCAACTAACTGCTAGGATTGAGGATTAAATGGCTGGTGATGTCACTTTCAGCCAGGTGTCAAGTGATCAACACATTGCTAGTATTCTACTGGAAAGTTTTCCTCTTTCGGGTATTTATATTTTTGGTCTATGATTCTATTACAATACATTTTTAGTAAGTAATAGAATGATTGATTGATAGTTAATGAAGATTTACAGATTTAGTCAAGATCTCATTGTGTTGTGACTTGGTCTTGGTGAGCAAGAAAAGCATTTAATGCTCTGCTCTGGCAACTGGCAAGGGAATATTTGGTTTGATTATGATAGATGGCAGCTGGGTATTAAAGATATCATAAATATTTTATATTTGAAGATTAAAGATAGCTAATCAGACTTAGCCATGTGTTTAAGGAAAAGAGCAATGAGGAGTTTTATCATTTTAAGTGCTATGCAATAAGAAAGGCTTATCATATGTTACCCACTACACACTGACTCGTAGAGTTTAGGGAGTTGGAGAAGACTCGCCAAGCAACAAGTTTCTTTTATAAACTCTAAACTGCTGGAGTTTTACTGAACATACCTCTTTGCCCTCCAAATCACGACTCCCAAAATTTCCCTAAAGAGACTCATGAGCTTGGATCATGAGCCGAAGATAAGATGATGTACTTTGTGCTTTGTTATCATTTTGTGTAAATATGGGCTTTTGTTGAAGAAGTCACTTTTCATGAATATGAGAGAGGTAATATGGGTTGTGAGCTTTAATTCATTGCTTGAGCCCAATTTATATGTTGATGTTGATGATATCGTAGGTTATGATCTCAATTAATGAAGAGGAAATATGGGCCATGAATCCGCCTCTTGAAGTAAGGATCTTATGGACCATGTGAGCCCAATCCATGTAGTTAGACAAGATATAAGCTTATTTTGGGCTTTAAAGGAAATTTACCCAAAATTCAATAATATATTGATGTGGCGTGAGTTGCCAATGAAATAATGCCATATAGCGTGAAAAAAGAGCCCTTAACAATAAGTTTAGGGGCCTAGGGCGTTTTCAATTTTGTCTTTGTAGTAAAAAAATTAAGAGCCCATTTGGTACATGTATTTAAAACATATCCTTAAAAATTAAAAAATTAGCTCAAATATACCTACATATCCTTAAAACACATCTTATTACAGTTATATATGTATGAACCCTTGATAAAAAAAAAGAATAATATTTTTGAAGATTAAAGAAGAAGAAAAAGGAGTGCATTTTAATCAAGTGATTATTCTGAATGCTCTCAAGGTCATATTCACATGTGCAAGCCCAAACTATGGCGACTGCATCTCTAGCATTATATTATTAGGGTCAACAAAAATGATATAAATATCCATATAAAATTCCTGCCATCCAATCAATTATGAAAATCCCAAGAAAGTTCAGTAGCTATTTTTCCAAACCTTGCTTTCGGAACAATCAAATATCCCATAATTATATATATTTTTTATTTTCTTGGGATCATCTAAAGATTTAAAACTGTTATTTTATCAATTAAATACATAGGTGAAACATTTGTATGGTAATCAGCAGAGAGCGTGGTACCGTGGGCGGTACCATTTCCTCAATGTTAGACAGACTCCAGCTAAAAATTTGGTTCTTCTAGTCTCATTATATCATTCATTCATTCCTTAGACTTACTTTTTACGTTTTCTTAAATTAAAAAAGGAAAGAAGAAAAAAAAGACTTAGTTTTTACGATAGCTTTATCCACTTCCGCCGGCGTAGTCACCGGCCGTCAAAAATTTCACATCACTTACCATTACCAATACCATACTCTCCGTTGACACCAATTGTAATATATAAGTAGCAATGCATGACGGTATCCCCACGTAGAATTAAATTGATTGCTCAACTTAAAGAAGAAGTTTTAGACTATAGAGAGAGACTTAAATTAATTGACATATTCTCGATCCATCCTTAACTGTGGTGTAATGGCTTCATCCAGCGGTGGTGTGCCTCCAGGGTTCCGATTCCATCCAACAGACGAAGAGCTGCTTCACTACTACTTGAAGAAGAAGGTATCGTTTCAGAAGTTTGATATGGAGGTCATTAGAGAGGTGGACTTGAATAAGATGGAACCTTGGGAGTTGCAAGGTAAAAACCTTTTATTATACTGTCTTGCTTTTATATATCTGCCTGGTGTTTCGATCATGGGGTTATATATATATCACCACACTCTAATGATTTCAGAAAGAAGTTTTACCTAAAATCAAATTAGCTAGAGCTTTGTCATTAGCCTGAATTCTAACTAGGGTGTCATAAACCTTTGCTCTTTCATATGTATAAGAATACATAATTAATTTTTTTTCTTCTAAAAAAATTAATTTTTTTTTTTTAATTTTTACATGCTTAAGATTTTTTAAAATAATTTATTGCATAATTTTTTTAAATTTAGGGGATGGCTCCCCTTCTCAATCAGCCATTAAACACATTCATGTAATTTTAGAAAAATATACCAACTGTGTCACTGTTAGTCAATTAATTATAATTAGGGAAGAAAACCGGGCCATGGTTTAAATTAAAGTTCATGCTTCCAAATACACCAAAACCCCTATCAAGAATTAAGATTGTCCAAAGAGAGCCTAAAAAATGGAAATGCCAAAAGCAGCAATAATATGAATACCACGATTTTGAGGCCTTTACATCTCTTAACATGGGTTTATATGTACGTAGTACTATTATTACACTTTGATATTTATCTTAAACGTTATTATTAGAAATGACATAATGTGTCAACTCATTGGCGAAATTAATTTTATGATATGTGGTGACTTAATTAATTTTGGTTAATTCTTGCTGGCCTAATTTAGTATCAAGTAGGAATCAAAAGTGTTATCTTCCCTTTTTAACTTTTAGGGTGTCATAAACCTATCTACTTTTGACATATAAGAATACATACCTAATCTTTTTTTTTTTTAATTAAATATGCTTAAAAAAAATCAGCAATTATTGTGACTACAAAATGCTTAAAATTTGTGATTGCAAAATATATAACTTATTTTCCTAATTATATTATTAATTTCAAAAAATAAAAATAAAGAAAGTAGAGGCTAACTATGTGTGTAAGTTTAATTGTCGATATTATAAAATGAAAAAAGGGAAACAAATAATACTCAAAATATTTTTATCTTTTTTAGTTTTTGTCGGTAAAATATAATGTTGAGTAATAAAGTCAGTGAAAGCGGTATTTTCGTGCCAGTTGATGGTTTTTACATTTTCTCAAAATTATTGTTTCTCTCATTGTCAGCCTTCAATTTATCAATTATTTATAATTTGGGTTTGAAATTAGGTGCCATATAGGATATGGCAATATAATTTTGTTTATAGAAGAAAATTTAGGGTTTCCTCTTGCTTTAGAGTCACTGAGAATTACCATAAAATTTACTATAAAATCAATCATAAATCATTTTAGGATCTTAAAGAATGTTGACCTACATTTTCTCTTTTGTGCAATCTTATTAACAAAAGCAAAACAAAACTTGACCTACATGTTTATAGATGATTAAATTTAAATGAGTTAAGAATTAATCAATTATTGTGCATTTTTTTTTATTATTTAAATTTTGTTGTTAGCACTGAATAGATGCGAGTTTTATTCAAATTATTAACTTTAATTTTTTTTCCTACTTAGGCCTGTCAAGATGAAATTTTAATTTTGTTCATAATTATAACATGTATTGAGATAATGTGAAGCATATTTAGTGCACTATAATGATGATATAAAAGGTTTACCTCCAAATTAGATGGAGAAAACTTCTTTCAATCCACTACATGGTATTTAAAAAGACTATACACCTATATTTCTAGTCATATCACCTATTTAATGAGTTATATAACTAGTTAAAAAAAAAAAAAAATTTATAGTCTGATAATTTTCCACATAGTGAGTTAAAAAATATTCATCCAATGATTATTCAAACATGGCCTAATGATTATTTTTGGTGGAAATACCATGAAATTATTTCAATGCCTATTGTGACCTAGTTGACTATATTTAATCTTGCTATAGCTTAATCTATTATCAAGTAGGAATCAAAAGTATTAACTGCTTCTTACTAAAACATTGAAATGAATTTTTTTTTTCCCTTTTTTTTGTTTATGTTTAATAAGGATTATAAAGTATTATACAATGATATATCCTGGGTGCTTATTGATGCGCATTTTAAAGAAGTCTGTGATTATATAGGAATCAAACCCACTATGTGTCTTGTGCTGCAGAATTTGTAACTAAATGGTATTCACAATGGGGAAAATATTATTTTTGACCGGGGATGCACATCTAATCAGATTCCTAAGCATAAAATGTATCTACTGAATGAATGCCATAAAAGATCACGATATTCAAGAAATTTATTCTTAAACCTGGCGTAAAGAACAATTTTAACATGCCTTTATTAATTCATCTTCTTCGTGAGGACACTAATAGAGTAAAAAAAAATATCAGTTGGTCTTTCTCCAAGATTTTGGCTTTCTCGTATGGTGAACATATACAAGTCACAACTTACAATGTAAATATATAATGATAGGAGTGACAAAAGTATTAGCCGAAAGTTCACTTGATGCAAGGAGAAGTAACATGATACATGTCATGTAATAGAATAATGGGAAATATTCAAGATTTTAAAACAATATATATATATATATATATATATTATTACGATAGTAACAATAATATGGAGAAGAATATTTGAACCTGAGTCCTCCTACTATACTACTAAGCTATAAAACACTAAACAAATTCGGTTACTTTTTACATATTCATTATAAAGTACAAGTTGCTTATCAAGATATTGGTGTTACTGCTTAATTTGGTTGTGCATGTATGTTTAGAGAGATGTAAGATTGGGTCGACACCCCAAAACGAGTGGTACTTCTTCAGTCACAAGGACAGAAAATACCCAACAGGATCAAGAACAAATAGAGCGACAAATGCTGGGTTCTGGAAGGCAACAGGGAGGGATAAATGCATTAGGAATAGCTACAAGAAGATTGGTATGAGGAAAACGCTTGTTTTCTATAGGGGGAGAGCTCCCCACGGACAGAAGACTGACTGGATCATGCATGAGTACAGGCTTGAAGATGGTGATGATCCTCAAGAAAACTGCAATGTAACTCTCTCTCACTTTAACCAATTCTTTGAGTTTTAAATGATTTTATAGATTTTAATTGCATGCATGCAATAATAATTTGTGTAGGAAGATGGCTGGGTGGTATGCAGAGTGTTCAAGAAAAAGAATCTATTCAAAGTTGGGAATGAAGGAGGCTCAATCATAAACTCTGATCAACAGCTCAACATTAACACATTAAGCACCAATCAACCTCGCACATTCATGCACAGAGACAACCAATACCTAAGTACTCGACAACAACACAACAACGGTAACCAACCAAGCTTTGAGCCTGAACTAGCACTCCACTACACCCACATTCCAGCAACAGCTTCTTCTCAATACTCACTTTTCCAATCCCAACCCCTTATTCCATCCCTCAAGCCCCTCGGCGGCGGCTATGACTACTCCACCATCCCTTCTGACACACCTGTCATGGTCAAGCAACTCATGTCAAACCCTAGAGATTGTGAGAGTGGCAGTGAGAGCCTCCGGTACCAAACTTGTGAGCCTGGCTTAGAGGTGGGTACGTGTGAGCCAACTCATCAACAAATTGTAACAGCTGGGAGAGATGATCATGAGGGCATTAATGAATGGACTATGCTCGATCGCCTTGTCACTTCTCATCTTGGAAATGAAGAATCGTCCAAAGAGGTGAGGTTTGAGGATGCAAACGCATCGTCTACGCACCAAATTAATCAGCTCTCATTGCGCGGAGAGATGGACCTTTGGGGCTATGGTAAATAGGGCAAATCGATATGGATGCATTAGGGCTGCCGTACATTATTATGTCTCTAATCAACCGCAAACAAATCTGAAAAAAAAAAATTTAAAAGAAAATCTAAGTCGATACTAGTGGGATTGAAATATATTGCTTTTTCTTTTTTCTTTTTTTACTCATTTATTCGAAAATTATCACATATATTGTTTACAGAACATTTTAATAGTAAATTTGATTGATTCGGTGTAAGATTTTCTCTCAATCTGTATTATAGCTTTTTTCTTCTTTTTTTCTTTTCTTTAAATCCAATCATCAGATAATGAACACATTTTGATTTTTGGGTTTAGCATGTACAACCAGAAGGGGGACACATATAACTACTGAAATTAAGTATAGAGGGAGAGGGGGGTGGGTTTGAAAGAAGATATTCCAACAAAATAGCTTAACCGGTATTGATGGAAACCATTTTTTCAATTTTCATGTGTGTCGGTTTATATGAATTGATGAGACATATTTTCATGATTTTACTCAACTTCAAACACTTTCTAGTTATAATTAATAAGGTTTTTTTTCTATTAGATATATGTTTTGTAAAGAAAGGCTTACGCTATTAGTAGTGTTAATTAAAGCTTAAATGTGTTGTATAATTTCAGTTTTATTAGGATTTATGGTTTTTTTTTTTTTTTTTTGGCAAATTCTAGAACAAAAAATGCTAAAATTAAGATGTATCAATAAAATTTTGTCAAGGTTGAAGCTTGGTTGGAAGTTGCTCAAAGTTAGCAAGATTTTGATACACTCAAAGATATTATATTGATGGTCCTTTACTCATATCTTTTACACCATAATGATTTTCTAAGTAAAATTGTTTCATTAGAAAATAGACATCTAAGATTTAAAACGAATATAAATTTGAACTTGGATTAAAAATGTGTGGGATATAGTAGTTTGAAGTTGGTACAATTGTGTTACACTCCAGTTAGTCTACCCCTTTAAAAAAAAAAAAAAGTCGTTTTCTTACAATCCAAGTGTTATGCATTACCATCATCGATAGGGTGCTCTTTACTCAATCATAGGTGTAGCAAATATGGAAGTTTTCCTTGCACAAATGGAATCAATAGTATGCACATAGTAAAACTTTTACTCAAGCATGGGTGAAATCTAATATTGAGTAATTTCAATATAGTCTAATTAAAAATGCTATTTTCATGTCAATTATTTGATTTTTATGTATTCTCTAAACTATATTTTCTCTCATTGTAGATTTGTAATAGTTATCAATTCATCAATTTTTTATTTTATTTTTTTAATTTGGTTTGGAATTAGGTTTTATACAGGATATGACAACATAATTTTTTTTATATAAGAAAATTTAGAGTAGCCCTAGCATTAGAACCATTGAAAATTACTGTAAAACTTATTATGATATCAATCGTAAATCATTTTTATAATTTTAAAGAATATTGAGTTGTTTTTTCATACATGACTAAGTTAAATGCGTTAAGAAATAATTATTATGCATCTTCTTTTTATTTGTATTTTATTTTCAGCACTAAATAGATATATGCTAGCTTTATTCCCATTCTTAATTTTGAAAAAAAAAAAAAATCTTCTTACTATATATGGTCCACCAAAGATGAAGTTTTAGTTACACCCCTAATTATAACATGTATTTTTGATGAATTATAACATGTATTGAGATTGGGAAACATTAGGATTTATTTTTCTGGAATGGCATCTTTTTCTTTTTCAGGAAAACCCGAAATTCTAAGAATTTGGTTTTAACAAAAAATAATGTTGACCTTCAAAACATAATCTTTAACCTTTTAAACAAACAAAAAAAGACCAAAGTAATAACAATAGAAATTAGCCCAAATAACAATAAAAATAGCTCAAACAATGAAGTGTATTCAATTTATTTATTTATTTTTAGATTAGAAAGAATAGTCAATATTTATGTATCATACATGGAGCTCATATGACTCAAAATATACATGGAGCTCAAATATTGTCGTGGAGAGTCTGCAACACGCTCCATATAAGCATGTAGAAGAAGCATTTCCTCAATGGTAGACTACAGCCAAAATTTACGTTCTATTCTCATTCCATAGACTTGCATTTTACGATAGCTTTATCCACTCCCACCGGCGTAGTCATCGGCCGTCAAAAATTTCACATCAATTACCATTAGAGAGGTGGACTTGAATAAGATGGGCCCTTGGGAGTTGCAATGTAATGTTTATTATTAGGGCAAGGATATCCTGCATAATGTATGAATGTGTGAGAGAGAGAGCGGTGAGAAACACTAAAGTGGTTAACAGAAAATTTCTTTAAATTGGCACTGAACAGGTGTCATTCTAACATATTGTCACGTCCACTATTATGCAGGGTTGTAGCAAATCCTGGCCTTTATTATTCTGTATGGATTATGTATGGTGTTTTGATCAAGGGTTCTTATTAATTTAGTGCTCACACCACACAGAGGTCAATTGTAAAATTATGACTTACAACTATGTTTTATGTTGGCTTTTATTTTATGTTTTTGATTGTATTTTATTCAATCATTTCCTTGTATTTTTTGTGGGATTTAATGTAAGGGTTGAGTGTGAGAGTTTTGTGAAGATTTTTGAAGAAAGTGAATTTGTGATTGGCTCGCGAGTGGACAACTTGTGAAAGGCTACATGAGAAGCACATACTGGAATCTGAACAGTCTCATGTTAGGCTGGATTTCGCAAGTCACTTCACAACTTAGACCAAGTCAGAAGTGACCCGTAAAACTCTCTGCTTGGAGCCTTTTTAAGTGTGTTTTCCTCATTTCTTTACCTACACTATATAAGCCCATATTACCCATGAAATTGTAAGGAGTTTTTTGAATGAGCATTTGTGAGAGAAAACCCTATAAATACATTTGAGAGTTAGAGATTGTAAACCAACAATTATTTACACAATTTCCCATAATTTTCCTTTACTCTTACCTCTCCAATCACAAATTTTTGAGAGTTTCTTAGCCCAAACACTTACCTCATCCAATTTGAGTGTTGAGAGAAGTTTTGATATGTGTGGGAAGCATTGGAAGAAGCCATCGATTGGTGGATGCAATTTAGAGCTAATTGCGGGATCTGGATAACTAGTGAAGACATAGCTCAGTGAAACCTATTGGTAGCTGGGAACTTGGAGGGTTCAAGTACATTGAGTAAATTAGACTTGGAAAGTCTCTTTGATATTCGCATACTCCAACTTT
Source organism: Quercus variabilis (assembly GCA_030445155.1). Taxonomy (NCBI): domain Eukaryota; kingdom Viridiplantae; phylum Streptophyta; class Magnoliopsida; order Fagales; family Fagaceae; genus Quercus; species Quercus variabilis. The sequence goes on from CP129447.1 coordinate 104,307, forward strand.
ATTCAGTAGTGGATTGATTTTGGGTTAAAGGGCCGCAAAGAGGTTTTTCGCCGAATACTTCGGTTTCCTCTTCAATAACACGTCTCGGAGTTATTCTGTATTTGCATCTCTCTTCCTTTACTCTTTAAGCATTATATTTGTTATCGCTTGCTTGTGATTATGGCTTAGAGAGTAGTTCTGGTTATTGTGTATCATTTACTCTTGTTCCACACTTAGATAAATTAGAGTAAAAGCAATTAAGCCGTGTTTTAAAATTAGGGATCTAAACAAGTTATAGTGTTTTACACTATTTGAGCTTTCAATTGGTATCAAAGCAGGTACACTTTTCGAATTTTATTATCCTTGTGTAATCCTAGACCCTTTTTGAGATGGATAGATCTCAATCCCTTAACGCACATCCTTTCTTTAATGGGAGTAATTATGCATTTGGAAAGTACACATGTGTGCTTTTCTATGTTCCATTAATGAGACCATTTGGGACTCCATTAAGAATGGTTAGGTGAGATTGGCAACACCCAAAGCCGAATGGGACAAGGCTACCATTGTTTTGGCAAATGCCAATAGCAAAACTACTAATGCAATTTTCTATGGTCTTTCAATTGATGAATTTCACAAGATCTCTTATGTGAAGACCACCCAAGAGGCATGGAAAATTATTAAGACCACCTATAAGGGAATTAAGAAGATCAAGGACACCAAATTGCAAATTTTCACTACCCATTTTAAGGAAGTGAAGATGAGTGAAGACAAGTTATTCGACTCATTCTATGGTAAACTGTAAGCTTGAATTTAATCAACCATTATGTTGGCTTTATTCCATGTCAAATTTGCTTGTATTTAGCACTTAGTAACCTTGTATTTAGGTGGGATTTGTGTAAGGGTAGTGTGTGAGAGAGTGTGAAGAAATGCTCAAGATTGTGCAGTGATGCAGGGACTCGCTGCTGGATCTCGCAGGTAGCTCACGGCTTGCAAGTCACCAGAAGATGCTCACATGCCAAGCATGCGGAAAAGCTGAAGCGTCATGCCAACTAAAGCACTACAGGACAAAAAGTCTAGACTGGCCATTCAATTATCCCACGGCTTGAACTCACAGCTCAGTCAAGTCACGAGGCCAAGCTGCCAGCTAGCCCTGTTTTGAAAAAATGACTCTTCGCATTCCAAACACACACCATTATCTATAGACCCTTATACTCACGAAATGTAGAAACCTTCCAGAGAGAGTTTTGAAAAAGAAACCCTAGAGAAAAACAAGATTAGTTCATCCACAATATTTACATAAAGATTCTTCAAATTCCTCTACTCTCACCCTCTCCATTGTTACATCCTTGAGAGGTTCTTACCCAAATCATTTTCTCACCATACCCACATCTGTGAGAAGACTATTTGGTGCTTTGGAAAGCAGTTAGAAAATGACTAATGGTTATTAATTAATGCTATGGCCTATAGCGAAATCTGGTAAGTTAAAGAGGACAAAGGTTCGGGACAACCTTATTGGAGCAAGAAGCTTGGAGGGCTTAAGTATACTGAGTAGATTAGGCTTTGAGGGTCTTCTACTGTTCATGTATCTCAACTTCATTCTTTAGTGGATTATTGATCGTTTAGAGGGCGGCAGAGAGATTTTATGCCGAGGGTTTCGGTTTCCTCTTCAATAACACATCATTGTGTTATCCTTGTGTTTGCATCTCTCTTCCCTTAATCTTTACTATTTAATTTTTGTTGTGGATGTGATTTTATTTGATTTAGATTTTTTATCAATTCTAGTATAAGCTTATATTCATTTTTCGCACATACATTATTTGATTTTAAGCTTGAATTGGTAATTTGTAATTTGGAGATCCAAATGTTCATAGTGTTTTACACGCTATTTGAACATTCAATTAGTATCAGAGTGGGTACACTTGTTATGATTTAAATACCTAAATGTAATCCTTGACCCCTTGTGTTATTAGCTATGGATTGTGTTTTGTATGCCTTTTTGTATGATTTGGTTAATGATGAATGTAGCATGTCAAGTGTTTGTAAAAATACCTCTATGAGTATTAATCCTCATGATTGTGATGCTATGTTACATGAATCTTTAGGTGTTGTTGATATTCCAAATAACAAACTCTTGAAGAAAAAGGCTAAGAAGTTTCAAAAGAATTTGAGCAAGTTATTTTGTGAAAATAATGATTTGTTTGCTAAGCTTAATGAATCCAATAAATTGGTTGAGAAATATAAGAAACTTGCTGAAAATTCTCTTGAAAAGTTAAAAGAGTTTGAATGTTTGAATATGGACTTAGATGCTAAACTTGTTTTGTCTAACAAACTTGTTAATGAGTTAAAATGTGAAAATGAATCTCTTAAAATGCATGCCAAGTGTTTGATTGTCGAACCTATTGCTAAAAATTATGAAAATATTTGTTACAATCATGTTGTGGTACCCGATTTTGTGTCTATTGTGTGTTCTATCTCAAAGAATAAATCGGTTTACATTCCTTCACATAAAAGAAATCAAAAAGTGAAGAGAAAGGTTGTTAAGTCAAAGTCTCTGTTTAGTTCTCAACCTAAGACTTTGGATAGATCTAAATTTGTTTCAACTTGTCACCATTGTGGTGTGATTAGTCATATAAGACCTCAATGTTATAAGTTGAAGAGAGAACAAAACCATGTTACTAGATCCTTTCCCAAAAAGCCTAGTGGACCTAAACACATTGTTTGACACCATTCTGGTGCCTTTGATTATCTAAGACCTCAATGTTCTAAGTTTCATACATTTAAAATAATCAAAAGAAAAGAGAAACTTGAGCTTTTTGGAAATTGTGCTAAAAATGGTAAACTGGTTTTAAGTGAAAATAGTATGTTGTTAAAGAAAGTGTTTAATGCTCTTAACTCCTTGTCTATGTGCATCTCCAGTTCTCATTCTTCCAACCCTCATCTCACTTCTCATGAGACACTCAGTCCAAACAATCGTTCCGTTTGGATGAGGAAGGGTTCCTATGGTTGAGCTTGTACTCTTTTGGTCCTTAATCTAATTCTTTCGATCTTTATGGAACCCTTTATGCATTAAATGTCATATCTTCATACATTTTGTGCATTTTGCATTTATTTGTATGCATATCTTTTGTTTTGATCTTACTTTTATGTTTTAGTTTTGTGTGAGTAAAAATCCAAAATCACATAAAAAGTGAAAAATTCAAAAAGTTTAATCGTATATGTTTGAGCACATATCACATGTGAGTTTTGTCTTATACTTCCATACAAATGGTTTTGATGTATGCCAAGTGTTTGATTGTCGAACCTATTGCTAAAAATGATGAAAATATTTATTGCAATCATGTTACGGTACCCGATTTTATGCCTATTGTGTGTTCTATCTCAAAGAACAAATCGGTGTATATTCCTTCACATAAAATAAATCAAAAGGTGGAGAGAAAGACTGTTAAGTCAAACCTTTTGTTTAGGTCTTAACTTAAGGCTTTGGATAGATCTAAGTTTGTTCTAACTTGCTACCATTGTGGTGTGATTGGTTATATAAGACCTCAATGTTATAAATTAAAGAGAGAACAAAACCATGTTACTAGATCTCTTTCCAAAAAGCCTAATGGACCTAAATACATTGTTTGTCACTATTCTGGTGCATTTGGTCATCTAAGACCTTAATGCTCCAAGTTTTATACATTTAAAATAATCAAAAGAAAAGAGAAACTTGAACTTTTTGAAAGTTGTGCTAAAAAGGGTAAACTAGTTTTAAGTGAAAATAGTATGTTGTTAAAGAAAGTGTTTAATGCTCTTAACTCCTTGTCTATGTGCATCTCCAGTTCTCATTCTTCTAACCCTCGTCTCACTTTTCATGTGACACTCAATCCAAACAATCATTTTGTTTGGATGAATAAGGATTCCTATGGTTGAGCTTGTGCTATTTTAGTCTTTGATCTAATTATTTCGATCTTTGTAGAACCCTTCATGCATTAAATGTCATATTTTCATGCATTCTGCATTTATTTGTATGCATTTCTTTTGTTTTGATATTACTTTTATGTTTAGTTTTGTGTGAGTAAAAATCCAAAATCACATAAAAAGTAAAGAATTCAAAAAGTTTGATCGTTTATGTTTGAGCACATATCACGTGTGAGTTTTGCCTTGTACCTCTGTACAAATGATTTTGTGCATTTACGAGCTTAGTTTGTTCTTTATGCACTTATATATTTGTGGGAAAAATCTTGACATTTATGTGTGATTGTTGTAAATCGATCTTCTAGCTTGTCATGAATAATTAGTCAATAGTCTTGTTGGTTTTGATACATGCGTAGACTTGTGCCTATCTCTTCCCACTCTTTTACTTTTTTGCTTAAAAAGCTCAATCAATGTAAATCTCAAAATGAAAAGAGATAATGAACAGCAAAAACCGTTGCACATACTAGTATTTGACTAGGAAAAAGGAAAAGAGATTTTTATGAAAATGTATGATGCCCAAAAAGTCAAAGGCTTGCTCATCAAATTGAAATATCAAAAATTTTAGGCATCGATCTAAAATTGAGATGTATTGATTCAAAAAGATCAAATAATATGATATATATAGAGCCAAATGTAAAGCTTCAAAGTTATGTTATCAAGTTTTATGTGGAAGGTCATATATGCATATTTCTATAAGTGAGATTGACCACTTGACTTAGTACTAGTTATGTACGACTTGATTGAATTAATCATTGAAATTTCATTCTAGACTAAGGACTATTCCACACTTAATACACACACACAACATAGATGCCTAATGTTCAATGAATATCTTATTCATTTGTTCGATTGTACTTGTTTAAATGTGATGTATGTGTACTTAACTATATATGGATCAATCCAAAAAAAAATTGATCATTTTATATGTTTTTAAAAGTGATTTTTATCACTCCTTGTGTTCATATTTAGTGTTTACACTGTTTTTCATTATTTAAACATGTTCTGTGTTGTTAAACAGGTGTCAGAGTTTTTCGCGACTCATCTTGCGACTCACTAGTCGCGAAACCCCAATCGTGAGTTCAAGCCAAAAGCTTTGGCGACTTACTCGCGACTCACAAAATTTTTGCGACTAGCCCAGTTATGAAATGCCCAAAAATAGCTTTTTAAAGGGCTTTTCGTGGAAACCCTATTTTTAACCTCTCTCATCCTCTTTTAAACCCCTATTTCAATATTTTTACATCAAAACCTAATCAATTTGAATTATTTTTCATAACTACCCTTGTACATAGCCACCTTTTGCTATGTACATAGCTACCCTTGTACATAGCTACCCTTGCACATAGCCACCTCTTGCACACATTTTTGCTACCCTTGTCATGCATTGGTCTATCCTTGTTTCTTCATCCTAGCATGTCATATTTACCTTATGCTTTACAATATTTTTTTTTTGTCTTATGTTTGAGCTTCTTTTTCTCATTCATCTTGCACCTTTCATGTATTATTATCCCTGTTTATTCCTTCATCTCTTGCCCGCTTTTCTCCTTGGCCCTTTGTCTATTCGTGCCAAAAAGGGGGAGAGTATACTCTAGAGTAGTATACTAGAGAGTTTTGTCATTTTTATATGACTCTTGTGCACATTTGTAGGGGGAGAGATATTTCATAGGGGAGATGCATATACCAAGGGGGAGAAGACATTGTGTTAGCAAGAAAACTTTGTTTTGTTTATATGTTGGACATGCATACATCCTTTTGCTATTGTGCTTCATTGAATGCATGTTTGGATGGTCATTTGCTTTGCTATATGATCAGTATAGTCATTTCTTTATGACTGTTTTGATGTATGATCAAGTTGCTCACATATTTTACATTATGTTTACTTGATTGCAATTTGCTTGTTACATTATACTTGTCCGTTTATTACTTGCTTTACCTTGAAGGTCTAATGTGTTTTGTGCAAGTGGTTCAGGTTACAGGTATATATGTTCCAAGTTCATCACAGCTCCTATGATTCATGATAGGGGGAGTGATATAATAAGGGAAGTACTTTATAGTTTGTACTTGTTGCTTTTGTAAGCTTTTAAGGTTTTTGTACCCATACTTTGTAGCTTAAGTACTTGTTGTTAAATGTCATGCATTTTCTTTAAGTACATCACTTTTGTGCTCATTATTAGATTTTATATCCTTAATGCAATTTCCTAGTATTGTTGCATTGGTTGAGTGTTGGACATGCAAATGATACTCTGCAATTGAGCTTATTAGCTTGTATGTCCGAATGTTCATTCCATGTGTAAATGAGCATTGTGATCACTTTTTATAATGATTGTTTGTTTTTGGTCAAGCCTTGGTTTATTACTTATTTCCATTTTGCTTGATTACATTGTGCTTGTTCCATATGCATTACAAGTTTTCTGCATACAATGATCATATTGCTTTATTGTGTTTCAGGAGATACTTGTTCTTATGGTTCAAGAGCTTCACAAATTCTAGAGTTAGGTGTGAGTGAGTTTTAATCAACTGTTCCTAACTCACATGTTAAGCCTAGAGTTTGTTATAGAGTTTTGTCAAGGAATAGCCAAAGGGGGAAATTGTAAGATTGAATTTAATCAACCATTCGGTTGGCTTTATTCCGTGCCAAATTTGCTTGTATTTAGCACTTAGTAACCCTGTATTTAGGTGGGATTTATGTAAGGGTAGTGTATGAGAGAGCGTGAAGAAATGCTTAAGATTGTGTAGTGATGTAGGGACTCGTGGCTGGATCTCATGGGTTGCTTGCGGCTTGCAAGTCGCCAGAAGATGCTCACGTGCCAAGCATGCGGACAAGCTGAAGCGTCATGCCAACTGGAGCACTATAGGACAAAAAGTCCAAAATGTCCATCAGTTATCTTGTAGCTCGAACTCGCAGCTCAGTCAAGTCGCGAGGCCAAGCCACTAGCCAGCCCTGTTTTGGAAAAATGACTCTTCTCATTCGAAACACACACCACTATATATAGATCCTTATACCCACAAAATGTAGAGAGCTTCCATAGAGAATTTTGAAAGAGAAATCTTAGAGAAAAACAAGATTGATTCATCCACAATCTTTACATAGAGACTCTTCAAATTCCTCTACTCTTACCCTTTCCATTGTTACATCCTTAAGAAGTTCTTACCCAAATCCTTTTCTCACCATACCACATCTGTGAGAAGGCTATTAGGAGCTTTGAGAGGCAGTTAGGAAGGGACCAACAGTTATTGGCTGATGCTATAAGCTATAGTGAAATCCGATAAGCTAAAGAGGACAAAGGTTTAGGAAAGGGAAATTTTCGTAAATTTCTATAAATTTCTAAAGATAAAGAATAATGGGAAGTCATTTGGCAAAGGGAAATTTTCATCCTTTAAGAATGAAAAGAAAGATTTCAAGAAGAAGGGTGCTAAAGAGTCATCACCATCCCAATGAATTGTTTGCTATGAATGCAATAGGCATGGACATTTGAAGAGGGAGTGCCCGAACTATTTGAGAGGGAAGGATAAGGTGCTAACAACCACCCTTAGTGATTCCGAGAGCTCAAGTTCAAATTCAAATGATAGCTATGATGGTGATGGTAATTATTCTACATTTATGGCAATCACCTCTATGGAATCAAAGGAAGATTTAAGAGAATTGAATGAGAAACTAGGTGAGCATACCAATGTTGAAGAAAATGAAGCTACGGAAGATGAGGAAGAATACCTTGGTGAAGGTGATAGGAAGCTCCAAGTGGTTTATGATGCATTGCTTGAGGATTGTGGCAAGTATGCTAAGGTAGCAAAGAGTGCGGGAAAGAAAATGAAGAGAATTGAAGAAGATCACAAATCCACTCTTAAGAACATTTCATCATGCCTAGCTAGCTTCACCATGTGGTTTAAGAGTTATGTTGCTCGTACCTCTCCTTCTAAAGACCTTACCCAAAACACCTGTGCAGTGTGGGTAAAGGATGGTACTCATGCATGATTCATCTACCATGTCCATGCATTAATATTTCCAATGTTTTAGGGACATAGTATCATGCATAATATCTTGTGCATTCTTCTTACTGCCATTCTACTTCTCTAGCATGTTTCTTTTATTGCCTTTTATTTAAAAACTTGTTTTAATGTTGATCTTACTTTATTACCTTTGTTTTGTGTGAGTAAAAATCCAAAACAACATAAAAAGTAAGAAAATAAAATCCAAAAAGTTTGATCACTTGTGTTGTGTCATATCACATAAGAGTTTGGCATAGTTTATTTACGAGTTTAGCTTGTTATGTATGCACATAAATTGAATATGAGTGAAATCTAAAAATCTCTATTTAATTGTTGTAAATAGATCCTCAAGCTTGTCATGAATGCGTAGTCAATAGTCTTGATTGATCTTGATACATGCGTAGACTTGATCTTATATATCTCCTCACATTTAATTTTTGTCAAAAAGCTCTTTAAACGTCAATCTCTAAAAGAAGAAAGAACTAAAAAAAAGTCTTACTTCAAAAACTAGTTAGACTAGGAAAATGTGGAGCAAATTTTATAATGCCAAAGCCAAAGGCTTATTTTTCAAAAAAAAACATAAAAAATTTCATGGCATCAATGCTCAAAAATTGAGTTGTATTGATCAAAGTATGAAAAATGAAAGTCAAATGAAAAGCTTTTAATCAATGTAAACACTTTGGCGATGAGTCATATACATTCATTTCTACAAGTGAGATAAGTCACTTGACTTCGTGTTATATGTGTATGACTTGATTGAATTGATTATTAAAGCTTCATGCTAGACTATAGACTAATTCATACTTGACACTCACACACAACACATAAGTCTAATGTTCAAAGAAAATCTATTTCATTTGTGTGATTGTACGTGTTTAAATGTGATGTGTGTATTCTCAATTGCTTATTGATCAAACTCAAAAAGATTTTTGAGTGTTTTATTTTTTTTCTGGAAGTGATTTTTGTTGCTCTTGTTATGAAAGTTTTTTTCAAATTGTCAAAATTTTTGTGTTGAAAAACTTGGTGTTTGGTAGTTTTGCGACTCACTTTGCGTGTGGATGCACTCCTATCCAAGTCGCGAAGTGATTTGAGGAAATTTCAATTTCTTCACAAATTCAAGCAGAGAGTTTCGCAACTCATTCACAAGTGCTTCATGAATCAGACTTGACCTGCAAAATCTTACCCTATGTATTTGCACATTTTGCAAGTAACTCGCGAGTCACTAACTCATGAAATGCGCGAAAAGATATATGTTAAAGGGCTTGAAATGTCAGATTTTCAAAAAACTTGTCTTTTTGTTCTTCGCGAGTCCCTCTCCCCAAATCACAAAATTTCTTCAAAATTCAACCAATCTTGCTTGGATTTTGTGTCTTGGACTACTCTAAGGTAATTTCTAACTTGTTTAATCTTTCAAATCCTTAGATTATGTCTTACACTCCTTAAAACCTAGGGTTGGGTTTATTTTCAATGGGGTTTGGGAAAACTTATTTTTTTGCAAAATGTTTTCATTTTTTTTATTAGGCTTAGTCCCATTTTGGTTGTTGATGATTGTGTTGGCCCCTTGTGGCATTTGAACATGTATTTGAGGCATATTTTATCATGTTCAAGCATTTTTCATCATATAGGGTTAGTTTGCACATGCTAGGTGTTTGACAAAATGCTCGTAAGGAATTTTTGCACTTATTTGGACTCCGATGAGTACCAAACTTTGCGGCTTGCCATGTGTTCATAACACCACTAAGGCATGGGAGAATTTATAAGTGGTTGAATATGGACCTTACACATGGAACAACTGTGAGCAAAGGAAGAGGAAGCATTGGCTAAGGAATTTTGTCTTGGTCCATGCTAAAGGTGTGACTGCCTTGGGAAGGAAGTAAGATTTGCACCTAACATGGTACTCAAGTACTCACAAAACTACTGCTAGCCGTGTTCATTGCTTCCTCTTCCATAGGATCCTCATGACCTATGAAGAAAGTCATTGCCACCTATATCCATGCATCCTTGGGTCAGCCTACTTCCCAACTTTGATAATCAAATCTCCCTTGGCTACCCTATCATGGAAGATATTCCTCAAAGTATAGCAATCCATGGTATGGTGATCACATCTCCTATGATACCTACAGTAAAGTTGACTTCACTTTTCCTCTTCTTTAGGTTCATGTTTGCATTTAGGTAACACCACTACGCCATCTTTCAACCAAATTTCTAGGATGCTATACAAATCTTCAGTGGACAAGGTGAAAGGAGGGGGAATACTACCTCTCTCCCTCTTCTTACCTTTGACTACTTTCTTAGGTTAATCTGCCACAGCAACTTCTAACTTTTTGCTTTCTCTCCTCTAGAGTTGTCTAGGTGTACTTATAACTTGTGAAGTCGAACCCTTTGAAGGCTTCTTGACAAACATACTTGTCCGTCTTGCAGCCTCTACAAGTCTTGTAAAACTAGAGATCTGTAAGTTTTCAAGATAAAGTCAGTATTCATACAGCATACCCGCGATACAAACATCTACCAATCTTTCCTCCTCCATAGGGTCATAGCACAACAAAGAAAGGTCTCTAAATCTGCGAATATACTCTAGCAACCCTTCAGACACCGTTTGCTTTTGATGTTGCAAATTTGACAATGTGAGCTTTTCCTATAAAGCAAAGAACTTTTTCATGAACTGCGTTGCCAAGTCATTCCAACTCAGAACCGATCTTGGTGCAAGACTAGTGTATCAAGTAAAGGCTCGACCTTCTAAGGATTTAGAGAACTCCTTGAGCCTCAACTCATGATCATGGGAGTGAGCTGTCAACGCATCTACATACCGCCTGATGTGCTCTCTAGCATTCCCTATCATGTCATTGTACTTTGGAAAGATAGGAGGAGTGTAGTTAGCAAGATAAGGTCTTCCAGCTATCTCTTCGAGATAAGGAGGTCTAGTATCAATATAAACAGCACTCTCCAACTTCTTAGTTTCAAAAAAAATAGCAGATATGTCTTCCTTGGTCAAGTAAGGAGATCGCTGAGAACCTTAACCCCTTTGAGGGGCTTGAGGTATGGCTATCTCCTAACGTAGGGGCTAGAATTCTGCCCATATAACAGCCTAAGAACGCTAAAGGTCTTCAATGGCAGCCATGATATTCCTATTCTCGAGGTGATCAGCCTCACCAAAGGACTCTGTGCCTTCAGAATGCATAGATATGTGATTTGCATTTGGTTCTGACCGATGATTTTCACCCACACTAGCCAGCATCCCCATAGCTTTCTTCCTTGGAGGCATGGAGAAAGTAATAGCAAACACAACCGAAAACACACTTAAAAAGGAAGTAACCAGAGATTTCCAACGAAGTCGCAAAAAATGTATGTGCAAGTTAGATTTGAGCTTATATAGAGAAGTAAAATGAATTATCTAACAATACATCTACATGAGAAAGCTTGACAAGATGCTAGCTTTGACATAACACTTGAACAAGAAGAAGAAAGTGATGGTAGGACATGAAAAAGACGCACATTTAATCAAGAAAAAGGAACCAATGATGAAAAAAACATAGAATGTACGTGGAAAACCCTAGAGAAGGGATGAAAAACCACAGTTTGAGTAAGAATGTAATGTTCTTGCTCTGTTCAGATTGTATTATGTGTGAAAAAAGATTAATTTCTTACAACATGGTTGTTCCTCCCTCCTACCAACTCTCTACTCCCTTCTACCAATATCTACTTGGGTTCTTGCCTAACAATATAGCTACATGTTCCTCTTATACTCTGAGGAATATGGCTGAGTACAAAGACAAGTGTCAAGTTATCATTACTATATTTTGGACCTTTTCATAGCTGTAATGTTATCTACTAACTAGAGGATAAGAATTGCAACAACGTGGCACTAGGACCTGTGAGTAGGTGACTTTGCCGCTACTTGGGAACCAAGTCCTGGACATTGAGAGGGACATCAGGAGTATATATCTCCTCACATTTATTTTTAGGTGTAAATGTACTTTTGGTCCCTGTATTTTGGGTCAGTTCTCGATTTGGTCCCTAAACTGATTTTGCTCCTAGGTTAATCCCTGAAATTAGAAAATCAATTCTATTTTGGTCCCTAACATCAACCCACTAACAAAAAATACATACATGGCAGACAGAATACACTATTTGCTAATGTGGCTAATAAAATATATATGTATTTAGCATTTTCTAAATGTCACATCACATTTAAATTAATAAAAAAATGCCAACTCAGAAAATTTAAACAAAAAAAAAAAATCTAATTTAAAGTAAAATCATTTCTTTAAAAAAATAAAAATCATTATCTTAGTGTTTTTCTTTTTAATTCTTTTTCTTTTTCTTCTTATTTCTTTAACCTTATCTTTTTAAGTCTATTTCTTTTTCTAATCTCAAATATTCTCTCTCTCTTCACCGTCCATGGACGGAATCTCTCTCCATTGTAACTCCATAGCCAGAGCTCACAAGCTTGATGCGGATAAAACGATCTGCCATGGACAGTATCTTGATGCAGTCTTGGGTCTTGGTTCGGCGGAGTTTCCCTTGAGGGTTTTCATGTGGGAGGCTTGTTGGTGGAGGTAGCAGCACATCTACCATGGACGAGCCACCCCAAGCCTTATCTCCTCCACCTACGCTTCACATGTGGTCCGATTTTCCTCTCCATATATTCTTTCTTTTGATTGCCCATAAATGGTGAACAAAAATCTGGATTTTAAACTTATCTGAAATCCCAACAACACTATAATTAAACCTTAAACGGGAATTAAATTAGGTATAGTATAGTTAATGCAGTAGCATGAAGAAAGCTAGATTTGATTTAGTTTTATACCTATTAAAAAAAAAAAAAACATATGGTTTCAAAAATTGTATCCCAACCACTGCGCACCCTTGGTGTGGTGGTCACTCTAAAAGTATAAATACTTGTAGGGTGTAAAGGGCAAAAGCCGGGGTTTAAGTCTCCAGGAGGGAGCTTCACACACATATACACTTAGATTAAGCTAGAATAGAAATTCTATCTTGTAAAAAAAAAAAAAAAAATTGTATCCCAGGAAAAAAAATTTATCAACCAGTTAAGCTAGAAGGCTATTAGCCATATATTCTTTCTTTTGATTCCCATAAATGGTGAACAAAAAACTAGATTTTAAACTTAACCGAAATCCCAACAACACTATAATTAAACCTTAAACGGAAATTAAATTAGGTCTAGTATAGTTAATGCGGTAACATGAAGAAAGCTGGATTTGATTTTATTTTATACCTATTAAAAATAAATAAATAAATAAAACATAAACATATGGTTTCAAAAATTGTATCACCCAGGAAAAAAATTTATAACCTTAATAATGATTTTTAAAATGTTTGTAATGATTAAAGTTTATCACCAACTCATCACATTACCATAGTCTCACCATAGTGTTACAGATAAACATTTCTATATTATGTCATTGGATGACAGTATCATGATGCAATCACAAAACTCACACATTTGTTTTTTAATAGAACCTCACATACAGTTGATGTAACCATTTTATATTATTTTCATCTATATTCTACTTCATGACACTAGCTAGTCATAACATTTATAATATTTAGAAAGCAAAAGGATTTTCTGCATTTAAAATGGAAAGCATTTTATTCTAGTATGTACTATGTACTAAATATGTTATTTTTATAAATGAAAGAGTATAAAAGTAATTTTTATCAACTAATTGAATCGATATCATTCTAGAAGAACTGAACCCAAATTTTTTTTTTTTTTGGAGAAAAAACAAATTTTCATATTGGAAGACGTTTCGGTTTTGCCAGGGGAATGATGTATTTCAATATCGGTTAATACTTGTATATCGTTTTAGGATATATATATATATATATGTGTGTGTGTGTGTGTTCAATTAAATTAATAATAGTTATTTCATTATTTTTTTGCCATATTAAAAAAATAATTATAATAATATATATATATAATAATAATTATTTTTTCATAAAAACTTTTACAAGCCTAAAAGTCTACCCTTTTAGTAATAATGGATTAATTAATGTAGTTTTGCTTTTATCTTTTTTGTGCACACCTTTCCTAATACATGTGTTAGCCATGCCAATTCTTTTCCTATTTCTTTTTCTTCTTCCCACGCTTTTCTGACCTTTTTTTTTCTATTCTTTTTTATGCTAGAGGCTTGGCTGAATTGATATCTTCCCATCTCTATTCTTTTTTGTCCTCCAATTTCCAACAAGTTTTTATAATCGCAAGTTTAAACTTATCTCTTTAATCTTTTATTTTAACTTTCATTTCTTTCAAAGGCTCTCTCTCTCTCTCTCTCTCTCTCTCTCTCTCTCTCAAGGACAAACAACTGGCCATTCACTAGCGTTGTCGCTAGCATGTCTTCTGATATGGAAGAATAATCATAGCAGCCGTCATGGGCTTAACCCGTCAGCACGGGTTAAGGCTGACGGGCCAATCACGGGTAACGGGCAGAGTCATGCTGACGAGACCAAGGTAAACTGGGGTTGAAAGCTCCAATTCTAACCGACGGTTATTCAAACCTCCTTGGATATTCGTATAGTGAGAAGCTGACGCCAACTTGGCTGAAGGAGAGAAAGAAGGCTGACGGTTCCAAGGCTGACGGTTCCGTAAAAGTTAAGACTTGGCCACCACGCATAGGAAGATTGCTTGTACTCCACGCCCAGTATCAGAGTCCTATAAGGAAAGAATCCCGCAATCTACGCTTATGAGGATTCCTATAAGGAAAAGACTTCTACTCCAAGGAAAAATGTCAATCCTCGACTACTATAAAAACCCCAATACCCTCACGTATCAAGGTACGCATAATTACACCCTCTCTAGCACTCTAGAGTTGAAAGAAGTTCTAACTTGACCTTCGGAGGGTATTTGGCCGGCACCACACCGGTGCTCTCTGTTAGGTCATCTCCTTTTTGTTGTGCAGGTGCTGTTCCGAGCGTGCGAGGACCGTGTGGCTCACTGGTGAGATTTTTCGGCATCATCAGTTGGCGCCGTCTGTGGGAAACTGTCGAAGCAATTAAGCCACACTATCGTTTCCCGGACTAAAGGGTTGCATGGTACTCACTCGTTCAATGGCAACTACCAATGACGTACAAGGAGAGGAACCACCCATGACTGCCCTCGAGAGGCAAGTTCGGACTCTCGGCGCCACCGTAGAGCGTCTGACCAAACGGAACCTCGACTTGGAAGAACAGCTACGCCAGAAGGATGCAGCACAAAATGGCCAACCCGAAGACCAGGAAGAGAATAGCACTCCAAGGGGGAACCAGGAAAGACCTGAGGGCAGCCGCGCCCCGAGCAGACCGGAAAGGCCGCCCGCAAGCACGCCATCCCTCATGGATGCGACTCCACCGCAAATCACTGCCGAGATGCAGGCAATGAAGGAGCAGATGGAGGTTATGATGAACGCCCTCAAGGGGAGAGTTTCTAGTAATCTTGACGACCTAGTGAACCGTACCGACTCACCCTTCACTATCGCCATGAACTCCTTCCCCTTACCCCACAAGTTTCGCATGCCAAATATAGATAGCTATGACGGAATGAAGGATCCTCTTGACCACCTGGAGACTTTCAAGACCCTGATGCATCTTCAGGGGGTAGCAGATAAGATTATGTGCAGGGCCTTCCCCACAACACTCAAAGGCCCCGCGAGGGTATGGTTCAGCCGGCTAACGCCCAACTCTATCAGCACCTTCAAAGAGCTAAGCGCCCAATTCACTACACATTTCATTGGAGGACACAGGTATAAGAAGTCCACGGCATGCCTGATGAGTATCAAGCAAAGAGAAGACGAGACGTTGCGGTCCTACATAACGCGTTTTAACAAGGAAGCGCTATCAGTCGACGAGGCCGACGATAAAATACTTGTAGCAGCATTCACAAACGGGTTACAAAAAGGCAAATTTTTGTTCTCTCTATACAAGAACGACCCGAAGACCATGTCAGAAGTGCTCTACAGGGCTACCAAGTATATGAATGTCGAGGACGCATTGCAGGCCCAAGAAGAGAAACCAAGAAAAAGGGAGAGGCAAGAGGACGCACGATCAGACCAGAGAAGAAAAAGACCCAGAACGGGGGATCGAAGAGACGAAAGGCGATCTAAGCCTCCGGGAGAGAGATTCACGAGCTTCACCCCGCTGACCACCCCAATAGATCAGGTCCTAATGCAGATTAAGGACGAAGGGGCTCTGACCTTCCCTGGAAAACTGAAGGGGGATCCTAATAAGCGTTCCAGAGACAAGTACTGCCGCTTCCACCGAGATCACAGTCATGACACGGCCGACTGCTACGACTTGAAGCAACAAATCGAGGCCCTTATAAGACAAGGGAAGTTACAGAAGTTTGTAAGCAAGGAAAGAGCAGACCCAGCGCCTCAGGAGCACCCTCCCCCGCGTGGCCATGATCGTCCCAGGCCTCCCATTAGTGATATACGAATGATCGTAGGAGGGATGGCCACCAGACCGTCAAAAAGGGCTCGAAAGACGCACCTCCAAACGGTCCAAAACGTCCAAGTGGCGGGACCCGTGCGAAACGTAGCCCGAACGGAAAGCCCCGTGATCGAGTTCTCGGAAGAAGATGCGCGGCGTATCCACCACCCACACGGCGACGCGCTTGTCATCAGCCTACAGGTCGGGGACTACAACTTGCATTGGGTATTGGTCGACAACGGAAGCTCGGCAGACATTCTATACTACCCGGCGTACCAGCAAATGAAAATCAGCAAGGAGCAACTGATCCCAACGAACGCTCCACTTGTCGGTTTTGGAGGTGCAAAGGTGTTTCCGTTAGGCGCGGTCACGTTGGCCGTAACCGCAGGCGACTACCCCCAACAAATCACGAAGGAGGTAACGTTCCTCATGGTTGACCATTCATCCGCCTATAACGCCATCATAGGACGGCCCACCCTCAACGCATGGAAGGCGGCAACTTTAACTTATCATTTAATGATTAAGTTCCCGACAGAACACGGAATCGGAGAACTACGTGGAAACCAGATTGCCGCACGAGAATGCTATGTGGCCATGATGGAGATGGACGATCACCTCCAAACCATGAACATAGAAGAGCACCGGAGCGCGACAGAGCCGGCCGAGAGGCTTGAGGAGATACCTCTAAACGACTCCGTACCTGACCAGACAACAAGGATTGGGACCCTCGCAAGTCTTGTCACTCGGCAAGCGCTTGCAGCATTCCTCAAGGAGAATCGAGACGTATTCGCCTGGAGTCACGAGGATATGCCAGGAATAGATCCTTCCGTCATGGTACATCGGCTGAATGTATCACCATCCTTTCCGCCCATCCGACAGAGGAAGCGGGTCTTCGCCCCGGAACGAGATCAAGCCATAGCCGAAGAAGTCCGCAAGCTACAAGAGGCAAATTTCATTAAAGAAGTATACTACCCCGACTGGCTAGCAAATGTAGTAATGGTCAAGAAAGCTTCCGGGAAATGGAGGATGTGTGTAGACTTCACCGATTTAAACAAAGCGTGTCCTAAAGACAGCTACCCCCTCCCGAGAGTCGACACTCTGGTAGACTCCACGGCTCAGCACCAGCTATTAAGTTTCATGGACGCTTTCTCCGGCTACAACCAGATCAAGATGCACGAGGATGATCAGGAAAAGACGTCCTTTGTTACCAGCCAAGGCCTATTCTGCTACAAGGTAATGCCGTTTGGTTTGAAAAACGCGGGCGCAACTTACCAAAGGCTTATGAACAAGATGTTCGCACAACAGATTGGGAGAAACGTCCAGGTATATGTCGACGACATGTTGGTTAAAAGTCAAAGGGAAGAAGATCATTTAGAAGACCTCAGGGAAACATTCGACACCCTTCGCTCTTACAACATGAAGCTCAATCCGGGAAAATGTGCCTTTGGGGTGACGGCAGGAAAATTCCTAGGATTCATGGTGTCCCAGAGAGGCATCGAGGCCAATCCGGACAAGATCCGGGCTATAATGGAGATGGCACCACCAAAAAATGTGAAGGAAGTACAAAGCTTCAACGGCAAGGTAGCAGCACTAAACAGGTTCGTCTCCAGAGCGACAGACAAGTGCTTACCCTTCTTCCGCATATTAAAAAGGTCTTTCGAATGGACCGATGAATGCCAACGAGCGTTCGAAGAATTGAAAGCTTACCTCTCTTCCCCACCACTGCTGAGTCCCTCACAGGCAGGAGAAGAACTCTTTCTTTATCTCGCTGTCTCCCCGGCCGCCGTCAGCGCCGCCTTGATCAGAGAAGAAAGGAAGATACAGAAACCCGTGTATTACATCAGTCGGGCGTTACACGGAGCTGAAGAAAGATATCCACCCCTGGAGAAACTTGCTTTCGCGCTAGTTACAGCGGCACGCAAACTGAAGCCGTACTTTCAAGCTCACACAATTACTGTCTTAACCGACAAGCCTTTGCGACGAGCTATGAGCAACCCAGATGCTGCTGGGCGCTTGACACTTTGGGCCGTAGAACTGAGTGAATATGACATCCAATATCACCCGCGCACCGCTATCAAGGGGCAGGTCGTGGCAGATTTCATAGCCAAATTCACAAATGGCGAGGACGAAGGGGCAGAAGAATCCCCGCAGTGGAGCATACACGTGGATGGATCCTCCAACAGACAGGCCGGCGGAGCCGGCATCATACTACAGTCACCCGAAGGGGATACGGTAGAGTGTATGGTCCGTCTCGCCTTCCCCACTACTAACAACGAGGCAGAATATGAAGCTTTGATAGCAGGACTTGACCTCGTTAAGGCAACAGGAGCCGAGAAAGCAATTGTTTACTGTGACTCCCAAATTATAGTTAACCAGATAAGCGGGGAGTACGAATGCAAAGGTGAGAGAATGAAGAAGTATCTGGAACAAGCAAAGAAGAGAATAAACGAGCTGGAGGTCAAAATTATGCAAATCCCCCGGGGGGAAAACGAGCGAGCCGACCGCTTAGCCAAAGCTGCCTCCGCCGAGCGCATGGTCGCCATTAGTAGTACACTCTCCTTCACGCAGCTCTCTCCACTCATCAGTGCGGTCGACATACAGGAGCTCGATCCCCAGAATGATTGGACCACACCATTAACCTCCTTTTTTGAAAAATGGCATACTACCAAATGATAAGGAGGCAGCAAGGAAACTGAAGGCTCAAGCGGCAAGATTCGTGCTAATCAGGGATGTTTTATACAAAAGAGGTTTTTCTCGCCCCTACCTACGATGCTTAGGTCCTGAAGAAGCGGATTACGTCATGAGAGAAGTGCACGAAGGAATCTGTGGAAACCACTCCGGATCAAGGTCGCTAGTACACAAGCTAGTACGAACTGGGTACTTTTGGCCAACAATGCAGAAGGATGCCGAGGCTTATGTGAAGGCTTGCGACAAATGCCAAAGGTTTAGCAACATCATCAGGCAACCACCCGAAGAATTAACCCCAATCACGACACCATGGTCGTTCGCTCAGCGGGGATTGGACATTATGGGACCGTTCCCCACCGCAATACGACAACTGAAGTTTCTAGTTGTCGGTATCGACTACTTCACCAAGTGGGTAGAAGCTGAAGCATTGGCCACCATCACAGAGAAAAACGTAAGGAGCTTTGTTTGGCGATGCATCATATGCAGGTTTGGCATTCCAAGAGTCTTAGTCTCAGACAACGGGAAACAGTTCGACAACGACTCCTTCAGGGACTTCTGCTCGCAGTTAGGGATACGGAACCACTACTCCTCCCCCACCCACCCCCAAGCCAATGGGCAGGTCGAAGTTACAAACCGGTCCTTGCTCAAAATCATCAAGACCCGGCTTGAGGGGGCAAAGGGCATATGGGCTGAAGAGTTGCCGAGCATACTATGGGCCTACAGGACGACAGTGAGGACACCAACAGGAGAAACACCGTTCCGATTAACGTACGAGAACGAAGCGGTCATCCCAGCCGAAGTCGGCCTCACAAGCTACAGGGTGCACAACCATGACGAAAAAAGGAACGACGAAGCCATACGTCTGCAGCTCGATCTGGTGGACGAAGTCAGGATGGCAGCAGAACAAAGGCTCACACGATACCAGGATCGCATGGCCAAGAATTACAACTCCAGGGTCAGACATAGAGACTTCTAGGAAGGAGACCTCGTTCTAAGAAAGGTAATTGGTGCAGCAAGAGACCCCACCCAAGGAAAGCTCGGCCTGAATTGGGAAGGACCCTACCGAGTAACAGCATGGCAAAGGAAGGGCACCTACCATCTAGAGACTCTGGACGGACGAAAGCTACCACATCCATGGAATGCGGAACACTTACGAAAGTACTACCAGTAGGAGCAGCCGCATCTTTCTTTTCGGAATAAGACTTTTTTAATTACCTTTTTAAGCAATAAGCCCAAAGGGCAGTTCTTTCCTACTTATATTTTTGCTACAATAAGCCCAAAATGGGCAGACTTTGTTTCTAGACTACCTTTTATATTTATGCATAACGATGAGAGTTTGCTCAAAACAACAAGTTTACTTACAAACATGAGAACAGAAATAACAAAGTCCAAAATTGGACAAGCCAAAAAAGGCTGACGGTCCAAAAATGGATAAGCAAAACAACCGACGGTCTAAAAATGGCCAAGTCCAAAGGACGAAAAGCTGACGGTCTAAATGACCGAATCCACAAGACTGGATTGCCAAAAGGCTGACGGTCTAAAAATGGACGAGCAAAACAGCCAACGGTCTAAAAATGGCCAAGTCCAAAGGACGAAAAGCTGATGGTCTAAATGACCGGATCCACAAGCTGGATTGCCAAAAGGCTGACAATCCAAAAATGGACGAGCAAAACAGCCGACGGTCTAAAAAAAAGGGCCCAGTCCAAAGGACGAGAGGCCAACGGTCTAAATGACCGAATCCACAAGCTGGATTGCCAAAAGGTTGACGATCCAAAAATGGACGAGCAAAACAGCCGACGGTCTAAAAAAGGGGCCCAGTCCAAAGGACGAGAGGCCAACGGTCTAGATGGCCGAACCCTTAAGCTGGGTTGCCAAAAGCCTGACGGTCCAAAGATTGACGAACTGACGGTCCAAAAAACAGCCAAGTCCAAAAGATGGACGAGAGGCTGATGGTCTAAATGTCCAAGTCCACAAGATGGATTAGGCTAGGAAAGCCGACAGTCTAAAAACAACCAATAATGGACAAAATGTTGTCGGTCTAATCTGCGAACTAAAATACCTGACGGTTTAAAATAACCTACGTCCAAAATAGACAAGCCGAAAAAACTGGCAGGTTGAAAATGGCCAAGACCGAAGACGGACTAAACACTGACGGAATACAAGGACCAATAAATAGGCTAACGGTCTAAAAAAGGCCGAAACCGTCAGTCCGTAAACAGACGACCATGAGGCAGATAACCTCGTCACGAGACGATGGGATTTTGCCGAAACTTTCTACAAACATTAAAGCAAAATGATCAAAAACTGACGGGTTCATTAAAATTAACCGACGGTTTAGTGAAGCTAACGGTACGAATAAAATAATAAGGCCCACAATCTTGGTTTCGAAACACACAAGAAAACCAAGCAAAATAAGCTACAAACAGGTAATGGAAAACTGACAGCATTATAAACAAATCCAAGCCTAAAAGAAGGCATTTAAAAAGCTGTCAAAATATTACACAATAGTACCCAAAGGGGCACTTAATAAGATTGTCTTCTACATAGATAAAAAGTAATAAAAATGATGATAAACAAAAATGAAAAACACTTCAAAAAATTCTTCCTATTTGGCAACAGGCTCCTCTTCATCAAGCAGCACCGTAGGAGAAGTGACGGCAGTCGACGAGAGGTTCGCAGCAGGTTGGGCCAAGACAACCCCACTCTCTCCAGGAGGGGGGAAATTAACCAAGTCGTCAACAGAAGGAGTGACGGCACCTGTGGCAGGCGTCATGGGCTGAGCGTCTTCAATATTAATACCAGACAGGTCCAACTCGGGAAAAACTGACACCACCTGTTTAAGACAGTCGTCAAATCTCGTGCCATAATAGCTGCCACAGGAGTCGATAAAGGCATCTGACGCCTTGAATTTCTCAACAGCGTCAGCCCCTACTGTCTCCAATTGATCATAAAGAGCCGTCAGCTTTCCTTCTATCTCGACCCGCTGACGCCTCACCTCTTCCAGCTCGTCCTTCACCTTTTTCACCTCCTGGTTAAGAGTACGTACCGCCCCCTTGTACTGGGCCTGCTCGTCTCGCATGGTGGCATTATGCTTGCTAACACGCGAGACGACCCCCTCCTTGGCCACGCATCGCTCCGTCAGCGCCTTCACACGGACCAAAGCCTGAACAGAGACATAACCGTCAGCTACCAAGAAGAAAAAGGTTTGGGTACACCAGTCAAAGAAAGAGTAAAACTGACGGTTTACCCGCGAGAGGTCGAACAAAGCCGACGACCCCAGCTCTTCCGTCCCTAACTGAGCACAAGGATCCATGTCCGTCAGCCTTATAAGTGCTTCGACGACCTCGACGGCGAAATCCTTGTGCGTTAGCAAACTCTGGGGTCCCTGCAGGACGGGACCAGAAGAAGTCATGACGCCTTTCCCAGCTCCATGACCCGACGTGGGGGGCGACTTCACGGGAGTGACGGTTGGTCTCTTCGACGGGCGAATGACCACTTCGTTAGACTTCCTCTTCTGGGAGCCTTTGGCGACGGGTTTGGGGGCAGGCGTAGACGTCGTCTCTCCCTTCGCCTTCTTCTCCTCCCGCTGACGGGCAGCGGCAGCCTTGATCCGCTCCTTAGCAGCATCCATTTTTGCAACAAGGACAAAAAACATAAGGGAAGTTGACGACTAGAAGTATAGAAACTGACGGATAGACAAAGACTTACGATGATGAGCAAAATCTTCCAACCTACGAGCCTCGGGCGTTGGTTCGGGACCCCCACAGTATGTATAAAGAGTGTCGAGGGTAATCAAGTCCCGACACGATCGCTCTTCTATGGGTATCCCCAGAACCCGACGGATGAAATCCTCTTGCTCGTCAGTTATTGATGGACGAGCGAAAGCTGAAAAACAACTTGGCTGCGTTAGTATCTTTTCAAAGGAAAAATGAAATGTGGCAAACTGACGAGGATAAAAGGTGACGACTAAAACCTGACTCCTTAACAAACCCCCAAGTGTTGTCAAAACAACCAAAGGGAATCGTTTCCCATTCGTCCTGACGGCACACCCAATCCGTCCCCTCTACGAAAAAGAACCTACTCTTCCAGGCTCTATTGGAATCTGGCATTTCAGACACCAGCCTTAACTCCTTCTCCCTAACGGCGAAGTGATACATCCCTCTTAATGAAGAAAGGTGCCGAGGTCTATAGCAATAGAAAAATTCATCCAAGGTAAGCTGACGGTGACCTCCGCTTAGACGACCCCACAACACCTCAGCACTTATAAAAATTCTCCATGAGTTTGGGGCAATCTGGCTGATTGATATGCCAAGGTAATCAGCCAGCTGACGGTGCAAACCCGTCAGGGGCAATCTCAACCCGGCAGCAAACATGGCGTCATACATGCCAACGTCTGCAGTCTTTCCCGTATAACACTTTTCACCCTCCATAGGTAGACGGATGGGAATATGATCAGGGATTTGAAAACGGGTACGTAGTTCATTAAAAATTTTAAGCGTCATCTTTGGAAGAAATTTATTTACAGCCTAGTCCTTGGGAAGGATGAAGGGACGACTACCTTCAGGACCTTCAGAATCCCCTTCACTAGACTCCTCGTCGCCTTCATCCCCGTCACTGCTCCCCCCTCCTAATTCAACTTCACTCCCCTCGCCTACTTCCTCCTCTTGACCGCCGTTTCCCTGGCCCTCTATTTCTTCGACGGCAACATGGGCTGACGTCTCCCTCTCTGACGACCAGGAGGAACTCTCAGACTCACTACTTGAGCCTGAACCAAACACCTCGTCGTAGCCCGCTCCTTCGCGGACCGACGACTGGTCACTCGACGCGTCACTTGACATCTACCTACAAGTGACGGGTGTAAACTAAGTACCTAGGATGACGACCTCACTTTAAAAAAAGAAATTGAAAGCATGCGAGAAAAGAAGGAAAACTTACAAGTTCTTTTAGAAGTGACGCTTGAAAAAGCGACGGCAGGAACGTTAGTAGAACTGACGGAATGTGGGCGATGGATGTGCTCTCCAGAAATCAAGTAAATGAAATAGTGAAAATAGGAAGAGGGGGCCACATATATATATAAGTTAAACGCACGGAAGACGAAGCGACGCCCGCGTTCAGACACAGAGCCAATCCAAGCACGCCACCTGTTCTAGCATTTAATATTAAAAGTGTCAGCAGCAATTATTCTTCGCTCTCTTGATCAAAGTGGCAGGTAGTGACGAAAGCAAACTCCATAACCCGTCAGGTATAGCTGACGGAGATATGGAGTAGGGGGCAACTGATATGGAAGAATAATCATAGCAGCCGTCATGGGCTTAACCCGTCAGCACGGGTTAAGGCTGACGGGCCAATCACGGGTAACGGGCAGAGTCATGCTGACGGGACCAAGGTAAACTGGGGTTGAAAGCTCCAGTTCTAACCGACGGTTATTCAAACCTCCTTGGATACTCGTATAGTGAGAAGCTGACGCCAACTTGGCTGAAGGAGAGAAAGAAGGCTGACGGTTCCAAGGCTGACGGTTCCGTAAAAGTTAAGACTTGGCCACCACGCATAGGAAGATTGCTTGTACTCCACGCCTAGTATCAGAGTCCTATAAGGAAAGAATCCCGCAATCTACGCTTATGAGAATTCCTATAAGGAAAAGACTTCTACTCCAAGGAAAAAGGTCAATCCTCGACTACTATAAAAACCCCAATACCCTCACGTATCAAGGTACGCATAATTACACCCTCTCTAGCACTCTAGAGTTGAAAGAAGTTCTAACTTGACCTTCGGAGGGTATTTGGCCGGCACCACACCGGTGCTCTCTGTTAGGTCATCTCCTTTTTGTTGTGCAGGTGCTGTTCCGAGCGTGCGAGGACCGTGTGGCTCACTGGTGAGATTTTTCGGCATCATTATCTTCATTGTTAGTGTAAAGAGGAAAAACAAATGAAGAGAGGTAGAATGTATGGATTGAAGTGAAGAGAGAGAGGTGTTTTTGTGTGTGAGTTTGGTACTAGTTTAGTATCCATTATTTGGCCAAAAATCCGGTATATACCCCAATACAGCCAAACAACTCTGGTATAACCGGTATTTAAACTAGTATGAAATTACAATGTTTTTGTACCGGTCTAACTTCATGTACAATTAATACATGCCGATATAATAGGAAATTGACTCCATTGATTATCAACTCCAAAGTTTCTATGAATAGTATTATGCGTCCTATAAGGTGGATTATTATTTTTTTTCCCTTCTTATTTGTATCACTTTTAAACATTTGGATAGACTTCTTTAAATATTATTTTTTTTTAATCCCATTTCATCTTGGTTTTTTTGTGTGTTAATGTTAAGAAAAATACTAAAATATATTTATACAAAATGCTGGAATAATTTTTATAATAACAAATATTACGAGGACTAAGGGTGAGTTTGGTTTTAGCATTTTGAAATTGTGCTTTTTGAAAAAGTGCTTAATGAAATTGGCTTTTTTTTTTTTTTGGATTGGGGGGGGGGGGGGGGGGGAAGTAAAGTGTTTGATAAAAACTGTTAGAAAGTACTTTTTCAAAAAGCTAAGAGCCCGTTTGATAAGAGATTTCTAATAATATATTGTTATTTTGTGGAAATACGTGTAAATGAAAAGGTATGTGAAAATATTTGTAATATTATTTAAACATTAAAAATTATTGTTTAAATAACATTACCAAACACCCCTAAGTGTTTGACGAACACTTATCAAAATTATAGTTGCAGGATAAATTAATTACCAAAAAATAACTATATATATATATAAAGAATTTTTTCATACTTACGATGATCCTTCTTAATAATAACAATAATAAAGTTAATCTAAAATTATAACTTTTAACTATATAAATTTATAACTATATAAACAAATTTGTGTTATCAAATTTGAATATAAAAAACAATAGAATAACTTAATATAAAATTATTATAAAAAAAAGTTGTTTTTAATCTGTAACAAACGGTAGAGGAAGTTACTGAACATATATATTTGACGTTATAAGATAGAAAGCCTTAATTATTATTCTTAAGGAAGACATTACAAATATTGCAACGCCTCAGATGTGTGTTGCAGTTTAAAAATATTGCAGCAACTTCATCACCCGGCCCCCATGTCATATAACTATGGGTAAAATTGGGATTTCCAAATAAAACTAAGGGTAGTTTCAAAATAATATACAGAATTACTGTACAACAGCTTCCCTCAATTTCTTATTTATTTATTTATTTTATAGAATTTCAATCTAGTTATGATGACTGTGCTATTTATTATAAGAACAAAATACCAATCAATTTTTTTATGTAAACAGAAATTGAACTCCAAATCTCAGCTTTTCAAAAGCTTAAAAGCTCTTCAGTTGCTATTTTAGTAACTAGATTCTTAAAAATCATGCTTCATTCGGGTATGTAAACCCAAAAAATTTTCCATCCTAGCTTTTGTAAGGTTGCATTTATGCTTATGGGGTTGTAAAGAAAAAAAAAAAAAAAAAAAAAGAAATTGATCTCATGCGCTCTCTCTTTCTCTCACACTCTCTTTTTTTTACTTTTTAGTTTTTATTACATAATATTATTTTATTAAGTTATATGTAAAAGTAAAAACCAAATGTTAGGTGTGTTATTTGATAAATTGATAAAATAAATAAAATAGTATTTAAGAATGTAAAATTGGTATTTTCTTACCTCTCCAGCTAGTGCTCATAACTAGGCGTTTTCTAAAGGCTAACCTGATAAATAAATAAATAAATAAAAATAAAAAAAGAAAAAAACGAAGGACATTGCTTTTGTGCCCAAATAGCCTTAAAATAGTTTTTAACCTCTCGCTTTACTTTTTCCTTTTCCACAAGGTATATCTGATTCCTGATACTCGTTCAATCAATACTTTTTCATCCATTCTCTTTAAGGTTGAAAAAAAAGCCAAAGACGTCGGTGCTAAATGTATATAAATATAATTCCCTTTCTTTTGATAACCAATAATAATGCACGTACTGTTTATTTATTTATTTATTTATTTCAATGCACGTACTGTTTATTAAAAAAAAAAAAAGGTAATGCCCGTACTAATTATCTAGGAAAGAAAGAAGTAAGAGAAAAAGGTTCCTGGGAAGCTCCTTTCTTTCCTCTCTCTATAAAAGTATCACAGAGAAATGGCCAAATGGGTTTTTGATGATATAATATATTGCATGCAGAGATAAAAGAAGAAATAATGATGAAGGGAGAGAGTTCAAAGAAGAGGAGAGCAGTTCCTAAAGATCATGGCTTCGCTGAAGTTGTGCTCTCTTGGTCCCTTGAACAAATTGAAAATGAAGACCGTTTCAAGGACCGGGTTTGCCTTCCTCTTTTGGTTTACTTCTTTGTTACAATCTCAGTCTCTGTTGATTTTATAGCAGCTTTTTAAATCATTTATTACTTTTTTAATTCTCCATGAAGCATTAATGAAGAAGATATATATATGTTATTTTTGTTATTTCTTTACTTGAAGTATTTTGTCTTTGTGGGCTTTATTATTTTAGGCCCAAGCCAACCAGCTTCCTCTTACGACAAAAGCTTCTTTTGGCATTTTTTTTTTCATTTTTGGAAAAACCTACCAAAATTTTGAATTATATTATTTTCTTTATTTCTTCTCAAAAATATGTGTATATATATATATATATAATTTTCTTTTCTAAAGATGACCAATCACATATCCACGAGGCATAAATTGTAAAAAAACACACAATCATGTTGACTATGAAATTAAACATTGTAGGTTAAAATTCACGTAATTCATTTGCCAGGCTTTTTAGATCTAAGATTAATCCTTGAACTGAAAAGTATTCAATAGATCTATTTTGAAAAAAGCTTAATTTACAAAAAGGATTTTGAGATTTGAAAACATGCAGAAAAGTAGTTGAAGAAAATGGATCTGAATTGTAGAAAATCAAATCTGGAATTTTTATTGAAAGAAAACTCATTTGAATAAAGAAAATCATATCTATATTTTAATGTAGAAAACTTATTTGAATTGTAGAAAAATTAGATCTCAAATTTAATGATTGAAAAATACAATTTTAATATAGAAAAAATCAGATCTGGAATTTAAACGTAAAGAAAACATGTTTTGTGAAGCAAAACATCGGATCTGGAATTTAAGGTAAAGGAAAAAAATATATATTTGAATGTAGGGAAAATCAGATTTGTAATTTTATGATTGAAAAACATATTTGAATGTAGGGAAAGCCAGATCTGGAATTTTATTGCAAATTAAAAAACAATTTTTATAATGTAAAATTAAAATAATAGATCTATGAATCAATTTAGCCAAAAGATAATCCTAGATCTAGAAATTACATCGTGCTATTTTAAATCTAAACATATAGACAATATAAACAAAACAGGTTATGAACAAGAAAGAAAATATACCTGCATAAAATTAAAATGCAAAGGGGGATTTCTCTTAGAAAAATAAGAGATTTTGGAAAATAAAATCAATCACTAAACTAATGAAGTTAGTGCTGAGATTGTAATCTCTCGAATGCCTAAAAGAGAAACCTGAACTAGTGAAGATCAATATTATTCAAAAAAGAAAAAACAAAAAAACAAAACATACGGAGTCATAGTTTGTATATAATGGGACAAAATATTCTATATGATATATAATGTATACAAAATGAAATATTTAAGTGTTTCATTTGGTTAATGTTTTAAAAGTTTAGCATAAAAATTTAAAAGGTAAAAAAAAAAAAGGTTAAATTGAATTACATACAAGTATATTATAGATTTGAATGAATAATTGATGGCTTTATATTATATTATTTCTTTTACTATATTCCAAATGAATAGCATAGTTATGTTATTTTAAAATAAATTGTAAGTTATCATTGAAGAAGATATAATTTAGGACACTATTCATGTTATCAAAAAAAAAAATAGGACACTATTAAGGTAATGAAATTTATATCCTATTTATAGCCTTTTGTATTTCTTTGTGAGAGTGGGAATCGGAATTTTCATCGAATCTCCCTTAGGACGCATGGCTTTTTTTAAAACAAAAATGGATGTTTCACTCTTTTTTTTCCCCAAACTATACTCAAGGGTATATTCAATTGAGAATCTAATACAAAGTTTAATTTCCTCTAAGAGATTCTATCCTCCAAACTTGGTGGTCTCTTTTAACCTAATAAAGTGTAGAATTTTACATGCCTATTTGTTGCACGCTCTGCTGGTAGAGTAAAAGCAAGCTGTTACTTGATTCTTCTAGCAGACGATGTTTTTTTAAATTAAAAGAAATTATAGATTAGGAAGACAAAACTATATACTTGTTCTTATCATTTTCCTGGGGGAAGAAGTATTGAATGTACTACAAGAAGAAAGTCAGTATCTTGTAAATTTGCTATTAATAGTAAACTGTCCTTTATTTTGAATGCTTATTATAAATTGAATCTGGCATTCTCATTAGATATTTTATTGAGAATATAAGTGAGCTTAGCAGCTTATATATTTAAGCGTATAAACCTCCATTGAATTTCTTTGGTACTCTATTTTGAATTAACACCTTGTTTCATTCTTTATAGATAAAAGACATTCCGGAGTCCTTCGAATCAGTTCACCAGTATTTTGATTCATATATTGACCCTTTATTGGAAGAAACTCGTGCACAACTCTATTCAAGTATGGAGATTATATCAACAGCACCTTTTGCTGAAGTAATTGCATTTGATGAATCTGAGCCATACGGAGAAAATTTGTATGACCTTCAGGTTGAAAACTGGAGTAACCGATGCAGTGATCGTAGCAAGGAGCCTTACAAAACGTTGCCTGGAGATATTTTAATTTTAGTAGATGCTAAACCAGAGCATGTTTCTGATTTACAAAGAAGGTCTTGGGCTTTTGTTATGGTCACTAAAATCCAAGAGGATGATATTTATGATAATTCTACATCTTTTTTTGAGAAGGATAATAGTACATCTACATCTTTCTTTGAGGATGATGATATTGATGATAATTCTACATCTTTTTTTGAGAAGGATAATAGTACATCTACATCTTTCTTTGAGGAGGATGATATTGATGGTAATTCTACGTCTATTTTTGAGAAGGATAATAGTACATCTACATCTTTCTTTGAGAAGGATAAGGGTACATCTACTAGCTTTAAAGTCAAGGCATTGAAAGATATTGATGTTGATGGTGGGAAGAAATCATTGTTTGTGGTTTTCTTGACAAATACAATCCCTAACAAGAGAATGTGGAATGCACTGCACATGCGTAGAAATCTGAATATCATTAAGAAAGTCTTGCGCACTAGTTCTTTGGTAAGCAATTTGGGTATGAATGTTGAAGATTTAATACTACTGAGCATTAGATTCAGTTGCAAAATGGAATTGTCCCATTATGATTGACGTATGGTGCATGTGGAAACAAAAGAACACTTAGCATGGATTATAGTATACTGATATTGTTTTAATTATTATTTGACAAAACATTTTACTTTAGAAGAATTTAGAGGAAGATAATTTTTTAGAATTCATCCCCCCACCCCCCCAAAAAAAACAAAAAAAAATTACAACAGTTGTGCCTTTAAACTGTTGTGATAATATGGTTTGAGTTTATTAGTCCTCTCTGTCCCTCCCACACCAAATTTTGGAATGAATTTCATTAATTTATCTGTATGTCAATTGCAATAAGGGAAATTTGTTTTGATTTTTCTAAATTTATACTTGTTTTACTGTCATTTGTTGCTAAGACTTTCTTTAATTATTTTAATTTTCTCATGTTGAGCAACAGAATGAGGAAGACTGTGATCTCTGTTTTGCACAGAGTGATGGCAGCTGGGATGAGAAATTGGCAACGAGTATTACTTCAAAACTGAATGAATCCCAAAACAATGCTATTCTTGCTTGTCTACGTAAGATGCATATGCATTGCAACCACAAGTTGCCTGTGGAACTTATATGGGGTCCAACTGGTACTGGCAAAACAAAAACCACTGGCACCCTGCTTTTCACCCTTCTAAGAATGGGATATAGGACTCTTACTTGTGCCCCAACAAATGTTGCAATTAAAGAAGTGGCCTCTTGTGTCCTAAAGCTGGTGAAAGAATACTTGGAAACCGAAATTGGAATTGATGCTTTGTTTTGCTCATTTGGAGATATTCTCTTATTTGGGAATAATAAGCGGCTCAAGGTTGGTTCGGACATGGAAATTATATATTTGGATTATCGGGTCCAAAGGCTTACTGAGTGCTTGGGGCCTCTGACTGGTTGGAGGCATTGTTTTACTTCAATGATTGATCTTCTTGAAGATTGTGTTTCTCAATTTCACATCTTCTTGGACAATGAAATGATCAAAGAGAGAGAGCAAAACAATGAAGAAGAAATTAAAGAGATAGAAAGTGATGGTGGCGAGGGGAAGTGCAAGTCATTTCTAGATTTTCTGAGAAAGATTTGTTGCTACTTCATCACCACTTAAAAATTGTCTTCAAGTCTTTTGTACACATTTACCCAAGAAATACATTCTCAAGCACAATTACCAAAACATTTTTTCTCTTATTAACCTACTTAAGTCTTTTGAAACCTTGTTGTTTAAAGATAATGTGGAATCTGAAGCACTGGAGGAGTTTTTTTCACATTCAGAAGTAGGTCAAGATATTTCTGAGCCATTTATGGATATACCATTCCTGCTGCATGTAAGGAGAAAAGAATGCCTTTCTCTTTTAAAAAAACTTCAGGGTTCATTTAATGAACTTGATCTTCCAAGCTCTATGAACAAATGGTCAATCAGGGATTTTTGTTTCGAAGCAGCTTCCTTAATTTTTTGCACTGCTTCAAGTTCTTATATGCTGCACTCAGTGGAAATGAAGCCACTGAACATTCTGGTTATTGATGAAGCTGCACAACTAAAAGAGTGTGAGTCGACCATTCCCCTGCAACTTCTGCGATTAAGGCATGCTATTCTTGTTGGTAATGAGCGCCAATTACCAGCAATGATTACAAGCAATGTATGTAAATGCTATTTGGTTTTTTTGGCACATTCATACCATTGTTTACATGTGAATTGGTTTTCTTTTTCTCTTTTTTCAAATGTTCTTTCAGAATCCTTAAATTTTCTTTTGTAGATTTCTGAGAAAGTTGGTTTTGGGAGAAGTTTATTTGAGAGGCTGAGCCCATGGGGTTGCACAAAGCATCTTCTCAGTATACAGTACCGAATGCATCCATCTATAAGTTTTTTCCCTAATGCAAATTTTTATGACAACCAGATTTTAGATGCTCCAAATGTTACAAGAAAAAGCTATGAAAAACAGTATCTTCCAGGGCCAATGTTTGGTCCCTATTCTTTCATTAGTGTAATATATGGTAGGGAAGAGAAGGATGAGTCTAAGCGTAGTTGGAGAAACATGGTTGAGGTTTCTATTGTGATGAAAATACTGCAGAATTTATACAAAGGTAACTCCTCTTGAAGTCTCATATTCTATGCCAACTTCGAGGTTGTCTTTAATTTGAAGAATAAGTTCAATGGGGCTTTATGTTGCTAATGGGCTTATTTTCACAATTGGCGTTGTCTTTGCTGATGGGCTATTTGTCCAATTGCACCTCATTCTTTCTACTCTATGATCTCATTCTTGACTTTTTGCCACATTTAAGTCATTGGTTTGATGCCAGTATAAACTGATTTGATTGATCTTTAATTCCCGAGAAAATACAAACAGGAGGAAGTTGATGAGTTTTTTCAAATGGACCTTGTTATTCGGTAAGAAATGATACAATTGCAAAGGTAGGAAACTTTATTGAGAAATCTTATAATATATGTGTCTTGTTGCTTGTCAAGCAAGATACATTTTGATCCTTGTAGATCATGTACATTTTTACCCGAGAGTAAGTTAATTCAGCACATGTTAGGACTGTAACACAATGGAGTCTCAAGGAATACGTAAATCAGCATATTAAATCTTTTGAAAGACTATAAAGTACACATTTTTTGTCATTTAGAATAGTCACATGTTTGTATCCGTTACTTTTATGTCTTTATTGGGAATCACCTTTGTTAGAGAAACAACTTCTTAAACTTAGTTTTATTTATTTTTATATTGATTTATTCTTTCCCTCTTTTGGCTTTCGCTTTTAATTCAGCATGGGTTGGCACTGGCTCCAAACAGAATTACCACATTGGTGTAATGTCTCCTTATGCTGCTCAAGTAGTAGCAATTCAAGAAAGACTTGGACTTTTCTCAAAAAAAAGAAAAGAAAGACTTGGACGGAATTTTGATGCTCCTGATGGGTTTACAGTAAATGTCAAGTCAATAGATGGGTTCCAGGGTGGGGAAGAGGACTTAATTATAATATCGAAAGTAAGATCTAATACTCATGGATCAATTGGGTTCACATCAAATCGACAGAGAACTAATGTTGCTCTTACAAGGGCTAGGTAATATTTTATGTTAGTTCTTTCAAGAAGTTTGCCTCCGCTTCCATTTTAACAAGTATTGTAAATAACAATTGGCCTTGTAATGCCTTTCAGGCACTGTCTATGGATATTGGGAAATGAAAGAACACTAGTGAATGGTAAATCTATTTGGAAAGACTTGGTCCTTGACGCTAAGAAACGCCAATGTTTCTTTTATGCTGATAAGGACAAGGATTTGGCAATATTAGACGTGAAGAAAGAATTTAAACAGTTTGATGATTTGCTTAATCTTAATAGCATACTTTTTAAAAGTGCTAGGTGGAAGGTATTTGGCACCCTCATATCTATACTTTTCATTATATATTATTAATACACTTTCTTAATTTTCTTATGTACTTATTATAGTTTCCTTTAATTCCTTTTTGCGATCTCCACAGGTTCATTTTAGTGATAACTTTCTGAAATCATTTCAAAAACTGAAGCCTATCCAGAAAACAAAGTCAGTTAGAAACCTTCTACTTAAAATTTCCAATGGCTGGAGACCCAAAAAGTTGAGCGTAGTTTGTGAAAGTTCTTCAAAGATCTTAAAGAAATTTAAGGTTGAAGGTCTTTATATTGTTTGTACAAATGACATAGTAAAGGAATGGAGTGACATTGCAAAGGAATTGAGGTACTATCAAGTTTTGAAGATCTGGGATATAGTACCTATAGAGGATGTTTCAAAATTAGTGAAACGTCTTGATAGTATGTTCGGAAAATATACAGATGACTTTATTAATCGCTGCCAAGAGAAATGTCTTGAGCCTGAGGGGTGTGTATATTTTTTTGCATTCTTGTAGATCCATAATAACGTTTCCAATTTTGAAACTTGGATGATGCCTTATTTTGATATTTTAAATTTACTAGGATTTCCTTTTTATATTTTGAAACTTTTTCCCTTGCTTTGTGTCTAGGGATTTGGAAATTCCAAAGAGTTGGCCAATCTCTTTTGATATTGTTCGGATTAAGAATCTTGATAACCGTGAAAATGGGAGTGATCTAAGTGGTTGTGCTGCTGATGGCAAAAGTTATGTTAAGAATGCTAGAGTGAGTGAAAGTCATATGCTGATGAAATTCGACTTCTTATCATCAGGCATAGAGACCCACTTGCTTTCTAACAATGATGTTGGTGAATTGGATCTACCATTTGAAGTATTTGACCAAGAGCTAGAGATAATCCATTTTCCTAGAAGTACATTTGTACTGGGGCGGTCAACTACTGGAAAAACTACTGTTTTGACTATGAAGTTATTTCAAAAAGAAAAACTGCACCACAAGGCAAGGGAGTTATTGTGTGAGGAAAAGGAGGTTGAGGTGACCGCAGTTGGGATGAAGGAAAATGTATTGCACCAACTTTTTGTGACAGTGAGTCCTAGACTATGTTTTGCTGTAAAACAACATGTTTCTCATTTGAAAAGGTGAGTAGATTATCTAATAAAATGGTTTTGTGAATTTACTTTGCTTCTTTATGAATTAGTTTACTTGATTTCGGACTAGAAACAATTGAACTCAGTATATACTTTAATTTCTTCAGGTTTTTGAGAAATTGGAAACATGACATATGTTTGATATTTCTTTTTGTCCTCGACATGCATTGGTTGTTTCAATTCATAAATGTGATATGCACTTTTCTTTCTAGGCAATAATGTTGGTTAATATAAAATGAAAAGCCTATTGTAACATTTTTTTTTCCCGCATGCAACTTTTCCTGTGGTGGTAATTCTTCAAAAGGAAGTAGTTCAATTGATATGGATGATTTTGACGATGCCTCTCAATTCAAGGATATCCCTAATTCTTTTGTTGATGTTCCTCCCCTGTCATATCCTCTTGTCATAACATTTCACAAATTTCTGATAATGCTTGATGGAACTGTGGGTAATTCATACTTTGAAAGATTCCATGAAGCAAGGAAACTTTCTAATGGTCCAATAAGTGGTAGTTCAGTTTCCTTACAGAGCTTTATAAGGATGAAAGAAGTTAATTATGAAAGCTTTAGTACATCATACTGGCCTCATTTCAATAAGTAGCTAACTAAGAAGCTCGACTCTTCTATAGTTTTCACAGAGATTATTTCCCATATAAAAGGTGGCCCACGAGCTTTGGAGGCACGTGATGGTAAACTCAGTCGTGAGGACTATGTTCTACTATCAGAGAGCCGAGTTTCCCGTCTATGTATAAAGAAGAGAGAGAAAATATATGAGATCTTTCAAAATTATGAAAAAATGAAGAATGAAAATGGTGAGTTTGATTTTTCTGATCTTGTAATTGATCTTCATCGTCGATTACGAGTTGAAAGATATGAGGGTGATGAAATGGATTTTGTATATGTGGATGAGGTGCAGGATCTTACATTAAGCCAAATTGCTTTATTCAAATATATTTGTAAAAATGTTGAAGAGGGTTTTGTTTTCTCTGGTGATACTGCTCAGATGATTGTGAAGGGAATTGATTTTAGATTCCAAGATATAAGATCTCTGTTCTACAATAAGTTTGTGCTGGAATCAAAAAGCAGTGGACAAGATAGAAGAAAAGAGAATGGAATA
Source organism: Quercus variabilis (assembly GCA_030445155.1). NCBI lineage: Eukaryota > Viridiplantae > Streptophyta > Magnoliopsida > Fagales > Fagaceae > Quercus > Quercus variabilis. The sequence goes on from CP129447.1 coordinate 140,300, forward strand.
ATCTCAAAGATCTTTCATTTGAGCCAGAACTTCCATACTCATGATGGAGTTCTTAAGCTATCACAGAGTGTGATTGAACTTATTCATCATTTCTTTCCTCTATCTATTGATGTTTTGCAGCCTGAGACTAGTCTTATATATGGTGAAGCTCCTATTTTGCTTGAATTAGGGAACAAAGAAAATGCTATCATAACTATTTTTGGCAATAGTGGAAATGATAGAGGAAGTATTGTTGGCTTCGGTGCAGAGCTAGTAATATTGGTACGAAATGATTTTGTTCGGAAGGAAATTACCAATCACGTTGGGAACCAAGCTCTTGTTCTAACTATTGTGGAGTGCAAGGGCCTTGAATTTCAGGTGCCTAAAATGCATGTTTACTCATTTGTTTTATCATTTTACAATTTATTTATAAGTTTAAATATTTTCACTTCTTTTGTTCAAATCGAAATTCATTAACATTAAATTATCAATAATTTATTGGGTCATATTTTTCAGCCCATTTATGACTCATAATTGTCGTATGTAGGATGTATTGTTGTACAACTTTTTTGGCTCATCATCTCTAAAAAATCAAGGGAGGGTGATATATAAATATATGGAAGAGCAAGATTTGCTTGATCCAACTTTACCAATCTCCTTAAGAAGTTTCAATGAGGCTAAACGCAATGTGTTGTGCTCTGAACTGAAGCAACTTTATATGGCTATCACTCGTGCCAGGCAGAGGTTGTGGATTTCTGAGAATTCAAAGGACCTCTGCAAACCAATGTTTGACTATTGGAAGAAAAAGTGTCTTGTCCAAGTCAGACAACTGGATGATTCACTTGCTCAAGCAATGCAAGTTACTAGCAGTCCAGAGGAGTGGAAGTCCTGGGGCATTAAGGTTACTATTGATTGTGATCCTATCTGAAGGATCTATTTCTGTCTTCTCTCTCTCACTCTCTCTCTTCTTTAGCAAAACCATTACTATGGATGTCCAACTCTTGTATCTGTTTTTTTGCAGTTGTATTTTGAGCATAAGTTTGAACTTGCAATCAAGTGCTTTGAAAGAGCTGGTAATTATTATTGGGAAAGAAGGTCCAAGGCTACTGGCCTTAGAGAAAATGCTAACCATATGCGTGGTTCAAATCTTGGAAAGGCAAATGTTATGCTTAGGCAAGCTGCTGAAATATTTGAAACTATAGGCAAAGCTGATTCTGCTGCCCAATGTTTTTCTGATTTGGGGGAGTATGAAAGAGCAGGTATGCATTGGATTCTCTGACTTTGGTCTAATATAACCTAGCATCTTTGATGTACTTTTGTTATTGTTCTAGTGTCGCAACTACATCATTATTATGGCAAATAACATCATCTAAAAATTTAATGTTTGAAGAAAACTGAAAGTTAATATTTTGAGTTTTAATGTAATAAAAGTTGGAGAAGATAATTATGCATTAGAGAATGGTGTTTTCCCAAGTTTTTTAATTATTTTTATTTTTTATTGTTTAGAGGGAGAGGATTTATTTTCTAGTGCACTGTCTAAGTCTCATCTTGCAAAGTGCAAGTGGAAGTGCATATTCAAGGTTTGAGAGTAGATACGTTATAAAAAACTAGTAAATTGCCTGTGTGATGCACGAATAATATTATAATGTTTTATATAAGATAATTTTGGAGAATGTTGTACATATATTATAACATAATTGTTATAAAAAAATTTTAGTAATGAGTTCATCGTAAGAAGCAACCAAAAAAAAAAAAAAATTACCCTTAGGGGTTTTGGCAACTTGATGGTGGTGGGAGGCTAGCATGACGATGGTGGCAGCGCCTCAAATTCCTCTCTTACAAATACTTTCAATCTTAGATCTTTTATTTTGGTAATGGCAAAAATAGTGCGTTTCATTTAACAATCCACAATATTTTCATGTCTCTTTATGTTGCTAGATCCCTTTCCAAAAAGCCTAGTAGACCTAAACACATTGTTTGTCATCATTGTGGTGCTTTTGGTCATTTAAGACCTCATTTCTCTAAGTTTCATGCTCTTAAAAGAATTATAAAAATAAATAAATAAATAAAATAAAATAAAAACTTGAACTTCTTGGAAGTTGTGCTAAAAAGAGTAAATCAGATTTGAGTGAAAATAGCATGTTGTTAAAGAAAGTGTTTAATGCTGTTAACTCTTTGATTATGTACATCTCCAATTCTCATTCTTCCAAATCTCATCTCACTTCTCATGAGACACTCATTCCAAACAATTATTCCGTTTGGATGAGGAAGGGTTCTTATGGTTGAGCTTTTGCTCTTTTGGTTCTTGATCTAATTCTTTCGATCTTTGTGGGACCCTTCATGCATTGAATGTTACATCTTCATGCATTTTGTGCATCTTGCATTTATTCATATGCTTTGTTTTTGTTTTGATATTACTTTTATATTTTAGTTTTGTGTGAGTAAAAAATCCAAAACCACATAAAAAGTGAAAAATTCAAAAAGTTTGATCGTATATATTTGAGCACATATCACATGTGAGTTTTGCCTTGTACCTTTGTACTAATGGTTTTGTACATTTACAAGTTTAGCTTAATGTTTATGTACTTATTTCTTTGTGGGAAAAATCTTGACATCTTTGTGTGATTGTTATAAATCAATTTTCAAGCTTGTCATGAATGATTAGTCAATAGTTATGTTGATTTTGATACATGCGTAAATTTATGCCTATATATCTTCCCACTCTTTTTTTTTCTTAAAGAGCTCAACAAATATAAATTTCAAAATGAAAAGAAATAATGAGCTGCAAAGCCGTCGCATATACTAGTATTTGACTAGGAAAAAGGAAAAGCGACTTTTAATGAAAATGTATAATGCCCAAAAAGCCAAAGACTTATTCATCAAATTGAAATATCAAAAATTTCAAGCATTGATCTCAAAAAAAGATGTAAAGATTAAAAAAAAAAAAAAAAATCAAATGATATGTTGTATATGGAGCCAAATGTAAAGCTTCAAAGTTATGTTATCAAGTTTTATGTGGGAGGTCATATATGCATATTTCTATAAGTAAGATGGACCACTTGACTTAATACTAATTATGTATGACTTAATTGAATTGATCATTGAAGTTTCATTCTAGACTAAGGACTATCCCACACTTGATACACACATACACAACACACATACTTAATGTTTAATGAATGCCTTATTTAATTGTTCGATCGTACTTGTTTAAATGTGATGTGTGTGTGTGTGCTCAACTATATATGTTTCAATCCAAAAAGATTTTTGATCATTTTATATGTATTTGGAAGTGATTTTTATCACTCTTTCTGTTTATGTTTAGTACTTACTTTGCTTTTCATTGTTTAAACATGTTTTGTGTTGAAAAACTGGTGTTAGAATTTTTCGTGACTCATCTCGCACCCCAATCTCGAGTTCCATCCAGAATTTTTGGTGACTCACTCGCAACTCGCTCGCAACTCATTCGTGACTCGCCCAATCGTGAAATGCCCAGATACAGCTTTTTAAAGGGCTTTTCATGGGAAACCTGTTTTTAACCTCCCACATCCTCTTTTAAACCCGTTTTTCAATATTTTTACATCAAAACCCAATCAATTTGAATAGTTTTTCATTTCATTAACATCTCTAAGGTAATTTTAAATTATTTTAATTGATTTGGATCCTTAGATTACGTTTTGGTGAGTTTTGTGCTCTTGGTTGGAATTTTCATCATAGGGGTTGGGGAAACTTTATTTTTGTCAAATTTTTGTATGGGATTGGTTTCTTTTGATGATTTGTTTTGGATGTTGGCCCTTTGTGGCAAAAAAAGCATGTATTTAGGGTGAATTTCATATTGTTCATGCATTGTTTTACATTGTTGTTCATAGTGTGTACGTTAAGTGTTTGATAAAATGTCTCTTAGGTATTTTCTCACTTATTTGGACTCCAATGAGTACCAAACTTTGGGATATCTCATGTTTCCTCATTAGGAACATGTTTGGATCATTCAGATTGTGTATTTAACACACCTTGCCTCACATGTGCATTTTTCATGCATTGGTCATGCATTGCACATAACCACCTCTTGCGCACACTTTTGCTACCCTTGTCATGCATTGGTCTATACCTTGTTTCTTCATCCTAGCATGTCATGTTTACCTTATGCTTTGTAGCATTTTGTTTTAGATTTGAGCTTTATTTTCTCATTCATCTTGCACTCTTCATACATCATCTTTTATCCTTGTTCATATCTTCTTTTCTTTCCCTCCTTCCTCTTCATTCATTTGTCTATTCATAACAAAAAGGGAGAGAGTATCGTCATTTCTATATGACTCATGTGCACACTCTTAGGGGGAGAAATTCTACCTTGTGCACATTCGTAGTAGGAGAAAGCCATAGGGGAGATACATATACCAAGTGGGAGAAGATATTCTTTTTTTTGGAAAACTTTGATTTATTTTATGCTTGTTTTCTCGTTGTTTATAGTGCTTTAAGTACTATTTAGTATATATGCTTTGCTGCTCTCATCGCATCAAGCTTGAGTGTTGAACATACATACATCCTTATGCTATTGTGTTTCATTGAATGCATGTTCAGATGATCATTTGCTTTGCTATATGATCATTGTAGTCATTTCTATATGACTGTTTTGGTGTATGATTAAGTTGCTCACATGTTTCATATCATGTCTATTTAATTGCAATTTACTTATTACATTATACTTGTCATTTTCTTATTTGCTTTACCTTGAAAGTCTAATGTGTTTTGTACAAGTGTTTCAAGTTATAGGTATATATGTTCCAAGTGCATTACAACTTCTCATCATTTTGAAGGGGAGAAACTTTAAGCACTTTTAGTTTATTTAAAATACTTTATAGTTCGTACCTGTTGCTTTTGTAAGCTTTTAAGGTTCATGTACCCATGCTTTGTAGCTTTAGTACTTGTTTTTAAATGTCATACATTTTCTTTAAGTACATCACTCTTATGCCATTTGTTGGATTTTATATCCTTAATGCAATTTTCTAGTGTTGTTGCATTGGTTGAGTGCTGGACATGCAAATGATATTTTGCAATTGAGCTTATTAGTTTGCATATCTAGATGTTCATTCCATGTGTGAATGAACATTGTGATAACTTTTTATAGTGATTGTTTGTGTTTGGTCAAGCCTTGATTTATTAATTATTTCCATTTTGCTTGATCGCATTGTGCTTACTCCATATGCATTATAAGTTTTCTACATACAATGATCATATTGTGTTGTTGTGTTTCAGAAGATACTTGTTCTTATGACTCAAAAGCTTCACAGATTCTAGAGTTAGGTGTAAGTGAGTTTTGATCAACTGTTTTCAACTCACGCGTTAAGTTTAGAATTTGTTGTAGGGTTTTGTCACGGAATAACTAAAGGGGGAGATTGTAAGGTTGAATTTAATCAACTATTGTGTTGACTTTATTCTATGCCAAATTTTCTTGTAATTTAGCAATTAGTAACCCTGTATTTAAGTGGAAATCATGTAAGGGTAGTGAGTGAGAGAGTGTAAAGAAATGCTCAAGATTGTGCAAGGATGCAAAGACTCACAGCTGGGACTCGCAGGTAACTCACGACTGGTACGCCGCCAGCTATAGCACATAAGTGAAGCGTGTAGAGAAGATGATCAATCACACCAGCTGGAGCATTACAGGACAAAAAGTCCAACCTTACTGTTATGTTATCACGCGGCTTGAACTTGTGACTCAGTCAAGTCGCGAGGCCAAGCCGCCGCCAGCCCTATTTTGAAAAACCTGACTCTTCGCATTCCACTCTCACCCTAGTATAAATACCCCTTATACCTATGAAATGTAGAGAGTTTCCAAAGGGAATTTTGAGAGCGAAATCCTAGAGAATAACAAGATTGATTTATCCATAATCTTTACATAGAAACTCTTCAAATTTCTCTACTCTCATCCTTTCCATTGTTACATCCTTGAGAGGTTCTTACCTAAATCCTTTTCTCACCATACTCACATCTGTGATAAGGCTATTTGGTGTTTTGGGAAGCAGTTAGGAAGGGACCAATAGTTATTGGTTGATGCTATGGGCTATAGCAGAATCTAGTAAGCTAAAGAAGACAAAAGTTTGGCACAACTTCGTTGGACCAAAAATTTTAAAGGGCTTAGGTACACTGTGTAGATTAGGCTTGGAGGGTCTTCTGCTATTCATGTATCCTAACTTCATTCTTTAGTGGATTATTGACCGCTTGGATGGCAGCGGAGAGATTTTACACCAAGAGCTTCGGTTTCTTCTTCGATAACACATCATTATGTTGTCCTTGTGTTTGCATTTCTCTTCCCTTAATCTTTGCCATTTAATTTCTGCTGTGGATATAATTTATTTGGTTTAAATTGTTTATCAATTCTGGTATAAGCTTATATTCATTTTTCGTACATACATTGTTTGATATTAAGCTTGAATTGGTTATTTATGAATTGAGGGTTTAAATATTCATAGTATTTTATACACTAATTGAACATTCAAGAGAAAATTAAACTCTTGGTCTCTATATCCATCTCTGACGACTCTTAAAAATACGAGAAATTACAGTTAACCCACCGGTGGTTTGGCCTATTTTAATAGTGCCCACCCGTAATTTGAAATTTGTCACTTAACTCACCTGAGGTGGCCTCCGTTAGACCCTCGTTACCCACCTCTACCCTTTCCGTTAGAAATTTCTCTTTACTATATAAGTCAAAATTAGAACCCAAATAGAACCCTAAAAAAAAGAAACGAGCTCTCTTCCTTTCTCTACCTTAGAACCCCTAAAAATCTCTATACCCATAATCCCTTTCTCTCTTTACTTTGATTGCTAAAGTGAAATCCTCAAACACTTGCAAGCAAGGAGGAGGTGTGCTGAAGCTTGGGTTTTCCTCTATATCAGGTATGAAATGACTTTCTAGGGGTTTTGGGCGGTGGCTAACAGTGGTGGTGGTAGTTTGGTGAGACTACGATTTGATGGTTCAGTGAGTTGGCTGTGGTGTTGGATATGTTAGATTGTTGGTTTCTTTTTTTTCTTTTTTCTTTTTTTGTGGCTGATTATTTTTGCTAGGTTTTTCTTGTTTCTTTGTTTTTGTATCCCGATCTGGGGTTTTGGGCAGTGGCTAACAACAGTGGTGGTGTTGGAGGTAGTAGTTTGGCGAGGCTATGATTTGATGGTTCAGTGAGTTGGTTGTGGTATTGGATTTGCTAGATTGCTGGGTTTTTTTTTTCTTTTTTTAGATTTTTCTTTTACTTGCAAATATTGTTTTTTTTAGAGAACCCAACAAAAGAGAGAGGGTTAGAGTTTTAGAGAGAGGGTTTTTTTTTTGCTTTGTCTACCCTCTTTCATAAAACTTTGTGCTAATTATGTATATGAAAAATAATTAAACAAATTTTATCTTAACTTGTTTTTTGATATTTTTCTTTTACGTTTTATTTGAAGAAGAAGAAGAAGGAGAGAAAAGAGGAGAGAGACATAAAATATAATGAAAAAGACACATTTACCCATATTTTTAACAGTGAAAAGGGGGAGGTGGGTAACGTTAGACCTCAGATGGGTTAAGTAACAAATTTCAAACCACGGGTAAGCATTGTTAAAACGGGCCAAACCACATGTGGGTTAACTGCAATTTCCTATAAGCCTCATATATGTCTAGAGTTGTGAGAAAAGAAATCTTAAACAAATACATCAACATGGGCCGAATTTCAAATCTGGAAATTTTGAAATTGTAATTCTCGATAGATCGAGTTTGTATTAAGCTATGTGTCGAGTTTCCCATTTAGTCTCGATAGCAACTATCTGTCAAGTTTTAATAAAACAACTTTTCTTCACTTGTTTCTTGGATCAATTTTCATGTCTTTAATACTAACACTTGATATGTTTGAACATATTTCTTGATGTATTAAACACAACTTAGATCTACTCAAATACAAATAAAATGCGTTTTGTCAAAAGATTAGCCAATTACATATAAAATATGAACCTAACATGTGGGAAGGAACAAATTCAACTATTTAAAACCCAATTCACTATCTCTCCCTTACTTTGCTATTGACTACCAAATCTCTCTCCCCAAATTTGACTTTATGGAAGCCAAATTCTCTCCCCTAATTCGGTTTTATCAAAGTCATCTCTCCCCCCCCCCCCCCCCTCTCCCTTAAATTCAATTTTATCAAAGTTGAATGGCTCAAAATCAAATTCTACATTTTTTTCTTGAATAACTTAAGGAACTGCACCTAAATACTGTACCTAAATCTTGCCATCTTTGAATTATCATCATTTATTTATAAGGTCTTTGGGCATGTATTTGTACTTGTTTTGGAAAGCAATATATTAAGTCATACATGCTGCAATTCGCAAGCATTGAAGTGGGGATGAGTCGCATGAGTGTTGCGAATCGCAAGTGGTGTAAACTGTAATAGGCTAATAGCCTACCCTTTTTCAATGGCAAAATAAAAAAGAAAATGGTAAAATACAGTCAATACCCCTGAGGTTTAGACTAATACTAGTCAGGTCCAAGACATTTCAAAACTAACCAACTTGGTCCCTAAACCATTACTCATTTTTCTCCTCTCTGTCATGGTGATTAGGCCAAGTTTGTTAGTTTTGAAATGTCTTGGTCCTTGATGGCATTAGCCCAAATCTCAGGGACGTTAACTGTATTTTACTTTAGAAAAAAAAAAAAGTATATATATATATATATATATATATATAAATTAAAGGTTGCAACCAAATAGTTGTTTTACAAAACCATTTATCTCCCCCAAATTCAGTTTTTACAAAACCAAATTATGTTCATTAAATTGAACATTAAATTTGGTAGTGGTAGTAGATACCGAATTTGGTGTTCTAATTTGGCATTAAATTTCTTTTGAATTCGGCTCTTTTTATACTGATTTTTCTCTCACCTAATTTCTCTCCAAAATTATCAAGCCAAATCACTCCTAAAATGCATAAAAGGGTGGCACACAAAGAGACGGACAAGAAAGTATAGTATTTCAACCATTATATTTTACAGATGTTGTTAATTTGGTTTCTATCATGGACTTACTAATGAAAATTAACTACAAGTTAAAAATAACATGAACCAAATTAACCGCAAACAAAATATTTTAAAATGACCAAATTAGTGACCCAAAATGTAGAACTCAATGGGATTTTTCCCAAAAGTAAAATGGCCTGCCCTTGTTTATTAGACCATTCCCGGAGATGTGTGTGCGTGTATGATCATAATCAATATCAATAGAAGCCTTCAAACATCAAACTGAAACTCAAATGGCATTGTCACTTGCATTCAAATTGAGATCATCTCATTCTCATTCTCAGGTCGCCTCTCTCCTCTTATCTTTTATCCATTCCTTGGCTCCACTCCTACCGCAATCTCGCAACAACACAAGCATTTTTCTAAGAGCAACGCTTCCAAATCCAAACCCAATATCTATAACATTTTCTTCTTCCATTCACAGACATATAAGGTTGTTTACCTCCGAACCCACCAGTACCAGCAGCAAGATCAACACCAAGGTTAATTTCTCTTTGCCCGATTCAGATGATGATGATGAGGATAACAGCAAAGAAGAAATCATCGACAAAAACAGCAAGCCTTCACCACCTTACGACCCTTTCAACAAGAAGCCAATCATAGAGGAGCCAAATGACCCCAAAGACTTGCAAGAAATCTTCCACAACATGAGGACCAAAGACGGTCTCTTCAACAATGCAGTCAAGATGTTCGACGCTTTGTCCAAAGACGGACTCACCCACCAAGCCTTAGAACTCTTCTCCCAAATCAAGGACAAGGGTCACATGCCCGACGTGGTGGCCCACACTGCCATCATCGAGGCTTACGCCAATGCCGGCCAGCCCAAGGAGTGTCTGAAGGTGTACTTGCGCATGCTCGCTTCTGGGGTGGCCCCTAATGCCTACACTTACACCGTTCTTATCAAAGGTCTTGCTAAGAATGCTAACTACATAGGGGATGCAAAGAAGTACGTGATGGAAATGATGGGCAAAGGAATGAGACCCAATGCAGGGACCTACACCGCTGTCTTGGAGGCTTTGGCTAAGGAGCAGAAGGTGGACGAGGCCAGGGAGTTTGTGGAGCAGATGAAGAGTAAGGGATTCGTACCCAATGAGGCGGCTGTAAGGGAGGTTCTTAATAACAAGCGGGGACAGGTTTTTACGACAGTCATCAACGTTCTCTTTGGCAAGTAGAAACTAGAAACCAAATTTCTTTTTTCTTTTTCTTTTTTTTTTTTTCCCTTTTTCTCGTTCTTGGACCATGTACTTGTAACCTGTGTTTTTGGACATGAGAAAGTAGTTTGCGCACCACCTTTGATTAAGTCTTGGTTGGTGGGGATGGTGTAGAAGTAGAACTGGTGCTATGTTTATTCTAGTCCAGAACTTAGATAAAGCTTATCGTGCGCTTTTTTTTGGTTCATAAGTTATTACCTATAGTCATCTTCTTCCTTTGCTCTTCTCGTACTAGTAGTAGTAGCAGCAGCAGCAATGATACCAATAGAAATAATATATAATTGTAACAATAATTATAGAAGTTGCTGGGGAACCATTGTTGGCAAAATATAGATAGAAACCAGCAGTTGGCTAGAGGAAGTCATGAGAGGGATACTGCAAGTAAGGACTTTCGTCTTTCAAGGTTTCCAGTTGTTTGGAACAATGATTAAATAACTGGTTAATGAGTATACCGGATTGTCCTGTGAAATCTTTCCCTGTTTTGATGGATGGTGAACTTATAATGAATTTTTATCAATTTTAGATATTACCAAATCCACAAAAAGAGTCCCACATCCAGTTATTCAAAATCAAAATAATTTGCATGTTGCTTCAATAACATCTAAAAATAGATGCCTCCATTAAAAATACTATGAGGTGTCAACCAGTGGATTACAAAACTCTTAAACTACAAAAATCTTTCAAATATAACTGAAATTTTATCGTCGGCCTTAAGTCCTAGAATTAGTTAGTAAAGCCTATGGATGTTCACCAAACTGCAAAAACTGCCATAAAACTACTCGCAAAAAGGCATAACCGCACCGCACCACAAGTAATAGTGAACCACACCACACCGCATGGTGCGATACGGTTTGCAGTTTTATAATAAGAAAACTGCACCCTCTCTATATAGAAATATATTTATTTTTTTAATATTAAATATATTATTAATAGTTTAATAGCCCTAGTTTTCAAAAAATAAATAAATAGTTTAATAACCCCAATAAGTATTCATTAGGAAATTCAACCCAAAATAAAGAAAAATTAACTCAAAAGTTTAAAATTTTAACCAAAACAAAGGTCAAGAAAAGCCCAAAATTTGAAAAATATTTCGGTTTCAAATCGCATCTTATACACCACACCATCACAAAAATGAAATACGATGCAGTTATGATTTTAGCTAAACTCTAAACTACACTACAGTGCACATGTGACTGCAAAAATAAGATGCAATACAGTGCTAAAAATAACCTAAAACCGCATCGCAAAATAAACACCCCTAGTAGAGCCTATAAGCAACTTTCACCTTCGCTTCTTCTCAGTGGAAGAAAAAAAAAAAATCACCTTCACTGTTTCTCCTATTTGGTATGTTTGGTTGGGTGTAAAAAAAATTCACCTTCACCGTTTTTCCTTTTTGGTATGTTTGGTTGGGTGTAAAAAGGGGAGAGCATCTTCCATTAATTGTTGTAATATGTTATTTCTTTTATTTACTTTTGTTAGTATAACTTTTTCCACTCCTGTTACTGACCTAAATTTTTTCTTTTAGAGAGCACTTACTTCTCACATAGATGGTTTGTTAAAGAAAAATGCAAAGCTACTAAAAAAAACAATAAATGAATGTCGTAATCACTTTTTTGTGATTGTTGACACATTAATTTAGTAGAAGTGATGTAATAAAATTTGTAATATCTTTAGCATCATTCTTTGTCAAATTTTAAACATAGGTGATATTCAAATAATGCAGAACACAGCAAAATAAATCTCTATTCTTGGTAAATGTCATCAGTGCCAAGAGATTTTGAATAAAGATATTAAAGTTTTACACATATCTAGCAAAAACTTAAAACGGAACAAAAACTTAAAACAGAACGACCGAAAACACTACATGAGAGAGAGAGAGAGAGCACTACAAAGTTGATGACTATAACTTTTAGTAGCATCTATCAATCTCTAAGGACCTATTGAAGATACCATGTAAAGAAATTATCCAAAACAATTCCAAGCAGCAGCAGCAGCTTCTGAGTTCTGGCCCACGTAAGGAAAAAAATCTGATGTAGACTAGGGCACTACTAATAGTCTTGCTTGTTTGGGCATTCTGATGCCCTGTGCCCAGACCGCCCACAATTAAAACATGAACCTCCAAAGCTTCTGCAATGTGCATTCCAATGTGTAGTTAGTTTTCAAGAGATTTGAACGCTCAAGGATGGACAAACAATGAAACAACTATGACCTTGTATAACCATAACTTAAATGCAAAAATTCGATAGTAAAAACAAAACCCAAAAACAAAGTCTAAGAGGCTAAATTGGGCCTGAGCAGGAAATAAGATAATCAATAGCTAACTCAATAACTGTAGACTGTGTCACCCCATTTGAGTCAATGGCACTTTCATTTAGGTGAAAATTACTGATTTAAATATTTGTATCACCCACGTTTTTGGAAAAATAAGTCCAAAACAGTTAAGAGGTGGGAAGAATACTTTTGAAAAAGAAGGTCCTTCAGAAATAAACAGAACACCAAACTGGTCAACAAAAGACAAAAATGCAGGCATTATTTTGCTGCCTCAGATATGTAGAGGATGTAAAACATGCAAGAGTAACTTGCATAATTGGGAAAAAAAAAAACAAGAAATCTTCTGTCTTATATATTATTTTATTCAAACAATAGGACCTTCACTAAATGTTCCTTCTGTTTCCTTCCAACCCCAACCATCCCTCCCACCACTACAGAAATCAATTGCAAATTACTTAAAAAAAGTTTCTTCTTAGCACTTTTAATGTCAATTACTTGTGAGTTTCAAAAACTAAAAATATTTTCTTTTAGGAATTCACAGAAAGAGAGAAATTTTAAAAGAGATATACCTGTCACGGGATGATGACCTGTTAGTGTTTGATCGTCTACCTCCAATTAGCCAATCATCCCCACTGCTTTTTGAATTTCGTGACCAGCTGTTGTCAGATCTAAAACTCCGACTACTACTCTTAAATAAACCATCATCACTATCAGAGCCTCGGCCACTGCCCCAACCCCGTGATGTTCTAAAACCTCCCCTATCTCGAGATCCTCGTCTATTATTCCGATCCCTACCAGAAAACCTGCCATAGGAATCACTTGCAGGCCCATCATCTTGCAGAGCAGGCAACTGTCCCAAAAAATAATCATTTCTGTGTCAGTAGTTCAATGCAGGGATTCATACCCAAAGATAGAGACAGACCATAAAACATAAATACATAGGACAATTTCAAATGAATCAAATAATAGACAGCAGAAGCAACATATGTCACCAGGCAAACACAACTATAATGTCCAAAGGACCAAATCAATAATCAACCTTGGAGATCTTGGAGAGTGTGTTTCCAGGTGGTGTTTGCCTATTCAGTAACTCCTTTGCAATCTCCTCTGGAAGATCAAAAACTGCTCCTTGAACCTGACATTAGCAACATCAGTAATGAGACAATGACCCATACTGCAAAAGGCAACGCATCAACAAAGAGAAACTATAACAAAAAAGGCGAAGCACATTGTAGACACAAACCCTTTCATCTGCAATCATATAAATCTTTCCAACTTCATCAGCAGCTGCTGGATAAACATCCGAAAGAAATCCAGTGACAGATCTAGCAGATAGGTATCTACTAGAATAAGCTGGATCTCGAGTCAATTGCAATGTAACCCATCCCTACAATACAAGAATCGAGTTCAAATGAAATAATCAGAACCCAATAGAAGGCTGCAAATAACAACATAAAATTATTAAGGTCAATAAAAATAAGAACACACAAGGATGATTAGCTTTTGCATCATAAATGTTTTCAAAGATAAAATTTATAAGTTGAGAATTTCCATAGATGCTGGCATTATGAAACTTCTAAATTGCTTGCAATGGCCATGAGACAAGGGTTATTGGCATTAAAGGATTGAGCTGATTGCACTAAAAATAATTTTTTGGTACTTTCTTTGCATGGATGTCTTTGCAACCAAACAAAAAGGCACTATTTCCTTTGCATACAGTTGGTGTTGAGTAAATCATTATCTGATGGCAGAATGAACCATTTACATTCCAATTCTCAAGTACTTTTAATTTTCCAGAGGACAAACTGCTGACAACAAACTATGAGGACTTGTAAGCTTCCAACTGAAAAAGGCTCATGATTTAACTGCTTATTATTGATGAGAGACCATTTACAACTTGTTAACTTCAAACTGAAAATAGAAATCTCATCATTTACCTGCTCATGATTGATGAGAGATCGGGCTGAAGGAGGTCGGGAGAATCCACTCAATTGTGCTAATGCAGCAGCAAGAGCGCCTATTCCCTTTTCTTCAATCAATTTTTGTGCAGTTGGGGTGAAAAACTCTACAGATTCAGGATGAACTCCACTAAGAGTAGCAACTACATGCTCAGCAGATGACTCCAAAACTTCTTCAACAGCCGGTGCACTAACAAACTCAAACTTGCAGCCCACATCACGCTCAAGGGATCTGACCGTTCTTCTCTGGCTACTAGTAAACATCAGAATGGCATTACCTTCCTTTCCTGCTCGTCCGGTACGACCAGAGCGATGCACAAAAGTCTCTGGATCATTGGGAAGTTCATAGTGAATAACCTGGAGAAAGGGTAAAAAGTGAAAACAGATTTTACAATTCATCATCAGAGCAATATGGACCTTAATATTGGAGAGAGGTGTAAAGTGTAGCAAAGAACTTCTAATGAAAGGCAAACTCAAAAGTGTAGGTGCAACATCAAATTAGAATTAGGCATGAAGAATTGCAACATGAAAAGCAAGTTGATCTCCAATGGTTGCATTCCCTTAAGTTGAAGCTCAGGATCAAATGTAGTGAAATTTTTTTTATATAAGTAAAAAAAAAAAAAAAATTGAAAAAAGGGAAAAGGGATAGACACAGAAAAAAAAATCCATAGTCCTTTTCAAAGAATACAAATTACAAAGATAGAAAATCTAAATGCAGTGAAATCTCATCTTTGATTAATCTGAAGTTTGATTTCAATCTCAGGTGCAACGGAAGGAACATCATTTACTATTAATTTTTATAGAAATAAAACATTATATATCTTTTTCTCTTTTGAAAAATAAACAAAAATTTATTATTTTTATGGTATTTAAAATACTAGGATGGACCTGGTATCAGAATCCACAACATTAATACAAGAATTTAATTATGGATCATAAAGCAATTCCATCAACTCACTAGATCAACATTGGGGATATCAAGTCCACGAGCTGCAACATCAGTGGCAACAAGCACCGTAAATTTCCCTTGTCGAAAACCATTTAATGTTCTCTCCCTCTGATGCTGAGATATATCTCCATGCAAGGCCTCAGAAGCTATGCTATTTGTTAATGACATTGAGACTTCATCGGCATCACGTTTCGTCTGTGTGAAAACAATGGTCTTCCCACCTTTAGCATAAACCTGAAAAATAAAATATCGCTCAGATTTTTTATAAACGATATGATCCCTTTAGATTTGTAATGAAGAAAATAACCCACAGAGATATAGTCATGATGCACCAAGATAAATTAACAATATTTTGCAATATACTAAAAAGCTAAAGAAGATATTAGTATAAACAACAAAATGAGTTAAAAAATTTGCACATATATTTAAGTGGACCTATAAATAAAAGAATACCCTCAAGTAAAAGAATCAATACTATATATTAAACTTTTACACAAAAGTAACATAAATATTTTAAGTTATTGGGTATCAATACACCAGATAAGAATAATGGAAATACAGATTCAAATCTACACATAAGTATGAGTGTATAATGATATAATCATGTCTCTCAAAGCATTGGTATATGTCACTAGCCAGTCTCTTGTTCCTCACTGTTTCTTCAATTTGATAAAAATTATGATAAGGTGTGAAGGTTTTGCCTCAGATAGTCAAAACAAATCTATTAATGACTACAAGATAATAGAAGTCTAATGATTTAAAAAAGCATAAAGAGGGATCCTCAGAATAGTGAATGCAACACAGACTTGTCCCTCACTGAGAAAAACAAGACATATAACAGCCAACTCTTACTGTTATAAGATCACTAAGAATGGTTCGCTTTGAAGTTGCAGTGGCTGATAGAGCAAAGAGCTTGATTCCTTCTGCAAGCTTTTCTTCTCGATCACCAACCTATTGAGAAGAGGAGAAAATAACAAAAACAAGATTAAAAATTTACTTCCATACAACTTTAATATTGACATTCAAAATGGAGATTTTCTATACCCTTTTTCTTCATATATAAACAATAATGAAATCTATTATCAAAGCACAAAAATGGGGGCATAACCCTAGTACACAGGATGTATACGAGAGTAAAATCCAAAATAAACTAAAAACATTTTTACCTCAGAGCATCACCAGAGGTATGTCACATTAAACTAGTTAATACATGATGAGGAACTTGTGGAACTAGACATAAATCCCAGAAGTAAAAAGACACACATGCTATTAGTGAAAGTTTTCAACTAGGACCTAAATGTATCCATAGAGAGAATGGAAGTTGAAAAAAGTGACATTGCTATCTCACAACTTGAAGCTTGCATGAAGTAGTCATTGCACAAAACAATATACTTGTCCCAACAATTTCACACACCAAAATAAGCCGCACAACATTGACACATCTTTCACACATCATAATTTCATAATTTTATTTGTTTTGTCCAATTGACTAGCTGAGTAAACTGAATGAGCCAGATCAGATTATATACAATGAGGCTGGTCACTTTTTTTTTTCTCTAATATAAATAATCATAATGTGCTCATCCTTTCGGGCACTATAATGAAGCCAGTATGAACTTTGAATGAAATAGAATAAGCAGAATCCCATGAGATTCTCTAAGAAAGAAAAGAAAAGAAAACCAAAATAAAGAAAATTACCAAATCAATGGTCAATGGATTGTCCAAATATTTCCGTGCCAGTTTCTTCACCCAACTAGGCATAGTGGCAGAGAAAAGCATGCTCTGGCGCTTAGCTGGAAGCTTTTCTAAAATTACTTCCACATCCTCCTCAAAACCAACTGCAAGCATCTGATCAGCTTCATCAAGGACCAAAAATTGAACTTCCCCTAGTTTGAGGCTGCCACCATTTATCAGGTCAATTATTCGACCAGGAGTTCCAACAACCACATCAACTCCACGGGAAAGTGCACTCTGCTGTGTCACATAAGAAACCCCTCCATAAACACAAACAGAATTTAAATATGGTGCAGACTCTTTAATCTCCTTTTCGACTTGCTTTGCTAGCTCACGTGTAGGTGCAAGAACCAGAACTCTAGGAAGAGAACCAGACCGCCTGCAAACAAATAAAAAAATACACCAAATGATAAGACAGATTTCAAAATGATAACTTTTAATAGAAATGATATATGTGAATACCTATGAGGGCCTCTTTGTTCATCCTCTTCAGTAAGTTGTTTAATAATTGGGATCCCAAAGGCTAATGTCTTCCCAGTCCCAGTCTTTGCACGAGCAATGATATCTCGACCTTCTAGTGCAGGGACTAAAACAGCTCTCTACATGATTGAAGAAAAAACAAATTAGTATTTATCATATTGGTATTAATACACACCCACAAACTCACATGACACAAAAAATTATTATCAGAAGAAGAGAAATAATTAATCCAGCATAAAAGATAGACATTGTGAATAAAGCAAACAAACATTTGGAAACTATAATAGAAACAGCAGCTGAGCATGAAAAAGAGAAAAAACAGAAATTTTAGAATCTTGGAAATGAAATAAGAAGAGGTGGGCTATTATGTCAGGTGCACTATAGTAGTCACAAAATATCATATAAAGTTGTAAACAGGAAAAAGGAAAAAGAGACTATTGAATATTCAGCGCTTCAACATCATGAGAGAATCACAAATGCACTTCAAATAACGGTAGTATGGAATGAAAGAAATATTTTGCAGCAAGTAATTGAACTGTTTAGATAACCAAGGAAAGCACTCAAACGGCTCATATGCAAGTCAAATTAATAAATATGCATACAAAAAATATTACAAACCAATAAGAAATTGCCTTAGCAGTGTCAGAGAAGCCAATGAGTTGAAATGGCACTTCCTCCTCACATAAGAACTGATGGAAAGTGAGGATTATGGGTTCAGAACCCATTCTACGCATGTATAGCTTACCAATAAAGAAGAGGAAAAATGGAGGGTGAGGTCATGGGTTTAAGAGCCACTATAACGTACTAATTAAAGAGTTGCTTAAGAGCCCAAAAATAAGGCATATTGAATGATATTTTTATGCATTTTTTTTTAAATAAAATTAAATCAAACTATGAACAAATATGAAGAAAAACAAACACAACCACAATGAATTGTTAGCAAGAGTATTTATGTTATTGAAATTTGTGGCATATTCCTTAACAAAACCCCATAACATTGTAACTTAAGGGAAGACCAATTTGAGAACTTATCCAAACAAATACCTAATATGGTGATGTTATAAGCAGCAGCATAATTACTAGTACAAAATAAAATTAAAAAAAATAAGAATATTCAGGCTATTGAGTTTTCCAATTAGCCAACGAATTAAGCATAGAGAACCAAAAAAAAAAAAAAAATTGAGAGAGAGAGAGAGAGAGAGAGAGGATAAAATACTTGAATGGGGAAGAGGTGAGTAATGCCACGTGTGTGAAGGGTTTGAACAAGGCGTTGAGGCAAGCCCAATTCGGAAACGGCGAGCTCACGGTCGTCCTCAGGAGAAGTAGAAGTAGCAGCAGCGTCAGAAGAATTATTGTTGTCATCGTCATCGTCATCGTAATAACCATCGAGAGCACCGAGGCCTTTGAAAGCCTCTTCACTGAGGACTGAGGAATTAGGAGTGGCTATAGCGGAGGGAACCAAGCTGAGAGAGTGGTGAGGCTTATGGGTTTGGCTGGTGTTGTAATAGGCTTTGAGAACATAGTTGAAGTGAAGAAGGGACTTGTTGTCGTTAGTGGCTGCTGTTGTTGTTGTTGGGGTTGTTCTTCTATAGAGTTCCAGAGTGGGAGTTTGGTAAATGGATGAGACGCCTATAAAAGACGCCATTTTGGTAAATGGGTTGTGACTAGCGGTGAGGTGAATGAATATGTTTGCTCCAAACAAAGTATTAGAAGAAAACAGTAGAGAGTGAGAGAGAGGCGGCTTTGTCTATTAGATTAGATGAGGTGAGAGGAACAGAGACACACTCACTCACTACAGAAAGACACAGTGAGACACCAAAAAATAGAGAGAAAGAGGGGAAAGATAAGGGCTCTCCTCAACCTACTGAAAATGTATGGCCTTTCCTACCTCCACGCTCCACCTCGTTTTATAAGCCTAATTACAAACTCCACTTTCACTCTACTCTCTCACTGCTTATTACTAATATTTTTCCTCTTGTGGATATTTCTTCTCCACTTGGCCCATACCATCAATTCTCTGCCCTATAAAATATCTATGACTACAGGGCCTGTCTCCCTATTACTTGTTGGATTGGGCTTGCTTAACCCATATACCAAGGCCCTGCTCAATTCTTCAACATTTACCTCTCCTTCCAACTCAGACTACCTCTTCTACATTTCGGTTCTTCCTATTTATCAATATACTAAATTATTCTATAAAAAAAATCAATCTAATAAATATTAAAAACTTGTAATTTAATGGTTAAGTTTTTAAAATATTAAATTAGGTTAATTTTTTTAGTGGGAGTTGTAATTTTAAATTTTAATCAAATTTGTAGTCAAACTCTATGCTTCTCAATTTTTTTTTTTTTTATTTACTAATATGATGCAAACTCATCACACTGTGGCTTTAAACATGCAAACCTCAAATTGAAATAAATAAAAAATTATAACACTAAAAATAGAAGGCTTTTGCAAAGCGCGTATAATAAACTTTATACTTCTCAAATAAGCGCGTATAATAAGCTTATTATTATCGATATAGTTTCTCTTTTCTTTTTTATTTCGTTTTTTTATTTTTTGAGCGAAAACCAATATATCCTTGGGAGTATTGGAATATTTGAAGACGGAGGGAGTTATGGATTAAATGGTGGCTTAGGAGAGAATAGACATATCTGGATTCTGGAATATGTACACCCTGTAATCAGTATTTAGTTACACCATTTTTTTCTCTCTCTCTCTCTCTCTCTCTCTCTTGAATTTTATATTATTTAAAGTCGGTTGTCTTCCTTTTTTTTTGTTGGTTGGTTTTGCCTTTGGGGAGGTTAGAAACTTAGAATTATAGAAAACAGGATTACAGATGAGGTGATCTACAGTGTTAAGTGAAATAGAAATAGCCGCCATTATTGTCTGCCACTGAAACCTTTCCTCTCTGCTCTTTCCTCTTTTACATATTACATTTTCGGACTCAGATCCGCCCTACCTTCCCTGTTCCGATCTCCAATCAGGTAATTAAATCAAACTTCTTTTATTCATTATTAGTTTTCAATCACACTTAATCTTAGCTTATTGCTTCATTACCAAACACTTAGCCCCTTCTTGTTTTTCTCTTTGTCCGCAGCCAATTATTGTTTATATATGAATTAGGTTTTCTACAGTTTCGCGCTGTAATTCAAATCCAACAATTCCTATTTCCTACCAATAACATTAACCCTGTACTATACTCTACCTCAGGTTTGATTTGCTACTTCTCTATATTTAGTTTTTAAAAAGTAAAACCCACTTTTAAAAAAAAAAAAACTAATTTTTGTTGGTGGTGTTATTGATTTGTGGGTGCGAAGGAATGGGGGAAGCAGTGCCAATCTATCTTAGCATAGTTGCATTTATTTGCACAGTGGGAGCCATTGTTCTTGCGGTTAGGCACATCTACAGGCACCTTATGAATTACACCGAACCTACTTATCAGCGCTTTATTGTCCGCATCATCTTCATGGTTCCGGTGAGTGCTGCTTCTGCTTTCACTTCACGTGCTGTCCTAGTAGTACTAGTATTTAATGTAACATATATCTTCTTCTTTTTATTTGTAATGAATTCATATGCTGCTAACCTAGCCTAGGGATTATTTTTATGTGAATAATGTGAGGTTCTAATGATTTGTTATTCTTGAGAAAAACAAGACTAATAAGGCAAAACTAAACTCCACTCAAGGAGAGTATGGAAAAAGAAAAACTTAATGTCAAGGATAGACCTTTCACAATCCTCAAAACATCTAGCATTCCGCACCCGCCATAAGCACCAAAACAAACAATGCAACACAAACCTCCATAAACCTATATTTCAATGTCTACCAAACTTCCCCTGTCAAGAAGCTAACAACTCACTAACTTTATACGGCATAACACAATATATACCAAACAAACAAAATACCATAGATCACAACTCATATGCTATAGGACGATGAAGAAGAAGATGATTTACTGATTCCTCACACCTTTTACATATAAAGCACCACTTTTAAAAAAAATAAATAAATACACATAAAGCACCACTCTAACACTGCAACATGCCTCTTTCAAAGATTATCCGTAATTAAGATCTTACCTAAGGCAGCAGTCCAAGAAAAGAATGCTACTCTAGGAAGAACCTTTGATTGCCACACCATTTTCCAAGGAAAATCATTGACAAAAGAAGGAGATAAAGAGTGATAGAAGCCTCGAACCTCAAAACCTCTCCTCACTGCTAGCTTCCAACAAAGTTTGTCATCACCAACACCCCGCACATTTGTGGAATAAAGCACAACCCAAAACAGATCCAATGATTTTGACTCCCAATCTTGTGGTGGATGACAAAACCGAATGTACCATTGAAGCCTCCCATCAAATAAATGCATAACCTCTGACACAAAAGGCTCCCTTGTCCGACTACTATACAATTCTTGAAATGCTTTCTTAAGAGAACAATCTCTACACCATACATCTGCCCAAAATTTTATCCTAATACCATCACTATGATGCCCCAATTTAATTGATTGTGTGATGTGTATGGTGTGTAATGAGTCCCACATCGGATATTTACTGGGTAGATCTTGGCTATATTAACAACTACAAGGAGCCTCAATTGTGACTAGTCCTTTTGAGATATAGCACAGATGTAGCTAGTGCATTTCCTTGGGTCGTTACATATGGTATCAGAGCCCACCCGATAACCCCATGTGAGCTCCACTACCCCACAAAGTGGGCCCTAACGAGGACATTAGGGATTTAAGTGAGGGAGATTGTGATGCTCCAATTTGATTGATGGTGTGATGTATGTGGGTGTGTGATGAGTCTCACATTAGGTATTTACTGAGTAGATCTAGGCTTTATTAACAACTATAAGGAACCTCAATTGTGACTAGTCCTTTTGAGGTATAGCGCAGATGTGGCTAGCGCTTTTTCTTAAGTCATTACAATCACCCACATCAAAGCGAAGAAATTTAGAAAAGTCTAGCCAACCATGTCTAATGGATTTCCACACACTAACACCGTAGGTCCTTAACACCTGTTTGGTACACCATCCACCCCCTTTTACCTTATATTTTGCCTCAATGACCTTCCTCCTAAGGGCATCTCTCTCCGTTCCATATCTCCATAGCCATTTGCCTAACAAAGCAGAATTAAATCTTCCCAGCCGCCAAATCCCTAAACCACCATTCTGCACTGGCATACAAACCTTAGACTATTCCACTAAAGGAACCTTAGGAGCATCAATACCACTCCAAAGAAAGTCTCTTTGTATTTTTTCCATACGATTAGCGACCTTTACTAGAATAGGAAGGAGAGAAAGTAAATAAGTAGGTGAAGTGGACAGAGTACTCTTAATAGGAGTTACTCCCCCCCCCCCCCCCCTCTCTTAGATAAATACAACCTCTTTCACCTAGCTAAACACCGCCCCATCTTCTCGAAAACAGGGTTCCAATAAAAAGACATCTAGGGTTTGACACTTAAAATGTATCAAAAAAAAAAAAAAAAAAATCTGAAATGGGTCACAACTTTATTTCAATTTGAAGGAATATGGTCAAATTTGGCCATTCAAATCTATGCTATGCAGCATGCATACAAAAGTGTTGGTTATGATTTGATGATTTTGAACTTTATATCTTCTTTCGATAGTTAACCTCCATTGGTCTTGACATCTGCAAAAGGCTGCACTTTAAAAATGCTAACTTGTATTGCAGTATTTTCAGCAATGTGTTGATTTTTTGTTTTTTTTTACCAGGTTTATGCACTAATGTCTTTCTTGTCCCTGGTTTTACCAGCTGCCTCAATCTATTTCAATTCATTTCGGGAAGTGTAAGTTCTTCTGTGTTTGTATATAATGTTGATCTCTGCAATTTTTACAGGAAAAAATATATATTTTATTGTTCACTTTGATTTCTGTCTTATCTTATATTTATGCTTTTCGTCTCCCCTTGTTTTGTTTGACTCTAGAGAGCAAATGGTATTGGGTTACAAATGTCAATAGAATTTCACCCAAATTAATTCATGCATTAGATTGCTCTAGAAAGCAACCATCTTTGTGGCACGAAGTTCACCACAAGTCATCTATGAATGAATGGTGTTGGAATGGTGGAAGAGGTGCTTATGATGATAGGGATTGTGATGATGGTGGCAGTGATATTATTAATGGCAAATGCTGCGGCTGTTTTGCAAAAGCAGCAGTGCCATTGCCATTGATGGCAATACAATCAATTGAGCATTACTAAAATGACACATTTTTTGGACAAATATTAATTAGCATTATTTTACTTATTAAAATGACACCTTTTTGTGCTATTTTAGTTGGAATGTGAGCCCTTGGATCCCTCCTATAATAATGCCCTTTACATGCCATTTGGTTCAGGAAATAGAATATACCCCTACCATCCAAAATCTCGAAAACGTGATGCCTGAATATCTGAATTCCCTGAAATTTAATTTCAATGTTCGGATTGATTATAAATTTGATATGATTCCAAAAGTCTGGATTCATGAGCATATGAAATCCCTATATTTCAAAACAACAATTTAGAAAGGAGAGATAGTAGAAGGATTGGCTAAGTGAGAAGAGGGTTACATTTTTGTTGGTTAGAGGATATTGAATGTGGGTATTCTTTTCATTTCTTTAATAAAAGAGAAGTTTACCAAGCGTTGGGAATTTAGATACCCAACTATCTTCATGGTTCTCTGTATATCACTAAACTGAGGTTTAGGGAGAATCTAGATGTTTGGATTCATTTTCACTATTTGCGCCAAAACATAGTTGAGTAAATGGGTAGTATTCTACCATTGTCCCTCTGATCCTTTTGTAACACTGTTTTTCAATTTCTACCACTTTTGTCAAAAAACACTGTTTTTCAATAGAAATCTTCACTCATAAAATTTAAATTAAAAAAAAAAAAGGCTATTTGCAACAAAACAAATGAATTCCTAGGAACTCTTCTCCCAATGACTTTGTAGATCCTTATCTTATTGAACTTAACATTATAACTTTCAACTTAGAAAACTTAAGTCCCTTCCCACCCGCGTAATTTGTCCTCCAATTCCTTTAAATGCACCTGCAAATAGCTCATATGAGATTCATCATATTGTTGTTTGGGGGGAGCTAATATACTGTATATTTGTTTCAGTTCTGCTTAGAAGTCTGTCCTTTGTCTAGTGATTTAACTAAAGCTTCCACCAAAAAATAAAAAGTAGACCAATTTTTCTAAGCAACAAGAGTTGAATCCAGTCTTCTGATTGTTTTCCTATGGCTATCTTTGTGAGAAGATTTTACTGCTTTATGAATTTTTGAATGTAACTTGAAGTGAGGATGTATTATGATCATCCATGTTACGTGTTTTGTACTTGAATGAAGTGCTTAACTTATTAAAAATCTGTTTCAGAAGCTTGTTATTTGATAATTTTTATTTTTCATTGTCTTGCTTTCTCCACAACAGTGAATAAAAATTGCTTTATTATTATTTAAAAAACAAACAAAGGAATATGTCTATAGCTGCCTGGGTTTTTATGAGCTGTTTTTTGGGGAAAAAAAAGGGGGATTATAAGAAGCTGTGTTTATTGACTTATTCACAAATATCATTTTATGGTTAATTATTATAATAATCATTACATCTATGTTTTTACTGTTTCAGTTATGAAGCATGGGTCATTTATAATTTCCTGTCATTGTGCCTGGGATGGGTTGGTGGACCAGGAGCTGTTGTACTAAGTTTAAGTGGTCGGGTTCTGAAGCCATCATGGTGTCTGATGACATGTTGCTTTCCTCCCATACCTCTGGATGGGTGAGTTTCTAATAACAAAAGTCTATGATTTTACTCATAGTTATGCACGTCTGTGGAAGAAGAGTCCCACCCCCCACCCCCCCCTCTCTCTCCCACTCCCCCCTCCACCCCCCTTCTCTCTCTTCTCTTGCAAAACTCACAAATTTGTTATACTTGGGGATTGTTTCTGTCCACTATCTAAGTCCTTCCTTGAGGTTTTTTTTTTTTTTTTTTTTTTTTACATGTATGGATTTTGCTTCTCTGCACCTTTTAAAAGCCTGTCTACAAGTCAAAACTTGCTGGGATATCATAATCAATTATTTTAGTCTTTCAATAACAATGATTTGTCTGAATACTGCATCCTTAGATTTGTTTGATTAGCTCTCATTTCTGAAATTGTTTATGCAGGCGTTTCATACGTAGGTGCAAGCAGGGGTGCTTGCAGTTTGTCATTTTGAAGCCTATTTTAGTTGCTGTTACACTCATACTTTACGCAAAAGGAAAATATGAAGATGGAAATTTCAGTCCAAATCAATCATACTTGTATCTCACAATTATCTATACAATCTCATATACAATGGCTCTATATGCTTTGGCATTGTTTTATCTGGCATGCAAAGATCTGCTTCAGCCATTTAATCCAGTCCCAAAGTTTATTTTAATCAAATCCGTTGTTTTCCTGACTTATTGGCAGGTACAGCATTGATGCTTGTTCTCTCTCTCTCTCTCTCTCTCTCTCTCGCCTAGTTTATTACTGAATGGGAGTTGCTGAGTGCATTTTATTTTTTAGAAAATTTTCTGTAAGTTGAAATTGTAGCCTCTTCCACTGTCTTTCTGATTTTCTTGTTTGTATTTTAGGGTGTTTTGGTTTTCCTTGCTGCAAAGTCTGGATTCATTAAGGATGCAGAGGAAGCTGCTGAATTTCAAAATTTCATCATATGTGTTGAGATGCTTATTGCTGCTGTGGGCCATCTCTATGCATTTCCATACAAAGAGTATGCTGGTGCAAATATTGGTGTCTCCCGTGGTTTGACAGGAAGCCTTGCACACGCCTTAAAGTTAAATGACTTTTACCATGACACGGTCCACCAGGTGAACTGTACAATTCCATCTCACTCCCTCTCTCTCTCTCTCTCTCTCTCTCTCTCATGCTTTGAATGCATTCGACATGCTTTCCCTTAAGGTTTGCTTACACACAGGCCTTAATAAGGCTTCTGAATTCTCTTTGGGCTTTGCTGTACTCTTGCTAATGATCACTCATTACCTTTTTGCAGTTTGCACCAACATACCATGATTATGTTCTTTACAATCACAATGAGGGTGATGAGGGAACACGGAAGTATCGGTCACGCACCTTTGTGCCAACTGGTCCTGAGATGGAATCTGTAAGAAGAAACAAACATATGTTTGGAAACAAGTTGGATGACATACAGCTTTCCAGTCTCTCATCTTCTAGTACCAGTACTCCCAAAAATCCTGACACTGTAACTGATTCTACACAATCTGATGTGATGAAATCTTCTCTGCTTGTGGATACCTCAAATTCTTTTTCTGAGCCGTATGATATGTCACTTATTGAGTTGGATGTGTCCAATTATCCTTCCAAAGTTCCTGCAGCAATTGAAACTGGGACCAGGTGACAAGAGCGTTAAGAAACTGTGAGGTACAGGTAAGAAGACCGTGCTTTTAAAGGAAAGAAAGGGGCTTAGAAGAATTGAAAATGTTGTTTCTGAATTGGGAAAGGCTGATTGGCCTATTTTGTGCTGATATTGATGTCAAGTACTATTAGAGTTTTGAAGCTTGCAGTTCTCCCTCTCTTTGTTGGTTTGAAGCACTATACCCACCGATATTAGGCTTCCCACTTAAATGGAATATGGCCTTTTCAGTGTGTAGATTGTAGATACAAAACTTGCAACATTACATTTTTTAACCTGAAATTAAAATTTTAAAGTTACTGTTTCCCATCGGATGTCATACACTAGCTCTGTCTTTGCATTCATTTTTTTTAGGGTTTTCATTATTGGCTTACAACTGTTGGTATTTTCAATTGTAATTTGCATTGTTGAAGCATGCAAGGATTGTGCTCTCTCTCTCTCTCTCTCTCTCTCGGGTGGGCTCTCCCTCCTTTTCTGGGGCAACAAATGAGATATTGTACCTGTGAAAGGAGTAGCTTTTAGAAAACAACCGCGTGGATTGTGCAGTCTGTTTGCTGATAGCATGGCTCACAACAGATGTACAAAGTTGGAAAACTCTGCTTATATACAACAGCAATTATTTACACGTGCATTATCCCCAACAATGTCCCTAAAAGTAAGATCTTCTGTTCATAGACAGGCTTATATTCAATATGAATTTTTTGAGTTGAGCGTTCAATGATGTTCAGAGCTTAAAATTGTAGTATTTGCATGGTATTGGAAGCGATCTCATTCTGTTTTCCATATTTTTTATCTGATTATCTTATATTCTTACTCTAGAATTTTGTTGAAATGATGGTGTTATGAAGAGAATTCTCAAATGGTCTGCTCCAGCGGTGCCTCCCAACAACTTAGAGTTGAATCAGAATTTCCTTCTTTCGAAGTTACTTGGCTGGAGCAGAAATAAACTAAAGTGTGTATTCTGGCTCCAGATTGTGCCTTCATGATTCTTAGTGTAGAAGTAAATCGTGGGTAGCCTTAGGATGACATGTGGCTTTCTCTCTCTCTCTCTCTCTCGAGGTGTTTATTTAAATTTTCTGATGTTGACAACAATATAAAATATAAATCAAACAAAAGTCAA
Organism: Quercus variabilis; assembly: GCA_030445155.1. NCBI lineage: Eukaryota > Viridiplantae > Streptophyta > Magnoliopsida > Fagales > Fagaceae > Quercus > Quercus variabilis. The sequence continues at coordinate 168,450 of CP129447.1, forward strand.
GACTTTTCAATTCAGAAGAAAGAAGGGCATGAACCGCGTAGAAATGGTTAACTTGCAAGGTTGAACATATATGCACAATGTAGTAGGTGGTTACACCTGCACATAATCCTTTCTCTTATTTCTTTTCAAAAAAAAAGAAATCCTTTCTCTTAAATCTTAATGGAATTATCAAAAAAGAAAAATCCTTTCTCTCATTGGTAATAGAACTCAGTATATCTGACTCTTTGAATGAAGTTTCCCCACGTTACGCCAATTACTTAATGCATTCTTCTTGTCCCCAAACAAAGAAAAGCACTCCCATATACCTACTTGAACTCTACTCTCTTTTTTCTCGCTAAGTCACTTTGAACTCTATTGCTACAATAATATAATAATAATGTAATCAATCATAATCAAGTAACGTGTTGAGACTTGAGACTCCGAAAGAGAGGACCTATAATTTGCCATGAAGGGACCACCCTTTTTGTGGGCCTAAACCCAGTAGATGACGCCATAGTTTCTAACCTAACCATCGGCCATATATCAAGACATACCAAAAGACAAACAGATTAGGGAATAGGGAAACACGAAAGCCACGAGATTGTCTGTTCTAGAAGCACCAATTGAGTTGTATGCTCGTCCTTAATATTAAAGAGTGATATTAAAATATTATAAATCTTATTACATAAATCTTATAAATTAATGGTCATCAATCACATAAAAAAAAAAAAAGTAATGCTGTTACATGCATGTTTAATAGACTGTAATATATACTGTAATATAATAACTATTCATATGGTTTAACTATTCTTTAATTTGGTTATGTTTTTATTACAGTGTTTTACTATTTTTATTACATTTATAGGAAATAGTTATTTCTTATGAATAACAATTCTTTAAAATAAGAAATAATTATTTCTATCTAAAAATATTGTAATAGCTATTTTTTATGAGGTATAATAATTTCTAAAATTAATATATTTTCAAATAAAAAATTCTATATACAAAAAAATTATATAAATAAAATAATCATAAAAAATAATTATTCAAGTTGTGTGCCTTTGTGTTAGAACCTCTTTTTCTCTCTCCTGTGTGTGTTTGTTTTTCGAAAAAAAAAATGCACGAATTTCAGACCTTACTATCTTATCCATTTTGCTAAAAGTTCAAAACCTTGCACAAATAATCATACTTGGTTTTGCTTTACCTATTGGATGTGCAGACCCTAGCATGGATTTAGTACAAACTCGAAAATATTTATAAAATCAAGCCTAAAACCATTAATTCAGCTCATTAGGGTGACAAATTGGAAGGAGGACGTTGGCACGAAAACGTTTTGAGAAGGGGTGTGTTTGATTTGTGTTATGTTCTATTTTTGTATAAAAATATGTTTTGTTAACAACAAAGACAACGTTGGGTTATGAAACTGATCTTAAGTGGACAAAGTTCAAGCTTTCAAATCACGAGTAGATAAGGTGTTGGATCAAATCACAAATAAGTTTATTGTAATTTTCCCTAACATTAAAGAATAAGAATTTTAAGAAAGTAATATAACAACATAAAAAGAAGTCAATAAATAGTCAAACTATTATTTTTATTATATATGTAATTGAAATAAAACTCTTTGATATCCTTTTTTCTACTATACTTCTTAAAATAACCTATTTCCTAATTAAAAATGTTTTAAAAATAAGACAAATTAAGAAAACAAAGATAAATTGAGAAGTTGCCTCAAAGTCTATTCTCATTCACTTCCACATGCAGGCTTGAATAAAAAAGTCAAAACTACATCAATTTATGTTTTTTATTCAAAAAAATAAATAAATAATTGAAAATTGAGTAAATGACGTAGAGTTTAGGTTTATGGACTTTTTAGTTATAAATTTTGCCGCAAACCCAAAAATTAGAGGGATGAAAAAAGAATTATAGTGGAAAAAAGAATTCAGTAAAAATTACAAAGGTGGGCGCTTTGGGTTAGCTTCTGCGGCGGCGCAGTGGTCGCTTGTTATGCAAAGCAAAGCAATACAAATAGACAACAAACAATAATAAGTACTCGCAGACGTAGTAAGATAAGAAGCAAAGCAAAAGACAGGTGCGAAGAATTTCAACAGTTCATACATATATATTTATAATAGTTCAGACTTCAGACCCCTCAGCCCAAAACTTTATATTTATTTTGCACGAAGCCCTTCTCGTTTTTTGTATTTATTACTATTGGTGTTGATTTACACTCAACTTTACAGGCAGAACTCACAGGCAGGAGGAGCATTTAAGTAGCACTTTTGACTCTCCCTCTCTCTCTCTCTCTCTCTCTTTCTCTGTGCCTCTTTCTTTGTCGAATTTTGTTCAAGAGGCATACATCATGAATCAGAATCAAAACCATGTTTTGGGTCTAAACCCAAAACCGAGGAGCGAGTCATTTGGGTACTACTCAGAGCAGAACTACACAATGATGGAGAAGAGGCAACTTTTCCTTAGAAGCTATCAGTTCTGCAGAAAAAGAAGCTTATCTGAGAGACTCAAGGGGTCCTTCATCCGTGTCAAGAGGGTCATATGTCTTAGGCTTCGATGCGCTCGTAGATTCAGGAAGTTGGTCTGTTCCGGGCTTAGATACGGTTTCTATTACCGCAGAAGAAAATTCCTAAGACTCGTCAACAACAAAAAAAACTACTCCTCCTCCAACTGCTTCTGGTAGTTATTAGTCTTCTTTTTCTTTTGCTCTTTTCAGTTTCTCTCATCTCTTTCTCAATCTGGTGATGATTTGAGGTTGATAATTACTATGTTTTACATGTTAGAATGTCTTATCAGGTTTACCCTTCTGAATTCTATGGTATTAAGAAATTGTTCTAAATCTATTTCATGATTCAGTTTTTATTAGTGATTTTAGTCACAAACTCTAGTTTGTGTTTCTGGAAAAGGGTTCCTCCTCTAGAAGGGTTGGAAATTACTTGTTTCTTTACTTTTCATCGAGTACTGGGATTTATTTTTAGTCACAGTTTTAACATGTATAGTTAGCAATTAATTCAGCAAAAAAAATACTAATTATTAACATGTATGTAATTCCAGTGGGAATCCCAAGATATTAACCAAATACTTCCCACTAATTTCGGTTGAGGTTTTAATTTTGGATTTATGGCTTACAAAACCAGCACTTTGCACAGAGTTTGAGGGGGGTTTTATTCGGTTTTTAGCGATTGGAAAGCAGTTGTGGGGACTTTGGTTAAGGCCTTGTAGGGACTTCAATTGTGAAGAGGAAATTGGGAATGAAAATTCATGCAATTGTTGGTTCATGTTTGAACTCTCAAGGAGGGGGGAGGCCCAAAAAAAAGTCAAGCATTTCAAAGATCCAAGTTTGAACGAAAGAGAGACAAATTGGAAAGTCATTGGGGAAGTCGGGACTTCTATTTATTTTTTAAACTTTGTGCACTTTAACACATGTATTTGCTGTTGAATTTGGATACACATACACATACACACGGATATATTTGACCATGCCACCTGTTTCCGTGTTTCTTTCTAGATTTGGGGGCTATCCACTTGCTCTTTTCTTGTACCTTTGTCAATGCCGTCTCAGCCAGTTTGCCCCACATTTTTTGTGGTTTCAATTCATGCACTTCTTATTCACGGGCATTTTGAGTTTGGTAGTTGCTGTTGCTAGCCCTCTACCTTTTTTTCTTTTTTCTTTTTCCTTTTTTTTTTTATTTGATAAAATAGCCTTCTAAGTTCTGCCTCTTGCTTTATTCTGTGAAAATTAAAATGCATGAGATGAGAACCACTTTAAGACCTTATCCAATCCTCACCCATCTTTCAAATTTTCAAGCCGACTGCGTGACTCTATATATTATGAGTGCCACACATATCAGGTGCTCTTTAATGATAGGGTATATACCTCAAAAAGATTGCCCAATTTTTAATGTTAGGTTGTATGTTCTCTGAATCATATATGTAAATGTAAGTAATTGTAAAGTCAATAATTAATGATAAGGTCTAGAAGGTTCTCCTAAGTCATACCACATAAAGTGGAGAAATAAAATGGTTTAAGAATTCACTATTTAGTGTTTCTACAATTATCCTAGTTAAAACCATTTTTTAATGCCCTATAATTTTATACCACAAACCATCAAATAAAGTTTGTTTGTTTTGTATTTTCCCCCCTTGTCCCCATTGACTTGTCTTACCTTTGAGTCATTTCATTTCAGTCATTCATTTTAACACGGCATGAACTCATTGGAAATCTAACGTCAGGCACAGGTTGTATTGAGTGTAGCTGAGTCATCTTGATTAATAAGTTCTTTGATTTCATTACCGATTTGACTTAACTAAGGGAGCATCCTCCATAACTCAGATGCCGACAGATCCTTTGGATAAAGCTTCAAAATGCAAATGAATAATATTTCTCTTCTATTGATAACTCATCATCTTAGTTGACCTTCCTTATGTGATAAGTAAGTTAAAACATGCGCAAGAAATGGAAGTTGATCAATGTAAGCAACTAAGCATGCATGATGCTATTTAAATTGTAGTTAATTTATACAACCATATAGCCATTGGAGGAGACAAAACAAATCTCCTCAGATTTTGAAACCCACTGTTCCAGAAAATTTGACTTTACCATTTAAGTATTACAAAATGGTGCTGTCAACTTTTAAATATTGAAACTAAAATTAACAAATTTCTTTATTATATTATTGAGGTAACTCCAATTGCACTTATTACCGTATCAATTTATAGTTTTTCTTAGTAAAATTGGTAATAGCTTTGGAATATTTCAACAAATATTGCTAGGAACTTACTGTTAGTAGAGGAGATTAGGGGAAAAAATGTATGATTTTCCTTAACAATATATCGAGAAAGATAAGAAAAGGAAGCGACCATGAGCTCTTCAAGCCAAGGAAGTATATTTACAAGAACATTAATGATTTCCTTGGTGTTAAAAGTCAACCACGTTTGAGCAGTGACCTGTTGTAACGGTAACACACTTGCTAAGCAAATTGGAACGTGGGGGATATTATTTGTTTAAGTAGATCCAGATGGCCGTGCAAAGGGATCCTTAGGATATTAACTCAAAAACTTATGAGTTAATACTCAAACAATTAATACACATTCAAATTCATAGGCATGTTGATTATGTTTTCATATAAACTCAATTTTCAAAAAAGATTAAGCATTAACTTAAACCAAAATTTTATCAAAGTTATAAAAAGGAAAGAAAAGACTTTGTAATGAAATTAAAAAAAAAAAAAAAAAAAAAAAAAGATAGAAAAGAAAACACTTTAATAAAAAACATTGAACCTTAATTAGAGTTCTATGAGAGAGAGAGAGAGAGAGAGAGAGAGAGAGAGAGAGAGAGAGAGAGAGAGAGAGAATGCTCATAGTTTTTGTGTGGGAAAAATATGGATTAGATAGAAGAAATGATATCAAATTTATATATAATAAAATGGGAAGAATAATAGTCAAAATATAAGAAAGAGAAAATGATAAAGAAAGGGTAATGGTAAAGCATAGAATAGTGAAGGAGATAAAGAGATAAAAATGGAGGGAAAATGTTGGACTTTTAGCTCTAAAATTAATATAGTTGGCTCCCTCTCCCAAGCAATTTACAAGCTGACCCATGAAACCAAAAATGAAAAAAAAAAAATTATCAAATCATCTCTTGTTTGTCCCAAGAATATCAAGAAAAATAGTTAGCTAAACATTTGGACAATTTACAAATCTGGACAATAAGGAAAATCTACAAAACAATTCATATATTCAGATAATAAAAAAAATCTTTAGACACGGTCTAAGTAAAAAAAAATTATTACAAATCAATTAAACTCTAGCAAAACAAATCACAAAAACCCAATAATCTTTACAAATCAATTATAAAGAATTGGTCTAACCTTAGTTAGATCTTGAAAATATCAAGACGTACCAATTAACTTACAGAACTCTTAATTATAAATATCTATTATTGATTAAAAAAATACAAAAAAAAAAATTAATGCTAATAATGCATTGTTGTCAACCTCTAGTATTATTATTCCAACTTTTTAAAATTCTTGAACAAAGAACTTTGCCCCCCTCCCCCCCCCCCCCCCCCCCCCAAAAAAGTTTGAATCCTGGTTCCATCCCTAGGAAGTGTAATGTATGGACTAATAGAGAAAAGAAGAGTTTTTTTTTTGGTTGAGATGAGCCAGACTATGGATGATGTGGTTCAACAAATGCATAGTAATAATAAATATTACGTTTCAATTTATATATATATATATATATATAGATAGATAAATTCAAATTCCTATGTCCAAAAAATACTAAGCATTTACCTTAACCAAAATTCAATCAAAGCTATAAAAGGAAGAGAGAAGACTTTGTAAAAAAAAAAAACACATAATTTTCTTTAAAAACCTTAATTAGAGTTATATAAGAGAGAGAGAGAGAGAGAGAGAGAGAGAGAGAGAGAGAGTACTTACGGTTTTTGTGTGAGAAAAATATGGATTGAATAGGAGAAAACTGATATCAAATTTATACAAAATAAAATGGAAAGAAAAATAGTAAAATATAAAAAAGAGAAAATGATGAAAGAATTGTAATGGTAAAGCAGAGAGTAGTGGGAGAGATAAAGAGGTAAAGAGAGAGGGGAAATATTAGAGGAAGTGTAACGTGTGGATTAATGGGGAGAAGATGAGATTTTTGTTTTTCTGATTGAGATAAGCTAGACTGTGGATGATGTGGCTCAACAAACAGCAATAATAATTACTATGTTTCAGCTTTTAAATATACTCCCTCCATCCCACTTTTTTGTCCTATTTGAAAAGTTAAACTTTTTAAGAGAATACCATTTATTATTTTATCTACCTTTTAAAAATGTATAAGTTTCTAAAACTACCCTTAAAAAAATTTATCAAAAAATTGAATTAGTAAATTAATAGGGATATAATAGGAACGTTAGTAAATTAATGACTTTTATTTTTAAAAACAGGATAATATTTTGATACATCTCAAAATGGAATAGAGAACAAAAAAAAGTGGGATGGAGGGAATATATATATATATTGATTAAATATATCCATATGGCCAAGAAAAGGAAACCTTAGGAGTTAGGAAGGGTGGATATTAACACAAAAACTTGTTTGAATATTGGGACAGCAATTGTCTTCACCTCAAGATTTCTTATCAATTTTAAGGTAAATTTCATGCACTGACGGAGCATTAAGCACACTGCACACACATGGACTAGATAGCAGATACGCACAAAATTAAAAGGTATTATAGTAAACCTCAAATCTTGTTATCTTTTTTATTCACTATTTGAATGTATACAATTACATCATTATTGGCTTTTGGCAATATCCAATTGTTAATTCTAGATGCATTCGGACATTTAGGCTGCATTAGACTGACCGTGGAGGAAGATTCCAAAAGCCTTTAATCCAAGATGAACTACCAATATTTCAGTTTGGACAAAGATTACTTTTTCCATAACATGGATATTCCTCTGATCAAAGATCAAGGATATCAATTGGAAAATTATAAGTGAAGAAGTAAGAAACTTAAGATTAGTGAGAGCTTCTTGGAATTATTTTCTGAATCTATGTTTGGGAGTTTATAAATGAACAAAATGCACTAGAATGAATCTCTCTCTCTCTCTTTCTCTCTCTCTATATATATATAATAGGTAAAGCTGAGAGAAAATTCAATTAGATTTTAAATTGGAATTAAATTAGAGTTTAATTTTGCGTCACATGTCCCATCTAATCTAAGTTTTTAAATTTTTGTGCCAAGTAAGTTAATTCAATATAAAAATTGGATTTTAATTTAAGTTTAATTTTACGACATGTGTCCCACCTAATCTATGTTTTTTTAATTTTTATATCAAACTAGTATATAACCCCGTGCTACTGCACGAGACTAGTTAATTGTTGTAGGGGCTCCTTTTTCGGAGGTGGGCCCCCGACAATGAATTTGTAGAGAGTGGGGCAAAGGGTTTGGCTCCGGCCGGCCCATCGCCGGTCTTCCTCCAACTTTTCATCTATTTGCTCTCCGTCTGGGGTTGCTCCTCGGCTGGGATCCGAGGAGGCCCCCCTCTCACCAGGGGGATTCTTTCACTTATATACTCTCTTTGGCTCGATCCTGGCCTTACAGCTGTTGGCCATCCGGGCTAATGGTTCAGGACTTGTCCCATCAGACCGGTTCTTTCCCATGCCGGGGGTTGCTGCCTCCAAGGCTTTTCAGTGAAGGGTCTTGTCAGCATTGATGGAACCTGGAGGGCCTGGCAGAATAGTTAAGTGTGGATGTGACCACCTGCAGTAAGTCTGCCCCCTAACTAGATTAGGCTAGGCGTGCCGAGGATAGGTGTATCCTCGGCTCGGGCCTTGGAAGGACTAAAGCCTTTAGGCCGACCATCTGGGGAGACCGCCTTCCTCGGCTTGGGCCCTGGGCCTGCCTAAAGGTGGGCCGGGGATTCTGGGCCCTTGGGCCCCACAATAGCCCCTCAAAAACCCTGCTGCGCGTACCCTCGGACGGGGAGGAGGGTTTTGCAAACCTCGGCCCCTATGGTCCGGAAGGCCGTCGATTTGGCTGGTCCTTTCTTGAGTGGTCGGATCGACAATTAGGCCCTTCATTTAGGTAGTTAATTTCTTCACGGGAATGGATCCTCGGACTGAGCAGTACCGTGACTCTGTCGTAAAATAGATAGCTCCTCGAATACAGTTGCCGCCTTTAAGTACGAGTGGCCAGCTCCCCATAGGCTTGAGTCCGAGGACCATGCAAAACCTAGGTACAATTGCTGCCACCGTTTCCATGTGGCTAGCTCCCCATAGGCTTGAGTCCGTAGACCATGCAAGACCTAGGTACAGTTGCTGCCTTTAAGTACGAGTGGCCAGCTCCCCATAGGCTTGAGTCCGAGGACCATGCAAGTCCTAGGTACAATTGCTGCCATCGTTTCCATGTGGCTAGCTCCCCATAGGCTTGAGTCCGTAGACCATGCAAGACCTAGGTACAGTTGCTGCCTTTAAGTACGAGTGGCCAGCTCCCCATAGGCTTGAGTCCGAGGACCATGCAAGTCCTAGGTACAATTGCTGCCATCGTTTCCATGTGGCTAGCTCCCCATAGGCTTGAGTCCGTAGACCATGCAAGACCTAGGTACAGTTGCTGCCTTTAAGTACGAGTGGCCAGCTCCCCGTAGGCTTGAGTCCGAGGACCATGCAAGTCCTAGGTACAATTGCTGCCATCGTTTCCATGTGGCTAGCTCCCCATAGGCTTGAGTCCGTAGACCATGCAAGACCTAGGTACAGTTGCTGCTTTTAAGTACGAGTGGCCAGCTCCCCATAGGCTTGAGTCCGAGGACCATGCAAGTCCTAGGTACAATTGCTGCCATCGTTTCCATGTGGCTAGCTCCCCATAGGCTTGAGTCCGTAGACCATGCAAGACCTAGGTACAGTTGCTGCCCTTAAGTACGAGTGGCCAACTCCCCGTAGGCTTGAGTCCGAGGACCATGCAAGTCCTAGGTACAATTGCTGCCATCGTTTCCATGTGGCTAGCTCCCCATAGGCTTGAGTCCGTAGACCATGCAAGACCTAGGTACAGTTGCTGCCTTTAAGTACGAGTGGCCAGCTCCCCATAGGCTTGAGTCCGAGGACCATGCAAGTCCTAGGTACAATTGCTGCCATCGTTTCCATGTAGCTAGCTCCCCATAGGCTTAAGTCCGTAGACCATGCAAGACCTAGGTACAGTTGCTGCCTTTAAGTACGAGTGGCCAGCTCCCCATAGGCTTGAGTCCGAGGACTATGCAAGTCCTAGGTACAATTGCTGCCATCGTTTCCATGTGGCTAGCTCCCCATAGGCTTGAGTCCGTAGACCATGCAAGACCTAGGTACAGTTACTGCCTTTAAGTACGAGTGGCCAGCTCCCCGTAGGCTTGAGTCCGAGGACCATGCAAGTCCTAGGTACAATTACTGCCATCGTTTCCATGTGGCTCCCGAGCGTGAGGACACAGTGTTCACCTCTCTGGGCAACTCAGTCTCACGTCGGGTAGGGGTCCATCCCCCTAGCCCCTTGCAGGATGCTGGAGCAAGAGCTATTGTACCACGATTGCACTGTTGCCTCCTATAGGATTTTGTCCTCGGATCCGAGGACTTCGTTTTTGGCGGGGGGTTATCCTCGGGTCTTTTCCATGAGCTGTCTTTCCTCAGGTCGGCTTGTGACCTCGCACGTGGGGCTAATCCTGCCTCTGGTCCGTGCTCCCCATTTTTCTGGTTTACGAGGCGTCGCTTGGCCTTCCGCGCTTCCTGTTTGACGCTTCGGTGTCCGTAACGCGCCTCCATTAATGCCCTCGTGAATCAACACGCAGCAGGCAGCTGGCAATCCCCTTGGGACTGGGTGGGAATTAATTTCCCTTGACAATTCCCCTTCGAATTCCGCGCGGTTCAGCCCCCGTTGGCTTTCGCCCTCCATAAAAGGCGTTCTGGGGGGAGCGTTTCTCCTCATTCAATGAATTCTCCTCCACAAACAGACATACACACCTTCACCCTTCTGAGTCCCTTTGATACCGCCACCAGGGTTGTGACCGCAGTTAGGAGACCTGGAGCCAAGTGCCGCCGTGGCCGCAGTCCCCACTGGGCTGCCGGCGCGGCAGAGTTTAGGCGTAACACTGGCCGAGTCTCTCATGGCGGCCAGGGGGGACGTCGTTGAAATACCTAACGTCTTCCCCCAGAGTGCACCTCCGACGGAGGGAGCACGCGAACTCTCGTCATGGCCGGCGCCCGAGTATTGCCGTCTCCGGCGGTCAATGCTCGTGTAGTTCGGAGGGGGTCGAGGAAGCATCACGAGGGAGGGTGTCCCGGGGTCTGGGGGCTCCTCACTTTGTTCAAGCTTTGGTTTGAAGGTGAGCCAGCCCCTAGACCCCCTTGTCGTGCTTTTACCGTCAAGTTCTCGCATTCTCTTAACGCCAATAAAAGCACGGCTTGACACTTCCTTCATTCCTGGCATCAATTCTTTGCGAGCCTCTTGCCCGGCCAGTTCCAACACCGGTCCGCCTGAGCCTCCGATTGTAGGATTAGTTGGTAGGAATTCTTGTAAAACATGCCTGTCTGAGCCTTTGATTGTATTTGTAAAATTTTTTTTCTTTTTATGAAATAATGAGAATTGTAGTTGTAATCTCTTGTGATCTCTTCTGAATTAATAAAGGACCTTTCTTTTACTTGTTGTTGAATTTTCTTTTCGCACTGCCATTCTTCTCTTCTTCTTTTCTTTTGCTTTCTTTTTTTTGCATCGCCAACTTCTGAGTAGTAACTGCCTCAGAACGATCGCCGGTTGCGCCGGCCGGCACACTAACCCTTCCCACAGACGGCGCCAATTGTAGGGGCTCCTTTTTCGGAGGTGGGCCCCCGACAATGAATTTGTAGAGAGTGGGGCAAAGGGTTTGGCTCCGGCCGGCCCATCGCCGGTCTTCCTCCAACTTTTCGTCTATTTGCTCTCCGTCTGGGGTTGCTCCTCGGCTGGGATCCGAGAAGGCCCCCCTCTCACCAGGGGGGTTCTTTCACTTATATACTCTCTCTGGCTCGATCCTGGCCTTACAGCTGTTGGCCATCCGGGCTAATGGTTCAGGACTTGTCCCATCAGACCGGTTCTTTCCCATGCCGGGGGTTGCTGCCTCCAAGGCTTTTCAGTGAAGGGTCTTGTCAGCATTGATGGAACCTGGAGGGCCTGGCAGAATAGTTAAGTGTGGATGTGACCACCTGCAGTAAGTCTGCCCCCTAACTAGATTAGGCTAGGCGTGCCGAGGATAGGTGTATCCTCGGCTCCGGCCTTGGAAGGACTAAAGCCTTTAGGCCGACCATCTGGGGAGACTGCCTTCCTCGGCTTGGGCCCTGGGCCTGCCTAAAGGTGGGCCGGGGATTCTGGGCCCTCGGGCCCCACAGTTGTAATGATGCTATTGGCTAATTTTTTTGTTTTTGTTTTTTTGGGTTTATCACACGAATAATAGAATTAAATCAAACAATGAAAAATATATATTGCATTTTATTATTTAAGTAATGCTATTGGTCTTTTTTTCTTTTCTTTTTTTTATCATACATAGGATAGCATTAAATAAAACAATGAATATAAAATATATATATATATATATATATATATATATATATATATATATTGCATTTTATTATTTAAGTGATGTTACAGTAAAGAAAAAAGAGAATATTGTATTTTATTATTTAAAATATATAAAGGGATATAAAAATAAAAACTGATCATTGATCTTGGAATCTTCTAGAAGGCGCCAATGAAGCACTAATGTATGAGAGTGTGAATTAAGTAAGGAAGAGTGGGATTGAACATTGTGTTTGAACCCGGCCTTGCTCTAAGAAATCCGTAAAGAGGAGAAGAGGGTAGTGTGTGGATCCAGTTGGTAGATGATGAGAGAGGAGGAGATATGGGATGACGATATGGAATTAGGAGGAGATGATATTTTGCTTTTATAGTCTTTCTTGTTGGACTCCTTGGTGCTGGTTGGGAGATTGGAAGAGCTCTAGACTCTATTGAGATCACCCATAAAAGTGTGCAGGTGAGATGTTCTTGCTTAAACCAATGAATATTATCATTGTGGTTTTCTTGGCTTCCATGTTAAATGTTAATACATCATTTATTTGGGCACAAAAATTAGAAAATTTAGATAAGATACATGACACAAAATTGAAGTCCAATTTATAATCTCCATAAAAGTGTGCAGGTAAGATATTCTTGCTTAGGCTAATGAGCATTATCATTGTGGTTTTCTTGGTTTCTGTGTTAAATGTTAATGCATCATTTATTTGGGCACAAAAATTAGAAAATTTAGATAAGATACATGACACAAAATTGGAGTCAAATTTATAATTTAATTAGATTTTTTTTTTTTTTTTAGTTTTGGTTAGGACAAGTGGCGCTTAAATGTTAATACATCATTTATTTGGGCACAAAAATTAGAAAATTTAGATAAGATACATCACACAAAATTGAAGTCCAATTTATAATCTCCAGAAAGTGTGCAGGTAAGATGTTCTTACTTAGGCTAATAAGCATTATCATTGTGGTTTTCTTGGCTTCTGTGTTAAATGTTAATGCATCATTTATTTGGGCACAAAAATTAGAAAATTTAGATAAGATACATGACACAAAATTGGAGTCAAATTTATAATCTAATTAGATTTTTTTTTTTGAGTTTTGGTTAAGACAAGTGGCGCTTAAATGTTAATACATCATTTATTTTGGCACAAAAATTAGAAAATTTAGATAAGATACATGACACAAAATTGAAGTCCAATTTATGATCTCCATAAAAGTGTGCAGGTAAGATGTTCTTGCTTAAACTAATGAGCATTATCATTGTAGTTTTCTTGACTTCCGTGTTAGATGTTAATGTATCATTTATTTAGGCACAAAAATTAAAAAATTTAGATAAGATACATGACACAAAATTGGAGTCAAATTTATAATCTAATTAGTTTTTCTTTTTGAGTTTTGGTTAGGACAAGTGGGGCAAAATTGAGAATCTAATTGAAATCTAATTGGATTTTTTCTCTGTTTCACCTATTATTATTATTATTATATATATATATATATATAGATGAGTTAATTTAGTGTAAAAAACGAGAAGTCTAATATAAGTAAATTATAAAAAACACAATCATATATCTAACACTATATAATATTAGAGGAAGAGAGAGTTTGAATGATTTTATATTTATAAGCCTTTTTTTATAACTAAAAACAATTCAAATTTATAAGTCATCTATAGATATATATATATATATATATATATATATATATATATATTAATAGGTAAAAGTTAGAGAAAATCTAATTAGATTCTACAATTGAAGTCTAATTTTGCGCTATGTGTCCTAAATTATTTATTTTTAGAGAGAATTTTATTTCTTAATTTTGGAATCAAATGTGAGACCATATCATAAATATCCATTCAAGTGAGTTATTGTGTACAAAAACCAAAAAGTCTGGAATTAATAAACATAAAAATATTTAAAAAATTGACAATTTACATTTTTTTTACCTTAATAACATTTTTACAAAACTTTTTTTTTAAAATATATATATATATATATATATAAGAATGCCTATCAATAATATTTAAATTATATATGGAAGAATTATACTATACATTTTAATGTATATCTTTTAAATATATCTATGCATATGCATGGGTTATAAGCTAGTAAATTATAAAGGAATAAAAAGTAATAAAGCATAATAATCACAATCCACGACAAGCATGACTTTCTCATAAAATGACAAAGTAGATATAATATCATACAACTACAAGGCATACAATACAACCAAAAATATCAAACCAATCTTAAATTGAATTCTTAAAAGCATGCTTGAGATTCAAAGATCAAGCCATTAGTTTTTTTTCCTCATCTGCCATATTTCATGATCCTTTTCATGGCTTACGATTCATGCCCAAAAGTAGGGTGGTGGTCATGCCTATGCCTATTTTATTGAAGTGCAATAATATGTGCAGACATGGATTGACCAATTATCATATGGACTTGGTTTAAATCTAGTGCTTTCAGTATACTAGACCCGGTCAGATAGTAACACATATCCAAAAGTGGACACATATAATCATCTCAATGGGTCCAGTACTACTGGACACTAAATCTAAGCTTGACCCTTACCATATACTTGTAGGTTGAGTAGTGAGAACTTGACGCTTTATCTTGAGTCTTGAGAAGGGCTGAAAATTTGTATGAAGGGTGCATGAGAACAAAAACATGACCAATTGAGTACCACGTGTATATGAGTCCTATTGAACTAAGGATTCTACAAAGAGTGGCTCTAGCAGTTTAGCCTAGTCATTGATCAAGTTGATTATGCTTCCTTCTTGGGTGAAAAGAAGCCCCCTAGGCCTCAGTTAGTGCTTACTAAAATTTTAAGTTTAATTTCCCTCGGAAAACCCACAACTTTCTGAAGCATTTTTTTTCCTCATGAAAATCCAACTTACACTGTTCTTGGACTCCTTTGCAACCGACACTGCCAGTTAATAATTGCGGCCTTTTAAACCATAGCCTTAAAAAAGAGCAGGGCCCATCCAATAATGGGACCTGAAGTGAGCACTATGAACAAGCATTTGTTCGACCAGTCAAGGCACAAAGATAGACAAAGTAAATAAATATAAGCCTCTGTATGGGACAAATTAGACCAACAGTTCATTCGCTTGACTTGACTGCGACTAATCTCTGTCATTTAAATAAACAAACAAGTAGATCTGCTTTTGATTAAAGATCACAACCACATACATTCCTTTCTTTACCAAATGATTGGCCTCGATTTGTATTCTAATACGGATTTCAATCATTGCACATGCCTCCGATATTCCTTTCACGATTAACTAACTACACTCTCACATTTAAGGAAATGAGAGAGAGGCAGAGAGGCTTGCAATCAGCCAACCACCGAGCTGGTTATGTTAAATGATGCTAGCCATGTGTTAAAAAGTAGAAATTAATGGCATCTCCATCTCTTTCAGCAGAGTATATTGGGTTAAAATATAATGGCAGCCATGTGTTATAAAGAATCCAAATGTAGGTGCTATCCATCTCTTCCTGTTACTAGTTTGTGTTTAAAGGTTCATTAAAACCAGATTCTCCATGTGTATTATGCACAATCATTGCCTCCCATTCTCAACTTGCTCTTCCTCTTTATATACACATAAATTTTCATATGACTGATGGCATTCATTGAATCATAGCCACACAGAAAGCTCCCTTGAATTAACTCAATTTTCATCTCTCACCTCCCATTAGTCCTCATTTCTGCTGATGGGTTTCCAAGACTTAGTTGGTGGACGCTTGAAATGTCGGTACAAAAAGCTAACCAATGCTGATGAAAAGGTGGCAAGGCCTAGAAGGCATTGGGTGAAGAAAATGAATGGAAGGCTAAAGGGTCTTCGCTTATCCCGGTCTAGGAAGCTTACTCTGAAGGCGTTTTCTATGATGGTATTGCCTGCCAGGATTGCAAAGATGTATGCTGATATTGCAAAAAGAATTAACATTGATGGTGTGTGCCCGGCTATCATCTACCCCACTCAGTGGGGGCTTCCAGTTCTATCTCATCCCTCTGTATGTAGAAAGAGTGTCATTTCTCTTAATAGAGATTTGACCTACATTCAGTAGCATCCTTCTGTTATAACAGAAACTAATAATTTTGGTGTCTATTCACTAACCGTTCCAGCTCTCTTCACTGCACACTCTTTTTTATTTTTTGGCAAAAATAAAATAAACACTACCCATTCTCCACTACACCAGTCTTAGTTTCACATTATGGCTACATAGATTAAGTTGAAACTTTAGGAACTGCAGGACCAAATAGGTTTTCATTTATAGAAAAGAGTGTATTCCATATCATGTTGACTGATTTACTATATCATATCTTTTTCTTTAGAAGCATGTGATTGCTTGTCTTACATTTTTTTTTTCCCTACAATTAACATTTGCAACCAAAATAAGTAAACATAATATTTAACCAATCCTCCAACAGTTTTGGTGAGTAATATTAGCATTGAACTTGAACCTAACCAATCGACCCTGTGCATCAGCCAATTAATCCACTAACATTTATGCAACATGTGAGTGGACCTTTGAGAAATTGCATATTTCTCTGAGGTTTCCTCAATTATTCTCTCAAATTTTCAACTTGGGTGACCTGTTATTCATCTATGAACATAATTTGAAGTTCACCAAGCCTCAATACTTCCCAAGTTTCAATAAGCAAGAGTAAGTAGGACTTCCAAATTGTGCATTCAGTGCACCACATTTAAGAAATTGCTGGTATTTCTAGCTAGGATCTTGGGCCCTATTTTGCAGCTCATTAATTTAATTTAATTTTATAATTATTTTGCAGCTCATTAATCTCAGAGTTTAATCATTTAATCATTTAATTTTAACAAAAAAGACAGAATGCCCCCATAGAAGATACACCACCCTGCGAAATGAGCAGTTCTCTCCATATATACCCAGAAGAAAAAAAAAAAAAAAAAAATCTATCTTTATGGAGAAATACTCTTCATAAATAGCAAGCAAAACGAAATATACGTTCATTGACAGTGCAATTTCCCTTAGTTCCTATCTTCTTAGATTCATGTTCCTATCTTCTTAGATCATCAGTCCCTAATGACTTTAAAAAGGTGATTGCAAATTTCCTCTTTTTTATTTTATTTTTTTTATTTTTATGACCTAAACTGTTTCTTATTTTTTGAAATGATGCGTACCCTTGTGTGAATGTAACCCAATGCATATGGTTCCTGTTATCACTGTCTCACATGTCCTCAGGTTAATCATTTTGAAAAAGTAAAAAGAAAAAAAATATTCCTATTGTCTAGTTGTTTAGAAGGTGTGATTTTCTCTTAGGCAGGTATATTGATACAACCACCGAATCAGAACTCTAGCAAACCTCATAACTTCCAGTAGAAGCATAATAGAAAAAATGAAACCATGAAACGTATCTAGCTACAAAACTTGTACAATCGCCATATAAGCAAGTAAACGCCTCCCTTAGCACAACATGTAGCTACATGAATTTGTAAAATATCAAAAATATATATTGCATAAACAGTAAAAATTCAAAAGCATATATTGCATAAACAGTATTCTAAAACCAATATCTAGCCAGTAACTATCTTTTCCCACCCCTGCTACCTGCAACTTAAAAGACATAAGTCATGCCTTTTACTTTTTCCTTCCTGCCTCCTTTCTAGGTCTTGACCTGCTTTGCAATGTCATGGAAAATCATCTGCTCTAAATTTGTCTCATCTTCCTCAGATCTTATCATAGGGTCTTTTAATACCAAGTTATATCACTTATTCTCCTCCATCTTACTTACCTCTCCTAGAGCATTACTTCTATCATTTTCAACAAAAATTAACCTATGCTTCCGTCAAAAGGCGGAATTTAATCCACAAAAACTGAGAGAACATACTTCAATTGAATCAATCACATGTCACACACGCTTTCATAGAGATATTTCAAGTATTTCACTCTATATTTTCCAACAGTAATTGGCGAAATGAAAACAGGAGCCAATATAACAATTACACGTTGAAGGCCCAGTGGTCTATGATCTTGCAGGAATTTATACAATATGCTTAACAGATTAAAATGTTAAATTACTAGTACCAAATTGGCCCCCTCATGCATTCTCTTTATTGCAGTCCTAATAAACACATTTCTAGGTGAATGCATTTTAAACAGGCTTATACATAAGCTTAAGAAGGTCAGTATTGAAGAAGTCCACCAAAGCTACCTTTAGATGCAAAGCCAGTCATGAATAGGGCATAGGAATCTTTGAGGCTGAACTGGGGCATGAAAGAACCTCCCATCTTATCCTTAAATCGAATCTGCTTTCCCTTCTTAGCCATGCGACGATGTCTTGCTGGTGTTAGGTTCTGCTCGTTCTCTGGCTCTTCCTTGATTGTTGCAAGCTTGGTCTTGAGTATTTCCTCTGTGTCCTTCCGGGAGTCTGTCCTCAAACTTTTCCTGCTCGCACAAGGCACCACCCGCCACATTTTGCGATATGCTCTCCTCATCTTTGCTGAGAAAACTATACACTTATGTCCCTATAATTAACTTGGCCTTCAACTCAAGTACACATTGGCACAACTAAATCTTAGTGTGATACACTTGACTTATTGGCAATGATGGAGTCTAGTGTAAATGGGTAGGACCATTCCCAACGTTCTTCTCCTTATATATTTATAGAGGGGAGAGGAAGGATTCATGAAAATAGATATATGTTTGTGTTAGTTGGAAAAGTAGTAGCTGAAGCAGGGGGCCAGAGAGGCTGAGACTGACTTGATAAAAGCTAGTGCCTTCCCTACTTTACAGCGATGTTTCATTCATACTTGAGCTTGTTTGATGACCTTTATATCCACCAACCAAACCTATATTCATTAGAAGACATCATGAATATGGTCTACAGGAATCTTTTTTTTTTTTTCCTCTTTGGAAACACAAGTTCGTAAGCTTTCTCAGATTCCCTTCCCTAGCTCAATTTTTTTTCTTTTTTTCTTTTTAATGAAAGCATTTAAGAAATGTCTGCTACAAATTTTATGGTTCCTGCTCTATTTTGTGAAAGTATAAAAGAAAGATTGAAAATATGTAGCTTTATGGAAAGAAGTAATCATGGAGATTTGAGATAAGGCATATCATGGGGATAGAGCACAAGTAGTTTAGAAAATTGAAATCAGGTCCACACTTGACTCGTATACTTGATGTTAGTGTGTGTTCCAAATACTTGGCCTTTTCATTTAGTCCTACATGGCTACATTGGTTAGGTGTGTACTCCACTTTGGCTTAATAAACTATCACGGACTTCCTTTGCTAATTTAGCTACACGACCTGGTTTGGAGCTTGAACCTTAGCTATATCACATACACACTTCTTGTCTTACATTGTCCCATGAATCCAGTTTAGTTTTACATTGTCCCATTCACTTATACCAATAGAACACCATCGGACCCTTCTAACCGTTTTTTTTTTCTTTTTTGCTCTCTCACCGACAGTTTTGACTTTCTGAAATGTAACAAGAAATTATTCTTTCCTGTGGTGAGGAAGGGCTAAGGTTGATTTTGAATCTGTGTGCAGAAGTGCATCCATGGCAAAGGTAGACATTATAGTCTAATCCTCAGCCAAGAAACCATTTTGCATCAAATTCTACTCCAAGTAACGCAAATCAACCTTTAAAGACAACCCTTTCTCTTGATCCTATAATTTGGTGAGAATGTTCTTAGACTTTGCTTTAAGGTCTGTTCCTTTAGGATTAAGCATCATGAAGTTCTAGGACATAATAGTAGGTTTGATTCAGCCCAAAAAAAAAGAAAACGATGTAATAGCTGGTTTGAGGGAGGACTAATACTGGATTCAGGGTGAAACTTGGCACAAAATGTCTGAGCTGCCAAATATGGATCGAGTGCTGCACAACCGCCACAAGTTCTGAGGGTTATGTGTTAGACCATTACCAGTCTTCAAGGCTTTTACCTGTTGCTATTTGCAGTCTAATGCACGTCTCTATATAATTAGTTTGCGGATTTCAAGGTTCACCATTTTTCTCTTAGATGGTTGCTTTTCACCAAGATGCTGCATGATTCTCTCTCAATTCTCATGCTTCATTTACTAGTAGTCAATTCTAAGTTTATAATCATCACAAATGACAATTCCACCAACATCACTATTCATTAGTTTGATTGAAAAGGGAGCATAAAAAGGGTACTATTTTTGTTAGGGTCTTAGTATATTAGCATATTCCGTGAAACTATGTAATTTTTATTTTGTGGGTCTAATTGTAATTGGGATGAGGTTTCAAGCATGGTCTTTAAAACCATATCGGACCGGCCGGTTCAACCTAAAACTAGACCTCAATTGGTCCGGTAAAAAACATAAAAATCGGTGGTTTAACCATAAAAATGGGGAATCATACCCTTTTTCGGTCCTTTAACTTTACCGAGGTTTAAAAACCATGGTTTCAAAAGCTGAAATTGAAGCTGTACAAGTCATCATTGCAGTCAAGCAAAATTGGTTGTTGTCTAGCAGAATGACACGTGATTGCATTTTGAAAAGTTGTTAAGGCAGCAAGTTGCGAGAAACTTGTACGACGTTGGCTAGAGCAAAATTGACGAAACTGGAGAGAATTCAGTTATGAAATCTCTTGTTGTTCCATTCTTTACCCACCTCATCTACATACCCCATTTTTCACAAAATTAAAACCCTAACTTCCGATATGAAGGTTGAGAGAAATTGAGCAAATTTGATAGCCAAATGCTCATAGTTTTGAAACCCAAACTTTTCAAAGAATCAAAAAAGGGAGAGATTAAAAATTTTTGAGATTAAACTAGGGTCCAATTGTGTTGTATCATTTAATTTTTTAATTAATTTAATTCATAAGTTGTTGTTATATATAATATTTTTTCATAACTAACCAACAAAAGGTGTGTGACCCAATGTTTGCCACTCAAGACATGCAAATCAATACTATGAAATACAAGTTTTAATTTTGGACAAAATTTAGATACAGTACCTTAAGTATTTTTTCTTAGGTTCTATTCTTTAGGTTCATTTCTTAAGATTTAGCCATGTAGCTATTTAACTAAAAAATACACTTCTATCCCATAAGAAAAAATTCACATGCCGAATCTTAAAAAGGAATCTTAAAAAACAGTATCCAAGTACTGTACCTAAATCTTACCCTTTAATCCTGCTTGCGACAACTTTCAACATTTTTATCCTATGGATCCAAAGTAGTAGAGAAAGGACTTGCGAAGTTAGTTGTGACAGCGAGGTTTTTTTGCCTGGTTCTCGAGTTGTTGTTGTTGGAACATTTTAATATTATATAATTAAAATGGTTTTATATTACAACATAAATGTAAAGATATGAGAGTTAATATAAAAAATGAGGAGTTAGTGAAAATATTTAATTTCACATTGAAAATGAGAGAGACTATTTTATTCTTTTTAATTGTGGTGACTAATGGGCTAATATGTATTGATTTAAATATTGAGCTAGATACGTGCACAAGGGGGGTGTCAAAAATAGAAATGAATCAGCCTCTTAGATCCACTACATTTTTATTATGGAAAATAAAGAGTCATTAACTCACTTAATGGACTAGTTGTTTGGTCATTTCCATTCTTCAGAAACTCTTTATCTCATCAATTAATTGTGTAACTCTAGTCCATCAAATTAATATCCAGCAATT
Source organism: Quercus variabilis (assembly GCA_030445155.1). Classification (NCBI taxonomy): domain Eukaryota; kingdom Viridiplantae; phylum Streptophyta; class Magnoliopsida; order Fagales; family Fagaceae; genus Quercus; species Quercus variabilis. Next base: position 190,150 of record CP129447.1, read on the forward strand.
AATCTTGAAACATCCAATACATTATAATAATGAACCTAACTAATTAGATTAATTTTGGTAGTAATTTCGTGAGGCCCATTGAGTCTATAATAGACTCATTTAGACCCAATACAAGTTATAGCCTTAGTACACCAAAAAAATCCAGCAAATTGCAAGCATTCTTATTCATTAAAAAAGAGAGAGGTTCTTAGGAAGGAAGGGTATTCTTTCTTGTGGAGCTTTGGGCTTAAACACTTTATGCAGAGGTTGTTATAGTTATACGATATTTGTTGAGTCGTTATATCCTGGGGGAGACAAGTCAAAGAAAGTCTGCATTAATTACAAAGTTTAGCTAACCAAGCGCTTAAATTTCCTTAAAGAGAGCGGTGTCGTATCTCAATCCAAATAGTGTTGTGTATTTTCTAATCTCAAATTAATAATATTTAGAAATATTATTCAGTTTCTCATTATGTTATTTCCATTATTATTGTGTTTGCACCAACAGTTATTGTTGTTGTTGTTTTTTTGTTTTTTTTTTATTATTATTTTTTTTCCTCTCGTGGATCCAAATTTGTAGAGAAAGGACCTAGTGTCATGGATTATGCAACATAGTAAAAATCAAAAACTATTTTCTACGATGGTTTGGTCAATATGGACTCAAAGAAATCAGACTTACACTTACCGAGCTGTAATGTCGACCAAATTTCCTAGGTCTCTAAGGATTGATATAAGGAATATCAAGCAGTGTTGCCTCCCCAAAGACATCGACCATACTAGACATGTGCTTCCTAGCGTCTCCCCCCCCCCCCCCCTAACCTAATTTGATGAAGATTTAATTTTGACGGAGGCATCTTTGATGAAGTTAATAAACTGGTATTGGAGTGGTTATACGCAATCATCATGACTTACTCATCATGTCTGTATCCCAATGGTTTCCTCAAGCTTACAAACCCGCGGAGATTGAAGCTTTGGTAGCAACTCAAGCACTTTCAGTTTGGCTTAAAAATTGGCATAGATCAAGCTATCGTGGAAGCAGATTCAATTGTGGTCATGAAAGTTTTGGCTAACAAGTCAAGGAATATGACATCATATGGTGTTTTGATTCAAGAAGCAAAGGTTTTTTTTTTTGGGTTTTATTCTAAGTTTCTTTACTCTCACACTAAGTGGGGAGGTAATAAAGTTGTTCATAGTTTGGTTAAGTTGGCAGTTAATATAGTACTGTGTGGATGGAGGATGTTCTACCATAAGTTTGCCTCATTTTTCAGGTTGATGTAGTTGTTTTGCTTTAATAAAATCCTCACAATCTTCTCTAAAAAAATAAAAAATAAATAAGAAGAAGAAGAAGAAGAAGAAGGTTATGGTTTATCATCTCTCAGTCACTATTAAAAAAGCATATCCCAAGGTCTTGAAATGGTGTACCTAAAAGGTCTTCAAAATGATTCTTAAGAGAGAGAGAGAGAGAGAGAGAGAGAGAAGAGAAGAAGAGGAAGAAGAAGAAGAAGAAGAAGAAGAGTAGTATCTATACTAGTATTTAAGGAACTTCTCCTGTTTGGACTGGACATTTTTTGGGTTCCAAAATACCCTTAGAACCTACATTTAAGTGGGGGCAAAATTTGGAAAAAAAATTTTTTAACTCCCACGTAAAACACTATCTACAAAATATGACCACACTCCTAATACACTCATGTTAATTTTCAAAACCAAATTGCTTCTTCTTCAGTTCTCCAATTCTCTCATTCTCTCAATTTTGTGTTAATCTTCTTTTCACCATTATCATTATTTTTTCTATTTGCTCGATTGAAATTTGCTCCTGCTCAATAGTTTGTGTATGTCAATGTACATTGGTCTTTTCTTCTTTTCTATTTTGGTTTTCCAATTCATGAACAACTTCTTATATTCTAGAAACAAATCAAATATTTGTGTAAAATAATCCTTCTATTTCAACCTCACCTTTAATTCCTTTCACATATTTCTTCAAGGAATATGCATTGGGTGATTTCTTACACATATTTCTTTAAGGAATGCACACTGGTGTATATTTCTTCAAGGAACGTGCACTAGGATGTCTATCTTCAAGATTTTCGTATCTAAACTTCAAGGAACATGCATTGGGTTGTGAATCTTCAAGATTTTCGTGTGCTCTATACTCCAACTCCAACTAACTGTTTGGACTTTGGACTTGAGGTGTAGTCAATGGCAAAAATGTAAGTATTTTTTATGACCTCTATTCAAATGCCTCATGTGTGTTGAGTTCTCAGTATTACGGCAAATTACGTTTGTTTTTATGAGTTGTCATTCAATATTTACTTTCCTATATTTGGTTTCCTTACTTTGTTATCATTATCCATTCTATATCATTATCTTTTCTTTTCTTTTCTTTTCTTTTATTTGGTTAGTTTGATGAGTGTTTATTTGCTCCTTAATCTCAAATTATATTGGTTTTTTTTTTCCTTCAAATATCTTTGTTTTTGAAATAATTAAAAAAAAAAAAAAAAAAAAAACTATGCGTTTGTGAACTCAATTTAAAATAATATATTTAAATCAAATCGTAAATTGAAAATTGAAATTGCGAAAGCATCACTTTTGCCCTGGGGCTATTTTAGCCGTAAACAAATTTGTGAGGGTCCTCCTTTCACGCGATCTAGAAGGAGGTGCTCAACACGTGCAATTTGCAAATTCTTCTTATTTTCTTCTTATTTTCTTAATTTTTAGTGTTAAGAGGGTATATTAAATTTAAATAACAAAATATCAAAAAATATTTCCTTCTTATATAATTTGATAGTCATGAGAGAGACAAATTTTTTTTGAAACTTAGATATTATAGAAACCCAACAAAAATACCAATCACGCATTAATTAATTATATTGCACTTAACTCTATTTCGAAGCATAAAATATATACGTAAAAGAGTGATTGACTATTATATACAACCACATTAGTAATATATTTGTAAATTAAATTATAAAAAAAATAAAAATAAAATAAAAATAAAAATAAAAAAAGAAGAAGCTCTAATCGGATTATTGGGCTTTAGTATGGACAGGTTTTTGTGCTTGAAAATAGGCAAAAGAGGCTATTTCTCCCGTTCTCCCTACTCTGTAATCATCTGGAAACAAATTTTTTGAAGCATAAGGTACAACAACCACGTGTGGTGCAGGGCACAAGCAGTTGAAACTTGAAACATATTTTATGTTTTTTAATAAAACAAAATTTATTTATGAGGCGGCTTTTCTTTAGATATTTTTTCAATTTTTTATTTCCTTAGCAAAAACAGTGCTAATCAAGTTATAAAGTGCCCAGGTTTTTTATCTTGGGTTTTTTGTAGAATGTTGTTGGATTGCATTTATTAGTGCCTAGGTTTTATTCACTTTTTTATATGCATTCTCTTAACGTAGTAATTGTTTTGTTATTAGTGATAATTGTTCCATTTTTCTCAATCTCATCTCTTTCATATAAAATTATCCCTAAAAATTGTTGTCTTTTTACTACAACTTTGTAGGGACTAGATTTGAGCACTTCTCTCGTTGGATGAGTGAACTCAGACCTAACTAGCCCAATACAATAAATTTGTAAAGAGTGGGTCAAAGAGCTAGGCTTTAGTGCATAGGCAACAGTTAATATGGTGTTTATGACAATCAAACAGAGATGATCTGAGTTTATCAAAGAAAGTTTGTTCTCAGCACAATCCGAGGAGTTTTGTTCTGGTAAATATTGAATAAGAATGGTTACAAGAGTTCTTGAGATTTTTATAGTGTTATTTCCCCTCCTCCTAGCCTCCTCTTTATGGTGGGTTTCTCCTATTATATAGTTCTCTTTAAACGATCTTCGCTTTCCACTTATTGATCATCCAAGCCTATACTTGAGTGTCTGTCCCATCAGATACCCTTTCTAGTGTTTTGTAAGTTGCGATAATCGAGGTAGCACTATTCAGGGGTCATTTCCTCATTAATGCGATCAGGACGTTAGTTGTGAGCATTTAATGCAAAGGTAACAGTTGAAATTGCTCATTCACTGTGCTCTCATGGTTGACACATTGTACCTGTCTTTTTCCTTGGGATGCTCTAGGAAGCTGCCTTTGATGGCATGTCGCTCTTCCCTTCTGTGATCTTGGTTCGTTGAGGACAGGATCGTCCTCGGCGATGTTTCATGGCACCTTGGACTTACTTCGTTCGTCCTCGGACATTTCTTCCTCCTCGGCACGGGCCTTGGGCTTCGTGTAAAATGGGTCGAGGTTGTCAAATTCTTTGGCCCCAAAATAGCCCCTCGAAATCCTGCTGTTCGGCTCCTCGGTCGGAGAGGAGGATTTTGATGTCCTCGGGCCTTTGTCATGGCCTGTCAAGTCTTGTCCTCTGTCAGTGCTAGAGTCTCTCCAGTTGTCCAAGGCACGTTCTTGGCACTTTGGTATACGAGGCGCATCCTCATTAATATCTTTATGAAGTGATGCAGATCCAACGGTTGAGGATTTCTTTCGAAATTGGGCGAGATTTATTTCGCTTGTAACTCTTTCTTTGAATTTCATGTGAATTAATTTCTACTAGATTTCTCCTTCTATATAAGGCACCCTAGAGGGAATCGTTCTTTCACATTTACAAATCCTTGAGTTCTGTAGGAATCTCAAGTTCTCAACCCTTTAAGCATTCCTAAGGACCTTGCCAAGATCATGTTCAAGGCCTAGGGAATGAGGTGGCCAAGGATAAAGGCAAGGGCAAGGAAACCAAGCCCCCCTCAAAACCAAGGATGCTGCCCAGATCCTGGATGGCGCAGTTGAGGTAAAGGAAGCAAAGGCTAAAGGTGTTCCTACCTTTCAACCGAGCAAGAAAGAAAACCATCCTCCTTCAGCCAAGAACCAAAGTAGGTGTAGATCGCATTAGACTGTTAGTGCAACAAAGTTTGGGTCTCACCTGGCGACATATATCACGTGTACATAGATGTGAAAGCGACCCAAGGTTGATCAAGCAAATCAACAAGGATAAACGGGTTTCCTGTTTCTTAGCCTTGATAGCAGGACATCTTGTAGTTAGGAGAAAAGGGGTCCATTAAGCGTTTCCGCCTCTTCTTCTTTCTCATCGTCGATACCACCCATACTGGCTCAATTACTGCTAGAGTAAGATTGTGAATCTACCATTCCTACGGGCTATCTCTTTTTATAGTTACTTTTAAAACAAGCCTACCTAAGCTGCTTGGTATATGATGTACCTCTCCTTTATTTAATAAAAAGGGTTGCATTTTTTACTTTATGAATCTTTCCTTTCTCTACAGTAATTATTTCATTAATGGGTGTGTTGTTATTTTTTCCTCCAATGGGACTTAGAACTGATGCTATTAACGGTAACGAAAAGTTGTCACCTTGACTATAACAAAACCAACTGTAACACCTGGCTGCTAACTTTAAATAAGTTAACTATGTAAGAATAATCAGGAACATAACCATGTGCTCTATACCACAAACTGTGCAACCATCAAAGAATGTTGGATTTAAAGTAAGTGATCCGAGGGGACCATCGTGCATAAAGGCTCTGTTCAACATTTATAATGATGTCATAACGTTGGTTTTCCCCAAGTGTCTGGTTCGAGGATCCAGGCATGCCTTAGGTTCTGTTTAAGCACTTGTAAAGAGATGTCATAGCATTAATTTTTTCAAAGCATGTGGTCCGAGAATTCAGGCATGGCTAAGGCTATGCTTAACACTTAATAAGAGGTCTGAGGGACCCAACATATCCAAGGCTCTTCTTAACAGGAGGTCTGAGGGACCCGACATAGCTAAGGTTCTTCTTTTATTGAATAGGTAACAAAAAATATTAAGCCCACAATGCAAATTTCAACTCACGCTTTACTTGATAATGGAGTAATCTCATTTATGCAGTTTGCCCCTCCCCCCCCTCCCCCCTCTTTTTTTGTTAAACGTATTTGGAATGCCTTAAGTGATGCTCATAGACTTGCATTTGTTTACATCTTTGTTGAGTGGGGAAAGAGTAGGCGATTCGAGGAGCCAGACTCCTTTTAGATTTTGCTCATCACTCAGATAGATGCTTAAAGTAGTTAATCTCCTCAAGGGCTGTGGTCCAAGGATCCGTACAACACCTTGATCCCTTAGGTAGTTGTTGAAAGTTATTAGTTTCCCCATAGGTTTGTGGTCCGAGGAGCTATGCAAGACCTTGGTTATGTTTAACACTTAGATAATTGTCAAAAATTATTAGTTTTCCCATAGGTTTGTGGTCCGAGGAGCTATGCAAGATCTTGGTTCTGTCTAATACTTAGGTAATTGTCAAAAGTTATTAGTTTCCCTATAAGTTTGTGGTCCAAGGAGTCATGCAAGATCTTAATTCTGTCTAACACTTAGATAATTGCCAGTGTGTATTAATTCCCCCAAAGTAGAAGGTCCAAGGACCCGTCATAGCTAAGGTTCCGTTTAACTACTTCAGTAGATTATAAGATATCAATATATATCTTCCAGAACTAGCCCCGCCGCGGAGCCCCCTTAAATTGCTCTGTGTTACTGCCACTTCCTCTAATGGAGGTCAAGCGAACTCAACCACCAGATTCACGAGGACTTGACCCTTGACAAAGGTACGAGGCATGCACTTAAAGTCAGAAGCCCCTAGAACTGTGCCCCATTTAGCAATCCTCCTTGTATAATCCGCACTTCGAAGAATAGACCTGAGTAAAAACTGAGTTAGGACAACAATTGTGTATGCCTCATGTAGTGTCTTACTCACATAGTAAACTGGCCACCATAATAGCTTTCCCTAAGGACTTTTGCTGATGGGGGCTTGATCCTATCTTAACTAACCGTTGCACTCACTATCACACAAGCTCTTCCCACAGATAACGTCAATTGTAGGGACTGAATTTGAGCACTTCTCCCATTGGATGAGTGGACTCAAACTCAATTAGCCCAATATAATAAATTTGTAGAAAGTGGGTCAAAGAGCTAGGCTTTAGTGCATGGGCAACAGTTAATATGATGTTCATGACAATCAAACAGAGATGAACTGAGTTTATCAAAGAAAGTTTATTCTCGGCATAATCCGAGAAGTTTTGTTTTAATAAATATTGAATGAGAATGGTTACAAGAGTTCTTGAGATTGTTATAGTGCTATTTCCCCTCCTTCCAGCCTCCTCTTTATGATGAGTTTCTCTTATTATATAGTCCTCTTTAAACGATCATGGTCTTACACTTGTTGATCATTCAAGCCTATACTTGAGTGTCTGTCTCATCAGATACCCTATTTGGCGTTTTGTGAGTTGCAGTAGTCGAAGTAGCACTGTTTAGGGGTCATTTGCTCATTAATGCGGCCAAGACGTTAGTTGTGGGCATTTAATGCAGAGGTGATAGTTTCTCCTTGAATTGCTCCTCCACTATACTCCTATGGCTGATCTATTGTACCTGTCCTTTTCCTTGGGATGCTACGAGAGGTTGCCTTTGATGGCATGCCGCTCTTTCCTTCTGTGATCTTGGTTCGCCAAGAACAGGATCGTTCTCAGCAATGTTTCATGGCACCTTGAACTTGCTTCGTTTGTCCTTGGACATTTCTTCCTCCTCGGTGCGGGCCTTGGGCTTGGTGTAAAATGAGCCATGGTTGTCAAAGTCTTTAGCCCCACAAACTTCTTTTCATTTTTTTTTTCAAGAAAATACATTTTTTTAAAAATTAAATGATATTATTGGTGATTTGATATTACATTTTTGATAGTCTTTCTTATAATTTTTTCTTTTAAGGATTAAATATAACTTCACAACTCCCATTAAAAACAAAAACAAAAACAAAAACAAAGGATAATTACAAATTACCCACTTGTGGTTTAGCCTGAATTTAACTTATCTATCTGTGATTTTATTTTTAACACTTTACCCACCTGTACTTTCACATATTATTCTAACACATTTTTTTATGAAAAATAAAAAGTAAAACAGATCAAATACTCCCAAATTTTCAGCACTTTGAGCTTGTTACAAGCTTAAAATCAAACAAATCAATCATTCCAAGAAGAGATCGTTTTCTCACCGCTCTCTCTATTTCACAAAACTCTCTCTCTCTCTCTCTCTCTCTCTCTCTCTCTCTCTCTCTCCTTGCTGGGGTGGGGTCTGGCTCTGTGAGAGAGAAGAATAGTATCAGATAAGGTGAATTCTCATCTACGGCTTTTGAATATATGTACTTTCTTTAATTTTCTTATCTGAGTTTTGTTTAATTGTTGTACTTTTCTTTGATAATTCTTTTTTTTTTTTTTTTTCTAGGCAAATGGGTGTGTTTGGAACTGTGAATGTGATTGCTTTTTTTTTTTTGGCATAATCAAAGTGGGTTTTGTGTTGAGTGATAATGATTATTTAAAAAAAAAACCCCCATTTTCCTAAATATCAAATTCTTTATTTATTTATTTATTTTTGGGTGTGGAAAACCACCAATTCAAGAAATGGAATAAACCCATTTTCTTTCCGCCTACGATGGTTTGAAAGAAAAAGAAATACTCACTTGAGATGGGAATGTTGTTGTTGTTTTTGGAAGCAGCCAAAGCCTGTCACCTTGTGACTCTTCTGATTGATGATGGGTCTCCATAGGGTTTGAATCAAGAATGTTGAAGGGAAAAAAATGAACAGAGTGTTTTGGCAGGGACACTATAAAGATCAGAGATTGAGAAAGAGAGGTGGAAGGGCATAACGCTACTTTCCATTCTTTAATTAAATATGTTGACCATTATTTTCCTCTTGCATATTTCTTTCTTTTCTACCCAAGTTTTGTTGCATTTTTTATCTTGTCACTAACAATTCATGTATTATTTCAATACATTGAACCTGGGTTTGGATGTCTGCGGGTGTGTTGATATTTGTATTTTGACTTGGATTTTGGGGTTGTATTTTGATAGATTTGTGGTTTGTACTTTGATAGTATTGCCTGATTTGATTTGTATTAGTTTTTTGGGTATATATTCTTCATGTTTGTTTATGTTTCTTCATGTTTGTGAATTGTGAGAAACTAATACAATGTATTAATTTTTTTTTTTCTTTTCTTTTGTTTTTTGTTTTTCTTGTTTTGGAAGGGGAGAGACATAAAATGGGTGTAAAAAGACTTATTCCCCCTTCTTTTTTAACAGAGGTGGGTAACAAAAACTAAACAGAAATAATCTCAAGTGGATAAAGTATTAAAAATGAAACTACGGGTGTGTAAGTTAAATTCGGGCTAAACCATAGATGGGTAATTTGTAATTATCCCAAAAAACAAAACAGGGTGAGAGTTGAGACTGGGAAAGCCTTTCCTATTTAATTTATTTATTTTGGTTTTTAGGTATTTGAATTTTTTTGGTTATGAATGTGTATTTAGTGGCTACATTATAGGACTAAGTAGTTATCTTTAAAAAAGAAAAAAAAAAGAAAAAAAAAAAAAAAAACCTTGATAACTCTCATTTAAATAAAAATTAAAAAAGAATAACTTGATGGCAAAACAAAATAACGTGAGAGATTTCCTATTTAATTTTTTTGTAGGCATTTAAATTTTTGTTATGTATGTGTACTTAGTGATTACATTATAGGACTCATCACACCCCTATTTTTTTTTTTAATGATTGAAAAATGTAGTAATCTTAAATTATAATATACTAGGCTCTGAGCAATGCTCAAAGACTTTTCTATTTTTTAGGAAAAAAAAGTTACTAATTTACATCCATTATAATTTGAAATTACTACATTTTTCAATTATTAAAAAACCTAGAAGTGTGATAAAACTCATCACACCCTTAAATTTTTTGTGATTAAAAAATGTAATAATTCTAAATGAGAAATACTAACGAATACTCTTAGGATATTGGTTAATAATTCATTTAAAGAAAATTTTTATAGGAAAAAGAAAAAAAAAATTAATGTTTGATAGCTTTTTTTTATTTCTCATAAAAGTGGTGCAAAAAGTTTCTTAAAATATATTGTTAAACAATGTCTTAAAAACACTCATTATTATGACTAATTTTAAATTATAATAAATATAAATTATTAAATTTTTTCTAAAAATTAGAAAAATATCTGATCACGGGCATACTCATGCCTAGTTTTCCTAAGGCTACTCGCTTGGGGCTGCCTTGTCCACCTAATACTATAGAATATGAATATGATGTATTCTAAAAATTGACCCACGTTGATATCATCCCTTGTCCCGCTAAAAGTACCTTACTAGGGTAGAGCCTAGATGTACTGTATTAACTACTCTTAAGGTTACAAGGAACACGGAATAGGCGATCTGGTCCACACACTGAGTACGAAAATATAACACGTATAATTTTTTTGTTGAGAAAAATATAACACGTATAATAACTGGCCAACCATCTGATATCAAACACGTAACCACTGCTTGTATGATTGATTAAGTTTGATCTTCTATTACATAATTTCCTTTCAAAAAAATAAAATAATTAGCGTTACGGTTGCTGCTATGTGTTCCCCCCGACTCCTGAATCCCGATCCTGCGGCGAAGAAATCGAATATTTCAAACTATTTCTCTCAGAAACTTCAAATTCAAATCCAAGTCCCAATCTTTTCAACTGGAACTGGGTTTTCTCCTTTTTCTTCTCTTCATCAAATTTATACTAGTAAGTAGTACTCCCTTCAACTGTGTGGTCCTTTCTTGAAGTTTTGCTGTATATTTGGACAAACAAAAGTTGATGTCTTTGTCTGATAAAGAGATCGCCAATGTTGGTGGCAGTGGTGGTGCTGCTGCTGCTGATGACGATGACAACAACAATTGTGTTGGTGGTGGGGTCCACGCCAGTGATGTTGTTGACGATGATGACAATGGAAAGAAGCAAAGAGGGTATGGATATGGATGTGGTGTTGGGTGTACGAGAAGTTTCACTAAAGCAAGGCAAGCGTTCCTAAATCCATTTACAAAAGCCAAGAAACAATTTCTCAGAAGAAAGAATAATAGGACTTCTTCTTCATCTTCTGGGTCTACTGGTGCCAGGATTTCAGGTAAGAGGTTTGGTTGTCTTAATAATGGTGGTAAAGGTTGTTGCTTTTGTTTAAGGCAACCTCAGACTTTGGAATCAAATTCTGGGTCTCGTACAAGTGATCCAAATGACCCAAATTTCACCTATGACATGCTGAAAGCTTTCATAGAGAATAATGATTTCTATTCCAAAGAATGCAATCCCCACTTTGATTTTGATCTCTCCTCACATGCTACTGAGTGAAGGACTTGTGTGAAATTGATTCCTCCGTTATATTTTTGTTCCTGTTGTTTGGTAGTGATTGCTGAGAATGTTATCAATAGTTGAACAGGTTACAGAACATACAGATTAAGGACAAGGATGGCTGGGTTATAATGCAATTCTAGGCATTTTCATATGAAATTATGAATTGCCTATGGAAGAGTTTGGGGCACTTTCTCATGTTCTGTGTGAGAATGAGGAAGTATGACAGTATGTCCTAGATGTTTCAGCCATTTTCCATGTTAGCTTCCAAAAGTATGCAACTATAAGCTGAGGATGCATTTGCACGAATTGCGAGAACCGGGATTATATCCATCCAATTGTCATTTTGGTTTAGAAATTTGGATGCAATTTTTGTTATCCTACGAGTCATTAGTCAACTCATATCATCCCTTATTGCTCCTTGAAGAAATTTAATTCTTTATTGAACATGTTAGTAAGTTTTTACATTCAGTGCAAAGTAAAGGTGTAAGTAGATGCTGTATAGTAAAAATCAATATGTTTTTTTAGAGGAAGAGTACATTGATCCATTGCTGGACTGGAACAGGTTGTTGAAACCATTGAATTCTTATAATTTGTATATCATTCTTTTTGATGGGGATGTGGAGATGGATTGCAAATTAATGAGAACAAATTCAGATCAGTTAATATTTTAGCAAAGATTTGGTCTGGTAACACGCACTTCTTTATAGTTTTACTTACATTTGTGTCTCTGCTGTAGCTTTTGGCTTTAACAGAATTTCCTATATCTATTCATTATTTTTTCAAGAATGCCACTATTATTAACATAGGCTTCTGGGATACATTTTAACATCCAACATGCGTGTGTTTTTTCTTTTCTTCCCTGATTTTTCTGTCATTGTATCTTGGTTTATAATTGGAGGAAAAAAGTTTCTTTAGAAATATTCTATAGCATTTTGGGTCAGATAGCATGAATTCTGATTATATGTCTTCTTCTTCTTTTTATTTTGTTTTTATTTTTTATATTTCCTGCTAGAAGAGTTCTGATTATATACTGTGTTTGAATATCTAGTCCATGGATAATAGGCTGCCAGTTTGGTGTTGACATTCTATGTCAGACTACATGTTGAGGAAATTGGGGAATGGTAATCAATAATGATTACAATGTCTTAACTCTTAGGCTTTGCTTCTAGGGGATCTTTTCTAAACTTCCAATTGAGTCTTTGTAATCGGTATTTTTTAAAGAGTCTTGGTAGTTTACTGGATTTTTCATTCTTCTGATATGCTTGCATCTGTTAGCACCCCAGTGGTATTCAGCTGCACAACTTATTAATATTTTACCAAGCAGCTGAGTTATTTGGTATTGTTTTAATATAATTTTTTTGGTGAAGAAACTATATTTCTACCTGTTGCCTATACTTGATCATCAGTTTGATATTGGAAACCAAGAAATGTATATATTCTTTTTGCTTCCTGAAGTTTTATTCCTAGCATATGGTAATGAAATTTTAATGCCAAGTAAAAAAAAAAGAAACATAAAAGTTTCTATAGGATGAACAATGTTCTTATAGTAAGCAACAATAAGATTCATTCAGAAATTCTTCTATAATCTAGTTTAGAGCATGATATGATTTCCATTTCTCAAATTTCTAGAAGAGCCTTATGAGAAATGAATATCTTTGTAGTCTGGCCTTTAAGAATCATATAGTTTCTTTCCCCTGACCTTGTCTAGCTAGTTTCTTGGAATGCTTGCATATTCTGATAACTAGTTTATGTAAAAAACTCTATGGTTTCAGCTTGCAACTTAATAGTTAAGTAATCAGTTGACCCATTTTACTAATTAGACTACCATGGTTATTTAATGAAGATACCATTCTTCTCCCTTCTCTTTATACTTTTATAAACTATTGAACATCAGTATGATGTTGGAATCAATTAAAGCACCTACCTTCTTCCCTGTCCTGATAGCTACCTTCCTAGTTTGGGGGACCATCTTAAAATTTATATAAGGACAACATTTCCTTTCATAGCACTTTTTGAGCACAAGATTGACTGGATTGCTACTAATCTCCAAAAGCTCCATAAGAATTGAAGATTCTTGAATTTGCAATTTAAGCTATCTTTGGTTAGAAAGGCAAACTGGTTTAATTCACTGTGACTGATGTTTAAGATAAGTTGGGGGCTTATAAAGTAACTGACCATGGCTTGTGGTTAATGAAATTTATCTTATGCCAATTACATGTACAGATCATTAGCTGTCTAGCTGATAAAGAGAAAAAATTTTGGAGGTAGAGTTAAAATTTTGGGAAAACATTATTCAGCTTATCTTTTGGCCCCAAATTTTGGAAGCTAGTTGGGAAAAGGTTCACACTCGTAAATAATGAATCTGTTTCTTCAGCAGAAGTAGCTTATCTCACCTAAGGAAAAAAAAATTAAAAAGCTTAGAGCATTTGTATCTGCAACTTCAATCCTATTTTATTTTACAATCTCAAAAAGCTATTTATTCAATTATCCCATACCATTTTATAACAAACCAACATCCCAACTTTTATTTTCCTATTCTACTTATTAAAATAATATATATTACCTACTAAAATAATATAATATATTTCAATACAACTCTCTCTCTTTCTTCTCCCCATCTCTCTCCCACTTTATCAATTAAAATATATTATAATGTTTACCAAAGTGCTACAGTGCCATCCTACATTTAGGATAGCACTAGCACAATTGCAAAAAAATTTGCAATCATAAGATTTTACAAGTCTGGCTGTTGGGCTTTTTTTGTGCCTTTATACTAAATTTTTCCTACATATACAATTTATAATTGACAATCGGAACGCTCTATTATGACTGGTAAATAGTTTAAAGGATCCCAAACATTTTAAGTCGTGTACATATACTTTTGTGCTGTATCTTTGTCTTCTGTTCACATAAGGAAACTTTGAAGCATAATTCACGTACAAGTTCACATGTTACAGATTCTGGATGATATATGGACGATTTTTGGACATCTGCTATTTGAAAAAGTGTTTTTATATTCTCTTTTCTTTTTGCTTTGCCATAGATAGATTTATTCTCTTGGAAATGCTTGCTAGAAGCTTTATCTTAAAAGTCTTCTACCACAAATGAATGGACCACAGTAACCTGGGACACCTTTGAGCAAAAGAAAAGATTAGAGAGTTAAGTACATATTTGATTTTTTATGCAAGCAGCGGTGATTGGGGCACAAAGAACTTCTGCTCGGAATATTTTAAAGCACATGAAAAGATATATTTAATCTCAACGGTACTATATAAGCAAGAAGTAAGAGCTACATATTAATTATGTAGCATGTACTTCACCCCAAAAAAAAATTATGTAGCATGTAAAGCACAATATATGAAGAGGAATTAATAGTTTTCTTGCTGGGTATCTGGGGGCAGATTTCTAGTAGTAAAATGCATCCATTTGAAACAGTTTAATTAGTTCAATTGTTGTTCAGATAAACCTTATTATGGGGTATTTAAACAGATAACATCAGGGGTGTTTTGCAAACCACAAGATTGAGTAACTATGAATAGTATAACAAGGTTTTTGTGTTGGTCAAATTTTATAAATTTGTATATGAATAGTTTTTGTATTACAATTGTAAACCAATTTTATAGTCTTATCAAACATTCCTATTATGTTTGACATCATCTTTTTCTTTTAACTTTTTAGCTTTTTAAAACCTCGTTTTTGTAATTAAACTTGCAATAATAGCATGAAAAAATGTCATGCAGCTGTGCTAATTGGTCTGTCACTCCTAGAATTCCTCAAGGTGGTGACACCAAAAACAGAATTATGATGGAAATGTCAAACACCATTTGCAAATTAAATTTAAGATGGAAATCCAAAGATGTATGGGTGGTGCCATTGTTGAATCACTTTCTCCTGATTCAACCCACAAAGACAAGAGGCAGTTTTTCTTAAGAATGCATAACATGTCCTACTTGTTTTCAGTTTGAGATACGAAAATGGGATGCCATAAAAGGAGTCCTTATCTTCAAGCCTTTTCAACAACATTTTTTTTGAGATGTACTAAGTCCCATCGGATAAGGAAAAGAATAAAAAGTGAGCACGTGCACGTGCAGGACAATATATTTGCCACCTATAAATATATAAAATATATATATATAAAATAAAAGTGAGGAAAGGAAAGGAAAGCATAGCAAAACAAAAAATCCTGTAATGTGATTGTGAGTGAGATTCCCTGTAGATCCGGAAAACTGACCCATCACCTCCACCAAGAGCCAGAGCAAGAGCGTAGTACATTGTGATTGGCAAAACACAAACCCATAATCCTGTTTATTGAATCTGACACAGGGGATTGAGGCCTACACGTGACTCCCATAGCTCACTTTGTTGCCACTCTTGTAGAATGTGTCCAAAGAAAAGAGTATGGGCTATCCCCATTCCCATTCCCATTCCCAACTTGTAACTTGTTCTTGTACAACTGAAGTCCCTACTTCTTGTTGTTGAGTTACTGTCCACTCTACCTCGCACAAACGCAACAAATTGAATCACATTATTTGTTTAAGTAATCAATTATGAGCAATAAACACTTACGAAGTGATCGATTATGAATAATGAACACCCTTTTATATGAATTCACTCCTCACGATTAATTATCTCCATCAAAACTATATCAAAATTTGGAACTTTCTCATAAAGCAAATTCTTTTTCTCTGTCTCCCACCCTACTTTCCATTTGTTTATTATTATCATCAATTTCTCATGTATGACTAATTGACAATCACCAAGGCTGTGTGATCCCACTTCCTATATTTTTATTTATAGCACATCTTTTGTTGGATTTATACCTATTTTTTAATGGGAACCGACTTAGCTGAAATAGAAAGTGATTTCAGCACTGTTAAGAGGCAGAGACGAATAGAAATTCAAGATCATGCTATTTATGGGTGTCATCAACGACCACTATAATCCTTCTTTGGAAACCAAACCGCCCTCCTTATTATAATATTTTAATATATGTATCACTGGCACAGCTGGTGACTCTCTCACTCCCCTTGGATCCATGTCTTGGAGACGTGTTACATAAAAATCATTCTGAACCCATCAAGAAAGTTTGTCTGTGAGTTTGTTTATCTATGAAAAAAATACTACTACTATTAGTACAGGTGGTCCCTGCGAAGTGCTGGGATTGAAGGCAAAGCACAGACAGTGGAGGTGGTGACCGAGATGATGTGGTTTTTTCCATGAAATGGGGTTGGGATTTACTGGACACACTTTGGATTCTCTAATAAAACTTTCTCCAACCTGCTTTGTATCTCAGTTTGAGCCAGACTGATTCTCAGACATCTGGGTTTTGTTTCCTGAAGCTTTAAAAAACAAGGTTAGAGTTTTTTCCATTTCTTTCTTTTACATCTTCTGTAAAAACTTACTTCTTTACTCGGATTGAACATCTACTTTAGAAATTGTTGTCAGTCATAGCCCATGTATGAGTTAAAGTTTTCGTCTTGTCAATTTAATTGATCAGTTGTTGTACTCGTACCCCTTATCTTTCTTGGCTTTTGTTTTTGCTGAACTGCAACTATTCTTTACTGTGTGGTTTAAAAATTAGTGTCTGTTAACGTTTTATATATGCGGCTTTATACTTAATCAATAAATGGTGTGCTTTACAAAAGCAATATTACATTCTATTGTTATCTGTTGATACTGTTAAGTGTTAACTGTGTTGCTGTCATTGATGCAAATATGCTTCAAAGAATCAAAGATAATCACAAGGAATCTTTGTTGTTTCTACTCTTTATTATGTTGCTGTAACTAATGGAAATATGCTTCATACAATCAAAAAGCATACTTATTTTACTAATCTTAAGGAAAAAGACTTGTATATTGATTTAGTTGTGAACAGATTTCTCCCTTCTCTGTATACACAGTGTCCTTATATTGAATGATTGAGGGAGATATTTAGAAAATTTTGATGTTTTTAGAGCATATTCATAATACTTCCTGTGCTAGTGCGACGCTATTGTTATTCTTACTGATAATACTAATACTACTGTGATGATGATGATGATGGATATCATGACAATGACAATGATCACAATAATAACTATATAATTATTTACTAGAATCAATTTTGGCAGCCCTTTTGATATGTTCTCATTCATGGGTTTTTTTTTTTTTTTTTTTTTTTTGGAATTTAGTTTGGGTGAGAATGTCTTCTTCAAGGCCCAGCCGTTCATCCAACAATTCAGGGCGCTCAAGACACAGTGCCAGGATTATTGCTCAGACCACTGTTGATGCAAAGCTTCACGCAGATTTTGAGTCATCGGGTGATTCTTTTGATTACTCTAGCTCAGTGCGTGTTACCAGTGCAGTTACTGGGGATCAACAACCCAGGTCTGACAAAGTAACCACAGCTTACCTCCATCACATACAGAAAGGCAAGCTGATCCAGCCATTTGGTTGCTTGCTAGCCTTAGATGACAAAACTTTCAAGGTCATTGCATACAGTGAGAATGCCCCTGAAATGCTGACCATGGTCAGTCATGCAGTCCCAAGTGTTGGAGACCACCCAGTTCTTGGCATTGGAACAGATGTAAGGACTATTTTCACTGCTCCCAGTGCCTCTGCATTGCAAAAGGCCCTAGGGTTTGCAGATGTTTCTCTTTTGAATCCCATTTTAGTCCATTGCAAGACATCTGGGAAGCCCTTTTACGCAATTGTGCATCGGGTAACAAGTAGCTTGATCATTGATTTTGAGCCAGTGAAGCCTTATGAAGTCCCGATGACGGCTGCTGGTGCCCTGCAATCATACAAGCTTGCAGCCAAAGCAATTACCCGATTGCAGTCTTTGCCTAGTGGTAGCATGGAAAGGCTTTGTGATACAATGGTTCAGGAGGTTTTTGAGCTCACAGGTTATGACAGGGTGATGGCATATAAATTTCATGATGATGATCATGGTGAAGTGGTCTCTGAGATTACAAAGCCAGGACTAGAGCCATATCTGGGTTTGCATTATCCAGCCACTGATATCCCTCAGGCTGCTCGTTTCTTATTTATGAAGAATAAGGTCCGTCTGATTGTTGATTGTCACGCCAGAAATGTGAAGGTGCTTCAAGATGAGAAGCTTCCATTTGATCTGACATTGTGTGGTTCAACCTTAAGGGCTCCACACAGTTGCCATTTACAGTACATGGAGAATATGAATTCCATTGCTTCTCTGGTTATGGCAGTTGTAGTCAATGAGGGGGATGAAGAAGGGGACAACTCTAACTCTGTGCAGCCTCAAAAGAGAAAGAGACTTTGGGGTTTAGTAGTATGCCATAACACAACTCCAAGGTTTGTTCCATTCCCTCTTAGGTATGCTTGTGAGTTCCTAGCCCAAGTATTTGCCATTCATGTGAATAAGGAATTGGAGTTGGAAAATCAAATTGTTGAGAAGAACATATTGCGTACCCAAACACTCTTGTGCGATTTGCTGATGCGAGATGCACCCTTGGGAATTGTTTCACAAAGCCCAAATATAATGGATCTCGTGAAGTGTGATGGTGCTGTCCTACTATACAAGAATAAGATATGGAGACTGGGAGTTACTCCAAGTGATTTCCAGCTGCATGACATAGCATCATGGCTCGAGGAGTACCATATGGATTCTACAGGTTTGAGTACAGATAGTCTGTATGATGCGGGGTTCCCAGGGGCTCTTGCGCTTGGTGATGAAGTATGTGGAATGGCAGCTGTGAGGATAACTTCCAAGGACATGATTTTCTGGTTTCGCTCCCACACTGCTGCTGAAATTCAATGGGGTGGTGCAAAGCATGAACCTGGTGAGAAGGATGACGGTAGGAGGATGCACCCGAGATCTTCATTCAAGGCTTTCCTTGATGTTGTCAAGACAAGGAGTTTACCCTGGAAGGACTATGAAATGGATGCAATCCATTCTTTGCAGCTTATCTTGAGGAACGCATTTAAAGATGTTGAAGCGACAAATATAAGTAACAATGCAATTAACATGAAGCTCAGTGACCTCAAAATTGAAGGGATGCAAGAACTGGAAGCAGTGACAAGTGAGATGGTCCGTTTAATTGAAACAGCCACAGTGCCAATTCTGGCAGTTGATGTTGATGGGCTGATTAATGGGTGGAATACAAAGATTGCAGAGTTAACTGGTCTTGCTGTTGATAAAGCAATTGGAAATCATTTTCTCACACTTGTAGAAGATTCTTCGACTGATATAGTCAAAAGGATGTTGTCCTTGGCACTGCAGGGTATGCTCCATCCAGATTTCCCCCCCCCCCCCCCCCTATAATTTGATAGCTGGGGTTGGAGGATTTGAACTCTAGACATCTTTGTTAGAAACAACAAGAAGTGTCAGTTGAGCTACAAGGCTTTTGGCTATCCAAATTTTCTATTTTAACTTCATAAAATTATTAACTCAAACTAGTAATGTAGATATGCATAAGCATGAGTTAGTGTGTGACACTTAGGCATATCCAAATTATTTTATCTAATACCATGCTTGTGCATCAAATTAATTGAGAAGTGTGAGAAAGCACAAGAGATATTGGAGTTAATGGCTTGGGATGTGTTCACCATGCCTGAAACAAAGGGATTTGATATTTTTTTAGTGCTTTTTTTTCTTTTGTTTCTTAAGAATTTATAATAATTTGTTTATGTTCTTTTACCTTCTCATTTGATCAGGAAAAGAAGAGCAGAACATCCAATTCGAGATCAAAACACATGGGTCTAAGAGTGATTCTGGTCCCATCAGCTTAGTTGTGAATGCATGTGCAAGTAAGGATGTTCGAGATAATGTTGTGGGGGTTTGTTTTGTGGCCCAGGACATCACTGGTCAGAAGATAGTCATGGATAAGTTCACCAGGATTGAAGGCGATTACAAAGCTATTGTACAAAATCCGAACCCATTGATTCCTCCAATATTTGGTACGGATGAATTTGGGTGGTGCTGTGAGTGGAATCCAGCAATGACAACAGTAAGTGGGTGGACACGAGAGGAAGTGATAGATAAAATGCTCTTGGGGGAGGTTTTTGGGACACATACATCTTGCTGTCGCCTCAAGAATCAGGAAGCTTTTGTAAATCTTGGAGTTGTACTTAATAATGTAATGACTGGTCAGGAATCTGAGAAGGTCACTTTCAGTTTCTTTGCTCGGAGTGGAAAGTATGTGGAGTGCCTGCTATGTGTGAGTAAGAAATTGGACAGAGAGGGTGCAGTCACTGGGGTCTTTTGCTTCTTGCAGCTTGCTAGCCAGGAGCTGCAACAAGCACTTCATATACAGCGTTTATCTGAGCAAACTGCCATGAAGAGATTGAAAGCATTGGCTTATATAAAAAGGCAGATACGAAATCCTTTATCTGGGATTATATTTTCTCGGAAAATGATGGAAGGTACTGAGTTAGGAGTTGAACAAAAACAGCTTCTGCATACTAGTGTCCAGTGCCAGCACCAGATCAGCAAGGTTATTGACGACTCAGATCTTGATAGCATCATTGATGGGTATGATATATTTAAACTCTTAACAAGTGACTTTCCTATCCTTTTATGTTATTACAAATCCATGCATTTATCAAAAGAAATTTCCATACTCTGCTGCACTTCATCCTATGTGGTTTCATGACTATAGATGGAATAATTAGATGAGTAGAAAAAGATGATCAGGCCTAGGTTTTTAGAGTCTACCAGATCATTTTGATTCATTACTAAAGTAGTATGATGAAGCCTATAGTGAAGAAATTTCTGGTAAAATACTGTCGTCAAAATTGATCCACTATAGTAATCTTTATACACAACTATAAGAAGGTTATTGATTTTAATGCCCATACTATTTTTTAGAAGAGTTATTTGCTATTGCACAGGGTAGCGTCAATTTACATGATGAAGTGTTAAGAATACCAGGATTACATAAGGATAACAAAGGGAGTAAATCTATTTCTCCAGTTTTAATTCTGACCATGATTTATTATAACCTAATAATTTCTTTTCCCTTTGTTGTATGAATTCTCTACAGCTACTTGGATCTCGAAATGGTTGAATTTACACTGCATGAAATATTGGCTGCCTCTATAAGTCAAGTCATGGCAAAGAGCAATGACAAGGGTATCCTAATGGTCAATGATGTGGCAGAAGAGATTGTGAATGAAACCTTATATGGTGATAGTATTAGGCTTCAACAGGTCTTAGCTGATTTCTTGTTGATATCAGTAAATTATGCAGCAACTGGAGGCCAGCTTAATGTTGCAGCCAGTTTGACCAAGGATCAACTGGGGCAATCTGTTCATCTTGCACGTCTTGAGCTCAGGTACAAACTCCTTGGGCACAAATTGACACTGAGTCCATAAAAAATATTAGTACATCTGTTTCTGCTGTGTGTAGTCTGCTCCTAACGTGAATTTGAGTGCATAAAAGAACAAAAAATTCTTGGACCTGATGCATATAGCCATTATTCAGACAAATACTTGACCTTGCGAATAGAAGGAACTTGTACTTGCTCCTGACTTCTACGAGCACACAGAGTACTTATCTTCATCCAGAGTCATAACCTTTTAAATTTATTTCTTGGATCAGGATTTCACATTCAGGTGGAGGGGTGCCAGAAGCATTGCTGAACCAGATGTTTGGAACTGATGGAGATCCATCTGAGGAGGGAATCAGCCTGTTCATTAGCAGAAAGCTATTAAAGCTCATGAATGGAGATGTACGGTATCTAAGGGAAGCAGGAAAATCAACCTTCATCATATCTGTTGAACTTGCTGCCACACATAAGTAGCAGGCCTAAAAGATTTTCAAAGAAAAATGTTGTGCAATCTATTTATTACCGTTTGAGAAGAACAGAAGCTCAAAGCTGTATTTCACTTGCAATGTAATTCTCCTTTATTTATGTCTTTTGTTGACATTTTTGTGTTGGTTTAACCTGTAAATAAGCAAGTTTGCAATGTTTTCTAATCAAGTTTCCCATTGCTAGGAAACTCTTAGATTTGTGGCATTTGTTTTATGAATGCCATAATGGTTCCCTCTTGAGCAATCTTGCAGAGAGGACAGCTGATAGAAATCTCCTTTAGTTGCTTCAATAGGTTGAAGGAGCTGGTAAGGAAATCTTCTTCGTAAGGTTTCGGATGGTAAATTGAGGTATAGACTAGATAGATGATTATAGTCATTTGGCTGACTATTGAACGAAAAAGCTTGCAGCTAACTCAAAAAGGACAACAATTACCAGAGATTGTTTGTCCTTTCTGTTCTGGCTATTCAGCTGAGAATGATTTTGGCTGGGGTTTCTCAAATGATGATGGCAAAAACGTTACAAAGACTCGTGCCTAATAATCCATCTTGGAAAGCAACTTCCCAAGTGAATATATGCCTTTTTCCTTGTTGGTATTCTGTTTAGATTGCTTTTGATCAGTAATTTTTAGATCTGTGTTGTTGGAACTTCTAGATCTATGTATTTTTGGATTTCACAAGTTTTTTGCGCTGTTTCTTATATTCTCCTTGTACTTGGATTTCACCCTCTTCTCTTTTTAATGAATTTTATCATGAGGACTATAATCAACATACATTAAACTTCTATTTTAGCCCTTTCGAGAATAATCTTTCACATAATTTCTTGGTTCCTATATTTCTTTTGGTTCATTTGAAGCTCATTAGATTAAGCTCAGCAAACAATGGGGTGAAGGTGTTGGGATTAATGCCCTTAAATCCTATTGTATGATGTTATGTATGATATTATATATGGCATGATGTATGACATGATGTATAACTTAATATTGTAATTAATAAAGTTGTTTTTTTTATTATCTAAAATAATGATAACATGAATATTCAGACATTATTATATAGTCCATGGATGCATAGTATATGATTTACGTGAAAAATCACAGAAGATATAAATCACAAGTTCTTTGTAAACTCAGAATTTTAATTCGTAGTCGGTGATGAAATTAGGCATTTCATCTACGACGACTATAACATGTCAACTAAGATGATTTGTCTTGATCATGAAAGTGGTATTAAATATAATTAATGGTAACTTTGGACTTGTTAAAAGTCGACAGAAAAAGCTCAAGATCCATTGGAACTAGTGTCTTATTTGTTCCCTTTTGGTCTCACTTCAAGCCACATACTAGAGCCCAATTGGAAATGCCCAAAACCTAGCCCAATTAGATAATTAATTATTATGAGAGAAACATACAAAATTTTGAAATAAACAACAAGTTTATGAAATGGCATGAATGTGAGTGTTGGACACTTTTTCATTTTCTCTAGAACATACACATATAACTGATTAAAAGACCATACATCTTGGCGTTAGTGGAATTGGAGTGAAGATTGAAAGTGTCCTTGAGAACTTTTGATCTTTGGTTTTGAAATTTACTACACTAAGATACACTCTCTTGTTCTATATTCTAAAACTTACATAGTGCATGTTATCAATTGCGAATGAATTAGATCTGTTAATTTTTCGCTGCGTATGTTTTGTATGCAATACAAACATGTGATTATCCAACAAAAGGGGTTTTTTCTTTTTTATTTTATTAAATGAAAACTCCATTTCTCATTAATAAACTATCCGAACTAGTTTTGAGAGAGACTTTTCAAACTTCTTATATATCTTTTATTTTTTGTGAATTTTGAAAATCTAACTGTTGAATTTTATATTCTTTATGTTCTTAACATGCATATTCAATTTTGTTCAAATCAGATGTTATTTAATATTTGATTAATAAACTTATTTTTTATATACAATTTTAGATCACAAAAACTTGAAATTTTAACATTTGTTTGATGCCATAGCAATTAATTTTTGATCTTCTTGAAATTTTGCAAGCATAAAGGATATAATAAGATTATGCAATCCAACGGTTAGATTTTCAAAATTCACATTTAGTATATATATATATATATATATGAGGAATTTGTAGGGTTTTTCTCCAAATTAGTTTGGAAAGAAACTTTGTTCATTACTAACTCTTTCTAATTAGCTCAACTTGTGGGGTGAAGGGATTTTTTATTTTATTATTTTATTTTATTAAACGGAAACCCCATTTATCTCACTTTCTAGTTGGCTTAACCTGTGTAATCTCTCGTCATCGAATAAGAGATCTAGGGTTTAAACCCATCTACACTGAAAATCAATTGGCTTTTCTAGCTTAATAGTAAAGAGCAATCGTCATGGAATAGTGGTCATAGTTTGAAATACTATTAATCTATCCAAAAAATACACCACATTTCTCCAATCTAAGGTAGGAATTTTTTTGGTCCCATTCTTAAAATCCTTGTGCTTGGCCCTTATTTGGCTCTTAAATTTTTCACAGGACAAGTAATATTGTCAAGTTAGGCAATGGATTTTCTCCTTAACAATACCACAGGAAGAAGAAAAAAAAGCTCCAAGTAAAAACCAATTAATGTCTTGGTCTTAGAGTAAAAATTAATTATCTTAGAATGGATGTCATAAATTTAAATCATATTGTATAAAAATAATAAACTAAAATAAAACACCATGGATCAAGTTTTAACTCTCATTGCAAGCTAAACATGAAATTTCACGATCTACTGAAAAACTTGGTGGAAGTAATAGAGGTAATGGTCAAATGGAGCTCTTCCAAGATGCTATTGATGAGTGTGGAATTCTTGGACCTTGGCTTTTCAGGTTCCGCAATTACTTGGCAAAAACATTTCAAATCTAGCCATTCTATATGGGAGAGGCTTGATCAAACTTTAGCTTCGAGTGATTGGTTCCTTAAAAAGATTAAAAAGAGTTCTATAAATATTATTTTAGAACATCAGAGTGTTTTCACCAAAAATAGGTTAATTTCAGATAATATATTGGTAACTTTTGAAACTCTCTACGGTATGTAGAATCACAAGTCTGAAAAAGAAGGGTACATGACTCTCAAACTCAACATGAGTAAGGCGTTTGATATGGTAGAATGAATTTTCTTGGAGGTTATGATGAGGAAGCTCAGTTTCCAAGAAAATGGATTGCTTTTATGCCGGTATGTGTTCACCCTATTTTTTTATTCCTTCCTTGTTAATGGTAAATCCAAAGGTATGATTTCTCCAACTAGGGGAATCCATCAAGGAGACCTCCTCTTCCTTTTATGTACTGAAGGATTCCATGGCATTATTTCACAAGCGGCTATCGATGAAGCTATTAGAGATTACTCTCTATGCAGGTGAAGCCCAAGACTATCCCATCTACTCTTTACGAATGACAATCTTCTTTTTTGTAAAGCTACTTGTGATGAATGCAATAAAGTCTTGGAGTTGTTGTCCACTTATAAGAAAATTTCAGGCCAAAAGATTAATAGAGAGAAAACAAATGTCTTTTTTAGTAAGTTCGCCTCGTCAACCTTGCGACAAGTAATTAGAGATACCTTAGGTGTGGTCGAAATCTAGCAATTTGAGAAGTACTTGGGGCTGCCTTCTCTTGTGAGGAGGCAAAAGAAAACAAGTTTTAACTATATTAAAGAGAGGGTGTGTCAAAAATTACAAGGGTGGGAGACTAAGTTACTATCACAAGTAGACAGAGAGGTTCTAATAAAAGCTGTAGCATAGGCCATCCCCACATATGATATATGTT
This sequence comes from Quercus variabilis, assembly GCA_030445155.1. Taxonomy (NCBI): domain Eukaryota; kingdom Viridiplantae; phylum Streptophyta; class Magnoliopsida; order Fagales; family Fagaceae; genus Quercus; species Quercus variabilis. The sequence goes on from CP129447.1 coordinate 215,865, forward strand.
GCTTTAAGCTCGCAATGGGTCTATGTAATAAGATTGAAAGTCTTATTCGAAAAATTTGGTGGAGAAAATTGGATGATCCCCGAAAGATTCATTGGGTAAACTGGAAAGATATGTGTAAACAGAAGTTTGATGGTGGGATGGGGTTCAAAGGTCTTGCCTTTTTAAATGAAACTCTCCTAGCCAAACAAGCTTGGCAGCTGCTGCATAACCAAAAATCTATCTTTTATAGAGTTTTCAAGATGAGATTTTTTCCTAAATAATCTATCTTGGAAGCCAAAGATTCTAATTCTGGGTCTTATGCTTGTAAGAGCATTTTAAAAGGGAATGATGTGCTTAGGTGTGTTTTCTTTGGCGGGGTTGGTAGTGGTGCATTAGTGAAGATCTGGCAAGACGATTGGCTACCTATTCTGAACCAACCGAAGGTCCTTTGTCCAATTTTCAATGACTACGATGACGCTCTAGTGAGTTATTTAATTAATCTAGAAAGTAAACAGTGGCATGCTGAGCTGATTGATTCAATCTTTTCACCCTAAGAATCTATGACTATAAAATCCATACCTTTGAGTCGTTTCACTAATGATAATAAAAATTGTTAGCCTCATGATCCGAAGGAAATTTATTCAATTAAATCTGGATATCACTTCTTTCAAAGTGATAATCAACTCCCCAACCTAAATCCAAGAAATAGCTCTAAAAAATTTTGGAAGAAAGTTTGGGGAATGGCTACTCCTGGAAGGTTAAAAACATGTTTTTGGAGGGCTTGCAAAAGCAAATTTGGAGCGTCAAAGGGTAATTGAGGACTCTATTTGTGATCACTATAAATCAGCTCCAATGGTATGCTCTAAATCAACTTTGATGGAGCCATGTTCTAGAAAGAAGGTCGAGCTAGTATATAGGTTATCAGTAGGGTTGAGAAGGGTTTAACTATAGCACCTTTGTCTTAGAATATGGCTCTTCCTCAGTCTACTGCAGAGATTGAAGCTTTGGCAGCAATGAAGGCTCTCAAGTTCTCTCAAGATCTTGGAAATTTAGAAGTTGTTTTGGAAGGTGATTTAGGGCATATTTGGTACACTATAATAGACATTGTAATGGAGTATATGAGAATAATCATCTAATTATTTGGTTATGTTTTTATTACAAGCAATAGCTATTCCTTAGTAATAGCTATTCTTTAAAATAAAAAATAGCTTTTTTATTTTTACAAGATATAATTTCTACTCTAACTTAATAGAAGTATATATGTGTGTGAAGCTTCCTCTTGGAGACTTGAACCTTGGCTCTAGCCCCCCCCCCCCTCCACATCCTATAAGCACTTATACTTGTAGAGTGATCACCGTACTAAGGGTACGCTTAGTATACTGAATGAGAATTATAACAGGAATTGTAATCTTTATTACTAGTAATAAAATGTGTTATAATGTAATAACTAAACTTATTCATTAGTTTGGTTGTAAATTATAACATTAGAATGAAACTTAACATTTATTTTAAGAAATATAGTATTCATACAATTAGATTTCCTTAAAAATTGTTATTTTTAAATTTAAGAAAGATATATGTTATTTTTCATGATTTTTTATTTTTATAATTATTAGATGTTTATGGAATGTTTGTTTATTTAGAAATATATTATGTTTTTGAAATTAATGCACTTACTAAGGAATAACTAATACAACATTTTAAAGAGGAATAATTATTCCTCATTTTGAAGAATAGCTATTTATAAAAAATAACTGTGGGGCCCGAGGGCCCAGAACCCCCGGCCCACCTTTAGGCTGGCCCAAGGCCCAAGCCGAGGAGGGCAATCATCCCAGATAGTCGGCTTAAGGGTTTTAGCTCTTCTCAGACCCGAGCCGAGGACACACCCCTCCTCGGCACACCTAGTCTAATCCAGGTAGGGGGCAGACCCAGAATAGGTGGTCACATCCACACTTAACGAGTATGCCTGATCCTCCAGGCTACATTAATGATGACAAGACCCTTCACTGAAAAGCCTTGGAAGCAGCAACCCCCAGGATAGTGGGGAACCTGTCTGATGGGACAAGTCCTGAACCAGTAGCCCGGATGGCCAACAGCTGTAAGGCCAGGATCGAGCTAAAGGGCGTATATAAGGCAAAGAACCCCCCTTGTGAAGGGGGGCCTCCTCGGACGTCAGCCGAGGAGCAACCCCAGGCGAAGAGTAATAGACGAAAAGTTCAAGGAAGACCGGCAAGGGACCGGCCGGAGCCAAACCCTTTGCCCCACTCTCTACAAATTCATTGTCGGGGGCCCACCTCCGAAAAAGGAGCCCCTACAATAACTATTCCTTATAATAAAAACATAACCAAACTAAAGAATAGTTAAACCATAGAAATAATTATTACATTACAACGCTTATTATAGTCTACTAAACATGCCCTAAGGGTGCGCAGTGATAAAATAAAGAATAGTTATTTATTCTCAATATGATTTTAATTGCTATTCCTTAACCTACATAATTATCCAAAAAAAAAAAATCTATTAAAAGAAAGTTACCAAAATACCTAAGGCTACTATTGCTAGTCTCTTCTCCATTAAATACTCTCTCTCTCTCATAACTGTAGCTTCATTGACGATGTCTGTGTTGAAATTTTCTTTAGGTTTTTGATGAGATTTCTTTTAAATTTTATTGGTTGTTCTACCACCACGAGATAATGGATGGTTTTGTTTTTTCTTCTTCTCTTTACCAAATGGTTGTTTTTTCTTCTTCTCTTTACCAAATGGATGGGATTTTTCTTTATATATATATATATATATATATATAAAGAACAACCCCAGTAACGCACTAGCATCGCAAATCTTTATTATCTGTTGGTGGTAGAAGTCCTTGGCTTCGGATGACAACTGACAATACTTGTTTCATACAATTTTATTTTAGAAATAGGGAATTCCTTTAAAAGGGGTATTATAGGAAATTTCACTATAATATGATGCAATTCCACTACTTAAGAATTCTATTCCTTCCCCTCCAAAAAAAAAAAAAAATAAATAAATAAATTCTATTCCTTTGTTATCACCAAACAATGTATAGTAATAATTATTCCATTCTAACCTCATGTATCTCTTATAATACTTATTCCTATTATATTTTAATGGTGATTACAATATACTAAATATGCTCTTAGAGTTGATTACTAACTCATTGAAGAGCAATGAAGAATCTCTAGTTGCTTATGGTCATTTAATTTTCGATTCAAAAGTGTTTGCAAGATCTTTCCGTTCAATTAGTTTTTCACATACTCGTAGTCAGAATAAATCTATAACTCATAACTTTGCCAAACATGCTAATCATGTCACAAGTTTTACGTTTCCCACAAACAAAAATAAAAAGACTAAATACTTATTATTCCACATGAAAATAAAGGTTAATGTTAAAATTTATTTATTAATTTTTTGAGAAAAATTAATTAATTTGAAGCAGAAAAAAATTTCAAAATTTATTAATGCATATCAAACATGACCTTGACTAGAGCCAGTATAATTCAATTTCATTAGTTCATTATTAATACCCACGAAAAACAAAATATATGGGTGTAATTAGCAATTAAAAAAAAAAGGTAATATAATAGTAGTAAGATAAGAGGGTAATTGTATATAAATGGGAAAAGAAGTAGGGTTTAGGCGTAAATAGAGAAAGTAGAAATTAGAAAGAAACCCTGGGGCCTGGATACAAGCCGCACCCGGTTTATAATAAGAGAGAGAGAGAGAGAGAGAGAGAGAGTAGTCTAATATACTCTATAGACAGACACACAGAAACAGACGCAAAGCAAAACAACGCTACTATGAAGATGGAGATTCGGACATTGTCTTTCCCTGCCGATAGTCCGCCGCCTCTACCGGTGATTGTGGCTGCCAAGCTCGCCGGCCTTGCTCTTCCAATCGATACTTCCCTACCTCCTAATTCTGCTCCCACGCTTCTCTTCTCTGATGGGTATTCATTCTTCTTCTTTTTCGATAAAGATTTGTTTTTTCTTCCTAAAGCTTAGATTTTGCGTATCTGTTTTTATATTTACTTATATGGGTCTGGTCTTTTTAGTTGAATTGATGTATTGGGTTTTGTTTCTTATATGTTTCTGCTGCTTCCACGACTTATAGGGATTCCATTTCCATCTATCTATGTTCTTTATTCAATCAGTGTACCCCTTTTATGGTTCTCAAGTTAAAACCCAAAGATGTTGTCTTTTATCCATATGTAATGTAATCACTGTGAGAGATTTTAGAGATTCTACAGTACTCAAACTCAACCTCTGCATTGTAGGCTTAAATTACATGGAACATATGTGCTTCTTCGCTATATTGCTCGTGTTGCTAGCCTTCCCAATTTCTATGGACAGAATGCATATGAATCTGGCCAGGTTATTTTCTTTGGAATCTTTTCTTAAGTTGTTTTCTGTTAATGTTTCACTTCATTCTAATCCTGCTGTTGCTTCTTCTCAGATTGATGAGTGGCTGGAATATGCCCCCGTCTTTTCATTGGGTCCTGCATTTGAGAATGCGTGCAAGCACGTTGATGATTTTTTGCAGAGTCGTACCTTTCTGGTCGGTTGCTGCTTCTCAATTGCAGATGTTGCAATCTGGTCTGCTCTTGCAGGTACAACCTTCGGAGACTGCCTATTTATATATTTTTTATTCAGACATTTTTAAGCCACCTCATGGTGAATAATCAATGTCTATATTCCCCTTATTATACACGAATTTTCGTGTTTTATCATCTAAAGATATCCTTACCAAAAATTTCCTTCACATACCATTGGAGGGATCATCTGATTACTTCTCCATAACCCCTTTTCGTGGATAGGGTTATGACATTTTATCCATAAATTACCACTTATACTTATATATATATATATATATATATATATTAAAGTCACATGTTTTATTGCATTCTTTCTGATAGTTATGGTGGATTAGATGGATTATAATGATGCTTTTGGCATTTTCATAATATATACCCTCATACTAGGGAATTTCTTTCAGCATGATGGATCCAGTTCCTTGCCATGGTTTAACAAGATCATTTTTTTTTTTTGGTAGATGACAATTAAAATGTTCCCTATTAGATGATCAAATGAGTGTGTTCTATGGATTTTTAATATTCTTTTCTTTGCAGGAAGTGGACAGAGATGGGAAAGTTTGAGGAAGTCAACAAAGTACCAAAATCTCACACGGTGGTTCAATTCTATATTGGCAGAATATAATGATGCCTTGAATGAAGTCACAGCTCTATATGTTGGCAAAAGAGGATCGGGAAAGCCAACTGCTTCCAAATTGAAGGAGCAACAGGGTGCCAGTAATCAATCGAAGAGTTCATACGAAATAGATCTTCCAGAAGCTGAGGTCGGAAAGGTACGTTTACGGTTTGCACCAGAACCCAGTGGTTATCTTCACATTGGGCACGCGAAAGCAGCCCTGTTGAACCAGTATTTTGCTCAGCAATACCAAGGCGTAGTTATTGTGCGGTTTGATGACACAAATCCTGCCAAAGAGAGCAATGAGTTTGTGGAAAATCTTCTGAAGGATATAGAGACTTTGGGTATCAAGTATGTTGCTGTTACATATACCTCAGATTACTTTCCTCAGATGATGGAAATGGCTGAGAATTTGATTCGCCAGGGTAAAGCGTATATTGATGATACACCACGTGAGCAAATGCAGAAAGAAAGAATGGATGGGATTGAATCAAGATGTCGAAACAATAGTGTGGAGGAGAATCTGAAATTATGGAAGGAAATGATTGCAGGATCTGAAAGGGGTTTGCAGTGCTGTCTCCGTGGGAAGCTGGATATGCAAGACCCAAATAAATCACTTCGAGATCCAGTATATTACCGTTGCAATCCAATTCCCCATCATCGGATTGGCTCCAAGTATAAGATATACCCAACTTATGATTTTGCATGTCCATTTGTTGATGCCATAGAAGGTATAACACATGCATTAAGATCTAGTGAATACCATGACCGAAATGCTCAGTATCACCGGATTCAAATGGATATGGGATTGAGAAAGGTCTACCTTTATGAATTTAGCCGTCTGAATATGGTTTATACACTTCTCAGCAAGCGCAAACTTCTATGGTTTGTTGAGAAGGGAAAGGTGGATGGGTGGGATGATGCTCGATTTCCAACAGTACAAGGTATCATTCGTAGAGGACTAAAGGTTGAAGCATTGATACAGTTTATTCTTGAACAGGTAATTTTTCGGTACAATTTCACTACTGATATGGAAAAAAAAAATGTACATATATATATATATTTTTCGTGTCAAATTCAGATTCAAAACCTTGCATAATGGTCTCTAGCTTCTTGAAATTGTCATTAGTTCCTGATCATGAAACTTTTTGTTTATTGATTTGCACTCTTATTGTACAAGACAGTTATTCTTAGATTGGTCTTCATGAAGAGGTTATCAATTATCTTAGTGTTATTCTGTTTCAGGGGGCATCAAAAAATCTCAATCTAATGGAATGGGATAAACTATGGACCATTAATAAGAAGATCATTGATCCTGTGTGCCCCAGGCATACTGCTGTCATTGAGGAAGGACGTGTGCTAATCACCCTGACAAATGGTCCTGAGAAACCATTTGCCCGCATCATACCAAGGCATAAGAAGTATGAAGGAGCTGGGGATAAATGTACTACTTTCACGAGGAGGATATGGATTGACAAGGCTGACGCAGAATCTATCTCAGCGGATGAGGAGATAACTTTGATGGATTGGGGCAATGCTATTGTGAAGCAAGTAGAGAAGGACCATGATGGAAACATCACCCAGCTGAGTGGGATGTTGCATCTTGAAGGATCTGTCAAGACCACAAAGTTGAAGCTTACTTGGCTCCCTGAAACAAGTGAGCTAGTTAACCTTACTCTGGTGGATTTTGACTATCTAATTACAAAGAAGAAGGTACGTGCTAGTCAACTGAAGATCAGCTTTTTCTATGAAAAAAATGTAAATTTCATATAGTGCTTAATTCTAGATTATCACTACCATGCTTTATCTTCCATAAAATATCAACCAGTTAACAACAAGATGGACTATTTGTTGTTGTTATTCTCTTCTGGGAATTATCTTGCTCTAAGAGATTTATTGGTTATAATCTGCTGATGTGGACAACATAGATGTCACAGTATGACATATATGTATTCAAAGTTTTGAAAAGCTTAACATGAGGGCCTTCATTTATAAACCTGTTGATCTATTTGACTGGAACCTAGTTAGGCACTTGTGGCAAAAATGATAGGCTTGTTTTTAATGATCATCAATCAGTTCATAATATAGATATGATAACATGTATCTTGAGTGGAAGTGCATTGTAGTCGTGAACATATAAATAGGTTCCATAAATATACACATGCTCTCATTTCTTAGAAATTGGATATGGGTTTGTGTGGTTTTCAAACAGTTTCAGACTTTTGTCATGGCTGTCATGTCTAAGTGTATTGATCAACATATGGAAAAGAATGCCACATTTTAGTCTGTAAGTTGTGATTGCTGCTTGAAGGTTGGTGTGTGATTTAAAATAACTGTGTTTGTAACTTTTGATTGCAGCTTGAGGAAGGAGAGGATTTCCTTGATGTGCTTAACCCATGTACAAAAAGGGAGACTGCAGCCATAGGGGATTCCAACATGCGGAATTTGCAGCGGGGAGAGGTATTGCAGCTGGAGAGAAAAGGATACTTTAGATGTGATGTTCCCTTTATTAGGCCTTCAAAGCCTATAGTTTTATATGCAATCCCAGATGGCAGGCAGCAGACCTCTTTGAAGTAAAACCCTCTCCATTTGAATAATTTAATCAGTGTTCTAAGATTTGTCTACCTTTATCAAACATCATTGTTGACTTAATGTGCTTTTATCAGATGAGAATTAGTCTTTCTCTCTCTCTCATTTATATGAAATACTGATGCATCTTTCTTTTACTTTGTAAATCTTTTTTCCTTTACAGCTTTGTATTTTTCTTTAATCTTTATAAAACAAAGCGTGGTTTTTTGTCTTGGAGTTGCTGTGGTATTCTCGTATTTGTTATAATTGGCAATTACATGTCATATAGATTATAGACTTGTTTAACTTGCATTTGCTAGATTGTGGAAGAATATGGGAGTAAATTATAATTATACACTCAGTGGTCATACTGAATCTTCCATTCTGCCCATAACATTCTGCGTACTTAAATTATTTATCATTGTGTTGTTTATGAGAAAAATAATATAACTTTCATTTATGGGCCAGTGGGATGCCACTTTCAGCTTAAATATTGGGTATCAGCTTTGTTGTTTAATGTTTCAACTGGGAAGCAGTCCCCGTGGGCACGCATCAAAGGCCAAGGCAGCCCCGTGGGCATGCTAGTACCAAATAGAAAAAATATAGCATAAGGGATTTTTTGTTAATTGCTGATCACATGACATAACTTAGGGACTATTATAAAATATAAGGCCCATGCTTACCAGCTTTGTGTGTGTGTTAATTTTATAGCCAACCTCTAACTGATCTTTTGTCACTTAAATTAAAAATGGCATAAGACAGCTTTATTAGGAACATTAACGATGATACTATTCGTATTTTATCACATCCTAAGCTTTGTATAAATGAAGTCATCCAATCTAAGGATTTAACATTATCCATATGGTAAGGATATGGTGAAATACCAAAGTACCATCCATGCTAATTAAGGATTTAACATCATCCATATGGTAACCTGTTTTTTGTGTGCTGAATATCCATTTGGTAACCTTAACCTGGTCAATGTCAACCTTCGCTGCAAGTGCTTCAATTCCCTTCTCTTTGCGACATGCACATGTTATTGATGAATTTTTCAAAATGATCTTAAAAACACATACGAAAATTGCTGCTAACGTATGTAGAAAGTTTGAATTGAAATGATTAACTGGGCCAGCAAAGATTGGTTTTCCATCCATCCATTAATAACTGATTGAACCACAAAGTGAGCAATGATTTATAGCAAAAAGCTACCCAGCTACCTAATAAACATATGGGGCACTTGAGTTGGTGAGATAAACGAAAAATCACCTACGCGTGGACTAGTCTTTTACATTTGAAAAAATCTAGCCACTGACGGCTTCTAAAAATAGAAGATGTTACATAATTGCATTTTCATGTACTTTCTTGGTTAGAAAATGAAGGGCTTCAGCCAAAGAGCCTTGTAGGCTTGTAGCTTCCGGTGCTTGCAATGGAAACATCCATGGATTAATTTTTCCTTCCCCAACTATAGAATTAGAAAATGAAAGAGCTCTAAACCAAGAAATTCTGTTTTTGTTTGTACTTGGTATTTGAGAAGGTTTTTTTTTTTTTAGTGGAAGAACTTTGACACTAAAGCGTCTTTGCTTTACAGACACGAATAAATTTTGGTTCTCAAGGAAAACAAAGGAAATTAAAATGTCCACCCACAGTTCTTTATGAATCACAAGGACAAATCCCAACAATTTGTTCTGTTAAATAACAACAACAACAACAAACAAGTCCCAGTACATGTATGTTTTCAAACATCTACTTCTTGGGAGCAAACCTAGACTTGATTTTCTTAACCTCCTTAGTACCCACCTGGAATGCCTTTGTCAATACATTGTCTGGCACAGGTGGTGTGGCTGCAAACAATGTGGTAGCAATGGACTGTGTGCCAGGCAACTGGCTGTTAAATGCGGAAATCACAGCTGCAGGCACCTTACCATTGTTCTTCTGAAAATGCACCAACCCTTTTGGAAACACAAATATCTCACCCTTCTTGATGGACTTGGAAATGAGCACATTTGCAGTGGTTATGAACCCCACATCCAATTCACCTTCCAGCACAAACACCATCTCTGTGGCACGTGGATGCGTGTGAGGTGGGTTAAGGCCACCGGGAGCATAGTCAATGCGTGACAGTGAGACACCAAGGGTGTTAAGGCCTGGAATTTTTTCAACATTGGCTGCTGTGACCAGAGAACCAAGAGTGTTGTTGGTGAGGCCTGGTTTGGCCAAGCCATTAAAGGAGAAGTCTGCAGCAGAAATGTTTGCTATGGCCTTGCAGGTGAACCCATTGACTTTCACACCTGTTCATCACAACTTGTATTCATGAATACTTGAAAATTGCTACCAATTTTGTACATCTCAAAAATAACTTTGTCATGAACCCATCTCACCTACACTGTATTGTTTTCCTAGAAATCATTTACTTTTGTCTTAATCGTCTAATATAAAGTTTTTAGTTGTTCCGTCTACTTCACACTTGACTCATTAAGAAGTTATCATGATTACAATACTTAATAAGGAACCCCAACATGTGAAGAAAAAACAATAGTCTTGTTGAGTTGAGCAGATATCTACAGCAAATTAAGAAACCCAAAAAAAAAATAAAAGCCCTTAATCATTCAAGCCAAGAATATTGTGGGCCTATATGATTGACATCTTCTTTTTTGGCAACCAATAAACACTAATACAATTGACATTAAAGTTATCAAGTTTTTCTTTTGCTTTAACTAGAACTGAAGTTAATAAAAAGCAAAAATAAAAAATAAAAAAGAATAAAAACTTTGATCGATCTCCTTAAAATCAATTGAAGTTGAAGAAATGTAGTCACAAATATCGAATTAAAATCCTCCCAAGAAAAGAAGAAGAATAGAAGGTAGGGAGGAGGGGTAGGGGAAGTGAACCTCTTGAGTATAAGGAAACTGGCCCTGTTGCTTTCTCTTATAAGAAAGAAGTACTAGAATGTTCACCATGAGAAAATAAAGATAGTACTTTAAAAGGAAAAAAAGAAAAAGAAAAAGAAAAAAGTAATAGGATGATGGGTGTACCGGAAGTGAGATCAGCAACACAAACATCTTGAAGCAAGTCAGGATCTGCGGCAGCAGGGCCCAAGACTACAGCAAAAGTCATGATAAACAGTGCGAGAATAGCCGCCATGGCTCCCAATACACAACTAACTGTTGGAATTGGAATTAATAGATAAGAAAAACCGTGTGGAAAAATATGCTAGCTAGATGGGATATATATATATATATATATTTCTGTATAGAAGAAAAGTTTGCTGGAGAAGAGTAAGAGTAAGAAGAGAGAAGCGGCAGGTGTTTGTATTTATAAGCAGACACTAATTAAGTCAAGACTAAAGAGACGTTGATAGAGAGATGCTAAGAATGCAAAGCAAGAAACATGCCTTCTTCTTGTTAATTGTACACCAATTGAAAGCAAAGTCATCACTCACAACTCACAAGGCCCAAAGCTTGCCTTTATTTTTGGGCTTGTTGACCCCATAATATTGCGTCCCTTGCATGCCCTCCAGATCAGATCAGACCCACATGCCTGCTCTTATTTAATACATACTTTTATTGTTTTCTAAAATCTAACATTAATCATTATCCAATTTTTGGTCTAAAGCTAGCTAGTAGTCTATTCTCCTCCTCAACGCTCCATAGTGTAACGTGTCATCCACGTAGTTTCTACATCATTTTCACTTACAGATCAGTATCAATGGATTGTTACTTTGTTAACCACTGTAGGCAGTAAATTTTGACTAATTGACCATTTGGAGCCAGCGGAGCTCTGCCAAACTAGCAATTTGCAATCCAAATTGGATTGAAGGAAAATTGCGCTATAAACATCAATATTAGCGGTAGTGGTAGTGGTTTAAGATTGTGACAAGTGACACATTTCTTGAGAAGAATAGAAATATTCTTATTTAACCTATCATGTTATTTGTATCTATAAAGATTTAGATCATTGGAAAACACAGTTTGTTTAACCTAATATATTAGCCAAGTTGTTACTTAGATTAATTATCCAGCTCCAGGTTAAACAATAATCAAACATATTATGCACGGCAGAAAGGTAACTAATACAATGATACGATGACTCAAAAAAACAAAAAAAACAACTCATTTCAAGGTAAAAAACTTGGGAGAACTATTCTAAGGGAACAATCCACTATATCAAATTGAGATTTATAGTTAAGAATACCAATTTGTAGTAAATCTAACACAGTTACCAAATTGAGCTCTAAACTCCTCAGACTTCTTTGATTTGGATCTGCTCTCACATGAACCACCAGTTCATGTCTTGATCTTCAGTACACTTGATAGCTGAAGGCTTGACTGCAACTTTACTCCATTGGTACTAGCTATATGGATTTGATTTCCTGTAGGTGCTTGATAGAGTTAAAAGGTACAAAACCTCACAGATCTCACAAACGTAACTCCAAAGACTTGAAAACCGTGTTTTAGGGTTTTATACCCAGCAGTATTGAACTTAAACTCTAAACGTTTCACGAGCTATTGGGCTTTATTAAAAATTCTGTAGATTCGCAGTTTGATTGATCAAAGCTCTCTCTTGATCGGTCAAGCTTGACAGATTTTGAATTCTTCTTTTTGCAGCTTGTATGTTTTTGGATTTTGACTTGTATCAACTTGAGCAATGTCTAAAATACTTCAAAGACCTAAGATCTAATCCTCAACAAGTTTTTTTTTTCTTGGTTTGCCAACATACAACATATTTAGAACCTAAACATTTATGACTAAATATTTAGAACCTAACAATATCTATATAAAATCTAAATGATGAAGCATAGTTGTAAATAAAAAATTCTCAAGTTTGAATATCAATCAATCGAAATAGTTTCATAAATATAAATTTGCATTGATTGAATAGTGAGTACAATTCTCTGTATATTATCCTTTTACAAAAAGTAACCCTCTGATTCTATCTTCTTGTAGTTTTAACTCAAACACAAAATTTTCTTCACTTTGGTTAGAAAATGGATCAAATGCGTATTTACAACGAATCTGTAGCCATGAGCTTCTTAGAGATTTGTTATTCTTCAAGCTAAAGCCCCGAAGAACTTCCACCCCAAAGCTTTCACATTTAAAGAATCTTCAAAGAACTCAAAGAACACCTCTTAAGGAAAAATTTCTCTTTTGACGTCTTGAAAAGTTAGGAAGAATGAAAGGGGCATCCTCTATTTATAATGGTTTCAAAGGATGAATCCTACTTCAAATTGATCTCCTTAAAAATAAGTAGTGGATTCTGATTAGCTCAAAGTCAGAAGTCCCGACTTGTTGCTTGTAGATAATCATCTCTATTTTTTTTTTAGAAAGATAATAATCAAAAAAGAGTCCCACTATGATTTGTTACTCGTAGATAATTATATTTGTTCTTTTTATTTTAATAAAGATAATTATCCATTAATTCTAAATAGAAAATTTATCTTTATTTTGTGGGCTCAAATTCTTGTAGCAAATTTTTATTCACCAATGTGATGTCAATTTAAATGACACATGTATTACTTGATTTAATTAATTAATGACAAACAAGTTTGGAATTTAGCACTAAATTTGACGTGGCATATTGTAATTGGCTTAACAAATTTTTTGTCTCTCCCAGTAACATTTATTGTTAATATGCTTTTATTAAGTCTAATCAGTGGCCAAGTTATCATTTTCGTTATATCATTTCAAAAATATATCTATATAAATATTAATATATGCAATAATGCATTATTCCATTACACATTTTCAGAACTAATTGTAACTTACCAATCATGATAGGACCATCACTTTTCACTATTTATAGCATTCTTCATCTTGTTTTCTTGTTTTGCAAAATACAAAAATAAAAAATAAAAAAAATAATGACACACATACACAAAAGTGCGCACACGCACACGCACACACACACACACACATATATATATATGGAGACATATCAATATATGTACTACTCTATTATTGTGCTACATCATTCACCTATTTAAATTTTTTTTTTTAAACTTTTCTTCTCCCTGTATTAAGAAAAAAAAAAAAAAAAACACTCTTCTTCTCCCTATTAAAGTCCATATGTTTTTTTTTTTTGATAGGATTAAAGTCCATGTGTTTATTTCTCTTCTCTCTTCCATAATCTTGTATAAACTGATTATTTCACTATATTTATATATAATTCCAGGAATCTCTATATGTTTTATTGTGTATTTCATGTTTTCCTATGATGGATATATAGTATAATATGCATAAAATGACGAGAAATGAAATGAATTTATATATATATATATATATTATAAAATTTATATAAGAATATTTATTATAAAAAAAATATTGATTTGGAATATAACATTCCTCATCATGTTTAATTGTTTCGGCAACAATAAAAAAAAAAAAAAAAAATCAAAATACAAAAAAAAAAAAATTTAATAATGAATACAATCAAATATATAATATTATATATATATATATATATATATGTATATGTATGTATGTATAATATTAATGTATGCTTAAATTAGTTGAAATAATTAATTATATTTTTAAATATTATATTATAGATTCACACATTATATTTTGAGCCTTTATATATATATATATATATAAGTAAAATTTTATTGTTAATAAAATAATTTGAGCATTTTATAAGTCTTTATTAATCAAAATTACATAAAATTGCACATCATTTCATTCATAACTCGATTTTTGACTTTGAAAATTGATGCTCATGTGAGCAAAAGTCTTTCACTTTCTCTCTTTCTTGTGTGTGTTTGTTTCTTAAAAAAAAGTGAGTAAAAACTAAATAGATAAATACAACAAAATGAATATACTTTATTTTTGGTGAAAGTTAAAAAAAAAAAAAAAACATTTCATTAAAATATTATTTAATATTCAAATGAATAAATTTTAATTTTTCAAATTTGTGTCAAATACTATATATTCATGATGTGCATAATTGTGAGTTATTTATAAATTTTGCCCCCCCCCCCCCCCCAAACTTAAATCCTAACTCCACCAATTATTGATACATTTAAAATTAATCATAATTTTTATAATAAAAATATAAATAATTAGTCAAAGTTTTTTATTTATTTATTAAGTAAACGTAATTAGTCACATATAAAAATTCTTACATAAATTTAATACTACTTATAATCGTTTTTTTTAATTTTTTTTAATTTTTAATAAGATAGAACTTGGGTAGTCTTAATAAGTTAGGAGTTACATCACCATCATGGTCCAATATGCACATCATTGTAGCTATCTAGTTAAATCGAGAGCTTGTACTTCTTTATATATATATATATATATATATATATACACTCTATGTCTGTGTCCATTCTATATACAGTATGAAGTCTGTTAATTAATTTTAGCTATATGCAAAATAGAGGGCAAGCATACAATCAACTAATTAATCAGAAGAGTATATTGGCGAAGGTGAAACAGTAAAATTACCAAAATATGGCTTTTCCTTATTAAGAAGTTAATTAATCCATTGATGTCTTTTGCAGTTCTTGAAGGGCAGAAAATCAATGTGGCTACTGTGGACTATGAAGATGCCATCACTTATATAATTATTTTTATATAAATTTGATTGTTATAGTAAAGAGTAAGGATTTAAATTCTAGATATTTCCCTTAGAAACATTAAAAAGTGTTAGTTGAAACTATTTTAAAAAAAAGTGTCAATTAAATTACAAGACTCTTGGGAACGTCACTACTTAATTATAAATTATAAAATACACAAACTTTATAAGGTATTAACTATGAAATTAATAATAAGCCAAGAGTGTTATTTTATTTTATTTTTTTATATAAGAAAGAAATTCTACTCTAGCCTAATCTAAGTGTATATGTGTGTAAAACTCTTTATTGGAGACTTGAATCTCGACCTTTACCCTATACATCCCATAAGTACTTATATTTGTAGAATGACTATCGCACTAAGGGTGTGTGGTGGTAATAAGTCATGAGTGTTGTGGTTAACATTATATGGTATTTCCAACAAAAATGTTTAGGAACCAAATAGTTGTTCTATCAATTATTGAATTATAAAAAATAAAAAAATAATCAAAGAAAAACAAAAAAGACTAGAACCTTATAAATTTCTACATGATATGATGAATGTCGGAGAGACAATTAAGTTGTTCCTAAGTTTATGCAGGAGATGGATAACAATGTATATCAGTCTAGAATTATGACTTACTTTTTTAAGTAGATCATTACAGGCGGTTGGCAAATTTTATCTTTCTAAGACTTGAATAGAATGCGTGGACATAGCTAGGAGAGATTATTTTAAAAAAAATTATTGAACTATCATATGGCTTTAATTATTCTTAAAAATGTTTTTATATTTTAATGTGGGATTGCATCATCACATTGTGTTCTTAGCCTCAACAGAGGAGATTTAATTGTTTTTTATTGAGTTAAAAGAGATCACATTTTTTTTAGCTGTCCAGAATTCTAACGATGAATTAATACGAGAGAGAGAGAGAGAGAGAGATAGAGTAGATGTTGTCAATGCGTCACTGTAAGCAGATGGGGTTGATCAATAGGTTATAATGCCGTAGCTTCAAATTTATGTATCTTCTGTTATTTTGTATTTGCTTAAGAATAAGAAGAGTGACAGAGTTTCCACATTGCCTTCCATGTAAAGGTTATGGTATTGGTCACTATTCGTAGGAGTTAGGGTATGGTAGAATGTTTGCTAAGTGAAGAAGACATTCAGAAACATTAACTCCCCATCCTCCAAGTCTCCAACTACCTGTGGGGTCTCAAAACTTATCTTGTACAAGCTTATAACCCGTGCAAATGCACGGGATTTTTATAAAGGGTCCGTTTGGATAGCACTTATTGTTGCTGAAAGTTACTAAAAACTGAATGTTGCTGAAAACACTGTAGCAAAATAATTTTTAAATGTGTAAATAGTGTTGTGGGACCCACTTTTAATATTAAATATTACGTGAACAGTACATAAACAGTGCGTAAACAGTATACGCACAGTACATGTACAGTAAATTTTGTCCCAAAAAAGCCGACCAAAAAAAAAAAAAAAAGAAAAAAAGGAGAAAACGTGAAGTGAAAACGTGCCGCGACTTGCCTTGCTATCCAAACGCAGGCAAAATATCATCAAAAGTAAATAATACTCCATCATAATAATATATATTAACATAATTTGAATAACGGGAAAAAAAAATAAACTTACAACAGAAGGAAAACAGAAACCTTTCTTCATAACATCATAAAAATTTAGATTCATAGCTCAACATAACATTTATAATCTTAAAATAAACCAAAAGTCAAATAGTTTAATCCTTTGTTTATGGCCGTCATGCTTTCTTTGTTAAAAGTCTTTATGGGTCTAATGTTGTAAGCAACCAACCCATTGAGGATCTTTTTGCATACCTGGACATATAAGAAGATTCAGAACAAAATTTTAATGTTAAATTGATTCCAAATGAAGATCACATACAAATGCAAAATGATATATGGCCCAACAGTTTCTTTCTGTGCTTGCTATTCTGTTGGTCTAAGTCTGTCCAGGGAACGAACAATCGCCGGCCTTGGATATTTCTCTTCTTCTCTTGGGACCTTGTGAACTCTGCCTCTTTCTGTCGTTGTCTCTCTTTCCTCGTACACGGGCAGGCCTTTTGAATGTAATATACCCATTTAAGTAGTTAGGGCTTTATTTATATTCAGAGACCATGAGGCTGTAATAGGATGTTTCTCCAAACGATGCATTGTACGATTTTTTAAAGATTAACTGTACACATGTCTAAATTTTAGATAGACACTTTCTCTCTATTTCTACTATTATATATAGTATATGATATGATATTTTAGAATAAGGCCGAAATACTTTATTGCTTTGCTGGTCTTTAAAATTTAACTACTAAAAGTTTTTGGCCCATAAAATTTCAAGTGAGCACTATTTATTGGTATGTGGAGTTAAGAAAATGAGCATCATTGGTCTATTCATCAAGTTCTGTTAGTTTCTTTGAGTATGTATCTATAAAACTATGACATGACATTGCAGCCATTTTATTATTTTTTTTTAAAAAAAAAAAATCACAAATGGGTTAGCTCAAAGAATTTGGGTTTCAACATATTAAAAAAAAAAAAAAAACTATCAATTCATAACATTATGAATTACTGGTTTTTTTCTTTTTGAAAATATTATTTTAGCCTCTATATTTTAGAGTTTCTATGTTTTTTCTTGTTTGAGTCTTTGAGTTTGAAAATTGATTTTCCAACCTTTATCACACCCACCCCAAAATAATAATAATGAATAATGCTAGATCCAAGGGTGGCTCTATTTATTAATCAGGACCACCCTAAATTGAAACCTTTTTTTTTTTTTGGATATACGCTTTAAAAAGTAAAATTTTAAATTAATATGGGTTATTGAGCACCCTAGAAAAAAAAAATTAGAATTTAATCTCTTTTATTAATATGGGTAAAACATGAGTTTTACACCACGTCCTTATAGAATTTAATTTCTTTTATTAATTATCCAGTTTGAGAGAGATTTATCTCAATATTAGTGTCTATTTGGAAGCAATTTTTTGTTGATTGCTTATTAAATTATTTGTTAAAAATTAGATAAGCTAAAAAGTTTGAGGCAAACGACATTTTACATATAAAAGAAAATAGCTTTTCATTTCTTCTCTAATTAAATTAAATTTGTATATAAAGATGTAAAGATGATACTATCATCCGTGATGAATAATGAGATGAAAAATGTGATGATGATGATAACGATGATATATATGTGTGTGGTTCATAAAAAAAAAAAAAAATGTGTGTATGTGTGTATGTGTATATATGTATATTATCTATAATAAAAATAAATAACAAATTTTTGCCAAATTTAAAAAAAAAATAAAAGAGAGGATTGGATCATGTCGCTATTCTTCCATGTAAGAATATGTATTTCTTTTATAGGCACAATATTTTCATAAGTTAGATGTCAATTCATTATAGAGCCCCTTTTGTGGGGGTCAATGGCCACAGTTCAGGAGTTGCTTTCAGAAATTGAAGCTTTTGTTAGGTTCTTTTTTAGTGGAAAAAAAAAAAAAAAATTAAAGAATGTAAAATTTAATTTCTTATCATCTGGAAGGGGTTGGTGGAAGTGGGATCAGAAGGAGAGGGTATAGCAAAGAGAGAGCTTCTGAATTATGATCTGTGATATGGTGTTGAAATTTCATTGGGTATATATTTCATATCCAAATCGAGACATTGGTATGTGAAGGAATTTTAAATAGTGGGATGCAAAATCCCATCATTTGTGAATTTATGTGAAATTATCAATTCCTTCACACAAACACAACATAGGACATCAAATTGGTCAAAACATGGGATCCACGTACAAAAAAAAAAAGAGGATTGTGACCAAGAAAATATGTAGGCTTCGAGTAGGTCATAAGTAGGTTAAATCAACTATTTTTATTTTGGTTAAATGGGCATGTGTCAAAAGGAGTGAACTTGTCTTGATACAACTAATAATTTGAGCCATTTTTAAGTTGATTGCAGGTCTAAAGGTCAACACAAAATTGATTTATTTATTAATCGTGTCAAAGTGAGATCCGCTTTAACACGAATCTATTTGTGCTAAATAGTAACCTGAAAAAAAAATTGTATTTTATTTATATCCTGCTGTCTTGATTATATCATGTTCAAGGCTTATATCAAACATCAACGTGCTTACTAAATACTTTTTTAGTATGAAATATGAAGTACTTTGATTCTCTACATTGTAAATACATTGTATTAATATCTTAATTATATACATTCCTATTTTCCTATATTTGTATATTTATGTGGGGATAAAAGCCCAAATTCACATATTGGGCCTTGGGCCTTATATGAAGATGAGGGTTCATCCGAGAAGGAGTAAATAATTAAAAAAGACCCCGAAGTAGAAAATCATGTGAGGAAATGATAAAGAAATATCGTTTGAGGAGATTATCCTTCTCGGATATGAAGAATACTGTCAAGCAAATACCTGGGCAACTTGGGCAATTTTCTGGAAGTTCCAACGATAAGGATGAACTTCATGCACGTATAAAGATGATAAGAATAGAGAAATATCTAAGAGAAAAGCTGCTACCACCGCATTAAATGTATTGCAGTAACTTTTCTGACCACATTTATATAGAGAAGACCCTGAACAGTGCAGCCTCAGCTACCACCACTCATGGAAAACTAAAGAAGATACCTGATGGGACAGATATTTAAGTGAATGCTTAGATAAAGAACAAGTGTACGATGAAGATAGACAAAAAGAAAGCTATATAAATGTAAAGGACCTCTCATGAGAGGGGGATCGGAAAAAAGAGAAAGGAAGAGAGAAGGAAGGTTTACTGTAACTCTAAGAACTATATAAAAGAAAGTTTGGCTCCTCGGACAACAATTTATTCAAGTTTCAAGTTTGTTCTTACAATTATTTGTCGGTTGAATCTTTGTTAGACGTTGTTTAGTTCACTATCAGCCTAGCTCTTTCACCCACTTTTTACAAATTCATTGTATTGAACTTGTTGGGCTCATATTCTATACCTCTAGGGTTTGGACCACAAATATAGACCCCACAATTGGCGTTGTCTGTGGGAAGAGCTTGAGCGAGAGTGGAAATAACAGTTGACGATGGCTGAACCAGAGCAACAATCAGAAGAATCCAGGGCATCTCAACACGTTGATCCTTTTCTCAACTTGGAACAAAGACATGATCATGAAGGTAGTGTACATACTACGCATACTGATCGAAGCCAGCCACAAGGTGAAAGTCACGTGTCTCATGCAGAGAAGAACAAAAACATGCAACTAGAGATTGACCAATTAAAAAGGGAATTGCGTCATACAAGGAGGAGGCAAACTTCTTCATACTCTAATGATAATTCTAACGACAAACAAGACGTCACTTATAAACGGAAATCTCGAACACCAGTTAGTGAATCTTTTTCCTATGAAGAACATTATTGTAAACGACAGCCTCGAAGCCGATCATGTGGAGGCGTAGGGAATGATGCTATGAGCAAAGCCTTGAACCAAATCTCCAGATCGCCTTTCACACATAGGATTGAAGATGTAAGACTTCCTCGCCATTTTCATCAACTGAAGTTCACTGTATATAATGGTAGAATAGACCTTGTGGAGCATGTGAGTCACTTCAACCAAAGAATGGCAGTTCACTCCAAGGATGAAGCTTTAATGTGTAAAGTTTTCCCCTCTAGTCTGGGACTGATTGCGATGAGATGGTTTGACAGCTTGAAAGCAGATTCCATTAATTCCTTTAAAAAACTCACTCAAGTATTTGGTTCTCGTTTTGTCACTTGTCGAAGAGTCGCTCGGCCCTTAGTTTCATGGCTATCCTTGAGCATGCAAGAAGGTGAGACCTTGAAAACGTACTCAGATAGGTACTGGGAGATGTTCAATGAAATAGAAGGGTATTTTGATGAAGTGGGCCTTAATACATTTAAGCTCGACCTCCCCACCGACCATGGTTTAAGAAAATCACTGACTGGAAAACTTGTCACTAGTGTGCATCAATTGATGGACAGGATTGATAAGTATAAAAGAGTTGAAGAAGATCAGTAGCAAGGCAAGGGAAAGGATAAGGTTATCCCTAAAGAGAGGAGGGATTTCAGGCCGGATAGATACAATAATAACAAGCCGCGTAAGGATTTTGCTGGGCAATTAGGATCATCAAATCTTCAAGTAGTCAACGCTGTATTCAAAGAGCTAGTACATTAAGTTTTGGAAAAGATTAAGCATGAACTATTCTTCGAGTGGCCGAATAAGATGGTGGGAAATCCTGAAAGGTGTAATCATAATCTTTATTTCCAGTACCATCAGGATCATGGGCATACCACAAAGGATTGTAGGAGCCTGTAGGATTATTTGGACCAACTTGTCTATGAGGGTAAATTGAAACAATGCCCTGAAGGGATGAACTTGGAGCCTTGAAGAGATGATGCTTCAAGGCCCCCTTTGGGAACTATCAATGTCATCTTCGCCGCATCAGGGAGAACAGGATCCTGGCCATCTAGGGTAATGTCGGTAGCTCGGTTACCCATAGGAGACTTTAATCACGACCCGAAGAGAGCTAAAGCGAGTACTCCACCGGTTTTAGGGTTCTTAGATGAAGACAAGATTAAAACCATCAAACCCAATGATGACGCTTTAGTAATTACCCTTAGAATTGGAGGGTATAATGTGAAGAGGGTAATGGTGGACCAGGGTAGCATAGCAGAGATAATATACCCTAATCTCTATAAGGGGATGAACTTAAAACCTGATGATTTAACTCCATATAGTTCTCCCCTGGTGAGTTTTGAAGGAAGAGTTGTTATCCCAAAAGGCTAAATACGATTACTCGTGTAGACTAGTACAGAGGTAGTAGAGGTAGATTTCGTTGTCGTGGACGTGTATTCACCATATACTGCAATTGTGGCTAGACATTGGCTTCATACGCTAGGGGCTATTTCCTTTACTCTACATCAAAAGGTTAAGTATCCCTCTAAAGGTTAAGCTAGTGAAATTCGGGGAAATCAATCTACGGCGAGACAATGCTTAGTGACTGCTATCCAACATAAGCCCGAAGTTGAGTCCTCGGCTTATGCTAGAGAGGATTTATAGCAATTAAAACCTTTGGCATTGCCCATAAATGATTCAGCCAAGGGTGTAAGGTGTGAAGATTTGATAAAAATTGCTATCAGAGATGATCCGGAGAAGTTTTTTCAAGTTGGATCTCAATTACCTCTCTAGAAGAAGGAAGAGCTAATGGAGTTCCTCAAAAGGAACATTGATGTATTTGCCTGGAATGCTTACAAAGTCCCAGGAGTGGATCCAGAATTCGTATGTCATCATCTGAAGGTCAACCCATTGATCACCCCTAACAAATAACCTTCTCGGCGCCTATCCAAGGAGCATGCTGATGCAGTGCGAAAGGAAGTAACAAAACTCAAACAAGCTGGAGCTATTAAAGAAGTTTTTTATCCTAAGTGACTAGCGAATACTATGGTGGTAAAGAAGAAGAATGGAAAATGGTGAGTATGTGTAGATTTTACTGATTTAAATAAAGCTTGCCTTAAAGATCCATTCCCTATGCCTAAAATAGATCAGCTAGTAGATGTAACTGTTGGCCATCATCGGATGAGTTTTCTGGATGCTTTCCAAGGTTATCACCAAATACCGTTAGTCCTGGATGATCAGGCGAAGACTACCTTTGTTACCCCTATTGGGAATTATCACTACAAAGTGATGCTATTTGGTTTGAAAAACACGGGATCCACCTCTCAATGGATGATGACAAAGATGTTTGAGCCACAACTGGGTAAAAGTATTGAGATTTACATAGATGACATGGTGGTAAAGAGTAAGATTGTTTTTGAGCATGTGAGAGATCTTGAAAACATTTTTGAAGTTCTCAAAAGATACAAATTGCGTTTAAATGCATCCAAATGTTCGTTTGGTATAGGATTAGACAAATTCTTAGGTTACATGATAACTCACAGGGGAATTGAGGTCAACCAAATCAAATAAAGGCCATCAACAATTTACAGCCTCCTCGGAATCCCAAAAAGGTCCAGAAATTTACTGGAATGGTTGCTGCATTGAATCTATTTATCTCTCAATTGACAGATAGGTGTAGGCCCTTCTTGCTGATCAATAAGTGGAAGGGATTTGAGTGGACTGAAGAATGTGCTTTAACTTTCTAGCAACTTAAAGACTATTTAGCTCGGCTACCAATCATGTCCAATCCTAAGTCAGATGAAGTCTTGTTTGCTTACATTGTTGTGGCTCCTTATGCTGTAAGTTTAGTGTTGATACAAGTGGACCAAGGTGTGTAAAGGCTAGTTTATTATGTGAGTAAGTCGTTGCATGAAGCCGAGATTCATTATCTACCATTGGAGAAAGCCATCCGGGCAATAGTGCTTGGTACATGGAAGTTGCCCAATTATTTCCAAGCACATACGGTTGTTGTTCTTACTCAACTTCCACTTAAAATCATACTCAGAAGTGTAAATTATACAAGGAGAATAGCTAAATGGGGCACTATCCTAGGGGCTTTTGACATCAAGTATATGCCCTGCCGCACCTCCACAAAAGGACAGGTCCTCGCAGATCTAGTATCCAAGTTCACTAAGCCTTCGTTAGAAGAATTAACACCAACATAGAACATGGATGAAAAATCAGTTGGCATAATTTCTCAAAAAGGCCCCTCATTCTAGGAGGTACATGTAGACGGTGCAACAAACTAGAAAGAATCTGGAGTGGGGTTAGTTCTTATATCCCCAGAAAGGATCATTATTGAAAAGTCACTAAGACTAGGCTTCACGACTACAAATAATGAGGCAGAGTATGAAGCTCTACTGATGGGAATGGCAATGGTCTAGAGAATGGGAGGAAAGTCAGTGAAAATGTTTTTGGACTCGGGGCTAGTCGTCGACCAAGTATAAGGGGAATTTGAGGCAAAGGATGAAAGAATGCAAGAGTACCTGAGCCAAATTAAATGTCTCCAGTCACAGTTCGAATCTTTTAATTTGCTACATGTCTTTAGAAGTGGTAACGCACATGCTGATTCTCTAACCACGCTTGCAACTTCCTCGGCATAGAATCTGCTACGGGTTATCCTCGTCGAAGACTTGCATAAACCAACGGAGATAAGAAAAGAGGTAGTCCGAGTTCATCAAATCAGAGTTGAGCCAAGTTAGATGGACCCTATAATTCAGTTCTTGAAGGAGGATACTTTACCTGAAGCAAGGTTGGAAGCGGATAAGAAAGGCTACTAGATTCTGGCTATCCGAGGACCATAAATTGTACAAACGCTCATATTGAGGACCGTATTTGTTGTGCATACATCCTAGAGTAGTCGAATTACTCCTTGAGGAATTACATGAAGGAATCTGTGGAAGCCATACTGAAGATAGATCCTTGGCACATAGAGCTACCACTCAAGACTATTGGTGGCCAAATATGCAAAAAAAAAAAAAAGCCTAAGAATATGTTAAAAAGTGCGATCAATGTCAAAGGTTTGCACCAAACATACATCAACCAGGTGGAATCCTTAATCCATTATCCAGCCTATGGCCATTTGCTCAATGGGGCTTAAATATCATGGATCCATTCCCTAAAGCAGCAGGAAACAAGAAATATCTTTTGGTCGGCACAAATTATTTCACAAAATGGGTTGAAGCTGAACCTCTACCCAACATCAGAGACGTAGACGCAAAGAAGTTTGTCTAGAAAAATATTTTCACTTGGTTTGGGATTCCTCATACCCTTATCTCTGACAATGGCATTCAGTTTGATAGTAAAGTGTCCAGAAATTATTGCTACGAATTGGGAATCACGAACAAATACTTCACCCCTGCTTACCCCTAAGGGAATGGGCAAGCAGAAGCTGTTAACAAGGTCATAGTAAATGGACTAAAGAAGAGGCTAGATGACGTGAAGGGTAAATGGGTGGAAGAATTGCCACACATACTCTAGACAGACAGAACTACACCTCATAGGTTACTGGAGAGATGCCATTTTCAATGATTTATGGGGCTGAGGCTATTATCCCTCTAGAGATTGGGTTCCTAATGTTAAGAACCAGTTCATTTAGTCCGAATGGCAATAATGAATTGCTAGAGAGGAGATTGGATTTGATTAAGGAAAGAAAGGAAAATGCAATGGTTCAATTGGCATATTACCAACAAAAGCTCAGATAGGGTTATTATGCCAACATAAAACTAAGGCCTTTAACAACTGGTGATCTAGTGCTCAAGAAAGTTGTAGGCATTGCGAGAAGTCCAACTTGGGAAAAATTAGGACCTAATTGGGAAGGACCATATTGTATTACCTCAGGGGCTGGCATTAAGGCATACTTTTTGGAAGATTTAGATGGTTATGTAATACCACACCCCTGGAATGTAAACAACCTTAAAAGGTATTATTATTAATTGAGTTTTTTCTTTGATCAAAATGTTTATTTATTACATAAAGATTTCATGGAAAGTGTTTAAACTTAAATCCAATCATGCCTAAAGTTCTCGGACCAGATGATGTGGGTTAGTTAACACTCCCTTACAATTCTTTTAAGTGTTTAAACTTAAATTCAATCATGCCTAAAGTCCTCAAACCAGATGATATGAGTTAGTTAACATTCCCTCACAATTCTTTTGAGTGTTTAAACTTAAATCCAATCATGCCTGAAGTCTTCGGATCAGATGATATGGGTTAGTTAACACTCCCTTACAACTTTCATAAGTGTTAAAACTTAAATTCAATCATGCCTGAAGTCCTCGGACCAGATGATATGGGTTAGTTAACACTCCCTCACAATTCTTTTGAGTGTTTAAACTTAAATCCAATTATGCCTGAAATCCTCAAACTAGATGATATGGGTTAGTTAACATTCCCTCACAATTCTTTTAAGTGTTTAAACTTAAATTCAATCATGCCTAAAGTCCTCGGACCAGATGATATAAGTTAGTTAACATTCTCTCAAAATTCTTTTGAGTGTTTAAACTTAAATCCAATCATGCCTGAAGTCTTCGGACTAGATGATATAGGTTAGTTAACACTCCCTTACAACTTTCATAAGTGTTAAAATTTAAATTCAATCATGCCTGAAATCCTCGGACCAGATGATATGGGTTAGTTAACACTCCCTCACAATTCTTTTGAGTGTTTAAACTTAAATCCAATCATGCCTGAAATCCTCAAACCAGATGATATGGGTTAGTTAACATTCCCTCACAATTCTTTTAAGTGTTTAAACTTAAATCCAATCATTCCTGAAGTCCTTAGACCAGATGATATAGATTAGTTAACACTCCTTTACAACTTTCATAAGTGTTGAAACTTAAATTCAATCATGCCTGAAGTCCTCAGACCAGATGATGTGGGTTAGTTAATGCTCCCTTATAATTCTTATAAATGTTTAAACTTAAAATCAATTGTGCCAGAAATCCTCGGAGGTATTTAAATAGACTCTAACTTATGATAGGCCTCTTCGGTCATGTACTTAATTCAAAATTAGTGCTTAGTAGTATTTCTTGTAAGTGTTCGAGAAAACATACAAGACCTTCATATCATTGATTA
The DNA here is from genome assembly GCA_030445155.1 of Quercus variabilis. Lineage (NCBI taxonomy): Eukaryota > Viridiplantae > Streptophyta > Magnoliopsida > Fagales > Fagaceae > Quercus > Quercus variabilis. The sequence goes on from CP129447.1 coordinate 242,715, forward strand.
CTTTCAATATTTATTAATAATTCTTATATGACTCACTTCTTCCAGTATTTGTATAAGTTATTTGCATCATTAACATGATATTGCTATTAAGTTTGCTTAGGTTACAGTAGCTACAAGCTAGAGTTATTTGCAATAATAATAAATCTTATAATATGTGAGCAACAAAGATATTGAAAATAAAAGAACAATTTCATTAATCAAAAGAAAGTACTTTGTAATCCCTTACATTAAAAAAAAAAAAAAAAACTAATACAAGTATGAAATAAGATTCCTAAACGTTTAAGCCTTCATCTGGGGGGCCAAAGGATTAGTAGTTTGGCTAGACTGGGCAGCAACAACATCTAAGGCTTGGTCCTTAAGTTCAGGATTTTTCTTCTTCCCCAAGTCTTTACTCCTGTCTTGAGGATCCTCAGCTTACTTGCCCTGATCACTAAGCTGACCAGACTCTTTGGGAGCTTCAATATGGGCATGAGTGATTTGTCCAACCAAGGGCTGCTCAAAGGCTTCTTGGAGTTGTTTGGAGGGAGAAGGGTTAGAACCTGGGAGTTTGTGAATATCAGGATCGTAGTAGATGCTCCCGGGTTGCCTCAAGTCAGATTCCATAGAGACTCTAGCAGCATCAAGGGCTTTACCCCAGGTTATATCACAGTAATCTCTGCAAACTGTGGAGAACTCTTCTGTGAATTTGACTTGGGTCTCCTCCACTCTAAGCTTGTATGTAGCCTGCTTTTCAGCCTCAACTGCCTCCTTGGCTAATTGGGCAGTGTTCTTATCCAATTGGGCAATTTCCTTGGCTTTCTGAAGCTCAGCTTGAAGACTTTTCACTAGCTCTCTTTGTGTCTTTAGATTAATCTTGGTCATGTGCAATTGCTGGCGTTGGTCCTCGGCCTGCTTCTCAGCATTTTTAAGGCCTGCATCAAAACTATTCTTCTGCTTGGTCATCTCTTTTAACTGCTCGGATAGCTGAGAATAATCTTCCTTCAGTCTACCCAGAGATTTTTCAACCTCAGACCGAGAATAAGCCTTCGACTAGGCTTCACTGTGAGCGTTTTTATTCCACTCCTCGACCACATAAATTTGTTGGGTAATCTACACAACAGAATTGAAAAATTGTAGTATAAAGCAAAGAAAAGGGACAAATAAACACGATCATCATCTTAATTAAAGAAGTAGATTAATTCATTTACCATGGCTAAATCCCTCTTAAGGGATAGGAAGAGTTCATGCTGGCTGAAGTGCTTGTAAGCCTCCATATCCTTGGGTAGGAGAAGTGTCTGCTCTAGGGTTTTAGCAATGAGACCTGCCTTTCACCCTTGATAATTTCTAACGAAGGTGTCCCAAGGGAAAGGAATACTGTCCAACTCTAGCTTGGGACACCAGGTGCATTTTCCTCGTCGTACCTCAGCAACGAGAGGGTCTTCTTGGCTTTCAGTAGATGAAGCTCTTCTACTCTATTGGTCCCTGACCACTCTCTGTTGCTTAATTCCTTTTGAAGGCACCACCTCCACTTCTTCAGTATTTGTAATGGGCCTTTTCTTCTTTGGATCTAGTAATGGCTTTTAGGCCGAGATCATAAGGGATCTGAGGAGGTGGTGGAGGAAGATTAATAGCTGGTTGAGATGGACCAGTTGCTTTGGCCTCAGACACTTTTTTTCTAGCCTTCATTAGGTCCCTTAAGCTTGCCATTTCTTCTTCTTCTTCTTCAAAAGAACCGTCTGGAATGGCAGTTATTAAAATGAGGGTGTAGACATTGGATTGTCTGTCAGTCTCCTCTTCGGCATCTGAAACTAGAATCACCTGAACTTCTCTTGGTACTTCTTCTTCAAATTGGAATTGATCAATCTATTCTTTAAGTGAAAAGGTCAAAGAAGAAACTCTTTCCCTTTCTGCCGCCACTTCTAAAGGAACTTGTTGAATTGGCTGGATGAGTTACGACACACCTTGCAGATTTGGATGTGGCACGGCGGCAAGATCGAACGGCGCTAGAAAATTAGGCCAAGAAACATCTATTCAGTTAATCTGATAGTCTCCTTGTCTTATAGCGTTGTCGACCGGTTGAAAAGCGTCCGAGAGTGGCTTGAAACCAAGAATGAGATGGGTAGCCCAAAGTTGCCTGTCTTCACTTATAAAAATTTATAATCTTAGTAGATAGTTGAGCGTGGCAATGTTAGTTAGGCTAAGCCGAGGAGCAACATGCCTTTTATCTGTTGACATCAAAATAGAATTAACCATAATAAAAAACTCAAAGACATTGATACAAAGAAAAGAAAAATAATGTTAAGTGATGAAAACCCTAAATCTAGGATATCCCACCTAGCTCTCCTGGTTGGGTTAGGCAATGAAGACCGCCATGCCATGCGCCTGAAACAACCAAATAGTCGACTTTTATCCCCTTGTTAGACTTGGAAAGATAGGAAATGAGCCTAACAACGTTAGATCGGGATTTAAGATAATATCACGCTCTCTTTTGGCTATGACATTTGTACATATGTACTACGTCAAGCCAGGTGAGCTCTAGGCCTAAGTGACGATTTGAAGCGTCAACCGCTCCTAGGATCCTAAAGACGTTAAATGCGCACTGATTAGGAGAAAGCCTATGGTTAGAAAGATAATCTCTTGTAACAAGACCCATAGAGAGAGTCATTTCCCCTTCTATGAACGCTATCATAGGGATTATGACTTCTCCCACCCTTTGGTCGGTTAATAATCCTTCTGGGGGACAATACCTCAGGTTTACTCCCTGCAGTATTTCATATGTTTCCTTAAATGTCTCTATTAAGGCAGGACTATCGACCTGATACTTAAATCTACCCATTTCGGATAAGCAGAAAGAAGGAAATATTGAGAATAACTGGGAAATGAGAGTTTAAGGGCCTAGAAAGCTGGCCGAAGAGAGAACGAAGGCTTCGAGAAAATTAAAACTTACCCAAACTGGGCTGGGAAGTGATCCTCAATTCCTTGGAAGGATTTTTGTGGGTTTTTAAAGAAATGAGATAGATGATTTGAAAAACTTAATGAGCTTGAATGCTTGGGTTCACTGGGGAGTCTAAGAAATTGTGAAGTAAAGGAGAAATAATTTCCTTTGAGGCTTTATATAGGGGCCAGCGAATGGATAAGGGTATCCCGCTTAAATTCTAAGGAGAAACGTCGTTCATTGGATCAATGTTCCACTATTGGATGTCAAAGACATAACACTGCCTGGAGTAATTAATAGCGCTTCGAAAACATTGAAACATCAGTAATAGTGATGAAGCACCCAAATCTATGCTTCCACACGTGTAAAATAAGGTATTTTTTATGTTTTTAGCTTTTATTTCTGTGACAATTCAAAATCCCATTTTTTCTCCTCAGATGCGAGGGAAAAATTAAAATTTTGAGGGGCTATGGTGGGGATAAAGGCCCAAATTCACATATTGGGCATTGGGCCCTATATAAGGATGGGGGTCTATCCGAGGAGTAAATAATTGGAAAAGACCCCGAAGTGGAAAATCACGTAAGGAAATGATAAAGAAATATCGTTCGAGGAGATTATCCTTCTCGGATATGAAGAATACTATCAAGCAAATACCTAGGCAGCTTGGGCAATCTTCCAAGAAGTTCCAACGATAAGGATAAACTTCATGCATATATAAAGATGATAAGAACAGAGAAATATCTAAGAGAAAAGTTGTTACCACTGCATTAAATGTATTGCAGTAAATTTTCTGGCCGCATTTATGTGGAGAAGACCCTGAACACATCACCAATCATTCCATTTAGTTTACCATACATAGTTGTTTTAATTTCCTTATTTTAGAGCACACAAAACCAAACACAGTTGAATTTCAGGTACAACACAGAAGATGTTTTAAACCTAAAGAAATTGAGAAAAAAAAGAAGAAAATGCACTAGGTCTTGAGGTATCATCAAAGGATCAAATTACAAACTAAAAATTAGTACGAATGAAGAACAGCCATGAAAGCAAGCCCTAACGAGTCATGCTTGGTGAAGGAACTCTAGGTGCTGTGGTTCTGCCCTTCAATTTCTTAGCATTAGCATTGGCTGCTGCCCAACCTTTATCACATCCATCACCAAGAAAAAAGAGGAACAAATTACAATAATTAAAATAATGAATAATAGATCATGTTTATTCTTAGTGGATCATTGTAATAACTATAGTCGATATCCAGCGTATATACCGTAGCTATAAGTTAATTTTACAAATTTAATAAAAAAAACTATATCTATTAAGAATCATGTATAATACTCCTTACATGTAATAATATTTAAGAAAATAATTCTAATTATATTACAAGTCATTGTAAAGAAAGGAGATATAAATAATTATGATTATTATAATAAAAAATATAAAAATATTTCTCAAGTGACTAAACTAAGGGAGTCAATACCTTACTAGTAGTCATTTTGGTTTTTCATCAGGAAACGAAATATTTCAATACTTGTTAATATCGGTGAATCATTTTGAGAATTTATTTATTATTTAATATATTGATTAGTGTATATATATATATATATATATATATATATATATTGTGGGGCCCGAAGGCCCAGAACCCCCGGCCCACCTTTAGGTTGGCCCAGGGCCCAAGCCGAGGAGGGTAATCTCCCCAAATGGTCGGCTTAGGGGTTTTAGTTCTTCCAGGGCCCAAGCCGAGGACACACCCCTCCTCGGCACACCTAGTCTAATCTAGGTAGGGGGCAGACCCGGTGTAGATGGTCACATCCACACTTAACGATTCTGCCTGGCCCTCCAGGTTCCATTAATGATGACAAGACCCTTCACTGAGAAACCTTGGAGGCAGCAACCCCCAGTATGGGAAAGAACCTGTCTGATGGGACAAGTCCTGAACCATTAGCCCGGATGGCCAACAACTGTAAGGCCAGGATTGAGCTAAAGAGAGTATATAAGGCAAAGAACCCCTCTGGTGAAGGGAGGCCTCCTCGGACGCCAGCCAAGGAGCAACCCCAGGCGTAGAGCTAATAAACGAGAAGTCCAAAGAAGACTGGCGAGGAATCGGCCGGAGCCAAACCCTCTGCCCCCACTCTCTACAAATTCATTATCGGGGGCCCACCTCCGAAAAAGGAGCCCCTACAATTGGCGCCGTCTGTGGGAAGGGTTAGCGCGCCGGTCGGCGCAACCGACGATCGTTCTAAGGCAGTTATTACTCAGAAGTCGGCGGTGCAAAACAAAAAAGAGAAAGCAAAAGAAAAGAAGAAGAGAAGAATGGCAGTGCGAAAAGAAACCTCAACAACAAGTAAAAGAAAAGTTCTTTATTATTTCAGAACAGATTACAAAAGATTACAAGTACAACAATCCTCATTATTTCATAAAAGAAAAGCTACAAACACAATCAGAGGCTCAGACAGGCATGTTTTACAAAAATTCCTACCAACTAATCCTACAATCAGAGGCCCAGGCGGACCGGCGTTGGAACTGGCCGGGCAAGAGGCTCGCAAAGAATTAATATCAGGAATGAGGGAAGTGTCAACCCGTGCTTTTATTGGCGTCAAGAGAATGGGAGAACTTAACGGTAAAAGCACGGGAAGGGGGGCTAGGGGCTGGCTCACATTCAAACCAAAACTTGAACAAAGTGAGGAGCCCCTAGACCCCGGAACATCCTCCCTCATGATGCTTCCTCGACCCCCTCCGAACTGCACGAGCATTGGCCGTCAGAGACGACAATACTCAGGCACCGGCCATGACGAGAGATCGCGTGCCCCCTTCGTCGGAGGTGCGCTTTGGGGAAAGACGTTAGGTACTTCAACGACGTCCCCCCTGGCCACCATGCGAGACTCGGCCAGTGTTACGCCTAAACTCTGCCGCGCCGGCAGCCCAGTGGGGGCTGCGGCCACGGCAGCACTTAACTCCAGGTCTCCAAACTGCGGTCACAACCCTAGCGGCGGTATCAAAGGGGCTTAGGAAAGCGAAAGTGTATGTGTTTGTTCGTGGGTAAGAACTCATGGAATGAGGAGAAACACTCCCCCCAGAACGCCTTTTATGGAGGGTGAAAACCAGCGGGAGCTGAACCGCGCGGAATTCGAAGGGGGAATTGTTAAAGGGAATTAATTCCCACCCAATTCCAAGGGGATTGCCAGCTGCCTGATTCGTGTTAATTCATGAGGGCACTAATGGAGGCGCGTTACGAGCACCGAAGCGTCAAACAGGAAGCACGAAAGGCAAAGCGACGCCTCGTAAATCAGAAAGATGAGGAACACGAACCAAAAGCGGGATCAGCCCCACGTGCGAAGTCACAATCCAACCCGAGGAAAAATAGCCCACAGGGAAAGACCCGTGGACGTCCTTGCGCCAAAAACAAAGTCCTCGGATCCGAGGACAAACTCCTATTGGAGGCAACTGTGCAGTAATGGTACAACGACTCTCGCTCCAGCATCCTGCAAGGGGCTAAGGGGAAGGACTTCTACCTGACGTGAGACTGAGTTGCCCAAAGAGGTGAACACTATGTCCTCATGCTCGGGCCCACTTAGAAACGATGGCAGCAATTGTACCTAGGACTTGCATGGTCCTCGGACTCAAGCCTACGGGGAGATGGCCACTCGTACTTAAGGCAGCAACTGTACCTAGGTCTTGCATGGTCTACGGACTCAAGCCTACGGGGAGCTAGCCACTTGGAAACGATGGCAGCAATTGTACCTAGGACTTGCATGGTCCTCGGACTTAAGCCTACGGGGAGCTGGCCACTTGTACTTAAGGCAGCAACTGTACCTAGGTCTTGCATGGTCTACGGACTCAAGCCTACGGGGAGCTAGCCACTTGGAAACGATGGCTGCAATTGTACCTAGGTCTTGCATGGTCCTCGGACTCAAGCCTACGGGGAGCTGGCCACTCATACTTAAGGCAGCAACTGTACCTAGGTCTTGCATGGTCTACGGACTCAAGCCTACGGGGAGCTAGCCACTTGGAAACGATGGCAGCAATTGTACCTAGGTCTTGCATGGTCCTCGGACTCAAGCCTACGGGGAGCTGGCCACTCGTACTTAAGGCAGCAACTGTACCTAGGTCTTGCATGGTCTACGGACTCAAGCCTACGGGGAGCTAGCTACTTGGAAACGATGGCAGCAATTGTACCTAGGTCTTGCATGGTCCTCGGACTCAAGCCTACGGGGAGCTGGCCACTCGTACTTAAGGCAGCAACTGCACCTAAGTCTTGCATGGTCTACGGACTCAAGCCTACGGGGAGCTATCTATTCACTAGGGAGCCAAGGTACTGCTCGGTCCGAAGACCTGTTCCCGTGAAGAAACTAACTACCTATTGAAGAGTCTAAGGGTCGATCCAACCACTCAAGGAAGAACCAGCCGACTGAAGGCCTTCCGGACCGTAGGGGCCGAGGTTTGCAAAACCCTCCTCCCCGTCCGAGGATACGTGCAGCAGGGTTTTGAGGGGCTATTGTGGGGCTCGAAGGCCCAGAACCCCCGACCCACCTTTAGGCTGGCCCAGGACCCAAGCCGAGGAGGGTAATCTCCCCAGATGGTCGGCTTAGGGGTTTTAGTTCTTCCAGGGCCCAAGCCGAGGACACACCCCTCCTCGGCACACCTAGTCTAATCTGGGTAGGGGGCAGACCCGGTGTAGGTGGTCACATCCACACTTAACGATTCTTCTTGGCCCTCCAAGTTCCATTAATGATGACAAGACCTTTCACTGAGAAACCTTGGAGGCAGCAACCCCCAGTATGGGAAAGAACCTGTCTGATGGGACAAGTCCTGAACCATTAGCCCGGATGGCCAACAGCTGTAAGGCCAGGATCAAGCTAAAGAGAGTATATAAGGCAAAGAACCCCCCTGGTGAAGGGGGGCCTCCTCGGACGCCAGCCGAGGAGCAACCCCAGGCGTAGAGCAAATAAACGAGAAGTCCAAAGAAGACCGGCGAGGAATCGGCCGGAGCCAAACCCTCTGCCCCCACTCTCTACAAATTCACTGTCGGGGGCCCACCTCCGAAAAAGGAGCCCCTACATATATATATATATATGTGTGTGTGTGTGTGTGTGTGTGTGTGTGTGTGTGTGTATGTATATGTATGTATAAATAGATATATTTGTTTATATGTGTTAAGTAGTCAAATTTTATATAATTTGTTAAAATAATTATAAATCTATATCTCATTTAGAGCATTCCCATCAAAGCTTTTAAAAAAATTTAACTTCTAGCATCTCAAAAAACCATTTTATCTATTTTAACAACTCATTTTACAATACACCCAACATTAAGAGCATCCACATTGATCAGTGGATGCAAAGTCTTGCAAATTAGAAAAAAGCTTTTATTTTACACATTTTGACAAAAAAAAAAAAAAAAAAAACCCACATCAATGGTTGTAAAATTTCATTACTTGTTAATATCGGTGAATCATTTTGAGAATTTATTTATTATTTAATATATTGATTTGTATATATATATGTGTGTGTGTGTGTGTGTGTACGTATACGTATATGTATGTATAAATAGATATATTTTTTTATATGTGTTCAGTAGTCAAATTTCATATAATTTGTTAAAATAATTATAAATCTATATCTCATTTAGAGAATTCCCATCAAAGCTTTTAAAAAATTTAACTTTTAGCATTTCAAAAAACCATTTTATCTATTTTAACAACTCATTTTACAATACACCCAACATTAAGAGCATCCACTTCGATTAGTGGATGCAAAGTCTTGCAAAGTAGAAAAAGGCTTTTATTTTACACATTTTGACCAAAAAAAAAAAAAAACCTACATCATTGGCTGTAAAATTGTGCATAAATGCAAAAAAGTTGCAATAACTGTGCATATATGCACGGTTACTGTAGCTCTTGCATTTTATATTTTACTAATTTTTTCTCTCTCCTTCACCTCACTCTCTTTTTTTCTCTGGACCTTGTCACTCTTACCTCACTCTTGTCACTGCCAATCACCATAGCTCTTGACAAAAGAAGAAGATGCAACCACTAACCCAACAACACCCAACCACCACCACCCCATGGAAAACCAAGATCATACCAAACCCAACTCAAACCCACAGAAAAACCCATCCCAAACCCAATATTGCTACTGCCAAGACCAATAAACAACTGTAATATATACCAAGGCGAAGTTAAGAACTGTACACTAGTAAAGGTTAGCATTAATCAACAACAAGGTGAAGTTAAGAACCCGATCTGGTGTCGATCAACGTTGATCAAAGCTAGGTATTTGGTTGAATGGGAGGCGTTGATTTTGTTGCACACTGGCTAGGTTGAATGGGTATTTTGGTGGGTTGATGATGGAGGCTAGTTGCTTGATGATGGAGGCTAGGAGGCTGGGTGGGTTGATGATGGTGGTTGGGTAGGTGGTGTAGAATAGATAGATTGATATGGGTGTTTTGTAAAATGAGTGTGTAAAATAGAAAAAGTAGGTTTTTTTGTGCAAAATAGATGGAAAGTTTGCATCCACTAATGTTGATGCTCTAAAGCTTCTACTTTTACATTCTTCTCATTAAAATAATATAAAAAACTTATTAAAATAAAATAAAATTTCTAATAAAAAATTCATAGCAACTAGCCACCACCATCCACAACAACCACCAGCCACTTTCACTACTACTAGCCTTCCACTACCAGCCACATTCACTAGCACCACTGTGGGAATCACAACCCACCGCACCGCGTGCGCGCGCACACACACACACACACAAAACTATCGTTGCCACAATTACCACTGTGACCCAAAATCTACCTCCACCACATCATAGCAAACCCCGACCCAAAACTATTTAGCACCACCACATATTTTTTTTTGAGAGAGTTTGCGCCAGATGACACATGCAAATCAAATGATGACAAATTTCAACAGAGAGGGAGATGCGAAATATGATAATCAAAGTCTAAAAATTTTTGTTGGTAAGCACACAATAGAGTCATCAATGGTGAGATATAACCTTTTATAGGTGATTTGAGATTTCAATTTGGATAATATGGTGGGGTTTTGGTTTTCCAGTTTATTAAGTATTTTGTTTCAGTTTGGTGTGGTGGATGGAGAAGAAGATAGGAAATAGAGAAATTTAAGAAGAAAGAGATACAAATATTATTTAATAGGATAAGAGAGAGAATGGAATAAAAAATTAATTTTTTTTTTAAGATTCTTGCTATGGTGAGTTGCAAAAGATGACAACTCACTGTAGCTTGGATGTTAAAATTTTAAGATTTAACATCATTGATGTAGATGCTTTTGTGGTTTGTGTTACTAAAATATAGCTTTTTAGCATTTTAAAAGATTTGATGGGAATACTCTTAATAGGTTACCTCTAGTTTAAATGTTATCTATCTCATTAATATTATAATAATAATAATAATCTATATATATATATATATTACTAAGAGCTGAAGCGTAGTATTTAATGTTGTTACACTTAGGTTGAGTCACATCATCTACCATGTCATTACAATTCCTTTTCCTAAATTTGTCCTACTATTTAAAATTAGTTTTCTTAAATTTAAAAATACTAATAGAAAGAAAATAATTCTCAATCCTTTGTCTTGCACAGTTACAATTCTAGGTGACAACCCTTTGTTTTTCACGGTTACAATTTTAAATAGCAACCCTTTGTATTCAACGGTTACAATCTCAAATGGCAACCCTTCAGCTTCCTAACACTAAACTTTGGCTTCCTAACTCCTTCGTCTCTTCATCTCTTCCTCTCCTCACACTATATTAATACTGAAAAGCTGGACGATTCACTTTTAGGTATCTCTAAATCTCAGTTGCTCTTAACCTTTATTCTTGTAGTTGCCTGCATAATAGTTCAATGTAAGGATTAGATTAATAGTGTTTTTTCTTTTCTTTTTTTTTAAATTTTTTTTTTTTAAAATTTTGTTACTACCTCTTTTGTGTTGTAGGTCATATATGAGTTTATTTGTATTTAGGTTGGGTATTTGTATTGATAGATGATAGTTTGTTTCTATGTTTAAAATTGATTTGGTTTTTTTTTTTTATTTTTTTTTTTTTTATAATGTTTGAGACAGTAACATTATTGATTTATATTGCGTAATCCGTGTGATAGAGTTTTCATAGTATCCGTGTGATAGAGTTTTAGTAGTTAGAAAATTGAATGATAGAGTTTTAGTACTATCGTGCCTGCAGAAATTCAATTAAATGATGTAATCCATGCCTAAAGAAATTCAATTTGCTAACTACTAAAATGCCTTAGCAAATTGAATTATAGAGTTTAAAATTCAATACTATGCTCAGAACACGATACTTCTCCTTTTTTCTTGGTCTCCTCATTTAAGTGAATCCCTCCTTCATCATTGAAATCAATTTAAAATTCATTCTATTAGCTTTGATTGTACTCTTGGCTATATCATAAAAGACTATTTATTTTTTTTTTATATAATCTTTTTATGGCAATTGTTGTCATTTTTGTTGTAGTTCAATCAAAATAAGATTAAGCTAGATCTGCATAATTAGTAGTTGTTGCATTTTCATCATTATCACAAGTTTAAGATAGAGATTACCCTCATCAATAGTTGTTGCGTCTTCTTCATTGCCAAACTTGATCATTTTGACAAACCTTTTATTTATCTGATTGTACCACATGTATTTATTTACTTTTGGATTTTATTTGATTGTAAGATTTTTATGTCTTTTGATATAAATTAACTAGTTGGTATGCTAACCAAACCGCTTGCTTCTTTAGTTTTTTTTTTTTTAATCTTTTACTTTGCCTCCAACACTATTGTAATCGGTTGTCTCTTTAAAGGCATTTTTTTTGTCTCCATCGCTATATATATATATATATATATATATATTAATAGGTAAAAATTAGAGAAAATTGAATTAGAATTTGAAATTATAATCCAATTTTATGCTATGTGTTTAAATTTATGTGGAAACTACAACATAATTATCTACTTAAGCTTGTGCCATGTGTCCCCTTAAGTTTTTAATCTTTGTGTCAAGTGAGTTTATACTAAGAATCACGTTCTATCTTATTAAAAATTAGAAAAAAATGGTCATAAATAGTATTAAATTTAGATAAGAATTTTAATATGTGACGTTTACTTTTAAAAAAATAATTTGACTAATTATCTATATTTTATGATAAAAATTGTGTATAATTTTAAATATATCCATATGTATGCATGACTGCATGTGTTACTTGCTTTGAAAAAAAAATAATTTGATTAATTATTTATATTTTTATAATAAAAATTTTGTTTAATTTTAAATATATCCATACTTGACATGGAGTTACATGCTAGTTATCATAAATTTAAAACCCAAAAACCTCAGAGTCTTGAAACGAAATTAAAACGAAAGTCGGAGCAGAAAAATAAATTATGAGGTGGAATAGGTCCTAATGGAAAATGGTTGCGTTTACCATAATATATTTTTATTATTGCGTACTTCGCCCTTTTCATTTTTATTTTTTTTACGGACTAGTTTTTATTTTTCCACTAAAATCCGATTTATTTTCCCATATGTTTGGTACATGACCAATAAGGCCAGTACTTAAATCAGAACGGAATATCAGTATTTTTGTACTTGCGTTCATATTGGTATGATAAATACTCTGTATGAAATCATCTTCCTGGACTAAATAATTATAGGGTAAACTATATAAATGGTTCTTATCCTTTACATCATATTTCAATTTAGTCCCTAATTTTTCTATTGTATTAATTTGATCTCTAACCTTTTAGTGTCGTGTTAGTTTAGTCCCTACCGTTATGAATGGAAAAATCTGACGTGTCAAACGGCCTAATTTTTTATTGCCACATCAACGGACACATGTCCTGCCACGTTAGATTTTTTTTTTTTAAAACCCAAATCAAAATTTTTTTTATAAGAAAATTTGCAGATTTTATTAAACATGGCAGACCCAAATTAATTCTAAAACACACATCTCCCTAAAATCCAAAATCCCTAACGGTGAGGGTGGCGGCTCCTTCTTCTTCCAGCAACGCCTTCTTTCTTCCGGCAGCTCCTGCTCTACTCCAGCAACCCCAGGTCTATCTCTTTATCTCGTGATCTCTCTCTCTCTCTCTCTCTCTCTCTCTCTCTCTCTCTCTCTCTCATGTTTGGCTCCCTCGAAATTCGATAATTAAGTCTTTTCTTGCTCTTAATTTCATATTATCATTTGGCTCAACCTTACTAATTTTTTATGCTCAATCTTGCATAAGTGGAGATTGGCCCTATGGTTGTTGCAATGTAGAAGCTCCTTTTTTTAAACCCTTTAACTCCTCTATAGTCCATTGTGAATCTGCTTGGGACCATTTCTACCTTAAATGGTAGGACCCACTTGTAGTAATATACACATACAGACAAACACATTCAAATGAACCTTTGCATGATAAGTCATATGATTCAAAAGGTACCGAATTCAATAGAAAATTCAATAAAAGAGTCAAGACATGGAGATGGTCAAGTTAACACTTCATTCTTTATAAATACTAAATTCCAAAGTTAATATGTTCTCCAAAAATGGTTATTGAAATTGAGGACCTATTTCTAAGAGTGATAACAAAAGATTAAATTTTTCTTTTTCTTTTTCTCCCTTTAATGAAATAAAAGAAGTGCATAAAAGCCTAACTGGTACTAGTGAAAAATAATATTGTATATGTATCTTATTTTGTTTGTTTGTTTTTTGTTATTTTTTTTTTTTTTGCAAGAATGGATGAATTTTCTGTGGAAGTTCATCATAGTGGGAAATTTTTGAGTGATCCAATTAGGTATGATGGGGTTGCTATAAATTATTTTGATGGTAATGAACGAGATTGTTGGTCTGCCCAAGAATTGAGAAATATGGTTGAGAAGTTGTGGTATATGAGTTATGGTAAGTTGTGGTATAGGATGCCTATGGTGAGCTTGGAGGATGGTGGGCTTAGGCTTGTAACTATTGACAAGGATGATTTGGCTATGAGTATGGCAAATGCTGTTCAGGGGCATAAGGTGATAGAGTTGTATGTAGACCATTGTGTGGATGTGCCTAACATAATTGATGATGTGGGGGATGATATAAACTATTCTGACAATTCTAAAGACTCAAGTGATAGTGATGATGCTTTTGATAAGATGGTGATGTGACCAATAGATTTAGGCCAGGCAAGCAAAGAACAAAATAGTAACATGGCGATGGGGTCAAATGCCAAGATCGTAACTGGTCTTAGTAACAATGACCAGCCTTATGAATTTGAGGAGCTTTTGAGTATGGATGATGATGATGACAACAATGCTATACCTCCTTATCCTGTGTTCATACCTCCTACAAACCCAAAACATACCAACTTTGTAAAGGGAATGATGTTTATTTCGCTTGAATAGTTTAAGAATGCTGTAATTGATTATGTAGTTCATGGTGGTTGGGGTATTCGGTTTTTAAAAAAATGATAAAGTTCGAGTGAGGGCAATTTTTCAAGATGGGTGTAAGTGGATAGCATATGTTGCAAAGATAAAGGACCAAATGACATTTCAGATGAGAACATACTATGGTCGACATACTTGTACTAGGACTGTTAAGAATATGAGATGCACTAGTAAATGGTTGGGGAAGACACTAGTGAGTGAGTTGAATGACCACCCAAACACAAGTTTCTCAATTGTAAAAAGAGCTCAAGAGAAATATGTTGTGCACATTTCAAGGAGCAAAGCACATAAAGCAAAGGTTTGTACACAAGACATGATTACTGGTGACCAAGCGGCACATTTTACCAACATTCGAGAATATTGTGCTGAGTTGTTGAGGACAAATAGAGGTAGTTCAGCCCTATTGAATGGGATTACGGCTAACTTACCTGTTGAGGAGATTGAAAGGCCTAGGAGGACATTATGTCCATTATGTAAGAAGGGTTTTGTTGCATGTAGGCCTTTTATTGGTGTGGACGCATGCCATTTGAAAGGACACTATGGTTGTATGTCATCCTTTTACTTGATTCTGTTTCCATTATTGTCAAAGTAATTAAATTCAAGCAAGAATACCATATTCTTAATCAATACATTTTCATATAAATTTTGAAAAAATAAATTTGAATAACTTGTGCACCACATATATTTAAAAAGTAAAAATAAATACATTTAGCCCATTAAACTCTTCTTAGTGATATAAAAGATATTTAGACTACTAAAGTTCAATTTTGGCCTACACCAAAAACTGATTGGTGTCTTGGTCTGATGATAGGGCTATCATCAAGAGCGGATGACATAGGTTGAAATTCTCTAAAAAAAAAATTATAAAAATAACTATATAAATTCTTCTTATATAAATAATTAATGCTCACTTATAAAAATTAATATAAACATTCACTCCATTGATAAATTTAATGAATTATATAAATGCAAAATTTGTTAAGATGAAAGCTTTGAATAAAGAGGGTCTCAAGAAACGTATCATATTTCATATATATATATATATATATATATTTATCAGTTTTTAGAAACATAACATGGCATAAACTTTTTTTTTTTTGAAAGTAACATGGCATAAACTTAGACCAACATGGCATTTGAGGTTATGCTTGTTAATATATATATATATATATATACAGGAACAGAACTAAGATTTGAACCTAGGGGGGCCAAAGCATGAACCAAAAAAATTTCATACGACATGGTTTATTAAAAAAAAAAAAAATCATGGTAGACAAAAAATTGTACTTTATTACCTAAATATTTAAGTCAAGAAGGATATAATATGAACAAAAAAAGTTGAAAGTTACAACATGATATTCTAATCTTTTTTTGAAGAAAAAGAGGACTTAAGATCTCTAGATTTTGGTTTCTCAAAAAAAAAAAAAAAAAGAAGATCTCTAGATTTTGGGTAATTGGAATTAATATGTTGATTTTATCATATTGACCAACTCACCAATATAATAATCCCATACTTTTGGATGCAACTGAAAATCACACTAATGAAGTTTTTCAAAATTTTGTTTGAGAATTTTAAAAAATTGGGATATCAATATTAAGATTTAGCAATGTTACATCATCAATATTAGCTTCTAAAAGAATTTTGGCATTTTATCTTTTAAAAAAATATATAAATATTGTAATTCACTTTCCCATAGTTTATAAATTAATTAAAAAGTCATATAAATTGTTGTAATCTCCATAAGGGATTTTTTTTTTCTATGAGATCTTTTTGGTTATGAATTATTGAATTATGATATTGGTGGATTGAGAATATTTTGTTCATCCTGTATACTATTTAAATTTTTCAAAAAAATTGGGGGGCTCCGTCCCTGTATGTATTAATATTAACATTGATATTGATATTAGGTACCTCCTTCAGGGTCTAATCCACGGTTTTTGAGCTCACGATACTCTTGACAAAGAGCGCAAAAAAAAAAAAAGAAAAAAAAAGAAAAGAAAGCAGCAGCAATGAACACAGGTATCAGGCCCCGGCTTTGGTGGCAAGGAATAGTGGGCTCTCAGTTTGGCTTGGTATGTGCATGTATATATACATGCGCCAATTCCAAAAAAGATAGGCAAGCATGAAACAGACAAATTAAAGAAACTAAATCTATAAGCACAAGCATCCATATTTATAATTGCTCCAAATATTCTTTTTAGTAGAAGTTGAATACTAACGTGTTCGTCCCTTGTCAGCTATCTCAGCAGTGCTGCCAAAGGTAATGCAGGGACACCAGCGGGTAACACAGCCTTTGAAGAGAGAGAGAGAGAGAGAGAGAGAGAGAAAACAATAGAATACGTTAAGTTTGCGGGTAACCTAGTTTTCTTTGATACAATTTTTGTTGTAGTAAGAGATATACGTACCAAATGACGTTCAAAACAAAAATCTTACACTTTATAACTTATTTATATGCTTCGATTTCAGCATATATGTTCAAAACAATTCAATATAGAATTTGCAATTTATGCATGTTGCACCGTTAGAAGTTCAAACAAGATCATACTATATATGTCTGTATAAAGTTCTTTTTTTTATTTTTCAAAAAAAAAAAAAAAAACGCAGGATCCCCTTACAGCTGGTCACATCTTCAAAACAACCACTGCCCCTCAGGTGGAGAAGTTGATTTGGTGTTGGACACGTTAGGATTCATTTTAGAGATTGGAAAAATCCAAGGTTGTGAAATCCAGACCGGTCCGGATGGTCCGACCTGGTTACTTGGGCCCCAACCACTGAACCACTAGACTTCCTTGTGTTCTTTTTGAAACTTATATTTTATTTATTATAATTCTACTAGATTAATAGTTTTGGATTTAATTTTATCACTATTTACTTAATAGTATTTTCTTTTTCTTTTTTTTTTTGTTCAAGAATTATTCTTTCATATCGATAAATATGAATATGAAAATTGTAAATTTATGTTAAAAATGATTTTATTTTAAATTAAAATGCATTTTTTATTTGAAAGAATAATAAATAAAATTTTTTAAAGCTTGTTTATATTTATTATTTTCTATTCACTTTATAAAAATAACGAAAATACAATTGAAAGTTGTTTTAATTGCTTAATATTTTTTTAAGGGTAAATTTTCATATTTTTACACATTTAATACATTTATTTTTATTTTAATTAATATTAAATTAATTTTGACGTCATCACGGTTGAATCTCGGTTGGACCTTAAAAATCTTGAACCTCTCCCTTTTTTGATTCTTTGAATGGTCCGGATTTAAAAACCTTGAAAAAAAAAAAAAAAACAACAACAGGGAAGAGGATGTGAAATACAGAGCACTATTGGCGGGTTCACCTTAAGGCTACTTTTGCCCAGCCCACACGACTTTGACTTTGGGGATTTATTTTTTGAACCTAGTATTTTTTATTGTAGTAGGTAGTTGCATGTAATTTCAATATATATATTTTTTATAATTAGGACCTTTTACTTTTACAATTTTGGCCTTTTACAATTAGGCATTCTTGTACTATGCTAGATATATTTAGAGAGAGAGAGAGAGAGAGAGCTTAATTTTTATGGTATTCCATCTTATAGTGCAAAGCTCCATAGGTTGCCCTTGAATTTGTTTGAGGTTTTTCCTTCTCTCTCTCTCTATCTCTTTGGCTAGAAGACTTGTGTGAAAGTTTGCTCTTTGATTATTAATGGTTAAATTGTTTAAAATAGTTTTCTAGGCGGAATATCCTCTACTCAAGTTGTTAGATTAAAGTAATATTAATTGACTGTTTCCCTGTGTGCGCGCGGCATGTGGGTAAGGGTGTGATCTCAACCTATCGGCCCAAGTACTGAAGTACATATGGTTGAATACATTCTCTACTTAAATTCGTAAGGTAGCGTACATTCATTTAGTGCTAACATTCAATCATATTATGCTAGCTGGTCAAGGATTGTGGTCTCTTTGACAATATATGGAAGGTTAAATTAAAGGAAACGGACCCTGGCCTTGTGATTTGATCTTATCCATAATTTATAAATTTTCTTTTCTCCTAAAGGGAATTTGGATGTTTAATGTCCAGACTCCACTTTTTTCCTCTCACCTCATCTTTACTCTCTCTCTCTCTCTCTCTCTCTCTCTCTCTCTCTCTAAAAACTTGGACTAAAATAAAACCGTTATAGTTTAATCTAAGTTAGTCATTTTTGTATTTTGTGGATAAGCTCTTAGTTCACAATTTAGTTAGTTATGTAAACTTTCTAATTGTTACATCTTGACCTCCTAAAATTTGATTAAAATAAAATGGTTAATTTGTTTGTTTTTGAATGGAACTTCACAATTTCATTTTAGTCTAAACATTAAGGAATTCAAATGTAGCAATTGAAAATGTATGGGTAGTGGGTTGAATTAATTGTGATTAAAACCAACTAAATTGGGTACGGAAATTATAAATTTTCCCTTAACAAAATCAACCATCTCATTCCAACAAACAACACCTGATTCTCCACCCTCATCAGGCATTCGTCTTATTGTCTAGCCTCCCTCATACGTCCAAAAGATGCGTACATTTGAATTCCAGCACTATTTGTATGTCCATCTCCAATAATCCATGTTTCACCTCATGTGCATTACTGCATTATCCACTTGGTGACCACTCTCTCTCTCTCTCTCTCTCTCTCTCTCTCTCTCTCTCTCTCTCTCTCTCTCTCTCCTGTTTTAGTTTTATATTTTAATTTATTCTGCATTTTCGATAAGTGAGCTACTCAAGGGGCCTAATGGTCCGGGTAATATAAGCTAAGACTAATTTTGGATTGAAGGTGAAATATATATGGACCAAATAGCCCAAACATCATCTGAAGTTTTTTTTTTTTTTTTTAGGTGAAGGAGCAAGTTGTTTAATGACATTAAAATTCTGTCATCCATCAATCACTATTTGGCCATGAATAGCACAGGCATACATATACCACTTGTTGAATTGTATAATGACCACCTAATCAGACTTCAATATTAATAACACTGTGTAATCCTCACATCATTACTCAAATATCTCCATGGATGCTTTATTCATTTTCCTAATTACTGCTTTGGTCACCCACTTTTGAGCACACGTGCACACATCTTCCCAATAAGGGCAAGATATTGTATTTGCTCCACTAATATTTTCAACTCTTAGTGCCAGCATTCAAAATCTTACCTTCCTACTAATAATGATTAAGCAAGGACATTTCTTCTATAAAGTCTTGTCCTTAAGTTCAACATTCATATTTGCATCTAATAGAAGAAAGAAGATAAGGTGATCCAAGGTCTTCAACATTGTTTTGTTCATTTGAGTTGTAATTGCATTGTTAAAATATATTTTAATCTTGGTTTGGTAACTTTTAACTGCTCATAAAATTCACTTATTGATTTTAAGTGTAGGTTAATTATGAAGACAATACTTGTATTTGTCTGTGGATTACTCTTGATTTGTATTCAAGGTGACGCCAAAAGGTTTCTCTTAGAAGAGGTGACCAATGGTGCAATTAACGTAAAGCCAACCAATCAACCTGAGAAGTCAAGCACAAAGGGCAATATACTATCAGGCCCAATGCCAATAGTTGATGCCAATAATAAGAACAAGGATAGCAACATTTCCAGTGAAGATAACAACAGTGAGGATGAAAAGAATGAGAGCTATGGAAGTTATGGTAATCCTTCAGGATCATCAACTGAGAGACACTATAATTATATAACTGCATGCCAGCCTTATCAAGAAAATTGTTAATCTTTCCATGAAGAAGTTGGTGTGAACTAATATGTCAACTATCGTAAAAAAATGAATATAGTGTGGAAAAAATTTCACACTAGGTTTGATCACATCTTTGATGTGTTTAGTTTATAAGTAAATAATTTCATATGTGATTTGCAACCTTTTATCAATGGTTTGTCATGTTGTATGGCCTCCAACCCCAATAACTTTGTGTTAATCACAATATAGAAACAAAACCATGGCTTGTATGGTTTGGTGTGACATAGTATGTAGGGATGGTAAATAAAAAGAAATATTTAGATCATTTTCTATCTTGTTAGAAATACTGAATAATTATATTGTATTTCTTAGTGAAAGAATATACATGAGTGCCTTTATATAGGAGGCATATGAGTGCAATACAAGTAAGAGTATAGTACAAGAATGTGTGCAATACAAGTAATCTAGTTGGGCCTAAAGTCCACAACACTATACACGTTAACAACCCCCCTCAAACTTAAGGTGGATGTGAAACCAACTTAAGGTTGTCAACCAAAGTACGAAGGCGTCCCTTAGGACGTGACTTGGTGAAGATATCTGCAAGTTGATCTTTAGAGGAGACTGAAATCAACTTGAGAGCACCATGGATAAGATGATAACGGATAAAATGATAATCAATCTCGATGTGTTTAGTCCGTTCATAGAAGACATCATTGTGAACAATATGAATGGCACTCTGGTTGTCACAATAAAGAGAAGTAGCAGAGGATATAGACACACCTAAGCCTTTGAGAAGCCATCGTAGCTAAAGGAGCTTAGATGTGGTATCAGTAAGGGCACGATATTCTGCTTCAGTACTAGAGTAGGCCACATGAGTTTATTTCTTGCTTCGCCAATAAATCAGAGAAAAAACCAATAACCAGTGCTAGACTTGCAATCAGTGGGATCTCCTGCCTAATCAGCATCAGAAAATGCACAAAGAATAAAAGGAGACTGAGCAAAGTAGAAAATACCATGGAAGAGAATGCCCTTTAGGTATCGAAGAATGCGCAGAACAATAGTATAATGAGTCGATCGTGGAGTAGATAGATACTGGCTCACCTGGTGAACAATATAGGAAATGTCTAGACGAGTGACAGTGAGATAAACTAGGCTGTCAACCAAGCATCTGTAAAAAGAGGGATTAGACAATGGTTTCCCCCCTAAGAGAGTTAGATGCGCATTAAGCTCAACTGGAGTGTCAACAGTCTTGTTATTAGTGAGTTTAACTCGATACAAGAGTTCAGAGGCATACTTGGCTTGAGTAATATAAAATCCATTTGTAGAATGAGTGATTTCAAGACCCAAGAAATAGCTAAGATGTCCAAGATCTTTCATCTTAAATTGTTGATTGAGAAAATCCTTGAGTTCTTGAATGCCACTAAACTCATTACCAGTTATGATCATATCATCCACATACAGGAGAAGTAAAATAGTGCATTTGTTAGTGCGACAAAGAAATAAGGCAGAATCATAATGACTAGCCATGTAACCCAAGCGAGAGATGGTAGAGCTGAATCTGGAAAACTAAGCTCGTGGAGCTTGTTTAAGGCCATAAAGTGCACGTCGAAGGTGACAAACCTTGTTTTAGTCAACAGAGAGACCAGGAGGAGGTTGCATATAAACTTCTTCACTTAAATCCCCATTAAGAAATGCATTTTTAACATCCATCTGAAAAATGTTTCATTTACTAGCAGTAGCAACAGTTAAGAGGGCACAAACAGATGAGATACGAGCAACCGGAGCAAATGTCTCTTCATAATCAATCCCATACTCATGTGTAAAACCTTTTGCAACAAGACAAGAATTGTAGTGCTCAATGGACCCATTAGAGCGAGTCTTAATCCATAGATCCACTTACAATCAACCACAAATTTCCCAGGGGGGAGTGTCACCAAATTCCAAGTATGGTTTTTAGATAATGCATTAAGTTTCTCTTTCATTGCAATATGTCATAAAGGGTCAGTGGAAGCCTCACGATAAGTGTGAGGCTCGTGTAATGTAACAAGAGCTATGTAACAATGATAGTCAAGTAAATGTGCAGGAATGGATCTTACCCGAGTTGAGTGACGAGGTGGAATGTCTTGTGCAAGATCTTTAAGCGGAGTAGGAGCAGGAGACCCAAGCTCAAGGTTGGGGTTGGGTAGCTCGTCTTCGACCTGTTCATCTTCCACCTGTTCATTAAATGGTGAACTAGGAAAGAGATTAATGATATCTGGTGGTTGGATAGAGAAGTCTACAAGAGAATTATGAGCAATTACAGGAGGATCAAGAACAGCTACAGAAGGAATATATGCCTCATCTGGAAATATATTTAAGATAGAGGAGGAAGATAGGGAGGCATAGAAGTGAAAGAGCTCGACAAAGAGGCAATGTTCCCCAAAGAAAACATTGCAAAAGATACAAAGACGATGAGAGACAGGATTATAACACCGATATCCCTTTTGAGTTTCGCCATAGCCAAGAAAACAACAAAGCCTTGATTGAGGCCTAAGTTTGTTATGCTCATGTGGTTGAAGAAGAATGAAACAAGTAGAACTGAAGGAGCGAAGGTGATGATAGTCTAGAGTTGACCCAAAAATTGCGCTTATATGGAGTTTGATTTTGGATAACAGGGCTTAGAATGCAATTAATAGCATGAACAGCAGCTTTGCCCCAAAAAGGAGTAGGAACTTTGGCAGAGAGAAGAAGAGCACGAATAGTGTCAAGAATATGACGAAGTTTTCGTTTGGCTCTACCATTTTGCTGAAATGGTAGTTGATAAACAGTGCCATAGGAAGGCAAAACAGCTTGGAAAGCATATTTAGTGTATTCAAGAGCATTATCAGATCGAAAAATTTTGATGTGTTTGGAAAACTGAGTTTCAACCATTTTTGCAAAATTAGAATATACTTGTAATAATTCAGAATGATGTGTCATATTAAAAATCCAGCTATAGCGAGAGTAATCATCAACAAAGACAACAAAATATCGAGACCCACCAATACTAGAGATAGAGAAAGGCCCCCTAACATCAAAATGAATAAGATCAAAGAAATCAGTGGATATTGATTCACTAGTATTGAAAGGCAAAGCTGGTTGTTTTCCTAACTGACATGAAACACAATCAAAATTTTCTGTAGTCACTAAATCTAACAAACCTCTAGAAGCCAATTGTTGTACCCAAGAGGAAGATGCATGATCAAGTCAAGCATGCCAAAGTGCAAGAGAAGGAATTGAAGAAACTGTAGCAGCTGCAGCAACAAAAATAGGAGCAGCAAGTGGAAGACGAAGGTTGTCCACGGGAAACATACGCCTAACTCTGGGACCGGTCCCAAGCTTCTATCCTGTCCTCGAATCCTGCATAATACACCCAAAATAATCAAATATAATACGATAACCTAACTCAGCTAATTGTCCCACAGAAAATAAATTGTAAGAAAGGTCAAGAACATTAAAGACCCTAGGAACCGAGAGGTTGGAGGTTAAATAGAACCTATATTATAACCAGACATTGTGAAACCATTTGCAATGCGAATATTAAGAGGGTGTGGTACAGGTTTGAGTTTAGAAAATAAGGACGAGTGAGTTGTCATGTGATTGCTACAAGCGGAATCCATAAGCCAAGAGGAAGGAGACATACCAAATAAAGCTGAGAGAGAAGAGGAATAAGATGCATTACCAACCATACGAATGACATTGGCAATGATATTTTTAAGGTCATCTGTGGACATGGTGAAAGTGCGTCCTGAAGATTTAGACTGTGTAGAGATGGGAGCCATTGGCTGGACACTCTTAATGTTAGAAACAGTAGCAGCAGAAATTAAAACAGTTGATTTGTTGCAAAGATAGCAAGTCTCAATATTGTGGCCAAAAAGTTTGCAAAAATTACAAAAACGTTTGCTAGATTGTCGGCTACAATTATTACAACAAAAAGAAGACATATCCTTATTCTTCATTTAGAAGCAAAATATGCAAAAACGGACTGCAAAAATGAAATCTACACAAAAAACTAGATAAGGAGTACCTAGACTGCAAAAGTCAACCATAAAGAAAAGTTAACAGCAAAGTCAACCTTAATCAAAGTCAATCCTGGTCAACGGTCGGTCAATGCTAGTCAACGGTCACTCAACAACGACATCAGCTGATGTGGCTAGTGACATCAGCAGAGGACTGGATGATGACGTCATCCCTAGTTGACGTGGCAGTGATGACGTCACTTGATGACATCAGATGAAGCAGAAGTGGCGTGTGAGGTGCATGACTGAGGCATAGCTTCTTTGGGTGGTGCATGAGGGCACGTGTAGCCTCCAATGACTGTGAGACTTCCACAATTTAGTAGATCGAGGGGAGACGATCACTGTGGTGCCTATGAAAAATTTATCGGAGCAAGAATGCACAGCGAAGACAGTGAGTGTAGTGGTCTGTGTGGTGCATGACTCCTCGACGACGGCAGCTGCAGGTCCAAAACCCAAGGACGACGGCTGGAAGACATCAAAGGTTCTACAGCAAAAGGCTGCGGTGACCGCTGTGACGGTGGAAGCGATGAGAATGGAGTAGCACCAATAAAGACAAGATTGCTAAGAAAATATCAGAGCAGTAGCTCTAATACCATGTTAGAAATACTGAATAATTGTATTGTATTTCTCAGTAAAAGAATATACATGAGTGCCTTTACATAGGAGGCATATGAGTGTAGTACAAGTAAGAGTGTAGTACAAGAATGTGTACTATGCAAGTAATCTAGTTAGGCCTAAAGCCCATAACACTATACACATTAACATGTCAAAAAGGTAACATAACTTGAAAGGCCATATATATGGATTTTGTTATCAGTAGCTGGAAGTGCTCAGAGAGACTCAAGGTGCATTAAAATTGTATTTTTCGATTCAAGTAACATTCTTCTCTGTGACAAATGAAAATAATTGGAATTCAAATTAAAATCTTTGAGACTTTAAAGTAGCAGAATTCCCCCTTCTAATCAAGTGAATTATTAGAGTCTTAGTTAAGATGAAACCTTACAGAAAAGGAATGCTTGATCTTCTGATACCACTACCATGGAATGTGTAGAATACTCTCTGAAATGAAAAGGAATAAGACTATATACAAAGAATAATTTACGGTTGTCAAAGTTTATATGCCAACTTGACTCTTTTTAAACTTGTTTAGATATTCCTAACCAAAAAAATCCAGAAGGGTAATTATTTCAGCTTCAATATAACTTCCTAATTTCTATCCATACTCATGGGATTCCAAGAGTCGCATGATGATCATTTCACTCATAATGAAGGCATTACTTGCCTTCAACAATTGTACATAAGCTCTGACAAGTAAAATTGTCTAGGCTGTTTTAATAAGACATCATTCCAAAGTTCTGCAGCACCATTATTAGCTGTCCTATTCAAAAGCAATCTAGGGAATTACTAACTAAATCCAAAATCTGATTATACATGCCCCCAAAAAAATTGTTCTTTATTCAATTATCTTCTTGGAAATAACTTGCAACACAATACACACTGTGTAATTGCTTCCCACTGTTCCATATATTCATTCACAAATCAACATGTTCATGTATGTATAAACTAATACCTGGCAGGCCCGAGTAGTTTGTCGGAACATTAACCTTGTCCAAATCAAGGTTTCTCTTGTTGAAATGCACAGGCAAGCAATAATATACATGTCTACTCTAGGAGTATAGTCTTCATGTTTTAAAAGTTCGTTTTGTCTCTATAAATATCAGATTTAGATCCCATGCAATTCCTAGGATATTGCATGGGATGCAATAGCATCTCAATAGCAGAGATTGAGAGTTAAAGAATTACCTTTTAATCTCAGCCCTTGATTAAAAGCTAACAGGTTAAAAAGTTAGAAACTTTTCTAATAGGATATTGCATGGGATGCAATAGCATCTCAATGGTAGAGATTGAGAGTTAAAGAATTGCATTTTAATCTCATCCCTTGAATTAGAAAATCTAACAGGTTAAAATGTTAAAAACTTTTCTAATCCAAGGATTGAGATTAAAAGTTAATTTTTTTTTTTTTAAACTCTCAATCTCAGCCATTGAAGGCTATTGCACGAGATCTAAATCCAACATTATCAACATGCCACCCAGTTTGGCAGGAACTTAGAACTAAAGTGTCATTTCTTAGTTGAATTCTTCTCTATCAACATGCCCTCAAGTTTGGCAGGAATTTAGATTTCAACAAAATCTTCTTTTTCAATCTTAAAAGTATACCGTCTCCATTTGAAACTGTTGGTTCTGTTCTGTTTGTTGGAGGTTTGGATCAAATTTTCCATTACTAACCTGTGTTGTCTTTGTTTCCTTACCACATTAACACCCTCAACTTTCTTAAGGAGGCCTTACCAATAATCCTTGCATGAACATCTTCCATTTTTGAAATGAGGAGAGTGCACCAATTCCCTCACAATTATCTCTCAGTTGTAAACTTTGAAATGAACTTCGTGACTGTATGGCAGTCCTCACACACCCTCAAATTGTTCACAACACGGATGGCTGTTCCCGGTGTTGTGTTAAGTAGTCTGAAACCAATTGCAAGCTTCTCATTATAGGATTTAAGTGCAGTTCCTTATCCTCTTCAATGTCGATCAAAACTTGGGAGTTGATTTGTGAATAACCTTCCATATGTTGTTTCTCAAAGATCCTTTTAGCATCAAGCAAATTGCTTATTTTGTGTACGTAATATGTGAACCATCACCTGTACCATCCAACTCTATCATGCTACTCCCAGGAGTAGTCTTTATCCCTCTCTCCTTCAATAATTTTTTAATTTTCACAACATCATCCCATCTTCCAGCCTTTGTTCATAGAACCCAAAACTGCTAGACCTTCATCAACCATTCCCAATATAGAACAAGCATTTAAAACACCCACAAAAGTTATTCCATCAGGCTTCAAATTTTCCCTTTGCATCTTGGAGAATAACTCAATTGCATCCTCAGCTTCGACATGCATAGCAAGCCCACCTATCATGGCATTCCAAGTAAAGACTTCTTGCAATTTCATCTTCTCAAAAACCTTCCATGCCATATTAAGACGCCCACATTTGGCGGACAGATCCACCAAAGCAGTCCCTAGACCTGCATACAAGTGCATGAAATCCCTTTCAACATAAGCATGAATCCACCTTCCTTAATCAAGTGCCCCCACATGGGCATAGGCAGTTAGCACACTTGATAAGACAAATTTTCTTGGCCTAATTTTTTTTATTTGCTATTTATTATAGACTTCCTAGGCCTCCATGAAATACCCACCTTTTATAGAACCATTTATAATAGCAATCCAAGATATTTCATCCCTTTTTTCCTTTTCATCGAACAATTTCCTATCCACTTCAATCATATCACGTTTAGCTAAACCATTGATGTAGAACAGACAGCACATGCCTTCCTTGAGCAACAGGGGCGCAGGAAGTCACAACGCAAGATCAAAGAGGGGTGCCAGTAGGGGCCATCGGGGTAACAGTGTCGGAAGTGCATGAAATTTGGCAGGTTGAAGGGAAACAACGTTCTGATCCAGATTCATGACAGGTGCCATGAACGTCGCCAAAATTTAGGCAAATTCCTTCATTAAGGCCCCGATAACAGTGTTTTTACTATTTATAGTAATATTTGTTTTTCCTTAATAACTTTTAATTTAAAAGTCAGAATAAGGTCCCGTCTGTTTTGGGACGACCCTTAAGGTCAATAGTTTATGATTTTACATTTAACTCAATTTTGCCATTTTTGGTAAATTTCGGTAATTTTGTCACCTAATCGCTTAATTAGTGCGAATTAGGGTTTTAAACGTTTTTTCTCAGTATTTATATGTTTTGTAGCCGTCAGAGGCAAGGGAGACTATTATCAATAAAAACAGACTTTTGTCAAATTTTCTTCTGGTGGATTCCAGTTTTATCTCCTTGTGGATTCAGGGAAACCCCTCGTGGATTCGAGGTTTACTACCAGAAACTAACAGTTTAGTTTCTGTTCCATCAAGAGAGCATCGTGTGTGTTTCTCTTCAGGCTTCCGCGGCATCAGTTGGTATCAGAGCCTTGACTTAACCTGGTCTGATGGCTAACCGGCGAGACGGTAACCACCACAACAATGACGGCGGTGACGACGTCAACAACCCAGTCCTCACTAGGGCTGAGTTCCTTGATTTTCGTGATGAAAATCAACAATTTCGTGATGAACATCAACAATTTCGTGATTCAACCCAGCAGACTCTGGACCAGATTCAAGAAGCACTTGCCACCTTGCTTAACCGAAACCCTAATCGCGATGACGGAGAGCGACATGATAACCGAGCGCGTGGTCCTCCCTATCGTGGTCCAAACCGGAACAGGCAGCAGGACTACAACGAAGAAGACAGTGAAGACGAGGAGTATGCAGAGAGAGTCCTTGGAAATCATCGTGGTCCCACAAGGGATAATGGCCGAGATTATCAGGAGCAGAGGGACTATCGAATGAAAGTAGAATTACCATCCTTTAATGGTAATGTCTCCATTGAAGAGTATCTGGATTGGGTCAGTGAAGTGGAAAAGTTTTTCGATTATATGGGTACAGCAGATGACAAACAGGTGTGTTTGGTGGCCTACAAATTGAAGGGAGGAGCATCTGCCTGGTGGGATCGTGTTCAATTAAACCGTACCCGTGAACGAAAGCTTCCAATACGATCATGGAGGAGAATGAAAAGATTAATGGCAGATCGGTTCTTACCACCAGATTACCAGCAGGAGTTGTTCAGACAGTACCAGGATTGCAGGCAGGGTACACGGACAGTTAATGAGTACATGGAGGAGTTTGACAGGTTGGCGAATCGCAATGATTTGGAGGAAACTGAAGATCAACGGATATCCAGATTTGTACACGGGTTACGAGTTTCCATCCGAGATCAGGTATCCTTACAAACCCTATATACTTTGAATGAGGCTGTAACCTTATCCAAGAAAATAGAATATCAGCATCTCAGGGCCGGTTCGAAGTTTTCCAATCGCAATTCGGAGTCCTCTAGTTCCACTGCCAACAAAGGTAAACAGCCCATGTTTACACCACGATCACAACCCGTGGTTAGGGAGAACAGTTGTGTCAACCAATCCACAGTGGCAGTAGCAGGTTCTGCAGCCCAGCCGATAGCGAATGCCAACCCTTATGCTAGGCCAACTGGGAATAAGTGCTACAGATGCGGAGAACCAGGACATCGATCTAGTACTTGCCCTAAGCGAGCCGCAGTGAATCTGGTGGTGGCAGAAGAGGGCGAGATAGAAGGTGAACAGGAGGGTGAAGAGGTGTATAATGATGCAGATCCATATGCCTATGATCCCAATGAGGTCCAAGAGGACGAGGAAGGTGTGCCACTAAGGCGGTCTTTGGTGATTCAGAGGTTGTTGCTCACACCAAGGGTGGAATACGGTGATCAGCGGAATGAGATCTTCCGAGCACGATGCACCATCAGTAAGAGGGTCTGTGATTTGATCATTGACAGTGGCAGTGTAGAGAACATTGCGTCGAAGAGTTTGGTTACCAAGCTAGGACTGAAAACAGAAAAGCATCCCTCTCCGTACAAGATAGGTTGGATCAAGAAAGGTACGGAAACTCTTGTTACTCAACAATGTCGTGTTACTTTTTCTATGGGTAAATGTTATGTAGATGAGGTAGTTTGTGATGTTGTTGAAATGGATGCATGTCATTTAATACTGGGTAGACCTTGGCAGTATGATGTAGATGCTACTCATAGGTGTAAGGATAATGTGTATGTGTTTTTTAAGAATGGCAGAAAAATTGTCCTTGGTCCTATTAAGGAAGGCAGTGTACCTAAAGCTTCTAAAGTGGAGGGGAAGCCAGCACTCCTCATAGTGAACAATGAAGATGAGTTTGACAGGGAGTGTAAGGAGTTGAAACAGGTATATGCTGTAGTGGTGACAGATGGTGAGCCAAAGAAGGTTACTGAGATACCTGATGCAATTCAACCATTGATCAAGGAGTTTGAAGAGCTTTTTCCAGAAGAGCTGCCTGCAGGTTTACCACCAATGCGTGACATCCAGCATTGCATTGATTTAGTTCCTGGAGCTAGTCTACCTAATTTGCCACATTACAGGATGAATCCTCAAGAGGGTCAAATACTACAGGGGCAGGTGGATGAGCTTTTGAGCAAGGGGCAGATCAGGGAGAGTATGAGTCCATGTGCAGTACCGGCACTGCTAACACCAAAGAAGGATGGGAGCTGGCGTATGTGTGTGGATAGTCGAGCCATCAATAAGATCACAGTCAGGTATCGATTTCCTATTCCCCGACTAGATGACATGTTTGATATGCTGAGTGGGTCCAAGTGTTACACCAAGCTAGATCTCAAGAGTGGGTATCACCAAATTCGGATCCGACCTGGAGATGAGTGGAAGACAGCTTTTAAGACAAAGGAGGGGTTGTATGAGTGGATGGTAATGCCTTTCGGATTGTCCAATGCTCCCAGCACTTTCATGAGACTTATGAATCAGGTATTGAAACCATTTATTGGAAAGTTTGTGGTAGTTTATTTTGACGATATCCTGATTTACAGTAAGACAGAAGCAGCCCACTATAATCATGTGCGAGAAGTATTAGCGGTGTTGCAGGCCAATGAGTTGTATATCAACTTGAAGAAGTGCAGCTTCTTGACTGATAAGTTGCTGTTCTTAGGGTATGTGGTCAGTGCGGATGGGATTCATGTTGATGAGGACAAGGTCCGTGCAGTCAGAGAATGGCCAACCCCAAAGACAGTGAGTGATGTGCGAAGTTTCCATGGGCTAGCAACCTTCTATCGGAGGTTTGTTCGAGATTTCAGTAGCATAGTAGCCCCTATCACTGAGTGTCTGAAGAAGGGGAGGTTCTCATGGGGAAAAGAGGCAGAACAAAGCTTTGCCTTGATCAAGGAAAAGTTGAGCACAGCCCCGGTTTTGGCATTGCCCAACTTCGATAAGGTGTTTCAGGTGGAGTGTGATGCATCTGTGGTCGGGATAGGCGCTGTTCTTTCACAAGACAACAGGCCAGTAGCATTCTTCAGTGAGAAAGTTTGTGAAGCTCGAAGTAAATGGTCAGCCTATGAGCTGGAGTTCTTTGCGGTAGTACGGACTCTTAAGCATTGGGAGCACTACCTAATTCAGAGGGAGTTTGTATTATATACAGATCATCAGGCGTTGAAGCACATCAACAGTCAAGTTAGCATTAACAGGATGCATGCTCGGTGGGTAGCTTATATTCAGCGCTTCCATTTCACATTGAAGCACAAGTCTGGTGTCACTAATAAGGTGGCTGACGCACTTAGCAGGCGAGCATCTTTGTTGACCACCCTACGTACTGAAGTTGTAGGGTTTGATTGCCTCAAGGAGCTGTATGAGAATGATGAGGATTTCGGTGATATTTGGGGTAAGTGTCAACAAACTTATACTGCTGTCAATAGTATGTACATCCAGGATGGTTTCCTCTTTCGGGGTAACCAATTATGCATCCCTAAAAGTTCATTGAGGGAGCAGATTATTAGGGAGCTGCATGGTGGAGGTTTGGGTGGACATATGGGCAGAGATAAGACTATAGCACTGGTGGAAGAGAGGTATTATTGGCCACAACTCAAGAGGGATGTTGGAAATCATGTGAGGAAGTGTCCAATCTGCCAAACTGCTAAGGGTCAATCTCAGAATACTAGTTTATACATGCCTTTGCCAGTTCCACAAGCCCCATGGGAGGATCTGTCTATGGACTTTATACTGGGTCTTCCTCGAACCCAGCGAGGTATGGATTCTGTTTTTGTTGTGGTTGACAGGTACTCGAAGATGTCCCATTTCATAGCATGCAAGAAAACTTCAGATGCTACTCGAGTGGCCAATCTGTTCTTTAAAGAAGTTGTGCGTTTGCATGGAGTGCCAAAGTCCATCACCTCTGACCGGGATACCAAGTTCATTAGTCACTTCTGGCGGACTTTGTGGAAGCGTTTTGACACTTCCTTGAATTACAGCAGCACCAGTCATCCACAGACTGATGGCCAGACAGAAGTGGTTAATCGCACTTTGGGGAATCTGATCCGGTGTATCTCAGGTGAGAAGCCCAAGCAGTGGGATCTTGCATTGTCCCAAGCAGAGTTTGCATACAATAGCTCAGTCAGTAGAAGCACTGGTAAGTCTCCATTTGCCATCGTCTACTGCGTGCCACCAAAACACGCTTTGGACTTGGTACCTTTACCTGAGCTTCCAGGAGTAAGTCAAGCAGCAGAAAATATGGCTAATCGTATTCAGGCCATGCAAGAGGAGGTGAGGCAGAAACTTGAAGCTACAAATGCCAAGTACAAGGAAGCTGCTGATAAGAAGAGGCGTGAGAAGATCTTCAATGTTGGGGATTTAGTGCTGGTCTATCTTAGAAAGGAGAGATTTCCTGTTGGTACCTACAACAAATTGAAGGACAAGAAGTATGGACCGTTTCAGATTACTAAGAAGATCAACAACAATGCTTATGTGGTTGCTCTTCCTCCAGACATGAGCATTTCTTCTACCTTCAATGTTGCTGACTTGTATGATTATCATCCTCCTGATGAACCAGATAGTGGGAACTCGAGGTCGAGTTCTTTTCAAGTGGGGGGGGGACTGATGTAGAACAGACAGCACATGCCTTCCTTGAGCAACAGGGGCGCAGGAAGTCACAACGCAAGATCAAAGGGGGGTGCCAGTAGGGGCCATCGGGGTAACAGTGTCGGAAGTGCATGAAATTTGGCAGGTTGAAGGGAAACGACGTTCTGATCCAGATTCATGACAGATGCCATGAACGTCGCCAAAATTTAGGCAAATTCCTTCATTAAGGCCCCGATAACAGTGTTTTTACTATTTATAGTAATATTTGTTTTTCCTTAATAACTTTTAATTTAAAAGTCAGAATAAGGTCCCGTCTGTTTTGGGACGACCCTTAAGGTCAGTAGTTTATGATTTTACATTTAACTCAATTTTGCCATTTTTGGTAAATTTCGGTAATTTTGTCACCTAATCGCTTAATTAGTGCGAATTAGGGTTTTAAACGTTTTTTCTCAGTATTTATATGTTTTGTAGCCGTCAGAGGCAAGGGAGACTATTATCAATAAAAACAGACTTTTGTCAAATTTTCTTCTGGTGGATTCCAGTTTTATCTCCTTGTGGATTCAGGGAAACCCCTCGTGGATTCGAGGTTTACTACCAGAAACTAACAGTTTAGTTTCTGTTCCATCAAGAGAGCATCGTGTGTGTTTCTCTTCAGGCTTCCGCGACATCAACCATTGATCATTGCATTCCAAGAGCCAATATTCTTATATGGCATATGCTCAAATAATTCTTTAGTAGCTTTCACATCTCCTCATTTCAAGTATTCCAACAAATAACATAAAGTCTCCACCCTGATCAAGCATTCATCACACCTCCCTAACACATCCAAAAGATGCGTACATTTGAATTCCAGCACTTTTTATGTTTCCATCTTCACTAAGGCCCTGGTTCAACAAATTTGAATAAAATTTCAAGCATTCTTGAATGGCACATGCAATGGTGGAAGCCTTGAACAGAGTAGGATATGTAAACTTATTAGGTCCTAGAATTTGCCAATACTATTCTATGATAAAATGAAATAGCCTCAATTAGTTCATTGTTCTCTAGACATCCTTTGTTCACAATATTCCATACAAAACATTGGGATTCAGGACATAATCAAAGACCTTCAAAGCAAAGCCAAAGTTATTGAAATGAGGATTTGCAGGGCATTTTATTAAGGTGTCAGCTATATGATGGTCTTGAATGTGGCCACTCCTTAGTATAATGCAATGATCTAGCATTAGATGGTGCAAAGAAGTGCAGCACTTTGTGTTTAACAAGTTTAGGATTGTTTTCTGGGAGAGTTTGGAGGTGGGTGTGCTTTTGTGGTTGTATTATTGTGCTCATCTTTCCTTTGCTATCGAGTATAGGCTAAGACACAAGATATGGGTGTCAGGCCACATTTTGTATTGTTGGCGAGCATTTGGTCCACATATGATTGGCTGCTTCCATGACCATGTGGCATGTGTTAAAGGATTTTTGAATCCATCCTTCTACATAATTCCAAATTTTATAACTTGGGACATGAAACATACATGAGATAAACATTAATGGGTTTTACTATTTTCACAAAATGTTTGAGATAGTTTTCTGTCAGAGACTCAGAGTTTATGTTTAGACACCTCAATGGAGAAAACTGTTTAAGAAAATACTGTTTAATCACCCTGCACATTAAAATTGAAGAAAAAATGAACTGAGCCAACATCCCTTGATACTTTGTGACCACTTGGCTGGATAGAAATGAGGTATAACAGACATCAAAGACTTTCCTTGAAGTCAGAGTCCATCAGAAGTCAAACGTGCAAGAAGTTTAGAAAGTAGAAAAGAACTAGTAGAAATCATTTGAGCCAATATATGGAATTATGTGAAATTTGGTGACTTAAAGGAAATTGTCATGAGGATCAAAACTCATTGCCTTATGGTCACAACCTATGCTGCTTGTTGGTCAAATTCTTTCATTTTGGCCTTTAATTATTCACTTTTACTATTTTTATTTTTTATATTTATTATAAATTTCAATTTTAAATTCAAAATAAGGTCCCTTCTATTTTGGGACATTTCCTAGAGCCTGTCGAATCTGAATTTGAATTTGTAATTTTCTCAATTTTGGATTTTTAGGTGATAACTATTCCTCTTAGGTGAAGGAGCAAGTTGTTTACGATTTGACAAAAGCCAGATAAATTCTAGGATGATTAATTAGATTCATGACATTATAATCCTATCCTTCAGACACTATTGGACCATGAATAGCACAAGTACACACATAGTGATGATAAACTGTATGCTACATATACCACTTACTTGTGGAACCCTATAAATGCAACACAATCAGACGACAACAGTAATACACCATGTAATTCTCACACCATCACTGAAAATCTCCACTGATTATTTACACATTTTCATAGTTAGTACTTTGGCTGTCAACTTTCGAGCACGCGTGCACAGGTCTTCCCAATAAGGGCATGAAATTGCGTTTGCTCCACTAAATTTTCAACTATTACTGCCTGCATTCAAAATTTTACTTTCCTACTAATCATGACTAAGCAAAGACATTTCTTCTATAAATTCTTGTCCTTGAGTTCAATATTCATCGTCTGCA
This sequence comes from Quercus variabilis, assembly GCA_030445155.1. Classification (NCBI taxonomy): domain Eukaryota; kingdom Viridiplantae; phylum Streptophyta; class Magnoliopsida; order Fagales; family Fagaceae; genus Quercus; species Quercus variabilis. The sequence goes on from CP129447.1 coordinate 277,956, forward strand.
TCTAATAGAAACAGAGAAAGAAGAAAAGGTGCTCCAATATATGTATTTTATAATTAGGACCTTTTATTTTTACAATTTTGGTCATTTGCTCGTCAGATTAAGAGAATTAGGAATTCTTGTACTATGCTAGATATATTTAGAGAGAGAGAGAGAGAGAGAGAGAGCTTAATTTTTATGGTATTCCATCTTATAGTGCAAAGCTCCATAGGTTGCCCTTGAATTTGTTAGAGGTTTTTCCTTCTCCCTCTCTTTATCTCTTTGGCTAGAAGACTTGTGTGAAAGTTTGGTCTTTGATTATTAATGGTTTAATTGTTTAAAATAGTTTTCTAGGTGGAATATCCTCTTCTCAAGTTGTTAGATTAAAGTAATGTGGGTATGATCTCAACCTATCAGCCCAAGTACTGAAGTACATATGGTTGAATACATTCTCTACTTAAATTGGTAAGGTATTGTACATTCATTTAGTGCTAATATTCAATCATATTATGCTAGCTGGTCAAGTATTATAGTCTCTGATAGGTCACAATCTGAATGACCCCTAGTGATTAACCCTAATTAATTAATTTAGTCAAGTAATTAATTAATCAATTAATCATGCAATTTTATGGAAGCACAAAAAAATCACCAACAACTAAATATGCAGCGGAAAATAAATAACACGGTGATTTGTTTACGAATGGGAAAAACCCTAACGGCAAAAACCCCACCGGGTGATTTTCAGGTCACCACTCCCGAAACTCCACTATTATCAAATCAAGCGGTTACAAGTAAAGGAAGCCTAAGTACCTTACCAACCTACAGTTGAACCCTTACCCCAATACCCAATTGGACTTGATCTGTAATGACAGTTCCCTCCTTTGATGCACAGCTCCCAAGTATGTGACTAAGCAATGCGCGGATCCAAGTACGCAACTTCAGAACACCAACTAAGGAAGAATGGTTGGCTGCAAAGTTCTTCAGTTCATCCTTTGTGATGAATAGTAGTAAGATGCTTGGTTACAAAACCCTACGGTGCAAATACACAGCAACTTCTTGATGGAAGATGAACTAGGTCAAGAACTTCGTCTTTTGATCACAATTTGCTTGAACAGAGATTGCTCAATGATAATGCAACTTGTGTCACCCTTGATGACTCTTAAAATAATCCTTTTATATGTTTAGGGTTAGAAGAAAAGAAAGCCTAAATACATATTCACAGATCCCAAGAAAATCAGATTGGAAATCTGAATTTTTAAATCTCGACAGATAGCAGGTGTCGAGGTAGCTATCGAGAAGGTGTCGAGCTTTAAAAACTTTGCACTTCAGCTTGCTTTTTCTTGGACAGACCTGATGACTTCAACACTTGACCTTGAAACATTGTTTCTTGAAGTATTAAAAACACCTAGAACTACCCAATTACAAGTAGAGTGCGTTTTGTCAAAGGATTAGCCAATTTACATAAATAAGTGACATATGTTCTTAATCAAGTTAAAACTTATATGTCCTAACAATCTCCCCCTTTGGCAATCCGTGACAAAACCACAACAAACAAATGAGCATATGAGAGAAGTCATAAATCACTCAACTCATATTCACTTATTGAATACAATAAAATCTATCTTAACACAAACTCTTGAAAAACTTTGCTAGAAGAGAGTTTATGACAAGTAGACTTTGAAAACCTGTATTTCAGAAACACTTTAAACAAAACTCATCAAGGCATCTTGTATGAAACAGAAATAAATAGATTGCATACAAGTATGAAGAACATGTGAATAAAGATAGAAAAGAAACAACACATGAAGAAGAGAGGTGAAAGAAACATACATCAACATATATAGGAGATAAGATAAGTACAATGTATGTAAAATGGTCAAAGGACCTTATATACAAGACCAATGTATCTAAGAGATAAGAAAAGAAAAAAATACATATATAGCCTCACTACATCCCTCAAAAATGATAACACTACCCCTATCAAAAATGTCCTATACTAACTCTCCCCCTAAGATGACTACTCTCATAGCCCAAAAATACTCCCCCCTTTTGTCACGAGTGACAAAGGGTAGAGTGTCATGTAGACATCTCATCGGCAAAGCTAGCATCCCCATCATCATCCTCAGAATCTGAAGTTGCTGGAGTAGATGGTGAAGGAGTAGCCTCTGGAGCAAATCCACCCATGATCGCCTGCCGTCATGCAATATGACCAACACGAACATTCACCTGATACAACTCAGCAGAGAGTGTATCAAGACGAGTGTCCATGTGCTGCAGCTGCGCCATATTATCTCCAAGGGATACATCGCTCGAAGAGGAAGAAGGAGCAGATGTAGATGGAGCTGATCTGGATAGAGCCGAACGGGAGAGAGGAGTGGCACCTAGCTGTCTCGACCTGAACTACGCCTCACTACGTTTTACGGTAGCGGCATCTATGGCAGATATGTGTGTGAAGTGGTCAGACACAGGAAAGGGAACGAAAAAATGGCGTAGAATCCGCGTGATAGCAGAAGGAAAGATGAGCTTATCACGGGACGCCGAATCAAGATATACCTCTATGATAGAACGGATGAAGTGAAAAGGGAAGTCTATGGTAAGATGCTCTAGCAGGGATAGCAAAAATTGAGCATGAGGCTCTGTGATAAAGTTATAGTGAGAAAGAGGATGAAGAACAAAAGTCATCACCATGTTAATAAATCTAGGACCTTTAGCAAAAGGCCTACATGATGTGAACTGATGCTTACCTCAATTAGCAGGGCGCTCACAAAAAGTGGAAATGAGCTCATCTTTAGACACAGTCCTCAGACGCTCACAAGAGGGGTAATCAGGAAACTTTATCCTAAGTACCCGAAGCACATCCGCAACAAGCTGCAGTGTGACAGGGATACACGTACCTCGAACGCGAGTGAAGAAGTGAGGTACTGAAAGATCAATCCCGTGCATGTTGGAGTAGAACTCCTGTATCAGCACAAGAGGGCAAGTGACCGGGATGTCACACAGTGACCCCCATCCCCTACTGTTAATGACAGAGGGAAGGTCAGTATCGGCGAAGTTCGCCAGAATAACTTGGCGTTCCGAATGAACACCTCGTTTAGAAAAGTTCTTCGAAAATGCCTTATGGGCATCTCCATCACGGAACCGAAGGTTAAAGGGAGTAGTATCAGAAGAAGTAGAAGCTCCAGAATGCAGAGGGTTCCGAGCAGGAGTGGATTTAGGTTTGGGTGTCATAGATACTACTAACGTAAAAGAATGAGAGAAAGAGAGAGAGAGAGACACTCAGAAAATTTCCCAAAATAGTTCATAAATGACAAATATCTTGAATAACAAGTACGTATGCATGGGAATGCATGATCATGTGATATGCAAAACACAAATATCATCATGGGCTCAGCCCAATCCAATCCTACCAGCACACAGCATATAGCACACATCTAAATGCATGTAAATATCATTATAATGCGCATGAAATGCAATATATGACATTTTAACAACATTTAAGTGTAAACCCAACCCAAAATTTTAAGAAAAACTCAACAATTTTGAAAAACCCCAAATTTTTATAAAAAATCCCAAAAACTAGGTTTTCAAACATGCAATGCATGAAAAAGGAAGAGAATAGAGATCTTACCAAGTGATTTGAGCAAGAAAAGATCAAAATCCAAGAGGGTTGGAGGATTAAAGTGAAAGGAGAGTGAAAGGGAGATGAACAGACATGGAGAGATCGAGAGAGATCGAGTTATCGAGAGAGATCGAGTGAGAACTGAAGAAAATCGCAACAAAACCTTAAATAGGCACCTTAGTAAATCTCGACAGCTGAGGTGCCGAGAGGTATCGAGGAAGCTGTCGAGGAAGGTATCGAGAAAATTGCCTTCGACAGCTGAAGGTGTCGAGAGGTATCAAGATGTATGAAGAAATATAGATACGTGATTCTCGATCGATCATGAAGGTGTCGAGAAGGTATCGAGGAGACAGAAGATATCTCGATCGATCCACAAGGTGTCGAGACAGGTGTCGAGAAAGAAGACTCAAACAGCATAAGTGAATCTCGATCGATCCATCAGGTGTCGAAGAGGTGTCGAGATTGCGATAAGAAACAACTTGAGAAGCTCGACAGATGACCAGGTATCGAGGAGGTGTCGAGGGAGGTGTCGAGCTAGCAGTAAAAAGCAGTTTTTCGAGAAGGGAAAAACACAGACATGAATGCAATCCAACACACATCTCAACCAAAGGTCCACTCAACATATAAATCTCTCAAAGACATCTCTCAACAAAAAAAATAAGCACAAGGATCATCCAAAACACACACACACTAAACAAGTCTAACCAATTTTATATTTCAAAAACAAGTTATGACAGTTTAATGAGCATACATTAGCACATGTAAAACCTTTGTAATGGCGAAATCACATTGTACCTTCACATGTATCAAAAGTAGTAAAGAATATTGCGTGTTATGTGTGAAAAATATCACAAGATTGCATATGTGTATAGATGTTATGACGATTTGAGATATGAGAAAATAACTTTTAACTCACACACAATCATAACTGTTTGATGGGGACTTTCACCTTCGAGGTACATCCTATAACTGCCACATCTCCTAGAATACACGCTTGCAACCATATTTAAAGCATTTTTATTCTTTTTACTTTTTATTTTCTTTGCATGTTTTCTTTTATTTTAACATATCATACATGGGTATGTAAAAGAGAGAAAAGAAATACCCAAGATGTTAAGCATTTGACATCGCACTTTTGCTATGCCGAAGCATACGAATGTCTTTGACACTGCACTTTTGCTATACCGAAGCATACAGGTGTCATATTATGATTGGCGGGTAACAGTGGTGAGATAGTTATTTATGCATTTCTCTTAGAATTTTCTAGTCCTACCCGTCAAAAAGAGTGATATGAGTGTTAAGTTTTAAGAGATAACCTAATCTTACTCATCACAAACAAGAGCCACAAAACTCACTTGCTTAGTTGTGCATAGAGATGCTCATCTAAGCTACAAGAGATACAAAGTTTAGAAAACTTTGTTTCATTGGTCATCCAAGGTACACAAGTACCAAAGTACACATAACACACTGTTTTTGTATTTTTCTGATTTTTCAATTTTTCAATTTTTTTATTTTTATTTTATATCAAAAACAATATAAATAAAACCGAAAGTAAACACACAAAACATGTTAAACAGAATAAAGCAAAAACTAGATGCATATGCATGAAGAAGAGGGGAAAGAGAAGGAGATCAATCCATGGAGATGACACCAATGTTTTGACGAAGAAATTCACAACATTTGCTATCAAGAGGTTTGGTAAACAGGTCAGCCTTCTGATCATCAGTGTGAATAAATTCAAGAGTGAGAGTACCATTTTCGACAAGCTCCCTAATGAAGTGATGTCGAATCTCTATGTGTTTGGTTCGAGAATGTTGAACCGGGTTCTTAGAGAGATTAATGGCATTGGTATTGTCACAATAGATAGTGAGATGCTCTTGATTAATACCATAATCATGAAGGAGTTTTTGCATCCAGAGGAGTTGTGTGTAGCAACTACCAGCAGCAATGTATTCAGCTTCCGCAGTGGATAATGAAATGGAGTTTTGCTTTTTGCTCATCCAAGAGACAAGATTGTTACCCACATAAAAACAACCCCCCGAAGTACTCTTTCTATCATCAGCATTACCAGCCCAATCAGCATCAGAGTACTCAGCTAAGACACCATTAGTGTCCTTGCTATACCACACACCAAACTCAGCAGTGGTATTGACATACTTTATGATTCTTTTTAAAGCGGTCATGTGGGATTCCTTGGGATTAGCTTGATATCTAGCATACAGTCCAACACTGTAACTAATGTCAGGTCTACTGGCAGTGAGGTAAAGAAGACTACCTATCATACCTCTATAAAGAGAGGGGTCAACACTCTTACCTAACAAGTCTACAGTGAGTTTCACATTAGGGCTCATAGGGGTTCTAACAGAACTAGCAGATTCCAAACCAAACTTTTTCACAAGATTTTTAGCATATTTAGATTGAGAAAGAAATATATCTGAATCTTGTTGACGAATCTGTAATCCTAGGAAGTGAGTCAGTTCTCCAATCATGCTCATCTCGAACTCGGCTTGCATGAGTTTTGAGAAGTCATAAGCAAATTCATCCTTAGTCGACCCAAAGATGATATCATCAACATACACTTGAGCAACTATCAACTCATCATCTTCCCTTTTGATGAAGAAAGTTTGATCAGCCTTTCCTCTTGTGAACCCATGTGACACCAGATATTGTTTGAGTCTATCATACCAAGCTCTTGGAGCTTGCTTCAACCCATAAAGTGCCTTTTTAAGGTATAGCACATGATCCGGGAAGTGTGGATCAATGAATCCTTTTGGTTGAGCCATATAGACATTCTCTTTAAGTAACCCATTCAAGAAGGCAGTCTTTACATCCATCTGATAGAGTTTGAAATTCAATTGACATGCTAGGGCAAGTAGAATTCTGATTGACTCCATTCGAGCAACTGGGGCAAATGTTTCATCATAGTCTACTCCTTCCATTTGCGAGTATCCTTGAGCTACAAGACGGGCCTTGTTGCGAATCACATTGCCTTCTTCATCAGTCTTGTTGCGGAATATCCACTTTGTACCGATGATATGCTCACCTTCTGGTCTAGGTACTAGAGTCCAAACATCATTCCTCTGAAACTGGAGTAGTTCATCATGCATTGCTTCGACCCAACTTTCATCTTGTAGTGCTTCCTCAACTTTCTTGGGTTCAACCTGTGACAAATAACAAGAATAAGACATAAAGTTAGCAACACATTTGTTAACTGTATGTTTCCTTAATGTGAGTTCATTCATGTTTCCCACAATATCTTCAGGAGGATGTTTTAATTTGATTCTAGAGGAGGGTCCTTTTTCTTCATGAGACACAGAATCTGGTGAAGTAGGAGCATCTGTAGAGTTTTCCACAATACTAGGAGTACTTGGAGACACAGGTTCTGGTTCAACAATGTCTTGAACTTCATTAGGCTCAGGAGGAAGAATTTCTTTAGAGAGTTCCTCAATGCCTTTCTCAGTGCTGGAATCTGAAGACTCATTAATGACCATATTTATTGTTTCCATTACTTTCAGAGTTCTCTTGTTGAATACCCGATAAGCCTTGCTTGTGGATGAGTATCCCAGAAATATGCCTTCATCACTTCGAAAGTCAAATTTTCCCATATTCTCTCTATCCTTAAGGATGAAGCAAGTGCTTCCAAATATCCTAAAATACTTCACATTTGGCTTTCTTCCTTTCCACAACTCATAGGGAGTCTTTTTGGTACCGGGTCTGAAGTACACCTTATTAACCGTATGACATGCAGTGTTTACAGCTTCTTCCCATAAGTTTCGAGCCACATTTTTGTTATGCAACATGGCTCTGGCCATCTCTTGAATAACTCTGTTCTTTCTTTCTACCACACCATTTTGCTGAGGAGTAATAGGAGCAGAGAACTCTTGAGATATACCTGATCTTGTGCAGAAAGACTCCATGTATGAGTTTTCAAATTCTTTGCCATGGTCACTTCGAATTCTATCAATCTTTAAGCTCTTCTCATTCTGCAGTCTTGTGCACAAAGCCTCAATGTGCTCAGGAGCATCAGACTTAGATCAGAGTAAGATGACCCAAGTGTATCTAGTGAAGTCGTCTACCACAACCATGATGTACCTTTTCCACCAAGAGACTTGGTTCTGGTTGGACCCATAAGATCTAAATGTAAAAGCTCCAATGGTCTGGCAGTAGCTGAAGTCTGAGTGCTCGGATGCTTAGCTTTTGTCTGTTTCCCAAGTTGACATGGTCCACACACTACATTGTTCATTCTACTAAGCTTTGGTATTCCCAAGACAGATTCATGCTTAGATACAATGGATAGATGCTTGTAACTAGCATGTCCCATTCGTTGATGCCATAGTTCTTCATTGGGCAAACGAATGCTATTGCACACTACATCGGCATCAGGAACCAATCCATAGCAATTGTCCAGAGTGCGAACCTCACTAATAAGCTTCTTTCCAGACTCATTCATGACAAGACACTTTCCCTTTGAGAACAGCACCATGAAGTCTTGATCACATATCTGACTTATGCTCAATAGGTTAACCCTTAGACCTTCTACATAAAGAACATTCGCGATGTCTGGCAGTCCTGGTAAAGATATGATTCCTTTCCCCTTAATTTGTGACTTGCTTCCATCACCAAAAGTCACATTGCCACCCTTTTTAGGCTCAAAGATCTTGAAGAGAGATCGGTCACCAGTCATATGTCTTGAGCAACCACTGTCAAGATACCATAGACATGTATTAATGGTTAAATTGTTTAAAATAGTTTTCTAGGTGGAATATCCTCTTCTCAAGTTGTTAGATTAAAGTAATGTGGGTATGATCTCAACCTATCAGCCCAAGTACTGAAGTACATATGGTTGAATACATTCTCTACTTAAATTGATAAGGTATTGTACATTCATTTAGTGCTAATATTCAATCATATTATGCTAGCTGGTCAAGTATTATAGTCTCTTTGACAATATATGGAAGGTTAAATTAAAGGTAACGGACCTTGGCCTTGTGCTTTGATCTTATCTATAATTTGAGGCAATAGGCAAATAAATACTATTAGACAAATTAATTATACATTTGGGGTTGTAATGGGATTTTGATAATCTGAATCAATTTTATTATTATTTTTTTCATTGTAAAAGTAAAATCAAAATGTTGAACATTCAAATAAAAAATTTATAAATTTTTTACTCATCTTTTCTCTCTCTCTCTCTCTCTCTCTCTCTCTCTCTAAAAATTTGGACTAAAATAAAACCATTATAGTTTAATATAAGTTAGCAATTTTTGTATTTTGTGGATAAACTCTTAGTTCACAATTTAGTTATGTAAACTTTCTAATTGTTACATCTTGACCTCCTAAAATTTAATTAAAATAAAATGGTTAATTTGTCTTTGGATGGAACTTCACAATTTCATTTTACTCTAAACATTAAGGAATTCAAATGTAGCAATTGAAAATGTATAGGTACCGTAATGGGTTGAATTAATTGTGATTAAAACCAACTAAATTGGGTAAGAAAATTATAAATTTTCCCTTAACAAAAAACGAATGAGGTACAGTCCTAGAAAGGATTTCATCAACACCAAAGCAATTAATTAAAATGGTTATTACATTAATCAATGATATCACGAAGCTAGGTTCATATGTAAGAGCGCCCAAGTAGATTCAGTTCTTAAAGAGCTGGGGCATGTCTATCTATATATACGTGAGTAGCGAGCTTGCCACTGGAAGTCAAGACTTACATATTACATGGTATGATCAGAACAAGTCAAGTTTGAGCCAGTATTGTTGGTTGTTGATCAAGTAATTAAGGAATATTGAAATGTAGTTGATACTATCAGTACCATATATGTTAGACCATCAAAGCTTCCTGAACCCCAGAAGTCCCAAGAAAGCTAGATAAACGGCAGCTTTGCTCCCTGTAACTAGTTGACTGGCTTTGCTCCATTATTTGAGGGACGCTTCTGTTTGTCCTCACATTTATAGCCCTTAAGAATTTAGATGTGTGACTTTGGTCATCTCTAATTACCATCTACTAATTAATTGAACGCAGTTATTTATTTCTCATTGTGATACCGTCCTCTTTTTTTTTTTTTCCTCTTGTTAAACATGAAACTTACTACATTCTAGCTAGCTTGATATTCATTTGACGTATATTTTATCTTATAAAAAAAAAAAAAAGGAGGGACTTGGGAATGACAAGAAGTACTCATTTCAATCTTCATATTTTAGCTTTCCTAATCCATTATGAGAGAGAGAGAGAGAGAGAGATGAGGAGGGAGGACTCTTGAATGATAAGTGATACTAGTAATCATTTCAATTTATGTGTGTGGATCCCTAGGCATCAATGACGATCATTGTCATTAAAATTGGAAATTAGTTGAGCTTGAGCTTTTCACTGAACAAGATCACATGTTTAAGTTTGGTTCACTTTCTTGTTGAGTAAGCTCAATTTTATTCATAAGCTACTTTATTAACTTATTTTTTCCCATATATAGTGAAACCATAACTAAAACTTTTAATTCCTTCACAAATTTATGAATTTTCACTACAAAAAGACTTTTTTTTTTAATCAATAAACTAAAAATAATAATTTGATATCATATAAACCTATTTACCAGCTTATACAATCCGATAACAAATCTATATAAATATATTTTTAGACAAATATATATATAAAGATATAATAGTTAAGTCAAGTCACTTTCACTAGCTTGTTCACGAATACATATTATGTAACTTGGCTCTTTATAAAGCTTAGCTTATTTGTCAAATAAACAAACATGAATAAGCCTTTTCATTGGTTGAGTTTAAGTTGTTTATAATTAGCTTGCTTCATTCTTAACCCTAATTGTCTTATTGCATTTAATGCAAATGTGACAATAGGTAGGGGAAATAAATGTGAATATGAAAGAGACAAAAAGACTTATGTTGTAAAATTTGAATTATTTTTTATGATTTGTGACACACCAATTTATAAGACCTATATTATAAATTTTGTAATATATTTAATTTTGTTCACGAATACACCAATTTATAAGACTTATATTATAAATTTTGAATTTGAAATAACAAAACCAATCACCACATTTATTTTGCCATACACAGCTATTTTAGTTTAGACCATACAACCCAGAAGATGCATGTTTTACAATTAACAACAAAAGAAATTGAGAGGAAAAAATAGAGTGAGAGAGAGAGAACTCACTGGTTATTGAGGTACATCAAATGGAACAAAGAACAGACTAAACACTATGATGAATGAAGAACAGGGATGAAAGCAGACCCTAACGAGTCATGCCTGGTGGAGGAACCGGAGGTGCTGTGGTTCCGCTTTTCATTTTCTGAGCATTGACTGTCCAACCTTTACCGCCAAAAAAAAGAACAAAAAAGATTAAAATAATGAATAAAAGATGATGGATTATTCATTGTTATGGTTGTAAATGGAGGTAATTGTATTTGTACATACCTAAGGAAGGGTTGAGTCCACGGTTTTTGAGCTCGCGGTACTCTTGACAAAGAGCACAACAAAAGCAGAAGTGATGGACACAGCAATCCCCGCAGGGTTCTGGTGGCAAGGAATAGAGGCCTCTCAGTTTGGATCGGTAAGTGCATGCATATAAACATGCGCCAAAAGCATGGGCAAGCATCACATAGTTTCGAGCTGCGCTAAAACAAGCTGCCATGCACACACAAGAAACAACAGCATATATAATTAATTACTCCGTGAGCTTGAACTTATTTTAACTTAAAGCACAAATGTTCTTTAATTTGTTACTTCATGTAGTATATCACAAAACAATAAGTAGAATTTGCTTAATTACATGTTCGTCCCTGGTCCACTATCTCTGCAATGCGGCCAAAGGTGATGAGGGGACAGCAGCAGGTAACCCAACCTTCAGGGGAAAGAAAACAATAGAATTTGTTAATAAATATTTGCATCTAGTTTTTTCTTTCTTTGATTGGTTTGTTGTAGAGTAAGATGTACCAAATTAATATTAATGTTCGATAAATATGGCACACTTTATATCATATATATTTACTAAATTTTGGTTACATGTTATGCGCCATTATAAGTTATTAAAAACACTCCAGCATGGAAATTTGCAAATTATGCATGTTGCACCCCAAATATTAAAAACACTATTTTGATAGATGTTTTTTTTTTTTTTTTTTTTTTTTTTTTTTTTTTTCATTTGAAATAAAACAATTAGAGAATTTCCTTACAATTGGAGAGATCTTCAAAGCAACCACAAAGACCAGTGGACCATTTCCCCTCAGGTGGAGAAGTGTACCGAGCTAGTTTGGAGTTCTTTTTACTAGGACGCATTTTAGAAATGGAAAGATAAGATATCAGCACGAAGAGGATGTCAATTACAGAGCACTATACTACTACTATATTTGCACGATAGTACCCAATGGTGAGTTCACTTCTTATACTGCAAAGCTCCATAGGTTGCCCTTGACTCTGTGAGAGGCTTTTTCCTTCTCTCTCTCTCTCTCTCTCCAGAAGACTTTGTAAGAGTTTGGTCTTTGATTATTAATGGTTAAATTGCTTTAAACAGTTTCTAGGTGGAACATTCTCTTCTCAAGTTGTTAGATTAAAGTAATATTAATTGACTGTTTCAAAAAATGCAAGGCTGGATAGATGTTTTATTTTCCTTCTCCCTATGTGTGCGTTGCGTCTGGCAAAGGGTATGATCTCAACCTATCAGCCTAATTAAGTACATATGGTTGAAGACATTCTCTTCTTAATTAAATAGCTAAGGTATGAAAACTAATTTGGGAAAAATGATTTCATTGAATGAAAAGAATTACAAGCACTAATTTGTATATATATACAAGCTAAGAGAGAACTAACAGAAATTGGCACATGTGGCACGGGTATTACTAACATCAGCTTGCACGTGAGTAATACATGCATACACTATTAACTAAACAAAACTACAGGTCGTACACATCAACTAACTACAAGTCGTGTTGCTCTGTTCTTCTAAGTGTTGACTTCCCCTACTTTCTGTGTGTATGAACTTATCTGCTACAACTGATACTTTAGCAACAGATGCTGCTTGATTAGAGGACTTCTTGGACTTCTTCTTTTGATAGTCCTCCTCAAGATGGACTGAGGGCAGATGAATATTAATCAGTCCCATCTTGGAAATAAGCTCTGAGAATTGATTAAAACCCAAGGCTTTAGTTAACACATTAGCCAATTGACATTGAGTCTTGACATGTATCAACTTAATTACCTTAGCCAACACTTTATCCCTGACCACATGACAGTCAATCTCTATGTGTTTGGTTCTTTCATGAAACACTGGATTAGAACCAATATGGAGAGCAGATTGACTATCACAAAAGGGCAAAGCTTCCCTCTCATGCCTTACTTGAATATCCTTTAGGAGATAAAGAATCCATACCACTTCACATGTAGCTACTGCCATTGCTCTATATTCAACTTCTGCTGAGGATAGTGAGACAGTGGACTGTTTCTTGGATTTCCAAGAAACCAAAGAATCTCCAATGAAGATGCAATATCCAGTAACTGATCTTCTTGTGTCTGGACATGAAGCCCAATCCGAATCAGTGAAACCTTTCACATGCAATTTTGAGGCAGCTGAAAAGAACATTCCCTTCCCTGGTTCATTCTTCAAATATTGTAAGACCCTATAAGCTGCTTCTAAGTGTGGTTTTCTTGGCTTGGACATAAACTGACTCAACTTATGAACAGCATAAGTGATGTCAGGTCTGGTGATTGTTAGATACAATAACCTCCCCACTAATCTTCTGTACTTGCTGGGATCATTTAGCAACTCTCCATCATACTTGCTCAACTTAAGGTTCTGCTCCATTAGGACTTTGGAAGGCTTGCAACCAAGCATACCAGCATCACTTAGAACTTCCAATGCATATTTTCTTTGACAAAGGGCTATACCCTTATCAATCCTTGCAACTTCTAAACCAAGGAAAAATTTTAAATCTCCTAAGTCCTTGAGCTTGAACTTTTGATCCAATAAAACCTTGAATTGATCAACCTTTTCCTTGTCATTGCTAGCAATTAGCACATCATCCACATAGACTAGTAAAGCCATGAAAGACTCCCCCTGCTGTCTAGTAAATAATGAATAGTCTGCTTTGGACTGCACAAATCCTAATTGAATCAAAGCTTTAGAAAATTTAGAGAACCATTGCCGAGAGGCTTGCTTCAAGCCATAGAGAGATTTGTTCAATTTGCAAACAACCTCCCCCTTGCTGTGGAAGCTAGGTGGAAGAGCCATGTAAACATCCTCAAGTAAATCCCCATGAAAGAATGCATTGTTTACATCAAGTTGACTCAAAAACCAGCCTTTCACAGCAGCCACTGCCAACAAGCACTTCACAGACACCATTTTGGCAACAGGGCTGAAGGTCTCAATATAATCCAAGTTTTCTTTCTGGGTAAAACCCTTGGCAACCAACCGAGCTTTGTATCTTTCCACAGAGCCATCAGACTTATACTTGACCCTATAAACCCACTTACACCCAATGGCCTTTTTGTTTGGGGGAAGAGGAGTAAGGGTCCAAGTATTATTAGCCTCCAAAGCTGCAATTTCAGCATCCATAGCAACTTGCCACTTGGGATTAGAAACAGCTTGGGAATAAAATTGAGGTTCAACAATAGAAGAGATGGAACAACAAAATGACTTATAGGAAGGAGATAAGTGATCATAAGAGAGAAAAGAAGAAAGAGAATGAGAATTACCTAACTGAGGCAGATTGAGAGTAGGAACTGTGGTCACCTGATTGCAATGGTAAGCTTGAAGATATGATAGGGGCTTAGAAACTCTAGAAGAACTCCTAAGAGCTTGATCAGGAACCATAAGCTCATCTGGAGCCTTAGGCAAATCTTGAGGAAGATCCTCATCAACATCATGATGAACATCAATGATGGTGTCATCAGAAATGGGATGAGAAGCAGCAGATGGAAAAGAGGTACAATTTGGAGAAGTATCATAAAAGGAAGATGGAATGGGGGACATAGCAGGAAGTGGAATAAGAGAAGGAAAGGAAGACACAGCTTCATGAATAGAGAAGGGAAAAACTATCTCATGAAAGACTACATCTCTAGAGACAAGAACAGTGTGAGATAAGAGATCAAAGAGCTTATAACCCTTGATATTATAGGGATATCCAATAAAAACACACTTCCTAGCTCTAGGAGAGAACTTAGAAGACTTAGGACCAGTGGTGGAAGCAAAATATAGACAACCAAAAGCCCTAAGATGGGAATAAGAAGGAATCTGTCCAAACAAAAATTCATAAGGAGTTTTGTGTTTTAAAAGAGGAGAAGACAGTCTATTTATCAAGTACACAGCAGTGAGCACACAATCACCCCAAAAAGAAAAAGGCAGATTAGACTGAATTTGTAAAGCTCTAGCAGTAGATAAAATGTGTTGATGTTTTCTCTCCACAACAAAATTTTGTTATGGAGTATAAACACAACTAGTTTGATGAATTATGCCCTTAGTTGAATAAAAATCAGAAAGCTTAAACTCAAGAGCATTATCAAACCTAAAACATTTGATCTTGACATTGAATTGAGTGAGAACCATGTTATAAAAGGAAATAATCAAGGTTTTGACCTCAGATTTTGCTTTCATGAGAAAAAGCCAAGTTGCCCTGGTGGCATCATCAACCAAAGTAAGAAAATATCTATGACCAGCTATGGTGGAAACAGAAAATGGACCCCATACATCCATATGTACTAAATCAAAAGAAGAATCACACATTGTATTATTAAAAGGAAAGGGCAATCATTTCTGTTTTGCCAAAGGACAAACAGTACACTGTTTAGTACAACAGTTTTGCAAGAAAGGAAAAATGTTGCTCAAAGATTGAAGCTTAACATCAAAGGGATGGCCTAGTCTAGAATGCCACAAGGAATACAGATTATTGTGAGCATTATTAGAAGAAAAAGCAGTAAAAGAACTAATATTGTGCTTGGACAAGAAATCAACAAGAGAACTGGAAGCTGAAAATAAGCTTGACTATTGCAACAAGTACAAACCATCAGACATTTGGCCCACTTCAATCGTGCTCCAGTTGGTAAGGTCCTGTATAAAGCAATAAGCAGAAAGGAAAACCAGACAAAGAGATTGTGTCTTAGTCATGGAACTGACAGATAAAAGGTTAAAAGAAAAGGATGGTACACATAGGACATTATTGAGGGTTATATGTGAAGAAAGTTGGATAGTGCCAACATGTGTGACAACAGCTGATTCTCCATTAGGCAATTGTACCATAGAATGTGAAATAGCAGTAATAGAAGTTAATAAACTCATAGAACAGACTATGTGGTCAGTAGCCCCAGTATCAATAACCCAAGTCTCCATATTGTAAGCCTTTCTATTAACAATCTGAGCAAAGAATACAGAATGCTTGAAGTTCAAGGACATACCTGCCACTGTGTTGTTGGGGAAACCCACAGTATTGGCCATGTGGTACTTTTGCCCTGTAGTATGTTGCTAAGATGGCTGTGGTAATGCACCAATTAGGGCTAGCAGCTGTTGGTACTGATCTGTGGTAAAGGAAGGAGCAGGAGTATTAGCAGCTACATGACCAGGTATACCTTCTTGAGGAGTCATTGCCATATGATTGTGAGGTTGATCTGGTGTAGGAAAAGAAACCAAATGAGCCATGGACTTGTTCTTGGTTTTGTAACCTGGTGGAAAACCGTGAAGCTTGTAACATTTGTCAATGGTATGGTCTAGCTTGCCACAATGAGTACACATCAGTCTGTCTTTGCCTTTGCCATTAGAACCCCCATTAGTGAAATTCTGAGTCTTGGTGGCCAAAGCAGTAGATTCAACCCTTGTACCCATGCTAACACTCCTTTGCATCTCTTGTTGAATCAACAAAGAATGCACCTTGTTAACAGAAGGCAAAGGATCCATGAGTAGAATTTGAGTTCTGACTTGAGAAAAAGAATCATTGAGCCCCATGAGAAATTTCATCACTGATTCTTTGGCTTGGAGAGCTATGAGCCTTTGATTCACATTGCACTGACATTTGCCACAAGTGCATAAGGGAAAAGGGCTGAGACTTTGCAATTGATCCCATAGAACCTTCAATTGTGTGAAGAAATCAGTGATTGAAACTTCACCTTGATGAAGCTCTGAGATTTGTTTCTGCAAATTGAAGATCTTTGGTCCATTCTTGTGACAAAAAGTGTCCCTCAAATCATTCCAAATTTCCAAAGCAGTTTCCCTATAGACAATGCTAGCCTGATGTCTTAGAGAGACTGAATTGATTATCCAAGTCCCTACCATACTATCTGCACGAATCCAAGCTTGGATTGCAGATGGAGAATCTACAATTGGAGATGACAAAGTGAGAGAGTCATCTATGAAGCCAAGCTTATTCTTAGCAATAAGAGATTTCCTAACAAACCGAGTCCAAGCAGGGTAGTTTTCTCCACCGATTAGAGGTTGAGAAACAAGAACAGCACCAGGATTTTCTCCATGGTGTAAGAATAAAGGATTATTCACATTTGATGAATCCTGTGTGGAAGATTGAGTCTCAGAGGCAGAAGCAGTAGTTGTAGCAGTGGCAGCCATGGAAGGAGCTTCAAAGCTTGTGAAGAAGAAAGTTCTCGAAGAAAAACAAAGAAGAAGGTTCCTAAATCTGTTAAAAGAAAAAAAAACATAGGTTTTGCGCTCTGATACCATATGAAAACTAATTTCGAAAAAATGATTTCATTGAATGAAAAGAATTACAAGCACTAATCTGTATATATACAAGCTAAGAGAGAACTAAAAGAAATCTAATCACTAACAGCACTTGGCACATGTGGCACGGGTATTACTAACATCAGCTTGCACGTGAGTAATACATGCATACACTATTAACTAAACAAAACTACAGGTCGTATACATCAACTAACTACAAGTCATGTTGCTCTGTTCTTCTAAGTGTTGACTTCCCCTGCTTTCTGTGTGTATGAACTTATCTGCTACAACTGATACTTTAGCAACAGATGCTGCTTGATTAGAGGACTTCTTGGACTTCTTCTTTTGATACTCCCCCTCAAGATGGATTGAGGGCAGATGAATATTAATTGACTATTTCAAAAAATGCAAGGCTGGATAGATGTTTTATTTTCCTTCTCCCTATGTGTGCGTTGCGTCTGGCAAAGGGTATGATCTCAACCTATCAGCCTAATTAAGTACATATGGTTGAAGACATTCTCTTCTTAATTAAATAGCTAAGGTAGTGTACATTTAGTGCTAATTTTCAATGATATTATGTTGTTCAAGTATTACAGTGGTCTCTTTGACAATGGAAGGGAAAGGAAACGGACCCTTAGTTGTGATATGATCTTAATAATTTGAGGCAATAGGGAAATACTATTGGTCAAATTAAATATACATGCATTTGGGGTTGTAATAGGATTTTGATCATCTGAATCCCAATTTTAATTTTTTTTTTCTTTTGTAAAAGTAAATTAAAACGTTGAACATTCAAATCTAAATTTTATAAATTTTCATTTCTCCTAAAGGGAATTCAATTGCCACTAGAAGAAAAGACTTTACGTATTACATGGTATATATGAGAAGAAGTCAGGTTTGAACTGAAGTCGATCTTCCTTTAATTATTGGTTGAGAGCCGAAGTACGTGTTCGTTGTAAATCAAGTAATTAAGGAAGATTGAGAGGTAGTTGATACTATCCTAGTACTGTTGGACCATCAAAGCTTCCTCAACTCCAGAAGTTCCTGACTTTGCTCCATTAATTGAGGGAGGCTTCTGGTTTGTCCTCACATTTATAGCCCTTGAGAATTTAGATGTGTGATTTTGGTCATCTCTATTTAATTTTTTTTTTTTTTTTTGAGAAGGTGGTCATCTCTATTTATTTACTTCTTTACTTTTCCAAATTTGACCGTCCTTAATTAATTATAATTTTTTTTTGATTTAAATACCAAATACCATCCAACCATGTATGCTCATGATGATGCTGTCATTTATCATTTTTGTTTCAATTATGTTGCACCTCTTTAAAAGAATTAATTTACCGATTCAAAGACAAGCTTGCATAAAACTGTAATAAATTTAAATTTCCTCATAAACATCCAAAAAAATAAAAATAAATAAAGAAAAGCTTTTACAATTACATAGTCCAACATTATCAGATCCATAAGACTTGATAAAATAAGATATGAGACGGAGGAATAGCAACCTATTTTAGTTTTATTTTTTAACTGAACCAACCAATCCATTCACGAAGTCTTTATTATAAAATTTTAAACTTAATTTCTTTTTATTCCCTCATTTTTAATGTATGTTTGGGTGTTATAGTCTGGGGTGGAGCTACATCTCCCCCCCCCCCCCCCCCAACCCCAAAGTTTTAAAAAATGATTTAGAGTAGGTAAAATTGCATATTTGAATCATTTTTCTAAGAACTGGTCTCCACAAGAAAAATTATTTGGCCTCCCATTTGTCCACATTTAGTGTTCATTCCAAACTTACTTTTCACCTTTTAATATTTTCACTCATTTAATATTATTTTTTACTGTTGAAATTCCTTCACATGTCAGACTATTGGCTTAATTAGAAGTTTTACTTTTTCAATTCTCATTCTTCAATATATATTTTTGATCTTGTGTAAGCTAATATTGCTCTTTATTGTTGTTCCATTGCTCTCTGTTGTAAGCTAATATTGTTGTCCGCATCTATTGCTAGTAAATATTGCTATCTGTTACTAAATATATCTATTGCTGTTTTTTCTGTTATGTTTTTTCTGCTCTAATTTTCTGTGGCCATTCTTTTGGCTTTGTATTCTTTCTTTTCTTTGCATAAAATTTATAATTTTGTCTCAAAAAAAAAAAAAAATTGCTGAGCTTATTTGAAACTAGCAAAAATTACTTTAAAATCTTGAAAGGTAATAGAGTATTCTTCTCCTCTTTTTCTTCTTCTGTTTTTTTTTTTTTTTTTTTTTAATCAAACCAATTGATAAGCTTTATTCAAAATTTCAGTTTTAGCTTCTATTCTTCTCAAACAACAAAATGTGAAAGTTATCGTGTATTTTTATATATAATTTCATATTGGCTTATAATGATTATGTTATTTTTAACTTCTAAAAATATTATATCTTCTTGCAGATGTAGACATTATATTTATATTTTTAATTTCTTGAATGGTTTGAACTTATGGTTGTTAAAATGACTAAGAGAAACTTAAAAGTGAAAATGGACTTAAGCTAGATTGATAGTGCAAGCTCAAAATTGAAGATTGAAGAAGAAGAAGACATTGTTCCAACGGCTAAGTCTCAGACCAAAACGGTGTCGTGTGGAAAAGTGGTCAGACATAAAACACACAAAAAGCATAACGGTGTCGTTTCTCATTAAACCCAACGATGCCGTTTTGGATCATTTCAGTTATTAAAGGGATTGAAGGATTATGCACGTATGGGAGTTTGTTATGGATCGTGCGAGACAGTTACAGATTCTGTTCAACCTTTCTCCTCTCACCCAACCTCTGATGTGCCTATATATATCTGTATCTATTCAATTGTAATTCATTAAGAGAGTATTGTATTTTCTCTACAACAATAATAGCTAAGCTTCTCTAGTTCATTATTATTTCTTTCAGTCTCTGTTTTTCATTTTCTGTTTTGGTTAATACAATCACAGTGAGATTGAGAGTGGTTTTTCATGGTATCAAAGCACAATTGATCCATATCAATGGCTTCTGCTCAATCTAATTCATCTTCTTCATCATCGTCTTCAAGTGCTGTGCCTGCTATGGTTTCTTCAGGTTTACCAGTGAATTCTTTGTTACTATTGCTATCAAACATGTCATCTATGATGACTGTGAAGTTGGACTATGGAAACTATGTGGTGTGGAAACATCAAATTGAGGTAATCCTTGATGCCTACTCCATGATTGATGTTCTTGATAACTTAATCATCGCTCCAGAGAGGTTTCTCAAGGACTCTTCTAGAAATTTTACTACTGAAGTCAATCCAGCATTTATAGCTTGGAAGAACCGTGAACAAGCAATGTTCACATTCTTGAATTCAACTCTCTCTCCTGCAATTCTTGCTCTCACAGTTGGGCAAAAGTCTGCTAGAGGAGTTTGGAGAGTGCTAGAGAAGAGATTCGCATCAGTTTCAAGATCTCATGTGATGAGTCTTCGTAATGAACTGAATGCATTCAAGAAAGGGAATGAATCTATTGATGGTTATTTTCAGAGGATTAAGCAAGCTCGTGATAGATTAGCTGCTGTGTCAGTATTTGTGGATGATGAAGAGCTTCTCCACCTTGTTCTTGATGGTCTTCCTTCTGATTATGATTCTTTTAGCTCTGCTATTAGAACTAGGAGTGATGTGTTGTCAGTAGAAGAATTAAATGCATTGCTCAATGCTAAAGAAAGAGTCATTAAAAAAAGATCTTATAATGTTGATCAAGTTTCTATGGCTATGGCTGCTAACTTCCATTCACAAGGTTTTCCTCGGGGAAGAGGAGGAAGAAATCATAATCAGAGAGGGAGAGGTGCTCGTGCAAAGCTTGCTTCAATGGTGGCCAATGCTGCTCAAGTTTAGGCTTCTAACTCTTGGCTCACTGACACAGGCTGCTCAGATCATGTAACCCCTAATCTGTCATAACTATCTCTTCATCAACAACCCATTCAAGGCAATGAGACTGTCACGGTTGGGAATGGTTAGGACCTACCAGTAACACACATTGGTAATGGTAAGCTTCAAACTCTAACTCATAATTTTAGGCTTGATAATATTCTAAGAGTGCCTGACCTTGCTTCCAATCTTTTGTCTGTCCACAAATTATGTCTCCAAAATAATGTTTTCTGTTACTTTGATGCCAACATGTTCTTAATTCAGGATTTGCCCACGGGGAAGATCCTCTATGCAGGGGTGAGTAGAGATGGGGTCTATCCTATTCCATCCATCTCTGACCTATCATCCTCATTGAACCATTTCAAGTCCTCTGCCTTTGTCTCTATCAAACCACACCAGATTCTGCTCTGGCATCACAGGCTTGGGCATCCTCACTCTAGAGCTTTATATTATGTTCTTAAAAATGTATTTCCTTCTCTTTCTTTGTCCATGATTGATGAAGTTTGTTCCTCTTGTGAATCTTGTATAAGTGCTAAGATGCACAGACTTCATTTGAATAAATCTTCTATTGCTTCTACTTCAATTCTTGAAATTGTGCATAGTGATGTTTGGGGTCCTTCCCCCATTACTTCTTTACTTGGCTTCAACTACTATGTGCTGTTTGTGGATGATTACACTCGCTTTACTTGGTTTTTTCTTCTTAAATCTAAAAGTGAGGTTTTCTCTGTGTTTAAGCACTTCAAGAATATGGTTGAAACTCAACATAATACCAAACTTAAAGTTTTAAGAACTGAAAATGGTTCTGAATATATTCATGCTGAGTTTCAATCTTATTGTTCTGCTCATGGTATTTTCCATCAAACTTCCTGCCCTCATTCCCCTTAACAGAATGGAGTTTTAGAAAGGAAACATAGACATGTTGTTGAAACAGGTCTTGCTCTCCTTTATCAGTCACACCTTCCTTTAAACTTCTGGTCATATGCTTTCTCTGCTGCTACTTACCTCATTAATAGACTACCATCATCAGTGTTAGGGTTTCAATCACCTTAGGAAAGAATGTACTATACACACCCTTCTGTTCATGCCCTTAAATCCTTTGGTTGTGCTTGCTATCCTTTTCTTCGACCCTATAATAAGAACAAACTCCAACCTAGGTCTGCCCCATGTATTTTTCTTGGTTACCCTCCTTTCTCTAAAGGGTACATTTGCCTTGATCCCACTTCCAACAGAATCTATATTACTTGTCATGTTATATTCAATGAGACTCTCTTTCCTTTTACAACCAATCCCAACCTTACTAATCCTACTACTCCTTTTTCATCCTCATTATCCAATTGGTTGTCTCCTTCTGATCATCAATCTTCTGTGTCAGCACCCTCTACTTCTGCTGATCCTCCTCATTCTTCTGATTCATCAGATTCTGACTTCCTCTCTTCTATAATTCCCTCATTTCTATCTGCTATTCCTATTCCTGTTGTTCCTCCTCCTAGGGATGTTCCTTCCTCTGTGTCTGTCATTCCAGAACCTGTCCAATCTTCTTCATCACTTTCCATTCCTGCTCCTCCTGGTTTGGTTCCTTCCTCTTCTAATTCTCATCCTATGGTTACAAGGTCTAAGCATGGAATATATAAGCCTAGAGTTATGTAGGTACAAAGTGACTATACTGAAGTACAACCTCCTTCTTTTGCTATTGCTTCCAAGCATCCTCAGTGGGTAGCTGCTATGGATGCTGAATTTCACTCCTTACAGAAGCAACAGACTTGGTGTTTGGTTCCTCTTCCTCCACATAAAAATGTTGTCACTTGCAAATGGGTTTATAAACTCAAAAGGCACAGTGATGGGTCTGTTGCCAGGTATAAAGCTCGACTAGTGGCTAGGGGCTATCTACAACAATATGGACTAGATTATGATGAGACCTTCAGTCCAGTTGTAAAACCTACCACTGTTAGGCTTCTTCTTGCTTTGGCTGTGCATTTTGGATGGAAATTGAGACAATTGGATGTTTCCAATGCTTTTCTGCATGGTCTTCTTAAGGAGGAAGTGTTTATGGCTCAACCTCAAGGGTTTATTGATCCTGCCTTTCCTCAACACATGTGCCTCCTTCATAAAGCTCTTTATGGTCTCAAGCAAGCTCCTAGAGCCTGGTTTGAGAGGTTTACCTCTCAGCTGCTTCATGTGGGTTTCTGTGCTTCAGCTGCTGACAGTAATTTGTTCATTCTGAGGCATGATTCTTTTATTGTGTACTTGTTGCTCTATGTTGATGATATTATCATCACAGGCAATAGCTCCTCCTTTGTCTCTACCATCATCTCTCTTTTAGGTAAAGAATTTGACCTTAAAGATTTGGGCTTGCTTCATTATTTCCTTGGCTTGCAGATTGATTACACCTCCACTGGTTTGTTTGTCCATCAGTCCAAATATGCTTTTGATCTTCTTAAGAAGTTTGGCATGACTGAGTGCAAACCTTGTAAAACACCTTGTTCTCCTAATCATCATCTTCTCCCTAATGACAGCCTTCTCTTATCTAACCCTAAGTCCTATAGGAGTCTTGTTGGTGCTTTACAGTATCTCACTTTCACCAGACCAGACTTGTCCTTTGCTGTCCAACAGGCTTGTCAACACATGAGTACTCCTACTCAAAATCATCTTCAAGCAGCTAAACGCATCCTGAGATATCTTCACGGTTCTCTTCACTTTGGGTTTGCTTTTACTCTAGGTCCAATCTCCTTATCTGCTTATAGTGATGCTGATTGGGCAGGGGATCCTGTGGATCGGCGCTCCATCACTGGCATGGTAGTATTCTTTGGTAATTCTCCCATCACCTGGTCTGCTAAGAAGCAATGCATTGTGTCTCGTTCTTCCACTGAAGCTGAGTATCGTGCTTTAGCTTCCACCACTGCTGAGTTGTATTGGCTTCGGATGCTTCTCAGAGATTTTGGAATTTTTCTTGCTTACCCTCCTCTTCTTTGGTGTGACAATGTCAGTGCTTTAGCTATTGCTTCCAATCCTGTGTTTCATGCTCGCACGAAGCACATCAAGGTTGATTACCATTTTGTTCGAGAGAAGGTTCTCAGACATGACCTGCTTCTTAAATTCATTTCCACCCATGATCAAGTTGCTGATTTATTTACCAAGGGTCTTCCCTCTCCACAATTTAATTGGCTTACCTCCAAACTCATGTGGAAATTCCCCACTTGTTTGAGGGGGGATGATAGTGCAAGCTCAGAATTGAAGATTGAAGAAGAAGAAGACATTGTTCCAATGGCTAAGTCTCAGACCAAAACGGTGTCGTGTGGAAAAGTGGTCAGACATAAAACACACTTAAAGCATAACGGTGTCGTTTCTCATTAAACCCAACGGTGCCGTTTTGGATCATTTCAGTTATTAAAGGGATTGAAGGATTATGCACGTATGGGATTTTGTTATGGATCGTGCGAGACAATTACAGATTCTGTTCAGCCTCTCTCCTCTCATTCAACCTCTGATGTGCCTATATATATCTGTATCTATTCAATTGTAATTCATTAAGAGAGTATTGTATTTTCTCTACAACAATAATAGCTAAGCTTCTCTAGTTCATTGTTATTTCTTTCAGTCTCTGTTTTTCATTTTCTGTTTTGGTTAATACAATCACAGTGAGATTGAGAGTGGTTTTTCATAGATAACCAAAAAAAAAAAAAAAACCAGTGGGAGGTTCATTGAGATAGATCCAAATGTGTGAGTCCAGAATACCAAAAACTCTTAGCACATATGTCCTCCGAAACATGTGGGAGGTTAGCAGCGTTGCATGGTGGATGCAACGTGGCGTGGTGGACGATGGTGTGGTTGAGAGATAGAGAGAGAGAGAGAGATTCAAGCGCCTAAAATTTTAATTCTTAAAGTAACTAAGCTTTGAGTAACAGCTCAGATTAAAGAAAATACACTGAATTCTTCAAACAAACAAGTGCCATGTTTGTTTATGGATACTGGTCTTTCACATTCAATACTAAAGATGCTAAGATCTTGTTGCTTGTTTAACTACTCTTGAGGATTCTAAAAAGGACATAAAATATTGCTCAATCTCTCTCCACTTACGTTTGTTATATTCTTGTCTCTAACGCTCATATCTTGGGGAAGAGTTTACTAGTGTAACTCCAGTACTATATGTACATACCCTGGATTTGGCGAGAATTTGAACTCTCTTCTAATTAATTAATTATAAGGATCTTTTTTACATTAAATATTCCCTATCATGACCTAGAATATAATCATATGGACCTTCCACCTGCCTTGACATCTTCATCACATCTCAATAGAGATCAAGTTGAGGAAATATTACACTGCCATGTTAATTAAATAATGTAAGGTAGCTGGTAGGCCCACATCAAACATGACAAGAGAGATCAATATTCGACGTTGTACTCGTATCCCAGATTACATAATATTAAGAGGACACTTGCATTGTGTCTATTGAGTATTTCCTATAAATTGGTTTTTTCAGAATCCTACATGCATGGGAGGGAAAAAAAAATAAAAGTAGTTGAATTCAGGCTTTTGCTTTGCCACCATGAAGGTAATGTGTCAAGTAATTAATGCTCCTAGTTGATTATGCTTAAAATGTCACCAGTGAACCACAAAATGCTTGCACACTCGAAACGTCACATACACAAAGAAAAGAGAAGACCTAACAAAGAGTACCAGTGTGGTGCCAGCCTAATACCCTCCGAAAGTCAAGTTAGAACTTCTTACAACTCTAGAGTGCTAGAGAGGATTTAATTATGCGTACTTTAATTTGTGAGGGTATTGGGGTTTTTATAGTAGTAGAGGGTTGACCTCTCCTCCTTAGACTAGAAATCCTTTCCTTATAAGAATCTCTGTGAGCGTATATTATGGAATCATTTTCTTGTATGAGACTAACACCAATTGTGGGATGCAAGGCATTTCCTTATATATCCAGGCATGGAGGCCAAGGCAAGTTCATATCAGAGTCGTCAGCTTTATCCCAGTCCCTTCAGCATTACTGTTGTCAGCTTGTTCGTGGCATCAACCTTCATGTTCTTTTTGCACGTTAATCAAATCCCTACCAATTAGCTAATGGAAGCTTAACGGAAGCTAACGGCTTTAACCACAACCGTTAGCTTAAGCCGTCAGTTTTGCCTATACCGTCAACTTACATCCCAACTTGAGTAAATACTATTTTTTTCCCTTATCAGCTGCCCCCTACTCCATATTCCCATTGTTTTTAAACTGACGGGTTATGGAGTTGAAGTTTTTTTTTTTTTTTTTTTTAATTTTTACTGGTTCACCACCTTTTGGTCGCAGGGAGCAGGAAAATCATTTATTCTTTTTCCTCGAGCCGTCTTTCACCCCCTTCTCATTCCTCTATTTCAATCTCGCTGATTCTTTGGGAGAGAGCACTCGTCGTTTTTGCTTCCATCCTCTTGTTGGCTTGTTGAACTGTTAACGCCGTCAACTTTAAGTTTGTCGTCCTTCAAAGGCTTCGTCTGTAAGTTCTTTTCTTCCCTTCTCTGCATTTTTGCATTAATTGAACAAGTTCTTAGTGAGGACTTCAATTTAGGTACTTAGAATGGATCCGTCACCTGTAGGTAGACAAATGTCAAGTGACACATCGAGTGAACAGTCGTCAGTTTGCGAAGAAGCGAGCTATGACGAGGTCTTTGGTTCAGGTCAGGAGTCTATCAGTTTTTCGGGATCTTCTGAAAGGAAAACATCAGCCCGGTCTCCTAACGACGACCTAGAAAATTATGTTGAGGGAGTTGAGGAGGAAGTGATAAACAACAAAGGGGAAGGTGACGGAGAAGAGGATGAGGATGAAGGTGACGTGGAATCTTATGAAGAGGCTTTAGTAAGTCCTGGAGGTAACCGTCCCTTCATCCTTCTCGAGGATTGGGCCGTCAACAAATTTTTACCAAAAATGGGTGAAAGGATTTTTAGGGAGTTACGCACCCATTACCAGATTCCGGACCATATCACAATCCGTCTCCCTAGGAAAAAGGAAAAGTGTTATACTGGTTTGACTGCAGATGTTGGTATGTATGACGCCATCCTTGCTGTCGAATTGAGGCTCCCATTGACGACTCTGCACCGTCAGCTTGTTGACTTTATAGGATTATCCGTCAGCCAGATTGTGCCCAATTCTTGGAGGACTTTTATCGAAGCAGAGATTTTGTGGGGTCTCTTAAGCGGTGGGAACCGTCAGCTTTCCCTTGACGAGTTCTTTTACTATTATAGACCCCATCACATCACTTCATCTAAAGGGATTTATCATTTTTCCGTCAGGGATAAGGGTTTAAGACTTGTATCTGACATGCCAGATTCCAACAGAAATTGGAAAAGTAGATACTTTTTTATCAAAGGGTCGAACTGGGTATGCCGTCTTGAAGAGTGGGATACTATGCCACGGGGCTTTGATAATACCTGGGGAATAGTTAGGGATCCAGGTTTGGTGCCAACGGTTTATTATATATATATATATATATATATTCTATTTTTTATAA
This sequence comes from Quercus variabilis, assembly GCA_030445155.1. Classification (NCBI taxonomy): domain Eukaryota; kingdom Viridiplantae; phylum Streptophyta; class Magnoliopsida; order Fagales; family Fagaceae; genus Quercus; species Quercus variabilis. The sequence continues at coordinate 305,639 of CP129447.1, forward strand.
ACCAGTCAACTTTTAATTTTCTGTTGTTTCGTGTTTTCACGTTGCCGCTTTTTATTTCTTTTTCAGCATACGACCATCCACATATAACTGACGAGCAGGAGGCGTTCATCCGTCGAGTTCTTGAAATCCCACTCAAGCAATAAAAGTGCAGGGATCTGATTACCCTTGACACTCTTCATTTGTACTGCGGTGGTCCAAACTCGACGGTTGAAGCTCGTAGGTTAGACAAATTTTCTCGTCGACGTGGGGAGACTCTTTACTTATTACGTCAGTTTATTGATTCCGTCTACCTTGCTAATACACATTTTTTACTTTGTGCAGAGATGGAGACCGTTAGGCAGAGGATGAGGGCTACCGCGGCCTGTAAGAAGGAGGAGAGGGTAGCGAGAGAGAAGGAGAGGGTATCCTCGTCGGCCCCTAAGACCATTGCCAAGGTCACAAAAAGAAAACCTGACTAGAAGGACGATTGTCCTTCTAAAAAGGTTGCCGTCACCCAGGGGACGTGCCCCCTAAGAAGAAGTCACCCCTTAAGCCAAAACAGGGCGTAGGCAAAGGAGTGATGACTTCCACTGGTCCCGTTGTTGAGGGACCCTGTTGCCTTTTGACTCATAAGGACTATGCCATCGAGGAGGTGGAATCCTTTATAAAGCCGACAGATATAGTGTCTTGCGATCAGCTAGGGACGGAAGACTTAGGGGCGTCAGCTCTTTTTGACCTTAGTAGGGTATGTCCCTTTCTTCCTTTGGTTAAGTTGGTTTTGTCTGCCTCTGATTTGCTTTTACTGACGACGACCACCTTTTTAGGCTTTGGTGCATGTTAAAGCGCTTCAAGACGGATGTTTTGCCAAGGAGTACGTTCTTAATTGAGTTAGGAAGCATAACACTAATTTGATGAATGCGTAGGTTCAATATAAGGAAGGCCTTCGAGATTTGAACTGTGAGTTAAAGATGACGAGGGAGAAGCTGGAAGAGGCGTCGCGTGAAAAAGAAAAACTTCAAGAAGAGATGACGGCTTTGTGCCAACAGGTGGAGACGGCTGGGACTGACATTGTCCAAACATTTAAGACGTCGTAGTCATTCGTTGATTCTTGTGCTGATTTCTACATCACTGGGTTCGAAGATTGCTTCAAACAAGTAGCGTCAGCCTTCCCAGAGCTGGACTTGTCTAAAATTACAATGAATGATCCAGAGCCAATGACGCTGGCTAATGACGTTGTTATTGGTGAAGGTGATGGCTCTCCTGAAGTCAAGCCTTCCCTTGCAGATGATGGCGCCGTCATTTTGACCTAGCCTACTGCTAATTTCACTCCAGTTGTGTCTATAAATGTTGATAGTCCTCCTCCTCAGAAGAAAGATGACGGAGCCCTTGTTGATCCCCCTGCTGCTTGACTTTGTCTCGTGTTTTCCATTTATTTTGCAAACAACATTAAGTAGCCCTTTATTTTTGGGTTTCTATTTGTAAACAATTTATCTTATTGTAAGGCACGTTAATTTCGTCGTTTTCTGCCTTTTATATAGTGCATGTTTGGCCACCTTGAAGAAGTTCGTTAGCCTGTAGCCTCGTTTGTTTTGACGACCACGTCTACTTCATTAGTGGTGGACTTGTTTATTACTTTTATTAGTTATTTTGCTAACCTTCTGATGAACCCGTCAACTTTGATGGCTGACCTTTTCATCCCTTTGGGATATTTATAGATGCAGTTAGCTTTTGGTGGCTGACTTTTATCCCTTTGGGATATTTATGGATCCCGTCAACTTTTGGTGGCTGACTTTCATCCCTTTGGGATATTTATTGATCTTGTCAGCTTTTGATGGCTAACTTTTTCATCCCTTTGGGATATTCATAGATCTTGTCACCTTTTGATTGCTGACACTTTTTTATCCCTTGGGATATTTATTGATCTCGTCAACTTTTGATTCCTGACACTTTTTTTATCCCTTTGGGATATTTATAGATCTCTATGTAGTTTTTGGATAGTGAAGTTATCTACTTCTTATGGATTTGAGGTTGTTTACTTTTTGCGAACTTGTAAATAAAAGAAATCAGTAGCTCTAAATAAACTCCTCTTATTGCCATGCATTATAGAAAAAAGTAGTTCTAGAAAAGGAAGTCCGCCCTTTGGGCTTATTGTAGCAAAAACTAAAATGATAAATTTGAGGAGTATAACTAAAATTTGCTGCGGTAAACTATAAATGAAGGGGGGGGTGTTGTTCTTCACGTTGCCATTTCTACTGGTAGTAATTTCGTAAGTGTTCAGCATTCCAAGGATGTGGCAGCTTTCGTCCGTCTAATGTCTCCAGGTGGTAGGTGCCCTTCCTCTGCCACACCGTCACTCGGTAAGGTCCTTCAAAATTTGGGCTGTGTTTTCCTTGGGTCAAGTCTCTTACAGCGCCCATGACTTTCCTTAAGACGATGTCCCCAACTTGGAAGCTTCTGTGTCGTACCTGAGAATTGTAGTGCTTTACCATGCAGTCCTGGTACCTCGCAAGCCTTTGTTCTACTATCACCCTAACTTCGTCTATTAGATCAAGTTGTAAACGTATAGCTTCTTTGCTCTCATCATGGTTATACACCCCATAGCTTATGAGTCCGACTTCGGCTGGGATGACTGCTTCGTTCCCATATGTTAGCCAGAATGGTGTCTCTCCTGTCAGTGTCCTCGCTATTGTTCTGTATGCCCAAAGTATGCTTGGCAGCTCTTCAGGCCATATACCTTTTGCTCCCTTCGAGCCGAGTCTTGATAATCTTGAGCAAGGATCAGTTCGTAACTTCGACCTGTCCGTTAGCTTGAGGGTGGGCGGGGGAGGAGTAGTGGTTCCGTATTCCCAACTATGAGCAAAAGTCCCGAAAGGAGTTTTTGTCAAATTGCTTCCCATTGTCCGAGACTAAGACTCTTGGGATGCCAAACCTGCATATGATACATTTGCAAACGAAACTCCATACATTCTTCTTTGTAATGGTGGCCAAGGCTTCAACTTCCACCTACTTTGTAAAGTAGTCGATGCCTACTACCAGAAACTTTAGCTATCACATTGCCGTAGGGAATGGCCCTATAATGTCTAGTCCCCATTCAACGAACGGCCACGAAGCCGTCACCGGGGTTAGTTCTTCGGGTGGTTGTTTAATAATATTGCTGAACCTTTGACACTTGTCGCAAGTTTTCACATAGGCCTCGGCATCCTTCTGCATGGTTGGCCAAAAGTACCCTACTCATACTAGCTTATGCACTAGTGATCTTGATCCTGAATGATTTTCGCAAATTCCTTCATGCACCTCTCTCATGACATAATCTGCTTCTTCAAGACCTAATCATCTCAGGAATGGGCAGGAGAAACCTCTTTTGTACAAGACGTCTCTTATTAAGATGAAGCTCGCTGCTTGGACCTTCAGCTTTCTTACAGCCTCCTTTCCGTCTGGTAATGCACCGTTCTTTAAGTAAGAGACTAACGGTGTAATCCAATTGATTTTGGAGTCTATCTCCTGCACATCGATGGAATCTATTAGTGGAGAGAGCTAAACAAAGGATAGTACACTGTCCAAGGTGATCATATGTTCGGTTGAGGCGGCTTTGGCTAAGCGGTCAGCTTGCTTGTTCTCTTCCCTAGGGATCTGTATGATTTTGGCCTTCAGCTCGTTTACCCTCGTTTTTGCTTGGTCAAGATATCTCTTCATTCTTTCGCCTCGACACTCGTAGTCCCCGTTTATTTGGTTGGTGATGACCTGAGAGTCGTAGTAAATAATCATGTTTGCGGCTCCTGTAGCTTTGCCGAGATCAAGCCCCGCTATTAAAGCCTTGTACTCCGCTTCATTATTGGTGGTAGGGAAATCAAGGCGGACCATGCACTCGACCATGTCCCTTTCAGGTGTTAGTATTACAATGCTGGCTCCCCCAGCTTGCCTGTTGGATGATCCATCTACATGTATACTCCATTGAAGAGACTCCTCTGCCCCCCTATCCTCGCTATCGGTGAATTCTGCTATGAAATCTGCGACAATCTATCCTTTAATGGTGGTTCGTGGGCGATATTGGATGTCGAACTCGCTCAACTCTATGGCCCATAATGCTAATCGTCCAGTAGCTTCAGGGTTGCTCATTGACCTCTGCAAGGGCTTCATGTTGTAAGAGCGAAAAGTGTCAAATGTTTCCTTGAGGTCTTCCAAGTGGTCTTCCTCCCTTTGGCTTTTCACCAGCATATCGTCAACGTAGACTTGGACATTTCTCCCAATCTACTGGGCAAACATCTTATTCATAAGCCTCTGGTATGTCGCGCCCGCATTTTTTAAGCCAAATGGCATCACCTTATAACAGAAGAGTCCTTGACTCGTTACGAACTAAGTTTTCTCCTGATCAGCTTCATGCATCCGAATTTGATTGTAACCAGAAAAAGTGTCCATGAAGCTTAACAGCTTGTGCTGGGCCGTAGAGTCTACTAGAATGTCGACCCGTGGGAAGGGATAGCTGTCTTTAGGGCAGGCTTTGTTCAGGTCAGTGAAGTCCACACACATCCTCTATTTCCCGTTGGCTTTCTTGACCAGTACTACATTTTCTAACCAGTCGGGATAGTATACCTCCCTAATGAAGCCTGCCTCTCGTAGCTTTCCGACTTTTTCTGCTATCGCTTGGTCTTGTTCTTAGGCGAAGACTCACTTCTTCTGTCAGATAGGTGGACAAGATGGCGACACATTCAGCCTGTGCTCCATGACTGAAAGGTCAATTCTTGGCATGTCCTCATGGCTCCAGGCGAACACATCTTGATTTTCCTTAAGGAAAGTTCCGAGTGTTGAGCGAATCGTCGGGCTTACGAAAGTACTGAGCCTGGTGGTCCTATCCATCCTAGAGCTATCAAGGGATATCTCCTTGAGCCTCTCTACTAGTTCTACCTCCGTTCATTGTTCTTCTATGCTCATGGTTTGCAAATGGTCATCCATCTCCAACATTGCAATGTAGCATTTGCATGCAGCTATCTAGTCCCCTCGCAATTCTCCTACTCCGTACTCAGTGGGGACTTTAATCATCAGGTGATAGGTCGAAGCTACGGCCTTCCAGGAGGTAAAGGTAGATCCTCCAATAATGGCATTGTAGGCAAAGGAGCAATCAACCACAAGGAACGTAACGTCCCTAGTGATTTGTTGGGGGTAATCTCCAATGGTAACCGGCAATGTGACCGCGCCTAAGGGGTACACTTTAGTTCCATCGAGCCCGACGAGTGAAGTGTTGGCTGGGGTTAGTTGCTCTCTGCTAATCCGCATCTGTTGGAATGCAGGGTAGTAGAGAATATCCACGGAGCTCCCGTTGTCAACTAAGACCCGGTACATGTTATAGTCCCCTACTTGGATGCTAATGATAAGCACATCGTCATGCGAATGGTAGAGGCGTCGGGCATCTTCTTTCGAGAAGCCGATGAAGGGATTGTCAACCCGCAACATCTTCGGAATGACACCAGTGAGGTGAATGTTCTAGACCATTTTAAGATAAGTCTTTCGAGCCCTTTTTGATAGGCCGTTGGCAGCCGCGCCTCTTACAATCATCCTTATGTCTCCTAAAGGCTGTCTCGGACGCTTATTGTCTCGTCGAGGGCCTTGCTAACGAACTTCTGCAACTTCCCTTGCCTAATGAGGGCTTCAAATTGCTGTTTCAAATCATAACAGTCGGTCATGTCATGTCCGTAGTCGTGGTGGAAGCGACAATATTTATCTCGGGACCGCTTGTTGGGTTCTCCCTTCAACTTTCCAAGGAAAGTCAATGCCCCCTCGTCCTTGATTTGCATAAGGACTTGGTCGATTGGGGTGGTTAGTGGGGTGAAGTTTATGAATCTCCCCGTAGGGGGCTTAGAGCACCTGTCATCCCTTCGCTCTCCAGTCCTCGCCATCTTCTGCCCTTTTTCCTGTCGGGTATCCTCCTGCCTTTCTCTCTTCTTGGGTTTTTCTTCGCGATCTAGTAAAGCGTCTTCGGCATACATATACTTTGTGGCCTTGTAAAGCACGTCTGACATAGTTTTTAGGTCATTCTTATATAATGAAAATAAGAACTTACCCTTCTTCAGGCCATTTGTAAAAGCTACCACGAGTATTTTGTCATCGGTCTCGTCGATCGAGAGTGCTTCCTTATTAAAGCGAGCTATGTAAGATCTCAACGTTTCATCCTCCTATTGTTTGATACTCATCAGGTATGCAGTAGACTTCTTGTATCGATGTCCTCCAATAAAGTGCGAAGTGAATTGGGTGCTCAGCTCTTTAAAGGTGATGATGGAGTTAAGCGTCAGCCAGCTGAACCAAATTCTCGCAGGGCCCTTCAGCGTCGTAAGGAAGGCCCTGCACATGATCTCGTCCGCTACTCCTTGAAGATGCATCAAGATCTTAAAGGTCTCTAGGTGATCAAGCGGGTCCTTGACTCCATCGTAGCTCTCGATCTGCGGCATGCGGAACTTCTGTGGTGGGGGGAAAGAGTTGGCAGAGGTAGTGAATGGCGAATCGGTTTGGTGAACCAAGTCGTCAAGGTCGCTAGACACCTGTCCTTTAAGGGTGTTCATCATAAGATCCATCCTTTCCTTCATCAATTGCATCTCTACGACCATGTAAGGGGGGGCCGTGTCAAAACCGAAGGGACGGTTGGTCTCCTGTCGCTTTTGTTGGTTCAGAACATTACTACCTTCGGGTTCCTCCTGGTTCCTTCTCTCGGTGCTGGTCCCCTCTTGATCATCCTTCTGGTTGTTCGGTGTTGCATTCTTCTACCGCAGCTGTTCTTCCAGGTCGTGGTTTTGCTTGGTGAGGCGTTCCACGGTAGCGACGAGAGTTTGGACTTGTCTCTCGAGGGTGGTTGTGGGTGGTTCCTCTTCTCGAACGTTATTTGTGGTTGCCATCGAGCGAGTGAGCACCATGCAACTCTCTTGTCCAGGAAACTATAGTATGAATGTTCCCCACAAACGGCACCAACTGATGATGCTTAAAATGTCACCAATGAGCCACACAATGCTCGTACACTCAAAACATCACCTACACAAAGAAAAGAGAAGACCTAACAGAGAGCACCAATGTAGTGCCGGCTAAATACCCTCCAAAGGTCAAGTTAGAATTTCTTACAACTCTAGAGTGCTAGAGAGAGTTTAATTATGTGTACTTTAATTTGTGAGGGTATTGAGGTTTTTATAGTAGTAGAAGGTTGATCTCTCCTCCTTGGATTAGAAATCCTTTCTTTATAGGAATCTCTGTGAGTGTATATTACGGAATCCTTTCCATGTAGGAAACTAACACTAATCTTAGGTTGTAAGGCATTTCCTTATATATCCAGGCGTGGAGGCCAAGGAAAGTTCATATCAGAGTCATCGGCTTTATGCCAGTCCCTTCAGCATTACCGTCGTCAGCTTGTTCGTGGCGTCAACCTTTATGTGCGTTTTGCACGTTAAACAAATCCCTGCCAATTAGTTAATGGAAGCTTAACAGAAGCTGACGGCTTTAACCACAACTGTCAGCTTAAGCCGTCAGTTTTGCCTATACCGTCAGCTTACGTTCCAACTTGAGTAAATACTATTTTTTCCCTTATCACTAGCTTCTGCGTGCATTTTTATTCAAGTTTCTTAATTTGTTTTCATTTCATGCCACAGAAAATCGTGATAAAAGTCAACATTAACTGTCAGATTTGCAAGACCGATGAACTGAAAGCTGTTACCAAGCTTACAGGTAAAGAACATAGCTGATGTTTGCCTAATAAATATATTGGCCAAAAATAAATTTTCGGCTAACAATTCAGTTGTACGTTTTGTGGTCGAACAGGTATAGATGAAGAATCCGTGGATGGAAAGAAGGGAATGTTAACTATTGTAGGAGATGTTGAACCAGTGTTGGTTGTAAGGAATCTCAAGAAGATTGGAAAGGTACCGGAGATCATTAGTGTTGGACCGCCAAAGCCTCCTGAATATTGCGAAGAGTTCAAGTTTCGTGAATGTTGTCCTTGCCCTCCATCCTGTAAGGAGTGTGAGCTCATTTTCACTGCCTATCCTTACAATGATGGCAGAACGCGCTCCATCCTATAAGAATTATATTGAGAGTGCCTTAATCTGTATCTCTATATATCTGTGTTGTATATATTGTATCAAATGTCTGCGTTAGCTACGTGAATGCAGTTCTTGCATGCATTCTAATGAGTGTCAGCTCATTGCCATCAACTATATATATACCCTCACTGTGATGGTTGACTGTGCTATATCCAATGACAGTGGAATCCAGCTTGTATCTGCGTTGTATGAAATGTACTGTCATGGTGTAAATAAATAATTACCATCAACTAATTAATTGAACGCAGTTATTTATTTCTCATTGCGATACTGTCCTCTCTTTTTTTTTTCCCGACGTTAGTCTTATAGAACTGAAACTTATTAAATTCTAGCCAGCTTGATACATCATTTGACGCATATTTTATCTTAAATGTAATCTCGAGAAACAATGGTATCACCTAAAGCATTACAAAAACTTAAAAATATATATGCATTAATGAAGTTCATGAAAAAGCAGTGGAAGAGTAGCATAGGCAAAGTCAAATCTCTATATAATATGATGCCCATCTGCAAATTCATTGTGAGTTCCATGTTTAATTAACTGTCCATGAAGTACATGATTAATTGTACAGCAAGTTTTGTCCGTATAAAATTACTTATGTGACTATCCAACAAGACTCTTAAGCCAAAATATGTTTATAAACAAATAAATAAAGTGGCAGATTGTTGGTAAAGATCCTGCATCGAAGTTCATCTTCCTAGTTGCATTAATTATATTGCCATATACCAATTGCCGAAGATATGTTTATAAATTAGAAAGTCCAACATATATATATATATATATATATATATACTCCTTAACTTGGATGACCAATTAAAATTGATAGCATAGGCTTAACTAACAACACAAGAAACATTGACAGGAACGGAACACATGTTCTCCTCCGTGAAGCAATGGTAAACGCGTGTCATAGCTCTTTAAAAATTTGTCACAACTATCACTTTCATTTGAGAAAAAAAAAAAAAAAAAAAAATTGCAACAATTCAAAGATAGTATACATATATTAATAAATTTGATCTCTCAGCGTAATTCACATGAATGCAGCAATCATAGGGGAGAGCAGGAAATAGAGTTGACGGATAGAACACGCGGCAAAAAAAAGAAAAAAAAAAAGAAAAAGAAAAAAAAATGATAGAAGAACACTTCAAAATTGACTTGGGAATGACAACCGTCATTGGCTTATATATTAAGCAGCCAATAGGTTACAGCTGGATTGAATATCAAAACAATATAGGTATCTACTCTTCTTAAGTTTGATTGGAGTTTATGGCTGCTTGGCTAGTTTTCTATTTAAAAAATGCTAACAAATGTCCTTAGGGTTGAGTCAAAGTTGGATCTTATTTAACCAGAACTTCAGACTCGTATGCAGTTGTATTACCTAGATTTTAGGTAGGTATAGAAGAAGTGCTACATACAGTGAAATATTTTTTACTTTGAGTTGAAAGGGTATTTTTCAACCTTGGAGTTGCGAGTAAGGTCAAGACTCTAAAAACTTGAATTGTTCAATGGGCTTGTAGCCCAATAGGCGTCTTCTCCCATTTCCTAGTCTCTCACTCCCCTCTCACAAAAGCCAAAATATATATATATATATATATATATTAATTCTTCCTACAAAACAACTAGCCATTGATGGGAGTATGCATGAGGGTTTTGATTTGATACTAAAACTTAACAAATTTCTAAACACAACAGAAAATACATTCCTTTAAGCTTAATAGTTAATTGGATGTAAGTTATTCCTTACTATAGTGGATTGTCCGAGAGGGAAAACAAATAATCATAATAAAAATCTATAAGATTTCCTTACAAGTTACAACTATTTCTACTTTACTAAATTTTCAATAACATTTTAGCTCTGTGTTTCAAATTCATTTTACCTTTCATATTTGATTCCGTTTTTATATTGACCATATTATTTATTTTTATTAGTAAATTGACCATTCATAATTTGTTTTTCTACCTTTTACAATGAAATTCAGAAAATTTTAGAGCAAGTAATTTCATTAAATAGTTATTAAACATGAATACTACTAGATGGTCAAACTACTAATAGAAATGAATACCCACGTATCCTTGGCATGATAGCCATTCCATAAATATAAGTGTTTGTAAAGTGTGGGAAGGAGGGGTGGGTGGGCAAGTGCCAAGATTCAAGTCTTCAAGAGGAAGTTTCACACATATATACACATAGATTAGGTTAAAGTAGAATTCTATCTTGTATCAAAAAAAGAAAAAAGAAAAAGAAATGATAGCAGCATATGAAAATAAAAATCATGTATGTAATTTAAAATTTTGAATGGACAAAACTCTAAACTTTAAAGGACAAATTATACTTAAGTCTAATATAAAATAAAATTTAATAATTCAAAACTTTAGGCAAAACCACCTCAAATCAAAGCGCTAGCATGTGTTAAACTCCAAAAAAAAAAAAAAAAAAACATGGATCTATACATTTTTTAAAGTCAAAATAGCCAAGTACTACTATTTAGCAAAATATGTAGAGATTTATTACTCTTTGGAAAATAATTAGGGATTTATCACTTTTTTAAAACTTGAGTTTGTGAAACTAGAGATTGCCGTATAACTTGAGTTCCATGAAAAATAGCCACCAATTTTGTATATAACTCGAGTTCCATAAAAAAATAGCACGACAAACAACCACAAATTTTTTGTGTTTATTGTGTTGAAGAATACCCAAAAAAAAATCTAAATTTTTTTTCATAGATTAGTGAGCTTTCAATGTCCAATTACCATAATATTTGAAAGAAAGAATAGATCACACTAATATTTGGTAAGAAAGGTAATTGTAGGATATAAAATTATTCCAATAGTGGATATAGCAAATAATTTTTTTTTAGAAGAACCTAATCCCTATAGACCGAGCGATAGCGGAAGAGGTCATGAAACTACTTAAGGCAGATTTCATTCGGGAAGTATATTACCTAGAATGGTTGGCGAATGTAGTCATGGTTAAGAAGGCTAACGGGAAGTGGCGAATGTGTGTCGATTTCACGGACCTCAACAAGGCATGCCTGAAGGATAGTTACCCCCTCCCGCGGATAGATGCTCTGGTCGACTCAACGGCCAGACACCAGCTCCTATGTTTTATGGATGCCTTTTCAGGCTATAGTCAGATCAAGATGAAGGAAGCTGATCAAGAGAAAATGTCTTTCGTCACCAGCCAAGGACTTTTTTGCTATAAGGTGATGCCATTCGGACTCAAGAACGCGGGGGCGACGTACCAAAGACTAATGAACAAAATGTTTGCGCACTAGATTGAGAGGAACGTACAAGTCTATGTTGATGACATATTGGTCAAGAGCTTGCGCAAAAATGACCACCTGAATGACCTCCAGGAGACGTTCGACACCTTTCGATCATACAACATGAAGCTGAATCCAAGCAAGTGCATGTTCGGAGTAAAGACAGGGAAATTCTTGGGATTTATGGTATCCCAAAGAGGTATAGAGATCAACCCAGAAAATATACGGGCTATCATGAAGCTAGAACCGCTAAGGATGGTAAAAGATGTGCAAAGCTTGAATGGCAAAATTGCGGCCTTGAACAGGTTCGTCTCTAAAGCAACGGAAAAATGTCTACCGTTCTTCCGCACCTTGAGGAAATCATTCAAGTGGACGGACGAATGTCAGCAGGCATTTTAAGACCTGAAAAAATACCTTGCCTCTCCCCCATTGCTCAGCCTGTCTAAACCAAGGGAAGAACTCTATTTGTACCTAGCGGTTTCGCGGGTAGTGATAAGCGCGGCCTTAGTAAGAGAAGAGGAAGGAACTCAGCGACCCGTCTATTTCATAAGTAGGGGATTCCGAGGGGCAGAAGAAAGGTACCCCCTGATGGAGAAGCTCGCCTTCGCGCTGGTAACTGCAGCCCGACAACTCAAATCGTATTTCCAGGCCCATACCAGCATAGTCTTGACGGATCAACCCCTGAAAAGAGCAATAAGCAGCCCTGAAGCTGCCGGAAGAATGGCTTTGTGGGCAATAGAGCTGAGCGAGTTTGACATATATTATCGACCACAAACTGTAATAAAGGGGCAAGCAATGGCAGACTTCATTGCCGAGTACACTCAAACAGAAGACAAAGGGGCAGACGCCCTCAGACAACGGAGCATCCACACAGACGGATCTTCAAACAAGCAAGCTGGAGGTGCCAATGTGGTAATTCAAACCCTTAACAGAGATAAAATCGAGTGCATGATTTGGCTAGACTTCCCAAAGACCAACAACGAGACCGAATATAAAGCATTGGTGGCGGGATTAGACCTCGCAAAGGCAGCAGGTGCCGAGGACATGGTCGTACATTGAGATTCTCAAGTAATAACCAGTCAGATTAACGGCGTCTATGAGTGCAGAAATGAAAGGATGAAGAAGTACCTGGAAGAAGTCAAGAATCAGATCGGCAGCCTCAAAGTCACATTCGTCCAAATCCCAAGGGAAGAGAACGAATGTGCCGACCGTTTGGCAAAAGCAGCCTCTGTAGAGTTTATGACAGTCCCCGATCAGGTATTGTCGTTTATCCAAAATTTCTCAATTATTGACGATGGAACAAAAGTGCAAAAGGTGAATTTCGAAAACAATTAGACTACGCCATTAATAGCATACCTGAAGACGGGCACGTTACCAGATGGAAGAGACGCAGCCAGGAAACTGAAAGTCCAAGCCTCGCAGTTTGTAATGATCAATGATGTCTTATACAAAAGGGGATTCTCACGACTGTACCCAAGGTGTTTGGGCCACGAGGAAGCAGACTACGTAATGAGAGAATTCCACAAGGGTATCTGTGGAAACCATTTAGAGGCACAATCCATAGCACACAAATTGATTCGAGCAGGGTACTATTGGCCTACAATGCAAAAGGACGCACAAGCCTACGTCAAGACTTACGACAAATGTCAAAGGTTCAACAACCTGATCAGGCAACCAACCGAAGAGCTGACACCTATAACGGCCCCTTGGCCATTCGCCCAATGGGGACTAGACATCATGGGCCCCTTCCCGACAGCAGCAAGGCAGCTAAAATTCCTGGTAGTTGGGATCGACTATTTCACTAAGTGGGTGGAGGCAGAAGCCCTGGCAACTATCACGAAGAGGAACATCCGAAGTTTTGTATGGAGGAATATCATATGCAGGTTCGGGATACCCAGAGTGCTCGTCTCCGACAACGGAAAGCAATTCAACAACAATGCGTTCAAAGACTTTTGTTTAGAACTAGGTATTAGGAATCACCACTCGTCACCCGCACACCCACAGGCCAATGGTCAAGTCGAAGTCACAACGAGGTAGGACTTACGAGCTATCGGGTGGAGAACTACAACGAGGATAAGAACGAAGAGGCCTTGTGGCTTCAGCTAGACCTGGTGGACGAAGTCCGGGCTACAGCAGAGCAGAGGTTGGCGCGATACCAGAACCTCATGGCAAAATACTACAACTCCAATGTCAGACACAGAGATTTTCAGATCGGAGATCTTGTGCTACGGAAGGTAATGGGGGTAGCTAAAGATCCTTCACAAGGAAAGCTTGGCCCCAACTGGGAAGGACCCTACAAGATCTCGTCATGGCAGAGGAAGGGGACCTACCACCTCGAAACCATGGACGGACGGAAGCTACAACACCCATGGAACATAGAGCACCTTCGAAAATACTACTAGTAGAGACGGTGTGAAGATATGAAGAGCATCAACACTTCCCAATTTCCCAGTTTATCATTTAGTTTTCCTAGTTTTTACCTCAAACAATTCTTTCTATAAGTACCTTTTTAAGCCCAAGGGGGCAGGTATTTTTTGGCTTGTTACAAACATATGGTTTTCATTTAATTAATAAGAGGAATATTCAGACTCGACAATGTTTGTTGTCTACTTAAGAAAATGGACAGATATAAACTAAGTCCACACGATGGACGGATCATCCTAATAGGATGATAGCTACAAAGTCCAGAGAATGGACGGATAAAAGGCAAAGTCCATGAGATGGACGGACCATCCTAAAAGGATAATGACTCTTAAAGTCCAAAGAATGGACGGGTAAAAAACTAAGTCCACAAGATGAACGGATCATCCTAAAAGGATGAGGACTCTTAAAGTCCAAGAATGGATGGGTAAAAAACTAAGTCCACAAGATGAACAGATCATCCTAAGAGGATGATGACTCTTAAAGTCCAAAGAATGGACGGGTAAAAAGCTAAGTCCACAAGATGGACGGATCATCCTAAAGGATGATGACTCTTAAAGTCCAGATAATGGACGGATAAAAAGCTAAGTCCACAAGATGGACAGACCATCCTGAGAGGATGATAACTTTTTGAAGTCCAGAAAATGGACGGATAAGTTCACAAGATGGAAGGATCATCCTAAGAGGATAATAACCCCTAAAAGTCCAAAAAATATACAAAATCCACAGGATGGACGGATCATCCAAAGAGGATGAAAATTTGAGTCCAAACAATGGACGGATAAAACCTACGTCCACAAGACTGGACGAATCATCCCAATAGTATAAAAAAGAAATGGACGAAGCGCATAAACTGGACGGAATCTATCTAAAAGTGTTAAGATCCAAAATCCATGAAAAACAAAAATATACTCGAATAAAGTAAGACGGGTGCATTTCATAAGAATAAAATAAAGGTCGACTGACCTTACAGAGTTTAGCAAATATATAAAGAAAAGCCCTAGAAGGGCAATGTTCAAAAGCCCCAAAACATGATGGTGAATCAGAAATTGTTCTACACTTTTTTCTTTTAAAAAAAAAAACGAAGTTATTACAGATTTTCAGCAGGCGTATCTCTTTCCTTGCCATGACTGGCCTGATCATCCATAGGATCGCTTTCAACGACCGTCTGGTCAACAGGAGCTTCACGGATGGGAGGGTTCTTGCCAAAGAGAGCGTCTATATCATCTGATTGGATGGGTTGAATGAATGTTTGCTCAGGGGCAGTAATAGCGACGGTTGACAAGTCCATCTCGGGATGCAAAGTCTTCACCTGACAAATGGCATCGTCAAAACCGTCGTTGTATGCAAGGCTCAATTCTGTGATCAGGGCGTTAGAGTCACGATACTCGCGTATTGCGACCTCCTTAGCCTGACGGACCTCCTTGTCCTTCTCCTCTAGAGCTTTCTTCAGACGGTCCGTCAGCTTGATACATTCATCACTAGCCGTCTCAGCCATTTTAAGTTTCTGCTCTTGGACGACCTTCCAGGTCTTAAACTCGAGTAGCTCGTCCTCCATCACCTTGGCCTTCTCACGTACACGATCTAGGGTCGTCTCATGGTTGAGACACCATCCCATCATGCCTTTCATCATAATCATGGCCTGGAAAAAAATATAAGTTAAATATGAAAGGCAAAAGAGAAGGGGGAAAGGACGGATTACATGACAACGGATGAGTTACTTGTGCAATACTGAAAAGGGTCGTCTCTCCCATCGCCTCCACCGATTGGTTTCCCAAGTCCTCATAGTCATCAATGGTTATGATGGACAAGAGCCTCTTAAGGGCGTACTTGGAATCCTCGCGGAGTAGGACAAGCAGTTTCTTCTGGCTACCAAACGGACCTGTCATTAGGCCCTTACCAGCCCCATGCTTTACAGGGGTGACCATCTTAGTCCCCCCAACCATCAAGCCAACGACGGCCTCTAGGGAAACCTTGGGCTGTTTGGGTGCACGGTCACCCTTTGATGGCTGTTTCCTTTTAAGTGTTTGTTTGCTGGAGCCCGTCCCCATAGCGTCCGCTCAGGCTTCTTTGTTTTTGGTAGCCTGTAGTCTGATAGCCGCTCTCTTTTTAGCGTCGTCCATCTCTGATGAGGTAGACGGGTGTCCAAAAAAAAAAAAGATCAAGAAGGAACGACGGACTTACGATGACGGGTGCGCTCTTCGTACTTGAGTGCCACTAGAGTTGGCTCAGGCCCGTCACAGTACCAATGGATGGTGTTGAGGTTGACGAGCTTAGCCTAAGTCCGTTCCTCTGGTTTTGACTTTGCAAAAATTTTCTCAAGGAAACTAAACTCCTCAAGAGTGATTAGTGGACGCCGACAAACTGTGCCAAAGAAGACAGACGTTAAAAATGCAATAAATATTAAATAAACTCATAGTAATTGCTATATGATGGATTCATACCAGATGGGTTTAAAATGCCCCAAATTGTGTCGACGGGCATATAATTCGTTTCCCCTGGATAACACATCCAACCGTCTCCCTCAATGAAAAAATAACGGCTCTTCCAATCTCTATTTGAGTCTGGGGTTTCATAGACCACTTTTAGGATGGGGCTCCTAGGAATGAAACTATACATCCCCCTTGATTTATCTATCTCGTCTGGACGGTAGCAGTGAAGGAATTCCCTTATCGTCAGCCTTTTTCTACCGTTTGACATGGCTCCGTACACGACCTCCATTGCTATGAAGACCCTCCAGGCGTTAGGGGATATCTGGCTGATAGATAAACCTAGGTATTTGAGGAGTTCACGATGTAAGGAACTTAAAGGGAACCTGAGGCCTGCCTTAAGCATCTATTCATACACCCCGACACCATCCACTATTTCATAATAGCATTTTTCTAAATTGTAGGGCAGACGGAGAGGGATGTAATCTGGGATTTGGTAACGGGCCCTAAGGGTATTAAAATGAGGTTCTTTAATGGTGGATGTAAAGGCATTCACCGTCCACTCTAGAAGCATGATGAACTCCCTAAGTCCATCATCTCCTACGACGAATCTAACTATTTGCTCTTCTTCGTCAGCGGAACCCTCCTCTATTTTAATCATCTCCATATCCTCATTTGTTGAGGACGGGGAGGATGAAGACGGACTACTCTCCTCGCTCAGATCGTCTTGGTCTTTGGGACCTGACGGATATACCTCTTCGAAGTCCGCCCCATCACGGACGACCGACTAGTTACTTGACGCACTAGACATGGCCTACATGTAATGACAAAACCTAAGACTCTGACGAGTTTAGAAAGAGTGACGAGGGCATAAAGTCTAAGAAAATATATATAGAATACCAAAAAGTAAATGAAAATTAAAAAGATGACAGATAAAAGATTACTTACCAAAATTACGAAATGAGCAAAGGAAATTGCAAACGACGGGTACAGGAGTGAACGGAGTGGTCTCTGACAGGTGTGACGGACGCGCTCTGACAATATTTTTCAGTAAAAAGTAGAAAAATGAGAGGCAAAGGGGCTGTTATTTATAGAAGAGGTGCACGGAAGATGAAGCGACACCTCGTTCTAAAACAACAGTCGTTGAAAGAGTGACACGTGGCATGGGTCATAAATGTGTTATTACTAAACTTGTTAGTGTACGGGGATAAGCTCGCGGAGTTATGTATCATAGTCAATTGATTGAGGCTTTGAACCGTCACCCTATGGGTCCGTTTGCTTATGTATGACGGATCCATTGAGTGAGGGGACAACTGAAAGGGGAAAAATGTACGGCTACAAAATCTAGTATAACGAATCGGGCTGTTTATTGTTTATGGGCTGAAAAGTAGACGAGCCTGTTATATGCAAGACCTATTGAGGACGGATCCGGAGTGGACAGATGAACAATGGATGGACTGATTGGCCATGGGCCGACTAGGACCTCTTGATAGGAATACTTGCGGCCCATTATCATAAAATCTTAAACAGAATCCTAATGTAAGAGGGATTCTAGAGATTACGTACATTGATGAAGATCTTCTCTATAAGGAAAAGACTTGTCCACCACATTTTGGACTCTTAAAGATGATTTCTACAAGGAAAGGACTTTGACTCCAAGTAAAAAGGGTCAACTTTCGACTACTACAAAAGCCCCAATACCCTCACAAATCAAGGTACGCATAATCGACCCTCTCTAGCACTCTGGAGTTGTAAAAGATTCTAATTTGACCTTCGGAGGGTATTTAGCCGGCACTACACCAGTACTCTCTGTAGGTTTTTCTCTTTCTTGCTGTGCAAGTGATTTTTTGAGCATGTGAGCGACGTGTAATTCATTGGTGATTTTTTAGACTTCATCAATAATAATTTAAAAGTAAGTTTTGTATACACAGTAGGCAGGGGCATATACACAAATTATACAATACCGAAAGGAAAAAGAAAAGAGAAAACATTGGTTGGGCCAAACGACATACATGCGGTATTACTGGTGTAACAAAACAAAACAAGAACGTCATGTCGTTTATTTGCAGCCAAAGTCGAAGTGAATGAAGAAGAAGAAGAAAGAGAAAGAAAGCTTCTTCTCCTTGTATTTTACAATTACAGCTATAATCAGAAAGCAGAGATGGAGATGAAGAAGAAAATGGAAAGTAGCAGCAGCGATAAAAGAGAGCTATTTATTCTGATAGTATACGCCATCGCCTTCTACTCTTTCGTCATCCAACGAAAATATATATGCATCTCTTGCTATGGTTTAGTATCAGCACTCATCAACTTTTTCATTTTCTTTAGAGAGTTCATATTTTGTCACTACTCTGTGTCAATACTGGAATTTTATGTTCTGGTGGAGCTTTCACGTGCTTGCCAACTACCAGCTTACAGTATTTATGTGATTATATCTAGTACACTGTCATGTTCCTGACATTTTATTTTCTCATATATCTGTCAGATTTTATTGTTTGTAATATGGTTTATTTGATTATTTGTACCTTGAAGTATATATGGTTCCTGGGTTCACTAAAACACATGCTTGCTTAAGATTTTTCCATTTATACAAATGATTGTCATGGATTTAAAACATTCCTACTTAATAAACCGGCTTTGCTGATTTTCACATTCTACATTCTGGTTTTTGCAGAAGCATGTTCAGCGTTGCCATATTTGTAAGTCAGGAAAAACTTGCTACCAACTTTTACATGTTAACTTATTAGCTGCAATTAAGCATGAGACCATCATTTTTATAGTTGTTGTTATCCATTTATTTGCTTCATCTGAACAAAATTTTTATTTTATCTTTTTTAAAATTGGTTTTGTTAATTACCTGAAAATATTTTCTTTTTCATGACTTTTGTTGTGCTTCTCCAGGAGAGAAGTGTCCCAGATGACAAGTATTCCTTAAGTATATACATTTGTTACTTGGTATATGCTCCCCTCTACCTTGCTGGGCCAATTATAAGCTTCAATGCATTTGCTTCACAGGTATGGGCTTGTATGTCAATTATACTTTTTCTTTTTGTTTCCATAGTAATGTCCCATTTCCATAAAAGTAGTCTTAGTGATATCCTCTATGGTTGAACTTTTACTTATTTTAAAAAATTTGAACTTTTACTAGATTTAGCAGCAATAGCTAACTTTTAAATGGAGTCAGATCCTTCTTGTGAACTGTTAAGCTAACCCAACTTTTTTGAAGCCCTCCTTGTTGCTAGCTCCTCTTTCTAATTTTCCAAGCTATAGCAAAAACCATTTGTACTAGTGGATTATCAACTCAACTAGATATCTTTTATTTAAACTGTTGAAGACAGTAGTCCTTTCTATAATGTTCTCAGAAAACTCATTGAGTAGTCTACTACTCTACTGCAAATTTTTTGCAGCTAGATGTACCTCAGAATAATTATTCAGTCAGAGATGTGACTTGGTATGGTTTGTGTTGGGTATTCAGTCTTCTCCTAATGGAGCTAATGACACATCTCTTTCATTACAATGCCTTTGCAATCAGGTGAGTCTCTTAGAAACTCAAGGGTACACCTATTTTTTAGATTTTTCTGTCCAATCTTATTGTCTAGTAATAACATTTCTTTCTGCAATGGCTAGTGACTTGTGGAAACAGTTATCTCCTATGGATGTGTTCATCATCGGATATGGGGTAAGAGGTGAATCTTATTATGTTACCTGCTTGTGATTAGATTCTAGGATATACAATAGAAGTCATTGGTAGAACACTGAACTTTATATGAGGAAAACAATTCATCCGTGAATAAGAAGACATAGTAGAGCCCTGTGTGCGCGCGCGCGTGCGCGTGCATATTTTCTTGGGAACCTAAGCTCTATAATTTTGGAAATGATAAATGATACCTTTGTCAATATTTTGCCAAGATTAAGTGTCAAGATATAGACCACTTACAGCTATTGTATATATGAGCATGAAAAAAGTGTACTGGTTACTATATTTCTTTCAATATTCAAAAAAGTTGGAATTTTTTTTTATTGCTCCATGGATCCTATAATTTGTCTCCAAACATCTCCTTCAGAACATCCATGATGTGGTCATCAGTATACTCCTTATAGAATATGGCATCATACTTTCAGTCTGTTATACTAAATGCCCTTATGCACAATTCCAGATGGATCGTAGAACACGGTTCCCAAATTGGATAAAAATTCATCCTTCCCTTAATCTTATGAACCAAATATTGTTCTGAAACTTAAAAATTATTCAAGTCAGTGAGAATGACGCCGAAAAATTTTGTCAGGAGTAAGGACCTATCCTTTGCTGCAAAGAAGGTTTGCATTGACATGCTTTACGTGAAACCTTGAGCAATTATGCAAATTCTAAAGAAACAAGGAAATGATATTAATTCTCTTTGTTGAAATTTCCTTTTGAGTTGTAGGTTGTATTTATTTTGACTTAAGTTTCCTCAATTTTAGTGGTCAAAATAATCGTAATACTTTTTTAATATTTATTCTTATTCTGGTCAAGTCTTAAACTTCATGTGGCTGAAGTTTTTTCTTATCTGGCGCTATTTTCGGTTTTGGTCACTGGTATGTTAATAGCAATTATAATTTTTGGCTTCATTTTATCCTGAACTGCAGCTTTCTTTTACATCTGCACTGGATAGTCTAGCCCTAATTAGCTCCATCTGAAGTTCAGTTGAAGAAAGCTGTAACCTTTAACCTTTAAGCATTGGTGTCTAAATACATCAAGGAAGGAGCTCATTTCTTTGTAATTATGTGCTGGTAGATATGTGGCATTGAGGCCCCAAAGAATATGCCAAGGTGTATTAATAATTGCCATAACTTGGAAGGATTTTGGAAAAACTGGCATGCTTCCTACAACAAATGGCTTGTGAGGTAAATCATTTCAAATCCTTTATATTTGTTTTTCTCACACAATCCCATCTTTGACTATGGCATGTGTGTTTTATAAATTGAACGGTTTTTAGACCCCTTAAATCAACTAGATTAACCTATTTAATTAGTCAAGTGATTAACTTAGTCAATTTATGCAATTCTATGTTATCACAAACATACAATCATATCAAGAATATTAAACAGTGGAAAAGTAAATAACACAAGATATGATGACCAAGGAAAACCAAACTGGTAAAAAACCTGGGGAGGATTTGACCTAGCTATCCTCAAGGTAAACTTAAATCCACTATCTTGAAAGAATCGAAGTTCATACAAAAGGACTTACAAGCTCCTCACTTGACTTCCTAATGCTACCCATCAGTAGAACTTACTGACACAACCACATGCAAACTCCGAATCCACAGACTTCTTCTTTCTTGGATTTTCCACAAGATACAAGCACCTACGCTTGTTATTCTTTAAGCTCCAATGGCAGCAACCGAGTTGATCATCAAGATATTGAAGTAATCTTTACCTTGAAAACCCTAAGTTTATGTAAAGGAAAACTCCTCAAGGATCTCACAAGAGATTCACATAAACCGCAATGTATGAGCAACAATACACCCAGAGCAACTCTCAAAAACATGGCTAGGGTTTTGCCTTTTATACCTAGGGTAAAAACAAAAAAAACCCAAAACATTTAATGAAGTAGGGCTGAGTTGGAAAATTCTGCAGAAAAACATTTTGCCCGAGATTCAATCGATCGAATCTAACTTTCGATCGATCGAGCCAGGCCGAAATGCACCAATGCATCTGCAGCCTCTCGATTCCAACTTTACATAAAATAAAAAACTTTGAGCAAGCCTAAACAAAACTAAACATATTATTTTGATCATAGTTTGCCAACATTACAATTTAGAATTCTAAATACATTAAATCCTAAGTCTTTAGAACCTAACAAACTCCCCCTTTAACAATCCGTGACAAAACACAAATTAAAAAAACTCAAAGTTTACAAGTAAAAGCCTTTTACAAAAATAATGCTTATAAACTCAAATTCAATCCTAACTACCATCCATCAGTTGCAAGTGTAGACAGCAGCTCAATGGAATCAACCTGTATATTCCTGAAACACTCAACAAACGCATAAACGCGTGTGTAACAGAAAACAGTAAATCAACAGGTATAATATTCTTGTATGATTCACACAACACATAATAAAGACATATATCAATGAATAACTCATAAATATAAATCAATAAGCAGTGAATCACAAGAAACAAGAATCATGTATATCAAAAACAATGTAACTCCCCCTAACATGAATAGCCTCAAAAATGATAAACAAAGTGAAGCACTTAGATACAATCTAATATCTCCACTAGCTCCGTAAAACAAAGAATAAACTCCCCCTAACTACAAAAACTCTTCTACAGAAACTACTCTCCCTTTTTGTGACGGAATGCCAAAAGACAATCACATGCCATCATCAAAAGGAAGTGGTGAGGGTGAACGCAGATGTGCTAAGTCAGCTCGCAAGGCACGAATCTCGACAAGCAAGTCCACCAAAATCTGATTATGAGCCACCTAAACGATCATGATAGTCTCCAAAGTATGACGAATATCAAAGTCATCCGAAAGAGGTGGAGGAACATCAGCAGCAGAGCATCACCAACTGGATCAGGTACATCCTCACCAGCAGGACCTATAGAAGAAGAAGGAGAAGGTGCACTACCAGAAGGCTCAAACCTAGGGTGTTTAGAGCCAGCTCAAAGATGAGCAGCCCTCTGTCTAAGAAAAGACGCACCTATGGGAGCAATAACATAAACGGGCTCAGAGGAAGGGAAACCACTAAGATCAAGATAAAACAAAATCCTATGAATGAAAATAGGATGGACAAGGGCATGAGAAGAAGATGAACTCCTATAAACATCGTTCAAGGAACGAAGGAATAAATGAGGAAAACTAATAAGAGCATCAGTAACAAGAGCGTACAAAAACACACACCGCTTAAGAGGAATAGTGTGAAAATGAGAAATGGGCCAGATAGAATGACAGGCTATCCTAAAGAAAAGATAATGCAATTCAAATAGCTCAGCAATGGTGATCCTAGGATCAGAACCCCATTAGATAGAAGACCCAGTGATGTATGACATGACAGAACGCTCAGCCCATATCTTCCTCTTAAGGTTTAGCTTCTCAAAAATCTCTTGGTTTTTCTCACTCGGAAACTTCTCACGGTCAAAAGAAGGTGAGGGTGCTAAATGTGAGGGAACAGACCTATGAGCTCTAGTCTTCCTAGGCATGATGCTAAGGAAAGGACAAAGACACAAGAAGAGAACCAAAAGAACACAAAAAAAAAAAAAAAAAAAAAAAAAAAAAAAAAAAAAAAACCAAGGGCAGACTACACGTTAGCACAAAAAAATATATATATAGAATAAAAATTTATATGATGCATGAAAAATTATAATGATATGATGTATGTACTAATGTAGTAAACAAAGTTCAAAATAAATTCAATTTCACAAAATTGGCTTAAGCATAGGATTTCTAACAGAACCCTAAAAAATTTGAAAAACCACTTGAATGTTTTGAAACAAATTTGATAAATTGATCATCACACAGTGTTGAAAACAGAATAGAATGACCAATTTTATCAAAACAACAAGCCAATTTGATCAATTGAACATAATTGAACAAAATCCCCAAATCGGATCAATTTCAAACCCTAGAATTTTCAATTTTTCACAAATCAAAAAATTTGATCAAATTAACCAACATAGATCATGAATATACCAATATAGCAACAAAACCCATTGATCAATTTCACAAAAAAAGGCTTGATTTAATAAAAATCCCAAATTATGCATAGTCCGAATTCCCCAAATTAAAATGCATGAAAAATGCATGAAATGAGAAAATAAAAACAAAAGGAAGGGTAATATGGACATACCGACTTAAGGAGAGAGAAACCTTGCAAAATTTTTGGAAGAAAACGACAAAAAATTTGTTGTGGAGCCTTGCCAAGTCAGAGAGAGAAAGAAAGTTTGAAAACTTTTTGAAAAAGTGTTTTGAATCAGTCAAAGAACAATATTTTAAAAACCTGATTCGCGATATTCGATCGATTGAAGATTACATTCGATCGATCGGATCAATCCGAGACTTTTAAAAAACATTTAAAAGTTTTGAAAAAGAATACAAAAAGTTTTGAGGAAAAAAAAAAAAAAAAAAAAACACAGTTTTGAAAAAGATTAAACTCATTTTGGGCACACTCCTCAAAGCATTAAAATTAAAGAAAAAAATGTATGAGTATAAGATAAAATGTTTTTTCAAAAACCCAAGTTTTAATCCCAGTTTTCTAAAGAAAATTTCAACCAATCTCCCTTTAAATTCTCAAGCAAAACAAATGTTTTGCATAATACTCAAAGTATTTTCAAACTTGGTTGGTCAGACAAAAAACACACACAATAACATGTACAGTATTTAGCAAAGAGTAACTTGTGTAGTGTGTGCAACTAGTAAAAGCTTAAGATACATGTGAAGTGATATGTGAATAGCAATCAATCACAAAGTCTACAAAATCCATCACATAGAATTCAAAAGAGACTATCACCTAAAGAGTTACATCGTATAACTCCTACATCTCCTAGAACATAAGCTTGCAATCATGTAAGTTTCTTGAATTTTGCCTCATAATTATGTGAATTGGCATCAAGCCTAATAGTACACACCAGTTTTAATTATGTGAGTTTGGCATCAAGCCTAATAGTACACACCAATTTTAAGCATTAAGCAATTAACCGAGGCTACATCTTATGTTCTTTTTGTGCATGTGTTACACTTTCTCGAGCACAAAATCTTATGATATGCACTAAGATGTTCATGATTGGCTAGTGAACAGTGGTGAGATGGTTATTTATGCCTTTTTCAAAATGATCAAGTCCAGCAGTCAAATAACATGTAACTTCAAGATTAAGACAAAGTGATAAACACTATAAACATCTTTCTCATACAACATGCACCACATCAATTAGTAAGGTGCAATAAATAAGTTCATCAAAACTAAATAAGGTACACAAGACATGTTATGAGTAAATAGATTAACCAACCTTATTTTCAAAAACCAAGAAAATAATGCCAAACACAATTTGCTTTTCCTTCCTTTTTTTTTTTTTTAATTTAAAAGAGAAAACAAATAAATCCTAGAATGAAATGTATGAATGTTATGCAATGCAAATCCTAGAAACAAAAAAAAAAACACAAAAAAAAAAACACAAAAACCAAATAACAATGGTCTCAAAAGAAAAGAGTAATGAAGCACAAGGACCATGTCAAAAAAACTCAATTAAATCGAGTCTTTCGCATCCAAAACCTCTTAGATGCATCACGAGCATTGGAGTTCTTATTCACATTCGAGTGATTTCCAACTCCAGAATTGGAATAAAGGTTTAAAGCATTTACCAATTCACCAATAAGTGCCATAGGATCTTGTGCTTGAGGCACAGGCACTTTTAGTTTGTTTGCTCTCTTAGCAGCATGAAACTTGTAACAGTTAGGACGTATGTGTTTAGATTTTTGTTATGGATATTTTGTGGTATGATTGAATGGGATATTTGTGGGATATTTTGTAGCATGAATGTAAACAATTGTGCAAGTGTATTAGTCGGTTAAGCACTGTATAGTGTTGTTGTAATTGTTGGTATTGTAATGAGCAAGCTGTGACAAGGTGGCAACTCAGTTAGTTAGGAATTTGTTAGGAAGTGGGTTTAGTGGAGTAAGGGTTAGTGGAAAGGTACCAGACACGGTTAGAAGGGAAGGCATTAGTCAAAGGGGTATTAAAGAAAAGGCTGTAGAGAATAAAGAAATAAGAAGAATGTTCCAAATTTGCTTTCTCTTTCTCTGATCTCTTTCTCTATTCTTTTCTCTTTCTTTTCTTTTTTCTCTTTTCCTTTTGGAGGACCAGCCGACCACAAAACCCAGTTGAATAAAAAACAAATCCATTCACGCCATTCTTAACATTTTGGTATCAGAGCCTTGTTCCTGCTTCACCATGACTGAAACTCGTGCTGCTGCCATGAACGTGGTGAATGAAGCCCTTGCGTCGCTGCGTACCACATCGGACCATCACAACAGAGAAATCCAAGAAATCCAAAAGATTCAAGGAATCCATACTAGGACCTTGAATGAAATGAATCAAAACCTCAATATCATTCTACAGAAGCTGAGTTCTCAGGATAACAATTCACATTCTCCTCAAAGAACGGGTCCAGTGAATCAAAATTCTTCAACTTTGTCATTTGCAAGATCGGTGAAATTGGAATTCCCATGCTTTTCAGGTGATGATCCGGCCAGTTGGGTCTATAAAGCCAATCAGTATTTTGGCTATTATCAAACCCCAATTAGAGAGAAGTTGCTAATTGCTTCGTTCCACATGGAATTGGAAGCTTTGATTTGGTTCCAAAAAGCTGAAGAGACCGGTGTGTTCACAGATTGGGATTCATTAGTGGAGGCTTTACACGTGAGGTTTGGGTCAACTGCTTATGATGATCCTATGGAAGTGTTAACAAGGCTGAGACAGTCTTCAACAGTGGCAGTGTACAAAGCAGAGTTTGAAGCTGTGTCTAACAGGATTAAGGGGTTGTCTCCCTTACACAAACTTAGCTGTTTCCTTAGTGGTTTGAAGGATGAAATCCAACTTCCAGTAAGGATGCTGAATCCAAACACTTTGAATGAAGCATTTGGGTTGGCCAAGATTCAGGAGGAATATGTGCTCAGTTGCAAGAAGAGTTCAAGATTTCAACAAGAAACGGGTAAAAGTTCTATCTTGAGCTTACCAAAGAATAATGTAGTAATAGAAGCTAAATCTAAGATACCAATTAAAAGATTAACCCCTGCTCAAATGGATGAAAGAAGGAAAAGGGGGCTTTGCTATAATTGTGATGAGAAGTGAGGGGTTGGGCATAAATGTAAGAATGCTAAACTGTTTTTGTTAGAGGGAATTGATTTAGCTTGTGGGGTGCAGTCTGGGGTACAGATCACTAAATTTGAGGATGAAGTAGGAAGTGAGGTTGATACTAAGCCTGTTAGTCAGGAAGAGGAGGTTGAGATTACCCTGTATGCACTCACAGGAACCCCTACACCTGGTACTATAAGGGTGAGGGGTAAGGTTAATGGGAATGGGTTGGTGATTCTAATAGACACTGGCAGTACCCATAATTTTGTAGATGCTTCTTTGATTTCTGGGTTGCAGTTAAGGGTAGATGTTTCTAAGGTTTTGGAGGTTAAGGTAGCCAATGGTAATGTGGTTAAGTCTCAGGGTTTTTGTAGTAATGTGCCAGTGTGCATTCAGGGAGTGAAGTTTTGCATTCAATTCCATGTTTTAGCATTGGGGGGTTGTGATGCAGTATTGGGCACCCAATGGTTGAGCACTTTAGGTGAGATTCAATGGAATTTTAGACTCTTAACTATGGGTTTCTGCTATGAGGATCATAAGGTACTACTTCAAGGGTTAACTCCTTCCTTGGGCTTTTCCATTGTGGATGGTAAGCAGTTTTTTAAGGCATCTGTGAAGAGGGGATTGCTGTTACAGATTACTAGTGTGGAAGCTATTGTATTAGAGAATAAGTTACCTGCTGAAGTGGACTTACTATTACAAGAGTTTGAGTATGTTTTTGAGACTCCTACAGGGTTACCTCCTCTTAGGGGTCATGAGCATCCCATTGTTCTTAAAGAAGGAGCTCAACCTGTGTGCCAAAGACCCTATAGGTATCCCTTTTATCAGAAAAATGAAATTGAGAAGATTATGCAAGAATTGTTGTTTGTGGGATTAATTAGGAACAGCAGCAGCCCCTTTGCCTCTCCGGTTTTGTTAGTAAGGAAAGCTGATGGATCATGGAGGTTGTGCATTGATTATAGAGCACTTAATAATATAACTTTCAAGGATAAATTTCCAATTCCGATTATTGATGAGTTGTTGGATGAATTGAGTGGAGCTATCATTTTCTCTAAGTTGGACTTGAGGTCTGGATATCATCAAATCAGAATGAGGGAAGAAGACATACCCAAAACAGCTTTTAGAACACATGAGGGCCATTATGAGTTTTTGGTGATGCCATTTGGTCTAACCAATGCTCCCTCAACCTTCCAATCATTGATGAACCTGGTATTCAAACCTTTCCTTAGACAATTTGTATTAGTGTTCTTTGATGACATATTAGTCTATAGCAAGTCCTTGGCTGAGCATGTTATCCATTTAAGAAAGGTTTTGGAGATTTTAGCTACTAACAAGTTGTATGCTAAAAAATCAAAGTGCATGTTTGCTTGTAAGGAGATAGAGTATTTAGGACATGTTATTACTGCTAAAGGGGTTCATACAGACCCTAGGAAGGTTGTTGCAATGCAACAATGGCCTATTCCTAAGGATATTAAGTCCTTGAGAGGGTTTTTAGGGCTTACTGGGTATTATAGGAAGTTTGTCAAGGGTTATGGCCAAATTGCAGCTCCCTTGACAGCCTTATTAAAAAAAGATTCCTTTGGTTGGTCTAATGAGGCTGAGTTAGCTTTTCATAAACTTAAAGAGGCTATGGTCAATCCTCCAGTGTTAGCTTTGCCAAACTTTGATCATCCATTTGTGGTGGAGTGTGATGCATGTGGAAGAGGGATTGGTGCAGTCTTAATGCAACATGGCAGGCCAATAGCTTACCACAGTCAGGCCCTTAAAGGTAAAAACTTGGCCTTGTCAACATATGAGAAAGAGTTGATAGCTGTAGTTACTGCTGTCAAGAGGTGGAGAGCTTATCTAGTGGGCAGGCCTTTTATTGTTAAAACTGACCAACAGAGTTTGAAGTATTTGTTGGGGCAGAAAATTGGCACACCAGCCCAGCAGAAATGGTTTGCTAAATTGCTAGGCTATGTTTTTGTTGTTGAGTACAAGAAGGGAAAAGACAATTTAGTGGCTGATGCATTGTCTAGGAAGGTTGATTGTGATGATTGTAATCCTGTGGGAGTGTCAGAAGTTCATAAAGGAGTCTTGTGCATGATTTCATTTTCCTCTCCAGCTTGGTTGACTGATTTGAAGGCCAGTTATACTTCTGACCAACAGGTACAAGATATTTTACATGTTTTTCAGTTGGGAAATGAGGTCCCAAAAGGATATGCTGTGCAGAATGGGTTGTTGTTGTATAAAGGTAAGATTTTTCTTGGGTCTTGTGATGCTTTGAAGGCTGCTGTACTGCAACAAGTCCATGACAGCCCTTTAGGGGGGCATTCAGGATTTCTCAAAACCTTACATAGGGTGCAAAGAGACTTTTATTGGCCTGGGTTGAGATCTGATGTGAAGAAGCATGTTAGGGAATGTGATGTATGCCAAAGACTCAAGTATGAAACTTGTCATGTGGCCGGACTGTTACAACCCCTACCTATACCTAACAAACCTTGGCTTGATGTCAGCATGGATTTTGTCGAAGGCCTTCCTAAGTCTCAATCCAAAGATGTAGTTCTAGTGGTAGTGGATAGACTTACCAAGTTTGTCCATTTTGTTCCCTTATCTCACCCTTATACAGCTGCCAAGGTGGCTAATCTCTGCTTGCAACATGTGTTAAAATTGCATGGTATGCCTGCTACAATTGTAAGTGATAGGGATCCGGTGTTCACCTCTCATTTTTGGCAAGAGTTGATGAGGTTACAAGGGGTACAATTGGCGATGTCCTCAGCCTATCACCCTCAAACAGATGGACAAACTGAAGTAGTTAACAAGAGTTTAGAACATTATTTGAGAGCATTTGCAGCTGATAGACCTCAGACTTGGGTGGAGTGGCTACCATTAGCTGAATTTTGGTTCAATACCAATTTTCATACCTCTACCAAGTTAACCCCTTTTGAGGCCTTATTTGGTTACCCTCCTCCCAAGCTACTGGATTATATTCCAGGTACCACTAAAGTTGATAGCGTTGATGTGCAATTAAGGAATAGACAGCAGCTTCTAGCTTTGTTGAAACAAAATTTGGTAGTAGCTCAGGAAAGGATGAAGGTGAATGCTGATAAGCATAGGACTGAAAGGGAATTTGCTGTAGGAGATTGGGTCTACCTCAAGTTGCTGCCGTACAAGCAAAAATCCATGAAGCAAAAGCATCTGGGCAAGCTAGCGCCTAGATATTATGGACCTTTTCAAGTTCTGCATAGGGTGGGCAAAGTATCTTACAAGTTGGCTCTACCACCTGAGTCTAGAATCCACCCTACATTCCATGTTTCTTGTCTTAAAGAGAAGTTGGGCAAGCATGTGGCTGTTGTACCTTCATTACCTTCTGTAGATGCAAATGGCAGTGTAAGTCCTGAACCAGTAGCGGTTTTGAAGACTAGAACTCATAATTTGAGAAGCAGAACTATTACTCAAGTCCTGGTGCAATGGCAAGGGGAAAGTGTGGATGACGCCACCTAGGAAGACTTGTATCTACTGCAACACCAGTATCCTCACCTTGTGGGCAAGGTGTTTTAAAGGGGAAGGTATTGTTACGGATATTTTGTGGTATGATTGAATGGGATATTTGTGGGATATTTTGTAGCATGAATGTAAACAATTGTGCAAGTGTATTAGTCGGTTAAGCACTGTATAGTGTTGTTGTAATTGTTGGTATTGTAATGAGCAAGCTGTGACAGGGTGGCAACTCAATTAGTTAGGAATTTGTTAGGAAGTGGGTTTAGTGGAGTAAGGGTTAGTGGAAAGGTACCAGACACAGTTAGAAGGGAAGGCATTAGTCAAAGGGGTATTAAAGAAAAGGCTGTAGAGAATAAAAAAAATAAGAAGAATGTTCCAAATTTGCTTTCTCTTTCTCTGATCTCTTTCTCTATTCTTTTCTCTTTCTTTTCTTTTTTCTCTTTTCCTTTTGGAGGACCAGCCGACCACAAAACCCAGTTGAATAAAAAACAAATCCATTCACGCCATTCTTAACAATTTTCCACAAAAATGACAAACCCAAGCAAGTTTACCATGCATCGTGTCCTTAGAAAGGGTAGACACCTTAGGTTTAGACTCAACCAGATCAACCCTAATCTTTCTAGGAGGTGAAACTTTTATAGGTTTGACAACCTCACTCACAGGTGGTTTGACAGTTTCACTCACAACCTCACTCACGGAAGGTTCAAAAAAAGATGAAGGAACAAAGTTCGTGGAAGTAAGTGCAGACACAAAGATGCTTTCAACATATCCTAAACCAGATTTGTCAGAAGGATACTTTTGAACATTCAGCATTTGATTAAGTTTAGAACTAGCAAATCTAGCAATAGATAAATCATGTTCCAAAGTTTTAACTTTATCAAGTAAGAGCATATTCTCAGATTTCACATGATTCAAAAGATCATTAGCATTAAATAATTTAACAAGCAAATTTTTCTTTTCAAGCTCAAGAGAATCAATTTTCTTCAAGCCAAGTTCAACATTCATAGCATCTTTTGCAGCCACTTTGCAAAGTTTATTATAGGCTTCTTGAAGATCTGCATCCTCAGAGAGTTCCCCATCAGAAGGGTTTTCTTCAACAAACACGCTTTCATTGACTACAGCAGTAGCAGTGAAAGCAATGAAGTTTCCATCATCGTCACATCCAGACTCATCATCAGAAACCTCATTATCACTAAGGGTTACAGTCATAGCTTTACCCTTAGACCTCAAGTAAGTAGGACATTCAGGTTCTTATTGTCTTTGACATTAGGAAACTTCTTTCTTAGGCGTGGTTAACATGTTTGTTCTTATACAAACTTGGAAGACTTTCCACTGTGTTTTAATTTTTTAGGTTTTGAAGGAAAAGGTGATCTGACACAAATAGTTATGGGATAAGAAAGGTTAAGAAATTTGATGAAAAGAAGCAAAAGATACAGATCAGTAAGTAGTGGGGAAGACAAACTTTCAGGAAAGTTTTTAAAATAATACACAGAGACAGTTGCAGCACAAAGAAACATTAATTAGTTTTTAAGAAAATTTATTAACATTTGAGAGAGAGAGAGAAAGAGAGAGAGAGAGAGAGAGAGATCAAAGTCATTGTGCTATTTCATCCTGACCATTCAGCTAATGCAAGTTATAACCCCATTTGTTACAACTTAAATTAAGCCAGCTTAATTTCTTAGGTTCATCTTTTTAAAGCTTCACTTTTCCTTTGGTACAGCTCAGTCAAACCCCAGCTTATTCTTTGTTCACTAAAATAAGTTATATCAAATGCACTGGTGAAAATTAATATTCAACAAGACCAAGAAAACAGATTGAGAGGTAAACTAATAATATAAAGGAATAAGAACCAACAAACGCAAAAGCAAACTTACTAGATAAGAAGAACTAATGTAGGATGGGAAGTGCAGAAAATAGAAACAACAGGGAAGAAAGAAGAACAAGACAAATCTTACCCTTCCCCATCTAGATTCTAGAATTTACCTAATTCCCTAGGCTTCACCACCTAAGGGTGCTTAGAATCACCACAAAGCTTAGAGAAACATCTCTAATAAATAAATTATTGTTCAAATTGTATCACTTCAAACCATTCCTAGAGCCTCTTTATAATAGTCTTCAGGGATTACATGTTTGGTTTGGGTGAAAAACTTTTACTGAAAACATTTTACAACCTTATGGGTGTTTGGGTAGACTGAAAAACCTGGTCAAACTGAAATTAATTTTCCTCTGACTGTAAAATAAGGATGCCTAGAGTGTAAAATCAATTACAGAACTACTTGAAGGTTTTGGTGATCAGGAACAGGAACAGGAAATACAAGATGTGAAAAATGTCAGTAAAAGGGCCAAAATTGGGAATTAACCCTGTTTACCAAACAATATAATTAGTAGGCACTATTTTCAAACTATATTTTTTACTAAAATCTTGAGTCTAAAAGGCTCAATTTTAGGCTATATATCGAGTCTTTGATGGTTGGTTTTCATGTTCTGATCAAGTCTGAGTTGTCACTTTTTCCACGTGACGTTCACCTGGAAATCGAGTCTCTAAGACTCAATTTACATCTGCAACATTTACAGTGCAAATATTTTCAAGTGTCTGAAGTGGTACTAGTACCCAAACCCAGACCCAGATTGTCCTTCTCCTTATTCTTCAACAAAACAAACAAAAGTCATTCTTTCCCCATCTTCCTCTCGTCCTCTTCTTCTCCCACTCTCCTTTCTCAAACTTCCAAAGCCCCAAAAAACCCAAGAACAAAATCCAAAATAAAAACTAATCGAATCGGAAACTCAAATCCAAAAATCAAAAAAATACACTCTGACAAAGAAGACAAGGAAGCAAGAGATCCCTACATAGATGAACCACCACACTGTTGGTTCCGATTAGCATCCGAGCTGCAATCATGGCTTCGATCAAGTGCATTGTGGCTCTCTGTCTCTCTCTGTGTATATACTTTGTTGTTGAAGTCTGATGAACAGGTGGGGTGGGGTGGGGTGTACATGAGAGAGCTGAACATGTGTGAATATGCAGGGTGGGCATATAAATCAAGTCTTAGAGACTCGATTTCCAACCAAATCTAGGTAATAATGCAAGCCCACCTCAAATTTTATATATGAATGTGGATTATCTTTACTGCTGTTTAATTTAGTGTTGTATCAGACATTCTTACACTATCTTCTATCCCATTTTTCCTGCTCCACTATATACTCCACAAATAAAAATATGCCACATATTTATCTAATTTATTAAAAGCTAAATTTATGCCTTTTATTATTTCAATTACTTAAATATGATGGGTTATTTATTTCTTTATTTAGGAAATTGAAATAATAGAAGGCATAAATTTAGCATTTAATAAATTAGATGAACATGTGGCAATTTTTTATTTGTGGAGTATATAGTGGAGCAAGAAGAGTGGGATAGAAGATTTGGACTCCGAATAATAATCGAGTTGCGGATTTACTAGTGTAATGTAGTATTATGGTGTTATTGTTATGTGTTGCAGTGTTGGCAACTTTTGTAGCTGCGTGACTCTTTATTTATTTTTAGTGTACATGTATTTAGGACTAGCTTATAAGCTTTTTTCTTTTTTTTTTCTTTTTTTTTTAAGCCTTTGACTTTTTAAAATAAGTATCATAAGCCAGCTCAAATTGGTGAGTGCCCTTGAAAAAAACAAAACAAAATGAACAAACAAACAAACAAAATAATTTAAGCATCACCGCTCCTTCCATTTAGTTTACCATACGTACATAGTTGTTTTTCCTTATTTTAGAGCACACAAAACCAAACACAAGTGAATTTCGCGTACAACATAGAAGATGTTTCAAACCTATAAAGAAATTGAGAAAAAAAAAAAAAATGCACTAGGTCTTGAGGTACGTACATCAAAGGAACAAATTACAAACTAAACACTAAGACGAATGAAGAACAGCCATGAAAGCAAGCCCTAACGAGTTATGCATGAGGAAGGAACTGGATGTGCGCTGTGGTTCTGCCCTTCAATTTCCCTTCAATTTCTTAGCATTAACATTGACTGCTGCGGTGCTGCCCAACCTTTATCACATCCATCAGCATGAAAAAAAAGGAACAAATTTAAAAAAAATTAAAATAATGAATAATAGATCATTTTTATTCCTAGTGGATCATTGTAATAACTAGCCGATATCCCCCATATATAGTACCCCTATAAGTTAATTTTACAAATTTAATAAAAACTTATATTTAAGAATCGTGTATAATACTCCTTACATGTTACTATAATATTTAAGAAAATAGTTCTAATTATAATACAAGTCATTGTAAAGAAAGGAAATATAAATAATTATGATTATTATAATTAAGAATATGAAGATATTTCTCAAGTGACTAAACCAAAAAAGTCAACATCGTATCATATTTTAGTACGGGTTAGTACTGATGTATTATTTTGAGATTACTTTTAATTTAATTTATTGATTTATATAAATAAATAGATATATTTTGTTCAGTAGTCAAATTTTATATAATTTGTTAAAATAATTATAAATCCATATCTCATTTAATAGGTTAACCTCTAGTTTAAATGTTATTATTATTAAACACAAGAAGTTTGATGGCATATGGATTACACAAACTAGAATTGATATATGTAAAAGAATGAACACTACTATATTGCTTGATTTTTCCAATTAATTAACAAAAGGGGGTTTGAATTTGTCCAGACTTTATTTCAAGTGGGTGGCTGTCAAGGCACACTGCCCACTCAACAAAAAGACAAAGTATTTGAAATAGTGGTGAAAAATATATAATGAGTACCCATTATTATGACCTAAAACCTAAAAGCCTCAAAAGAAAAAAAAAAAAAAAAGCTTTGAAAAGAAATTAGACCCTACCTTGAAACTTCATGAATCATGAGTATCACTAGCTTGAAACTTCCTCGCTGGATGCATATATGACAACAAACACCAAACTCCACAAAAACTTTACCCAAAGTCTAGAATATTAATGATAATTCGAATCTTGATAAAGATTAAAGATAGCTAATTAAGTGCCTATTTGTTTCAGCTTTTAGAAGCTGAAATGCGCTTTTTGAAACCAAATAAATAAAATGTGCGTTTGATAAAATTTTAAAAGTTTCTTTTTCTAAAAAAGCTACGTTTTCATTTGTAAAGAAAAAGTGCATTTCTCGAAAGTAGCCTTGAGCTCTATTGCCAAAAAGCGCTGGTGCATTTTATGTTACCATTGCGCAAATTTCCCAAATTGAACACTAATTTTTCTTAAAAACCCAATTTTATCCCTTTGTTTATAACATAATTTTACAAAGGAACCCAATAATGAAATCAGAACCCAAAAAAAAACCCGATTTGACCCATTTCTACCACATGTCGTTGGCAATGGGGAAGAGATCAAGCAGTAATGGGAAGGAAGATAGGCGGCAGTGAAGGCAGAGCAGATCAGCAAAAGTTGGAGGCGTGTTGAGGAAGACAAACAGCAGTGAAGGCAGAAATCAAGCACCAATCTGACCCATTCCTCCCTTGGCGATTTCCCACTCTATCCTCGTTTGATGAGAATCAAATGGTATGGTGTGTGTGACCTTTAAGTTTGTGTGTTTTGATGGGATAGAGGGGAAAGAAACTTGCAGACGAAGTGGTAAGAGAAAAGAGAGAAAGGAAAAAAGAGAAAAAAGAAAAGAGAGGGATACGCATGTGGTGGAGAAAAAACGAGGGGAAAAAAAGAAGAAAAAAAAAACAAGAAGAAGGAAATATGGATAGAAAAAAAAAAGTAAAGAAATAAGGGAAAAATAAAATAAATCTAGTGATAATTTCACAATAAATCTTAAGTGGTAGGTTATTATTAGTTAATATTGGTGAGAAAAAAAATAATTTTTTTAGAAACTTTGAAAGTTATTTTTAGAATAATTTTTTAGAAAGTATTTTTACAATACTTTCACAATACTTTATATATGCATTGTCCTTTTCGGTAATTTATCACTCAAACCGCCATTTTTATAAGTGCTAGCCAAACACTCAGCTTTTTAAAAAAATAATTTTTTTATACCGCACTTTTTCAAAAAACCCAATTTTAAAAATGTGAACCAAACTCACCCTAAGTGAAGAGGACTTTAGGGGAAACCAGAGCTACCGTTGGACATTATATTTGATTAGGTCCTAAACAAAAATTGAGCTAATCCAATGATAGTCCCCCAAGAAGCTTGCTGAATGAGTGATTCAGCGGTTCTAAAAAAAAAAGCTAAGGTAGCACCTAAAAAAAAAAAAAGAGAGAACTTTTTAACAAAAATAATTTTCCATTTTTGATTGAATGTTCATTTTGTCATTGTTTTCTTTCGTGCACAAGAATCATATATATCATATTTTGATTTATTAAAAAAAAATCATTAATTATTTTCATTTTAAGACATTTTGTAAATATTATTAATTAATTTTTTTAATCTATAGCAAGGAAGTCGATACCATACCGGTACCGGCCGTACCGGTTGCATACCAGTATCGAAACATTAACGTTTCATACCGGTTTAAATATCGGCCATACCAGCCATGTATCGGCCATATCGGCTAATTTCGGGTAATACCAGCCAGTACTGGGCGTACCAACCGGTATAGAAAAAAGTTTTTTTTTTTTTTTTTTTAAGTTTTGTAATTTTTGAATTTTTGTTAGGGTAGAATGATAACTTATTTGCATTAACTTATTAGTATTATTTGTTTTCTTAGTATGCAATAGTAACTTTTAAGTTTTCTATTTTTTATATTGTGTGTGTGTTTTTTCTTTTAATTGATACTAAAGTCTAAAACCATGAATAATTAGTTTTGAATTGAGAAAATGTTTTATGGTAAGCTTTTATATTTATTATAATATATACACACACACATACATGTATATATTTATTTATAAATATAAAAAATAGCGGTAAATCCGAAACGGTACACCGGTATTGACCAGTATCCGAAATATATCGTACCGCTGAGCAAACCGGTACAACCTCCGGTACGGTATTGACTCCCTTGATTTATAGTCATTTGAGTTTAGGAAAATATGATAGCCCAAATTGTACGAATTTGATTTGATTAATTTGTTTGTTGAGAATGTATTGTACGAAAGTGTGTTGAGTCTTACATCAGCGGTTTATTAAGTAGATCTTGAGTTTATAAATAATTACAATGAGTCTTCAATTGTAATTTAACTAATTCGTTAGAATATAAGTGTAGATATGGATCTAAGCCAGAACTTCAAAATTTTAAGTAAGGCTAAGCCTTATATAGGGTATTTTAACTATTTATGAAAAGTAAAAAGACCTTATCATTTTTCCCCAACACCTTTAACAAATTAAAAATAAAAAAATAAAAAGAGAGATGGGTAGAAGAGAATTATTACGAATAATTCAAAAAACATGTCAAATCTCAAAATCAATATCATAATTTATGATGATACGTGCAATTGTCGGTAGCGTTTGGTTACTATTACGAAAGAGCATATTCTGCATTGATGAAGTAAATTTTGGTGAAACGTGTGGGCTAGTTGAAAAACCCTTTCTGAGGGACACACGTTTAACCAAGAGAGCCATTTCTTTTTGGAATCTAGTGATGAAAATCCCGAGAGAAGACTGAAGAGAAAGAAAGGGTTGCAAAATCGGACATAATATCTGTTTAATAAAAATATTGTATTTGTGTTAAACTTATAGAATTCGCTTAACTAATTTGACCAATTTAATGAAATATCTTTTTATTAATATATCTTTCAAAATTCTAGTTATAAAACTTATTTTCATTCTTAGTTTCACTCTCCCAAGCCGTTTGGCCCGCCTCTAACTCTTAGATCTTAATGTCACATCACTTCGCCATTTTTTTTTTTTTAGTTTAGATCATTTGGGTTAATACTTAAATTTGTAATTTTTCTTTTCGCTCTGATAAAATTTGATAAAAAAACTAACTTATTTAATAAACAAATCGTGTTAGAGTTGAGGAATTTTGATTTTTGTTTAATAAATGTGTTGTGTTCCTATTGCATGTCTCATATAGTCTAATACTCATAAATCAACATGACATAAACGTGACAAGCGATGCAACTTCTATGAGAAAGAATAGTATAACAACACAACAAGGTTAGCATAAAAAGACTAGCTTCCAAATAAGGTTCGTTAAACCCTCACCTCCCGTTCTCTCTAATTTACTCTACTCCCTTCCATCTGAACATAAGGTAAAAGAACAATCATCGTGTGTTCAGGTAAAGCATTACTAGGTAGATTTCAATCGTCACATAAGATTTAAAATCTTTTTAGGGAAAATTCTTAGTTTGACTGCATGAGAGATAGAATTTTCAAATTTCAAGTTGGAATTTCAGCTAGAATTTGCGGGCTCCAAATCCCAACTAAAAATTTCACCTAATGAGGCTTCAATTCCAAATTTCAAACAATGGTGTGTCTACCAACACCATATCAAGTTTTAACTGTTGACGTGCATTCTTGCATACTATGACTTAAACTATATGAGTAAGATTAATTAATTTTGATTGGTCCATAATTGAAATAATTAAAACTAATTATATGTCAAAATTTCATTGATTTAATTTTTAAGATAATGATGTAATTATAACCTTCTAGATACGACAATTAATTGTTGCATCGCCATTAAGGTCTAGCTTAGATAAGGAATTGGAACGTCGGGAACCTGCACCCAAAAAGGGACTTTAAGTTGATTGTGGGTTTAGAGGTATCACAAAATTGAGTTATTTATTAATCGAGCCAAAGTGAGATCCACTTTTACATTACTCTATTGTGCTAAATAATAACCTGGGAAAAAAAAAATTACGTATCTTATTTATATCCCGCTGTCTTGATTATATCATGTTCAGGGCTTGTATCAAACATCAACGTGCTTACTAAATACTTTGGGTATGAAAGATGTAGTACTTTCATTTTCTACATTGTAAATAGATTATTAATATCTTAATTTTATATATATATATATATATATTTCTATTTTCCTATATTTGTTTATTTACTTTTACAATATTTTATATTTGACAATTAAAAAAATAAGCATCATAAGCCAGCTCAAATTGGTGAGTGCCCTTAAAAAAAAAAAAAAAAAACTAACTAACTAACTAAATTAATTTAACACATCACCACTCATTCCATTTAGTTTACCATACATAGTTGTTTTAATTTCCTTATTTTAGAGCACACAAAACCAAACACAAGTGAATTTCGGGTACAACACAGAAGATGTTTTAAACCAAAAGAAACTGAGAAAAAAAAAAAAAAATGCACTAGGTCTTGAGGTATCATCAAAGGAACAAATTACAAACTAAATATTAGTGCGAATGAAGAACAGCCATGAAAGCAAGCCCTAACGAGTCATGCCTGGTGAAGGAACTGGAGGTGCTGTGGTTCTGCCCTTCAATTTCTTAGCATTAGCCTCGGCTGCGACCCAACCTTTTATCACATCCATCGCCAAGAAAAAAAAAAGGAACAAATTAAAATAATGAATAATAGATCATGTTTATTCTTGGTGGATCATTGTAATAACTATAGTCGATGTCCAGCGTATATACCCTATAAGTTAATTTTACAAATTTAATAAAAAAGCTATATTTAAGAATCATGTATAATACTCCTTACATGTTATAATATTTAAGAAAATAGTTCTAATTATATTACTAGTCATTATAAAGAAAGGAAATATAAATTATTATTATTATTACAATAAAAAAATATAAAGATATTTCTCAAGTGACTAAACCAAAGGAGTCAATACATTACTAGATGTCATTTTTGTTTTTTTATCAGGAAGCGAAATATTTCAATATTAGTTAATATCGGTGTACCATTTTAAAATTATTTATTATTTAATATATTGATTTATATAAATAAATAGATATATTTGTTTATATGTGTTCGGAGTCAAATTTTATATAATTTGTTAAAATAATTATAAACCTATATCTCATTTAATAGGTTAACCTCTAGTTTAAATGTTGTCTATCTCATTAATATAATATAATAATAATATGAAACGTACAAGAAGTTTGATGGCATATGGCAGATCACACAACCCAACCCGACTGAAAAAAATAAAATTAAAATTTTAGGTGTTAGGTAAAAGGCTGAAAGCACAAACCGTACGTCGCTCCGTATCAATTCCATTTCCATAGAAATCTAGAAGCTGATAAAAAGGTATTGGATAGGAGAATAAAAATGAGAATGATTCCTCTTCCTACTTACTACTTTTACTACACATGAAAAACCAAGTGCGGTAATTGTACAAACATACGAGAAGTAAAACTCTTTCTCTCCCTAACGCTCCATTCTCTCTCAACCTCCACCTCCACGCTTGCTCTGTGCGTCTCCCTCGAGTCCTCAACCCCTTCATCACCGTTACCAACATACCCAACTCAGACCCATCAGCAAAAACAAAGAAAAAATAGCAGCGGAGAGAGAGGAAGAGGCTGACTGGTCCGGTAGGTTTTCCTTTTATCTTTTTTTTTTTTTTTAAATTAATTTGTTTTTTATAAACTCTGTTTGGTTGGTAGGAAAGGAAGGAAAGTAAATAATGATGTCCCAATTTTGTTGATTGATTCATTTCTGCTGAATTTGATTCTATTTTCTCTTATTTTTTATGTTTTTGGTTTTTAGCCTATGAATTGAAATCAAGTCTGCATTTTTGTCAATTGTTTAAAAATGTTTAAATCCTTGTAATTTGTATTCAATGGGCTTATTATGAGGCCCCTAATGAAGAAAGTTTGAACCTTGAGCTATTTGACCAAAACATGAATGATCAATGCACTGAAAGGCTTTCATAGAAAAATTTTGACAGCACACTGCCCACTCAACAAAAAGCTAAATTGTGAGGACTCATTATCATGACTTAAACAAACCTAAAAGCATCAGAGTGTTGAAACGAAATTAAAGCGAAAGACGGAGAAGAAAAGGACGTTTGGGCGAAAGAAGACGAAGACCAAATTATGAGGTGGAAGAAATGGGTCCTAATGGAAAATGGTTGGGTTTACCGAAATACAGTATATTTTAACTACTGCTTACTTCGCCTTTTTCATTCATTTTTTTTTACGGACTAATTTTTATTTTTCCACGGAAATCCAATTTATTTTCCCGTATGTTTGTTTGGTACATGACCAGTAAGGCCAGAATTTAAATTGGAATGAAACATCAGTAATTTTGTCCTTTGTGTATGTATCGGTACGATTAATACTATAACTGGTATGGTACGAAATCATCTTCTTGGACTAAAATAATTATATTATAAGTCATCCTTTTACTTGATTCTGTTTCCATTATTAAACTCAAGCAAGAATACCATATTCTTTATCAATAAATTTTCATCTAAATTTTGGAAAAATAACTTTTAAAATTTGTTCGACCTACAAATAACTTGTGCACAACATATAATTAAAAAGTGAAAATAAATACGTTTACCCCATTAAACTCTTCTTAATGGTTTCTAAAAAAAAAAAAAAACTCTTCTTAATAACATAAAAGAAATTTAGACTTAAAAATAATAATTCATTTTATCAAATTATGAAAATAACCATATAAATTCTTCTTAAATAAATAATTAATGCTCACTTATAAAAATTAATATATATATATATATATATTTACTCCATTGATAAATTTAATGAATTATATAAATGTAAATTTTGTTAAGGTGGAAGCTTAAATAAAAAAAGAGGGTCTCAAGAAATGTATCACATTTCATAATTTTTTTTTTTTTTTTTAATTTTTAGAAACACCACATGGCATAAATTTAGATCAACATGGCATTTGAGGTTATGCCATTAAAAGAAAAATTAAATAAAATATTGATATTGATATTGATATTAGGTACCTCCTTCAGGGTCTAATCCACGGTTTTTGAGTTCGCGGTACTCTTGACAAAGAGCGCAACAAAAGCAGAAGTGATGGACACAGCAATCTCCGCACGGCTCTGATGGCAAGGAATAGAGGGCTCTCAGTCTGGCTCGGTATATGCATGTGTATATACATGCGCCAATTCCAAAAACATAGGCAAGCATGAAACAGTTTCGGGCCGCGGTATAAAAAGCTACATGTAGCCAAAAATCAAACAGACAAATTAAAGAAACTAAATCTATAAGCACAAGCATACATATATATAATTGCTCCAAATATTCTTTTTAGTAGAATTTGCATACTAACATATTCGTCCCTTGTCAACTATCTCAGCAGTGCGGCCAAAGGTAATGCAGGGACACCATAAGGTAACACAGCCTTTGGAGAGAGAGAGAGAGAGAAAACAATAGAATTTGTTAGATTGCAGGTAGTTTTCTTTGATACAATTTTTGTAGTAAGAGATATATGTACCAAATGACGTTCAAAACAAAAATCTTACACTTTATAACTGATTTATATACTACCATTTCAGCATATATGTTCAAAACAATTCAATATAGAATTTGCAATTTATGCATGTTGCACCGTTAGAAGTTCAAACAAGATCAGACTATATATTTCTGTTTAAAGTTTCTTTTTTTTTAATAAAAAAAAAATAGAGGATTGAGGATTCCCTTACAGTTGGTCACATCTTCAAAACAACCACATATACCGGTGGACCATTGCCCCTCAGGTGGAGAAGTGTAGGAAGCTGGTGCTTGTGGAGTTGATTTGGTGTCGGACTTATTGGGATTCATTTTAGAGATTGGGGAAAAAAAATCAACAGGGAAGAGGATGTGAAATACAAAGAACTATTGGAGGTTTCACTTAGAGAGAGAGGGCTTTTTATGGCATTCCATCTTTCTCCTCTGGGCTTGCCGTGACCAAGACCCAGACCAATTCCACCCAAAAAAAAAAAAAAAAAAAAAAAAAAAAAAAAAAGGACCAAGACCAATACATTGGTTGGGCAAAAGCCAAAAGTCAACAAGGGTCAATTTGTTCTTCCATAGACACATATTTTGCTACATAGTTTAACACAACTAGTACATTTGTCAACATGTAATTGAATTATATTATTTACACATAAAGACCACTACCGGTACTTGGGCAAATTAATCCAATCACCATTTTACATGTGTATTGGTAATTACAA
This sequence comes from Quercus variabilis, assembly GCA_030445155.1. NCBI lineage: Eukaryota > Viridiplantae > Streptophyta > Magnoliopsida > Fagales > Fagaceae > Quercus > Quercus variabilis. Next base: position 349,168 of record CP129447.1, read on the forward strand.
AATTGTGTCTTCAAACTTTTTGAGGTCAAGGTTGTCTTGCCTTGAGGAGGGTCGTAAGGTGTTGCACATACACTTGCACTTTTATACATACCCAATGCCATCACATACGGTGGCTGGTGCACCCCACAACCAAGGCCATTTCTACGATATAGGCAAATGAGGTAGTCACCAAAGGCCCTCAAGTAGAAAATGCCAATTTTAACCAAATGAGGTAGTCTCCGAATTCTCCTTCATTGTAGAATAGTTAAAAAACCATATTTTTATTTTTAGTACCACCAATACTAAAAAGTATGTTATAATATTAGTGAAGGGAAAGTAAAAAACTTTGGCTGTTGAGCTACAATATTTTATTAAGAGCATTCTCATTAAGAATGCTAAATGCTAAATTTTAACACTAAGTTTGTAAAAAACACAAAAAAGCAAGTTACAACAAACATGTTAAACTTAAAAAAATACAATCTAAACTACAGTAAGCTTTCATCTTTGAAAGCTTACTGTAACTCCAATCTTAAAAAAATATATTATTATATTGCATTATTATTGGGGCTGTTTGGTATTGCATTTTGAGCAATACTTTTCAGTTTTTATATTATATTATACATATTTTTACATATTTTTTTATTCACATATTTTTAAAAAATACAAATAACATTACTATGCTCTATTTTTTTATTCACATAAAAAAAATTATATATAATAAAAAAATTATATATGCTCTATTTTAGGAACACCATCAATCACAAAATTAGGAACACCCTCAAATTAAAAAAAAAAAAAAAATTGTTCTACACTTCTACTTTCAAGCAAAAAAAAAAAAAAAAAGCCCAAAAAAACAAATTTGAACTAGCCCACAACAAGCCCAAGTGCCCAACAGATTATAGACAAACCCACAGATTCTCACCAAAAAAAAAAGAAAAAAAAGAAAAAAAAAAAAAAAAGAAGAGCAACGCAGCGCCTTATAAAAATTTATAAAATAAAAAAAATAAAAAATAAAAAAAAAAGACAAACCCATAGATTCTCACTAAAGATGTGGGGCCAGAGAATTTGGCGACCCCGGCCCATTTCATACTGAGCTCAAGGCCCACGCTGAGAAGGAAGGAATGCCCGATGACGAACAAAGAAAGCCCAAATTGCTGAGGAGCATTGTCGAGGACAATCCTGTCCTCGGTTAACCAAGATCATAGAAAGGAAGAGCGGCACACCATCAAATGCAGCCTCCTAGAGCATTCCAAAAAGAAGGACGAGTACGATGAACCAGCCATGGGAGCATGGTGGAGGAGCAATTCAATGAGAAACTGTCACTTCCGCATTAAATGCTCACAACTAACATTCTGGCCGCATTAATAAGGAAATGACCCCTAAATAGTGCTACCTTAGTTGCTGCAACTCACAGAAGGTTAGGGAAGACGGCTGATGGGACAAACACTCGAGTAATGACCTGCATTGTCAACAAATGGGGGGCCAAGATCAACTGAAAGAGGGTATATAATGTAAGAAATCCTCCAAGAAGGGGGATCAAAGAAAATAAAGAGAGAAAACTCAGTAGCCATTTGTATTGTCTTGGAAGCCCTTATAACCAAGCACAAAAGAAGTAATAAGAACTGCAAGCTCCTCAAATGAGGGCCAAGGATAAAATTTCATATTTTAGCCCATATTCTTGTTATTCAAATGTACTCATTATCATGTCTAGTGGTTGTACCCATCACTAAAGCCTAGTTCTTAAACCCACTCTCTATAAATTTATTATATTGGACTAGTTGGGCTTGGGTTCACTCATAAATTAACAAAAGTGCTCAAACCCAGTCCTTACAAAAGACTTTATCAAAAAAAAGAAATCACTAAGCTAACCCTAACCTAAAGATAGACAGAGGTCACAGAGCATTGAGCAATGTCGCTTGTTGAGGCTTATCCAAGCCAAGTAGCTAACGCCGCTCGTCGTCACTCATCGGATCAGAGGACAAAGATCACCAGTGCCAAATCGGCAAATCGCTCGTCCGCTCATGCCCTGTCCAATTCAGGCCTCTCGCCTCCCTGCTTGCTACTGCCGCTACTCCGGTGCTCCCTCCGATAGTCTAACTCTCCCTCAAGGTATTTCATTTTTTATCTAAGCTAACTTCTCTCAGTCTCTCTCTTTTTCTCTCTGCCTCTCTCTTAGTCTCTCACTCTCTCTCTATCTGAACTGAAAAGTCTAAAATGAAAATTATGAAATGACTCTCACTCTCTCTCTCTCTTTATTCTTTAATAAGACCAACTCAATAACTCTCTCTCTCTCTCTCTCTCTCGTTTGGCTGAACTTTAGTCTTTAGCTTTATTAAATTTTGTCTGTTTTTTACTTTTTGAAAATTGAATTTGGCTTTATCAGTTTATCTTATCTATTGGTGTTGGTGTGTGTAATGTGTTGGTGTTGGTGAAATATTAATTGTCATGCGTGATTGTGAAATTTTCTGATTGGTAGAGGGCATCATGAGGTGTGCTTGTGTGTTGAGTGGGGTGGGGGTGGATGGGCACATGGGATGGGGCCGGGCTGCACAAGTGCACATTACACAATTTTAGTGCTTTAATTATTGTGCTACACATGGGGTGTGTAAATAATGTGCACATCAATGGCTCTTTTAGTGTTTTTAGTGTAATGTGCACATGAGGCTAAACAATATAACGAATTAAAGTAGTATAATTAATGACAAATAAATTAAAGCAATATAATTTATTGTTAGGCTAAACAACAATAATTAAAGCAGTATAATAATTAATAAACCAATACATTATAAAAGACAAACAAATTAAATTATGTTAGACTAAACAATAATTAATAATTTTATAATTAATAAAACAACAATATAACAAATTATAATTTATAAAAGACAAACAAATTAATGAAACAACTGAAAAACGTTACAACAATAATTAATAATTTTATTAATATTTCAAATGAACTTATAGTTTATTGTTTATTATTTTGCAAGAATTATGGACAAATGTTTAATAAGAAAACCACGTACCCAAGATTCATCTCCTGTGCAAGATTCATCTTGTGTTTTTTTATTGTTGTTGTTGTCAATATATAAAATTTTATTTTTATTAGATTGTGTAATTTATGTTTATTGAGAAACACCTTGAAAAAATTTTCTAAAGTCGCCACTGATATATATAACAATAATTTAAAAGTAAGTTTTGTATACACAGTAGGTAGGGGCATTATACAAATTATACAAACCGAAAAGAAAAAGAAAAGAGATTCTCCAAAAAAAGAAAGAAAAGAGGAAACATTGGTTGGGCCAAACGACATACATGCGGTATTACTGGTGTAACAAAACAAAACAAGAACGTCACGTCGTTTATTTGCAGCCAAGGTGAAAGTGAATGAAGAAGAAGAAAAGAGTTGTATTTTACAATTACAGCTATAATCAGAAAGCAGAGATAGAGAGATGAAGAAGAAAATGAAAATGGAAAGTAGCAGCAGCGATAAAAGAGAGGTATTTATTCTGATAGTATACGCCATCGCCTTCTACTCTTTCGTCATCCAACGATCCCTTCGTCTCTCCACTGGTACGCTACCTATTCTCTCCTTCCTAATTTCTCTGTTTCTTTCCTCATTCTTTAAATTCAATTACAGATTATCACTCCCAACTCTACGGCTTACGCTCCGCCTCAGCCTGGCTCTCCAAATTCACTCATCGCTCCAATGTACTCTCTCTCTCTCTCTCTCTCTCTCTCTCTTTTTGCTTTTTTTATTTTTTTTTTATTTTTAAATTTTAATTCCTAATTTTTATGTATTTGTCTAGGATGTGTCAGATGCGCAATGGAGGAACTTTCGAGCGAATTTGCCGATTCTTACAATCGTTTTTGCGATTTTCGGTTTGGCCGCCAATGCATTCAGAGCCTGTTTTCGATTCAAAGCCAGAGGAATGTCTTTCCTTTGGCTTTTCCTTTCTTTCATTTACCTTACTTATTTACACGGAGCTTGGTATGCCTGCCTGCCTTTCCCCCCCATTTCTTCAACTCTCTCTCTCTCTCTCTCTGTGTTTTTAACTTTCATTCTTTCTTTTTTTGGCAGCATTGTGTTCATCTTAGCAATCGCTTTGCTTAATTTTCTTCTAGTTAAGGTGCGTTTTCTTCTGCCTTCACCTCCATTTTCCTGTTTGACACTGTTAGGCTATAAGATGTGGACATCTGATTCTTTTGCTCTTTTTTACTTTCAAAGTTCATGTCTTTGCCCATTTTCATAAACTTGCTTTCTGATTTTTATGTCATTCTAACTTTTTAAATTTCACCAATTATGTGACTTTAATGAGACCACAACATTTCCCAATCATTTATAAGCAACAGATTGTTACTGGTGGGCAAGAAAATTAGTTTAATTGGTGGGTTCAAATAACAACTTACCACCTAATTGTTCTGAAGATGTTGCTGACGTAATACTTCTCAACTTGAATAGGTGTCATAGTTGTAAAAACTGACTCTAAATTTAGGGTTTCTACTTATGCTTGTTTTTCTTTTCCATTTGATTTTGCAAAATTTTAGGACTTAGTTAAGTTCATCATTACATAAGAGTGACAAATGAATGTCTTTTTTTGTTCCCTCCTTTTTTTTTTTTTTAACTCGCATGCTGTATTATATTAGATTAGTGATCTCTTCCTTTCAATTGGTTATTACTGTAGCTTTCATTGTAATTGTTATCAACTGATGTTTCTAATTCTGCTTGTATTTTACTAGACTTATATTTCTGCAGATATTTGCACGAAAGAAGTACTTCTTACTTGTACTCTGGAGTTTTAATATCTTTTTTCTTATATGCAATCGTGTTTATGAAGGATATTCATTCTCCATAATAGGGTAAGTTCTGTTAGCTTGGTTATTAAATACTCATGTACTTTTAAATATATCTTAAGTGCAAGATATTATGTGATATCTACTCAACACAGTTCTGTTTGTATATTGTCCCTAGGCAACAATGGGCTTACTTGGACAACTTCCGAGGCACCTTTAGATGGCATATTTGCTTTAACTTTGGTATTACCTTACATCTTCATTTGTTGGGGTATTATCTCCAAAATTATGCTTTTATTCTGATTCTTGATTCAATTAATAAGTAAACCACACTGGTTGTTTTTGCTTTGAGTTATCAATAGAAGAAAGGTTTTCATTTACAATGAAGCATAATGCAAAATAATAGGTTCTACTTGTAGATATTGAGACATCAGCAACTATTCTATTGTTTCTTTATATGGCTTTGTTTTATTGTTTTGACAGTTGTTTTGCGCATGATAAGCTTTGGATATGATTACCATTGGGCAGATCAAGATTCTCGTTTTGATCAAGAGGTATTTATTTCTCTCTGACTTCCATTTTCCACCTTTCTTCTTTCCTTCTTCTTATTTTAATGGATTGCTTGCTCTATGCTTAATAGGCATGTAGTTCTTTTTAAAGGATTCTTACCTTGTCTACTAGGAGATATATTTTCTCATATATCTGTCAGGTTTTATTGTTTGTAATATGGTTTATTTGATTATTTGTACCCTGAAATCTATATGGTTCCTGGGTTCACTAAAGCACATGCTTGCTTAAGATTTTTCCATTTATACAAATGATTATCATGGATTTAAAACATTCCTACTTAAGAAACCAGCTTTGCTGATTTTCACATTCTGGTATTTGCAGAAGCATGTTCAGCGTTGCCATATTTGTAAGTCAGGAAAGACTTGCTACCAACTTTTACAGGTTAACTTATTAGCTGCAATTAAGCATGAGACCATCATTTTAATAGTTGCTGTTATCCATTTATTTGGTTCATCTGAACAAAATATTTATTTTATCTTTTTTAAAATTGGTTTTGTTAATTACCTGAAAATATTTTCTTTTTCATGACTTTGGTTGTGCTTCTCCAGGAGAGAGGTGTCCAGGATGACAAGTATTCCTTAAGTATATACATTTGTTACTTGGTGTATGCTCCCCTCTACCTTGCTGGGCCAATTATAAGCTTCAATGCATTTGCTTCACAGGTATGTGACTTGTATGTCAATTATACTTTTTCTTTTCGTTTCCATGGTAATGTCCCACATTTCTATAAAAGTAGTCTTAGTGATGTCCTCTATGGTTGAACTTTTACTGGATTTAGCAGCAATAGCTAAGTTTTAAATGTAGTCAGATCCTTCTTGTGAACTGCTAAGCTAACCCAACTTTCTTGAAGCCCCCCTTGTTGCTAGCTTCTCTTTCTAATTTTCCAAGCTATAGCAAAAACCATTTGTACTAGTGCATTATCAACTCAACTAGATTTCTTTTATTTGAACTGTTGAAGATAGTAGTCCTTTCTATAATGTTCTCAGAAAACTCATTGATTAGTCTACTACTCTAATGCAATTTTTTTTGCAGCTAGATGTACCTCAGAATAATTATTCAGTCAGAGATGTGACTTGGTATGGTTTGCGTTGGGTATTCAGCCTTCTCCTAATGGAGCTAATGACACATCTCTTTCATTACAATGCCTTTGCAATCAGGTGAGTCTCTTAGCAACTCAAGGGTACACCTATTTTTTAGATTTTTCTGTCCAATCTTATTGTCTAGTAATAACATTTCTTTCTGCGATGGCTAGTGGCTTGTGGAAACAGTTATCTCCTATGGATGTGTTCATCATCGGATATGGGGTAAGAGGTGAATCTTATTATGCACGAGGAAAACAATTCATACATGAATAAGAAGACATAGTAGAGCCCTATGTGTGTGTGTGTGTGTGTGTGCATGCATATTTTCTTGGGAACCTAAGCTCTATAATTTTGGAAATGATAGATGACACCTTTGTTAGCATTTTGCTAAGATTAAGTGTCTAATTCTAGAAATAGACCACTTACAGCTATTGTATATATGGGCATGAAAAAAGAGTACTGTTTACTATATCTCTATCAATATTCAAAAGTTGGAATTTTTTTAATTGCTCCATGGATCCTATAATTTGTCTCCAAACATCTCCTTCAGAACATCCATGATGTGGCCATCAGTATACTCCTTACAGAATATGGCATCATACTGTCAGTCTATTATACTAAATGCCCTTATGCATGATTCCAGATAGATCCTGGAACATGATTCCCAAATTGGGAAATAATGCATCCTTCCCTTGTTCTTATGAACCAAACATTGTTCTGAAACTTCAAAATTATTCAAGTCAGCGAGAGTGACACTGAAAAACTTTGTCAGGAGTAAGGACCTATCCATTGCTGCAAAGAAGGTTTGCATTGTCATGCTTTACATGAAACCTTGAGCAATTATGCAAATTCTAGAGAAACGGGGAAATGATTTTAATTCTCTTTGTTGAAATTTCCTTTTGAGTTGTAGATTGTATTTATTTTGACTTAAGTTTCCTCAATTTTGGTGGTCGAAATAATCGTAATACTTTTTTAATCTTTATCCTTATTCTGGTCAGGTCTTAAACTTCATGTGGCTGAAGTTTTTTCTTATCTGGCGCTATTTTCGGTTTTGGTCACTGGTATGTTACCAGCAATTATAAATTTTGGCTTCATTTTATCCTGAACTGCAGCTTTCTTTTACATCTGCTCTGGATAGTCTAGCCCTAATTAGCTCCATCTTAAGTTCAGTTGAAGAAAGCTGTAACCTTTAACCTTTAAGGATTGGTGTCTAAATACATCATTGTAATTATGTACTTGTAGATATGTGGCATTGAGGCCCCAGAGAATATGCCAAGGTGTATTAATAATTGCCATAACTTGGAAGGATTCTGGAAAAACTGGCATGCTTCCTACAACAAATGGCTTGTGAGGTAAATCATTTCAAATCCTTTATATTTGTTTTTCTCACACAATCCCATCTTTGACTATGGCATGTGTGTTTTATAAATGATTGCAATTTTAGGTATATGTACATTCCTCTAGGGGGATCTCAGAAGAAGCTACTGAACGTATGGGTTATATTCACATTTGTTGCAATATGGCATGATTTAGAATGGTACTTCTTGCCTCCAAGTTTTTCTTCTTAATCGCTTCTTTCTGTTCTGTAAAATAGTAGCAGAAGATTGTTCAAAGCTACACCTTTTACGAGTTCTTATTGTCTTTGACATTAGGAAGCTTCTTTCTTGGGCGTGGTTAACATGTTTGTTCTTTATTCCGGAAATGATACTGAAATCAACAGCAAGTGCGTTGCAGGTGATGTCTGTCTATCCTTCCCAGTTCTGTTTACTGTGATTTACTTGATTGTGATTGAGTTGCATTTGGCCAGTGGTTTTGCTTTTGCCTATCAAGAATCATCTGATACCAAACAATCAAAAAGGCATTATGATTTGTAATAACACTTATTTCCGAAAATATAGGGTATCAAAGAATGACTACCAATACCTTTCATAGTACACCTTGGTTGAGTGGCTTTTTTTTTTCTTTTGGCTAAGTAAAAGGAATTAAAGAAGAGGCAGCTAAAAGGAAGTGGCAGCACCCAAGTACATGGGAACTATGCAAGTAAAGACACCAAAACAGGAAAAATAAATAAAATAAATATATAGAAAAAAGAAAAAAATTTATCTCAGAAGTGGCAAACAATCAATATTTTCCATATGGGGAAGACAGCCCAATTGAGGAAGAAGAGATGAAGAGGTGAACATCCCAGGAGTAGGTGAGAAGGAAAGATTCAAACCCAAGCTCAAAAAAACCCATCTTGAGCTGGGTGATGGACTTCACCCCTTTGAATGCCTCTTATTTTTCTTATCCAGATATTCTACATTAGACAAAAGGAGCTGCTTTAGAAGCCACATGGCCCCTACCAATTATCATCACCTTCTTCAGCATAAACAGCACTGACCTGAAAAAAGTGTTTCAGTGTACTTTTATGATACAGATTACACATTTATAAATAAGACATGGCAATGACTCTGTCATGTGGAATTGAACAGGCTCCTCTAGGCATTAAAGATGCAACCTTTGCAAAAGCAAAACACAGTCACACTTTAGCTGAAGACATAAAGTTATTATGAATGGATGAATTGAAATTCTATTGCTGCACCAAAGTAGTGAGAAAATGCATTATTAGATTGTTATTTATTGTTTTTTTGTGTTTGTCATTGAAGGTATAAATAAAGTGCAGCAACATCATCTTGCTTTTCATAAAATTATATCTGTCTGACAAGATTCTTGACGTTTGATTTTCAACTATGTTTTAATTTCAGGTTGAGAGTGCTTTGGGGCAGTTTGTCTTTCGTGAACTTAGTGCTGTTGCTGGTGCTGTCACAATCACTTGTCTCATGGTGTGTCCCTACACTAATTTTAAGTAATATCACAAATCAGTGTTATACTCCTTAAATTGTTCCTCAATAACTTGCGATGAATTAATTAGCATGTGATGCATGTGTAAATTGGTAAATACATATGGATTTCTAGATAGTAACAGAGTAGTTAAAAGCAAATGCCATTAGAACAATATCAAGTTTCCACTTGAGGAAGTAACTATGTCCAAGTCCTAGTTCTGAAAGTTGCCTAGAAACTAGTCTGACATTTTTTATTAACGCAAATAAGAAAAAAAATGCTAAATGAGTAGTTAAAAGTGTGTATTCTTTGAATTGGACTTTAAAATGAGAAGACACTTGTCTCTGTCTTTTGATAGCAAAGAAATGCTGATTTTTCGCTCTTAAGAAGGTTAAACCCTCTTAGCTTTAAGTTGAATTTTTCTACTTAATCTTTCTTGGATTCTTTGGTAAAGGAGGACAAGGTAAGTGGTTAAAATGAGTTTCACGGCATGCATGAATATGCTAGTGCATGGGTTGGAATTGGCCTCAGTGAAGTACAAGAGAGGAAAGTAGCAAATAAAAATCATTAAGCTGTGTTCTACATAACCTTTCTTGGATACTTACGTAGAGGAGGACAAGGTACTTGGTTGAAATGAGTTGCATTGCATGCACATGTAGTGTGCATAAACAATTATTGCAAAAGGTACATAAACATCATATCAAATAGTTTGTTGCAAGCACTCGTGCTTGGGGGACTCACTTCTAGTGATTTCCTCTCTTTGTTCATAGACTCTCTATTCTCTTGTACATAATTTCTTTTTTTGTGTTTGTTGTTCGTACATATTTTTTTGGGCCACTTCATCTTCTTTGATTGAAGCAGTCCTAACATTTAATAAAGATTTCTTCCCTATCCAAAAATAAATGTAGCCACCAAACTAAAAATAATGAAAAGTGGGTTACATGGTGCTATGAAAATACTGTAAAAATGCTATATAATTACAGGTGTCTTATTCAAATGTTATTCCCTATGAACATGTATCAATCTTCATACATTACCGTTTCGGCTTGTAGGTTGCAAACCTTGTTGGTTATGTTATTGGACCATCAGGCATTAATTGGTTGGTATCTCAATTCCTTCAAAAAGAAGGTATGCCTAAATTTCGTATCCTTTTACGGTTTCACCTAGGTTTCCTTGTTTGCTTTGACAAAGGAAGATATGGAGCTAATGCAAAATTCTTTTATGCAGGACTGCCTGTTCTTGGTGGTATGTTTGTGACATTTTATGTAGGGACTAAGGTAATGGTGAATCCCCCCATCTCCCCATGTTTGTGACATGGGGCCCTTTTTTTTTTCAAAGTTTTGGTCTCTTCTGAGAAATTTTAGCATCTTGAGCACATGCTTATTTTTAATCATTGGTCTGCACCTCCCTCATTTTGTAGCTTATGTTCCACATTGATGATGCCAAGCAAAGAAAGTACAGAAGTGGCCTGTGAAGGAATCATTGTGTAGCCACGTTGCTGATTGCCAATATGTAGATTTTATGGGGGGTCAAAATCCAGTATTTAGAAATTCTGAATGATGTTGACATCACCAATGTTATTGGTTTGGGAGAGTATTTTGCATTCACTTTGAGGACCTCAGTTCATTATTTTGTTATGCGTTTAGGCATTTTAGTTGACAGCGGCAGCCATTCATTGTTGTACAGGAAGAAAATTGGTGATCCCCTCCCCCTTAAAAAGTAGAATGGATAACATTGCAATTTTGATTGTTATCATGTGGCATATCATACCTCTCTATTTGTCTTCAAGGGCACATTTGTGTACCATAGGATCGATTAAGAAGCTCATCACAAGGTTATTATATATATATATTTTTCGTATTTTTGGTGGAACCATGTATGATATCATCTTGTTTTGTTTTGTTTTGTTTTGTTTTTTGACATTGGTATGATGGTAATTGGTAAATGTTGAACATACGACCCTTGCCCTCATCAATTCGTGATCTTTTAATTTTGATTTTCTTTTTTCTTAGGAGTAATGGAATTTTATTGAGACAAACGATCAAGTACAGAGGTGCAGGGGGGCGAAGACTACTCACGCATATTGAGATACATATTTGTAAGAGAGCTATTTTTCATGCAAAGAATATGACAAGATGTTCTGTTACTGTCTGCAGCCACCAGTACGCATTTCTCCCCTCTCCAAGCCAAAGCCTATTCGGTCTTCCGCTCGTCCCTGCAGCACTGCCTATCTGAATCAGTACAATCAGTCCCCAATGGCGCAATCATCCTTCATAAAATCAAGTTCCTTTTCATTCAGACATTAATATATTGATAAAGAATGTGCCTTCAATGGGAAGAATGGGGAGGGGGTGGCATTTTGAAGAGACATATCACCCCCCCCCCCCCCCCCCCCCCCCCCCGGTTGAACAGGAAGCCAGCTTTCCATTAAGCAATTAACATTATATACATATATCATTCATTCCAGGAGTAAAAGTAACGCTAATACTTTTTTGTCTTTTTCTTTAGTTAAATCTTTTATGCTAGCGAGTGAGGGAGGAAGGATTCCAAACCAAGTTCCCCCAACACAAAAACATTGAACTACAACCCTTGCACGCTTATTTATCTTCCTCGTTGTTATCTTGTTTTCTCTGAGTGAACTCTTAATTACAATTACAATACAAAGAGGAAACTCTTTCTCAGCGTCCGGAATTCTATTACACATTTCTTTAATCAAACTTAAAAAGGATTATAAAATTTTGATAACTAAACCATCACATATCGCCCCAATACGGAACAGCATAAACTTTTTGGTAGAGAAACATAAAGATAAACATGTTGCACATAATGAACTGGCAATGCGTCAAGATTTCTCTAATTTATTAATGAAAATGAACAACAAACACCAAATTCCTTTAGGCACAAGAATTCCCACCTGTCAGACAGCTTATAACTTGTATAGGCACAAATTTTAAGCACCGGATCAAGTAGACTTCAATTCAAATATTATTTGAGAATAACAGTTTCCATGGTCACCGTTAACCAAATGGCACAATAGGTACGACCTCTTGATTTCCACAATTTTTCTTTAATTTGTTTCTGGTGTGAGAGAAGAAAAGGAAGACCACCCTACACTTAATCAGAACCGAAAATGGTAGCATGAATACCTTTTGTTGAAAATCTACTTGCCACAAATACATAGTCATAGCAGATGTTGCCAATGAATTGCATAAGGGATCACACACAAGATATCAACTACTTCTAGCCATACCATTACGATGCAATCATTAGTTGTAAAGATTGTGATACTTGAAAAAATAATAATTAAACATACAATGGAACGGAAGGATACTTCACTGATTTCAAAATTCTAATCTAATCCGAATTCAGTTTGCTACATCAGTCTATTTCAAGATTGAAATGCCAATTCAAATTACTTCCTCTTCTTACCACCACCAGCCTTTGACTTTTTGTTAGCATTACCTTTAGCAGCATTCTCTGGTGTTTCCTGTCACAATGATCAGCAAACTACCTTATCAATGATATGGAGTGATGCAATCAGGCAAGTTAACTAATTCCAGGGTTTATAAGTAAATCTTGCAGGAAACAGTAGGCAGATTGTTGAATGCCAAAGAAGACTCGAAAAGAAAATGATACTCACAAAATGAATAATGAACTACAAATACCAAAAAAAGGAAAACTGGGATTGTGAAAGCAATGCAAACCACAGTATATAAACTGTAAAGCCATTGTGCTATTAATTGGGAAAAAAAAATCCATTAAAAATTACATCCAACATTATTTAAATTTCAACCCCTACAGAACCGAGTGGAGCCAGAAAAAATAACACCCCGCCCCCAAAAAAAAGAGTCTCTGACATGAGACACAATGTTTAAATGCTTAATACGAGAGTAAGTTCTTGTTTAAATGATAGTCCAGTTTGCTTGGATTGACTCTTTTTAGCTTCAGCCCCACATCACCTTAACTTTTAGATGTTATTGTAAGCAGTGTAAAGTGGATCTGTTACAGTAAACTATCTAGGGCAAATCAAAGGTAAACTTACGTGGAAGAAATTTATGGACAAATATTTAAGCTAATAAGTAATTCAGCATTGAGCTCCAAAGCATTAGAGATCTGGGACCTAAATTACAAACTAAGTTATCAAATACTATTCCTCCTTTCAGATTGCATACCCTAGGGGAAAATGATAATCATTATAGTATTAAGGTAAAGAAGAAGTAGCAACAGTTCTTTTCTTCCGACAAAAGTTATTTTTTGGGTAAGTTTCTCCCAACAAAAATCACTATATGAAAAACTCTGATGCTGTTAAATGATTTAAGTGGAATAGAAACACGCATAGATTGGCTCTGATGGTTCACCAGGGTTTTCAGCTTCATGTGCCGAAGCAGACACCTCTGGATAATGACATGGAGTGCTTGAAACCCAGATATTGGATTTGCAAGCTCAGGCTGCCAAGGACCTCGGGCGTGGACCCACAAGCTTGCAAAGAAAGCATCTTATTCCCAGTTGCTGGTCTGGGTGATCCAAGCACACATTTACTTCCCTGTCATTCAGTGTAGCAAGAAATCAAGGTAGGCAATCAGGTTTAGACATCCTAAGAGATCTATACAAACTTGGAAGGCTTTCCACTGTGTTTTAATTTTTTAGGTTTTGAAGGAAAAGGTGATCTGACACAAATAGTTATGGGATGAGAAAGGTTAAGAAATTTGATGAAAAGAAGAAGCTTCGGATCAGTAACTAGTGGGGAAGACAAACTTTCAGGAAAGTTTTTAAAATAAGACACACGGATACTTGCAGCACAAAGAAACATTAATTAGTTTTTATGAAAATTTATTAACATTTAAGAGAGAGAGAGAGAGAGAGAGAACAAAGACATTGTGCTATTTCATCCTGACCTTTCAGCTAATGCAAGTTATAACCCCATTTGTTACAGTTTGTCTTATAAATTAAGCCAGCTTAATTTCTAAGGTTCATCTTTTTAAAGCTTCACTTTTCCTTTAGTACGGCTCAGTCAAACCCCAGCTTATTCTTTGTTCACTAAAATAAGTTATACCAAATGCACTGGTGAAAATTAATACTTAGCAAGACCAAGAAAACAGATTGTGAGGTAAACTAATAATATAAAGGAATAAAAACCAACAAACGCAAAAGCAAACTTACTAGATAAGAAGAATTGATGTAGGATGAGAAGTGTAGAAAATATAAACAACAGGGAAGAAAGAAAAGCAGGACAAATCTTATGCTTCACCATCTAGATTCTAGAATCTACCTAATTCCCTAGGCTTCACCACCTAAGGGTGCTTAGAATCACCACAAAGCTTAAAAAACATCTCTAATAAATAAATTCTTGTTCAAATTGTATCGCTTCAAACCATTCCTGGAGCCTCTTTATAATAGGCTTCAGGGATTACATTTTAAGCCTGTGTTTGGTTCAGGTGAAAAACTTTTACTGAAAACATTTTACAACCTTATGGGTGTTTGGGCAGACTGAAAAACCTGGTCAAACTGAAATTAATTTCCCTTTGACTGTAAAATAAGGCTGCCTAGAGTGTAAAATCAATTACACTTTCATTTTACAGCATTTCATTTTCAGCCTTCACTCCCACGCTCATGCTCTACACACCCCAAGCAAGGAGAGGTAGTAGAGAGGAGAGATTGAACCAACAGCCACCTCCACTGCTGAACTTTGCCCTCCTCCTCATCAGTCAAGCAACCCACCCATGAGCAGATTGGACCACCCACCCACCCACCCACTAACGCCAACCACCATGACCACCCATCCCTAGATCGAACCACTGATCTCATCGTCTCTGCCTCAAGCTTGTTGTCGCCACCCCAATTTCATTGCCGCTGCCTCCAGATCGAACCATCAACCCACCCATGAACCTCTCTCTCTTTTTCTCGATCTACCTCTCTCTCTCTCTCTCTCTGGTTTGATGAATGTTCAATTTTTTTTGTTTTGTTTTTGTTTTTGTTTTTTGTTTCTTTGGGTTTATATATTGGAATTTTCTATTACAATATCTGTTTGGAAGCTGGGAAAATGTGAGAAATTAGTAGAAAATGTGTTTTCTAAAGCATTTTCAGGAAAAGAACCAAACACTGAAAATATTTTCTAGAGCTTTTTTTGGAATGCAACCAAACACCTGAAAATGCTTTCTAATCTGGAAAATGTTTTCACCTGAAATTATTTTACACTATGAAAACATTTTATGTCAAACCAAACACAGATCCTCAACAACATTAAAATCAAATTCAAAAGTAAAAAAGAAATCAAGTACAAAATTTCAAAATAAAATCTGGAAGAAAATCTGAAATAATCTGGGTTGTGCTCCCAGCATCAAGATTGCTTATCAGCAGTTTTTTTTAGGTATTAATCAGCAGTCTTTTTATTGGTAATAACTAAATTTTGTTTGTACTATGAGTGATCCAAGTTCAATGATTTCATCAAAATATGCAGAGTTAGAACATAGAAACATTTTATCTTCCAACCACAGATAAATATCGGCATATGCAGGGAAAAAAACCCAAGAGACGCTCAAATGCATAGCGTAGACATACCTTCCGTTTAATGGGTGCAGATGTATTGGGAACTGGTTTAAAAAATGATTCTAATCTGCAAAATAAATATATAGCAATAGTATTAGGCATCATTAGCCAAAGAAAACAGAAAGTTAAAGAACTTATTCCTATAATCATCACCTACCGGCCCTGTGTTGACTTGTTTTTGGCTGCTTTAATTTTCTCTATTGCCTAAATTGATAGAGAAACCAAGAAATAATTTAGGTCTTTCCTCATTATTCAGAATGAGCAATATAAACTTATAGCAAGCCAATGTAAAAACTTTATAGTGATTTAGAAGGGCACACCTTGGTCACTCTGTCACTGTTGAACCCATTTTCATTCACCAGAAAGGTTACCAAACCCTGCAAAAATGACAAAACAATGTAATCTCTCTAACATGCAAAACATTCAAAAAAGACAGTAAAATATAAACACTTTTCAACTAAAAATTAATTACTTCTTCATCTGGAGCAGTCCACTTAATCTCAAGTTGTTCTTCATCAGTACAGACTAATGGTTCTTTAAAAAGCCGCCGAGCCTCTTGATATGGCCAATCATCTGGTATTTGGTACCTGATTATAGAATGTACAATTAGAGCTGAAAAAGGAACAGTAAATACACACAAATAAAAGCACACCCATCATCAAGTAAAAAATGCTAGAAAGCTCCCTGATATAATTTAGATGAATTAAAATTTTACAAGGTAATAACTAATAACACAGAGCTCTAGAAAGTATTGAAATGATGGTGACTTGTCAAAAAAAAATTATTGAAAAATGATGGTTAAAGCAAAAGATGTTACTATATTGAACACCCAGGACCCAATGGAATTTTTTTAATGATAATTACACATGCACCTAATATTCCAAAAGAAATTCAACAAATAAGTTTATTTGAATCATTTCACCAGGTCAAATACATGAATATAAATAGTACAGCAGCTTTCAAGCTTTAAAATGAGAAAACCTCTCTTTGTTTATGTTCTCCAGTATATTCTCTATAGAGCCATGCTGACGAATGAGCTTCAAAGCAGTCATCCCCCCAATTCCTGTAGCATAAATTTATAATTGCACTAAATACTAAATGCATAATTAAATTTTCAAGCCATACATATGTGTGTGTAATAGTAATATATTATATCAGATTGTGTATTGCAAATTAAAAACCCAAATACCTCGAATGCTGTCACAGTAATCACATCCAGAAAGAATGCATAAATCAATGAATTGATCCATAGTAAGATTTAGCTCCTCCAAAATCTGAAAGGATGTCATTATCAGAACAGTGAATTAATATAGTAAGCAATTACGTCAGAGTTTGATAATTACAAGGGGGGAGAGGAGGGACTTGAACCCTGGACATCTTTGTTGGAAACACCAAGATGTGCCAATTGAGCTATAGCGCTTTTGGCAAGCAATTATATCAGAGTTATAAGTAGTAAGTACCTTTGCAATTTCAAATTCCATCACTGGAACTTTTCTTGAGCTAGGATCCATCAAATGACGAAGAAACCTAGGAGCTCCAAATGTTAGGGAATCCATGTCTTCAGAAGCCACGCCATAAACCTGAATTCAATAAAAGTTCATTAGACTCTTAACACATCATTTACCATGAACATGTTTGGGCAACAGACAGATAGGAAATGAATCCAACTATTTCCAGTAGACAGGAAGGCCCAAATCCATCCTTGGAACAAGTCACTATGGAAAATAAGATCAACAACACAAATAATGTACAAACATGAAAATAAAATAAAATAAAAAAGCACATGGAAAGCATATGACAAAATAAACCCTTAAAAAAACGTTGAGGGAAACAAAATGAACTTGTTTCAAATACCACAGAAAACACAATGTAATACTTTCTTTTCCATTAGATTTACTCATGAACATAAAATAATTACAAAGCAGACAGAAACTTGCCTGTCCTGACTTACAAAGAGCAGCACATTGTGCCTCTGCTTCTGAAGGAGCCTGTGGAAACCAAAACCACACAGGTGCATTACAAGAAGAATAAATTTTTAGCTACACTTTAACTCACACCAGTGAAAAATTATTTTATAACATAATATCACCTCAATCACAGGCACTCCCATGAGTCTTAAGAGCCTTTTGCAGTCATCATTGTGCTGCTTTGTCACCTGCAAAAGTAAGGAGAACATGGCATCAAAAGCTCACATAAATCATACCTTCAGTATACCCCAACCTTTACAATTTCTTGCTTGATAAATAGCAAAAAAACAAGTGTTCAAGAATATAGTGCTAAGTGTTAACGCCCCACGGTAATCGTAAACCACATTTGACAACAGAGAAGAAAGAGATATGGAGAAGAACTCACCTTCACTGTTCGTTTACTGAATTTCTCAATGGCTTCCTTATCGCCAGCCTGCAATGACAACAAAAAGCAGCTACATTACACATGTTGTAAACTAATGATAAAACAGAAACCAAGGGAAAGTGAACAAAGAAAGCAATATGCACATGCCTCTTTGGCTTCTTCCAAATCCTCAGTAGCATCAGCCCTCTTTGAGTAACTGCACCACAAGTTTAACATGAAAGCCACTATTAACCATGTGCTTAACAAATGTCATCTATGTTAAACAAAGAAACTAAGCTGTGATAGAAAAACACCGTTTCGCCAGCTCTTGTTTTTTCAGATCTGGAGGCTTCCCATCAAAAACATAGCTGAACAGAAACTTCAACTTGTTTAGCAAAGCACATACTACACCAATTATACCAAGTATAACATGGAGATGACTATACCTAAACTTTAACAAAGTGAAAACAAAGAGCAAGGTAGAGAAATTAATTACGCTGGCTTAATTCCAGCTTCAAGAAGCCTAATTGTCCGCGAAAACATGCCTTGCAGATGACTACAAACCATCCCAAGAGAAACCCATATCAATATTTAGAAAACAAGGAGTTCAAATGAAACCCAGCTCAAAACTAACCACACCCAAAACACAAACTAGCTAAATTTCAGGAAAAAAAATTATTAAAAAAAAAAAAAAAAACCCAGCAACACATGCTTATTTAATTGAAAAAAGAGATAACTTTGTAAAGGGTACCTAGTAACTTCACCAGCCTCATTTGTAAGCATCTCAGTCCCACTCCTTCCCACAACAATCTGCACCAAAATTCAAGCAAACCCACATGCTAAATCCTAATAAATACTCATTCACAAAGGCTCATACATGTTCAATTAACATTTTAACTCAACCCCAGATAAAAATTTTATTTAAAAAAAAAAAAGATGCGTACGAGGAACTGATAAATGCTCATGCTGGCGTCTATAGCGATTTTGCGGCCAAAATAGGTCTCAAATTTCTGCTCCCTCATGGCCTTCGGTGCATTGTCCGCTAAGAGCTTTGTTAAACCCTACAACCCCATCATCAATTTACACACACACCAAAAAAGAAATCATAAAATAAAAATCTGCAATAAAAACTACAACTTTAGAAATCAAAGAGAGAAAGGGGTTGGAAAAGCAAATACCTTGATACCCATTTTTCTGGATTTGGGTGAATTTTAGACTGTAGTCAGTGGGAGATGAGATGAGATGAGATGAAAAGGGGGTCTCGTTTTGTCTAAAACTAGGGATCATATGAATTCCTTCCCGCGCACTGCTGTGGTTTTAGTCTACTTTGTGGCACGTGGAGGTCACGTGTCCTATAATCACTCATTCCTTTCACTCTCTATCCCATGTTTTTGAAGTCCGTAACCTTTCCATTTTTTTTTTTAAAGAGTTTTTTTTTTCACTTTTTTTTTTTTTTCATTATCAGGTCAAGGCACTAATCAATTTTTGGTATAGGTCATGATTTTAAAACTCAGACCGTTTAATGAACTGAAAAAAAGAGAGATTCAAGGTTTTTAAAGTTAAATCAGAGTCAAACCGAGGTCGAACCGTGATGACATTATAATTAATTTAATAATTATTTAAATTATAAATAACTATATTAAATAAATAAAAATTGAAAATTTAACTAAGATAATCCAAAAAAATATAGATAGTATTTTTTATAACATCACTTTCATAATACAAATAAGAATTATTAAATTCTAAAAAAACATAAATAGCTATTGAGTTTCTAAATTATTTTTAAGTCATGACAAAGCACATTTTAATACACAATAATTTTTATTTTATGAAACCCAATAAAATAGTTAAGAGACAAATTAGTGTATTTGCTCATGGCCAAGCCCATTTGACTGCCGATCATTTTTTTTTCCCAAGTCCATTTGAATAGTCACTATTCACCATTTATTATGAATTTAAAAAAAAATAATAATCAAAAGCTAGACCTGAAGATGTCCATGCATTTAAAATTTGTTAAATTAAATAAATAACAAAACCCAAGAAGGAAGTGCTTGACAAGAAGCAAGCATTATATGTTAGTAGTTGACAACAAAGCAAATATAAGTGGTTGACACTAATGGCCTGTTTGGTAGATAAATTTAAAGATATGTTTTCAGTTTTAAACAATTACATGTATTTCTACACATGTTTTACTCACATGTATTTTCAAAAAAACTGAAAACTGTTGTTTAAACACACATACTAAACGGACTCTAAAGCACACAACTGCAAAGAAAAAATCTTCAGAAGTAGCGAAGAAGTCTACAACATTTTTAGCAATACTTTCACAACAAAATTTATGTGAAAAGTTATTACTAGTTCTAATTTGAACCCACTATTGAAATTATTTTTTTACTCACCAATATCAACTAATAACAATCTGTTATTTAAAATTTATTGTGAAAATATTGTGGTAACATTTTATTGTGATTTTTTATTCTTTTTATTCTTTTTCCTTTATTTCCTTGCATCCATACATTTCTTCTTCTTCTTCTTCTTCTTCTTCTTCTTTTTCTCGTCTTTTCTCCTCCACACATGTATCCCCATCCTCACTCCTCTCAACTTATTTTTATTTTTCTAGAACTCTTCCTCCACACAACGTGTTCTCTCTGCTTTTATTTTTCTTTTTTCATCTCTAGCTCTCTCTTTCTCATTCTCTCTCTCTCTCTCTCGTACTCTCACCCTATCACACACACATTACCCGCAGAGAACAAAGCCAGAATTTAAAGCTATGATGTTGGAGATGGCAGTAGTAGAATTTAAAGCTTGCTTCGCCCAAGAGAAGAGTTTCTGAAGAGAGGAAAAGCTGCGTGATGTACTCTGAAGAAACAATTGCTGAAGACATGATGTATTCCCAACAATTGTGTTTCCTTTTCTTTTGTCTTTCTATGGTTTTTTTTTTTTTTTTAGGTTCAGATTCATAAGGAAGTAGGGAACCGTGAGAGGTGGTCTGATCACAGTTCTCAAAACCATGCAATTGGACCGCAGTTCGAACGGTTCCCTACTTTTTTGGCATAAACCAAATCTTAAGATTAAAGGAACCGTGTTTGTGAGAGGTTCATGGTTAACTCGATCGGATTGTACGGTCCGGTCCGGGTTTAAAAACCATGGTATAGGCAGGAATTGAATCCTAGATTTCTTATTCAACCATCAGAAATTTTACCAGTTAAGCTTATCGGAACTCACTCCAATATTTTAATTTGGTCCTTAATTTTTTTTTTTTAATAGGTAAGAAGATTTTGTATTAAAAAGAAGTAAACGAAGGAAATATTTACAAGCAACAAAGGAAAACAGAACAACTCATATAAAAAGATAGTAAATTTAAAAACAATGAAATGGATTTCATAGAAGTAAATCCCCACACACGAGACCAATCAAACAACGTTGTCACAAACAAAGCTAAGAGCTTATCCACAAAAAGCATCAAATCTTCAAATATGCGATTATTTCTCTCCTTCCAAATAATCCATATCACACAATATGGTACCAAATTCCAAACATTTAAAGAATGTATCCCCAAACAATTCCTCCAACCGACTAGTAAGTCGATAGCCTTTTAGGTAGAACCCAAGAAACACCAAAAGACCTAAGGGGAAAGCTCCATAACTGAAATACCTCACCACAATGCAGAAAGCAAATGATCCACACACTCTCCCTTTAACATCTACAAAGGCAACACCAATCCATAATTGTGAAGCCCCGTTTCCTCAAAAAGGTCCGTTATGAGAACCTTCCCCCGCATGCAACTATCCAAACAAAAAACGACACACGACGTGGAGCCTTCACACCCTAAATACTCTTCCAATGAAAAGTAATAGAGCTAGATCCCCTCAATGCACCATAAAAGGATTTTATATCAAAATCTCCCTTCGACCCCAAATACCACATCATCTTATCTCCACCCTCAATAAGAGGACTCAACGACTCCAAATGTATGAGTAAAGGCCCCCGCCAATTCCATCTCCCATTAAAACCATGCCGAAACCATATATGTGAGATGGAAATCTACTGAAACCTAATCTAAGTGTATATATGTGTGAAACTCCCTCATAAAGAGTAAAACATTAGCCTTTGCCCTCCTTCACTACACAATAACTTACTAGTGGAGTGAACATCACATCAAGTAGGGGTGTTTGTAGTGCGGTGTAGTGTGGTTTAGCCATAACCATAACTGTATCGCACCTCATTTTTGTAGTCACATGTGTAGTGCAGTATATTAAATGGGGTTTGAACGGTTTAAAGTCAGTATATTTTTCAAATTTTTGGCTTTTCCTACCCAACCCAAAATTGGCTTTTCTCACCTAACCCAAAATTGGTTTTTCCCTTTTTGGGCCATGTTTTAAACTATTGAGCTAGGTTTCTTTATTTTGGGCTAACTTTCCTAATCAACACTTACTATGTTGGTTTGGATTACCCTAAACCTTTGTTTTCAAGAACCATAATACACCTAGTATATAACAAAAATTGAACACTTATAACTATCTCAACCCATAATACGCCTGCTATATAAAAATTCAAAATATATTACTATATAATTTAACATATATTAGTAATATCACTATCTCAGATTCTCAGGTATACATCAAACATTTAAATGAAGTCAAGTAATTTGAACATGGTACAATGGTAAGCAACTTAAATGTTTTAACTATCAAAATTTAATGCTTTTCACTTTAGATTAAGAATATGAAGTAGAGAGTTTATGTGAAACACTAGGTACAAAGCAAAAATGAATTACTCATACTCAAAGCAATGCTAGTCACGCCTACTAATTTCACGTTTCAATTATCAAAACCATAATGTAAACAAGTCTAAAGCAAAGCATGAAATGGATTACAAATCCAAAACAAGGGAGAAAATGGGCAAATGCCCCTTTCAAAAAAAAATCTAGCATTTTGTCCCATTTCCTAAACTAATTAGAGAAATACCCCTCTGTTGAAACTCAATTTTCTTAAAATTGAGTTATAAAAAAAAAAAAAAAAAAATCTGAAGCCCTATAGCGGCGTTTTTAAGAAGTTTATAGTGACGTTTTAAGGACCTATAGTGACGTTTTGTAACTCAATTTCCATAAAGTCGAGTTACATGCAAATTTTTTTTTTTTTTTTGTTACCTATAACTCGACTTCATGGAGATCAAGTTACAAAACGCTACTATGTCCTTAAAACGTCACTATAGGCTCCTTAAAAATGCCATTATAGGGCTTAACTCGATTTTGAGAAAATCGATTTTTAAAAGAAAGACATTTCCTTAATTAGTTTGAGAAAAATGGCAAAATGTTGGATTGTTTTTTTAAAAAGGGCAAAGACCAATTTTTTCCCCAAAACAAGTATTAATTGTAAACCCAACAAGAAATTTTTTAAATTATGGCGGCAAGGTGTGAACAAATAGCCCTAAGGGCTAAGATGCTAAGATAGAGAGTGTGAGAGAGTGATAACTTTTTTTTTTTTTTTTTTTGAAGTTGATACAGTGAGTTAGATGGCTAGCTACTAGGGTATTAAAGTATTAATAATGTGTATTAGATATTATAATAGTTTAATACCCTAGTAGCTAAGGTTATTAAACTCTTTTTTTTTTTTTTTGAAAACGAGGGTTATTAAACTATTAATAATATATTTAATATTAAAATAAATAAATATATTAATATATAGAAAGGGTGCAGTGCAATGCAGTGTGGTGCATTGTTACTTGTAGCGCAAAGTGGTTATGCCATTTTGCAAGTGGTTTTGGTGTGGTTTTTGCGGTTTTGCGAACACCCTTAAATTGTCAAGGGTACACGGTGGTTTAAATAAGTATTAAAAAAAAATATAGTATTTATACTTCTATTTTATAGTTGGATACTAGAATACCAATGATGGTAGTGGTCTGTCCATAGTGGCAACTACTAATGGTAGTGGTGAGCAACATTAGAGTTCCTCCTGCAACAATGGAGGGATGCCGGAGACGTACAATAGAGAAGTTTGAATATACAAGATAGAGGCAACATACGGATATCTAGAAAAACAAAGACTATATACAAAAACACTTGAGACATCTAAAACTCAAAACAGTGGCTTTAGTACCATATTAGAATAAAATAATTAATATAGAGAATGAGAAAGCATAAGAAATGAGAATTACGGGGTTTAGTAGTGGCTTTAATTCCATGTTAGAATAAAATAATTAATATAAAAACGAAGAGAGCATAAGAAATGAGAATTACCTAATTTAGCCTAACGGCTTACATCCACAGAAAGAGTGCCCTTGATGACTACATTTTTATTATTCTCAAATGTATTACGATAAATCTATAGCAATGTATATATAAGAGGCCGAAATCTAAATAAAAGACTTGTAATAAAAGTAGAATTTAGATGTCTTTGCTTACATATCAAACATGGCCGGCTCAACGAATTTGGGGGCCCCAAGCGAAAGTTTTAAACAGGGCCTTTATTATATTTAATTATAAATTCATATATTTTTTTCAATTAAAATTTATTTTTCTTGCCTTTTGAGAGGCAAAATTACTAATTAAATTTTTGCATTCAAGTTCCACTAAAATTTCTTTTTCAATTGATAATATAGTTAATCTACTTAATCTTTTTTGTGACATAGTTGATCTTAAATAGGATTTTATTAATTTTAATTTTGAAAAACTTCTTTCTGCGAAAGCAACTGTAACAAGTATAGTTAGTAATATTCTGAAAGCAATACATGCATTTGGAAAAGATTCTAGCCTCTTTATATAATTTAGTACATTAATTGGAGAGTTATCATTTATTTGCAAAACTTCTTTTAAAACTTTTAGTTCTGAATATAAATCTAAACCATCAATATCGGAATGAGTTTCATGTGTGAGAAAACATTCAAGATTAAGACAATTTTTTTTCAAACTATCATCATCTAGTGATTTTAGTTTTTCAAAATTAAATAAAAAACCAAAAATATTTTCATATATTTGAAATTGTTCAAACCTACTTTCAATTGAAGAAATAGCTTGATCTACTATATATAAAAAATAATTAATTCTAAAATATTCTTCAGTGGATTGTGTTGCCTCATCATTGACATTCTCATCAAACTGTTTTTTCCTACGAATTATACGTTTTTCACGAAATATAGGCTCTATTTCTATTTTGGTTGCAATTTATTTAGATGAATTCATAGCAGATGTAAATCCATCTTCTTTATATTTTTTTAAAAAAAGACATGAAACCTTTTAATTGATCTATAGCAACATCAATATGCATATCTTTCGATTGTAAATTTTTACTAATAGTGTTAACAGCAAATAATATGTCATACCAAATAGTTATAGCTAGGAAAAACTCAAAACTTTCAATCTCATATGTTGCTAAACAATTAGCTTTACTTTTTGTTTTGGGATCTTCACTTGTTTTTGCCAATTGTAACAAAGCATCTCTTATTTCTAGAACTTGAAATTTTATTGCTTTCACACTTTCAATTCGACTTTCCCAACGTGTTTGTGACAATGGCTTAAGAGTTAAACCTGTCACATTATCTTGTAAAATTTTCCATCAATATGTGGAAGAAGAAAATAGTGTGTATATACGTTGTACTACTCCAAAAAAAGATATAGCTTTAGGACAAGAATTAGCCATATCACATAGGACAATGTTGAGATTATGACAACCACATGGTGTGTAAAATGCTTTAGGATTTATATCAAGAATTCTTTTTTATACCCCTTGTTTTTTCTCTTTCATATTAGACCCATTATCATATCCTTGTCCACGTACATCATTAATATCAAGTTCAAGATTTTTTATTGCATTTATAATTTCATTGAAAATACCTTTTCCAGAAGTATCATCTACGTTTAAAAATTCCACAAAATGTTCATCTATTTTTATCAGACTTATTGAAATATCTACACATCTTAGTATGAGAGTAATTTGTTCTTGATGACTTACATCGGGGGTACAATCAAGTATAATTGAAAAGTATTTTGCTTCTTTAATCTTTTTTATAATTTTACTTTTAATTTCATTTGCTAATAATTGTATCACTCCATTTTGTATATTATGTCCAAGATAATGATTATGGATTGCACCATGTTGAATACGTTGAACATGTTCTTGCATTACTGGATCAAATTCTGCAATCATTTCAATTATACTTAAAAAATTTCCATTATTTTCTTGATAGATCTTTTCGTTATTTCCTCGAAATGCCAAATTATTTTTACCAAGATTTTTTACCACTGCTATTATTCTTAATAATACTTTTTTCCAATGATCTTTCTCTTTCTTAATTTGTTCTTGGACATTTTTATCAATTGTTTTATTCTTCAATAATCTTAGTTCTAAATCAATCCAAGTATTCATATTAGTAATATGCTCACTAGTTGTTTCGTGATTTTTAAGAATAGAACTAATATTTTTCCAATCCTTAGTTCCTCCATTAGCTAGTTGATTTGTATTAGATTTTGAATTAAACAACTTGCAACAAAAACAAAATACTTTATCTAGGTCTTTCAAATACACTAACCATTTTCTATCATGTTTCTCCCCCATTTGGTAATTTTCAAATATAATGCGTAGTAGAAAAATGTCTAGAGTTCTTATCTATAGGAAAGTTTAGATCATCAACTCTTATTGGACCATTTTCTATTAACAAATCGCTTAATTTTATATCAATAGTTTTCCATTGACTTGGATCAAAAATATTTGTAGGAATATAATTAGGTTGATCATTAATATTTTCACTCTCCTCTAAATTATTTTGAGCTTCATTATCAAGAATGGTGACATTACATGTTTGAACATTATCATGACCACCTTCGTTATTATCATTTTGTTGTATATTTTCATTATCTTCTAATTCTTTTTGATGAATTTCTTGTTCATTTATGAAACCTTCACTCAAATTTTCTGCAAAATTTTGTTTTTTACTAGTAATAAATTTGTCCATAACTCCTTTTTGAGATTCAATTAGTTCTTCTATTTGTCTTTTTTTTTTTTTTTTTTTTTTTCATATCCAGATAAATATTTTCTAGTAGACATTTGTAATTAAAAAATATTTATGAATAAATGAAACACAATCTATAATATAAAAAAATTACAATTTAACTAGAATAATATAAATTTAATGTATAAAAAAATAGAACCTGTTTTATCAAAAGCACAATTGTAGCTTTACTTAATTAATATGATCACCTTACACATTAAAGCTGCACAAAAAAATTAAAATTAATATTAGTACAAAGTAAATTATAAACGGATAAGACTATTGGCCATTTAGACCATTCAAAACGTGTAAGACTATTAGAATTTAACTCTTTTCTCTTTATGGGTCTATTGACCATCTAAATCTGATTTCTTGAAAAAAAAAAAAAAAAAACACAAAACACAAAACGTGGAAGACTATTGACCATTCAGACCATTCAAAATGTGTAAGACTATTAAACTTTAACTCTTTTCTTTTTATGGGTCTATTGACCATTCAGACCATTCAAAAGGTTCTAGAGAAATCTAAAGAGTAGTTCAACTCAGCCAAAAAGAAAAAGAAAAAACCCAGACACTGGCACTACTCACGCCTCTTCAAAAGAAAGAAAAAAAAAAACCTAGACCCGTGAGCAAACTCCTCTTCAAAAAATAAATAATAAAAAAAAACCCAGACACCCATGAAAAAAAAAAAAAACTCAGACACCCAGCAGCATTGCAGCAAACATGAAGAAGACGAAAGAGAAAGGAAGAGAAAACAAAAAAGGAACCTTCAGTGAACACATAAGTCTATTGCCAACACAGACACAGTTGATAAGTAAGCCAACTAATGAGTATTTTTTTTAGAATCAATACAGAGAGAGTCAAAGAATGAGTTTTTTTTTTTTTCTTTCTTTCTTTTTTCTTTCTTCTCTTATTTGCCTCTTCTTTCTGCTTTTGTAATATTTTCTTCTAGCCATTTGTAATCTTTTCTTATGCAAGCTAAAAATTTGGTGATGGTCTGATCTGAGAATCTGATCTGATGGGATTATCTTTCATGTCATATTGTCACTTCAGCTTTCTTCTCTGTGATAAATGGGCCTATGTGAGAAACGGGCCTTCATGGATCGATGAGATTTGGTGATGGCCATTAGAAATCTTTTTTTTTTTTTGGGCGAGAAACGGGTCTCTGTGATAAACAAGCTTTAATGGTGATGGCCGTTTGTAATTTTTTTTTTCTCAGATGGAAAAATAATATTATATAATATATTATTATTATTTGGGAGCCCTGTTATAAGTGGGGGCCTTAGGCGGTCGCCTAAGTCGCCTATAGCTTCAGCCGGCCCTGACATCAAGTAGGATGCTTTGATATCTTTTCCAATGATTATCAAACTTTGGTCATTCCAATGATTGTCAGAACGTGATGGGTTCTTCTTCTTTTCCTTCTTTTTTTTTTAATTATTTTTTTAAGAAAACACTTTTGGACAACTTCTAATGCTATTATTTGAAATGTCCACTTTCATCTATATACAATTTTTAAAAAAAAGTATAATGTATTACTTTTAGTTTTATTTAAAAGGGATATGATGGTAAATCTAAACAAATCTTATTTTCAACCAAACCAAAAGGTTTTCCATCCCTTCACTTTTCCATCCATTCACTTTTCCACCCTTTCAACCAAACACAAATGAGGAAAACTAAAAACTTTTATATCCTCCCACTTTTCCATCCTCTTTCTATTTTTTATTCTTTCATTTTTCCATCTTTCCAACCAAATGGATCCTTAGAGACCTTAGCAGAAGATGCCGTATCATTTGTAGTTTTGTTCATATTATTTTGTTGCCCTACATTCAGGTTTCTTCCAAACTGATCATGAGAATGTACTGTATCCACTGAGCATTTGGGTTTAGTACGTATTGGTCCTCAGAATTTGATTGAAGTTACTAAAATTTTCACAACTTTAAGTATAGGTATTTAAATTTGGCAATCAATTGGCATTCGATTGTAGTTTTAGGCTACAAACTCACTCAATATCGTTTTATTAGAGGTGAATTTTGACAAATCCACCATTAGATTGTATCTTCTTCTTATATCTTCTATGTTTGTAAAATTTCAAGAAAATTAAAGATCAATAGCTATATTATCAATAAATTTTTAAATTGTAAGTTTTTGTAATTTAAAATTATGTATAAAATATAAAATTATAGATTATATAGTAAATAATATCCTATTGACACAAAAATTGACATGTGCATTAAGAAGGTAAAGAACATATAATTCAACGGTTAGATTTTCTAAATATGTAGTAATATTTATTTTATTGAATAAGTTTGTAGTCTAAGGTTACAACCAATTTTGTAGTTAAACTTTATACTTAATTAATTCCTATATATATGTGTTGCTATATTTATGCATTAATATCAAGATATGAAAGATGTCCACATTATATATCCCACTAAATTGTTTCACTTTCTCCCCTTCCTATATATAGCCATGGCAGCACTAGAGAACATGGGTTTTGTGGTCAACATGGTGAGCTTGGTCCTATACTTTTCCGCCGTAATGCTTCTTGATATTCCCACCGCCGCCAACACTCTCACAAACTTCATGGGTTCAACATACTTGCTCACCCTTATCGGTGCCTATATATCAGACACATACTTAAGCAGACTTAGTACAGCCTTGTTTTCTGGAGTACTTGAAGTACTGGTAAGCTAGAGATCAATTTCACCCAAACATAAAATTATGAGTCTCATCTTCAACCTATATTTGAGACAATTAGTAGTTATTCGTGGTGGAACGTGCACTTGTAGGCTTTGGTATTGGTGGCAATTCAAGCTGCTTCAAGACATTTGCACCCACAACCTTGTCATGAGTCAAACTGTCTCAAAGGTGGTACAGCATTCATGTTCTACATATCATTGTGTCTGTTAGCGTTGGGTTCAGGTGGTGTTAGGGGAGCTCTTCCTGCACTTGGTGGTGACCAATTTGATCAGAAGGATCCAAAGGAAGCAAAGGCTCTCGCAAGCTATTTCAACAGGCTTTTGCTCTGTGTAACGATTGGTGCAGCCATAGGTGTCACAGGCATTGTGTGGGTTAGCACAAAGAATAACTGGTACTGGGAGTTTTTCATATCAACTGTGGCTCCCTTTGTTGGCTTTGGTTTTCTTGCCATTGGTAAGCCTTTCTACCGTCTCAGAGCCCCTGGAGAGAGCCCTATCGTAAGGATTACTCAGGTCTCTCTCTCTCTCTCTCTCTCTCTCACGCGCCCATACACAAAAATTCACATCACCCCAACTAATAGGAAACAATTTTGTTGGCTTTGATTTTTTGCAGGTTATTGTTATGGCAATAAAGAACCAGAAATTATCATTGCCAGAGAACCCGGGTGACTTGTATGAGATCAATGATAAAGAAACAATTTCCAAGGAGGAACATATTGCTCATACCAATCAATTTAGGTGATGTTACATAATCATGCTCAAAATAAAGCAAAGCTAGCTGATCAATAATTTAAGACATGTCATCTATTATTAAATTGAGTTTGCTAAATGGCAGTTTCTTTTTTCATGTTTGACAAAGCAATAGAATAAGCTCAATAAAGTATAAACCAAAAGTGCTTCAGAAAACAATAAAATTTTACTAGAAGTTTATATAAAGTGAATACGGACCATGATCACTTCAGTTTGAGATGAAAATGATGTGCAAGGCTGCATAATGCTATAGTGAAAGCTCTGATTTGGATAGCATTTGGTGAATACTCATGCTTTTCTCTTTATAGTCATGAGGTCATTTGTTAGGTTGCCTTTGTTAACATTTCTAGGCACATAATTATAATGTTTTGTATTTTAACAATCCTCTACTTATTGCCCCAGGTTCCTAGACAAGGCCGCAATTGCTTGCAGGGCCGGCTGGATAGGTAAAGCAATTGATGCAATCGCCTAAGGCCCCAAATAAAAAAAGGCCCCCACTTGTTAAAAAAAATTTTATATATAATATATTTATCTATATATTTTAATTTAAAATTTTTTTAAGTACATTTATTGGCCAATAAAATGCATTAAAAAAGTCCCATTGTATCTTAAAATGCAAAAGATTAAAAAGGAAAAACTAAAAATAGACAAACTTCAACTAACAAAATTAAATTGTAGGTGACAAATTTATTAACTCATTCTTGAAATATGCTAAAATCAAAATTAATTGGAGACAAATTCATTAATAATTCAACGTAATTGTCTTGAAATATGCTAAATTAGAGATTATAAATTTCAAAAACAAAAGAAAAACCTCTCATCTCTTTATCTCTCTGCCTATCCATCAGTATTCTTACGGTCTTACCTTTCTTTTCTTCATCTTCATCTTGATTCTTGATCTTTTTACATAAACTCAGTAAGTTTAGCTTGAAATTTCTCTTTGTTGAGTCACAGTCACGGGTATTCTTCTTCAGTCTCCCCCTCTTTTTCTTTGTCTTTTCGAAAATGAAGACTCATAGTCTTCTTCATTTTTTTTTTTTTAAAATGAGGAACAAGGCTCATAGTCTTCTAGACTTCTATTTATTTCACTTAAATTTTATATATATATATATATATATATTTTTTTTTTTTCACACTTTCATTGCTGTACTGCACAATTGTTTGATAGGATGGGACATGTTTTTTGCAGCTACGAAAGCTTTTCTGTTCTGCCTCTCTTTGGACCTCTGCCATGATAATTGATAGGACACATTTTTTTCTTTAAAACTTAGCCATAGGATGATAGGAGTAGTGGAGTAGCTGACGGTTTCTCACTTTTTTTTTTTTTTTTTTTTTTTTAATCTGACACTTTATCTATTATTATAAATTATTATATCAATTAATAATTTGATGTGTATCATGTCAACTCATTTATATTACAGTGACACTAATTTATTAAATCATATATTAAATTAATTTTTATTTGTGCAGGTTTAAATTTTAAATTGGTCATGGCTTTAAGGTCTACTATGTCAAAAGAAAGATTAAGTGAATTAGCTATATTATCAATTGAAAAAGAAATGTTAGAAGAACTTAAATACAAAAACTTAATTAGTCATTTTGCACCTCAAAATGCAAGAAAAATAAATTCTAAATAAAAAAATTATATATATATATATATATATTATTTGATTAATATTTAATTATAAGAAGACCTTATTTAAAATTTTCGCCTAAGGCCCCAAAAGTTGTTGAGCCAGCCCTGATTGCTTGTGAAGTCTCAAACCCTGCACCAGGGACTGTTTGCTCGGTGACACAAGTAGAGGAAGTCAAGATCCTAATTAGAATGATGCCTATTGTAGGCACCACCATCCTAATGAATACTTGTTTAGCACAGCTCCAAACATTCTCGGTAATACAAGGGAACTTCATGGATCGCCAACTTGGCTCCATTATGGTTCCTGCACCGTCAATTCCCATAATCCCCATAGTTTTCATGTCCATTCTCATTCCCATCTATGACTTGGTCTTTGTTCCTTTCGCACAAAAGATCACCCACCATCCATCAGGCATCACGCAACTTCAGCGCGTTGGAGTTGGCCTAGTTCTCTCTGCCATTTCAATGACTGTAGCTGGCTTTGTGGAAGTTAAGAGAAAGAGCCAATTCCATAAAAACCCTTTAAAGCCTACAAGTCTCTTTTGGCTCTCCTTCCAATATGGTATTTTTGGAATTGCAGACATGTTCACTCTTGTAGGATTATTGGAATTTTTCTACAAGGAAGCACCTGCAGGAATGAGATCCCTCTCCACCTCATTAACAGGGTTATCACTATCATTCGGTTACTTTTTGAGTAGTGTCCTCGTAGATGTCGTAAATGCTGCCACCAAAAAAAAAAACTAAAAGCAAACAAGGATGGATATATGGGCTTAACTTAAACGACAACAATTTGGAATTATTTTACTGGTTCTTAGCAAACCTCAGCTGCATCAATTTCATAATCTACCTGTTGTCGGCTTCATGGTACAAGTACAAATCAGAAGATCCTGACACTAAGCCAAAACCAAATGCTTTACATGGAACACCGCTTATTAAAAACGGAGGCACTCAAGGTAATGAAGCTTATAATAATGAAGCAGCCTCCTGACCAAGCAGAGAACGGTAAAGAATGAGGGAGCAAGTGGCCGAAGTCCAGCTTACTCATCATTTCATAGACAAGTATACAGCTAGCTGTGTATGTATGATCAACATTAATTGGGTTTGGAATAAGCTTTCAAAGAATGTTTGTAATATATATGTCCTACCTATCACCTTAAACAAGTGATACTTTTATCATGTATCATGTATGATGCTTTATAGTTATTGTGATTTATTGAGCTACAATTCAGCATAGTCAGTCCTATTGCAGAGCTAACCATATGTGCAATTGTAACGATATGAAACTAATTTCTTTGTCTCTATTATTCATATTACACCTTTCTCTCAACCCCATCCCTGATCTTCTACTAAATCAAAAGCCTAAGGCTGAAACGCCTTCTACTAAAATAATATTTTAGTCTATTATATATGGTTGAGTTCAATTAAGGCTTTACAATCATTTTCATCGTAGAAATAAGAGTAATGCTATAGTCACAAACTATTTTATAATATATTTACAAATTGGTGTTGTGGCCTTTTTCTTATTGATTTTCATCTAGACTTACTATTAACATTACTTTTTCATTTATCAATAATCACTCACCACATCAACCGTTTGTAAATTTTTTTATAAAAAATTTGTATCTCCAGCATTACTCTAAAAATAATATGGGAATGATACTCTCACGTTCACTTTCATGTTTTAGATATGGACATTTTATTTTCACCATCACTATATTAGTTGTGAATATTGTGTAAAATAGTAGATGAAAAGTAAGAGAACATTTTTCCTTAATAAGAGGTGATTATATATATATATATATATATCTGTTTTTCGTAGTTCTGATTCAACGCAAGCCTTATGTGATACCTATCATAGCTTATACTTTTTTTTTTTTGGGTGTAACCCAAAGCCCGCACTAGTAGAGGTCCAAATGGGCCGCTTCCACACCAAAGAAATAAAAAAATTTGCACCACAAACAGATAAAAATAAATAAACAGAAAAGGCTCTTATGTTTAAAATAATAAAATGGGAGCAGCTGCTTTTAGATGGCCATTTTTGCAAAGAAATTCAACAAACCCAGTACAAGCCAAGCCCAATTAATTTTGGATCCAATTACACTCATTTTGTAACATTTTATTTTTAGTTTTGCAAGACCCAATCTCAATCAATCTCAATGGAGGGTAGAAAAAGCTCAAAATGGGCCTTCATAGGCTTTTTCATTTTAATTTTCAAAGTGGCTTGGGATGGGATCACTTGCCACTTTCACATATATAAATGAAAACTTGTCTATCATGCTTAATTTTATGTCGTTAGAAGAAGTCCCGCCGGTTGAACTGATTTAAGTTCACATACATAAGATAAGAATGTTTCGCCATTTATTAAATTTCTAACTATATATTTGTCACATTAAAAGTAGCGTCTTTCAGGGTCGAAATAGCTGAGAAATTAAAGTGCAGGCTATTAGGTTTTGTCAAACATCTATTCGTATATAATGGAGGGTAGGGCCCCACACCCTCCTCCTAATTGTGTTGGATGATGTCCTTTGTCAATCAATTATGCTTTGCTACTTAGTTGTGGTTGTGCATTTATGGCTCTAATCTAATTAAAATGGTGGTCCTAAATCCTAACACTGATATACATATAAAAATATTAAGAAATTTGAGTTATAATAAGTGTGCAGAGAGAGAGAGTGACGAGAGCTAGCAGGCCAGACCCAGATTTGCCTCTCGCATGATATGCTGCACTTAGTGCCAAACCCAACACCAAGCCGTAAAAGATATTTGATGATCATGTGCATGTGATTATGGGACCAACGCTTCTCTCTCTCTCACATGCAACCCCTTCTTTTTTATTATTGTGATTATGACTCCTATGCTATATATGTGCTTCCCCATTTATTCTTTGTGCGTTTTCCATGTGATTATCACACACTCATTCAAACATAAATCTCCACTTATTTTGTAGGAGGTGAACATTTTATTTATCAACAGTAACTATTTATCTATATCTATCTATTTATATCTATGAGGATGAAATATTAAAATATGTTTAAATCTCAAGGCTTACATTTTTTTAATTTTAAGTTGCATGTTTAGAAATTGAGTTCTTTGAAAAAATGAGATGTAAAGTAAGTAAATTTATATAAATTATAAACTTTAAAACCATACAAAGCATGGATTAAAAACTAGTGTAATGAGTGTTTACAAATACACATTAATACAAATTCTTATGAAAATTTTCACATGGCTAATTTTGGTTTTAAGAAACCTCTCAATCAAATATTTTCTAGTAGACATTTGTAATTAAAAAAATATTTATGAATAAATGAAACACAATCTATAATATAAAAAAATTACAATTTAACTAGAATAATATAAATTTAATGTATAAAACAATAGAACCTGTTTTATCAAAAGCACAATTGCAACTTTACTTAATTAATATGATCACTTTACACTTTAAACCTGCACAAAAAAAATTAAAATTAATATTAGTACAAAGTAAATTATAAACGTGTAAGACTATTGCCCATTCAGACCATTCAAAATGTGTAAGACTATTAGAATTTAACTCTTTTCTCTTTATGGGTCTATTGACCATCTAAATCTGATTTCTTAAAAAAAAAAAAAAAAAAAAAAAAAACACAAAACACAAAACATGTAAGACTATTGACCATTCAAACCATTCAAAACATGTAAGACTATTAGACTTTAACTCTTTTCTCTTTATGGGTCTATTGACCATTCAGACCATTTAAAAGGTTCTAGAGAAATCTAAAGGAATCTAAAGAGTAGTTCAACTTCAGCCAAAAAGAAGAAGAAAAAACCTAGACACTGGCACTACTCACGCCTCTTCAAAAGAAAAAAAAAAAAAAAAAAACCCAAACCCATGAGCAAACTCCTCTTCCACACAAAAAAAAAAAAAAAAAAAAAAAAAACCCAAACACCCATGAAAAAAAAAACCGAGAAACCCTTTTCAAAAGAAAAGAAAAAAACCCAAACACCCATGAAAAAAAAAAACCGAGACACCCAGCAGTGTTGCAACAAACATGAAGAAGACAAAAGAGAAAGGAAGAGAAAACAAAAAACGAACCTTCAATGAACGCACAAGTCTATTGCCAACACAGACATAGTTGATGAGTAAGCCAACTAATGAGTGTTTTTTTTTTAGAATCAATATAGAGAGAGTTAGAGAATGAGTTTTTTTTTTTTTTTTTTTTTTTCTTCTTTCTTTTTTCTTTCTTCTCTTATTTGCCTCTTCTTTCTGCTTTTGTAATATTTTCTTCTGGCCGTTTGTAATCTTTTCTTATGCAAGCTAAAGATTTAGTGATGGTCTGATTTGATGAGATTAGCTTTCATGTCACATTATCACTTCAGCTTTCTTCTCTATGATAAACAGGCCTATATGAGAAATAGGCCTTCATGGTCTGATGAGATTTGGTGATGGCCGTTAGAAATCTTTTTTTTTTTTTTTGGGTAGGAAACGAGCCTCTGTGAGAAACAAGCTTTTATGGTGATGGCCGTTTGTAATTTTTTTTTTTTTTCAGATGGAAAAATAATATTATATAATATATTATTATTATTTGGGGTGTTGTTATAAGTGGGGACCTTAGGCAGTCGCCTATAGCTTCAACCGGTCCAAACATCAAGTAGGATGCTTTGATATCTTTTCCAATGATTATCAAACTTTGGTCATTCCAATGATTGTCAGAACATGGTGCGTTCTTCTTCTTTTCCTTTTTTTTTTTTTTTTTTTTTTTATATTTAATTTATTTAATTATTTTTTTAAGAAAACACTTTTTGATGACTTCTTATGCTATTATTTGCAATGTCCACTTTCATCTATACACAATTTTTTTTAAAAGTATAATGTATTACTTTTTATTTTATTTAAGAGGGATATGATAGTAAATTAAACAAATCTTATTTTCAACCAAACCAAAAGATTTTCCATCCCTTCACTTTTTCATCATTTCAACCAAACACAAATGAGAAAAACTAAAAACTTTTATTTCGTCCCACTTTTTCGTCCTCCTTCTATTTTCTATTCTCTCATTTTTTTATATTTCCAACCAAATGGATCCTTAGAGACCTTAGCAGAAGATGCCGTATCATTTGTAGTTTTGTTCATATTATTTTGTTGCCTTGCATTCAGGTTTCTTCCAAACTGATCATCAGGGCTGACTCAACAACTTTTGGGGCCTTAGGCGAAAATTTTAAATAAGGTCTTCTTATAATTAAATATTAATCAAATAATATATATATATATATATATAATTTTTTATTTAGAATTTATTTTTCTTGCATTTTGAGGTGCAAAATGACTAATTAAGTTTTTGTATTTAAGTTCTTCTAACATTTCTTTTTCAATTGATAATATAGCTAATTCACTTAATCTTTCTTTTGACATAGTAGACCTTAAAGCCATGACCAATTTAAAGTTTAAACCTGCACAAATAAAAATTAATTTAATATATGATTTAATAAATTAGTGTCACTATAATATAAATGAGTTGACATGATACACATCAAATTATTAATTGATATAATAATTTATAATAATAGATAAAGTGTCAGATTAAAAAAAAAAAAAAAAAAGTGAGAAACCGTCAGCTACTCCACTACTCCTATCATCCTATGGCTAAGTTTTAAAGAAAAAAATGTGTCCTATCAATCATCATGGCAGAGGTCCAAAGAGAGGCAGAACAGAAAAGCTTTCGTAGCTGCAAAAAACATGTCCCATCCTATCAAACAATTGTGCAATACAGCAATGAAAGTGTGAAAAAAAAAAAAATATATATATATATATATATATATAAAATTTAAGTGAAATAAATAGAAGTCTAGAAGACTATGAGCCTTGTTCCTCATTTTTTTTAAAAAAAAAATGAAGAAGACTATGAGTCTTCATTTTCGAAAAGACAAAGAAAAAGAGGGGGAGACTGAAGAAGAATACCCGTGACTGTAGATTGGTACGTTGGAGCCTGGACTCAACAAAGAGAAATTTCAAGCTAAACTTACTGAGTTTATGTAAAAAGATCAAGAATCAAGATGAAGATGAAGAAAAGAAAGGTAAGACCGTAAGAATACTGATGGATAGGCAGAGAGATAAAGAGATGAGAGGTTTTTCTTTTGTTTTTGAAATTTATAATCTCTAATTTAGCATATTTCAAGACAATTACGTTGAATTATTAATGAATTTGTCTCCAATTAATTTTGATTTTAGCATATTTCAAGAATGAGTTAACAAATTTGTCACCTACAATTTAATTTTGTTAGCTGAAGTTTGTCTATTTTTAGTTTTTCCTTTTTAATCTTTTGCATTTTAAGATACAATGAGACTTTTTTAATGCATTTTATTGGCCAATAAATGTACTTAAAAAATTTTTAAATTAAAATATATAGATAAATATATTATATATAAAATTTTTTTAACAAGTGGGGGCCTTTTTTTATTTGGGCCTTAGGCGATTGTATCAATTGCTTTACCTATCCAGCCGGCCCTGCTGATCATGAGAATGTACTGTATCCACTGAGCATTTGGGTTTAGTACGTATTGGTCCTCAGAATTTGGTTGAAGTTACTAAAATTTTCACAACTTTAAGTATATGTATTTAAATTTGGCAATCAATTGGCATTCGAGGTCATGATCATACATAGGGTGTTTCACAAGATTCTGGAGAGGAACTGTCTCTCAGAAATACTACCAACAACCCATCTCGTTATATATATGAAGTCTTGCAGCCTTCTATTTGGCTTTACAAAGTTTCTCAGTATGGGACAAAGAACAATCAATGAAA
Organism: Quercus variabilis; assembly: GCA_030445155.1. Taxonomy (NCBI): domain Eukaryota; kingdom Viridiplantae; phylum Streptophyta; class Magnoliopsida; order Fagales; family Fagaceae; genus Quercus; species Quercus variabilis. Next base: position 388,135 of record CP129447.1, read on the forward strand.
GATGAGTAGTGGTTAAAAGAAGTATGCCAGAAGGGAGAGTTAGGAAAGAGAGAGCATGGAGTAAAGACTTTTAAGAGCCGAAAGAGAGATGACAGCAAATCTCTATAAAGCAAAAAGATGATAATACAATGGAACATGTGGTAGTTGCTTTAAGATAAAAAAAGAATAATATTGATAGACCATGCAATGCATGCACGGTATTCTTGTGATAGTGAAAGCACAGAAAATCTTTATGAATTATGAGAGGCTTTCGTTGTTACAGGACCAATTAGAGGTTTGACAAAGGGCTTCTTTGTATATAACCCAATTTGATCCAATAAGACAGCCTGTTCTAACGGCAACAGCATTGATGTGAAGCACTCAAGAAGAAGTATCAGTACTGATGATACCATTGTGACCAGAAACGAAACAAGAAAGAGCCTGGCTTCATCCATCGTCATTCAAACAAAATAAAATATTCCTGCTCAGGCGAAAGTGATTTCCATCCTAGAAATATTTTAAACTTATCAAGATATCATAATTAGCATGTTCTTATAACAGTGAGAATTGTAGTGGTTCATGTGGTTATTATCAAACTGAAAGAAGAAACAAGACCTAAAAGGTAGCTAGAAGAAAACGGAACTTTAAGAGGGAAAGAGACATCCATGGATATTCACCTTTTAATTAAATAAGATATATTCAAAGACAAAAAAGATAAAGATCATCTACAGCTGTATATATAAGGAAATAATTAATTGAATAATCAACATAGCTAGCAAGGGGTTGATGTGCTTCCTTTTGTCATCATGGTAACCAAAGAAACTAGTTATTAACCCATGCTATGTACGAGAATCTACCTATTTGTGAGGTAGACTAAAATAATTTTAAAAAATCTTAAATTGATTAAAAAACTTCACAATTGCATAATTTACTCTTGCATGACTTCAATTTGTGTTACAATTTGATGTAGAAGCCATTGCTTGAATGTGCAATAGCTTATTCAAAGTTTCAAATATTAAAACATCTTATGAAAGACCAAAAAAATTAAAGAATCAGATGATAAACTGCTTAGAAATTATTGAAACAAAACAAAATATATATGACTAAACAATAGAGAAAGATAAGTTACGTTCAAAAGAATAATCTATGGCTATAAATACTGAAAGGAATCAAAAGATTCAGAACCTACAAATTAAAGAAAATCTATATGTGTGTGTGTGTGACTACACAATAGAGAAATATAAGAAAAAAATGTGTTACCATCAAAAGAATAATTCAAATGTTAAAACTTTTGAAAGGCTAAAAAATATTAAAGAATCATAAGATTTACTTCTTATAAATTTTTGAAACAAAACCAAATATATATGATTACACATTAGAGAAATATAAAAGAAAAAGTAATCACCTTCAAGAGAATAATACATGGTATAGTCATTGAAATCAGCTAAACATGTTTAAATATTGCAAAAACTAACACAAATTCAGATGATAAACTTCCAAAATGCCACAAAAAAAAATATAATTAAAGAATAAGTTATTAAAACAATTAAAAAATATATATGACTATTCAAAAGAAAAATATAAGAAAAAGAAAAAAGTACATGAACTCTTAAAACAATAAGTTTTAAATTTTAACAAGTTTAAACTTTAAATGATGAAAAAAAAATCATCAATTCTATGATTATTTAAACAATAATATTGTAATCTTAAAAGGAAAAAAAAAAAAAAAAGAAAGCAAATTACAATAGTACCTATCACGCTTCATGCGGTCCTTTTTATTTTTAACTTTTTTTTCAACCTTATTTAATTGGCCGACTCTATATTTTTCAAATAATTCAAATTAAATAAAAACCAAAAAGTCAAAAACAATAAAAGTATTGGAAAAGAAAATACTCTACGTGGCCAAGAAGCACACTGCCTTTCCTCTTGTGTACATAGTTTATTCATGGAAAAGAGGAAGACAAAACTCCTATATATATATATATGTGTGTGCGTGCGCGTGTGTGACTACACAACAGAGAAATATAAGAGAAAGATATGTTACCATCAAAAGAATAATTCAAATATTAAAACTTTTGAAAGACTAAACAATATTAAAGAATCATAAGATTTACTCCCTATAAATTTTTGAAACAAAACCAAATGTATATGATTACACAATAGAGAAATATAAAAGAAAAAGTGATTACTTTCAAAAGAATAATACATGGCATAATTATTGAAATCAGCTAAACATGTTTAAATATTGCAAAAACTAACACAAATTCAGATGTTAAAACTTCCAAAAATGACAAAAAATATATATAATTAAAGAATAAGTTATTGAAACAATTCAAAAAATATATGACTATTCAAAAGAGAAATATAAGAAAAAGAAAAAAGTACATAAACCCATAAAACAATAAGTTTTAAATTTTAACAGGTCTAAACCTTAAACGATGAAAAACAATCATCAATTCTATAATTATTTAAACAATAAAATAATAATCTTAAAAGAAAAAAAAAAAAAAGCAAATTACAATAATACCTGTCACGCTTCATGCAGTCCTTTTTATTTTAATTTTTTTTCAACCCTATTTAATTGGCCGGCTCAATATTTTTCATATAATTCTAATTAAATAAAAACCAAAAAGTCAAAAACAATAAAATTATTGGAAAAGGAAATACACTTCGTTGCCAAGAAGCACACCGTCTTTCCTATTGTGTACATAGTTTATTCATCGGAAAAGAGGAAGACAAAACTCCTACTCATAATAAGAACTCTATTTTGATTCTGTGCTAACTCGACTATAAAATAAATTTTTGTTTTTTAACAAAGTAGATGAGAAGAAAATAATACAAGAAGAGCTCATACCTCTACTCGGCTTTAAAAAAAAATATTGGGGTTTGCTTTGCTTTTAAAAGTGTTCATGATCAATCTCTCAAATTTGGAGATAAATTATCAATGTTTGAATTTAAGTTGGACTTATTAGAGAGATATAGTTTTACTCATTATTAAGTTTGGATTAAACAAAAATAATTTGGTTTTAAAAAAATGATAATAATGAATTTGAGTTTAAGTTGAACTTGTTAGAAAGATAGAGTTTCATTTCTTGTTAAGACAACAAAGTTAACATAGTGGATAAAAAAGATGGCGATCAATCTAATGCCATGGACGTTATCTACTAGGGCCTTGATCTTATGAGCCATGTTCAAGGCCACCCCCTTAATATGCTATATGTATATCACATTTCTATATATAACTGTAGAGCAAAGCTCTCCAAGTCCACTTGTCAGCTACACCACTATTTCTCTCTAACCTGCCTTTTTGTCCAAACCTCTCAAACTTGACAGCATGGAAAATGTGACCATTTCAGCCCCCTCCTCAGTTCTCTCTTTCTTTCTTTTTTATTTTTTTATTTTAAATATATATATATATATATATATTGTTGAGATCTTTCATGTATATCTTGTGCATGCAGGGAGAGACTCCCATTCCATGGAGCAAAAGAAAAGGAGGATTCACTGCCTGCACATTTGTTTTTGGTAAGAATATATATACCACTTACAATAGTTAATTAATTCCTGTATATATGTGTTGCTATATTTATGCATTAACATCAAGATATGAAAGATGTCCACATTATATATCCCACTAAATTGTTTCACTTTCTCCCCTTCCTATATATAGCCATGGCAGCACTAGAGAACATGGGTTTTGTGGCCAACATGGTGAGCTTGGTCCTGTACTTTTCCGCCGTAATGCTTCTTGATATTCCCACCGCCGCCAACACTCTCACAAACTTCATGGGTTCAACATACTTGCTCACCCTTATCGGTGCCTATATATCAGACACATACTTAAGCAGACTTAGTACAGCTTTGTTTTTTGGAGTACTTGAAGTACTGGTAAGCTAGAGATCAATTTCACCCAAACATAAAATTATGAGTCTCAACTTCAACCTATATTTGAGACAATTAGTAGTTATTTGTGGTGGAACGTGCACTTGTAGGCTTTGGTATTGGTGACAATTCAAGCTGCTTCAAAACATTTGCACCCACAACCTTGTCATGAGTCAAACTGTCTCAAAGGTGGTACAGCATTCATGTTCTACATATCATTGTGTCTGTTAGCGTTGGGTTCAGGTGGTGTTAGGGGAGCTCTTCCTGCGCTTGGTGGTGACCAATTTGATCAGAAGGATCCAAAGGAAGCAAAGGCTCTCGCAAGCTATTTCAACAGGCTTTTGCTCTGTGTAACGATTGGTGCAGCCATAGGTGTCACAGGCATTGTGTGGGTTAGCACAAAGAATAACTGGTACTGGGGTTTTTTCATATCAACTGTGGCTGCCTTTGTTGGCTTTGGTTTTCTTGCCATTGGTAAGCCTTTCTACCGTCTCAGAGCCCCTGGAGAGAGCCCTATCGTAAGGATTACTCAGGTCTCTCTCTCTCTCTCTCTCACACACACGCGCGCGCCTATACACAAAAATTCACATCACCCCAACTGATAGGAAACAATTTTGTTGGCTTTGATTTTTAGCAGGTTATTGTTATGGCAATAAAGAACCAGAAATTATCATTGCCAGAGAACCCGGGTGACTTGTATGAGATCAATGATAAAGAAACAATTTCCAAGGAGGAACATATTGCTCATACCAATCAATTTAGGTGATGTTACATAATCATGCTCAAAATAAAGCAAAGCTAGCTGATCAATAATTTAAGACATGTCATCTATTATTAAATTGAGTTTGCTAAATGGCAGTCAAGATTCTTTTTCTTTTTTCTTTTTTCATGTTTGACAAAGCAATAGTATAAGCTCAATAAAGTATAAACCAAAAGTGCTTTAGAAAACAATAAAATTTTACTAGAAGTTTATATAAAGTGAATAAGGACCATGATCACTTCAGTTTGAGATGAAAATGATGTGCAAGGCTGCATAATCTTATAGTGAAAGCTCTGATTTGGATAGCATTTGGTGAATACTCATGCTTTTCTCTTTATAGTCATGAGGTCATTTGTTAGGTTGCCTTTGTTAACATTTCAAGGCACATAATTATAATGTTTTGTATTTTAACAATCCTCTACTTATTGCCCCAGGTTCCTAGACAAGGCCGCAATTGCTTGTGAAGTCTCAAACCCTGCACCAGGGACTGTTTGCTCGGTGACACAAGTAGAGGAAGTCAAGATCCTAATTAGAATGATGCCTATTGTAGGCAGCACCATCCTAATGAATACTTGTTTAGCACAGCTCCAAACATTCTCGGTAATACAAGGGAACTTCATGGATCGCCAACTTGGCTCCATTATGGTTCCTGCACCGTCAATTCCCATAATCCCCCTAGTTTTCATGTCCATTCTCATTCCCATCTATGACTTGGTCTTTGTTCCTTTCGCACGAAAGATCACCCACCATCCATCAGGCATCACGCAACTTCAGCGCGTTGGAGTTGGCCTAGTTCTCTCTGCCATTTCAATGACTGTAGCTGGCTTTGTGGAAGTTAAGAGAAAGAACCAATTCCATAAAGACCCTTTAAAGCCTACAAGTCTCTTTTGGCTCTCCTTCCAATATGGTATTTTTGGAATTGCAGACATGTTCACTCTTGTAGGATTATTGGAATTTTTCTACAAGGAAGCACCTGCAGGAATGAGATCCCTCTCCACCTCATTAACAGGGTTATCACTATCATTTGGTTACTTTTTGAGTAGTGTCCTCGTAGATGTCATAAATGCTGCTACCAAAAGAAAAACTAAAAGCAAACAAGGATGGATGTATGGGCTTAATTTAAACGACAACAATTTGGAATTATTTTACTGGTTCTTAGCAATCCTCAGCTGCATCAATTTCATGATCTACCTGTCGTTGGCTTCATGGTACAAGTACAAATCAGAAGATCCTGACACTAAGCCAAAACCAAATGCTTTACATGGAACACCTCTTATTAAAAATGAAGGCACTCAAGGCAATGAAGCTTATAATAATGAAGCAGCCTCCTCTGACCAAGCAGAGGATGGTAAAGAGTAAGGGAGCAAGTTGCTGAAGTCCAGCTTACTCATCATTTCATAAACAAGTATTCAGCTAGCTGTGTATGTATGATCAACATTAATTGGGTTTGGAATAAGCTTTCAAAGAATGTTTGTAATATATATGTCCTACCTATCACCTTAAACAAGTGATACTTTTATCATGTATCATGTATGATGCTTTATAGTTATTGTGATTTATTGAGCTACAATTCAGCATAGTCAGTCCTATTGCAGAGCTAACCATAAGTGCAATTGTAACGATATGAAACTAATTTCTTTGTCTCTATTATTCATATTACAACTTTCTCTCAACCCCATCCTTGATCTTCTACTAAATCAAAAGCCTAAGGCTGAAATGCCTTCTACTAAAATAATATTTTAGTCTATTATATATGGTTGAGTTCAATTAAGGCTTTACAATCCTTTTCATCGTAAAAATAAAAATAATGCTATAGTCACAAACTATTTTACAATATATTTACAAATTGGTGTTGTGGCCTTCTTCTTATTTGTTTTCATCTAGACCTACTATTAACATCACTTTTTCATTTACCAATAACCACTCACCACATCAACCGTTTGTAAACTTTTTTATAAAAAATTTGTATCTCTAGCATTACTCTAAAAATAATATGAAAATGATATCCTCACGTTCACTTTCATGTTTTAGATATGGACATTTTATTTTTACCATCACTATATTAGTTGTGAATATTGTGTAAAATAGTAGATGAAAAGTAAGAGAACATTTTTCCTTAATAAGAGGTGATTATATATATATATATATATATATATCTGTTTTTCGTAGTTCTGATTCAACACAAGCCTTATGTGATACCTATCATAACTTATACTCTCTTTTTTTTGGGTGTAACCCAAAGCCCGTACTAGTAGAGGTCCAAATGGGCCGCTTCCACACCAAAGAAATAAAATTAAATTTGCACACCAAACAGATAAAAATAAATTAGATGGCCATTTTTGCAAAGAAATTCAACAAACCCAGTACAAGCCAAGCCCAATTAATTTTGGATCCAATTACACTCATTTTGTAACATTTTTTTTTAGTTTTGCATGACCCAATCTCATTCAATCTCAATGGAGGGTAGAAAAAGCTCTCAATGGGCCTTCATAGGCTTTTTCATTTTAATTTCCAAAGTGGCTTGGGATGCGATCACTTGCCACTTTCACATATATAAATGAAAACTTGTCTATCATGCTTAATTTTATGTCTGACAGGACTGACGAAGTTCAAGGACACACGGACGATATTATCGATACGAACGAGTCCAAACTCTGGTTAGGTGAGTCGATCATATGCTTTACTGACGAATATATCCAGACCATTCAATGCAGGCAATCCAACCCAAAACGGTTATAGAGACAACTGTACAATCCATTGAAAAGCAGTGATGGCACACTAAAGGGCCCCAGACATTACCAAAAGGAGCATTAAAAACCTCCATAACTACCCAACGGCTAGAAGCCAGGAGTATATATATAAGTCTCCCACATTGCTGAAGAACAGGTACACACACACAAAAAAAAAACACTAAGAGATTTTTTCTAATTTTTTCCAATTACATTGTTCATTTCCTAGAAAGCTTCTTTTACTAACTTTGGCATCGGAGGCATTGTGGCAGGCACTACACCGGTGTTCATCTCCAAAGGTTGAAGAATCATCTCCGTCCGACGAACAAGTACTGACGAGTTCACACTCATCAGTTTGGCGCCGTCTGTGGGGATCATTTTTTCATGTTCAAACTCGAAATAGTGGTTCCTTATCCTTGTTCTTTCAGGATGGAGTCTAATCAAGATGCTGTAGCCTTAGCTCAGCAAGTTCAAGCCCTCGCAGCCACAGTTGAAAAACTGACTAAACAAAACCAAGAAATGAGATTACGGCTTCAGCAAGAGGAAAATCGTTCAAAGGGAAATCAGGAAGATGAAGGGGATAGCAACAGAAGAAGTGACCATCGAAGGCCAAACACTCCCGTCGAGCAAAATTCAGATATTCTTCGGGAGATGAGGAGGGAGATGGACGAACTAAGGAACGCTATCAAAGGAAAAACAGAGTGGAGCGTGGATCGGATGGTTCGGGCGACGGATTCACCATTCATAACAGCGGTCCTCAACTGCCCAGTGCCGTCGAAATTCCGGTTACCTCAGCTCGAGCTCTTCGACGGGCTGAAGGACCCTCAAGATCATCTAAACACCTTCAAGACGACCCTGGGACTTCAACAGCCCCCAGATGAAATATTGTGTCGCTCCTTCCCAACTACACTCAGAGGAGCTGCCCGAGAATGGTTCACGAAGTTGCCAACATCGTCAATCGATACGTTCGAGCAGTTGAGCAACGCCTTCCTGTGTCACTTTATTGGAGGGCAACGACCAAAGAGGACCGCTGACCACTTGCTTACCATCAGGTAGGGGGAAAAGGAAACCCTGAGGTCGTATGTAAAACGTTTCACGAGGGAGACATTGGAGGTAAACGAAGCCGACGATATGGTGCAGCTAACGACCTTCAAAGCAGGGTTGAGGTCCAGGGATCTTGTCAGCTCACTCGCGAAGAACCCCCCAAAGACGATGGCTGAAATGCTCCTCAAGGCGCAGAAGTACATGAACGCTGAAGACGCATTGGCTGCTATCAAGGTCGCGGACAAACTAGGGGACAAAGGAAGAAAAGAAGACGATCGTAGAGGGCAGAAGCGGGATCGTCCAGATCGTCGAATCAATGACGGAGTCAGACGGAAGGATGACAAAAATCCACGAACGGTAAAATTCACCCCTCTCGTTATGCCTGTTGACAAAATTTTGGCGCAGATTAAAAACGAGCATTATCTTAAGTGGCCACGGCCATTACACTCATCTCCTAACTTCCGCGACAAAAGTAAGTACTGCCGATTCCACAAAGATCACGGCCACTACATCGAAGATTGTAGGGATCTCAAAGAGTAGATAGAAGAATTTATATGGAGGGGGAAGTTGCAGAAATTCGTAAAAAAGGGGGAACACGACAAATTCCAAGATGAAGACAAAGGCCAATAGGGGTCCTCCTCTAGGAACGTAGGCCGTCAATCACAACCTCCTCAAAATGTGGTCGGGGAGATACAGACGATCGCAGGGGGGCCTACCACTGGGGGTTCGTTCAAGTCACTCAAGAAAACACATCAACGACATGTGAATAGCGTCCATGTGACACCCCTGCCAAAGTACAAACGAACTGATCAGGTTATGACCTTCAACGAGAATGACTCCAAAGGAGTAAAACAGCCTCACAATGACCCGTTGGTCATTATGCTCACCACAGAAGGATTCAACACCAAAAGAGTCCTCGTGGACAATGGTAGCTCTGCCAATATCATTTACTTTTCCGCATTCCAACAATTGAGGCTGGATCCCAAGAGACTTCGTCCATTCGATTCTCCACTCGTCAGTTTCAGCGGTGCAAGGTGTACCCCAGGGGTATAATAACGCTGACAATAACAATGAGAACGTATCCAAAGCAGTTAACTCGTCAGATAGACTTTTTGGTAGTAGATTGTCCCCCTTCCTATAATGTCATCATCGGAAGGCCAGCACTCAACAAGTGGAAGGCGTCCACATCCACCTACTGCTTGAAGGTGAAGTTTCCAATGGAAGAGGGTATTGGTGAAGTTAAAGGAGACCAAGTTCTAGCTCGAGAATGCTATCAAGCTGTTTTAGCAGCTAAGGAGAACCACACGTGGGTAGTGGAAGAAAAAGAGGAAGAAAAGATGGAAGCACTGGAAGTAGTGGAGTTGATCGAGGGGGAAAGGACGAAAACAACTAGAATAGGGACAACATTGAGTCTTGAGATGAGAACGAGGCTCATTCTATTTCTCAGGGAGAATTTGGACGTCTTTGCTTGGAGTCATGACGACATGCCAGGAATATCTCCAGAAGTTATCCAACACAGGTTGAATGCGAACCCAGAGAGGAAACCCGTCAAGTAGAGACGAAGGACATTTGCTCCAGAAAGAGACCAGGCAATTGTTGACGAGGTGAGTAAACTCTTAACTGCATGCTTTATCAGGGAGGTGTATTATCCAGACTGGCTAGTAAACGTCGTCCTAATAAAGAAAGCAAATGAAAAATGGAGGATGTGCGTGGACTTCACGGACCTAAACAAGGCATGCCCGAAGGACAGTTTCCCTCTTCCAAGAATAGACTAGCTGGTAGATTCCATGGCCGGGCACAAGCTGTTGTCGTTCATGGACGCATTCTCCGGGTACAATCAGATAAAAATGGCTAACGAGGATCAGGATAAAACCGCCTTCATCACCAGTCAAGGGCTCTACTGCTAGAAGGTCATGCCCTTTAGGCTAAAGAACACAGGAGCGACGTATCAGAGGTTGGTGAACAAAATGTTCGTCAAACAAATAGGCAGGAATATGGAAGTGTACGTTGACGATATGCTCGTCAAGAGCAAGGAAGAGCTCGCGCATCTGGATGACCTTAAGGAGACATTCGATACCCTTAAGCAATACCGAATGAAGCTAAACCCTAGCAAGTGTGTTTTTGGTGTCGCCTTCGAAAAATTCCTAGGATTCATGATGTCTCAAAGAGGAATAGAAGCAAATCCTGAGAAGGTGCAAGCTATACTCAACATGGCATCACCCAAGACCGTCAAGGAAGTCCAGAAGCTCACAGGCCGGATTGCAGCTCTTAACAGATTCGTGTCAAGAGCGACGGACAAATGCTTACCATTCTTTAAGACCCTTAAATAAGCTTTTGAATGGACCGACGAATGTGAAGCGGCTTTCCAAGAGCTTAAGCATTACCTTAGCAACCCACCACTCCTAAGCCCGTCCAAAGAAGGAGAAAACTTGTACTTATACCTGGCAGTTTCGTCTACAACCGTCAATGCAGCTTTAATACGAGAAGAAGATAGGAAACAGCTCCCAGTGTACTACGTCAGCCAAGCTTTCCAGGGAGCTGAATTCAGGTACCCAAGGATCGAGAAAATCACCTTTGCATTGATAGTAGCCTCGCGCAAGCTCAGACAATACTTCCAGGCAAACCCGATCTTAATAATGACGGACCAACCTATCAAGAAGTCTATGAACAAACCCGAGGCAGCCGGGAGGATGGTCCAATGGGCAATTGAACTCAGCTAATTCTACATGGAATACCATCCCAGGACGGCCATCAAAGCACAAGCTCTGGCTGACTTCATCGCCGAGTTCACTCACCCAGTCGAGCCGAGCGTTGCCAACATGGGCGAGACATGGGTGATACAGACTGATGGATCATCAGCCCAAAAAAGAGGGGGAGTAAGGGTCGTCATAACCACTCTTGACGGAGAAACATTGAAATATGGAGTCTAGCTAAAATTTCCAGCCACCAACAACGAAGCTGAGTACGAAGGAATTCTGACGGGTTTAAGACTTGGAAGAGAACTTGGGGCCAACAACTTACTAGTCCAGAACGACTCAAAGCTAATAATTGGGCAAATCAGAGAAGAGTACGAGGCAAAAGAAAAAAGAATGCAGAAATACCTCAAGTTAACGAAACGCTTGACTCAAGAATTCGAAAAAGTGGAGTTCATCCAGATTCCGAGAAGCCAGAATATGGCTGCAGACGAAGTCTCAAAGATAGCCTTGTCAGAAGAAACGAAATCAGGGATGAACTTAATGATAGAGATACAAAAGAACCCTAGCATAGAAGAAATTTCAACATTCGCAGTCGAAGGCACAAATAGCTGGATAATGCCCATCATGTCCTTTCTCCAGGATGGCCACCTACCCCAAAACACAGATGAAGCTAGGAAGATTAAGAAGAGATCTGCCAAATTCACAATTCTCAATGATACTTTGTACAAAAGAGGTTTCTCCATGCCCTACTTGAAGTGTGTTGATGAAGGAGAGGCCGAATATGTCCTAAGGGAGGTCCATGAAGGGATCTGTGGTGATCATGCAGGCCCAAAATCCCTGGTAAGAAAAATTATGCGAGCAGGTTACTTCTGGCCGACCATGCAAGATGACTCAGCAAGGTTCGTTAAGAGATGTGACAAATGTCAAAGGTTCGGGAATGTTCAACGGCTCCCATCAGAAAAGCTGACAATGATAACGTCTTCATGGCCATTCGCACAATAAGGAATCGACATTGTTGGTCCACTACCTCAAGGCAAAGGTCAAGTAAAATTCTTACTAGTTGCTATTGATTATTTCACTAAATGGGTTGAGGCAGAGGCATTGGCAACCATCACCGAGGCCAGAATCCAGGGGTTCGTATGGAAGAACATAATTTGCAGGTTCGGGATCCCATAGACGATCATATCGAACAACGGACAACAGTTTGATAGCCAAAGTTTCAAGGACTTCTGCTTAGGCTTAGGCATCAAGAACCAGTTCTCGTCACCAGGCCACCCACATTCGAATTGACAGACGAAAGTAACGAACCGCACATTGCTGAAGATCATAAAGACTAAACTAGACGACGCGAAAGGAGCCTGGTCGGAAGAACTGCCCAACATCTTATGGGCTTACAGAACTACGGCCAGAACCCTAATAGGAGAGACCCCCTTCCGACTCACCTACGGCACTGAAGCCGTAATCCCTGTCGAAGTGGGAATAACCTGCACCAGGAGAGAAGCGTTCAATGAAGAAAAAAATGGCGACCTACTCCGAGTTGACCTAGACTGTCTCGACGAAGTACGAGACAAAGCCTTCAGCAAGATGACATAATACCAGAGAAAGATGACAGACTAGTACAATAGAAGGGTGAAGCTCAGAAGACTCAACATCGGGGACCTCGTCCTGCGCAAGGTAACCCAGGCAACCAAAGATGCAACTCAAGGAAAGCTCGGCCCCACGTGGGAGGGGCCATACAAAGTCATTCACTACTCCAGACAAGGCAGCTACCACCTGGAGACCCTAGACGAACAAAGGCTCCCAAGATCGTGGAACATTGAACACTTGAAGAAATATCATCAATAGATGTAATGGAAAGACACATTCATCATTCACGATTAATAAATGAATTATTCAGCCCATATTTGTGTATAAAACATGCCTGGAGAAACTAACGAAAGCTAAAAAAATGGTTAAGTAACAAGATTCCGCCTAGACGGATGTATGTTACTGACGACTACATAAGTAACAAGATTCCGCCTAGACGAATGTACATTACTGACGACTACAAAGGTGGTTGAAAAGCCAAACAAATGGCTAAGTTACAAGATTCCGCCTAGACGGATGTACGTTACTGACAACTACATAAGTAACAAGATTCCGCCTAGACGGATGTACTTTACTGACGACTACAATGTCACCAAAGGTGATTGAAAAGCCAAAAAAATGGCTAAGTAACAAGATTCCGCCTAAACAGATGTACGTTACTAACGACTACAATATCACCAAAGGTGATTGAAAAGCCAAAAAACGAGTAAGTAACAAGATTCCGCCTAGACAGATGTACGTTACTGACGACTATAATGTCACCAAGGGTGATTGAAAAGCCAAAAAAAATGGCTAAGTAGTAATCGTCCGCATTGACGCAAAGTAGGTATATCTCATAAAAATGAAAAACGTTCCACCAAGCACATCACACATGCAATTAAAAGCATACAACTTGCAAACACAGGCAAGATGCACGAAAAATAAATTAACACAAAGAAATTACCATTGTTTCTTTTGCCAACCCATAAACACTGGGTTTAAACATTGTTTTCCAAAAAAAAAAAAAGATGTTTCTGAGTTAGATTTACAAAAAGCCACCACGGGCAAATAGACAAAAGGAATATTTTTTTATCCCAGATAAGTAACAAGCTCATGCGTCCGGGGCGTCAACGGTAGTATCATCGTCAGTAGGGGCATCTCCTAGAACATCGTCAGCGGGGACCACGAATGCAGCAGCTTCGTCAGTGGCCATCTACTTGTCCACCTCTTCCAAATCCAGGTTCCCCATGTTGACGCCAGTTGGATGCTTGGCCATGTATCTCCGCAGAAGCTCAAAGCCTTTAAAGTACCAGCTGAACAGCACAGTATTGTACTCTTCAGTGGTTTGAAAGGCCTCAACGGACCTTGCCGCAATGGTCTTCATCATTTCGTCGGAATTCTGAAGCTGCTCATCTTTCTCCAAGTTCAGCTAACGTTCAACTCTAAGGTCGTCACCTAAACCTTTGACCTTCTCCTTTAAAGTAGTGGCCTTGTCCATGGAATCAATGAGGTTTTTCTTCAGCTGGGAGTTCTCATTCTCCAGAGCTTGCACCTTTGACATAAGGGATGCAAGCTTAGCCTCTTGAGTAAGATACTCAGAAGCAATGTGCAAGCTCTCTCCCAGTGCCTGTAAAAAAAAAAAAAAAAAGAGCACCAATTCTTCAGTAAAAAAAAAAAAAAAAAAAAAAAAGAGAAGGAAGAAGAAGGGGGTTGCTCATGAAAGAAACACTTCACCTGGACTAGCTTATGGACGTGGCCACCAGCGACTGTATTAAAAGGAACCCCAGAGAAGGCCTTCAGGTCGTCAGCAGTCACGATATCGTGGGCCCGTTCAATCGCCAACTTCTTGTCACCCCAGATTGTCGGGCGTCTAGCATCCTCTTTCTCCTTCTCCTTCTCCTTCCTCGTCAGGCGTGGCCTCTTGGTGACGGGCGTGGGAAGCTCCTCCACTGAAGTAGACGGGGAAGCAGTCCTCGTCGTCTCAGTACCGGATACGAGGGGAGTGACAGAGGATGGCGGAGTGGCAGAAAGACCCCTCCCTACTACGCGCACCGCCTTTTTGCCTATGTTGGGTAAGGGCTCGTTCTTCTTGGCCCTCATCTTAGCGTACATATCTTTGTTGAATTTCGACGTCATCTCTGTCAAAGGAAAAACATTAGCCACGAAGAAAAGCACAAGAAAAGAAAAGGTCAGTACTGACGAAACTAGAACTTACTCTTTTTTCCTTCAATGTCAAGGTTCTTCAAAACAAAGGCAGAAGGCTCAGGCCCTATACAGAAGAACGCAAGAGTTCTGGGATTGACGAGATCGTCCCAGCTCTCGATCGTCTACGCGTACTTGATAGCCTTTTGCACGCGCTCTTTGTACCTACTCTTAAGCTTCAGTCTTCTTTTAACTAAAAAAAAAAGACAGGGTTAGCGGCCATAATTGGAAGTGCAACGAAATTCAAGAAACGAAGAAGAAGTGTTGATGCACCTAAAGTCGGGGTTTCCCACCGACGACGTAACACCGGGAGATCACCCCAAATCTCGCCCGAGGGCATCTCAAAATCGTCCCCAGACACATAGAAGAATCTGGACTTCCAATACCTGAATGACGAAGGTAATTTCTTGACGATTCTAGTCCCTCTCTCCCAAGGCACTAGTTCATAATACCCATACTCCTTGGACGCTTTCAAACGATACAAATACATTAGTTCATCTACCCTGATCATATTCCCGTCATTAGCTGCCAGCCATATCCCCATACAACTAATCAAAATTCTCCAAGAGTTAGGCATGAGCTGCCCCGGAGCGATACCAAAATGATCTAGCAACTCCATCAGGAAAGGATGGACGGGGAACCTCAACCCGCAAATAAAGGCAGCCTCGTAAAAGCATACCTCACCTGGGAAGAAGTGACACGCCCGGTCTTCCACACTAGGCAGACGAACCCTAACCCTATAAGGAAACTGAAATCTATCCCTAAATCTCGCCAACGTGTCAGCATCTAACCCACATTCCTCTCCCTGGGCATAAAAAGCCCTAACCTCTGGAGAACCCGAGACGGCGGTATCTTCATCCACCGGGCCGCCGTTGGACGACAACCTAGTTTCAAGCTCACTCGACCTAACTTCCAACATACCTACTCGCACTCCAACCTCATTCACAAACCAATCCAAAGACTGACGAAACAAAGGCAACAGATCAGCCAAAGCAACACCTAAACAGTTACCCTCAAAAACAAAATCCTCAATATTCGAGGGAACCCCTAAAAACCCTCATAACCGAGCAAAAAGGAATGAAATTGAGGGGCAAGCTACCCTAACCTCAGAGCTACTAAGCATGAAAAACCCAAAAGACACAACAGCAAACTAAACCCCCATGGAATTAAAAAAAAAAAAAAAAAATCAGAGCCAAAGCCATAACAAAGCAGAGAAGCATAACACTAGAAAATGAGCGTACCTTGAGGAAGCAATTAGAAGAAGAAGCACCACCAGAAGAAGAAGCACCACCACG
Source organism: Quercus variabilis (assembly GCA_030445155.1). NCBI lineage: Eukaryota > Viridiplantae > Streptophyta > Magnoliopsida > Fagales > Fagaceae > Quercus > Quercus variabilis. Next base: position 404,288 of record CP129447.1, read on the forward strand.
CCGGTTGCTAGTTCGCAGAAAGATTGCAAAGAGAGTTCGCCGGAGAAGATGCTCAGAGCAAATGATTAGAGAATTTAAAAAAAAAAAAAAGAAAAAAAAAAAAGAATGTTAACAAAAGAAGGTTTTAAACTGAGGCTTTGGAAAACTGAAAAACCAGCAGGAAGCCCAATAGTCCCACCAAATCAGAGCATTAACTCCACCCACCAGCACGTGCCACATGTGCCACGGTTTGCGAAGCGCCGCCACTTTGCATTTACTACGGATCGAAATCCCAAACGACACTCGTAAACTATAAAACTCCTCACGTTCTATGATCATCATTTCAATGTCGAACATAGAATCGGGGCGCAACTGACGGGACTGACGAAGTTCAAGGACACACGGACGATACCATCGACATGGACGAGTCGATCATATGCTTTACTGATGAATATATCCAGACCATTCAATGCAGACAATCCAACCCAAAACGGTTACAGAGACAACTGTACAATCCGTTGAAAGGCAGTGATGGCACACTAAAAGGCTCTAAACGTTACCAAAAGGAGCATTAAAAACCTCCATAACTACCCAACGGCTAGAAGCCAGGAGTATATATATAAGTCTCCCACATTGCTGAAGAACAGGTACATACACACAAAAAAAAAACACTAAGAGATTTTTTCTAATTCTTTCCAATTACATTGTTCATTTCCTAGAAAGCTTCTTTTACTAACTTTGGCATCGGAGGCATTGTGATAGGCACCACATCGGTGTTCATCTCCAAGGGTTGAAGAATCATCTCCGTTCGATGAACAAGTGCTGACGAGTTCACACTCATCAATGTCGTTAGAAGAAGTCCCACCAGTTGAACTGATTTAAGTTCACATACATAAGATAAGAATGTTTCGCCATTTATTAAATTTCTAACTATATATTTGTCACATTAAAAGTAGCGTCTTTCAGGGTCGAAATAGTTGAGAAATTAAAGTGCAGGCTATTAGGTTTTGTCAAACATCTATTTGTATATAATGGAGGGTAGGGCCCCACACCCTCCTCCTAATTGTGTTGGATGATGTCCTTTGTCAATCAATTATGCTTTGCTACTTAGTCGTGGTTGTGCATTTATGGCTCTAATCTAATTAAAATGGTGGTCCTAAATCCTAACACTGATATACATATAAAAATATTAAGAAATTTGAGTTATAATAAGTGTGCACAGAGAGAGAGTGACGAGAGCTAGCAGGCCAGACCCAGATTTGCCTCTCGCATGATATGCTGCACTTTGTGCCAAACCCAACAACAAGCCGTAAAAGATATTTCATGATCATGTGCATGTGATTATGGGACCAACGCCTCTCTCTCTCACATGCAACCCCTTCTTTTTTATTATTGTGATATGACTCCTATGCTATATATGTGCTTCCCCATTTATTCTTTGTGCGTTTTCCATGTGATTATCACACACTCATTCAAACATAAATCTCCACTTATTTTGTAGGAGGTGACCATTTTATTTATCAACAGTAACTATTTATCTATATCTATCTATTTATATCTATGAGGATAAAATATTAAAATATGTTTAAATCTCAAGGCTTACATATTTTTTAATTTTAAGTTGCATGTTTAGAAATTAAGTTCTTAGAAAAAATGAGATGTAAAGTAAGTAAATTTATATAAAGTATAAATTTTAAAACCATACAAAGCACTGATTAAAAACTAGTGTAATGAGTGTTTACAAATACACATTAATACAAATTCTTATGAAAATTTTTCTCATGGCTAATTTTGGTTTTGAAGAAACCTCTCAATCAAATATATCTTAAACAATCACACTATTAAAAAGCAGTCATGTCTAATTTCTTGGTCACAACATGAGCTTCAAAACCTTTAAGCATGACAATAATTTATATATGGTATATCAAGTGAGAGTTCAAATTTTAAAGATAATGTTATGAACTACTAATTTTAATGGTTAATAAACTAGTTGAGTTTGGAAGTAATAAATAAATAATATTATTAACGTGTATTCTTCCCGTTAATTACTTATGTCTTTTTGTAAAATCGTAGGTTAAGTTAAATAATATAATACAATACCCAACTAGCATAGCACATTCTCTTCGTAATTTCCTAGATTGAATCACGTGGTTCCCTCACTTCCATGCCCATGCAATTAATATTAAGTAAGAAAACAAAGTAAACATCACACATATAACCATGCACAATTATATTAAAGAAACTAAACGATTATTATTAGATGATTAATAGTATTTGTTATGAATGTATGTCTTGCTCTTGCGTCGCGTGTACGTAGTTTGTGTTGAGGAGGTAGAGCACAAGTTGAACGCAAAGGAGTCATGCACTATAGACTACCGTATAGTCAAGAAGAAACCAAAGTAAGTAAGTTCACTCAAACTCAAAGAAGCTGAAGTCTTCACGCATGCATTAATTACGTAGCTGCTGTCATTGTTGTCGCGGTTGGTGGTACTTAAAAATCTCTATATATGACTAATATTGGAGAAAATTAGTTTATTTGTTGATTTCAAAAATTCCAACCCCATTGGTCCAGAACTTGGATGTCGATAGATTAAAGGAGAGTTTTACTCCTACACGCTTCATTCAAGCTTCCTTTGTCGGTAGCTTATACCAAACATCCCCATTTAATTAATTAATTTGGTTTCAACAAAAGTATATTTATAATTTCGTTTTGTTTTCTATTTCTATTTATATATAGAATTGTTCGAACATAGCGTTCGGAATGAATCTATATAGATTCTCCATATGTTTCTCAAAAGTAAAACGGATTTTCTATAATTTGCTATGAGTTTTGTAACTTAATTAATACTTCATCATATACAAACTGCTTAGAGTTGAAGGGAGAAAGGATTTAACTTTGAAATTGAACTACAAAGTTAACAACATATTATAACTATTTACAACAAAAAAAAAAAAAAAAAATCATTTATAATTTTAAAGATTACTTTAGCTTATAACTATAAAAATATACCCTCATAATTTTTTTTTAAGTTCCCCCCCCCCCCCCCCCCCAAAAAAAAACACCAATAATTAGATTAGATTGTTAACATCTAACCATTCCTTTTTGAGTGATTTTGATTCTTCCAGTTAATCAGCAATATTTAAACAAGTAATATTAAATATTTAATTAACTGTAAATTTTTTAATCTATCTAAGTTATTAATAATAATGTGACAAAATCTAAATCACTCAATTTATTCATGACTTGTTCAAATTTGTATGACTCTAAGACATCATTACCTTAAAAACTCTATAGAAAAAAGCTAAACCAATTATGAAAATATTTATGGTAAACAATATATATATATATATATATATATTATTTCAAGAAATGGTAAACAAATAGTACTAATTATTTTCCCTCCAACACTGAAATTTTTTAATCGTCTGCGTCAGGATATATAATTTAAAAATGGCGAATCAGATCTAGCTATATATGACTAAATATGAAAACAAACATTCATAGTAATTAACATATATATGTAAACAAAAATGTATAAAAGATTGACTATGTTTGTAAGAGTTGGCGCATCATTATTTTAATTTTTGTGAGACAAATGAAGAAAATATGACCCACAGGATCTCTTGCTGGATCCAATTACCTGATTAATTTGTGCAATCAATCATGGAAAAAAGGCATCTATGGTTCAGTGTCCGCCAGTCCAATAACATTGATGTCATTTTCTTACACAGACAATGCAGTTTACATTTAGTAATATTAAAACTACTATTAATAAATAAAATTTCCATATTTAAATCACAAAAAATTAGATTTTTTTTTTCTTTTTTTGAAAAAAAATGAGATTGATATCACTTAAACTGATCTAATGTTTATTTTCTTTCTTATATTATCCAAGATAAGAAGAAGTCTTTTTTTTTTTTTTTAATAATAAAGTTTTGGGTATGTTTTAACTACTATTTTATTAAGTGGAATTACTATTCCTAAGACATGAAAATTCCATATTACATGTTGATAATAGTTAGGGACATGTCGTTTATCAAACATTCAAAATAGAAAAATAGTTAGGGACACTCCCATCAAAAAAAAAAAAAAAAAGTTAGGGACACGGCAGTTAATTCCCAGATGCATATAGGAAATTGGATAGTTCCCAACAGTTTTTACTACGATTTTTTTTTTTTTTTTTTAAGTCTTTCATTAAACTATAGTATGGTTTTTTAACCTTAACGACCCCTATCTATCTTTTATATAAAAACTAGTAACAAAATATCAAACTATCTTTAAGAGCTAATGTATATAACATTTTCAATTTTTTGGAAGTCTTTAAAGACACTAGAGAGCCAGTGTATTTTTTTTTTTTTTTAACTACAGTCATTCTCTAAGCTCTCAGTTAGGAAGAGGGAAAGAAATGAAATGAAAAATAATAATTTTAAAATATTTATTTATTTATCTTGTTTAGGAGTTTTACCAGAAAAAATTGAAGATTTATTTCCTTATTTGGAAATTCAAGTAAGAGAGAAAGAAATTGGTAGAATGGAGCACTCATTTCTCAAAATCTCAACTTTTCCCCCAAAATTGGGAGAAATCTAAGGGAATTGAATGATGTTTAATGAAATTTTTACTAAAACTCTCAAAATTCTCTTATTTATTTAGCTATTCATTTTGAAATGGGATCTAATAGTATTATTGTGATAAAATTATTCAATTCATTTCCCTCTATATTACTCCCAAACATTGTTACTTAATTTCATTTAATACATTTTAAAAATTTTTATTCTTTTATTCTGTTATTAAAAAACCTTATATTATATTTTATTTTAAATTTTTTAAACAAAGTTACTTAATTCTATTTGATACTTTTTTTTTCTCATTCATTTCCATTACTTAAATGTATTTTATTATATTCAATTCCATTTTATAATTTACTTATTTTATTTCATTTCATTCATTTATGAATTCCCAGACAACCTATAAAGCCTAATCAAAGATTCATACATGCCGTGTAAGAATAATACGAAGCTAATGGAAGAGTCACAACCAAATTTCAACATGTTAGTGTGTTTGGCCAAAAGCTATAAGCTTTCAACATTTTTTTCCCTAAATTTTATCTTTTTGTCTCACATTTAGGATTTAACAAATAAAAACATTCAGACATAAAATACACGGTAAGCCTTCAATTTGAGAAAATATCCTACCGAACCATCAGATGTCACTTTCCTCTTTGAAAGTTTCCTTTTTTGTCACATCATTATCATCTTATTCAACCCATATGACCAAAGTCCTTTCATATCTTTGAGTATAAGAGCTCTGTGTTAGTTTGGTATAACTTATTTTGACAGTTTATTTGGCTTAAAATAGTAAATTAGACAAAATGGGATATAACAATCAAGTGCTTAAATTTTTTAATTAATTTTAAAATAATATTTAATTTTAATTAGAAAACTTAATATATTAATGGGTAAATTATGTATTTGGATTTTCTCCTTTACATCATATTTCAATTAGATCTATAACTTTTTAATTGTGTCAATTTAGTCTTTAACTTTTTAATATCATGTCAATTTAGTTCTTACCGTTATTTTTTAGATAAAAATTGCTGACGTAGCAAACGACCAAAGTAAAATATTAATTTCTGTTAATGTGACAATAAACTAATTTTTTTTATTTTAGCTGTTTGCCACGTTAGCGATTTCCATCAAAGAAATAACGGTAAAGATTAAATTGATACGACATTAAAATATTATAGACTAAATTGACACAACTAAAAAGTTAAAGACCAAATTAAAATATAACGTAAAGAAAGAAACCAAATACATAGCTTATTCTATATTAAACCTAAAAATCTGTAATTAGATTTTATCTATAAATAAATAAAGAAAGTAAGCCTTGACATATATTTTTCTTAAAAAAAGAGTAGAAACTAAAAACAGACACGGGTTCCACCGCGACCCATAACAGCGAACTACACACTATACATTGTTTAATATTAACATTTAACACAATAAAAAAGGTAATGCTAATCGATTCACATTCACTGCCGTTTCTCTTTAGATTCAATTCAATATCTCTATCTGTTATTAAAAAAAAAAAAATCAATATATTTATCAAAAATAAAATACTACTGATTACTATATTTTAAATATTTAATTTTCAAGTACTCGTGAACCATAAAAAATACTCTATCTTCTCATATTTATAGTAATGTTTACTCATTAAATTTATGATTACACCTACCGAAAATAAATGTGAGAATGAAAGAGCCTAAAAATTCTCCATTTTAGAGTGTAAGTAATTAATGACCCTCTTTAGTGTCTTTAATTTCAAAGAGAAAAAAATAAGAGGAGCTTGACCGCTTTTTATACTATAATCAAGGAGCCCACTTTTTTGTAATATCTTTTTTCATTCTAATCGAACGGTCTAAAATGGTTTGTGACATATAACAAGAGCAATGGTCCAACCCTGTGGCTGTAGCTTTTCTCTTCTTTAAATCTTTGGGACATAAATTAGATTCCAAACGTGCCTCTAGTGTCATAAAAACCTTAAAAAGCCCGGCAAACACTCTTCACTGCAAAAAAAAAAAAAAACGACACTGTCTCACTCTCTATCTCTCTCTTAAAGTGGTGTTTCATATTTTGTTTAGAAACAGGTAGATATATGGTCATAAATGTTAGCTCATATAGCCATATATAGCAAGTTTACAAATGCTGCTTCTGGGCCATTAGATACAGCTATACTCTATAAAGCTTAGAGTGGCTGGGCTTATTTTTCTCTGAATAGTGAATACCCTTTGCTGTATTCATCGTGTAATTTCTCTTCTTTCTCTATATATACAATATTTTGGGTGTTGTACTTGTATACATAGAGAGAAGATTATATATATATGGCCATGGTGAAGGTATCAGTTTTGTGGATTGGGATTTTAATAGGACTTGTTTTTGGGAACTGGGTTGATGGGTTTGAGGAGATTCTTAGTTTTAATGAAACAGCAATGTCTTTCTTGGACACGGAACATATGGAGGCTTATGGAGCCTCCAAAGCTGCAAGTGCTTCTGATGACTTGATGGTGGGGCTTACCCTCATTCAAAGTGCTGGTGCCAAAGGAGCAGGTACATTCTTTTTATTATATGTTTTTTTTTTCTTTCCTTGATTTCCTTTCCTGCTGTTTTTTGGTCCCTGGTTCACATTAATAGTTTGGTAGTTTGCTTGAAATAGATGTGAGGAATTAATGCAAATAAACAGAGAAAAGGTTTATGTTGTAATGTCCTTGTGTACCTGAGACTGAATTTTGTATCTGTATTCTGTACTTATTGGCAATCCTTATTATTATTACTTTTTTTTTTTTTTGAAGACATTGGCAATCCTTATTATAGCTTGTATTTTTCTTACTTGCTATTATTAATTCATTATTGTAATGATTCAGAAGAGCCTCCTCCACTCCTTTTTTTTTTTTTTTTTTTGGTATTCAATGTGTACTCTTTTATTCTGCAGTCAGCCATATTGATTACTTTGCCTTTGTTTTTTTTTTTTTTTTTTCTTAGTTTTTGTCAAATCAGTTTCACCAATGTTATATCTTCACTTCACTGGGAGAGACATTTGTTCTGTTGCCTGGCTTTGTTTTGAATATCTTTAATGCTGTTTCTATTGTTGCTTGTATGGGTATATTAAGTGAATCGATGCTGTTCTATTATACTATTTGGTGAAATTGTTCAATCTCTCTATCTTTGCTTTACTCTTTCTGTTTCTAATCATTGTTTGTGTTTCTCCCAAATCTCCTTGTCTCTGTCTCTCTTTCTGTCACACACACAGACACAATTATTTATTGTTAGATAGCTTTCTTTTAAAAGCAAGGCTATCCTTGTTGTAATTGTCATTCTTATCTTCTAAATTCATATTGTAAAAGAGTGTCATCTGATAAAAAAATTTTAGTCGTATGTTTGTCTGGGTTTGGCCTAATTTGCCCCATTGTGTTTTCACTATTACAGTCTGCATGGATGGAACATTACCCGGCTATCATTGGCATCGTGGGTATGGGTCAGGAGCAAATAGTTGGCTCATTCAGTTGGAGGTTTGTGAGATTAGACTTGAAATGTCATAATTGAATACTTAATTTATAGTTGTTGTGTCATATTCTGTGCATAATTCATAAATACATGTGTTTGTATATGTTTCTCCTGTTGAATCTTTCACTGACGAAATAAATTAAAATATCTCGTTCATCAAAAAGGAAAGATAAAAATAAAATAAAATGTCTGGCTAATGAAGAATTTGGCCAATGTAACTACAATATCAAGCTGGTGTTTTAACAATTCTTATCCGTGTTTCAGTGTTTCTTGTTGATATTTGTGTCAACAGTATAGTATACCCTTGGCTATCAGGTGATTTTGGAAAAATACGATATTCTCATCTTCAAAGCACATTATGGTTACTTCTCTTTTGAGTAATATTTCTATGATAATGAATATCAAATGTAAAATTCTAAATATTTCAGCTCTTTTTGGTCCTTGGTATATCTCCAGTACGGTTCAAGGCTTTTCAGGGACAGCTCTATGATACTCTAAAATTTTGTCTTGTTAATCGTGTAGTTATTATCATTATCACCATTATTATTAGATTATGCCACTTTCTGGTTAATGCTGGCTGCACAAGGTCTCACCTTCAAATACTCTGATGGTGTTATTTATTGAAGAATTAAATTATTCAAATATCTTGTTCTTGTGGCAGGGAGGTGGATGGTGTAACAACATTAGAACTTGTCTTTACCGGAAAAAAAGCCGGCATGGATCCTCAGCATACATGGAAAAGGAAATAGCGTTTACGGGAATACTGAGCAATAAAGCTGAATATAATCCTGGTTTCCTCCCAAACTTGAAATTATCATGCGTTATTTCTGCCTTTCTCTTGCCTGAGCTTGCTTGACCATTGTGTTGTTTATATGGGTTTGCAGATTTTTACAACTGGAATAGAATAAAACTCCGTTACTGTGATGGTGCCTCTTTTAGCGGGGATAGTGAAAATCAGGTTTGTAATAGAGATGAATGTTGTAACCTTAAAACTACCAGCCCATCCCAAATAGTTCCCTAAAAGGCATATTGCATGCTCTGAAAAAAAATGCTGTAGATCTTGTTGCTCAATTTTTATGAACAAGTTCCAAAAATCTAATTAACCTTTTCCCATGATTTATGTGGTGTCTTCATCCTATATCAGTGATAGCTGCAAATGAAAGAAGTTATGTTTTCACAAGAGAGAGTGAGAGAGTGGTTTTCATTCTTTTCTTTATCCACGCATTGAAGTGGCTGAGTTTATTGTATGTCTAAATGACTTGATTGGAAAATGCAAATTTGTATCTAAAAATGCAGGGTTGATTCCTAATTCTTATTTTTTGTTTGAGTCCACTATATGTTAACATATAGGATTCTGTTTCTTAGGCTGCACAGCTGCAATTTAGGGGACAACGTATATGGTTGGCTGCAATGGAAGAATTTATGTCAAAGGGAATGCGCTCGGCAAAACAGGTTTATACCATCATTATTTGGCTCTGTTTTCATCTCATTCTCATTTATTATCTTATTTCACACATTATTAATTGTACTGCAGGCTCTTCTTTCTGGGTGCTCTGCTGGGGGACTAGCATCTATTTTACACTGTGATGAGTTTCGAGGTTTATTTTCAGGCAATACTAAAGTGAAGTGCCTAAGTGATGCTGGAATGTTTCTTGATGCGTAAATACTATCTCTTGATGCTCTTATAGTTCCAGCAATATTAATATGTAGATTTTTTCCTTAGCTTAGTTATTAATGCTTACAATTTCCATTGATAATCCTACCTGGAATTGCAGGGTTGATGTATCTGGTGGGCGCACCCTCAGGAAATATTTTGATGGTGTGGTAGGCTCGCAGGTAATATTGCTTTGCTTTCTTTCTATTTCCTCTTTCTTGATTCATTATATAGAGTATGGCATAGTGAATGTTTGATGGCAATCATAATTATTGGGGAGAAATCAATAAACACATTAACATGACCTTGTGCACAGACTCAAATTCATGACATATATGCCAAGTTAGTGCTTTAATGTTATTAGTGTCAGTGTCTTAGGGAATGCGGGTCGGATGTACCACATGACCAAGAGTCATTGTGCTCATGCTTGTTAATTGAATTTTTCATGTTTCGACTCCCTTAATCTTTGTTGTACAAGCTTGGATCATTTGACATGGTAGTAACACATACTGAATTTGTATAATTATTACAGGGAGTGAAAAATACTCTGCCACGTTTTTGTACTAACCACCTAGATCCAACTTCGGTAACCTCTTTTCCTTGACTTATTTTGAATGAATCTGTAGAAACACATAATTGTGTTGTCTGTCATTTACTATTAAACTGACTTCACTCTTTTGTCCTTTTTTTTTTTCCCTTTATCAGTGCTTCTTCCCTCAGAACTTAGTTGCCAACATTCAAACCCCACTTTTTATTCTCAATACAGCCTATGATTCATGGCAGGTAATTCTTCTTTTTAATATATTTCTCTTTTGATCCATCTAACAACTCATATTATATAAATTATCTTGCATTATGAGCAACAATATGCCTTGAGTGACAAAGTAGGTGAATTAAGTGATAAATTTTCCACATGAAATCAGATTCAATCCAGCCTAGCTCCAACTTCAGCAGATCCCTCAGGCTATTGGCATGATTGTAGATTAAATCATGCAACATGTTCCCCAGCCCAGATCCAATTTTTGCAAGGTGATTTCAAAATTAAGAACTTGCTAGCTTGAGCTTCTGAATTCATGTTGGCTTCAATACGTGATAACTAAAATTAATCTACTTATTAAAAGGCATTTATTTGTTTGATGGAACAGGGTTCAGGAATGAAATGCTGAATGCAATAAATCGCTTCTCATTGTCTAAACAAAATGGGCTGTTTATAAATTCATGTTTTGCTCACTGCCAATCAGAGAGGCAGGACACTTGGTTTGCTGATAATTCTCCTGTTATCGGAAACAAGGTATGCCTGACCTAATTGATTAGGTTTGACTTTGGCACATCATGACCATAAACCTCCAGAAATATATGTCCTCACAGATAAATTTGTATACGTATGTATTTGTGCACTTGTACATTTGTGTGTTTCTTGTTTATTTGAAGTGGCCCACATAGCTTGCTATAATAATACATTTGACTTCAGAATTTCCATCGACCTTTCCATCAGCTTAGCCAAAGTCCCATCTTGGATGAATCACAGCGCTCCATATGACATTGACCTCATTAAGACTCCCCAGATGTCTTGATTCCAAAAAAACTCACCTTGACAAAAACTGGAGGACATGCCTTTAAGCTAGTAGCCTTAAGACGAGTTTTCTTATAATCTTATATTGCTTATTAACAGATTTTAACCAAAGAAGATGTTGAAGTTATTATTATTATTATTTGTAAGTTTCAGAAATACCCATAGACTTTGAACCCACAACCTTACCCTCCATTCGTTCTTATTACTTGCATTTTGAATCATATTCCTCTGTTCTATTTCATTTGTTTAGTAAAGATAAGAGGTTCAAAGTACCTAAAATTATATAATTGCTGGTATTTAGGCCATCGCGCAAGCTGTTGGAGACTGGTATTTCGACCGAACAAGCGTTAAAGCCATTGACTGTCCTTATCCTTGTGACAAGAGTTGCCACCATCTGGTTTTCAGACAAGCCTAGTTCTACCGATTGGTTTATTCACATGATACCTTACTGAGTAATATATTTAGTTCCATTAGATATTGAAACAACTGAGCAAGTCAGTTGAATTTGAAGATGACAATAAAAGATGAAGGTTGCTGAAAAATGCTAATGTATCCAGCGCCTTTTGCATTGATTTTATAGCAATTTCATGTGTTTATATCTTCAACTATGTTGTAATTGTGATAATTCATTTTTTACAATTAGCCAATGAGACAAGTTGCATATACTTATGCTACTGCTACTACCCGTCCATGTCCTTAACAGAGTTGTTCACCAGAAATATTACATTTCTATTGTAAGTCATTTTCTCTGAAGCAGAACAAACTAAACTCTTGTAGGTTTTGTTTGGTTGAGAGAGAGAGAGAGAGAGAGAGAGAGAGAGAGGAATGATGGATGGTTACGATGTTTCTCAATATCTTGTGTAATGGTGGGCTTGAACCTGGAGTTTCTTTGCTGTGACACAAAGGTTCATAGTGTGCTTATAACTTATAAGTTGTGGCTTTGCTTATGATCTCCACTTATAAGTTCATGGTCTTGCCAATAATTGGCAAAGCTCAATCTCAGTACGTAATTGCCTTATCTTTGTTACTGAGCAATGATTGGCTGGTCACTGGTGTAATTTAATTCAGGTTCAATCTGCACAAAACTTGGGACAAAAGGTTAGCATCCCCAAATAATTCAGAAGCTATCTCCAATCCTGCAAAGAAGTTAAATTATACTAGCCATCTATTGACAAAGTTTGGCTTTTATGTTTTTACCTCCCTAGGAATTTGAGTGGTTCTCAGGAGACCCGTGCATTGAGTTTTGCACCAAAATCTTATTCCCATATGTAATTTTTCTGGATTGTTAGCTCTTTCCTAATAGTAGAAGTCTCATCTGGTTCTATGTTGTTATTAAAATATGTTTGCAACTGGACAAAGAGTTCATTTCTTTAATTTTGTAACAATGATTGTTGCAAGAGTTCAGACTCATGGTTATTGGGTGTCCTGGAAACAATTTGTCTCAATTATTGGGTAGGATTGTAACAATGATTGTTAAAAGAGCTGAGACTCATCTCTAATTATTGGGTTGGATTGTAGGATTCCTTGTCATTAACCCCATAATCATCTGTCTGATGAATAATTTGGAAATTAAAGTGTTGCTTTCTGGTGTCAAGTTGTTTTGATGTTTATTCTGCATCAATCACCATTAATGTGAGGTGAATATTAAGCACTAAGCAGGTTTGTTATTTTTGAAACATGATTCAAGTCAAAAGGAAGACAGCCAGATATGTTGTATCATGGGAAAACAACAAGAAAGCTCGAAACCAAGTAATCATATTTTAAATTTTCTAATAGATGTGTATAGAGCTCATAGTAGCAGGAGTCTAAACCTAAAGTTGACCTAAGTTTCCTGAAACCGGCTATTTGCAATTAAATAACTTCTTTTTTGTATGCATAAATGTGTTAATATGGCTTTGGTGTCTCTGAAATACATTAAGTAGCCAAACAACGAATTTTGCTTTGACAGCCAACAATTCGAATTAAAAAATCTTAATTCCCATTTACACAACCTAAGTTCAGGTTACCATAAATTAACAATTATCATAGTAATGCAAGGCAAGGATGAGACCCATGTGTAATTCCCAGGCTCACTCCAAAAAGAAGTATTGAGGTTATAAAAATGTTCTACATCACTCTTTATATTACCTACTCTTGGTTTTCATGACTAATACCATAGTGGAGTAGCAAATTATAAAGTTTTTACGTGTAAATGCTACCGAGTATGATTTTTTTTTTTTTTCATATATATATATATATATATATCTTAAGAAGGTCATACTTAGCATATAAATCTGTCTCTTTTGCAAGGTCTACAAGGGATAATGAGTAGGCAATTATACACCCAATTTTTTTGTTTTTGTTTTTTTGGAAGAGAATAATTCCCACTTTCTTTTCTATACTTAAAAAAGAAAAAAGAAAAAAGAAAAATTGGCACTTGGATTGCTACATATCACCTATGTGGAAGAATTTTGCTTCTTTTGGTATGCATAAAGTACTCCACCCCACCTTTCTCCGGCCACTCCCCCTCTAACAAAGCCTTCAATAGGCACTTTGAAATTGGTGTGTGTGTATTGTGTAGTCTTATTCACCTTGATTTCTACATCATGCATGTGTATCTTTCATCCAGAACATAATATTCTCATAATGTATATATCATCATCGCTGCTGTCATCATTAGTACAATCATTGTCACATTCATATTCCTAATCAATTTTTAAAATAATTTGATCTGTGCCGCCTTATTATACTCAAAGAAAAGCTAAGATTCCAAAGTGTTTATACAATTAAGGTTCAAAACTTGCCAACCACAATGCTGCCATCTCAAATAGGCTTTGCTGCAGCACAAAGCTTTTTGTTCCTTTCCTATGCAGATGATTGTAGGACCCCTACAGATGTATCCAATAATTTGGTTCACATGTGCTTGACATATATATATATATATATATATAAATGTGTGTGTATGTATTCATTCATATATGTGTGTGTGTGTATATATATATATATATAAATGTACTTAAAAAATTTATCATTGCTTGCAAAGAAAGGAAGAGACATTGACATATTCTATTGAGATTGAGGGAGATTACTTTAATGCTTGCACATGGATGAACAAAGACGCCGGTGCCTTTTGTGTACGTGAGAGATAAATGAAGGGTGACCTTCAATTGGCGGTCCTTGTACTTTCTTACTCCATAAATTAATGTCATTTCATGTCTTAATTCTTTCTTTATGGCAGATCTTATATTTTTATTAAGTAGTTTTTTTTTTTTTTTTTTTTTTCATGGTGAAACACTTTTTTGAGTCAACCTTCTCTGATGCCAAGGAACAAGAAAGAATAACCGGGAGATGATTTAAAGTGATTTTATGAACACAAAAAATTGTCACAACATTAAGATGTCAGTTCTCATAGGTCAAGGTAAAACCAAATAAAATATTAGTTTGGGACACACCATAACTAAAAATAAAAATGTTGTGAAAATGTTATAACATTTTGTTGTGTTTCTAGACTTTCTCGATAAATTAACATGGCCAATTGCACTTTTATTAGGATTGTAATATTTGCACATATTTTTTCCAAACTTTTAGTACACACCTAATATCTGCATCAGTAATACTAATAATCACATATAATTAACACATATGTTGACTTCAATTCAAAATCATGAGCACAAATGAAAGGAGTGTGCACGAAAGATGTATATTTGTGATGTGCATATAATGTTTTCTTTTGCATGATCACCCCTAAATTGCCTTGTCCATGAGTTTGATAATATTAACTTTATGAATATTATTTTTACCAATACCATCTCATGGGACTTGCTACTATACATTTTGTCCCCTTTAGCAAGATTTAACTATTTTTCTTTAAAAGAAAGAAGTTTCTTCAAGGTAAATTCACCTTAAAGGGACCCCTCCTTAGTCCTTAAAAATCATTATCAGTGATTTCTATCATGTTCTACTGAGATATCAAACTCTCCTTTCTCTCTTGAAGTTTCTGCATCAATAGATGCCCTTTGAAAGGACCCCATTCTGTTGTTCCTAATAGCATTGTTAAAATTTTAGGCCCACATCACAGTAACCGTGCACTGGTATCCTCTTAAAATAAATGGCACAAAATGGATTAGTGGTACAGAAACTTGTCACCTTGCAATATACTGTACACTTAAATATCCTCATTTCCTTGCACTGAAAAGTCTGAAATGGATTTTTTATTTTTTGCTTCACCTTGTCCTTAAGATAATTTAAGGTACTGCAAAAAAGCCTCGTAGACAAGGAATTTATGGTATTTATCAGCTTGAAGGTCATTTCCAAAATTGTTCATGACTAGCTGGTTGATTGCTAAAGTTTGCTGTGGGGCTTTTGCGTCTCTTATTCATTTAGTTGGATTTTCCACCTATATATGCTTGGCAATATGAAATATATTGGCAACATCATTCTATAGTACTTTTTCTGGTTGAGGTAAACACTAAACCAAAGGAAAACTATTATTTCTTGTCTTAAGCCATTGAGTCTTGAAGGGGTATAAGTGACTTAAAGACTGTCAAAGAGTGAAAACCATCTCTATCTGTAGGGAGACAGTGATAGACACCCATTTATGAAAAATGGTCCATTGAATTTTGCATTAGAAAAGAACATACAGAATTTTTTTTTGTTTATTTTTCAATATGAAAAGGATCATGACAGAAAGAGATTGATTATATTAAAGTGAAAATAAATCCAGGAATCAAAAGATATGGATATGTAGTAGAGAGTCACAATCACATTGGACTTCGATTTAAGAAGGAGAGCGCACAACTTTCATGAGTTTTTTTTTTTTTTTTTTTTTTTTTTTTGGGTACAAAATATATAAAGAGCTTTTTATTGTTGATAAATGAACTTACATCATGTGAATCCAAATTAAGGATATAAACCGAAGATCCAGCAACAAGCCTTATTCAGTATCTCTACTGTGTTTAATGGAAAAAGCATATAACACAAGCTCAAATAAATCACAAATATTTTTGTAAAACAAAAGGCTAGGAAGATTTGTATCGGACACATTTACAACTCAAAAGAAAATGTCTATAGCACACACCTGTAACCAGAAAACCATCCTTCTCCAAGCTTCATCTCAAACTGAACTTTGTGACCCCTCTCCTCTCTTATATTAAGAGGGTGTCACAACTTGCATATTAAGTACATGCTAAAGGGTTTGTCCAAAAGCTACAGCAAGTCTCTGGAGGTCCTTGGTATATATATCTGAAGCTGGCAAAGCTTGTTGATACTGGTTATGATGCCAACTAGTACTTGACCCGTCTGTCATGAAGCTGGTTTCGGGTTTAATCTCACTGCACATAGGTTGAGAGATTTGATTCTGTAGTGCGGTTCCCATCAGAAATGGTGTATGGAGACATTCAGACCATTTGATGTCTTCAGTATCACCTTCTAAGGGATGAGCATGGTCTTTATCAGATTTTACATGATCTGTCAGTCCCCAAGAGAAAGCATGGTTCTCAAAGAAGTTACTGCTGCTTTGCAATTCCATACTACTACTGCTTCCATTGCTGTTGCTGCAGTTGTTACTGAAAGTACTACTTTCCCAGTTGTGTATTCCATTGACATCACCAGAGCCTAAGGAAGGATTGTTGTCTGAGGGAAGGCTTACAGAAGGTTTTACAATTGAGCTTGACATGGAATGGAGCATTGAGGAAGTCATACTAGAATTATAGTCAGAAATCATTTCAGAAGACCTGGAATTAGGATTGAAGCATAGAGAAGTATTGGGGTGGACAGAAAGCCTTATATCAGGCCCATAATTCAAGTGCTGAAAAGAGAAATACCCCACCAAATCAGAAGGCCTGCAACTGGTGCTTGAGGTTTCATGGGAAGTACCACTACCACCAAACCTATCTAGGAAGAATTCCTGTGTAGCTGGAGTGGTTGTCAAACTATTGTTGCTGCCACTGCTGTTTTCAAACTTTGAGCTTGAAGAAGCATCAAGTGTGTATCTTTCTGTAGCCATTGGAGGTGGCTTTGGGTTTTTTGCCTCGATGAGATTTTGTTTATTGGATCCTATAGAGGTTTTCTCATTACTTTTGTTGGTTGTTGGTAGCATGTCTTTTTCATTCTCAACCTCAGAAAGCGGTTTGTGAGTGTTGGGGTCAATGCCTCTTTGCCTAAGCTTCTTCTTAAGGCAAGAATTCCATAAGTTTTTAATCTCATTATCAGTTCTTCCTGGTAACTGAGCTGCAATCTGAGACCACCTGGTGATTTATAATACATTTATGACAACATGAGTGATAATTCAAAATGTTAACAGTGTGAATAAAGAAGAAGAGTAACAGTTGTATCTGAACTGAACAGTAAGGGAAAGAAAAAACCACCTGTTGCCAAGAACTGCATGGAGTTCAATGATCAGATTCTCTTCCTGCTGAGAGAATGCTCCTCGCTTTAAATCAGGCCTCAGGTAGTTAATCCACCTTAACCTGCAGCTCTTGCCACACCTTTGCAAGCCTGACAATATATGTCATACAAAAGTAGAATGAATTTTGTTTAGTCCTTAAGATTCTTTGGTGTGCATCACATTGACAACCATATAAAGTATGTAACAAAGATAAACAGTACCTGCAAGTTTAGGGACAGAACTCCAACACCCATGTCCATGCTTGGTAATATAATTCAGAAGTTTCTCATCTTCCTCAGGAGACCACAGGCCTTTCCTTAGTTTCTGCTTGTAACAGCAAGAGTGTCTCCCCATGTGGAGTCCAATCAATAACTTCAGTGCTGGAAAAAAACTTTTTATAAAAGTGGAGCAAAGTTTTGTGCAGGGACAGTCCTTTCTGAATTGTCAGCAACAGGAGAGAAGGCTTAGAATATGAATTCTAGGAAATGGGAAGCTGGATTATGAGAGAGAGAGAGAGAGAGAGCTTAAGAAAATGAAATGGCAGGCTGGTAGGGAATCAAATTAATAGGAAGAGCCTCATAGAGAGAAGCCATACTCAAATTCAAGAATCAAGAGGGGGATTGGAGATTTTGGTTTTGAATTTTATTATAAAGTCTATAAATAAAAGCTTTCCTGAGTTAGAATCCTCTCCATTTACTGCCTAGTATTACCAAAAAAAAAAGATACTATTACAAAGTGGGGTCCATCATGTATGGACGGTCCAGATGACACTGGACACATCCAGTGGATTGAGAGGAGCATGGAGGAGAAGAAGAAGTTAGCTTAGCTCCAATAATTTGACTTGCGTATGTCTCATCAAGGTTTGAGAATTTAAGACTTTGGCAGCACTGGTGGGGCATTTTCTTGACAGATATTTATTATTATTTTTTATTGGAAAAGATTTTATTTTATTTAAATATTTTTTTAAAAAGGGACTTGAAATAGTTTTATATATGTATTGGAAGTGAACTTAACCAAGTCCAGGCAAAAGAAGTTTGCTAAAACAAGATTTTTATAACAGGAAACAATAAATTTGTAGTTTGTTTAAAGTTTTAAGCAATATACCCTTTTTCATCCTAGCTAGTCTATCCAGAGAATCCTAAAGTAAAAGTAGCCACAAGATTTTGACAAAGGAAAAATTTCTTGTACACAAGTAATAATAACCTTGTGACTAGATAAATTTGCAAATATAGTATACTGCATAAAATTGATGATAAGTTAAGGGCAACTATTTTTTATTTATTTAAATGTGGCAGAGAGTGGAATTTTCTGAACACTCCATTAGTAGTAGTATACTAGTACTCTCTGATTACTCCTTTCTTGACTAGCTTTTGTGTCAGGTTGCTTCTTCGGGTATATTGACCTTCTTTTACTTCAGCTTTTTCAGCAATTCCCCCAAGGCATGATCACTTTGAAAAGTTTCATAATTGGGTGCTATGAGCTATCCACATATAAATAAAAGGTTGTTCCTTTTTATTTAAACTCAAATACCACCAGCTCTCCAAATCATTCATGTTTTCCAATTTGAAATATTTCCCATTCTTTCTTTTTTAATGTCTATTTTTTTATATTGATTGTTTGACTTCATGAAAGTGGTATAGATAATTGTGTGAAATGCTAAAGCCAAAATAAATTAAAATGGTAAACTGGCATACTCCTCTTCTATCTACATATATAGGCCATTCACCATAATGTAGTTGTCCTTTCTTCATTTTAAGTATGCATTCTGAAAGTTGAATGGAGACAAACTAGGATGAATTATCACAAGTTTAGTGGTATACTCAACATGACAATTTTAATTGCACAATGCCATTGATGGCTCTTATGAAAGTCTGAATTCATTGAACACATTTGTAGGATGAGCCATTCAGTGTTTGTGATAGTTTAGATTTGAAATGATATTTTAAACCTAATTATTTTAAAATACATATAAATAAAGCTTGAATTCATCCATGAATTTCTTTTTCATATTTTATTCAAATTAATTAAACTAAAAATCCAAATCCAAATCCTTTTCTTCAAATCATATTCTTCCATCCAAATGAATCCATATATAGTTGATTGTCACTATTGCTACATAATCACATTATTGCACCACCAAACGGGTCATCAGCAAAAGCTTGTTTTAGAGTTTTTTTTTTTTTTTTTTTTTTAATTATTATAAAAATCAGTTTTTTATTGCCTGACTTGATTTTCAATTCCCTCTTGTATCATTAGAACCAGTTACTATAGTCACCGACTCAACATGGAAGGCAAGGGTTACACTTCTGAAATAAAATAAGTGATCCTTTGGATATATTTTATTTCCTATTGATTGTCAACATGGGGAAAGCCAAAGGTGACAATTAGGGTATGTAATGTGTCTGACTCAAGAAAAAATTGATAAACTTTAACTTAACAAATAAACTAGCTAATTCTTTTTTATCGAATATCTTCCAGGTAAAGTTATATCAAAGTATTATATTTACAAATTTATCATTTATTTATCTTCTTTTTTCCTTTAAATAAGTAAAATTACCATCTCTTTTTCTTATGCTAGGTAAGTGGTGCATGGCATACAAATATCCAAACTAGTAATGGTTTCCTCAATATTTATTTATTTCCTTGAACACAATTAAACTCTAGAAAGAACCTTCACCTCCATAATAATACTAATTATCAGTATTATAATAATATCAATAATTAAAAAAAAAAAAATCCTGGCTTTTGATGATAACCTGTCTCCTTGTTCTGACATTATTATGAAGCTTCGTCCTTGACCTTAGCATATCCTAATTCAGCCATCCTATTGGAATATTGAAACTTTAAAAAAAGAACTCACGAGAAGATGCTTGTAATCTCTATACCTCATCATGTACTCGTAATCTTATCTTTATATATAGTACCATATATATGAGCTGTTCTGTGAAGTCAACCATTAATTGTTGAATGTTTATTCCTGCGTTCTTTGTTTCTTCATCTGTTACTAATATGTTGGCATCAATATTTACTGTCAATCAATGGAGAAGTGGGTGTTTCAACAATTCATTTTAATGAAAAAAAAAAAAAAATACTAGTATGTACCGGATTAGGATGTTGTTTTTGATAATATTAATTTATTTGTATTTTTTATTAATCTGTTTTTGATGTCTTGGTTATAGGGAATGAATCTCTGTCATCAAATGATTAGGAAGTGTGAATATATGAATAGTTTAAAGTTAACTTGGTCCAAACTCCAACGAAAGACACATATTTTTCCTTTACCTTGCTCTGTACAGGTAGAGAATCCTGTCAACGGCTTAGTGATGACCAAAATTACTTTATCTTCAAGACACACTAATCATGGATCGGGTCTATGATACACGAGAATATATAATTATCTTATAATGTAATACAATTTATGAATTTATTTTATGAATTTATTACAAATAATATATTATAATTAATTGTTTTTAAAATAAATATACCCACTTAATAAATAAGTATTTTAACAATTAACAATTTTTACTTAAAAAATATAATTAAAAAATTGATAGAAAAAAAAAAATGACATGCGGTGGCACAATATGAGTTTACAAAATTAAATGTAACGTTTCCATTATCATATATATATATATATATAGTATGAATAGATAAATAGGGCTGGATGGTTACACTAGTAGTTATATGGCTCAATGCCATTGTCCAATTCTCCCCATGAAGGAGAACCCACATTCAAATCCCCTTTATTGTAATATATATATATATATATATATATAATTATAGCCAAAGAATAGTAAGGACAAATCTAATCCAGAATCACTCATAGTTTTTGGTATGTATATGTCTCACAAATGGCTGAGCTGGATTCCTTTGAGGAGGCTTAATATTTCAGGAAATCCTTAACTGGAGGCGTCCCCCCCCCAAAAAAAAAAAAAATTCCCCAAGTTTTTCTGTAGCAAGAAAGAAACGTTGAATAGGATTTGCATAAGAAGGGCTGTGGGGTTTTGCCAATAAGAATATGTGATATTACTCCTTGTAGGTCCATGCCCTTGTAGCTCTTGGCTATTATTTAGATGATTAGATCCAAAGTACACAGACAAAAAGGGGGGAACCATTTGAGAGTAGAATAGAAAGGCTAAACTAAATGAAATGTGAGAGGTTTCCAAATTCATCTATTCCTAAGCTGTAATGACAATGTGACCTTTGTACACTGTAGGAGGTTTCCCTTTGGATACATGCTGCATATTAGTGTCATTTGAGCCACAATCAACAGTTTTTGTTGGCTACTTCTAGGTTGAAATTTAAGGTACAATCTGAACACCCCCCAAAAAAATAAAAGTATAAGCAAGAAGATGACTTGTATGACTCTTTGGCATAGGACTGTATGCATCAAGTTTTGGTTATGATTTGATTTCATAGAAATCTTCCATTAGGGGATTTTCCTTCAATTGCTGCCAACACATATATTCTGCAGAAAGAAGCCTATGTTTCTGATTAAGTTTTTTATACCTTGTGCGAATTGTGAGCCATCTAGTGGCAGTTTTTGCTAACAGCTAGCACTACTCTGGAAATTTTCATCATTCAAACAAGAGGGAATGATGACATCTAAGTAAAGTGAAGCCATGATTTGCAGCTTACAAAAGGCTTATAAATATGTTGTTGATGGGAATTTGTGAATTGAAATTCATGAAGAGAGAGATTTGGAAGATATGATCAAAAAGTCATTTGAAAGAAAGGGAGACATAATCCATATGCCCTTGAAAAATGGAGATACCTCTTTCCATTATCCTTAAAGCCATATTTTTTTCCTAAGCTTATTCAAATATATGCAACTAATTGACAAGAAAGAGCAACTGTTCCTTCATTTAACCAGAAAACACTTATTGCTTAGTCCTTTTTACTTAAATTATCTATTGCAAAGAAATTTACCATTTTGCAGGTTATTGGAATAGGTCTTACCACCAATATGTAGTTCTTGTGTACAAACTTTGTGAATGGTTCTCTCAACCTACACTATCAGTTTTTTGCCTTGCCTAGTATAATTATGTCATCTTTTAAAAAACCACATATTCCTCATAAAAGGATCATGGTTATTGCAACTTGCAAAAGCAAAATATTGTTATGTGATCAATACAATGAAGACTTAATCTTAGTTAAATTTTTTGCCATCTCCTTTAAGCTCATGAAAGAGAATCTTCCTTAAGTAATTGTCCTAGTTTTGATGACTAGGAAGTTCCATTGCAACTATCAAAAAAGAGAACTTTTGGGAAACATCCCACATTGTTTTGCCTAACAACTGAAACTAATATGGTTCAAAAAAGTTTCATTTGAGATGACCCTAAATGTATCCTACTCAATTGGCCCATTAACACTAGTCAAAAACATAAGCACATGGATATTTCATAAGTTTTTGCTAATCACAACTAAGCTTAATTATCTTTGTCTTGTCAAAGCAATGAATGATGATGACAGAAACATGAGTGTCACTATCATGACTTTGCTTACCATATATGGAAGCTTAAGATCTCAATAACAATCATTATAAGTTAAAAAACCACTATTCATTCCCCCATTAACCCCCAGGGTTATTAATATATTAGGTTTGAAGCATCTAAGCATCTTAAAAATAGTTCTAGCCTTTTGATGTTTGTAAAGTTGAAAATGAGAGGAAGGTCCAAATAACAGTGGAAATTGACTTCAAGACGAAGGCAACATAATAAGAAGTTTTTTTTAAAAAAAAAAAAAAAAAAAAAAAAAAACCCAATTATGTCCCTCAGCAAAAGCCTTAAACCCTTTAAACCCCATCAATTATCAAAAGTTTTGTCTGGTTGAAATGCTCCCCTTGTACCCCATCCTTGCATAATTACTTTTCTGCTTTTGCTTTATAGTGGGAAATGATAGTCAACTTTATTGCCACACTTACATCATTACTTTTAATTTTGGGAGAGAGTTTATGCCCCTAAATGGACTGTTTGAGATTCTAATGGGGGTTGCTGTCAGGGTTGAGTCTTCTCAATCAGTGTGAATTTAGAAGTAGTGTCAAGCCCTCATTGGCTCATGCTTAACAGATTTCGATTAAAGGTGTCTAATCAAATCCACAAAGGGAGAACATGCAAGAAAACTGGTGCTAACACTTTAATATCTAACCCATCTCCCTTTGGCCAAGTAGATGGTCACTCTATAATTCAATTCCTTCACACACAACAACCCAAAATTTGTGTCCCAAAACTACCCTTGACATACCATTTCCCATCATCATCTTCTGGTGTTGACTTAGTTATTGACCTTAATCAGAGGGCTTATTGGTTATGCCATTGTTTCCTTTTTCTATACTATTTACATGCTAGTTTTTTAGATATTTTCTTTCCAACAAAGTCACAAGTTTGTTCTTGTACTAAGCACTCAATTAAAAACTTAATTCTAGCAATGCCATCATTAGTACTGACAAAAAGTTTGCCCTGTTAAATGAACTTAAGGTGAGTGATAGAGATACAAACTACACAATTTCTCAAACAGATTCCTTATTGTACGTTAGAATTGTGGAAAAAGATTTAGCATATTGCTCAATGAATACCACTGTACAGAAGAGGCCTATCCTATATATAGACAGGACAATTTACCTAGTAGTACTAGTAGTAAAATTTAGTACAGTAGGAGTATAGTACTAGTAGTAAAATTTGGTGCAGTAGTACAGTGGGCCTAAGAGTGGACTTGGCCTGATACAATGCACTAACATATGTGTTTCATGCCAATACTGCAATCTGAATTATTTGCAATGCCTTACAGGCCCTGTTGTTTTCCTTTTGTTTCCTGCTACAGTGCTTACTGCTAAGCATAGAAGAAGGACCGTGACATGGGTTGCTTCATTGATTTTAAATTTCATCATCATTGACATAAGTATTGGCTTATGTACTCAAGTCAGCAGGACTAAAGTTTTGAATCTATATTTAAAAAAATTAATGTTTTTTTGATTCCATCACAAGAAAGAACTGTAAAAGAATATCTAGAACCTGTGGAATAGTACATCATTCAGAGGTGTAGTTCTCTCAAAATTTGACAATGGAAAGCCTGTAGATCTCCCAATACTAGTCCTCCTTCTATAGCAAAATTCCAGCTCATGCGGGCCTAAGTAATTAATGAACTTTGCAAGCTTTAGAAATAGTTTTTCTGTCACTAGCTAGAACGGTTGTAACATTTTCTCCTTGCAAAATTCTTTCTATAGTTCTAGTTTCATCATACAATGTGATCTCTTGAGTTGCCTTTATAGTGTTCATTGCGTCTTGATGTACCAAGAGTGTGTTCCAGAATCTTGATTAAGGCATAAATTCCATTTCCTGTACCTAATCGGATGTTACGTGATCTAAAGCAAACCCAACGCTTATAGCTGTTAAATTCTTTATACCCGGTTTTATATTGTAGAAGATTCAGAAACATTGACTCATTTATGCTAAAATTAAAGGCAAGGAGCTGCTTTTATAGGTGACGAAAAGTTGGGCTTTTGCGACATCGACATGAAGTAGGTTAGAGTTCCTAGATTATAAACATTCTTTTCTTACAAACTGCATGTGAATGGAGAAATCCAGTTTTTTTTTTTTTTAGAGAAAAATGGAGAAATCCAGTTTAAGCGTGTATGTACATTCCCTTTGGTCTCTCTCTTTCTTTTTTTTTTCTTTTTTTTTTTTTTTTTTTTTTTTTTTTTTTAAAGAATGGCTTTGGTCTCTCTTAGTTGTAAATACCATGAAATGATTCATAGGTAATATCTTACTCTTTTGGTCTTTCTTGCATGAGTTATTACTCTTTTGGTGCTGAAAAAATGTTGAACAAAAGAAATTAGAACTTTTTTCTATTTTAAGTTCATTACTTAGTCATGAAAGGTACAAGTTTGATTCAATTTCTGCACCCAAAAAAAAAACTTGTCCACCTGCACATAACTCAAGCAGTGAAGGAAAAAACCCATAAAAGTTTGATTCCACATTTCATAATAAAACCAGGCTGTATCCTGTAAGAACAAAGGTAGCACAATTGTGATTAGTCTCATATGTATTCAAAAAAACATACGACGTACCCACAAATGTGAAAATGGGTCAATTTTTCCCATATCACTTTACTTGTTTTGATATTAAATATTTTCACATTTTATAATGTTTACTATTTTGCAATAAAATAATTGGTTTATTTCGGTCAAAGGAAAAATCACAGGCAAAAAACTGTAAAATGTTTTGCACATGAAAAATGGGTAAAAACATTATTTTACACTTTCTTCCGTCAACCAAATAGGATTCAAAATAATTTCAACTAGTAGCATACCCATGCGTTGCGCGTGATAATTTTTTTAGAATGATTTCATTAAATATTTTATTAATACTATAATTTTAGTTATTAACAATTGATTTTTCATTAGTTTTTTAAGTTAATAAAAACCTTAAATATACATTTTTTTTTTTACCTTTACACACACACACATATATAGTGAATTTTTACACATATCTCTAAGAAAACTCTATATATTCCACTTTTTTGGATGCGTAAAATTATAGACTACTACTCCATAATGATAGTGGCTAATTAATTATATATATATATATATATATATATATATATATATATTTTTTAGTGATCTCATTTGTAACACTTCTTTCCATTATCATATATTTACTAACTGATGATTTGCATAACAAAGATGATAAATGAGAGGTAGCATTATTCATTAGATTTTCAAAAGTAATAGTTTATGAAAATTATATATATATATATATATATATTATAAATAAGATTAAATGAAATGTCAAAAAATGGATTTTTAAATTTTCTAACTTTATTTCTTATGTAATTTCTACTACGATCAGAGAACATCTCTTTTTTAGTTATGATAAATATGGTTTCCATGGTTAGAGTTTGATTAGTTTTAAATTTAAATTTAGTACTATGATTGTATTTAATTGTTGATTTAATTTTTTAAGTGAATTTAACGGTTTATGTTACTACACTGTAAAGTTTTTAATGTTCTCCACATGGTAATCTCTATTTTATTTTTTACTTCTCCTTACAACTTCTTTGTTTTCCAATCAACAATTATTAATTGACCTTTTTTTTTTTCTTTATCTACTCTTTATTACTTTGTATTGATTTTTTTTATACCATCTCTCTCTCTCTCTCTCTCCATTGGCAAACTATCATTTTCCAAAATTTGATGACGATTCTATGACATTAAATATGCATTATTAGTTTTTTTTTTTTTTAATTTAGTGTTTCTAACTTGATTTGTTTTGTATTTCATTCTTCTTTTGATGCATTGGGTGTGAGAATGAGTGTTTAATGTGGACAATTTTATTTATTTAATTTAGCAAAAATATTATATTTAAAATTTTTTAAAATAAAAAAGCAGTGGAAATATAAATAATTTAATGAAATATATGGAGGATGTAGCTGAATTTAAATGTTAAATAAAATGGTATGAGAAAAAAATAAAAATAAAATACATAACAATAAACACTAACTTATCCAAATAATTCTATGTAATATAATAATAGTACATTCTTATATACTATTTTTAATTATTTATAATGCAATATGATAATATTTAACAATCAAAGTCATAAAAAAAATAAAAATAAAAACTTAAAACACAAAACTAAATCCCATCAATAAAAATAGAGTTCTAAAGAATACAAAACTCTATCAAGCTAAAATAGAGATGCAAGAAAAATAAAAATAAAAATACACCAAACAAATTGAGGGAGAAAGAGTGGGAAATAACCACTTTTTTGTGAGAGAAAATTATGTAAAGAATGGAAAAGTGAATGAAAAATTTATACTAAGAATGTGATAATAAAAAGAAAAAAAAAATAAAGGAAGACAAAAGGAAAGAGGAAGAGAAGGAGAAAGGATAGAGAAAGTGTAAAGAGAATGAGAAAGGTTAAAGAAAGTGTAAATGTAAAAAAAAAAAAAAAAAGTACAATTTGACAAATACAATTTTCTTTTATTTGAATTTAAGTAAAACATTACATTTTTTATTTTTTAAAACAAAAAGAGAGAGAAAATATAAATAATTTAATGATAAGTAGGATGTGGTTGAATTTCAATACTGAGTAAAATAGAAGAGTAGAAAAAAAAAAGAAAAATTAAAAGATATAATAATTATCCAAATAATGCTATGTAATGGAATACTATTTTATTTTTATCAACTATCTTTAATTTTTTATAATGTAATCAGATAAAATTTAACAATCAAAGAGCAAAATAATAATAATAATAACTTAAAACACAAAACTAAATCATATCAACCTAAATTAGAGTTCTTAAAAACAAAAAAAATTTATCAATCTAAAGCGGAGATGCAATAAAAAATAAAAATCCACCAAAATATTGAGAGAGAGAGAGAGAGAGAGAGAGAGAGAGAGAGAGAGAGAGAGAGAGAGAGAGAACCTTTTGTGAAGAAAACTATGCAAAGAATGGAAAATAGTGACAACTTTATAGTAAGAGGGAATGGATAAGAAAAGACAAATAAAGGAAAATGAATTGCAATATTAAAGTAGAGGGTGGTGGGAAGAGGAAAAGATACGGGAATAAAAAAGGTTAAAGAAAGTGTAAATATTTAAAAAATAAGTGAATGTAAAAAAAAAAAATTATAGAAAAATTAGAAATAAAAAAGAAATATATATAGATGTTAAAACCAACAAAGATGAATATGTAAAATCAATAATCTATTTATATATATATATATATATATTTTATAAAAAAAATAAGAATAAATAATAAATAATAATTATGTGGCGAATGAAGTGGTGATGAGGTGGTACAACAGAAGCTTAGTAGCAATAAATGTCACGCTTCAACTTTTAGTAATATAGATAGATATAGATATAAATATATTTTTTTGTAAAAAAAATAAAAAAAATAAAAAATAATAATTATGTAGTAAATAACGTGACAATAATGTGACACAATAAAAGCTTAATATTAATAAATGTCATTGTTCAACTTCTAGGAATATATAAATATGGATTTTCAATTTTCAAAGCAGAGCTGGGCTTTGAACAGTATAATAAATAAGTGAATGGGGTTGGGCCTGATGAGTTGTGGTTTAGCGGCAAACGAATTAGAAAACAGACCGACGCTTTTCTCTTTTTTACTCCTTCCCTGTTCGCTGTTCGCTGTTCGCGTGCTATTGCCTAATGCCTATGCCTTTGCCGCTCTTTGGGTCTCATTCTTCATTCATTATTCTCTCTGCGTAAGCTCTCTCTCTCTCTCTCTTTCACTTTCACTTTGTTTTGCTATTAGGTTTTTATCTTCTTATAGATTCAATAACCTAATCTCATTTCCTTGGAATTTTATATTTTTTTATTATAACTTTTGGTTGAGTTACCAATGCACGCCACCTGTTCGACTCAATGCCTCACCGATACCTGGGTTAACGGGAACTCCCATTTTTTACACTAAGAACAAACACTCTTTATTGCGTTTCACAGCAATAAAGAATGTGAGGTGAGTAACTGGATAGCAAAAACACAACTTTTTTCTAGACAGTAATGTTAATAGGCTTAGGACTTCAAGTTCATTTGCATTAGTTGAAATGTACACTCGCATTTGTGTGTGTTTGTATGCTTCAAAGAACTGACCTTTTTATTGTTTAGGCCCCTAAAAAACTCAGCTCCAAAATGGAGGTTGAGCTACTCAATATAGTTCCAAAAGTTGAACTTCAAGTAGTCCACAAGGTGAAACCAAACAATCAGAGACACATTCATAGCTATAATTTTTTAGTTATCAAAAAAAAAAAAAAAAAACCAGCTTCATAAGTTCAGAATCAAGAACCCAACCACAGTAACACTAATTTCTGTGTTTCTTTCGTGTGAAGCTGTATGAATCCCTTTTTCCTTTCTAGTCAATGAGTTAGGATCATTGGGAAGCAAAATATCAATATGATAACAAGTCTTTTGAACAATTGTATTTTAAGAAGAATAAAGAAAAGACGTCACATTTTCTCCTTCACAACTTAGTGAAGTGCAGTTCCTACATTCTGCCAATTCATGGATGTGATTTATTTTAATATAATTCCTTTTAATGGGTTTTTATTATTATTATACATTTATGAACATACTGTAAGAAGTATTTATACTATTCTCTCTTTCATGGTTAGGTTTATGCTTTTGGGAGGAAGTGTTTGAGCCTACTATAGTACTATGTATATGCCTTCTCTTTGATTGGGGAAAATGTATGTTCCTTCTGCGTTCAAGGTGCAGTAGTGGTCTTCCTCCAAAAACAAAAGAGTGAAGCATGATAACCACTTCAAGGCATCTCAAGCACTACATTTTCCTATGCAACCCAACAAAATCTTCTTTGCCGATTCCCCAGTTTTCCATCATTCAAAGCAGGCTTCACATTTACTATGTAAGTGAATGAAACTATCAAGTTCCCATTCTCGAATTTGCTTTACATGGTTTTGATTTTTCTATGGTGTGGGGCCATTAGGGTGAAATTAATGTACTACTCTACTGGTGCAAACAAAATGCGGGTGTGTTTTGAATCGTTTGGAATATACCATTGCCCATAACAATCAAACTAAGACTGTATTCATTGGTTTTAGTTAGAGTTCATTCTCATTTTTAAGTGTAAAAGAAACCCACAAAGAAAATGTAGATTTTAATTCAATAGAAACATACCTATATCTGAAAAGTAAAGAACTGTTTCAAGGATTTAATAAAATGATACATGAAAATATATTGACATAAAAAAAAAATGCATAGTAGAAGTGTTATATCATTTTGAAGGATATCATAAAAAAATGTTACTAGTTAGGTGTATACAAAGCCAAAGATGTAAACTCTTGATATAGATATGTAATAGAGAAATGACAAACAGAAAGAACTGTCCGTGAATATTGAAATAAACTCCAAAACTATTATGTCTATTTATTGATGCTCAATGTCCCATTGGCTTTTTATAATTGCAACTTGTAATGGCCATTGGAAGCTCTATTACATGCAAATATGTATCTTGCCACATATCCAATTTTTTTGGCAAAAAACTTTTGAGCTCAAGTAATCCTTTTTTTTTAAAAAAAAGTTTTGTTTCCCTCTTTTGTAATTGTTTACTCTGCTTCTAATACAGAACTGTATCGCATCCATCACAGTTGGTTTCCCTTTGCCGTTCTTCACCATTATAAGGAATTTCATAGGCAAGTGTCAGTTTCCTGCAACACAGGCCTCTCCTAATAAAGAGGAAGTAACAGATGAAGTCTTAAATCAAATTCTTACTTCTGTAGAAAATGCTCAAAGGCCCAATACGAAAATTTGTACTGCTTATGTTGACAAGTTTTGTAGAGCTGGAAATCTTTCTGCTGCTGCTAGATTACTTCAATCCTTACATCATAAACACATCTTCCTTAGCCCTAAAGCATATAAAATCTTATTGAGGGCAGCAAGTGAAAGGCATGACATTGACCTTTTGTCTCAAGTATTCAAAGATTTATTAATATCCAATGGAGTATTGAGTTCAACATGTTATGCTGATGTGGCCAAGGCTTTTACAAAAACAAATGATGGTATACAGCTACTCAGATTTGTCAAAAAAGTGTCAGCACTGACCTCTCCTAGTGCAACAGTTGTAAACAGAATCATCTTTGCCTTTGCTAAATGTGGGCAGATTGATAAGGCCCTTTTGATATATGATCAGTTTAAGAGTCTAAGTTGTAAACCCGATTTATTCACATATAATACCATTTTGGATACCTTGGGTCGTGCTGGACGCACAGATGAAATGCTTCACGAGTTTGCCACCTTGAAAGAAGCAGGCATTGCCCCAGACATTGTTTCTTATAATACATTATTAAATAACTTGAAGAAGGTAGGGAGACTAGATTTATGCTTAGTATATTTCAGAGAAATGGGTGAGAATGGAATTGAACCAGATTTGCTTACTTATACTGCACTGATTGAGAGCTTTGGTAGATCAGGTAACATTGAGGAATCTATAAGACTCTTCAATGAGATGAAGATGAGGCGGATCCGTCCTTCAATCTATATTTATCGATCACTAGTCAGTCAGTTAAAGAAGATGGGGAAGGTGGATTTGGCATTGAAATATTTGGAGGAAATGAATTCACGTCATTCAGATCTTGCTGGTCCAAACGATTTCAAAAGAAAAAAAAGGTAGTTGAACTCTCAAAGGGCTTCAAGGTCTCTGCATTCATTGTTTGATTCTGCTGAGATATGTTGTGGAGGATTCTTGTGTTGCAGTTGATATTGGTATGTAATACTGCTCTCTCTGTATTCTTTTCAAAATGGTGCTAAGTTGCTCCTTTAAACAATTATGCTTTTCACTTCTCTTGGGTTTGTTCCAAGACCCAAAACCCCGAACTTAGATGCTTAGGCATTTCTCTGTTTTGAGTACATTTGAATCATTCTCATTAGCACCTTCTTAATGATGAAATACATGTGAACAGACCAAGAGCCTTGTTGCTCAATTAGCACTTCTTGGTATTTCCAACAGAGATGTCCAGGGTTCAAATCTTTTCTACCCCAACTATCAATTTAAAAAAAAAAAAAAAAATTGACGAAATACATGTGAATAGTTCAACTGTAAAATAAGCACTTACATTCCCAGTGGACTTGTTTAAATGAAATGCAAAATAAGGTGATTAAAAGTTTAACAAATAACACTATATTAATGATTCAGTATTTCCCTGTTGTGATAGGTACCCTGAAAAATGTTTAGAGATGCACATGTGTAACTTGCTTGTTCATCTGACTAGCTTGTGTGGAACTTTTTGTGTAAACTGAGGTTGCTAATTTGAAGGCTAGTTGCAACTTCTTGGCATGCTGCTAAATGTTTGATAGCATCTGGAGAGGATTAGCTGCCACCTTTGATTCAAGGTTTAAGGGTAGAGCATGTGCTTTGTGAGGATCTGGTTACAAAGTTATTGACTTTGCAAAGACTTTCTCAGATGAACAGTTGTGGATGAAATCATTTTCAAGGTTTTGAAGCTAGGCGCTCATTGAATAAATGGCCATTTGGCTGGTAATTGGCCACTAGTGTGTTGGCTTGGTGGTCATTGTCATCAGAGTGGGTTCTGTGCTACAAATTGTACCATCTAAACTAAGAAAGCTGTAGCAGGCAACACTTTAAGCTGTAGTGACTGTTCCAACTGTTGGTCTGATTGCCTTGTTCAAGTATGTGATGAATTTTGAGTTTGAGCCATGACGAAGTGTATAATGGATAGCGTCTAGATTGGCTTGTTCAATTGTAAACCTAGTGTAATGCTATAACTTCCCTTTCTTTGTGTTATGGAATTTCCTCAAGCTATCATACTGGTTGTTGTAGGCCTTATAAAAGGCTTGTAAGTCACCAACATGGAGATATGGAACTTCAGACTCCCACTACCTGGCTATTGACTTCCATGTGAATTGTAATAGGCCTCATAACAGCCTTTGTTACAAGAGAGTGATCCTAGAAGATGTAGGTTCTATTTTATTCTCTTGGTTATTCAATTAAATTTCACTGGTATAAAAAGTGTTACTTTTTATTGTGTAGTATCGGTTTGTATTTGATGGAAGATTTGTAATGCTAATGTAAAGTTGGGCCTGAAAAGAATCAATCCGTAGTGGGACAAGTCTAGTGCATGAGGCATGTTAGAAAATGTTCGATATTAGGTCCGAGTCCATTTGAGCCCAATACCTGTTGTACAGAGTACAGATCGTTGCATTTGTCTGTGTAAAATTTTTTGTCTATTTTACAATAAAAATCAACTTTTTTTTATATTTTTTTATTTTACCCAACTACTTTTCCAAAACACCTACTTCAGATAATTTATTCTATATTTCAATTAAATATTCATTTTCATTTTTTATTGTTTTTTCTGATGGTCAGTGTGCTAAAGTGATGTGTGAGTTAATATAAAAATATAGGATAACAATTAAATAATAGGATAGAAAGTTACAGAAAAGTATTTACATTAGTCTATACAATAAAAAAAAAGTGTAAAATTTATATAATTTTGCCTAAAAATAACTCATATTAATTCTTATATAATTGTGTAAATTTACAAATCTGTTACAGTTAACGTGTAAATTTTCATTGACACCGTTCACTTTCTGCAAAATATTCTGTGTTTTTCTCTGTCTTCTAACTAGCTAGGCAAACCTATTCCATGGGAATGTGCGTCTGGTTCAACTTTGGTCTCTGTTTAAGAAAACATCCTAGGAACATATACAGTATACAAGTTTCTCAAAAAAAAAAAAAAATATATATATATATATATATATATATATATAGGATTTTACTAATGTGTGCCCTTAGGGCACACATTAATTTTCATTTTTGGAAAAAATTTTCTTGAAAATTAAAAAAATATTGACAGCTTTTTCAATTTTCGAGAAAAAATTTCTAAAAGTGGAAGGCTTAATGTGTACCCTTAGGGCACACATTAACCGGACTCATATATATATATATATATATACAAAGTATTGGCAAATTAGGAAACATGAAACTAAGTAACTAACTAGCTAGTGCCTATAAAGTAGAGTCACAATTTGGTGGTCCTCTGGCTCTGTTATTTGAAAGTGACTTTACTTAGAACCGCTTAGTGGCGTAAAAAGGAACCAGCTAGATTTTCGGCAAAAACAGTCTTTAAAATTGATACTAACATGCTTGGCTACTTTCTAAGAACTTTTTCACCAATGGTCTCTGGTGGGGATAAATGATTCTTTTTTGTGAAAATGATTATAACTTTGCAGCTAGAAATAAAAATGAACTATACACAGTGATGAAATTTCCATTTTCATTTACGAGAGAGGGGGATTCGACTTCAAATTCTTGTTATTAGAAAAATCAAATTATAGGAAGAAAATTCAAAGGACCACTATTATGAGAACTGTACCGCTATAAGAAAATTCAAACAACTGCCATGATATATTATGAGAAAATTCAAAGGATCACTATTCAATTACAATGTACCAATTAGAATTGGAAAAAAAAAAAAATTTAGGATGCAAAGGCTGTTCTAAGAAACTATATCACAATTTTATGGAGTGTACTTTATTACATGAAAGAGCATAATGAAAAGGCCATTGTAATAGTTCTCTCACTTTTAGAATTCTTCAAAAATGAAAAGATAATTTCATGCCTTAGGTGTGAGTCTATTGATACATTAATAGATAACCTGCATGAAATGTGTGATTTATTTAGAAACTACACAAATCTGAACCGTTCGTATACATGAACCTGGCTCAAATTAGTAGGGGAAAAAGAAGAAGAAAAACAAGAAGAAGAAATAAAAAGTAGTCCAGCACATAATAACTTTGACAAGAGGTCCCAATGGATTAAGACCGTAAATTTAGAGGTCTCTGGGTCCCAACCTCCATTTAAAGTTTGTCACTTTGCCACAAATTAAACGGTCAGTGGTCACTTTAGTTATTTATAAATAAAATATATGTACATAATGGAATCCTAATCTTAATAATTCATACTAAATCATCCATGTGACATAGTCCGTCAGTGACACCCTGTTGTCTCTATTTTTTCAGCTCTTTTCTAAAAGTTTCATTGTGCTTTTTTGAGTTGTTGCCAACCATATCATTCCTTTCCTTTTTTCTCATCTTTAACCATTTCAATCTCTAAACAACTTTGAAGCTGTCACCTTCCTGTAGAATTCCTATGGCTACTGAGACTGCTTCATCAGATTATACTTCTGCCACTGATCATGAGGTAAGTTCGTTCTTGTGGTATTTGTATTTTTAAATTCTTGTGATGTTTTAATGATTCAAATGATGAACTATGTCTACTATTTTCTGGGGTGTTAAACAGTTCAACTAATCTAAACTTCATATGTTTCTTAAGATTAATTGTATGTTTTCTCTGCTTATAGCAAATCCTACTAGTGCTATTCATTTAAAGAAGAAACAAATATAATTGTGCCTTAAGTTTTGCTTATTTCTTTGTAATCACTAGATGTGATCATGTGAATCAACCTTGGTCATGATTATGGATTTCTTATTAAGATCTAGTTAGAATATGTTAATTGAGTATCTCCTATATATTTTCTAATATGTAAGAATATACCTTTTACCAAGAGTCAAGTAACCACTTGGAGAAGGATGTATTTGGTAGCCAATTTGCTGTCTACTATTTGTGATATTGGGAAAGTATCATTTTTTAGTATCTATTCCATCCATGCTCATGCAAATCACGATGTCTGAGGAAACATAATCTGCTCATAAGGTTGCCAGGACATGATCCAACACAAATTCTAATATATTTTAGTAAGTTATATTTTTCATCAAAAGAATCTGGGTTAAACCGATTAGCTTTAACCATGGACCGCAAGTTGGCAAGGATTTTTTTCCAAGCACCACAAGCACTGTGGACCACAAGGGCTTGGCAATGGTTTTCCTTGACTCTTACAGATCATCTGAACTGGCTTTCCAAATTTCTTTTGCTTGGATCATCATACACTTATTTTCTATTTTTATCTTAAAATTTCAATTCAATTGAGATGCTAGAAGTAATTATAAAACAATTCTTTTAGTGCTTTATTATGGTCTTACAGGACTGCCTAATTGTAAAAGTTGCACTTCTGTTTAAATTTTCTTCTTTGTGCTCATTCGTCATATTGCAGCAAACTGAGAAGAAGGTGAATGAAGAAGTAAAAGCTATTGAGCAAGACAGTGTCTCTTTTTCCAAGGAAAGTGTAGAAGATGAACCCAAATTCAATGAATCACCAAGTCCAGTAACCCCACTATCTAAACTTGAAGAAGTGTCAGAGAATAAGCACATTGAGCCTCTTATACCTGGGGTTGAGAAGACTGACGATGCTCCTATTTCAGATCTTCCAGTTGAAGATGATACAAAGGAGGAAAAACACCCCATTCCTGATTCACATACTCCCAGCATACCATTGCCAATGCCAGTGGAAGACACTGGTAATACCCAACCAGAAGAGCAACCAGCTGTGGAGTCTGCAGTAAAAGAAGCACCAGAGCAAGTAGCAATTTCATCTCTTGAGAAAGAGCAAGAGGAGAAACCAAAAGTTGTTGATGCCCATGAATTAATAGCTGAAGCTGCTGAGAAACTAGAGGAGCCACTGGATGTGCTTCCAGCAAAAGAATCAGAAGCAGTAGGGATAAACGAGATTAAAGATTCAAATGTGGAGTCCATAGAAGTGGAGAAAGTGGAAGCTGCACCTACTGAAACCAACGAAAAGCTAGGAGAACAATATGAACATACTAAACAGGTTGAGAAAACATATGAGGAGGTTCAACCAGAAGTTGCAGTCATGGAAACCAAGGAAAAGCCAGCAGAACAATCTGAACTCACTAAACAAGTTGAGAAAACATATGTGGAGGTTCAACCAGAAGCTGCAGCTATAGAAACCGATGAGAAGCCAGTAGAGCAATCTGAACTGATTAAACAAGTTGAGAAAACATATGAAGAGGTCAAGACAAAAGGAAGTTTGGAGGTTAATTCAACCACAAACACAGGGACTTCGGCTGAAAAGGATGAGAATACCCAATTTCTCAAGAAAGAGCAAACTGATAAAGAGGAAGAGCCTATTGTTATCACAAATTCTGAACAAGTCCTGACTGATCAAGAAGCTCAGACTGATCTGAAAGAAGATGGAGGAGAATTTTGTCCACCAAGTACTGTCTCACAGAAGGTTGATACAGAAGACAAAAAGGAGTTAAGTGGGGCTGATGTGGTTGAAGAGCTATCAAAGAAGGCAGTGGTGGAGACAGAAAAAGTTGCAGAAGAGAACGAGGCAAAGACTGTGGAAACTGAAGAAGAGAATGAAAAGAGAAATTTGATACCTGAGGAATCAAGTCCAATTAAAGAAGGGGATATCAATAGTTCTATTTCTACAGCTGAAGTTATTGAAAAATCATATGAGGGAGAGAATACTGGCAGAGATGTTGAAGCGATTGAGGAGAACAAAGGAGAGCAGAATGTAGAAGATAAGATAGCAGCTTTAGCTGAGGCTGATAAAGACGAGCACTTGGAAGAAAAGCAGGCTGAAGTATCAACTGAGAGAGAGAATACTGGCAGAGATATTGAAGCGGTTGAGGAGAACAAAGAAGAGCAGAATGTAGAAGACAAGATACCAGCTTTAGCCGAGACTGATAAAGACAAGCACTTGGAAGAAAAGCAGGCTGAAGTTTCAACTGAGAGAGAGAATACTGGCAGAGATGTTGAAGTGGTTGAGGAGAACAAAGAAGAGCAGAATGTAGAAGATAAGATACCAGCTTTAGCCGAGACTGATAAAGACAAGCACTTGGAAGAAAAGCAGGCTGAAGTTTCAACTGAGAGAGAGAATACTGGCAGAGATGTTGAAGTGGTTGAGGAGAACAAAGAAGAGCAGAATGTAGAAGATAAGATACCAGCTTTAGCCGAGACTGATAAAGACAAGCACTTGGAAGAAAAGCAGGCTGAAGTTTCTGAAGTTTCAACTGAGAGAGAGAATACTAGCAGAGATGTTGAAGTGGTTGAGGAGAACAAAGAAGAGCAGAATGTAGAAGACAAGTTACCAGCTTTAGCTGAAACCAACAAAGATGAGCACTCGGAGGAAAAGCAGGCTGAAGTCACTACAGCCATTAGTGAAACACTTAAGGAATCCCAGGAAAAGCAAACTGAAGTCACTACAATTATTAGTGAACCACTTAAGGAATCCCAGGAAAAGCAGGCTGAAGTCACTACAGTTGTTAGTGAATCACTTGAGGAATCCCAGGAAAACACTACAGTTGTTAGTGAACCACTTAAAGAACCCCAGGAATCTGATTTGCATTTAGGAAGTGAAAAAACTGTAGAAACTGCTGAAGATAAGTTGGAGAAAGAAAAAGTTGACGAGGTTGCAAAATCTGAGGTTCAGAATCTGGAGCCACCTGTCAATGTTGGTGATGAGATAAAAACATCTCAGGACCAGCCAAAAGAACTACCAGCCAAGTCCACTCAAAAGCAATCAAATAACATTATATCCAAGGTAAAACAGTCACTTGTGAAGGCAAAGAAAGCCATCATTGGTAAATCTCCAAGCTCAAAAACCCTCTCCTCTGATACCAAGGGTGACATTAAAGTCAAATAATTGACATAGACTATGAGGCATTGTATAATTTTATGCAGACGTGATATCTTTTCCAAATTGTTGTGTGTGACATATGTAGCGGTAGCTGCTCGGTTCATCTGTGTTGCTGTTCTCTCTTGCCTGCTTGCTTGCCTGTTTGATATGTAAAGGGTGTATATAGAAGGTATAGTTTTTGTCATACTCACTATTGTAAAAATTACAAAGACATTGTTTTCTGTTTCGATTCAATTCTTTGCAGTTGTATGTATTGTTTGGGTTTGTAATTGATTGATTGCCAATAATGATCAGGAGATGAGAACTGTGTGCTTGTGAAGAAAAATTATTGTTGATATCTATTTTGTAATTGCTATAGTCACGTCCTAATGTTTTCTTATTACTATTGTTAAATATGTATTTCAATAGTGCAATAATTTTAGTTTCTTACCACAATATTTCAACAGTGCAATATTGTAAGATTTACAATAACAACGCTTCCAAGTATGGGAAAAGTCAGCAGGAAAGATTACAACTAGGTTTCTGGTTTATCGTCATCCAAACATATATATTTCTTTCTTTCTTTCTTTTTGACTTAATGTAGTGCACTTAACTAAAATGTAGAACTGCAATTCAACAATCACTCACATATTCATTATGAATATCTTGTCTTTCTTATCCTGATATGATTATATTATAATGAACTTGGGGGAAATACGGGCAGGGTCCATTTCCTCAATCATATCTCCAAATCCAAACGTGGAAATGGTTCGAGGATATCCATGATTAGACAGCTAGAAAGCAACCTGGAAACTTTAACATGTTCAAAATACACTGAATGAAGCAAGGATGAGCATATCCAATATGAAGTAAAAGCCAACAATTCAAAGGAGTGTGACATGTAAGGCAACCAAGTCCTAAAAAAATGTAGAAATTACTGATCAGGCTCTTTAATTTTCATGAAGAAAAGAAAGGTACAACAATAGGCTAATGAATCACATCCACGTATGAAAAAGCTTACAAGAAGTAGCTGATTCCTTTATAATATCATCACATATGATGACTGTGGTATTAGGCCAAGCATAAAACTCGGTTCATGCATGCTGAGCTTGCAGATTCTTTCATACTTTTTATCGCCTATGTTAAGCTGCAGATCTGTAAAGTTATACTCTCCATTTATGATTCATAGCGGAAAACTTTTAACAAATAAATTGATAAATAAATGGAATCACATTGGAAATTATGTTCATTGAAACTTGTGGTCAGATAATTCTTACAAGTTCAATGCAGCCTAGAGACCGAGGGAATGGAAGAAACATAGAGATAAATCTTCAGCCAACGGTTGATATTTTCTTTCCATGTGATTCTGATCAAGGGAATACTAAAGAAGTGGAATTTAATGCCCACCAAACCAATTAAGAAATGAGGCTTTTTTCTTTTCTTTGTTTTTTGTAAAAGAAACTTCCCAAAAATAGGTTTGGTGTCTGTACTCAAATACCAAATGCTCTCCCAACCACAGAACCCAATTAGCCATACAGAAAATTCTATCAGATGAATAAGACCCTCTTAAAACCCTTTCACAAAATTTATTATCTTGTCTAACTGTTGTTGCATACAACTCCCCTCTCACGCCCAAGTGTGAGAGGTATTGTATGCAACCATGACACAAGATACCAGCTCCCTTCACATGCCAATCATCTGAATTTAAGATGCAAAAAGGAACCAGACTAGCCATCAGAACATCCAGCTTCTTTTCTGCATACATTCACACAATATTGCATCACACAGAGAGAGAGAGAGAGAGAGAGAGAGAGTCTATTGGAATATAATTATCATTTAATTCAAAGAATTGTTATGAGAGGTCTAAAAAACTTTTTGAATACATATTTCCGAGAAAGTTAACTCCTAGAGATTGCATTGACTGCGTGTGCCACTATTTTAATGTACAAGCTCAAGAAAAAGATTCTGAGTCTCCCCAAGGTACCAAAATCTGTGCAATTTTAATTGTACTGTCCTGAAATTAGAATATCGATGGTTATACCCCTTCTAGTCCAACTGAAATTGCTGAGATCCTGAAGAAGCATGAAACAAAAGGATCAATCTCAAAAGGCCATGACAGATTTCTCTTCAATCACAAAGATCATAAGAACTGGTTGTCAATCATAGCCTGCACAGACAATCAGTCCTTACCTCTTCAAGCCTCTAATAATTAATGTAATATAAAAATTGAAGTGTGATTTCCAATATCCACTTACAAGCTGGTTTACTAGGCACAAGGTCATTTCCATTTGCAGAGTTAACAGCTGTGCTGCCAACAACATCTGAGACTTGACCATTATTTTGCACCAAAGAAGATGGTTCAAATCTTGCATTTGTTGCTGGACACTGACATTACAAAAACATTAAAACATTAGGTGATTCTGGGAGACCAGTGACACTGGCAGAAGGCAAGTAGACAATGGGAAACTGTGCGATAAAGAGTTGAATTGATACAAGATAGAAATGTGTTAGACTCAAGTCACTCAACTAACCATCCAAAACTTTCAACTCTTCATAACACAAAGTTGAAGAGAACATTGCTTGTCCAACTTTTTTTGGCTCGTCCAAATTCTTAAAGAAAATGAAATACGATTACCCATCAGCATTTCTATGCCGTTGTCTACCTATCTAACTAAGGTTCATAATCTTATTAGGTTTCTTTCATTACCTTCTCAGCCTTTTGGGTATTAATGCATAAATATAACATTAGGGTTTTAACTACATCTATAATGCCATCTTTACCTATCAAAAAAATAAAAACGCCATCTTGCAAGACTCCTCTTTCCTAACAAAGAACCCCAACAATCATGCATAAGAGTAAATGAACTAAATTCCATAGTTAGTAGAGATAAGGAAAATGAGTCATTATTTCCTCTCAAGCATCTGCTTTGGAAATAGATAGTTAATCCTGACAAGTCAGTATGAGAATTTAGCGGCTAAGGTATTCATGATTTGAGAGATAGTTAGCAGCTTAAAGGCCAAAAAAGAAGCATAGATAGGAAAAACCATCTTGTTTTCACTTCTTGCTTTTGCTAGAAATAAAGAGAGGGAGGTCTGGCCTCACTAAAGAGAAAACTTGCTAGTGAAATATATAATCTGATAACCACACTTTAGTGTCTCCTTCCACGTCTGTTGTCATAATTTTCTTTAGTGACATGTTCTCATTAATTTATGCTGAGCCTACCTTTTAATAAAACAGAAATCCCACTTTTCCAAATATTGTAGGTTTCTCTTTATTCATTCAGCATAGCAACTCCAAATAAATGCACAAACCTGACTAGATGTCTGAGTCATTGAGCTACTAGCACAAGTGATTTGCATTGCTTGAGAATTAACATTCTGCATTGGATCCTTTGAGCTAGAGGCTGGAGCTGAATCCACATTTTCCACAGGACCTACAACCCCACAGGCATTAAGTCCCGTGGCAGACTTCATAACAGGCCCTCCCGA
Organism: Quercus variabilis; assembly: GCA_030445155.1. Classification (NCBI taxonomy): domain Eukaryota; kingdom Viridiplantae; phylum Streptophyta; class Magnoliopsida; order Fagales; family Fagaceae; genus Quercus; species Quercus variabilis. The sequence goes on from CP129447.1 coordinate 446,445, forward strand.
CAAAGGAATTAATGGTGCACGAGGCATTGGCATTGGAAGTCCTTGACCAGGAAGCCCAAACATCTGAAGGTTAGATCCGGCCATCCCATGCATAGCAGTGTGTCCTGATATAGGTGGGCTGGGGAAATGTGCTCCTTGCATGGGGGGCACTTGAATCATAGGGTAACCCGAAGGTCCAACATTCATGTCTGGCATACCCATCCCATAGCCCATTCCCATTCCCATTCCCATTCCAATGCCCATAGGAGAGAAATGAGCCATATGAGGTGCACTCATGTGCTGCATTCCAGTTGGTAATATCATTGGAGGCATATAAAAACCAGCTCCCATTGACATAATCTGCACAACGAGGGAAAGATGCCATGTTTCAATTGGATTGTCCAATTCCTGCAAATAGAAAACTAAAAAATGATTTGTTGGAGAAAGAGAAAAGAATGTTTACTTGCACTTGAAGTTGAAGTGTCTTCAGATACTCTATGGCCTCATCAAGCATTGAAGCTTTGTCCACCTTATTATGCCAAAATGTGCAAGTCAGCAGAACCGAAAATGGAGAAAATATCAATCTTTTTTAGTTGGTTATGTTCAAGGTAACATACTTTATTAAGATTCATCACTGTCAAAAACTAATGAATTTGTTAATCAACTAGACCTTAGAATAGAGTCAAAGTCCGAAATCTTTCATACACAGACTTGAGCTTTTAGCTTTAGACCTTCATACACAAGGATACACTTCCACAAACAACAAATTTAAAAGAATACACGAAGTTCATCAAACAAATAATAAAGTAAAACTGTAATTCAAAACATCAACCTTATTGCAGTTTGGAATAAGTTCTTGCAACGCACGCATCTTCTCATTGATCCTATCTCTTCGCCTCTGTTTGTAGAATTCCAAAATGAGCACCAGTTAAAACCTCATAATTCAGAAACAAAACACTGCAGAACTATACAAGAAACAAAGATGTTCTTGATGGTAGATGCTAATCTTGAATGGTGTTGCTCACCCTTTCGGATAAATTATGCACTTCTGCTGCCCGGCTTCTCTTTGAACCTGTACCTGCTCGGCCAGAAGCTGCTTTTTTTGCCCCAATTGATTCCTCTTCAATGTCCTGCACATGACAGTGTTTTCTTGGTAAATGGAGGAAAGAGATACACTAAGGGAAGCCGAACAGAAATTGAAAAGATATCAAACCAAGACTGAACTCACTTCACTATGGCATTCGGACTCTTCAGTGTCACGAAATTTTCTCTTCAAATTATGTGTTGGATCATCGGAAGCTCTCTCGACGCTATTGCCTGAGCAAACAGAAGAAGAAGCAACAACAGGCTCTGTAGTCTTCTCACCATCTGGCAGTCCCTTTGTCGCACTTTCACTGAAGACTTGATTGGAGATATTGTCATTCCTAGAGGCCTCATCTGGACAGACAGCCTCAGATTGTTTACTGGCAACTGTTTCCTCAACAGGCTTATCCTCTGATGGTTTTAAATCAACCTTGGATGGCGCAGGCACAGGCGCAGGCGCAGCAAGAGGTTGACAATGGGAACTTGATTCTTTTTGTAAACCACTAATGGATTTGATATGTGTTGATTCAGGAGGAAGTTTAATACTTGCAGCAGAACCTTTATCCTTACTTGTTATCCTTTCCATGCTTGATAAATCCGAACCAGCCATGAGGCCCATGTTCTGAAGATTAGCCTTCACAAGAGCAGCAGGACGTGAGAAATGAGAGAAATTCATCAGATTGGAGTTATTGTTAGATGACATTTGATCTTTCTTCTGCATCTTTATAGTAGAAAATCCAGCTGCAGCAGATGCAACCAGTGTTGAATCCCCGCATACAGCACGGTGCATGACACTGCTCGTATTATTGCCAGCGCCATCTGTAACCCTTGATCTAAGAGATGAAAAGGATGTTTGACATTGTTGTGATGATGATGGGTATAAAGGAGTAGTTCTAGGTCTTGTGGCCTCACCTACTCCTACTGAAGAAACTTTTGACACATTCCCCTGTCCTAAACTCACAACATCATTTACTGAATTAGTATGGCAATCCCTATATACCAAATTACAACTACTTCTTTTGTCGATAGATGCCAAATTATTCTGGTTGGATGGTTCATTTACAGTGACCCCAGATAATTCAGGCAAGAACTCAGAACAATATTCATGTTGTAAAGAATCATCAATTGGATAATTCAACCAAGGCATCATGTCATCATCTTGACTCAAATCCATTTCATCTGATGGCACTGACATTGGGATTTCATTCAATACAGACTCCATTCCCCCAAACTTTCCCATCTTTGAATTGCTGCCATTCCCTATATCTTTATCTCTTATCTTAGAGGTGTAAGATGGTAAACAGTGAGATTGAAAGTTGTTCCTAGTTGGGCTCTTTCTAGCTCTACTGGACTGACCTTGCTTCAAAATCTGACCATTTTCCCATACCAGCTCAAAAAGATCATTCTCTGGTCTGCATTATAACCCACAACAAAGAAGAATAACAACACCAAAAATACTCAAAAGATCAAATAGGATAACAAAATGAAATTTCAAAGCATGAACCAAAAGAGCAAAGAGCATAAAGGTTATAAAACAAAATGAAGTGAAACTGTACTTACAGAAAAGACAGATCATTTGAACAAGTGGTGTTCTTTTCCCTAGTAGACTCAAGCTTTCCTTTAGCCATTCGATACAGCTCAGACAAAGGCATGTTGTGAGAGGTGGAAACACAGTTTGTTCCTCAGAAATGCTTCAGATTCAAGCACCTGGCCATCGTTGATGGTAACACCCACATCCACACCCTACTCTTTTTAACTCTCAATGCATGGTTCAAAGAACCCAAAAAAATATAGAAACCAAACGAGGTTTTAAGACACAAGCCTGTCCAAAACCCACTATAAGACAATCCCAGTTGAACTTATAAGGGAACCCCCAAACAAACAAAAAAAAAAAAAAAAAGAGAGTAGGAAATGGCACTTCTTTTACGGTTAAAATTTACAGAATAAAATCTTTCTTTTAATACTAAAGTCCTTGTCAGTGAAGTATATAATATATGTATATAAAAGTTACAAAATTTAATTAAGGATAAAGTACCAGTCAAACCAATTCTTTAATGGCTACCAATGATACAAAAACCCTCCAAATTAAAGCTCTTTAAGTTTAAAAATACTCTGTTTCCACTTTTTAAATCACCAAACAGCAACCCCAGAAAAAACCCAGATCATTAAAACCAAAAATCTCAAACAAACACCACTTAAAATCATGGGAAAGTCACGTTAAGCTGGAAACCAGCTCAAAAACCTCAATACCCAATTCCCAACTTGGAAAAAACTTTCACACGGTTCATTGAAAATGAAGTCTTTGGAAAATTTGGGTTCCTCGAACCAGCCAAAGTTTGCTAATCCATATGCATTAAAAATGTGGAATTTGGTTGTAAATCAGGGTAAGTGTTCCCAAAAGTTTGAGCTTTTAAGAGTTTGTAGCTCAGCTCAACGTGTGTGTGTGTGTGAGAGAGAGAGAGAGAGAAAGAGAGAGGATCCAAGTGGACGTAGAAGACGGCGAAAGGCTTGCAGAGTTGCAGGGGACCAAGGCACAGTACAGTATGTGTGAGAGAGAGAGAGAGAGAGAGAGAGCTGATCTTAACCACAGTTAAATGTTGAAATCGTGGTTTAGACTCTTTTTCTTAAGAGTGTGGGCCCATGATTTTGGCTAAATACTGAGGGGCCCATCTTCAAGAGTTTTTTTTTTTTTTAGGAAACAAACATCCCCAAAGAGTTTCAATCATAATTATATGATTAAATTACAATTTTGACTCTTAAAGGTTGTGTCTTTTCTCAATTCTACTTGCTTAAATCTGAGATTTTCTTTTTTTCATTTGAACCATCAATTTTGATTCCATTTTTATAATAGTCCTTTTGTCCATCTACATGATTAATTTATGTGTCAACAAAACCACAACAGAATGACCATTTTATAAAGCAAATCAAATTTAATAAACCAAAATAATGTAAAAAAAAAATCTCAAATCTAAGAGACTTTAAGGGTCAAAGAGAGAATCACTCAATATTATTCCATTTTTAATCCAACGGTTACATGAGAAGTGTGTGATCTGCTTATCAAGCTCAATAGGCCCACCATGTTTATATTTATAGATGGTGCGTGTAGTTCACGCGCAAATATGGAAGGGGAAGAGGAAGGGGGGAGGGGGCAAGTCATAAGTCATAGCCAGAGGTGTCCCATTTTGTTGGTGTGGTTGTTCTGCTAAGATTGATGCACTGTCCCTGTTCTCTGTATTGGAATACAACATATTATCTTTTTCCTATTATATATGTTATCTTCACATGAGATTAATTGGCTACGGATTGGACTTTGTAGTTTGTGAGTTGTATGGATGCTTTCATAATGGAACACAACAAGATCATTATTATGACATATGAGTTGGAGGGGTCTCTCTAGTCTACTCTCTAGTCTCTGTGGTTTTAAAATTGTGGGGTAAGGGATTTATATAGCCATTGACTTGCTCACACTCGATTTTTTTTTTATTGTTTACTTACGCTTTTGAAGTAAAGTATTTTACAGTTTTACAATTTTGACCATAAATTTCTTTACAAAAAGTTGTAGAATGTTTTACTTTTAAAATTTTAGTAAAATATTTTATAAAACACACACACAAGTGACCTCTTCTCACCAATTAGGTCACGAGTTTGGTGGGTTACGCAACTAGAGTCACTGTTTAGACAATAGATATTAACGATTCAATAACTGGAGCCACCCTTCTGGCCACCTATGTTGGTGGTCCATCCACCATAGACATTGCTTTGACGGCAATCGCTAGAGCCACCATTTCAACTACTGACTTCGACGTTTTGGTCATCGAACCTTTGGCACTAGTTGCTCTAAAATTTGAAGTTCATAGCATTTGTTTCATCAATCATAATACTAATTAATTTCTTTTTAGTTTAGGAGGAATTTAAACCTAGGTCTCTGTCCAACAACAAAAATTGTCACCAATTAAGCTAATTGGAAATATACTTTTGGATGAATTTATTTTTATCAATTCATGTAACTTAAATTATTGTAAAAAATACTCACTTTTAAAAAAAAAATGATATTTTTAAATTTTGAAAATTCCATTTTAGGCTGAAAAAAAGTTGAACCAAATAGATTCAAACAAAAAATAAATAAATCTTCTTGTCCATCAGTTTTGGATAGACTTTTTGTAAAATTAAGTGGTGGAGTGTAGTATTGGCATTTTAATGATTTAAAGAATGGTCCTTTTTGCAATGTTTCCCTTTTGTCATAAACTTGGATTTTTGATAAGAAGCTTTGAAATCACTAATTTGAATTTAGTTAAATATACAGGCTTACACGAACCTCAAAGTTGCTAGATGAAGCTTTTTTGTAATACCTTTTTTGAGCTAAAGAAATATAAGATATTCAAAACCATTAGTCACAATCGATTCTGTAATTGATGATTCTTTCTCATGGATTAGAATCCATGACATTATCACACATTTTATAATCAGCTTAGTTAGCGCTTCCTTTGATTTAGGTAAACAAAATGTCACCATTGCTCATCATTTTAAGCACTTTGATATGATATATCAAGGTCAGAATTGCCTTTCTATGGGTACAAATTATTATAATCTGGGACCTTAAGGACTTTTCATACTCTAACCACTGAGTCACTGATTTTACTTTGATAAGATACATGTAGGACCCTCATAAAAAAATAGTAAGGAAAATGTTGTTTGAGATAAAACAGCAATATGTGTAAAGTTAGGAAAGTGATTAATATAGTGGGAAGATAATTCAATAAAGGAACAATGGGATTAGATTTGGTTCAAGTGGATTATCAGCAGCGAGTGGATGCCTTTCTGTCTTTTATGAAGAGGACATAATAGTTTTAATTTTGCTTTTGTTGCAGAGATGGACAATGGGAAGCTATCTTAATCTATAGTAGCATTCTACAAAGTTTAATGTGAGAAGCTAACCCTTACTATATAAGTCTAAGAACACAATTTCTTTTGTTACCTGACTTTTTTCTGTAATTAGTTGAAACTTTTTTTTTGTAATTAGTTTGTTTTTCCTTTTTTTTTTTTTTTTTGTGTGTGTGTAGGGTGAAATACAAATGGTGTTAAAAACAAATCTTTGTAAAAGCTACTCTTTACTACTTATAATTTACCATCTTAACAATTATGAAAAATATTTTAAAAATGTTGTATCCTAAGCTTATTGATAAGTTGTGTTGAAAGCAAAGTTAAATTCATAATTGTCCCAATTTTTAAAGGGAAGTTGAGAGTCCAAGTAGACCCCCACAGTTGAAAGATGAAGGAATAGGCATTGTCCACGTGGAACCTTAGTGACCCAGTAAGGGATTTGGCACCATACACGCGGGCCCCCAAATCCTTAGAGCATCTTATATTGAGGGTGAATGTGATATGGTTTTACTCTAAACTCTAGAGGTGGAAATATTGAGGGGGTCCATAAAATTGACCAAACTTTTGAGTGGATGCTAGATTCTCAAATGTGAGTGTGTGAAATTCACGTGCATGTGTGAACCTCACACGTGACTCTTTGTTTTTGTGTCCATGTTATATATACCAATTACCAACCACTCATTCTTATAGCCAAAATTGAGCCCACCATGCTGGTCTGGTGATTGCATGACATGGTTTGCAAATTAGCGCAACACGTGTCCCCTATGCAAAAGGATGATTGCAACTTTGGTTACAAGTACATTGTACACTGCTGCCTGCAAAAATAATGCGTTGCTCCTATTGACATGCATGTCATGTCAGTTTCATCTCCTCTGGAGGTACTATGTACCAACCACATTGCAGTCATAAAACAGCCTAATCATAACCATTTTCATCATTTCATGGTATCTTATGCTCCCCAGTATGGAGCGTGCCTCTTACAGACATATGGGTGAATAAGATAATTATCCTTTCAAAAGATACTTGTGAAGAATCAGATTGCAAGCAATCAGAGTATTGTTGCATCTACCCTATTTCAAAGTCATAAATCACAAAACATATTAGAATATGATACTAATGATAGAGAAGAATACATGCAGTGAATCCTAATTAATTTGTTTGTTGAGAATCCATATCCAACCCCAAAATTTTGGGAGAAAAACTTGATTTTTATTGCTGTAATATAATAGGATACCATTATAAAGTCATCATTATAACTATTTTAGGAGGCAGAGGTTTGCATATTTACACTGTTTTTAATCCTTGTCTTTGATCTGCAATCTTCTAAGCTCCCACCGCTATCAATTTCTTGAACTTGCTGCCCAAAACCTGCTGCCACCACCTTTTTTAAGCAGCCAGTCATTTCCTCCTCTGCAATAAGAGCATAGAACCAACATAAATATTCTTTGATGTAATGACTTTGTTATGGTTCCAAATTGTAAAAATCTAAGTAAACAAACTTAAAACCTTGTGAGTGGAACCGTTATTATTATTTTTAAACAGCATATCATGCAGATAACAAAGCAGTGTGTCTAGGAATATAAATAAAGAAATAATTTGCTATAGCATGCTGGTAAGGACCTGAAGATCCCAAGTAAATATATCAGACACAATGAGATACCAGAATAAAGAAAATATAGTGTCTGATACACAGAAATGGGAAGAACAGAGGATAATGAAAATTAATCAAGTGACATGTTTCATGGGATAAGAGAGCTGGGATGGACCTTGTATAAAATAATACTGTCTTTGCTGCGGAGCCTTATAGGTTGTTCCAAAACCTGAATATTGCTCTCCCAGTGCTAACTGTTTCTTCAGGCCATTGTCTTTACTTCCCTGCAATCTGCACATGAGCCCTAGAAGCATCTAACACGCACAGCTATTTTTATGACTATGAATCTTAAACTTTCAATGTTAAAACTTAATAGAGTAGAACCACAACCACTAGACTGCTTTTATCATTTTTCTTCTCTATAAATGCTACCCATATCAAGTATCCATAAACAATTGGATAATGTTTCCACCATGTGTAAACATGCACCTTCTACATCATGCTCATTCATAAACAAGTAAATAGAATATCATTGGTGTTTATCATTGGTGGTTTTTTTTTTTTTTTTTTTCAAATTAAAATAATAAGACACTCATTACTATTACTTTTTTGCTACATTTTGTAAAATTTAAGAATGTCACCACTTAATCGCATTCTTTTTTCTTTCCCTTTTATTTTCTAATTTGATTTTTGTGTGCAAAAAGCATGTCTTCAGAAGGCTAAGGTAGAGAGCCTGCAAATGGGAGTAGAAGGCAGACAGAGGCAGCTATCACATTTAAGATGCCATAAAAACAAACCATTCGTTCAAGTTTCTGAAGGGACCACCTGTCTTTATTATATTAACTCTGCCCATGATGTTCTGATGTTAAGTACTAAAAAATAATTCAACTCAAATGACATATCTGCCAGGACAACTGTAGAAATATCAATCAGTTCATGGAAGGTAGAACCTCTTCCAATTTTATATTTATTGGGGGAGGGGGAGTATGGAAGGTACTTCATCACCCGACCATTATTTGAAGCAGCAAAGATAAATGAGGTGCAGTGGTGGTTGTTCCAATGCTTTCTTAGGAAATAAATTCTTTTATTTACTAGAAAGGTTTTATATTTGTCACACTTATGTGTGGGGACTATGTATAGCTATATTCTTGATGACATGACTCTTATAAGTACTGACATTTTTGTCACTAATACCAAAGATATTCCAGATATTACGATATCATTTTCAAAGATTTGAGTTAATGGAGTAGATGAGGCATCATTACAGATATGCTAGAATAGTATTTTGGTGCAACTTGATCACATGATGTCATATCAGATACAATCTCAAGAGCTTCAAATCAGGAAATACTCTAGTGTCCAGATTTGCTAATGCAACTTGTTAAAGCAGAATTCATTCATCATTGAAAGTGTGTATTCATGCCTCCAAGTATGTGCTTTAAATGTGCATGTAAGGTAGAAAATTGATGAACTTCGGTAACAATAACATGTAAATTGTCTCCCAAGTTCTTAGAAATATAAAATTCAATAGACAATGGTGACCTCCTATCATCTGCAACTTTTACTCCAACAAACAGCCAACGGTTTCTTGAATGGTAATCCACAGCTTTCTAGCACCATCTGAGCAGATTAAAAAAAAAATAAAGACAAAAGGGAAAATGAAAATAAGTAACAAACAATTTTGCATAGATTCTAAAGTTATTGTTGCTGGATAGCCATATAATTACAAGCAGAGAGGATTCTTTTCGCACACCCATCCATTAAGAACCTAGATCCAATAATAGTACAGTCCCTTGTGCAACTAAAACCCTCTAATCAGAACCTACGTCACTATCAATTACAGTGCAGAAGGGTTTCCTAGCCTTTACACTGCAAGCAGATGATTATTGAACTTGTCACATAATGTGTAATGTAGAATTTTATACTTATAGCTTCAATACTTGTCACACAATGTTCTGCAAAGGCCTTTCTTGTCCTTTAGAAAACTAGGTATTTACCATGCAGACGCATCTTTAAACATTGAGATGATGAAATCATGGCTTAATATCTCAACCTCACATTAATAATAATAATAATAATAATAAAATATCACATGTGCCAAATTGTTTGTTATTTTTTACAGTTTTTCTTTTCCTTTTTAAATGATAATTGCTTATTAAGCATCCACCAAAGAATTGCACTACATGTGGATAAAATGGTTTTAAAGGTGTGAATATGAATTTACTTAAGTAAACAGCATCAACATTAACAAGCCTTAATCATGAATTTTTGAGGTTGACTATGGATCCTCAATAGAGAATAATTGACATTAACTTCACTTCTAGTTTCATCAACTAATTAAATCATATCATCTGCAAAAAGCACTAAGAAACTTTCTCTTGAATCAATTTAGTGAGCTCATCCATCACTAGTACTAAGAGATATGACCTTAATGCTAATCTTGATGCAAACTCAATTAAGTAAAATATATATTCAAATATATATATATATATATATATATTTCAGGTTAAACACCATAAATAATTTATACAACGTTATTGAGGCTGCTTTTGCACTGTAATATAAGAAAGAAAGTGACAATCAAAATAATTTGAGTATTTGCTACATATCCAAGATGTAAATTACATACTTTTAATCAGTATAGCCTTTAATCCTGATGAACCCTTGACATCATGACTCAACTTCGTACAATTGTTACTTATTTTGAAAACCCCTAGCTGAGGTGAAGATTCTAAGCTCAATATATACTGTATGTACAGGCAATCCTCAGGTACATGAAGGTGGCAGGCTGACAGCTTTAGTTCTCATCGTTGAAAGATGATTAAATACATACACTGAAGTGGCAATCACTTATTCTTCTCAACAGATCTCCTAATGTGATGAATGTAAAACTCCCACATCTTAATAATACCAAATATCACACGACCTCTTGGATAGAATTCAAGCAACTTTGAATCAACATATTTTTTTGAAAGAAAAAATGGGGGGCAAAAGGAGGAAAGAAAAAGCCCCCAAGAGATGATGTTTCTATTCCTTCAAACTCAAATTCCAGTCACCAGTAATCACCGCAGGAACACAAACCATTAGTAAACCGGTGAAATCTATTGATATCTCTTACAATAATCTCTCTCTCAAATATCTCTGACGCTAACTTCATGACTGTATGACAATCTCCACAAGTCCTCAGATTCTTCTTTATCCTAATTGGAGCCCCAACTGGTAGGGCCAGTAGCCCAAATGCAAGGGCTAGTTTCTCACTGTGATGCCATAAGTTATGCTCTTTGTACCCTTCTACACTGTTAATTGCAAACTGTGTCTCAGGTTCATAACCTTTCTTCTTCACCAACTCCTCCAACTTCTTCAACATCCCATATATCTCATCTGTCCTAGGATGTGACCTGTCATGCACTGTAAACACAAAGGTAGTGTTCTTAACATCAATCCAGCTACATCCAGGTTCCTTTCTTACCCCATTGACCCTCATCATCCTTCTAATCTCATCTGCTTCCTCCAACATCCCATTACGTGCATACATATTAGATAGTAGCACGTAATTCCCTGGATTTTCCGGTTCCAACTCAAAAAGAATCTCTGCAACCTCTCTTCCCATTTTAACATTGCCATAATTCCTACAAGCCCCAAGCAAAGCTCCCCAAACTGATGAGTCTGGTTTGATTGGCATTGACTCAATAAACCTCTTAGCTTCATCCAATCGACCAGCACGACCAAGCAAGTCAGCCATGCAAGCATAGTGTTCAGGCCCAGGATTCATGCCATGCACCTTATTCATGGAATCAAAGTACACAAACCCATCTTCAACATGCCCAGCATAGCTACAAGCTGATAGAACAGACACAAATGTAATGTAATCAGGTTTAACCCCTTTCCCAAGCATTTCCTCAAACAATTCAATCACTTGGTTTGCGCAGCCATGTTGTTGGCAAGCTGCAATCATAGCCGTCCAACAAACCACATTACGATCTTCAATCTCTTCAAACACACGACTAGCATCTCCCAAGCACCCACATTTTGCATACATTGTAACCAATGAACTTGCAATACACTCATTCTTAATAAAACCTGTTTTTATAATCTGATCATGAATCAAAGTGCCTTGATCAAGTGCTGCAAGACTTGCAGAAGCATGAAGAACAGAAGAGTATGATGCTTCATCAGGTGAAATACCTTTCCTCCTCATAACCCAAAAATAATTGCAAGCTTCTTCAAAGTTGTCATTACAGACACACCCCACTATCATAACATTCCAAGTAACAACATCACTATCTCCTATGGACTGAAACAACTCGACAGCATCACTAAACAACCCACATTTACAGTACATGTCCATTAATGAGTTCTTAACATAAGCTAATGTTACCAAACCATGCTTTACAGCAACTCCATGAACTTGTCTCCCAAATTCCAAACCACCCATATTGGCACAAGCACTCAACACACTCGAACAACTCACTTGATCAGGACTATCTGAACTCTCCCTAAGAAGCTCCCTGAAAACCCCAACCGCCCGATCATAAAACTTATTCTGCAAGAACCCCACAATCATTGAATTCCAAGAAATAAGGCTTCTCTCAGGCATTTCATCAAACACTCTCTCTGCAGAGCTCATGTCATCACACTTAGCATACATATCAACCAATGCAGTACCAACAAACACATCAGTTTTGAACCCATGTTTCCAAATCAAACAATGCATTTGTTCACCATGAGTAACTATCACAGTATGTGCACAAGCAGGTAAAATAGCAGAGAAAGTAAAGCGGTTTGGATAAATACCAGTGCATCTCATATTGTTAAAAAATGTCAAGGCCTTAAAGGGTTTGTTAAAGTGTGATAATTGGGTTATAAGCGAGGTCCAAGTGAAAATATTCTTAAACCCATGATGGGTATTTGAGAAAAGGTGTAAACTTTGGTTGATATGGCCACATTTAGCATACAAGTTGAGTAGGTTGTTGAAGAGGAAAGGGAGACAAGTGTAGTTGTTTGTGATGAGTTGGACGTGAATTTGGATAACATGTTTGAGGTTTTTGGTATGGAGAGTAGTGTTGAGGAGATTGTTGAGATGTGTGGGAGTATGAGGTGATGATGTCTGGTGAAGGAGTTTGATAAGAAGAATTGAAGTGGAGTGAAACTGAGAGGTTGTTAACGTGTCACTTTTGTGAGATTTTAGAGGGAAGAGAAGTTTCATAATCTAGTTAAACTAACACAAAAAAAAAACCTCTCTTTCTAGTTTTGCTTCTTCTTCTTTTTTTCTCTTTTCTTTATAGACATGCATCAACCTCAATAGTCAATACTACATCACCAATTCAATCAAATATTATTTCCTCGCATTCACATCTTTAATCCCAAATTCCACTACCAACTGCACATCCAAAACCCAGAAAATGTCAAAATCCAGTGAACTTTCTCAACTTCCACAGAGAACCCAAATCACAAAACCATTAAAATCAAAATAAAAATACCAAACAACAAGAAGAAGCTGACTCCCACACTCAATGAGTCACCAACAGCAGCAACTCTCCTCGTCTTGTGCCCAAGCGCCTTCTTTACACAGACCCAGGTCGCTGATTTGGTGTGGCAGTGGGGAGGCGGAGCTCAAATGTTCTCAAGAGAGAGATTTGAGAGCTGAAGTCAGCGCCAAAAGATTGAATTCAAAACTAATAAACTTTGGTGTAGCGATAAATAGTGCGACGCCACTTGCAGCCAATTAAGGGTTTTATTTATTTATTTATTTTTATTTTTTTGACAAATGAGGCAACGAGTACTCTTCAGCTATCTGACTATTCATTCGGGTGTATACGGTCTTCTATCTCACAGGCACCAGGTCATTATAGAGAAGAATCTCATGAGGATGACCTTAAGATGATTGTAAGAGGTTTCAAATCTAAAATTTCATAAATATTACGAAGTCTTGAGAACCACCAAGCTAACTCTTTAGAGTTATATTAAGTTTGTTGAGGCCGATGCATTGGTTATCATAATTTGAGGTTTAAGTGTATGTTTGATCATATTATGCATTTGAGAACTATTGATACAGTTAGAGTGTTATGAGGCAAGCCACCAAAAATGAATGCTGAGAAAACATTAAAGTCATATGTTTGTGTGTGAATGTGTTCATTTTTTGGAACTAGCCTAATGACGTTCCTAGCCATGGATTTCAAATCCAAACCATTCAAAAAACCGATAAAGGAAGAGATTTAAGATTTTTAAAGTCGAGCCACAGTTCGACCAAGGTCGAATCGCGATAATGTCATAATTACTTTAATAATTAATTAAAACCCAAATATAGATATTAAATTTATAAAACTAGCAAAATTGACTAATATATCTATATATGTGAGGAAAATTTAATGATTTTCAAGAATATATTTACAAATTAAATAAAAAAAAAGTTAATAAAATAAAATAATAACCATGAAAACATTAATTTTTGAAGTAAAGTTGAAAATCTTTGAAGGATTTTAATTATAATTTTTTTTATTCATTGTAAGAGATGGATAATTTAATTAAGTAAAATATAATTGTGTTAAGTTGTTTCTATAAAAATAAAAAATAAAAAAATTGCATTAAGTTTACTTCAAGTATTCCTTTTTTTTTAATTGTTGAGCATCAACTTGCATGCTTAACTGAGCGGTTAGGCTCTATCTCCAACTCTGACCGTGCCTAGGTTCTAAACCTAGTAAGCGCACTTTTCTAATTTATTCTTAATTAACAAGCATGTTTGAACCGTGGTTGAAATGCACAGTTCATGCAAAACCGTGCATAATATATGCATAACTCACTAAGTCTTCATTTGTTAAACCCATTCTCTATTTGTCTATCAAATTTATTATTGTGGACTTGTTTAGGCCATTGTTCATACCCTTTGGGCTTTGGGTCAATTTGAGCCCTAACAAATACTTTTTTGTAAAGGACACTTATTTTAATGGGATCTATTTAATTGTTCACTTAGTTGCACTATATTTGTTAATAATATTTGTTAGTAGGCCAATTAAATAGGACTCTTCATGTCCATTTTTCCTTAGTTTTAGCTATTATTAGTATCCTTAATTAATTAAGATCTATTGTAAAAAACAATTTAGGACATAAACATATTTTTTAAATATCTAATGTGTGCCAATATTATATTGTGCCGAAAAAGATTTGGCATAACTTTTGCACATAATCTTATCTTCTGCATAAGTACCTCTTAGAACAATGGTTTATTTTCCTCTTTCCTAATCTATATAGCACTTTTCAAGTTTGCAAGTATGCTACAATAATCTCTTTCATACTTCTCTCTCTCTCTCTCTCTCTCTCTCTCTCTCTCTCTTTTTAATATTCATAGTCAAGACTCAAGAGTACAACATCAGTTAGCAACTTAGCAGAAAATAAAAGGCAATAAAGGTAGCTACACAGAAATCCCAACTAAAAAAAGGAGTCCTATGTAGCTTAGATATTTCATTTCTGTGTTGAAATATTAGTAACACCAACTCTTCTTTGCTACAGTATTTGAGCAAGTAGTCATAATTTTGAACCTTGTCTTTGCTCTACCTCCCAAGATCATCCACTTTCTCAAGCACTCTCTTATTAGCTATTCTAAACCATATTCCTTCCATTTGCCGGCCTAAGTTGAGTAAGCCATCTAGGAACCCTTGTGTTCTGACATAAGGCCTCTACTTAAGCATTAGCTAGAAGAATAATAATCTTTATAAATCCTTTGTTTCTTACTGTTCCAAAACTTTGACAACTAGAAAATTATCACCTTGTCCAAAGTTTCCCAACCATGGCAGCAGGCTATGATCCCTTTGCCTTCTTAATCTCTGCAAACAAAACCTGACCTTTCCAATATTTTATTCTTTGATCTTCAATTTGACACTAATGGTATGTTTGGATGTTTAAAAAAGGAGGGGGAGTAGAGTAGAGGGAGGGAGAGTAATACAATTACCTTGTTTGGAAGTTTTTAAAAGAATGAGGGGGATGGGTTTGGAGGAGTTTGGAGGGGTTTGGACTCCCTCTAGCCCCCCAATTTTAATTCCCCCAAATTGGAGAGATTTAGAGGGAGAGTAGAGTATATAAACTATTGACCAAGTAAATTACCTAATTTACCCTTATTATATTAACAAAATTACACAAGGGGAAGGGCTAATTACTCCCTTCCCCCTTACTAATTTTAAAAACATCCAAATAAGGTGGAGGTGAATCATTCTTCTCTACTCTCCTTCCCACTACTCCCCTTCCCTCTACTCCCCTCTACTCTCCTCCCTCTCTAAACTTCCAAATAAGCCATAAAAGAATACCTTGCCAGCTTATACATTCAACGAAGCCTTGATTTTGCTTCCCCTCAATTGATTTTGTGAAGAACCCGCGACTTACTAAAGGCTTCCATGCAAGTGCAAAGAAAATTTCATTAGAAAGCCATTGCAGCTCTAATATCGATGCTTATTCCCTTAATGACATGTTTGGATGTTTAAAAAAGGAGGGGGAGTAGAGTAGAGGGAGGGAGAGTAATGCAATTACCTTGTTTGAAAGTTTTTTAAAGAATGAGGGGGAGGGGTTTGGAGGAGTTTGGAGGGGTTTGGACTCCCTCTAGCCCCCCAATTTTAATTCCTCCAAATTGGAGAGATTTGGAGGGAGAGTAGAGTACATAAACTATTGACCAAGTAAATTACCTAATTTATCCTTATTATATTAACAAAATTACACAAGGGGAAGGGCTAATTACTCCCTTCCCCCTTACTAATTTTAAAAACATCCAAATAAGGTGGAGGTGAATCATTCTCTTCTACTCTCCTCCCCACTACTCCCCTTCCCTCTACTCCCCTCTACTCTCCTCCCTCTCTAAACTTCCAAACAAGCCATAACTTTTTTCTTTCTCCCTTGAAATACCATAGGTTCCATAGGTTTCCCTGCAAAAATGAATGAAAAATCAAGATATTCCTTACTATTATAAAGATTGGTGTTGGTGCTGTATAATACATGCTTTCTTCACATTTGGGACATATTTTTTTTATGACTACAGAGTAATGCTTCATTCTTGCAATGGCACCCAACAAGTGATTAAAATCCACAATGGAAGGGAAAGGGCGCAAGTGAAGTATTGTATCAAACAAAAAAAGAATGAACCTCTTCATACCATCTTTAGCAACTATACCAGTGGATTTATATTAAAAAATGTAGGTTGTTCCAATCATAATTATTTAGGAATCACAAAAAATAACTACAAACATCATTAAAAAAACTCAAATAAAAACAGGAAATGAGATGTGTAATCATAAAAGTGTAAAACACAAAACAAACCCAAATGGTCCCTCCAATGAGGGGCTTTTTCATCCTACAAAAAACAATTTGATCTAGATGAAACGTTGTAACATATGTCAATAGAATGGACATATAAGAGAAGGAAAATTAAAGCCAGAATTTCATAACCCAGCAACGTATAAAAAAAGGGGGGGAAATTAAGAAAAAAAATAGAGTAATTGATAATTTTTAAACAACATTAATTCAAAAGGGTGATACAATACACTAACCTTCAACCATGCATTAAAATGTGATACCTTCATAATTCTCTTCTGCTTTTCTTCATTTCTTATTTGTGTCATTCATTTCAATTGTAAAAAACCATTAATTTCAATTTTGCATAATATTACATGATTAGAAGAAAATATTAAGAAAGAAAATGATTTTTAAGACATTTCTCTCACAACATACGTAGATATCTCATGTTGTGAGAATTGTCTCATGAGATTCTTCTTCATTAGCTGTAAAGGACATCCACTCTGTGCAACTACTATTTTTGGGATATAACTTTTATTTTATCGGTAAATAATAAACATTTAATATTTATGTATATTATTCATTTTTTATTCTTAGAAAGTTTCTAGAAAATCTATAGATTTCAATTGTAGAAAAACATTCATTTTAACTACTAGTTTTTTTTTTTTTTTTTGAATAATTTTATTGAGTTACGATTATAACTTCATTTTATTTTTTAAAGAATAACAGTTATCTAATTAAATTAAGAATATATTTTTTTTCTCGAAAAAATTAGAAGTATTTTTAACAAATTTTTAAATAAAGCTACCGACAATCAAGAGTCTAGCCTCATCGTCTGCTCAGAAGTCAGAACCATGACTTTGTATGTGAATCCAAATCTGTTATGGGCAATAGCGTTGTCACTTTGCTAATCTTTGTTTTCCCTCGTGGGCCCAATGTAGTCCATCAATCACAGTTCCGAAGTTGGGTCAGGCCATTAACAGTTTAACACTTCAAATAAATCGCATGAAAGTGGAACAATATGAACAAACAAAGCAGCATTTTTCATTTTTATTTTTAAATTTGACAGTTGGAGACAAGATCAACTCTCTGTATTTTGGGGCTTGGCGGCAGTTGTAACTTTGAGAGAGACCTTTTTATCTTTACAAATTAATTAAATCATATTTATTTAACTTTAGATATAGTTTTTTTTTTCTTCTTTCATTTACAGTCTCTTTTTTCTCACCTTTTTCTTTTTGAAATACAAAATTATAATATATATATATATATATATTTTTTTCGGCAATATGGTTAACACTTAATATTTTTTGTAACATAATTGATATTAAATTTAAAATTTATCAAATTTAATTTTGAAAAGCTTATTTTTACTGGCGCAATTGTAACATGTGTTAGTGATTTTTTCCCATTTAATTAATTTCTTCATATACAGATGAATTTTTTTTAACCGACATTTAAAAGACATGCCAAAAAACCTAATTTATCAAAAAAAAAAAATTTTTATAGATTCACTTAATCAATAATTTCAACATTCACAAGGAAAAATTGGTTAACTGAAAATCAAATTAATGTTACAATTTTACACTTTAATTGTAAGGCATAAGAAAAAAAAAATCTTATTTAAGTTAAGTATGACTTTTGATGATAAGTTTATGGGGGGTAAAAGGGACCGCAAAAAACTTTTAGAGAAAAAGAGCAAAAAAAAAATATGGCTTACTTCTTCTTCTTTTTTTTCAACCCAAAAAAAAAAAAAAAAAAAAAAAAAACTGAAATATATATAAGAAACATATTTTATTGTAAGCTGCAATATATTAAAACCAAAATTATGTAACTTTTTTTGCAGTTGTAGGGCTGAGGCAATTCTCAATTGCCTATATGTACTAGATAAGTTTACCCGGCTACAAGCTTCTTGGCTAAAAGCCAGTAAGTCTTTAGCTACAAAATATTTCATAAAATTTTATATGTCTTAATCTTGCCACCTCACATACACATAAATCCAAAATTTGAGTTTGAGACTTTTCTTTTGATTTCAAAATTTGGCAAGGCTATAGGATAGAAGTGAAGTGGCACGACAAATAAAACTTGTGCGAAATTTACTGTGCAGTTCTTTATGTAAACAGACATAGAGTGATTCAAATTCAACATAAAAATAATAAAAACAACAAACAAACCATGACTCCACAACGCAAATACCCAAATAGTGAATGACAGCGATGTTGATGTCGATTGTCGATGTCGGTCCCCTGCATATTGGGGGCAAGAAGACTAGGGAAGGGAAGGGAATACTAGAAAGGACAGTATTAACACGGTCTCTTCTTACTATAGCATATGTGAATGTGATGTGAGCATGATCTGGTTACATTATGCAATTTTTATCTTGCAAATTTGTTGTTTATATGCTTTCGACTTTAGAATGATCACAAATCATGTGATGCTCCCGCTCAATGAAACGTTATTTTCTTCCATCATGATCATATGCATTATACATATGGCCCTAGTAACATAATTGAAGATATAACACCATCATATTCATATGTGATTATGTGTTTTTTTTTTTTTTTTTGGGGGGGGGGGGGGGGGGGGGGGGTGGTGTCCCTATGAAAATAATGTCCCAACCCAACAGCACATTTACTCCTACTCATTCATAAGCAGTCTAGTTTGTTTATTATCACATATTTTGTAAATAATTGTTGTTATAATAAATAATTTAAAGTTCAAACTTATTAGTGTTAAAGATCTTTTAGCTGCATAATATAAGCTCAAGCCTAATCCTATTTTGTATGTAAGTACTTGTATTAAAAATCTATTAATCATAGTTATACATGTTTGTTTAAGGTTTAGCTTACTATATATAATCATGTTGAATTATTTATAAACACAATATTTATACTATACTCTCATACAATAAAAATGTAATCTTGAGATTTTCTTTGTGGATGTAGGTTTTTTAAACTGAATCATATAACCCTCATGTTCTTGTGTTCTCTACTTTATAGTTTCTCTTTCACATTTATTTTTACATATTTAACATGATATCAGAGTTGATATTTAACAATTTATTTGGTACTAACTAAAATTTCATAATTTGAAATAAAATATTTAAACGAGGCAGTTATTTTAGGGATGCTATTTTTCAAACACCAATTTTAAAATTTTGGGTGAAAAAGAGTTATTTTCTTGTCCTATTACAAGTATTATATCAACTAGAGTTATAAAAGTCCAAATCCTCAATACCACTTTTTGTGTATCACTCTATGTTCCACCAATCACTATTTACCATGTGTATAATTGCTTTCCATTTTAAACTTCAGTTATTCTATAAGAAAAGTGAAATAAACATATGACAAGTAATGATTGGTGGAACATAAAGTGGTACACAAAAAGTGGCATAGAGAATTTTGACTCAAGTTATAAATAAGTATTAAAACAATTTTTCATATTTCCATAAATAAATAAATAAAATTCATATGAATAATTTAACAACATTTCATATGTATTTTTTATATAATTGAAAAATATTACTATAAAATAGTCTGTTTCCACAATTATTGCATTAATAAGTTAGAAATGAATACCTTCACACACACACACATATATATATATTGAATTTCAACTTATAACGTCCACTTATTTTGATAAAATCTCTTTATCACCATATCACGACATCAATAAATTTTGAAGATCTCTTATTAACCAAAAAAAGTTTACTAGTTGAACTAATTGAAACTACAAATTCATTAAAAAACCAATTAATATATATAAGAACCACCATTCACCAATACGTTGTCTTGTATAACACAAAACAATACCAAATTAAGAAATAACTTCAAAACAATATCAAATAATTTAAATTAAAAAATTGAAGATCAATAGGAATAGGTGACAGAATGTGGTCTTTCAACTCACAAAATGGGATTTTTTTGAGTAATCAAATCAAAAGATGTTCCCTCAAAGTTAAAAAAAGGCAAAAGGTCATCACAGATCTCGATTATTCGATTATTAAAAAGCCAATTAATAATTAATTTGGATTAAAGTAGATTAACACATAATATCAAATATCTGGCACACGTGAGAGGGCGGCCGAATCTTCCACTTTATTATTATTGGGTTTGCTTTGCTTGTGTGAACTGTGAATAGTGATTTGTGAACACATCCACACTTGGCAATTTATTATTGGTTTAGAAGCCTCCATCTCCGCCGTCCTAATTTCACAATGTGGCATCCTAGGAACCGTCGCTTGTTTGACACTCTGGTCGATTTGATTTGTCGGCTCCGCATCTTTACCCGCTTTGTTTTATCCGTGGAAAACACAAAAATCTTAATTCTTAAGAAAATAGCAATGAACATCTTTCTAACCAAAAAAAAAAATCTACCAAAAGGATTAGGCTTATTATTTTTGGCAAGATTTCTAACTATGTAACTCTTGTATTCTTGTATTGTCTACTTTATGGTAAAAATAAATTAGCTAAACAGACATTAATCTATTTGGCAAGATTATTTTTTCAATTTATTTTATTATTTAACTTTTTTTTTTTTTACTATTTATGGGGTCTCACTACATTTTTTTGGTATTATTCATAGGTTCCACAGTACTAGAAGAGGACACTAGAAATATCATTGCATCCATCCAATACAAAGCAAGTTTCTTTCTAGGTTTGGAGCTATCTATAGGGTCGATGTCGAGCATAGTTTTATTCAGAAATTTGGATTTTGCATGGACATTGTTGTCATATTCGAATTTAAAATAAATTCTGACTCTTAGCATGAAACAAAAATTATATTACTTTTTTTTTTAAAATAAAAAACTAATAAATTATATAACGTTTAAAATAAACACACTGAGAGAAAGTGGGAGAGGTGTAAAATTAGTAGTGTTTTGATAACGGTGAAATTTTCTAGCAATGAGACTTCGATGTGGGGGTAATTTGTAAGTTTCGGAGAGCTCAGGTAGATTATTAAGGACCTATAAAATTTTTACAATTCATTTATGTTCGTATAATACATTTCAACAAAAACCAATATTCTCAGCAATAATGTTAACCTTGTAGCTCCGTGACTAGTTGATAAATAAACCAAAAATTAAGTGGAATATATCAATGTTTCGGCCAAGGGAGGCAAAGCCAATAGCTAGAAAACATGTATGCTTCCCATGCTCTGATACCAAGGAAATAAAAATAACTACAACTCTCAACATGAAACAAAAAATGAAAAAAATTAGTTACAAGGCTTTCCAAAAAAAAAAAGGGACTAAAAAGATATCGAGTTCGGATAATAATGAATTTATTTTGTCTACAAACCACAGTGAAGTTTAAGGGTAAGGTATAATTTATACATCATAATGAGCTATTTGAAGACCCAATTTTTTTTTTTATGTTGATTTCTGTTCTTATAACTTTAGATTAGAATCTTATTGTTACCATCTCACCTTACTGCCCCCACTCATAACCAACTTTGCAAGTTTGTAAGTGAAAAAAAAAAAAAAAAATTGAATCATTACATATTGAGAGTTAATTGGTGGCCACACAATTTACCAAAACCAGTGACTTTCTTTGCAAACTTTGAGTGATATTCTAGTAACTGATCTACCAATACGACAATGAGTGATAAGTTGTTGCCACCGGTTACTTATAGTATGGGGGATGTTGTTTGACGACAAAATGATGTTTGTGCTTTGTGGGGCTTAATATGATAATATCTGTGGGTTAATTAGCTAGTCATTCAATAGTGCATGCTATTATAACTATGCCGACATGATCTAAATTAAATGCCCTTTCACATTCAGGTTCATGGAAATACGATACTTTTATGAACTTACGATACCTTAATTTGATCCATCTAATTATGCCGACATCTAAATTGTCATATTAATTTGATTTATTTTTAGGACTCCTATAATAATAATTTATTCTTCTTAAACTATCCTTGGGTTTAAAAATATTATATAAAAATTACCCATGCATCACTTTTACATAACTCCTTACAAATAAAATAAAAATAATAATTATATCAGACGTGCATGTATGAAGTCAAATCTTCTAAAATAATAGTTTTATCATATATTATGAAAATAATTATTTCCAATATTTTTTAATGATTTAGAAGGACATCATGCATTGCCAATCGAAATTGTTTATTTACAATTAAACATGAAAATGATGCATTTTAATTTCCTACGCATCTCAAAAGATTAACAAAAACGCTACTAAAAATTTAAAAATAGTTTTAGGAGCTTTAATATCATTACACAGAATTGTGTGAGCTTCAATTAAAAATATGAACATTATTTTATACTTTTTTTTTTATTTTTTTACTTCAATAGTTATAATGGGGGAAGAGGATTTTGAATCATAGATGTTTCCGTTGAAAACATTAAAATATGCCAATTAATTAATCTACATGGTTCTTCACCACTAATAAAATTATTAAACATTCATTTTCAAATTTCAATGAGTAAGCCTAAGCCCTTACCCTAAAATCACATGGAAGGTCAAAAATTAGAATTAAACGCCAAGTATGACAATTATCCATTCCTTATGGTCCATTTGCATTTCAAATTATTTTGAATATACAAGATAAAATTTAAAATCCATAATATCTATTTTATGATGATGGTTTTTTAACATGATCCAAATATTCCAATGTATTGGTGATGATGTAAGATCTAAGTGACAATTATCTCCTTAAAAAAGTGGAGGGCATGTTGTAATAGCAAAATTTCTATTACTAAATTATTGTGGAAAAATACATCCAATAGCATTCTCACACAAATTTGAATGTGAAAATGTTATAAACTTTAGAAAAAGATTCCCAAATAAATAATGGGGACGAAGAGTACTTGGCAAGAAAATAAAATGAACACATATACACACCAAGGATTTACACAGTTTGACTTTTAGCGTACGTCCACAAGTAGTCACATGACAAAATTTCACTAATATAGAAAATACAAAATGGTGTAATGACATTCTCACAGGTCACAATACCCAAATCTCAATAGACCCAAATTATTTTCTCACGTAAATACAAAGTTTTTTATCCGACTATCAGTACAAAAGTTGGGGTTGAATACAAAGTTAGGGGTTTAACCATTAACAATGAGAAGTTTCTCGTCTTTGCACAAAGCCTCCTTCGAAGAGATCTTTGATCTTTCACTCCTTACATTTTGCCACACCACACCTAACCTTCTCTATATATTGCACACAAAGGCACATATATACGGAGCAAAATAACCAAAGCGTGGGTAAGCACTATTGTGAATGCATGCAAGAAAGTCATGTATGCATTTGGTGGAGATTTGATTCCACTTCTTGACAATGCACCAAAATCACAACCTTCAAGAGGGACAATCTGATCCTGGCATGCGCCTAATGCTACGCCTAGTGTTGACGATACATGCAAAAAAGAGAAGGCACATGCAAGTAGTATTTGGATTATAGTACTTTTTCAATCACCAATTTGCCAATCCCGTAGTCAAATAAGGTGGCTATAATCTAAGTTGGCTGAGAGATATTTTCCAGTCATACAAGACAGCTAGGCTTGTCCATGGGTCAATTCGGGTCAGGTTTGTGTCCAACTCGAAACTGACTCGATCACTTTGAGTGACAAGAAATCTAATCCGCCACCAACCGCCAGAAAACACGGTTTGGTTCGGTTTCGAGTCGGCTGTACAGTGTCGATTTCGGTCAAAACCGATGAAGTAGCATTGACAGGTGAGAAATGGCCGAATCTCAACAAAATCTAAACGGATCTTGTCAAAATCTACCCGGATCTCATCAAGAATTGGTCGGATCTTGTTGAGATTTGGTTGGATCTTGTTGAGATCTCGTCGGATCTTGACGGATCCTGTTTGAGAGTGGCGAATCTCAATCGGGCCAATTGGATTTGGTTTTTCATGTGAAGACCCGCTAAATGACCCACTGGATTCGGTTTCTGGACATGTAGACCCATTGTCGATCATTGCCGGAGTCGAGTTAGACGGTTTTCGATTTGGGCTCGGGTGGTTTGTTCAAGTTGGCCGGGGTGTGGGTCAACTTGGAGGCCCCTAGACAAAGCCATATTTGATTTGGGTTAATTTCTATGTGATGCTAATCTACATGCACATGCTAGTGTATTCAATTCAAGCTAGGGGTGTGTATAGGTTAGGTCAAAAAAAATTCAACCCACCTATATCACGTTGGACCCATAGGTTGGACATGTTTTATTTTATTTTAATTGAGCATTAAATATTACTACCAACACAAATAAGAACAAACTTTTTTTTTTTTTGAAAGAAAATAAGAACAAACCAATAACTTAATAGAGCAGAGTATTAGCATCAAAATAACACAAACTATTTTATTAGTGTTTTATAGTTTAAACCAATACAAATAACAACAAATTCATATTGGTAGTTCAAATGAAATTTCATTTAGTTAATAAGAATAAGATGTCAAATAATTCTTTCTCAACTCAGTTGAAAAACAAAATAAACATGAACTAGTTATATTATTCTACAGTTAGTAGGATATAACATAGGTCTATCCCAACTCAATTGATAAACAAAAGAGCAAATAATAAAATCATATTATGTGTGTGTGTGTGTGTGTGTGTGGGGGGGGGGGGGGGGGGGGGGGGGGGTCACACCCCTAATTCAATCCATTTTTGTTTGGCTCTACACCCTTAATTCAAGCCATTTTCTAACGGGGAATTGGTGGACTATAAGGAGCAAAAAATTGAATTTGTGTGCCTACGACTAAAGAATCTAGGATAGCTGCATTTTTAGGTTTGACAGACTTGCACTAAAGTTATTAATCGAAAATTTAATAAAATTCAATAATAAAAAATGGGAAAATAACTTTCTATATTTATTCTAATAAAATTATCACTATTATTTAGATATTTTGATAGTCGGGGAGTTTGAATTATAGATGGTTGTCTTAGAAATTACTATTAAACATTTCGTTTTCAACTTTACATGAGTAAGCCTAAAACTTCACCCCTAAACGCCAAATATGACCATTATCCATTCCTTATGGTCCCATTAGCATTTCAATTTTTTTTGAATAGACGAGAAAATTTAAAACCTGTAACATATATCTATAACTGAAATATTTCAATGTATTTTCTTTCCCAAAAAAAAAAAGAAAGATAGGATAAGAGTTTGTGAATTGAATATTTAATTAGTAGAAATGTAGAATTTAGAAGTTTTTAGAACCCAAAAATAGAATAGAGAAGTTGCAAAGGCGCGTGGACAGAAGACGGAAGGTTAATATGTCGGCAGCGGTAGCCAAAGAATAAAAAAAAAAAATGGTTGTCCAATAGGAATTAAAAAAGGGGCACATGGAACACTTTGGCTTTGCCACGTAGTTCCTCCATTTATTATGATTCCTATCTCTAAACAAATAAAAGAAAAGTGATAGGCTTAATTTACACGCTAAGGAACCGCGAATATTACGAATTATGAGTATTTCATTTTTCACGTATCCAATGCATGGACAGCACGGGGGAACCGTACGTGTGACTGACTATATATTCATCTGTTTCTCCTTGCAGTTTTCTTCTATCACACAACACAACACAACACACAAGTAATTTAAGTCATTAGATAATCATCAGTTACCAATTTTCATTTACTACTCTTTTTCCAACAAAAAGAAAAAAAAGAAAAATGACAGCTGCTACCTGCATAGATATCATCTTGGCCATTATTTTGCCTCCTCTTGGTGTTTTCCTCAAGTTTGGTTGCAGGGTACCTATTTCATTCATTTTCTTTATTTCATTTCATATATATTTTATATTTCTTTCTTATTCATTTTTCATGTGGTTGATTAATTCAGGTCGAGTTTTGGATTTGTTTGTTGCTGACCATTCTTGGCTATATCCCTGGGATACTTTATGCTCTCTATATTATCACCAAGTGATGAACTTCAATCTTTGTAAGCGCCCATTCACTTCTCTCTCTCTCCCCTTTGCTTCTGTTTTATTTTTATATTTCGTATAACCATTTTTTTTTTAATGCTAAGCTAAATTCTTTTTTGACTGAAAATGGTAAAATATTTCTAAAAGAAGGATATATTTAAAAAAAAAAAAGTTATCTATTTAAATAATACTTAATTGTCTAAAATAGCCAATCTCCATTTGATGGGTTCTTTTTGCATAATTGAATATACAAGATATTCGTTGCACATCTTCGTATGATAATCAAGTATAAGAGCTTATAAAATGTGAGGGCAAGAATTGATGAGTTACTTTCTATATATACAAGATAAAACATTTTAAGTGGATGAGTTAGTTTCTATATATAGCGATACGTTTACTCTTTTTGTATAGGATGGTGGGAAGCTATAATGATTAAAATTTGTGTCCCTCCAAAGAAAGAAAAAAAAATTATCAATAAAAAATTCATTAAGGTAAATTGCTGTTGGGTATGAGAAATTAACATGGAAAAAAGAACTCACTTGAAATTGCAATTTGATCGTTTTTCTAAGTTGAACAAGTTTGAATTAACAACTTCTTTTATGGTACAAGTAGATGATTTGTTAATGTATTTGTAAAAGTAAAAACAAAAGCGGAGAGGCCCCAAATGTCACTCTCTCACTCATGAGTCATGAGTCTTGGGGCTGGCTGCGAGTTTGGGTTATGGATAGACTCATGGTCATAGACAGCGTTTAATGCATAGGCCCTGCGTGATCTTGACGTTACCTGCACTATACTTCTTGTTTTTCATCTTAATAATTTTGACTAATAAGTAATAAATGGACTGCTTTTTTCTCTAAATTATGAATGAGCTGAGCTGGGCTTTTAAGCTTTAAGGCTTTTGGCTTTTGACAATTTTGCATCTTATTATTTTTGCTTTTTTTGGGCAGGTGGAGTTGTGACCTGTGAACGGCAATATGCTTTTTGTTTCTCTGATTTGGGGTTCGTTGATGGACAGTTGATTCTTCATTATGTGTGAACGGCAATATGTTGTTTGTTTCTCTGATTTGGGGTTCGTTTATAGGCGTTGATGGACAGTTGATTCTTCATTATGTGTGTCAAAGTGTTTAAGAATTCCTTTTCCTTTTTTCTTTTTCTTTTCCCTTCTTTTTTTTTTTAATCTGATGTAAAGGTAGAAATGGAATATTATTGGTTTGGTTACTTTGGTATGATGGTGGTGGTGGGTACATATCACACTTAGCATACATATCAACCAATTCAGTACCAACAAACACATCTGTTTGGTAATGGTGAGATTTTTTCACAATGAGATTTCGATGTGGGGGTAATTTGTAAGTTTCGGAGAGCTCAAGTGGATTATTAAAGACCTATAAATTTTTACAATTCATTTATGTTCATATAATACATTTCAACAAAAACCAATATTGTCAGTAACAATGTTAACCTTTGAGCTCAGTGACTAGTTGAATAAAGAAACCAAAAATTAAGTGGAATATATCAATGTTTCGGCCAAAGGAGGCAAAGCCAATAGCAAGAAAACAAATGTGCTTCCCATGCTCTGATACCAATGAAGTAAAAATAATTAGAACTCCCAACATGAAACAAAAAATGAAAATTTAAAGGTTCACAAAATTTTTTATGTTCATTTCTATTCTTATAAATTTGGATTAGAACCTTATTGTTCCCTTATTACCTTACTGTCCCCACTCATAACCAACTATGGCCAAACATCCAATCAAAATTATATTCAAATATTTTATTAATAGTTTAGTAAATACTAGGCCAAAATGGGCATTTGCTCATTTCACCCAAAATAAGTAATAAAATGCTTATATTTTGAAACTATCTAGTAAAATACCCCTATTTTAAAACTTAATTTTTAAAAAAATTGAGTTTCAATGAAAAATTCGATTTAATGAAAATCGAGTTACTTGCAAAATATTACATGGAACTCGAGTTTCATATATATATATATATATATAAAAGTTTTTTTGTCTATAACTCGATTTTCTAAAAATCAAGTTTTTCATTAAAACTCAATTTTTAGAAAATTGAGTATAAAATCGAAGTATATGACTAAAAAGTTTCAAAATAGAGATATTTTGCTACTTGTTTTGAGTGAAAGGGACGCTTATTTTGGCCATAAATACTCATACAACACTTTGCAAGTTTGTAAGTGAAAAAAAAAAATAATAATCATTATATATTGAGAGTTAATTGGTGGCCACACAATTTACCAAAACCAGTTACTTTCTTTGCAAACTTTGAATTATAATATAATTGATAATGATATTCTAGTAACTCTACCAATACGTGAATGACTCAATGAGTGATATAGTTGTTGCCACCGGTTACTTATAGTATGGGGGGTGGGGTTTGACGAGAAAATGATGTTTGTGCTTTGTGGGGCTTAATATCTGTGGGTTAGCTAGTCATTAGTGCATGGTATAACTATGCCAACATCTAAATGCCCTTTCGCATTTAGGTTCATGGAAGTATATATGATACTTTTATGATTTTTTTTTTTAGAATACTAATTATATATTTTTAACACACACACTAAAATATTTGATTTATTTTTAGGACTCCTATAATAATAGTTTTATCACATATTACGAAAATAATTACTCCTATATGAATCATACATAGATGTATTTTTAGGTTTGACATTCGTGCACTACAGTTAATCATTGAAAATTTAAGAAAATCCAATAGAAATTGTCAAAATAAATTTTTATACAATTTTTTCTTTTTTACTTTGATAGTTATAATGGGAGAAGAGGATTTTGAATCAAGATGTCTATGTTGAAAACATTAGAATATGCCAATTAATTAATCTACATGGCTCTTCACCACTAATAAAATTATTAAACATTCATTTTCAAATTTCAATGAGTAAGCCTAAGTTCTCACCCTAAAATCACATGGAAGGTCAAAAATTAGAATTAAATGCCAAGTATGACAATTATCCATTCCTTATGGTCCATTTGCATTTCAAATTAATTTGAATATATACAAGATAAAATTTAAAATCCATAATATCTATTTTATGATGATGGTTGTTTAACATGAGTCGAATATTTCAATGTATTGGTGATGATGTAAGATTTAAGCAACAATTGTCTCCTTTAAAAAGGGGAGAGAATGTTGTAATAGCATAATTTCTATTACTAAATTATTGTGGAAAAATATATTCAAATAGCATTTCCTGTGAAAATATTATGAACTTTAGAAAACGATTCCCAAAATAAATATATAATGAAGACGAAGAGTACTTGGTAAGAAAATAAAATAACCATGTAAATCCTTGGTGTGTATATGTACATATACACACCAAGGATTTAAATGGTTTAACTTTTAGCATACGTCCACAGGTGGCCACATAACAAAATTTCACTAAAATAGAAAATACAAAATGGTGTAATGATATTTTCACAAGTCGCAATACCCAAATCTCAATAGACCCAAATTATTTTCTCACATAGATACAAAGTTCTCTATTAGACTATCAGTACAAAGGTTGGGGTTGAATACAGAGTTAGGGGGTTAACCATTAACAACGAGAAGTTTTCTGATCTTTGCACAAAGCCTCATTCAAAGAGATTTTTGATCTTTCACTCCTTACATTTTGCCACTCCACACCTACCCTTCTATGTATACCGCATGAAGGCACATATATACGGAGCAAAATAACCAAAGCCTGGGAAGCACTATTGTGCATCCATGCAATAAAGTCATGTATGCATTTGGTGGAGATTTGATACCACTTCTTGCCAATGCACCAAAATCACAACCTTCAACAGGGAAAATCTGATCTTGGCATGCGCCTAATGCTACGCCTATATTAACTTGTATGTTGATGATACATGCAAAAGAGAGAAGGCACACGCAAGTAGTATTTGGCTTATAGTACTTTTTCAATCACCAATTCGCCAATTCCGTAGTCAAATAGGGTGGCTACACTCCAAGTGGGCCGAGAGAGGTTTTCTAGCCATACAAGACAAAGCTAGGCCTATCCACAGGTCGGCCTGGGTCGGGTTTGTGCCCAACTCAGAATCGACCTGACCACTTCGAGCGATAGGAAATCTAACCTATTGCCAACCGCTGGAAAACACGGTTTGGTTCGGTTTCAGGTTGGTTGGACAGTGTCGGTTTTGGTCAAAACCAATGAAGCAACACCAACGGGGAGAACTAGCCGGATCTTGATGGATCTCGTCGAGATCTAGCCAAATCTTGACAGATTTGCATCTGAGAGTGGTGGATCTTGGTCGAGTTAGTTGGATTTGGTTTTTCATGTGAAGACTCGCTAATCGACCCACCAAATTCAATTTTTGGACATGTAGACTCGCCATCAACCATTGCTGGAGTTGAGTTGGTTGGTTTCTAGTTTGAGCCCCAGGCAGTTTGGTCGGGTTGGGCAGCTTGCGGTTCAACTTGGACACCCCTAAATAGAGCCATATTTGATTTGGGTTAATTTCTATGTGATGCTAATCTACGTGCACATGCTAATGTGCTCAATTCAAGCTAGGGGTGTGTATAGGTCGGGTTGAAAAAAATTCAACCCAATTCAACCCACCTGTATCAGGTTGGATCCATAGGTTGGATAAGTTTTATTTCATTTTACTTGAGTATTAAATATTACTACCAACACAAATAAGAACAAACTTATAACTTAATAAACTAGAGTATTAGCATGAAACTAACACAAACTATTTTATTATTGTTTTATACTTTAAACCAATACAAATAACAACAAATTTATATTGGTCGTTCATCAAACCAGCACAATTAATCCAATCAAATGACATTTCATTTAGTTATTAAGAATAAGATATCAAATAGTTCTATCTCAACTTAGTTAAGAAACAAAATAAACATGAGTTTTATTATTCTATAGTTAGTAGAATTTTATACAGTTCTATCCCAACTCAATTGATAAACAAAAGAGTAAATAATAAAATCTTATTTTGTGTGTGTGTGTGTGTGTGTGTGTGTTGGGAGGGGAGGGGGGGGGGGGTGGGGGGTCAGATTGGGTTAGGCAGATTTGTGAATCTACAAACCCACACCTAAATAAATCCATCATAAAAAAAGATTTTGACATTCTAATTAAACCCACAAACCCCTAAAATCAACCAAACCTAACGAGTTGAGTTTAAGTGAGTTGGTTTTAGCAAATTTGGGTGGGTTGCACACTCCTAATTCAATCCATTTTGGCTCTACACCCTTCATTCAAGCCATTTTCTAACGGGGAATTGGTGGACTATAAGAAGCAAAAAAATGCTCAACCATGTTGATCGAATTTGTGTGCCTATGACTAATGAATCTAGGATAGGTGCATTTTTAGGTTTGACAGACTTGCACTGAAGTTATTAATTGAAAATTTAATAAAATTCAAAAAAAAAAAATGTCAAAATATCTTTCTATATTTATACTAATAAAATTATCACTATTATTTCGATGGTTCTCTTAAAAATTATTAAACATTTCGTTTTCAACTTTACATGAGTAAGCCTAAAACTTCACCTCTAGACAAGATAAAGTTTAAAACCTGTAACATATATCTATATATATATATATATATATATATATTATGATGAGGGTTGTTTAAGTGTTTAACTGAACATGAGACGAATATTTCAATGTATTCTCTTTTACAAAAAACAAAAAAGAAGATAGGATAAGAGTTTGTGCATTGAATATTTAGAAGTTTTTAGAACCCAAAAATAGGATGGAGAAGTTGCAAAGGCGCGTGGAGGGAAGAGGATGTCGGCAGCAGTAGCCAAGAATAAAAAACAAAAGTGGTTGTCCAATAGGAATGAAAAAAGGGGCACATGGAACACTTTGGCTTTGCCACGTAGTTCCTCCATTTATTATGATTCCTATCTCGAAACAAAAAAAGAAAGAAAAGTGATAGACTTTATTAATTTACACACTTTGTTAACACTACTAAGGAACCGCGAATATTACGAATTATAGGATTATTTCATTTTCATGAATCCAAATCCAATGCATGGACAGCACGTGGGAACCGTACGCGTGACTGACTCTATATATTCACCTGTTTCTCCTTGCACTTTCTTCTATCACACAACACAACACACCACAACACACAAGTAATATAAGTCATTGGATCATCATCATCATCATCAGTTACCAATTTTCATTTACTACTCTTTTTCCAACAAAAAAGAAAGGAAATATGACAACTGCTACCTTCGTAGATATCATATTGGCCATTCTTTTGCCTCCTCTTGGTGTTTTCCTCAGGTTTGGTTGCGAGGTACTTAATTCATTCACTTTCTTCATTTCATTTCATTTCATTTTTTTTTTTTTTACTTTTCTTATTCATTTTTCATGTGGTTGATTATTAATTCAGATCGAGTTTTGGATTTGTTTGTTGCTGACCCTTTTTGGCTACCTCCCTGGGATACTTTATGCTATCTATGTTATCACCAAGTGAACTTCAATCTTTGTAAGCGCCCATGCACTTCTCTCTCTCTCTCTCCCCTTTGCTTCTGTTTTATTTTTTATATTTCGTATAATCATTTTTTTAATGCTAAACTAAATTTCTGACTGAAAATGGTCAAATATTTCTAAAAGAAGGATTTATTAAAACAAAAATAATATTATCTATTAAATAATACTTAATTGTTTAAAATACCCAATCTCCACTTGATGGGTTCTTTGTGCATAATTGAATATACAAGATAATTACTCCATACCGTTAATAATTACTCCATACGGTTAGTGCGATGTTCACTTTTATAAATATAAATATATATAAGGTGAGACGGCAAGGGTGAGTTCAAGACTATGTATGGATGAGTTGCTTTCTATATATACAAGATAAAACGTTTTAGATGGATGTATTATTTTCTATGTGTATATATATATATATATATATATGTACACGTTTACTCTTTTTGTATAGGATGGTGGGTAAGCTTTAATGATTAAAATTTGAATTAACAACTTCTTTTATGGTAAGAAGTAGATGATTTGTTAATGTATTTATAAAAGTAAAAACAAAAGCAGAGAGGCCCCAAATGTCACTCTCTCACTCATGAGTCATGAGTCATGGGGCTGGCTGTGAGTTTGGGTTATGGTAAGACTCATAGTCATAAACAGCGTTTAATGCATAGGCCCCGCGTGATCTTGACGTTACCTGCACTATACTTCTTGTATTTCATCTTAATAATTGTGACTTAACCCTTAAGTGACTGCCTTTTTCCTCTAATTATGGGCTAAGCTTTTGACAATTTTGCATCTTTTTTTGGGCAGGTGGTGTGACCTGTGAACGGCAATATGTCTTTTGTTTCTCTGATTTGGGGTTCGTTTATAGCTGTTGATGGACAGTTGATTCTTCATTCTGTGTGTCAAAAGTGTTTTAAGATTTTCTTTTTCTTTTCCCTTCTTTTTTTTTTTTTTTTTTTAATCTGATGTAAAGGTGGAATATTGGTTTTGTATGATATTCTTAAACCCATGATGGGTATTTGAGAAAAGGTGTAAACTTTGGTTGATGCTTACTAAAGGCTTGGCTTCCAAGCAAGTGCAAAGAAAATTTCATCAGAAGGCCATTGCTGCTTTAATATTGATGCTTATTCCCTTAACATTTTTCTTTCTCCCCTGAAATACCATAGGTTCCACAGGTTTCCTGCAAAAATGAATAAAAAATTAAGATATTCCTTATTATTATAAAGGCTGTTGTTGGTGTTGTATAATACATGCTTTCTTTACATTTGGGAAATAATTCTTTTTATGACTACAGAGTAATGCTTCATTCTTGTAATGGCACCCAACAATTGATCCACAATGGAAGGGAAAGGGCCCAAGTGAAGTATTGTATCAAACAGAAAAAGAACGAACTTCTTCATACCATCTTTAGCAACTATACCAAATGGATTTATGTTAAAAAATGTAAGTTGTTCCAATCATAATTATTTAAGAATCACAAAAAATAACTGCAAATATCATTAAAAAAAAAAAAAAACTCAAATAAAAACAGGAAATGAGATGTGTAATCGTAAAGGTGTAAAACACAAAACAAACCCAAATGGTCTCTCCAATGAGGGGGTTTTTCCATCCTACAAAAAACAATTTGATCTAGATGAAACGATGTAACATATCTTATTGACATATAAAAGAAGAAGAATTAAAGCCAGAATTTCATAACCCAGCCACGTATAAAAAAGAAAGGAAAATTAAGAAAAAAATAGAGTAATTGATCATTTTTAAATAACATTAATTCAAAAGGGTGATACAATACACTAACCTTCAACCATGCATTAAAATGTGATGCGTTCATAATTCTCTTCTCCTTTTCCTGATTTCTTATTGTGTCATTCATTTTAAGTATTAGTTTTTTTTTTTTTTTTTTTGAATAATTTTGGTGACTTACTATTAAAACTTCAATTTTTATTTTTTTAGGAATAAGGGCTATCTAATTAAATTAGGAGTAATTTTTTTTTTTTTCAAAATTAGGAGTATTTTTAACAAATTTTTAAATAAAGCTACCGACGGTCAAGAGTCTAGCCTCATGGTCTGCTCAGAAGTCAGAAGCGTGACTTTGTACGTGAATCCAAATCTGTTAAGGGGCAATGGCGTTGTCACTTTGTTAATCTTTGTTTTCCCTCGTGGGCCCAATATAGTCCATCAATCACAGTTCTGAAGTTGGGTCAGGCCATTAACACTTTACGAGTCCCATTGTCACCTCTAAATAAAAAGCATGGAAGTGGCTCAATATGAACTGTGATTGATGTGCTATATCAATTGACCTGGCTACAAGACAAGATCAACTCGACTCCATGTATTTTGGGCCTTGGCGGCAGTTGTAAGAGAAACCTTTTAATCTATACAAATTAATTAAATCATATTTATTTAACTTTAGATATAGTTTTTGTTTTTTTTCCTATTTACAGTCTCTTTTTCTTACTTTTTGAAATAAAAAATTATAATTTTTTTTTTCGGTAATATGGTTAACACTTAATTTTTTTTAAGTTAAAAATAATTTTATCAAATTTAATTTTAAAAAACTTATTTTTACTGGCACAATTGTAACATTTGTTAGTATTTTTTTTTTCCATTTTATTAATTCTTTCATATCTAGATGAATTTTTTTAATCAGTCCAAAATATTACAAATATTGAAATTCGAAACTAAAGAACCCTTAAGGATAGAAAGTCCAAATCTATAAGCCAAGGCCCATTTAAAATAGGTAAAAGGAAGTCCAAGCTCATGAATGGGTAAGCCTTGGGCCTTAAAGAATGAAGAAAAAAGCAGAGAAAGCTTGGCCCAACCTCTGTGAGAAGAACCCCCAAGGAGCCCAAAAAAAGACTGTACAAAGATACTGAGGAGTTGCCAGAACTAGGGAGGGGATCTTCAAGAAGTGTAGGAAAGAATCAATTGAGAGATGGATAGCTCAGAGAAGCATGCTTATGGGCACAAGGAACGAAGAAAGACATATCCTATCAACTGCCCGCAACTCAAAAAAAAGGTTTTGGAAACAAATAATGACTTAGGATGAGATAGCCAAAATGGAAGTTCTAAAAAGCCTCTCTAAAAACCTTGGAAAAAGAGATTAAAAGTTAGTCCCTAGGACCCCCTAAAGGGGAAGGTCAGCTAAGAACTTTTTGGAGGAAAGCTTCAAAAGGGAAAAATAGTGAGAAAATAAGGAAGGGACCAGTTACCAATGTTGCTAACACAACATTGGTTCTAGTACCCAAGGCAACAAATGGAGGGAAATAGTGGTACACCAAAAACCCTAAGAAGGTGCTATAAAAGAGGGAGAAGCCATTAGCAAAAACCATTCTGCAATAACTAATCAGAACTTAGAAAACCTTTAAAAATCTTCCTTAAGATTCAAAAAGGGAGAAAATGGGGAAAACTCTGTCTGGGATCCAGAGACAGTCATTAGAGGATACACTTGAATTTAAAGGGATTCAAATCTCATAAGTCTTAGAAGCCTAAAAGAGCTATCTAAGTCTGTAACTTTTGAACTTATTTGGACCTTGTAACATATCCTAGTGCAAAAAGGACATAATGTATTAGAAACTAAAGAAATAATGAAGCATTATTTATTATTTTGAGGACCCTTAACGTTTTATTCACTTTTGCTTTTTCTTATATCACTCTTTATTGTTCCCTACTGTGCAATATGTATATATTTTGTATCTATAAGTGTGTATGTATTATAGGATCCATGTTTTGTGCACAACTTGGTTCTTAATCAGCCCAATATAGTTGCGATGAACCAAGCCTAGTCCACCAAACAATAAGATCCTTGTTCCTACTTGGGCTTGGGTACTATCCAAAAAAAGAACCCACAAATACATGCCAAAAAACCTAATTTAAAAAAGAAAAAGAAATCTATTATAGCTTCACTTAATCTTAGAATTTACAATAATTTCAACATTCACAAGGACTTATACTTGAACCCTAGCCTTTATTTCCCACACTTTATAAACGCTTATACTTGTGGAGTGACCATCGCACCAAAAATGTATGGCGGTGACAATAATTTCAACATTCAGAAGGAAAAATTACTTAACTGAAAATCAAATTAATGCTACAAGTTTCCGCTTTAATTAATTGTAAGGCATAAGATAAAAGGTAAAAAAAAAAAAAATATATATATATATATATATATATATATACACCTTAAATATGATTTATGATGATAAGTTTAGGGGGGAGTAAAAGGGACATAAAGTGGGTTTGTCATGAAAAACTTCTAGAGAAAAAGAGAAAAAAAGAAAATATGGTTTACTTACTTTTTTTTTTTTTTTTTAAATTCTTCTTTTTGCAACACCAAATTTTCAACCAAAAAAAAAAAAAAAAAACTGAAATATAATAAACGTATTTTATTTTAAGTTGCTATATATTAAAACCAAAATTATGGAACACTTTTGCACTTTGAGGGCTAAGGCAATTGGGCAATTCGCAATTGCGTATATACTAGTTAAGTTGACCTTGCTACAAGGTTCTTGGCTAAAACCCAATAAGTCTTTAGTTACAAAATATTTCATAAAATTTTATGTCTTAATCTTGCCACCTCACATACATATAAATCCAAAATTTGAGTTTGAGACTTTTGAGTTCAAATTTTGGCGAGGCTACGCTCTATAGATGTGAAGGGGGACGAAAAATTAAGGGCCTGTTTGGTTTAGGCCTGTTTTGAGATATCATTGGAAACTCATAACTCAATAATTAAAAAACGTGGGACCCAAACAGATTTTGTTATTTGGCTTAATTTTCACATTGTGTTTCCATCACTCAAAACTCAACAATTTTGAGTTAGAATGATGGAAACAGAAAACAAGAAATCAGTGTTTTCAAAAATTGAGATAGGAAACTCAGTGGCATTGCTATAAATATTCGGATTCTGTGGGACCCAGAGCTTTTATGTTGTCCCATCAGTTCAGATATTACCATTGCAAACAACCACAACACCACCATAACAAACCCAGGCCGATCCACACCACCGAAACACCAAACCGATTCAAGCCACGCTGTGACCTAACCCTAAAAACCCAATCTATCTCCACCGTAACCCAGCCATAAAAACCCAATATATCTCCACCGTAACCCAGCCCCAAAAACCCAATCTAAAACCTGATCTCCACCGTGAAACCCAGCCAACACCCAAATGACCACCATCGAAACCCACCATCACCGATTTAAACCTATTGGGCTTTGTGGAGCCTAGTTATGTTTAATCCGGTTGATGACTTGACCCGACCTGAATAATGTTGCGTGGTTTTTAATGGGAGATTTTTCGAGGCTTAGTCCATGGACCCAAGCCGGAGAAATTTTTTTGGCCAGTTTTGTAGCCCATTGTGTATCCTATGAGTAGAAGGTAGAAAAACACAATTTTGGTAATTAGGGTTTTTTGTTGTTGTTGTCGTTCTTGAGAGATTGAAACACTATAACCGCACTTTTGTCTTTTTTTCTCTGATAATAGTGAAATCCCTGCAACTCCATAGACATAGGCAAATTGCCGAACCACGTATATACTGTCTTGTGCGTGTGATTATTTTCTTTTGACGTGCGTTTTCTCTATTTTTGTTTCTCACGTTTTGAGAATTTCGGATTGAATTCCCTAGAAAACCAACCAAAAACAGCTGAAAAAGAAACAGAGAAGAGAGAAAAAAAAAATCAAATACAGATTGAAGAGGGGAGAGACAGAGAGAGCTGAGAAAGAAACAGAAGAGTGGAATAAAAAAATCAAATATAGAGTGAAGAGGGGAGAGACAGAGAGAGCGATAGACAAAAAAATTTGATAGAAGAGAAGGAGAGTTAGAGAAATGAAAGGTGATAGGATGTGTAGGAGAAGTAAAGGGGAAGATTTTTTTTTTTTTTTTTTTTTTGTTGGTGAGACGTGGGTAGCAACAATAGTAACAATGGGTAGTGTCAGTAGGTGGGGTCCACGGTTTTGGAAAAAAGTTGTAAGGATATTTAATTGAGTTATAAGTCTAAACAGGTGTTTTGCAATTTTTGAGTGAATGTGAGGTTTAAGTAGTGAGTTATGGATTTTAAAAATTGAGTTATGAAAACTGAAACACTTTTAAACTAAACAGTCCCTAATATTTTGTAAAATTTATTGTGCAGATCTTTATGCAAGTGATTCAAAATAAAGTACTAGTAAAAACAACAAACTACCTCTACGGAGCAAATTGCCAAATAGTGACTGACAGCCTCGGTGTTGATGTCGGTCCCCTGCACATTAGGGGCAAGACTAGGGAAGGGAAAGTAACACTAGAAAGGACAACATTAACATGGTCCCTTCTTACTCTAATAG
Organism: Quercus variabilis; assembly: GCA_030445155.1. NCBI lineage: Eukaryota > Viridiplantae > Streptophyta > Magnoliopsida > Fagales > Fagaceae > Quercus > Quercus variabilis. The sequence goes on from CP129447.1 coordinate 485,963, forward strand.
CATATGTGAGTTGTGATGTGAGCACGATCTGGTTACGTTATGCAATTTTTTTTCTTGCAAATTTGTTGTTTATATGCTTTGGATGATCACAAACCATGTGATGCATTCAACTCAATGAAACATTATTTTCTTCCATCATCACCATCATATGCATATGGCCCTCCTAGTAACATAATTGAAGATATAACATCACCATATTCATATGTACGTGATTATGTGTTTGGGAACTGGGAGGGGCCCCTATCAAAATAATGTCCCAACCCAACGGCCCAACATCAATCCTAGCGATCTCTATTTTCATGCCGATGATTTTGTTCTATCATTCACAAGCAGTCTAGTTTGTTTATTATCACATGTTTTGTAAATAATTGTTGTTATAATAAATAAGATAAAAGTTCAAACTTGTTTCAAGAAAAAAAAGAAAAAAAAGAAAAAAAAAGATACATTACCCTATAGCATTGACTCAAGCCCAATTCTACCCTTTTTTTTTTTTTTTTTTTTTTTTTTTTTTTTTTTAAACAGTAATACTTATTATAGTAATATTTATTAGAACACATATGAAAATAATAATAATAGTGTTTTAAACCGGGTTTATAATACATTACATAACCAAAGTACAACTATAATAGCTAAGTCTCATATTTGTATTAAAAGTCTATTAACCATAGTTATAGTGGTTTGTCTAGGATTAATTAGCTTACTATATACGAGTATGAGTTAGGTTCATTGAAACACAAAATTTATACTACATTTTCATATAATAAAAATGTAGCATTTATGTTTACTCTACGGACATAAGTATTTAGGCTTAGATTGAACCATGTAACCCTCATGTTCATATGTTCTCTATTTCATGCTTTCTCATCTGCATATATTTTTAGCATATTTAACGTATGGTGTTAGAGCTAATATTCTCCGATTAGAAAAATTGACAGAGATTCATATAATTATCCATGTATACTTTAATTACGTGGCGATATAATTATTAAACATGTCACGTGAATAATTTGGTTGAAGAAAAATTCCATCATTTAAAATAAGATATTTAAATGATAATAACAATCACAAACAAATCCTTTTGCATTTATTTTAGGAATGCTATTTAGAATAAATTTTAAATTTTTGGGTGAAAAAGAGTTCTTTGTTTGTCCTATTACAAGTATTATATCAACTAGAGTTTTATATAAGTATTAAAAAAAATTCATATGAATAATTTAACAACATTTCATATTTAATTTTTATATAATTGAAAAATGTTATAAAATAGTCTGTTTTCCCAACTATTACATTAATAAATTACAAATGAATACCTTAACATTTTTATATGGATGAAAGAAAACCCAATCAATATATATAAGGATCACCATTCACCAATTCGTTGTCTTGTATAACACAAAACAGTATCAAATTGAGAAATGTATAACTTCAAAACAATATCAAAGAATAATTTAAATAAAATAAATAGAAGATCCATAGAAAAAGGTGACAGAATGTGATCTTTTGACTAACAAAATGAGATTATTTTTTTAAGTAATCAAATCAAAAGATGTTCCCTCAAAGTTTAAAAAAAAAAAAAAAAGACAAAATAAAATGGCCATTACAGATATCGATTATTGGATTATTAAAAAACTAATAATTAGTAGTAATTGATTTGGATTAAAGTAAGATTAACCCTATATATCATATCTGTCACACGTGAGAGGTCGGCTGAATGAATCTTGCACTTTATTATTATTATTTTTGGGTTTGCTATGCCTTGCTTGAGTATTTGATTTGAGTTTGCGTTGTTGACTATTGACATCTGTGAACTGTGAATAGTAATTAGGGAACACTTGGCAATTTATTTTTGGTTTATAAGCCTCCATCTCCGCCGTCCTTTTTCCATAACGTGGCACCTAGGAACCGTCGCTTGTTTGACACTCTGGTCGAATTGATTTGTCGGGTCCACATCTTCACGCGCTTTGTTATACCCGTGGCAAACAAAACAATCTCAAGATAGCCCCAAAACCCAAATTTATTTTTAAAATACAAATTAAAGTGTTGTACCAAGTATTAGTTTTTGATATGCATAATTTATTTATATATATATATATATATATATAATTATCATTTTGCATTCCATTTCCATGTCATGTGTATATTTATGACTTTGAAACATGGTTGCTGCAACTTGTTGGTTTAATATTAGTAATATTCCCTAGTTAAATAAGTTATTTTATTTTTTTATTTTTATACAAGATAAAAATTTTACTTTAACTTAATTTAAATGTATATGTGTGTAAAGTCTCCTCTTGAAAACTTAATCTATGACCCTTACTTTCCACATCTCACAAACACTTATACTTATAGAGTGATAATGGCACCAATAGTATGCAATGGTATGAAACAAAAATTATATAAATTTTAAATAAAGTATAAACACACTAACAGAAATGGTGATTTAGTAGTGGTATATAGAATAGATACTGTTTTAGTAGTGGTGATTTTTTTTTTTTTTTATCACAATGGGATTTCCATGTGTGGTAATTTATGACTTAAATGGAATATTTAAAGATTTAAAAAATTTATAACACTCATTTATCTATATTTTATATAAAAAGATTTTTCTCTTTAAATTGGACTTTTATATGGTTTAAAAATACTCCTATTAATGAAGAATAGCTTCACTTAGAAATAGAGTTATAAAGTTAAATAACAAATAACAAATTTCATTTTGAATTCAAAAAGAAAACTTCTAAAATTTAGAATTTTTTTTTCCTTTCAAGTCCAACAAAGAAATTACAGTTACCTTATTTTTAATAGTTTATCATTTTTATTTGTTTGAAAAAAAATTCCAAATAATAATAAATGCACATTATCAACCTTTATAATAAAAAAAAAAATAGAAGAACCTCTAAGCACGCGTAACGTGCGTGCTTAGAGGCCAGTTTTCCTATAATACACTTCAACAAACTAGTATTCTCAATAACATTGATAAGTGATGACAATGATAAATGCTAACCTTGTAGTTATGACAGGTTGAATAAATTAAACTCAAAATTTTAATTGTTGATTTCTGTTCCTACAACTTTGGATTTGAACATTTTTTTTTTTTAGAGAGAGTTTCAACCTATGGCGTCCGCTCCTGATAATTGCTCTTTATTATCAGACCAAGACACCAATCAGTTTTTGGTGTAGGCGGGGATTGAACCCCAGATCTCTTATACAACCATCAGAGACTTTACCAGTTGAGCTAACTGGAACCCACTGGATTTGAACATTATTACTCTCTTATTACCTTATGGTCTATTTTGATTGAGAGAGAGGGAGAGTAGAGTAGAATTTGCTCAAAATTAGTTTATTTTTAACCAATTTTACTCTACTCTCCCTCCCTCCCGCCCCCCTTAATCCAAACAGACCCTTACTGTCCCACTCATAACCAACTATGGCCAAACATGAACTCCCATTGTATTTAAATATTTTGTTAATGATTTATGATTTGGTAAATAATATACAACATTTTGCAAGGTCAAAAAAAAAAAAAGAAAAAAAAAAAAGAACTCTTTAATCATTACATATTGAGAGTTAATTGACAACACAATTTAACAAAACTGGTGACTTTCCTTGCAAACTTGGTATAATAACACAATTAATAATGATGGTATATGGTATGGGTGGTGGTTTTGACGACAAAATGATGACTGTGGGGCTTAATATGAAGCAGGGGCGGAACTACCCTTGGGCTAAATTTTTTTTTTTTTTTAAATATTATTATATATGTGTATTAATTTTAGCTACTTTGTTTTATAAAATTACATTTTATTTCCTTTTAATAACATCATTGATTCTTTTAAAAGTAATGTTATACTCACAAAATTTTTTATAACATTTTTACAACCCTTTTTGGTAGCAAATTCTTATTGGTTTGCATATGGGTACAACATTTATATCATTTTTTTACTTACTAGTAACCATTTATTACACAAGTAATTTATAAAAAAAAAAACTTATAGCTCTAGTATTTTCCTCATTTTAGTGATCATAAAAAAAATTTATAAATCTAAAATCTAAAACAAAATATACAAGCCAAAAAAAAAAAAAAAAATGAAGCTCAACAGCAGAAATTACCAATAAAACTAAAAACAAAATTAAGCTCAATTAACTAATTTTATCCAAAATAAATAACCTTGCCCTTTAAAAAAATTCTAAACAAAATAATTTTGTTCTTACCTATCAAAAAAAAAAAAAAAAAAAAAATCTTAGCAGCTAAGTAACAAAATTAGATGTTGAAATTACTGCACACAGCTAATAGTAAAATCACCCCCCTAACCCAAAGATCTAGCTCCTTCCCTGATATGAAGTGCTTGTTTCGGCAAATCTAACATGTGCCCTTCAGCATTCAAGTTCCTGGGAAATATAATGCTTATGAATCTGGATACTTGGGAACTATACTCATGTTTAAATTGATTGCAAATTGATTATGATTTCTTAGACATGAAATCCCTATATTTGATTTACTTTTAGGAATCCTATAATAACTATGAGCAAGACTTAGGTACAATACCTAAGTGTTATTCTTCAAGTTTTTTTTTTTTTTTTTTTTTTTTAATTCTGCCATGTTGATTTTTTTTTTTTTTTTTTTTTAGGATGAAAATATATTTTTTAGTTAAGTAGTCACATGATTGAATCTTAAAAAGGAAATCTAAGGTATTATACCTAAGTTTTGTCTAATAAATATTTATTCTTCTCAAACTATACTTAGGTTTAAAAATACAATGTCAAGATTAATACCCATCACTTTTATTTAGCTTCCTACAAATAAATGAATAATATATATAATATGAGATGCGTATGAAGTCAAATCTTCTAAAATAATAGTGTAAACAGTAAACACATACGATACCAAAATATTTTTTTAATATATTTTTTTTATAAATAATTTGGTAGGATATCATGAATTGTCAATCAAAATTCTTCATTTACAATTAAACAAGAAAATGATGCATTGTTCCATGATTCCTACTAAAATTTTAAAGATGGTCTTAGGAGCATTTATATCATTACTCATTACAAACAATTGTGTAAACCTCAATTTAAAATATGTATATTATTAAAACATGTTGATGGTAAGATTTAAGTGACAAAGGTATCTCCTTAAAAAAAAAAGGAAGGGGGGGGGGGGGGGAGATTGGGATGTTGTAATAGCAGAAGTTCACTATGGGTTAATCTGTAAGTTTTAGAGAGCTCAAATGAATTATTTAAAGACCTGTAAAATTTTTAACATTCATTTGTGGCCATGTAGCAAAATTCAACAAAAACCAATATTCTCGATAACAAAGTTAACCTTGTAGCTCAGTGACTTGTTGAATAAATAAATCAAAAATTAAGTGGAATATATTAATATTTCGGGCAAAATTTCACTAAATAAAAAAATACAAAAATAGTGTAATGGTACTCTTGCAATACTCAAATCTCAGTTGACCTAATTATTCTCTCACACAAATACAAAGTTCTCTTTCAGTAAAAAGGTTGAGGCTGAATACAAAGTTAGTGGTTGAACCATTAACAAAGAGAAGTTCTTTCAACTTTGCACAAAGTCTCTTTCAAAGGGATCTTTTATCTTTTACCCCTACATTTTGCCACACCACACATTATATGCTGCACAAAGGCACATATATACATAGCAAAATAACTAAAGCGTCTGTAAGCACTATTGTGCATCCATGCAAGAAAGTAATGTATGCATTTGATGGAGATGTGATACCACTTCTTGACAATGCACCAAAATCACAACCTTCAAGAGGCAAATATGACCTTGGCATGCACCTAGAGCTTTCCCTATATTAATTTGTGTTGAAGATGCACGCAAAAAAGAGAAAGACACATGCAAGCACTATTTGGCTTATGGTACCTTTTCAATTAGCAATTCGCCAATTCCATAGTCAAATAAGGTGGCTACAATCCAAGTTGGCTGAGCTAGATTTTCTAGCCATACAAGACAAAGCCATATTTGATTTGGTTAATTTCTATGTGATGTCAATCTAAAGTGCACTTGCCAGTGCACTCAATTCAAGTTAGGGGCGTTCACAGGTTGAGTTGAGGAGATTTTTCAAATTCAACCTATCATAATCAGGTTGAAAAAAATTTAACTCATCACATGGGTTCAACCCAACCTAATCCAACCCACCTGGATTAGATTGGACCTATAGGTTAGATAATTTTTATTTTATTTTAAGGCAGAAACACCATTTTGGTCTCTATATTTTGAGATTACGATTAATTTGATTCTTATATTTTGGTAGCAGTCAATATAGTTCTTGTTATTTTCAACTTCCAGTCAATTTAATCTCTACCATTAACTCACTAACAGAAAATGCTTAGACGACAAATAGTTGCATTGTTGGTGCACACGTGGCTAACATAATAATATAAAATCAAATAATTAAACATCAAAAATCCACATAAGCATTTTAAAGATAAAATAAAAGCCATGTGAAATAAAAAAAAAATCTTAAAAAATTAATTGAAAGAAAAAAAAAATTCAAAACAAAATTTCTCAGTTTTTTAAATTTTCTTTTGTACTCTTCTAGTTTCTTAGCTACCAAAAGCTTACCTTAAAAAAAAAAAAAAAAAATGGCTGCACAGATTCACCCTGACCCCTCACCATTCACCCAAATTCTTAAATACAACCTAACAAAACAAAATCCACATCACTTGCACAAACCCTCACCCCAAAGTCAAAGAGAGAAAGGGTAACTTCAGATTGCTGCAGCCACAAACGACGGCATAAAAACCCAACAATTAAACTATGCTAAACTGCAGCTATGCGACATGCTTGGGTTGAGGACAAAGGAGAATCAGCCCCCATTGTAGATTTCGTTGATACAAAGAATTTGAAGGAAAAAGGCCATTTGAATTTGATTGGGGCTATCTATTGGTGTGAATTGTCTAATCGAAGTGCAAGGCATTGAGAATGATTCTGTGACTTTTGCTATTCGGAATGAGACCAATAACATTACAAAAATTGAAACTTTTCTCCAGTTGTTTCAATATAGTGTATGTTTGGATAGCAACAAACGTACTACGTTTTGCGTGTCTAACGTTTTTTTAGTAATTTTCATGTACTGTTCACGGGACTCGCAAGTATTTTTTTTTTCCCAAAAAAACAACTTTAAAACTGGGTATCACGGTACTATTCACACATTTAAAAATTATTTTGCTAAAGTGTTTTCAATTTTCATTTTCTAATTTTAAGCAATAAACAGTATCCAAACAGACCCATAATGCTTTAGAATTTGGGTCAACTTGAGGATGTTCAATAATGTACTATATAGTTTGTATTGAATCTTTTCAGTGCTTGGGTTTTGAGGAATGAGTCTTTGTATAGCTTGGAAAATTTTATTGAATTATTTCTTGTCCAAGTTTTTTGCAGTTTCTTTACGTTTTCTATGTTTGGTATTTGTTCAATATATAGATGAAGTTTTTCTGATTGTTGTGTTGCTGGGTACTATGTTTGCTACCTACGAAAGTGCAAGAATACAAAAGAAAATAAAAGAAATTGAGGATTTACCAAAAAAAAAAAAAATCATTTTCTTTAATTTTTTTTCTTTCAATTATTTTTTTAAGATTTTGTTTATCTGACATGGCCTTTTTTTTTTTTTCCATTAAAATGCTTATGTGGAATTTTTATGTTAAATTATTTGATTTTATATTATAATGTTAGCCACATGTGTGCTAATCATGCAAACCATTTGCCACCTAAATATTTTTCGTTAGTGAGTTAATGGTAGAGACCAAATTGACTGGAAGTTGAGAATAATAACAAGGACCATATTAATTATTACCAAAATGTAAGGACCAAATTGACCGTGGTCTCAAAATATGGGGACCAAAATGGTGTTTTCGTCTTATTTTAATAAAGCATTAGTATAACACCAGTACATATCAGAACAAATTTATAACCTAATAAACTTAAGTATAGTACCAAAACAATACAAACTATTTTATTAGTGCTTCAACGACTAAACCAATACAAATAACAACACATTTATATTGGTAGTACATCAAATCAACAAAAATAATCAAAACCAAATGACATCTTATTTAGTTAGTGTGCATACCTAGGCATGCATGGAATGTCCTAAGCATGCATGGCAATGTCCTAGGCATGCTTGGCAACATCCTAAGCATGCTTAGCAACCACCTCGGACGGAATCTTAGGTGTTCCACATCGAAGAAAAACCCCACAACTTGCTGCCTTATAAGCTTTGAAGCGAAGGAAATAGTGTACCATCAGTTTAGTTATTCGAAAATTTCGAATAACTATAAACTGATAGTACACTACTTCCTTCGCTTCAAAGCTTATAAGGCAGTAAGGTGGGGGGGGGGGTGTTTCCTTCAATGTGGGACACCTAGGACTCCGTCTGAGGTGGTTGCCAAGCATGCCTAGGACGTTGCAAGGCCGGCCGAGGACGGCCTAGGACGTTGCCATGCATGCCTAGGACATTCCATGCATGCCTAAGTACCCACAATTAGTAACATATCAAATAGTTCTATCTTAACTTAGTTGAGAAACAAAATAAATATAAATTAGTTTTAGTATTCTATATTTAATAGGATATTATATAGTTCTATCCCAACTCAAATTTTTATTTTTTTAGAAAGTATCCCAACTCAATTGATAAACAACAGAGTAAATAATAAAATCATATAATATATTTTTTTAAATATATATTAAATATAGGTGGGTTGGGTTGGGTTAGACGGATTTGTGAATCTAGTAACCCTCACTCAACTTGACTCATTATAAAAAAGATTTTGACAATCCAACCCAACCCACCAATCCTTAAAAACCTACAAAACCTAGCAAATTTGGGTTAGATCGAATCGATTTTGACAAATTGACGGGTTGGTTACACACCCCTAATTCAAGCCATTTTTTGCTGCACACCCTTAATTCAAGCCATTTTCTAATAGGGATTTGGTGGACTAAGGAGCAAAAAATGCTCAACCACGTTGAATAATTGTGCCTACCACTAATGAATCATGGATAGATGCATTTTTAGGTTTGACAGACGTGCACTACAGTAAATAATTGAAAATTTAATAAGAATCAATAGAAAAAAAAAAGTGAAAATAACTTTTTATATTAGTAAAATTATTACTATTATTTTGATAGTTATAATATGGAGGGGTTTAAATTATAGATATTTCTCCTTTTTGATATAAGATGTTTCTCTTAAAAATACTAAGAGATGTTAATTAGTTAAATTACAACTCTTATGCCGATAATAAAATTACTATTAAACATTCTCGTTTTCAACCTTACATGAGTAAGCCTAAAATGTCACCCTAAGATTGCATGGAAGGTCAAAAATTACAATAAAACGCCGAATATGACCATTATTCATTTCCTATAATCCATTAGCATTTTAAATTATTTTGAATAGGCAAGATAAAATTTAAAATCTGTGATATCTATCTAATATTTTAGACGAATACTCCAAGGTAGTATTTTGTTTTGGTACAATGCAATATTGGAATTAGCTCTCAAATAATAAGATAAAAGTTTGTGAATTGAAATAATTAAGAATTTTAGAAGTTACTAGTAAGTAATTTAGAACCTAAAAATAGGAAATAGAAGTTGCAAAGGCGCGTGCAGCGAAGAGGGAAAGATTAATGTGTCACATTTGTCCAATAAGAATGAAAAAGGTGGCACATGGGAAACTTTGGGTTTTGCCACGTTCCTCCATTTATGAGGCTTAGCTAGCTGTGTTATGATTCGCATCTCAAACCACAAAAGTGCAATGCCAATGTGATAGATAGACTTCCACACTTTGTTAACACCACTAAGGAACCGCGTATGGTATATTACGTATTTCATTTTCATTCTTCATGTGACAGCACGTGTGGTCCGTGTGACTGACTCTCTATATATTCACCTATTTCTCCTCTGCAGTTTCTATCACAAAACACACACAAGTAGTCATTGGATCAGTTACAAATATATATAATAATTTCCTAATTTTCATTTACTCTTTCCCTCAAAAAAAAAAAAAAAAAAGCCCTTCTAGCCTCTTGAATTTCCTCTTTCAACATCCCCAAAGAAAAGGCTACATACGTAGAAATGGCTGATGAAGGCACAGCTACCTGCATAGACATCCTCTTGGCCATTATTTTGCCTCCTCTTGGTGTCTTCCTCAAGTTTGGTTGCAAGGTAATCATCTATATATAATATACTCAATTTCTTTAATTCATATATATATATATATATATATTTCTTAGTATGTAAGTTTAATTATAAAGATATATGATTGATTCATTTTTCATTTGGGTGAATTCAGGTCGAGTTTTGGATTTGTTTGTTGCTTACCATTTTCGGATATCTCCCTGGGATTATTTATGCTGTCTATGCCATCACCAAGCAGTGAACTTCAATCTTTGTAAGCATCCACTTATCTCTCTCCCCCTTGCTTCTGTTTCTTTTTCTTTTTCTTTTTCTTATATAAAACAATTTTAAAAAATTGTTTTACTAATTATAAATCAAAGATTTATTAAAACAAAATGTTATATAAATATATTTTTAGACTAAAATAACCAATCTCCACTTGATGTGTTATATGTGCTAATTGAATTTGAAAGATAAAACGTTTGAGATGCATGAGTTAACTTTTTATACATCGATACGTTTATTTTCGTATATAGGATGGTGGGTACGTTATGATTTAAGTTTGTGCATATTATTAAAAAATTATCAATAAAAATTTCTCGAAGATAAACTAATGTTCTATAAGAAGTTTGCAACTTTTTGTTGTTGATAATAACGTGGGAAAAAGATCTCACTTGAAATTGCATTTTGATCTTTTCTTCTAAGTTGAACAAGTTTGAATTAAAAACTTCTTGGGGGTAACAACTAGATGATTTGATACTTTTTAGTACTTGTTCCTCACAAAAAATGCTAGAATCACAAATTTGCACCCAATCTATTACTTGAAGAATTGGAAGGGCTGAGATTGTGGACTTACATAACTGAGAATGTTTGGTAGAATAATTTGAGAATTGTTGTTTGATGTGTAATGTTGTTTAAAATGTAAAAATACGAGTTTGAACTCACTCACCACGTAAGCTTGATACAAACTCACTCACCAAATAAGCCTGATACTTTTACTCCAGCATTCTATCATTCACATTTTGACAAATTTTGATAGAAGTTGTATTATTGGCAGTTTTTCCAAAAAAAAAAAAAAAATTGTTAAAATGTATTTGTACAGACAAATGTCACTCTGTCTCACTCATGACTCATGAGTCGAGAGTCATGGGCCTGGATAGACTCAATAGACAGCGTTTAATACATAGGCCCCGCGTGATCTTGACGTTACCTGCACTATACCTCTTGTTTTTCACGTTAATAATTGTGACTAAGTGGACTGCCTTTTTCCTCTAATTATGGGCTAAGCTTTTGACAATTTTGCATCGTTTTTTTGGGCAGGTGGAGTGTGACCTGTGAACGGCACTATGTCTTTTGTTTTTCTGATTTGGGGTTCGTTTATAGCCGTTGATGGACAGTTGATTCTTCTTTCTGTGTGTCAAAGTGTTTAAGATTTTCTTTTCCCTCTTTTGTTTTTTTAATCTAATGCAAAGGTGGAATATTGGTTATGTGATTAAGACTTTGACGAATGGCCGGTACCATTCGTCACGTTAGTGTTTCTTAGAACCTATTCTTATTTTAATGTGATTTGTGTTCTTTTTCAACCATTTTGTCTATGGAGGAATGATTTTTGAGTGATCTGTCTTTCTTTTACATTTGCGTTATTGGTAAGCAAAACAGTTAATCCTCCTCCCATATTATTTAATTTACATGAATTTATGAGATGCCTTAAAAAGCCGTCACTTTTAGAATGCTAGATACTAATAGTACTAGGTGACAATCTAATACAGCAAATTGTACCATAGCATTAGTCATTGTTGACAACGATGGCTTCCTTGGAAAAGAGCTGAGGAGGAGAATAGAACAAGAAAAGGAAGATGACATGCATCTAACTAAAGCACAGGCTCAATAAAAAAACCAAAGGAAGAAGGCCTACATCTTACTTTAAATTTTAATAACTTACATACAGCTTTTGAAGCTGTTTAGAAATCTGTGAAGGAGTGCCTTACTCTTTTAAATTAAAGTGCAATTAATATTCATTTACTTTTCTCAAAAGAAAGTTTTAGAGTCGGTTTCATAATGTTGTTATAGTAATATTGTTTAAGTTTTTTGAAAATACAAATAAGTGAAAAAGTGTTTTAAAAATAAAAATATGTATTGTATTATTTAAACAACGAAAACTGTTATTTAAATACCACAAAACATCCCCTTAGTTGTACACATTTCATCCATCATAGACTACGTGTGCAACCAATTAAGCATTCACAAATGTACTTTTGTCATTTTTAAGAATGTATAACAAATAAGTATTTGTTATTTATTAACATGTACTCTCATAGTGGCTAATTCTGAGTTTTTTTCCTCCATATAGCCCAACCTATGAATGTAAGAGTATCTTGATATAGATTTGTCATCATTCATCAATATGGTTGCCTGTTTTGATTGGGAGTAATTTATACATACACGCATCTAGTAGGCCTTGAACCCATGATCTCAACCACCACCTTAATTGCTGTTATGATAAGAAGGTGCTATAGAGTTCCTGTAGATATCATCAACATTATAGAATATAAAAGAGGAATTATCCATTAAAAAATAAAAGCTTGACAAAGCAACAAGGTAGCACGTGGAAGCAAAATCCTTTTCCACATTAGGCAGTAAGGTAACAACATCATCAATCAACAATGACAAAAACAAAAGGTCACAAGCAGCCAAAACGGTAGTTTCACCAATTTGAGAAACAAATGAGCTTCACCAACATCCTCCCACCCCTCTTTTTTGTACTAAAAGTTTACCGTTGTGATTATCAAACACCTCAATTATTTGGTGTGTAGAAGATTAGCAAGAAGGAAGCTTCTCGTTCCTCATAACATGGATATAATACAATATAGTGATTGAAAACTGAAGCTTCCAGTTCCAGATCAAAGATTTGCCTAATTGCCTCACCTTACATTGACCAATACACAACAATTACGTCTCATTCAATTTTCCTCTTTTTCTTTGAACTGCAATACCCTACGGCACAAGGGATAATGTGCTTGAGAGCAGGTCTGTGAATTCACCCATTTTAAGATGCAATGGAGATGGAATGCATGGTTGCACGCACCCCAAACTGCAATATCGTAGGTTCAAAACAAACATCATTATTTCCTGTCATAAGATTTTAGCAACAACTACAAGAAGATTCAATTGTTTCTTTTCCTTGATAAGTATACGAATTTATTTAAGTACAAAGGTAAACAAGAAGAATACAGACAAGAGGAGCAAATGAAAAGGGGGGGAAAAGAATGCAATCTTTCACTAATTTCCAAATAAACTAACAACTTTTAAGTACATACAATATCAAATTAAGGAAGTTATGAAGAAAATTCTCAAATCCTAGTTGAAAAACTACATCATGAATGTGATTCTCTACCTCTAAAATATTGTTACTTAACATGACTCCGAGGGAATTTTTTTTCCCCATATCTCAATGACAAGAACACACCAGAATAGAAAAGATGAATTCTTCATGCCTCTGTGAACTCCACATAGATAAAAAAATAATAATAATAAAAAATAAAAAATAAAAGCAGTATGTCACATGTGTGTAAATATACAACAAACCAAGTTCAACAAAAGTAAGTATTAGCTAGATACATGTGCTAGTTTTACTTCATGAGATGCCATATGTATTGGGGGAAGAACATGGGCTCAACCAGATTTTGTTAGAAACTAGAGACAATCGAAATTGTAAGCCTCAATTTGAAGTCATTTTAACTATTTAAAATAACTTAAGATACTCAGCTTGGACAGAAGTTTTTATATCCTAAGAAGCTCTTTACTTATAAATGGCTCTCAAAAGGGATAGGCTTCTATGAATGTTGAGAAGCTCCAGTCTTCAATATGTGTCACCATACACTAGTTCACATAGTCTGATACTACCCCATCACCTTCTTTTGGGGGGGGGGGGGGGGGGGGGGAGGTGTGGCTGCGTATCCTATCCTTTGTCTTATGGTAGTATCAAGGTTAATTAATACGCAAATCGGAAATCCAGTATCCATAACTTAACCAATACCCCCTAATTTAACTCAGTTTTTTTTCTTTCTTTCTTTTATTTTTTTATTTTTATAAGTAATCGCAATTTATTAAAACTGAAATGTGTATACAAGAAGTATACAAAACTTTAAACAGTGAAGTGAAAAATAAAAAGAGAATGAGAAAATATCCAAGCTGTGATATTAATGGCATAGACACAACGAGTCCAGGAACTCCATCAAAGAAAATGTTAATTGGTTTTCCTTCCACCTATTGCCCATTTAGTGGCGTGTTCTGTGAACCAAACCACACTTACTGAAACCACATTTCCTTATTTGGATGTTTGGCAGGCCATTTGGCCGAGAAAATGGTGGTCTTGAGCTCCATTTCAAAAACACAACTTTGGTGTTTTAAATATTACTAATGCAATTACTCCCCCTTTCTCTAAACTGTCCTCTTCTTTTTCTCCAGACCCCAAATTTAGCTTTTAATCTGATCACGTTTGTTTGTTTGTTTTTTTTTTTTTTTAAATTGTCCATTTTGGTAACTTATTCCTCATATAGTAATAGCAGTTTTGATAAGAGCTAGTCAAACACAAAATTATTAAAACCGAGTGGTAGGCGGCGTGATGGGTGGCCTATGCAGCGACGTGGCTAACTACTGACCCTCTACAGGCTCTACTTCAGTTAGTACTCTCTCTGTCTCTCTCTCCACTCTAGTCATTCTCTCTCAGTCTCTCTCTCTCTTTCTTTTTTTCTATTTTTTTAAATCTTAATCAGTTTGTAGGTTTAAAAGGGTTAATGTTTTTTTTTTTTTTTTTTTTTTTTGGGGGGTTGGGTTAGGGGTTCCGGTAAGGGTTGCAATGGGCACTTGGGTCTTCAAGTCAGCTTGGTTGATCCCATTAATGTTCAAAGTTAGTTTGATCTGGGCTAAAATTTCACATGCTAAGTTCAAGCTTTACTTAATAAATTGGAATTTGGAGAGATATTCGTGCTTGGCTTGCTTTAAAAGCCCATTTTTACTTCTCAGGGAACTCAGCAAACCGCCTCTAAAGAGGAAGTCAGAGAAAGTATATTGTGGCCGTAATTCTCTCTGCCATTAAACTCAAACCCAGAGGATGTTTAATGCCCTTATGGTTATCTATAGAAATTAGTAACCATCACCGTGGAAAAAAAGAGAGTCCTGAGTCTTCCAAACTTAAAAGACTGTCACCATTCCCATCTCTTAAGAAAAAAGAAAAGAAAGGCACAATCGTGTTTCTTTTTCCCTTATTTTAAAAACATCATTGACAAATGCCCAAATCTAATTAACTCAAATATTCCAAACAAAAGCAAACCAAACGTAACACAAATATCCTAAAGAAAGGAGATTCTAACCCAAATACCTTTATCAAAACAAAATTTAACCTAGAGACAAAAATCAAAGATTCAAAATCAATCTGACCAGAATACCCAAAATTAATCACATTTAATGCTTACTTATATATGGTTGGAGAGGCAAATAAAAAAATTAAGCATGAAGTAGAGGTAATGGCATTGGGGAAGGTAATGAAGCAACACTTGGGATTAGCGGCGGCTGCTGGGCAGTCCCGCCGAGAACAATGAGTACCTTAGCTTGGAACTGTCGGGGACTTGGGAACCCCTATACAGTTACCCAACTCCAGAAAGTTGTTCTGGAAGAAGATCCTAGCTTAGTGTTCTTAATAGAAACTAAGTTTGAAGTGGATGAAATGGCTCATATAAAAAGAAAATTAGAAAGGCAACAAGGCTTGGTTGTTCCGTGTGTCAACTAGGGGGGGTGGACTGGCTCTGCTGTGGAAATCGTCCCTAAAGGTAGATATACAAACTTACTCCTCTCGTCACATTGACGTTGTAATCACCGAGGCTGGGGGTTCATTGCAATGGCGATTTACTAGGTTTTATGGGGAACCGGTGACAAGAAAGAAAGGGGAATCATGGCAATTATTGGAACACTTGAGTGGCCGTCTAAATTTGCCATGGGTGGTAATGGGGGATTTTAATGAGATTATGTTCACGGGTGAAAAGTTGGGGGGTAATCCAAGACCAGAGTGGCAGATGAACCAGTTCTGTGAGGTTCTGAACAGGTGCCACCTTCGTGACCTTGGTTATATTGGCTCTGACTTTACTTGGAGTAGGAGATGGGGGTCACGGGGTTGGATTAGAAAGCGTCTTGACAGAGCTTTTGTCTCAACTAGTTGGGCTTCTGTTTTTCCCCGACAGAGGCTCCACCATGTCGCAGCCTCTACATCGAACCACTGCATGCTACTGCTCAAATGTACTCAGACCAGCTGGAGGAGAAAACGCAAACCGAAGTTATTCAGGTTTGAATCTATGTGGGTAAGGGACAACCAATGTGATGATTTGGTCGTTGATGCATGGGAATAGAAAGAGTGCATGGGGGGGCTGTACCCCCTTAATACATGCTTGAATGAGTGTAGGGATGCCCTTACACATTGGAATAAAACAACTTTTGGCCATGTAGGGAGGAAGATCTCAACTCTAAGGAAAAAACTACAAGTTTTAGAGAGCATTGGTGGGCCAGGGGTAGACATGGAGGAAGTTCATGAGACAAAGTTGATGCTTAACAAAATGTTGTTGACCGAGGAGGTTATGTGGAACCAATGGTCTAGGAACTGCTGGCTGAAGGCGGGTGACAAGAAACGTCATTCTTCCACACAAAGGCCTCTAACAGGCACCAACGCAACACAATTCAGAAAGTTATGTCTTTGGAGGGTGTTTGGCAGGAGGAGGAGGAGCTTATTGGCAAAACCTTTGTTGAATACTATAAGAACTTGTTCACATCCTCTAAGCCTGTGGTGAGTAGGGAACTGCTTGATGCCTTACACACTAAGGTGACGACCAGAACAAATGATATGTTGTTGCAGGAATTTAGAGCACCTAAGGTGGAGAGAGCTCTAAAACAAATGCATCCGTTGAAAGTGCCAGGATCGGACGGTATGCCTCCTCTATTTTATCAACACTTCTGGCCTAAAGTTAGTCCTGTTGTTATTCAAATTGTCTTAAATTTTCTTAACAATGGAGTAGCTTTGCCAAATTCCATGAAACTCATATATGTGTTAATCCTGAAAACAAAGAACCCTGTGACAGTTATGGATTATAGACCAATTAGCTTGTGCAATGTGGCTTATGAGCTGACCTCAAAAACGATTGCCAACCGACTAAAAGGGGTGCTCAAAGAGGTAGTTGGGGAAACCCAAAGTGCTTTTATCTTGGAAAGGCTTATCATTGACAACGTTTTAGTGGCCCATGAGATCATGAATCATATTCATAGGAAAAGGAAAGGAAAGTATGGGGAGATGGCTTTGAAGCTGGATATGAGCAAGGCGTACGACTGAGTGGAGTGGGAATGCCTCCAATTAATCATGAAAAAACTTGGCTTTCATGAGCGATGGATTTAGCTTGTTATGAGGTGTGTGTCGCCGATCACCTATGCAATTCAAGTTAATAGGGTTCCATGTGGTGCAATTCGGCCAACTAGGGGGCTGCGCCAAGGCGACCCATTGTCGCCCTATCTTTTCATCCTACTGGCAGAAGGCTTGTCGACTCTAATCCATAGGGCAGTCCAAAATAGAACCTTGAAAGGACTGGCAGCTTCAGTAAGGGGTCCGAAAGTGTCACACCTGTTCTTCGCTGACGACAGCTTGATTTTCAGCCGGGCCATCGTCAAGGAATGTCAAGAAATCCAAAGAATCCTGCAAGTTTACGAAGCCTCTTCAGGTCAGCAAATAAATCGGAGTAAAACGTCCCTCTTCTTCACTAATAATGTTACAAAAGAGTCAATCAAAACCATGTTTGGAGCCCAGCTCCTTAAGCCACACGAGTCTTATTTGGGCCTTCCATCCTTATTGGGCAGATCAAAAACGAACTCCTTTGCTTAGCTAAAGGAACGAGTTGCCAATAAGCTGGCTAATGGGAAGGAGAAGTTGCTCTCTAATGCCGAGAAAGAGATTTTAATTAAAGCGGTAGCGCAAGCAGTGCTGTCGTACACCATGAGCTGTTTTCTACTTCCTAAGGCTCTGTGATAGGCGCTTACAGGGATGGTGAGGCAATTTTGGTGGGGTCAAAAGAAAGATGAAAGAAGAATGGCGTGGATGAGTTGGGAGAAGATGTGCCTCCCAAAAGATCAAGGTGGTATGGGATTTAAGGACTTGGAGAAATTTAACCTTGCTTTGTTAGTGAAGCAAGGGTGGCGATTACAGACTAACTTTTCCTCCCTTTTTTACAGAGTCTATAAGGCAAAGTATTTTCTAGGGTGTGACTTTATTGATGCAGAAATGGGCAGACAACCATCTTACGGGTGGAGAAGCATAATGGTTGTGCAGAACTTGATAAAAAAGGGAGTGAGGTGGCAGGTGGGGGATGGAGAGAAAATAAATATCTGGCAAGACAAGTGGATCCCCAGCCCGTACACTTACATGGTCATCTCCCCAAAGTATGATCTTCCATGTGGGCCGAGAGTGTCTGCTCTCATTAATAGTTCGACCAAAGAGTGGAAAGTGGACCTCATTAAACAGTGTTTTTTACCTCAAGACATGGAGGCTATACATAGTATACCTCTGAGTGCACATGGAGCACAGGATAGACTCATCTAGATGGAGTCAAGAAATGGTAAGTTCTCAGTGCGCAGTGCTTATCGTCTAGCTCAAACAACACATGAAGGAGGTGGCCAAGCGACAAGCTCGGATCAGTCGATGGCTCGAAAAATTTGGAGAGGTATATGGAGCATGAAGGTCCCCAACAAGGTGAAACACTTCACATGGAAGGCATGTAGGAACATCTTGGCCACTAAGGAAAATTTATGGAGAAGGAAGGTCACTCAAGATGGTATGTGTGAGGAATGTGGCGATACGATTGAGTCAGCATCCCATCTCTTCTGGTTTTGCAAACAAGCACGGGTAGTGTGGTCTCACAATAAGCTTGTCCTGCCTTTTACCATCTCACAGTCATTGGAGTTTATTGATGTAGTGGGTCAGTTGCTGAAGTGGAAGGATGTCTACCCGGATATTATGGAAAAGGCCATGATGACATGCTAGGGGATTTGGAGGAATAGAAACGAGGTGAAGCATGGTGAGAAACTAAAAACTAGTGAAGCTGTGATTAAGTGCTCAAACTTCTTACTAGAGGAGTTCCAAACGGTGAATGAGGTACAAAGCAGGCAAGAAGCTTAGACTCGGGAGGTGGTGAGATGGATAGCTCCAAAGCATGGCCAATACAAGGTGAATTGCGATGCGGCGGTCTTCACCAAGAGTAGGGAGGTGGGTTTTGGCTTGATCATCCGTGACTGTGCTGGTTTGGTCATTGCTACTTTGAGTAAGAAAGGGATTGGTCTTTCTGGAGCGGTGGAAGCGAAGGCAAAGGCGATGGAAGTGGCTGTCCAGTTTGCGAAGGATGTGGGGATAAGGGAAGCAATCTTCGAAGGTGACTCACTTATTGTGAGTGGAGCAAGTACAGGGCAGTGGTGATGTTCCTTCCTCGATCCAAAACATTGTATGTGGAATTATACAGGAACTTCAGACTTTTAGAGTTGCAGAAGTGTCGCATGTTAAAAGGCAGGGGAATGCCCCTGCCCATTTACTCGCCCAACATGCTTTGCATGTGGCGGACTATTTCACATGGCTAGAGGAATGTCCTAGCTTTATTGAGCACGCGTGTGCCCATGATGTTTTTCAGATTTCTTCTATTTGAATGAAGTGTGATTTTCCCATCAAAAAAAAAAAAAAAAAATGCTTACTTATATATATATATATATATATAATGCTCATATTTGTAAGACTATAAGTTCAAAATCAATCCAACCAAAATGCCCGTTTTAGACAGTGTTTTTGGGAACAAAAATTTTTGTTGGTTTGGAATTTTGTTGCAGCGGAAGGCCGGACAAAGTCTTTTAGAAATGAGAAATCATGTTTGAAACAGTGGCTGAAACCTAAATCATGTTTTACAACTAAATTTAAAGAACAAATAAAAAATCTTCCCTGTTGCGATTCCGGCTCAATTTCAGATGCCTCTGTTTGCCCTGCTGAACTGAGTCATCTCTTGTTCTCAGCTTTTATTCAACATGTAAAAAAGTGAAACAGTAAGAAGTACAAACCATTAACTGTAGAAGCTTACAAAACTTTATCCTTCAAACAGTCTATACAGATGACTAATTTTGCTTTTCAACATGTGTGTTTTAAAAATGGGGCCTTTGTTCCTACGTAAGACATTATAGGATTTAACTCCCTCAGCTTCTGCCATTATAAATAAATAAATAGTATTAGAAGTGGCTTGTTACACGTTCCTGTATTTGATTTTGAACTACTTTGTCTTTTTTAATAAAATGATTTTACATATAAAAATACCAATAAAAACAAGACACCAAGACAAAGGAGCAAGCATTGTAAAAAGCCTGAAACCCTCACCAAGTCATGCTGAAAATTACAATATAGAAAAGTTACAGCTCAACTACTTAAAAATAAATAACTAGATAGAAAAAAGCGACTGCATTTCTTTATGAAAACAAGAATTTATAACCAAATCAAACCAACTTTCCCAGGTACAAGAAAGCCCCAAGGACATTATCCAGGATCAGCCCTGTCAATGAAAAAGTCCTGTTTACAATGGATCACAACGATATCATCCAGCTTCATGGGGATCCTGTTCAATACAAAAACACCACTTAGATAGAAGTGATAACACTAACAGACCACTTTATACATTAATTAATATAAGGTGGCAAGACACATGTCCATCCGTCTATAACCATAAAGCACCATGATGTCAAATCCACGATCAAACTCAAGACCATATATATATATGCAAAACAATTCCATCAGATTCACCAAAGAAATGGTACAACAAACAGCATAGTGAAAGGTCTGTACATAGAACGATAGAAACAAGTTGTGAGTGCCAGAAAACAACACAAAGGCAAGATGATCCTTATATTGTGACCATAAATTTTATAAAATAGAATAATAAGTGTCCAACATGACAGGAACCTATTAATGAACTCTGCATTCACAAAAGCCAATGAAAACAACTTCAAATATCACAGGTGTACCTAAATTCATAGTCTTCATTGAAACAAAATATATATGTTAAGTTGGAAATTATACATCACCAAATAATTAACTAAATTCCATGACAGTGTCTATAACATAGACATTAGTTCGAGTACAAACAAATACAACAAGGTCATAGAACACCAACGCAAAATTTGGTCCAGGAAATACAACAAGGTCAGTAGACACCCCGTATATTAACCTATCCAGACAAGCATATCAAGTAAAATTAAACAATGGGATAACATAATAAGTAAAATTAATGGAGAAAGATTATAGGAGGTAGGAAGCATTGCATGAGGAACATTACTTCATGGACTCTATTTTGAACAAGAAGTTCAATTAAGAAATGAAAATAAACAAGAGTTCATGTAGAGTAAGTACCTTCAGTCATCTAGCACACAGGATTAGTAAGAAAACCCCCCAAGAATCAATCATGCACAACAAGTTTGTTGTATTTTTCACCTGATAGTTCTACATCCATTATGGCCACAGGATCCAAATTTCCATCTCCCTCCAGGAATACTCTAAACATATCATTTGAGCAACCATATATTAATGTCATATCATCTGCTGAAATCACATGAGGAATCAAGCAAAATTTCAAGTTCCAGAACACTATATCTGGCATCACATAGCCATTCATTTCAAATTTCTTTCTGATTGATTCAATTTCAGTAGTCACCGGGCCACACCAAACTAAATCGCCAGTATGAGTGAAAATGAAAATTTTCTTTATCATCTTATCTGTGCTCAGGTTGCATTCAAGAGCCATATTTAGGACTTTATACAAAATCTTCGGAATTTCAAAAAAGATGCTATCATAAGATTTCAAAGTCTTGAGCTTAGATCGAAGATCTTCTCCTTTAATCTTTATAAAGTCCACATCATCTGAGGCATTCCGTACAGCCACTTTTCCTTTCCATGGGCTCTCACAGAATTCAGAAGTTAGAAGACTAAAAGCATAGCAAAAGTTGGAGAAGTTATAATATGGTGCAGTACTAAAGACTGAAATGCAGTTGTGAAAGCATCCTTTGCTAGAGAAGTCTTCAACTACTCTCCTCCAATGATACTCTGCGATTTCCTCCCCAAATGCATAGTTAAACAAACTTAAAATCTCGTGAGGAAGCAATCTGCTGAAATTGAATTTTGGCTTCGCCGACCGCTTCAGATGCCGAAGGTGACGACAAATTCGCCAGTCATCATGTTTAAAGAATAACTTTTTGTAAGTTTTCATAGCAACAAAGGGGACTCGATCATATGGAAGACTGTCCCACTCGCCACGGCTCATGTAAGTCTCAGGCAGCTCCAAGGCTTTGCGAAGTGGGATAAGGACCTGTTTTCGCAAACGTTCTCGAACTCGATAAACATAGTGAACCTCCTCAATCCCTCTGTACTCAGCATCAGAATCATAAGGGAAGAGCTTTCTAGCAACACTCTCACAAAAGAGAGTCGAACGATCATAAGAAGAGTCAAGAGAAGGACACCACTTTGCAGCCAAACTAATCTTATGAATCTGGCCAGTATTCAAGAACTCAAGATCGGATTTTAACAGTCGAGCAAAGATATCGGATATATGTTCATATAAAAAGCGATAATCCTCGTCATTATTGTATTTCTCAATGGCCTTTTTTGCCATTAGAATTCTTTTCTGGTCCCTCAACCGCATTGTCATTTGCTTCTCCCCCGGTGGTTCTTCAACTATTTTTGAATATTTAAGCTTTACTTTTTTGTAATTCTTCATCACAGTAATTTCTCTCCTCGTATAAAATTCATTTTTCCGAATTTCATAGCCATAGAGGAGCCGGTAAAGAATTTCGAGCAAGTCTTTCAAATAACCGAATTTGGCAAACACCTCGAGATTGTATGCTAGTGATTTAGGGTGACATTTGTAGAGCCATAAAAGCGAGGCAAAAAACTTTTCTTTGCCATCTTTCCTAGGAGGAATTGTTTTTCTCAAGAAGCAAATAATTTTTAGGGTGGTAAGTGAATTGTGGTTCCAAGATTTCTCTAAAAGGAATTTCAGAGCATTCAGACTCTGTTGATTGTGCCCCCACTTGTAAAGATCTACGCAAGGATGACAAAATTCAAATTGATACCACTCGAAATAAGATAAAGGTGGCATGAATTTTTGCTTATCAAAGCTGCCACTTAGCAATAAATCCATGAAGGGGTCTTTGATATTGAGATGATGATCAACAGATGTGGATGGATGATCATGATGGACTTCTGGTGGCCCCAATAACCTAAACCCATGATGAGAAGGATTGGGTTTGGGTGGGTGGAATAGCAGAGCAGAAGAAGAAGATGTGCATTGCTTTCGGTATTGTAAAAAATAATGAACTTGTGTCAAACCTCTCCGCGCTTTATTGATAGGCATAAGCATACGAACTAGAAGAAAAACCTGGTTAATAGGAAAAGCACTCTTAAAACAACATAAATGTTTATACCAAAATCAAGAATAAAATGAATATATTAAACAGGCAGTAGTAGGACGTAGGGAACAGTGAACACAATAATACTACAATCAAATCATGCCCAATTTCCTTCTATATTACCAAAGACCTCAGCTTAATCAAATTTTCAAACGAATAATAATAACAAACACACACTGACAGACAGAGAAAAAGAAAATTGCGTGAGCGGCAGCAGTACATACCATTTGAAAGGGATCAGATCTTCATACACATTGATAGAGACAGAGTAGATTAAAATTGTGAGCTTGACCTCTCACTCTTCCGATGCCCTAACTCTGAGGCCGACCGGTTACCGTTGTTGAATATCACTGGCAAAAATAAAAAGAAGACCATGCTACCATTTGTAGTGTCTGCGGCGACAGTGAGAGAGAGTGTGTGAAAAAAAATTTATTTATTTATCAGAGAAAAAGAGAGTTTTTAAAAATTAAATACTATATTTATTTAGGTAAGCTGTGTCAACTATTTAAGCTGAGTAATAGCTAGTTAGGATTCGGAGAAAGAAATATATTTGGTAGAGGATTTTTAAAAACCTAGAATATTATCTTGTATAAAAAAAAAAAAAAAAAATCTAGAATATTTGAATCCTTTTAAGATTAGGTTTGGTTAGGGAGTTGTATTAGTTGTGATTGTGGAAGTATCAATGACTATTAAGTGTGTATTTGGCATTGGCTTAAAAAGCTATATTTTTTATTATTTTTTTTTATGGGAGATTTTTTGTTATTACTTAGCTTATTAAATAATGTAAACAATTTGTTATATGTAAATTAAAAATAACATGGACTAAATTTACTATCACCAAGATGTAAGGATCACATTTATTGTGACCTCAAAATGTAGGGGCCAAAATAGTATTTTTCATATACATAAATTTTATTAAAAAATTAAATAAATAATAATTTTACACTATTTTTAAAATTTTTAGAGCATCTTCAATAGGCTTTTCAAAGCTATAAAAATTAAAATAAAAAAAATAAAAAATAAAAAAAAAAACCCTTCAACCACATTTTTTTTTAGAGTTACTATTGTGGCTGTCTTGAGGAAGAGAGTATGGTAGTACTGTAGCAACTCCAGAAAATGTTCTCTCTTAAAATAATTCTTGATCTTATCAATATATATATATATATATATAATATATCTTGAATAAAAAGTGATTTTTTTTAATTAAAAATCATTTTTTGGGTTGGTTAGATTATGACTGATTTATTCACATGTCAGGATGGTGAGCCTCGTTTGTCTAGTTTTGGTCTTATGAAAAATAGTCGAGTTGGAAAAAGCTACAGTACTAATTTAGCTTACGCTCAGCCTGAGTTTTTATGGACAGGTAATTACATCGACCATGTATCCTTCTAAATGACTCTTTTTTTTTTTTTCTTTTTTTTTTTTGGGGGTGAAAGACGGTTCATTAACAAAACTAGAAAAAAACAAGAGGTTTAAAACATATCCTATTAAAGTACATCCCATTGAGGTCATCCTCAAAAACATCAATCATGTCCATAGATAGACTACCAAATATAAAAAAATCAACAAGCTGAATGACTGAAATTTGATTTTAGGGTCTATTTCCTTCTTCCAATGCATTTTGCAACTTATCATTACCTACGTTTGATGAAATGGTCAGATTGTCTCTCTCACCAACACTGACATAAAATAGAACAGCCTAAGTATTACTTTACTAAAGCAGAATACTATCATAACCCTTTTCTGTCACTCATTGACATGTTATATTAGTGTGACAAAGTAATAAGTGGCTTGTTTATGCAGTACTATTGAACTCCAAGTTTGAGTTGGTTGTATTCTTGCTAATAATGCATTTAATAAGAAAATGTTGTGACCTATATTTAAAGAGCTGCGAGTTGTCAAATATATGCAAATACTGTTTCTTTTGAGTAGTATTGCCCTACACTAGTGTTGATCTGACAATTAAGATGCAATTGATAATTACAGAGATATGAAGACCCACATCTAGTGAATTTGATTAGTGTCAAACTTTGCAGGAAGGGTCATCCCAAAGAGTGTGATCTACAGTTATGGAACAGTTCTCTTGGACCTCTTAAGTGGGAAGCATATTCCTCCAAGCCATATATGTTGTCTTCATTCCATAAACCCTGAGATTGTTCTCCATTTATTTGAATTCCCAAGTGTCTTCTTCTTCTTTTGTGCAATCACCATGGATTATAACTAGTATGTATAATCATATATTTGTAATGCTTCATCTTAAGGATCTAGAAATGGATTACAGCCTTGCATATGAGTCAAATATATCTTGAATGCATTCAATGTTACATTGGATTCCATTATGTATCTAAGTCGTGTAAGTTTTATTATTTATCTTTTTTCTTTTTCTTTTTTTCTTTTGACATCATTGCTACCTCAAACGATTTTGAACAATTGGGTAATGAGAAAGGCTCCAGATGGAGTTGTGTGTTCATCTAGCAACTTGTTTGGCTTTACAATTCTTTATGAGCTTAGTTTATCATGACTTTCAAAACTTCTGGGACATCCACAAGTTTTAGACTTGAGTTAATTACTGGCATTGAATAATAACTCATTGAATATCCACAAGTAAAAACTCATTGGTACTTGTTTATATCAGTATTCGGGTCATGCTTACAAATACACAAGCACAACCCCCCACCCATGCCCCCCCCCACCCCCACACACACACACACACATACATACAAGTTGTATATGGTTGAATCTTATGATGGCCAACACCATTTTGACAATTTCATAATTATTCAAGTAATTATTACAATTCCAGGCATTGGACCTGATAAGAGGGAAAAATGCATTACTTCTATTGATGGATTCATTATTGGAAGAACAGTATGCCAATGATGATGCTACTTATAAATTGGTTGAACTTGCTTCAAAGTATCTTCAGTCTAGGCCTAGGGATTGGCCTGATACAAAGTTTCTTCCAGCAGCAGTTACACCACTTCAAATCTTGGAAAACTGTCTATGTCTCTTCTGGTTGCACGTTCCTGCTGCCTCTGATTCGCTTTTTGATGCATGTTCTAAAAATACAGTGGTGATGCCAACTATGCCCTCCCCCTTTGTACAAGGATGGATCTTACTGTTGTGCATGATATTCTGCAAAAAACGGGGTATAAACTATAAAGTTGAAGAGTGTGCAGAAAATATGAGGTATTTGAATGATCTCTTTTATAATTCACACTTTTTCTGGTTTGACTGGATAAAATTTTGATACGACTTCGTAATGCCGATACTCAAGAGTCAAGAAGTCAACAAATCCTTAATCATAATTAGATTTAGTTTGAGTTGGCCAATTTTGGTAAACCCCAACCATTTTAGGAATTTTAGATTAAGGATTTTTGGTAAGACAATTATTTAAGATTAAATAAAGACATTTTTCTTTCCTACATTTTGTGTACATTCAGATGTAAGGGAAAATTGTAAAAAAAAAAACATATATTAAACTATCACCTGATTTGTAATTGCCCCCTAAACTTTGAAATGACAAATCTGCCCCTCCGTGGGGATTTCCAATTTTGAGTTTTTACGTTTTAGAAGGTTTAAGCGAATTCATTGTTTGGATAGGAATTATGGGGGATATTTGTTGAAAACTCTCTTCAATTTGACAGAAAATAATAATGGTAGGATGCTATTTGATGAACCTAACGAACACAAATTGCCGCCCCTAATTGGAGGGGAATATTTGGGCTGATACGACAACTAGCTGGGATTTTAAGTGTATTTCTTATATTTGAGAAATTAGATATAGGCAATAAAATTTGGCCATGTGTTTAGGTTAGATTTAAATGAAAATGGTAATATAATTTATATGAAATAATATAATTAGATTTTTAAACTTATATTATATGATGAACATTAAGTTTTAGATATTTAAGCGTAATGTGATATGAGAGGCTTACCAGATATTATTTATTGCACACTAAACTATCAAAGTTCAAGAAGTTGGAGAAAACATGTCAAACAACATTTTCTTTTATCAACTTTAAATCATTGGAGTTTTACTGAGTATACATCTTAAACCTCTAAATCACGACTTCCAAAGTTCCTCTGATGAGACTCATGAGGTTGGATCATGAGCTGAAAATAAGATAATGTATCATGAGCTTGAACCATGGGTTTTGACGAGATAGTATTGCCATTGGTTTTTAACTATGGGCTTTGACGTTGTTTTGTGTAAATATGAGCTCTTTTGAGCTTTAAAAAAGATTCTTCCAAAATCCATAATAGGTTGATATGGTGCAAGTTGCTAATGAAATAATGCCATATAACTGAAAAAAAAAAAAAAAACAGTCATCAACAATTCTTAACCTAATTATTGTATTTTCTTTGCCAGTGGGTTTGCTTACAAGATGATTTTGATGTATTTTAACTTTTTGACATTGATGCTGATATGAAGAGTTTCTAATAAAAATTAAAAAAAAAAAAAAAAAAAAAAAAAAAAAAGAAGCTAATATGAAGTTGTAGCCCACTGAATAAAAGAAATCATTAACATTGCATCATCGTACTATGGTTGAAAAATTAAATTTTCATTTAATTTGGATGTCTATGGTTGAAAAAAAAAATTCATGTAAATAAAATTATTTTAATTTTAATTTTTGTCCTTTTTTGGTTGTCCTATAGGTTCCTCTTTTCACTTCCAGTCCATTAGAGTTTTATTTTATTTTATTTTGCTGAATCAGTCCATTAGAGTTTTACCCAGGTCAAGTAGTTCAATTAATTTTCTCCCTTACAAAAGGAAGACAAGGATACCAAGGCACATAGCTAGTGCATAACCACCTACAAGAGCCATTGACTACCTTGGCCCAGGGAGATATAATAGAAAAGCACCAACGAGAGGCAGAGCCAAAGGGGAGGGGGGGGGGGGGTACTATTAGGAATTTTTTTTTAAATGCTTTACCCTCCTTGATGCATAAATCAAACACAAATCAGGAAAAAAGCTTCCTAGCCCTACTAAAATAAAGGGAAAATGACAAGCTTACCTAATGCCCAATATGTCAATGACAACGTGTAAAAAATTAAAAATAATAATAATAACAAAAAAACAGAAAACAGGGAAAAAGTTTCCTGACACAAGAAAAAATAAATGGAAGAATATCCCTTAGGCACAATAACACACATCAAGAGCTTTGACTTGTCAGCTCATGCACTTAAGCTTAGCATAATAATAATAATAATAATAATAATAATAATAATCATGCATTTTAGTGTCTTTCTTATGACATTTCAATTGATAGTCCTATATTTTACACAAATATTTTCTTGTCCTCAATTTCTTGACATTTCAATTTTAAATTGTGGATATATGTTATGAACAAAAATTTTAGTTATTTTGAAAAATAAATAGAAAGTCAAATTTTACTTATAGTTTCAAAAACAATCAAGAAAAGATAGTGAGACATATATACAACTTTGCAAGTAAATTTCTATACTTTTAATGTTTTTCAAATTAATTTATTTCCGCAATTTATTTTATAGTATTAACTTAAATGTCTAACTATAGTTTACGTTTAATTAGTCTTTGTATGACACTTATAGTTGTTTTTGCTTTTTTTTTTTTTTTTTTGTTAATATAGATTTTTTTTCTTTTCTTTTCTTTTTTAATATTGACTTCTAATTTTGCCCCCCTAAATTGAAATCCTTGCTTCACCACTGGCACTAACAAACAATCAATGACAAATCTAATAACAGTCAAACAATAGATATAAAAATAGCAAAAGTGTAAAAGCAAAACCAAAGAGACAACAAAAAAGGTGTCAATGTTGAGATTTTGTGGTCCCTAAAAATGAATCAAACACACAAGAGAGTTAGAGAGAGAGGTTAAACACTTTCAAATAGGAGGTCCGAGGGGAAGGCTTTATTTGAATTTCTCGCTTTTCCAACGTTTTCCCTTGAGAAATCCTAAACATTGAAAGTACACCACATTTCCATAAAAAATTTCAAACAAATGTGGTAGAAATTTTAAAACTTCAACAAATTGAGACATC
Organism: Quercus variabilis; assembly: GCA_030445155.1. NCBI lineage: Eukaryota > Viridiplantae > Streptophyta > Magnoliopsida > Fagales > Fagaceae > Quercus > Quercus variabilis. The sequence goes on from CP129447.1 coordinate 515,645, forward strand.
ACCATTACCCAATAGTTGTGTTCCTCAAATTTTGATTCATCCCTTCACAAGTAATAGGCTATTTAAAGAGCATAGAAATCAAGGTATGAATATAAGTGAGTTACAGAGTTATTCATCAATGGTTTCGGTCTACAATAACTAGAGTCTGCAAGAAGAGAGTGGAAGCAATGAGAAGAGATTAAGTTTTGATCATGGGGATTAGGCAAGAAGAGATGTGGCTGTCAAGAAGGATTTCATGTTGGGTTAGGATTCAAAATTTCATTTTGGGGATTTTGAATTCAATCGGGTCTGAGTTGTTTACTAGTGAATGGTGTTGATTATAAGTGGGTCATGTGAGACTCACGTGGGATTTTTAATAGTAGTGGAAGCTGAGGTGGAAGGGTTGACATGGAAGGATTATTTATATTTTAATTTAATTATGCCACGTGTGCATTCTGTTTGTCACCTAAGCAGATTCCGTTAGTCGTCTAATGATAAGTACCAAATTGATTGTGACTTGAAAATATCAGAGACTAAATTAACTGCATCCAAAATGTAGAAACCAAATTAACCGTAACCCCAAAACGTAGGGACCAAAATAGTGTTTTTGCCCCCAAAAAAAAAATATTGAAGTACTAATGTGCGCTTTTGAGAAGAATGGAGGGCTAAAAAATGCCACGTATCAAAAAGGTGTCTTTGATAAGTGAATTAACAAATCCACGTGTAAGCAAAACTCAATTCATTCCATCTCTCTCACATATACATAAACCCTTGTCAAGTATCTTTCTTGAATCTTCTTTTTATGTTCCTCTATTAGTATTTTTTCCTTTTCTTTTTTCACTTTTCTGCATATCTTTTTTCACTCAGTTCACTCCATATCTTTTTTCACTTTTCTGTGTTCCTTTCATTGGTTTGTTGTTTCAGCTTAGACCAAGAAAGTGCAGTAATGACGACCTTCTTCTCAATCTAATTGGCTGATTATATAACTAAGTTCCTAGCTAGCTTAGCTATAAGTCTAATGACCAGGGACAGAGCCATTTTTTTTACCACTAGATTTTGGGAAATTTTTTTTAAAGGTATATTTGAGCTTCATTTAGTAATGTTATTTCATCTTAAGAAATAACAATAGTTCAACGATTATATGTATAAAATGTTAAGACCATGTGTGAATTTTATTTTATTTTTTTTCTTTAGATAGTGAGTTTTATCTTTTAGTTTAATTAAATAATTAATTACACAATGAAATATAAAAGTGGATTTTCATTTTTGTTTAAACTCTAGCATCACTCGCCCTTAATCAAAATCCTGACTTCATTCCTACTAACGACCTTTGTTTGTATACACTTGTATAGTATACTCCTTGTGTACTTGGAGTATACTATAGTATAATATAGTACAAAGACTATACTATACTATACTAAACTTGGAGTATACTATACTATACATTGTTCTTGCATCTGAATAGGCGTAAGCATGCACATATTTTTTTGATAAGTAATAAAGATTTATTAACATAAAAAAAATAAAAAATAAAATAAAAAAGAAGAAGAAAAAGCACCCAAGTAAGTGAACTATAAAAGTGATACAATCAATTACAAATATTGGTTTCTTGATGCTAAAAACCAACCTATTTAAAAAAGAATAACTTGAGGTCTAAAATAACGTATTCTCTGCCTCAAATCCATCTCTCTGTCTCTCTCCCTATCCTCTCACCGTGAAATTTGCTACTTTCCCTCAGTCCATTAAGAACTCAACGTTGCAATATCAAGTAATCTCCGGCAATCTGCAACTCTGTTCATAGGTACAAAACCCTTTTCTTTCACATCAAATTGAATTTGTTCCTGTGTGTGTTTTTGTTTATTGTTAGGGTTTTAGAAATATGACATCTTAACTATACAAACATAATTTAGTTAGTTTTTATCTTTAAATTTCAGTTATATGTTAATAATCTATTTGGGAGCTGAGAAAATGTGGGCAACTATAATGTGATTGGGGCTTTTCTATTTCTGAGCTTAGGAAACAAGTATAATACTCTTGATTTTTTTTTAGAAAAAAAATTAAAGGTATATTCCTCACATTCTATTAGTAGGCTCACCACACTGCACTGCAAAATGTGCTTGATCCATATATAATTTGCCTTCTAACTTATTGAAACTAGAAAATTGATGTAGTACATTTGCCTTGTGTTGATGTATTGCTCTAACGGTGCATTTAGGTAGTAATCAATTATGGAATTGATTTGGTTGGTTTAAGTTTTCCTTTCTCCATTAGGGTGTAATGTTGTTGCTCATGCTTTAGCTAGGAGGGCAAAGTTTTCTTCTCCTTTATTAGTCTTCAGACATTGCTACTTTTGTACTTGCTGATTTTCCCAGTTGATTGGATAAAATTTGATTGGTCTTCTTTCTCCCCCCCCCCCCCCCCCCAAAAAAAAAAAAAAAAGTCTTCCTTTCTCCATTAGACTTATATAAATAAATAAAAATAAAAAAATTTTCATCTCTCCATTAAATTCCAGGAATAGATAAATTCTTGTTTAGGTTTGATGTTCCAAAGGTGCCTATTGAGGAACATTGATTGACTACTTGGAATGATAATGCACACTGTGATTTGTTATATTTTTCTCACTATCTATGAGACTGAATTAGTCCATCATGTTTAAACTATTGAATTTTACATTCCTAATAAATATTTGCGAGATTTATTTGCACTACATCCACATTGCAAGGTTTCCTCAAGTGATTAATATGTCCCTCAATAAAATTTTCTAGATTTATTTTCCTCAACTCTTTCTATTTTTCGTTTGGATTTTTCTATGTGTTTCCTATGCTTTATACACTTTATACATTCATATTCATACTGCCTAACAAGAAATATCTACTTTACTTGTTAATAATAATAACAAATTACTTATTTTATGCAGGTTTCGTCATGCTTCCTAAGGTTAAGGAGTCATATCCCACGATATTAGCCTTGTGTGTAGGTATTTTTACCATGCAGAACAGAGTTTCATTTACTTACACTACAAGCGATGTCCAAGACATGCCATATGGTCAGCACACCGATTCAATTCTCTAAAACGGTGAACAATTTGAGTCCACTATCCTTTAGAATGACCTTAATATTCTCGAAATGAGAATTTAGTATATCAGGAACTATGCGCTTGTTCATCACAAAATCAATGGAATCTTTACAATCCCCAACAATTACCCAACAAACCAAACACTTACTCTTCAACTTTGGACATCATCCAGTGATTTTAAATGTGGATGGGTCAGTTGTATATGCAAGAGGTTCAGCACATGTTGGGCAATCACCTTTTCCAGCAAATTGCCCAACATGTTCAAATAGTGAGTTTTATCTTTTAGTTTAATTGAATAATTAATTACATAATGAAATATAAAAGTGGATTTTCATTTTTGTTTAAACTCTAGCGTCAGCCGCCCTTAATCAAAATCTTGACTTCGTTCCTACTAATGACCTTTTTCTGTATACACTTGTATATTATACTACTTGTGTACTTGGAGTATACTATAGTATAGTATAATACAAAGAGTATCTATACTATACTATACATTGCTCTTGCATCTGAATAGGTGTAAACACACACACATATTTCTTTGATAATTAATAAAGATTTATTGATGTAAAAATTAAATAAATAAATAAAAGACACCCAAGTAAGTAAACTATACAAGTGATACAATCAATCACCTTTCCCAACAAATTTCACAACATGTCTAGAACCTCCTACATATACAACTGACCCATCCATATTTAAAATTATTGGATGCAGTTGTGACGCAAGGTTTAGCATGGACACAGTTGCATACGCATCCTACACAAATTTTTAATAATAATAAAAAAAAATAAAAAATAAAAATAAAAACCTATTGTAACGAAATTTTCAAAGTAAATCGTTGCAATATATGGAATTTATTGCAATGAAAAATCAGTGTTGCATAAATCTATTGTTTTTTTTTTTAATAAAAAAATAAACTATTGCAATCTATTACTATACTTGATGTTGTTCACCGTTTTAGAGAATTGAATCGGTGTGCTGACCATATGGCATATCTTAGACGTCACTTGTAGTGTAAGAAAATGAAACTCTGAATAGAATCCATTCCAAGGGGCTAAAGCGTTGCTTAGAGGCAGAGATACTACCTCTTATTAGATTGAAATTAATTTTTTGCTTTAATCCATGTGACCTGTAAACTTTTTAGACCAATTAATTTCACAATTTTTACTTGGGTGCTATTGTCAACCCCTCTTTTATTAGAGCATGTATGTATGACACTTAAATAATATTGGCTCCTTGCTATCTGCATCACACATCTACTTTTTTTAATTGCAATTTTGATGAAGTATGCAATGCCAGTGAAAAAGTTGTATAGCAGGTATGTGTTAAATTTTAAAAAAAAAAAAAAAAAAAAAAAAAAATTTGTTATGGTGAATTCTTTTTAAGATGGTCTGAATCTTTTCTCTTATTTTTCAATCATGAAAATTCTTAGGTGTTTCAAAACCTTGATCTGTACAATGAAAAATTTAAGCAATTGAGGGGACAGATTAGTTACTTCAAGACTACTTTAAGGACTAATAGAAATTTCTTTGTTCTTAAATTTGTTCTATTTTTGTTTTGTTTTCTTTCTTTTTCTTTTTATGAAGATTTCAATGGAGACGTATATTGATCTTCATTCCAACTTCCCATTGCAAACTCTCTCTCTCTCTCTCTCTCTCTCTCTCTCTCTCTCTCTCTCTCTCTCATTGACACACTTTGGAGAAGGTTGCACCACACAAATCATAAAATCCTGGTTTCTTGAAGTGCATCCTTGAAATTGAATAAACACTTTGAATTTGAATTTCCTTTTGTTTCTTCATTTGTGGCAGCAATGATGATAATGATACATCCACCAATTCAATTGACCCATTTAACTTTTCCGGAATGACAAACTCAATATCTTCAAAAGATGGTGTAGGCAATAGAACCTTGCTTTGATACACATCAACCTCAAAAAGTGGTGTAGGCAATAGAACCTTCCTTTGGATCAATATCTTGAAAAGTTGTTGTAGGCAATAAAGCCTTGCTTTGATACGCAATATCAACCTCGAAATAAGTCACTTTGTCGTTCATGTCTTTTGCTTCAGCCTCATATTTGTTACACAATACTTGATACATGTGAATTTCAACATTCATTACACAGTATTTGATCAATTTCAACATCATCAACAATTGCCATGACAGGAACCCAATAGTTCTATCAAGACACAAGATTAGCTATAGTAGTTCTTCGAGGGAATTAGGCCTCCTAGAGAAGATTAGAGATAGAGAAAGAAGAGAATTAGAGAAACAAAGTAGAAGTATCGTATTATTTCATCTATATCTCAATTACAATCATGATCCCTTACTTGTAGGAGTACAATTGGTAACATTCTATTATACAAACAATTTCAATCCTTTCTAAATAATTAACTAACCAATTAACAATACAACTGCCTCAAGTAACTAACTATTCCACCCATCAATGCAGCAGCCAAATTCTAACTTCCAACTCAGTACTTTAACTGATAACAACACAATAGCCAAACTCTATCATTCCATCCCTTTTAAAAACCTTGCAAGGTAAGAATGTTCTAATCTTCAACCGACCTTTTTGAGTTTATAGATGGACTAATGTAGATAGGATTTTGAGTTTAAATGTGTAGTTATAGATGGACTGATGTAGATAGGATTTAACTTATAGATGGACTGATGGAGTTTTGAGTTTAAATGTGTTGATTTTACACATTTTCTATAGATAGAATTTTCTTATATATGAATTGATGTAAACAGTTTTTGAATTTAAATCGTATCTCTCAATGCTAGAAGGGAAATGGTTAAGTGTAAATGATGAAATTTAGGAATAATTTTTGTGAGATGGTAGAGATCATACACATATTTTGTAATTTAAACTCAATTAAATCAACATGGTATTGCAATTAGCTTAACTAGCTAAATTCCAGCATGATGTGCGGTGCAACTTACTATTAGTTTTCTCCAATATTTCAATAAGTTTTACCAAGAATCTTGTAGCTTTCAATAGAGACATTCATGATTTAAATCTCCCAACTATCAATGTATAAAAAATTTCAATAAATTTCCTTGTAAAAATTGTAATATTTAGTTATTTTATAGAGAAAATAGAAAGACACTAAGATTGCATGATATAGTGGTTAATATTGATAAGCATGTTTCATGCCTACTAAAAAAATGCATATATCATTCTATTTTTTTTTTTTTTAATTATTTTACATTCTTGATTGTGTATTACTAATTTTTTTCCCATTTTTGTTGGAGCTTCAATTGTTGCATGATATAGTGTTTCAATTGTTTCTCGTATAAATCTTAGAAAAGTGATATTAAAATTTCATTATACTATAGCAAAATAAATATATTTATTCTAACACACACACACACACACACACACACACACACACATATCCCATGTGACTGAAAAGAGTTAGACAATTTAAATGATTAAGATTAATTTTAGTGAATTCACAAATATTTAATTTTTTTATGACTTTTGCGTTAATTGTTGTCAAAGCAACTAAACATAAGTAAGAATGTCATATTCTAAATTTATTATTATTATTATTATTCCAACTAAAAATTATCTCTTGTATACAGTTTATAAAAATAATCATATAAATTCATTTAATATAAATAATTAATGCACAACTATAGATAATTAATATATGCATTTACTCTAAAGCAGAATACTATCATAACCCTCCTCTGTCACTCATTGACATGTTATATTAGTGTGACAAAGTAATAAGTGGCTTGTTTATGCAATACTATTGAACTCCAAGTTTGAGTTAGTTGTACTCTTGTTAATAATGCATTTAATAAGAAAACGTTGTGACCTATATTTAAAGAGCTGCGAGTTGCCAGATACATGCAAATACTGTTTCTTCTGAGTAGTATTGCCCTACACTAGTGTTGATCTGATAATTAAGATGTAGTTGATAATTACAAAGATATGAAGACCCACATCCGATGAATTTGATAAATGTCATACTCTGCCAGAAGGTCATCCCAGAGAGTGTGATCTATAGTTATGGAACAATTCTCTTGGACCTCTTAAGTGAAAAGCATGCATATTCCTCCAAGCCATGTATGTTGTCTTCATTCCATAAACCCTGAGATTGTTCTCCATTTGTTTGAATTCCAATGTGTTTTCTTCTTCTTTTGTGCAATCACCGTGGATTATAACTAGTATGTACAATCATATATCTGTAATGCTTCATCTTAAGGATCTAGAAATGGATTACAGCCTTGCATATGAGTCAAATATACCTTGAATGCATTCAATGTTACATTGGATTCCATTATGTATCTAAGTCGTGTAAGTTTTTATTGCTTATCTTTCTTCTTCTTTTTTGACATCATTGCTACCTCAAATGATTGCGAACAATTGGGTAATGAGAAAGGCTCCACATGGATTTGTGTGCTTATCAAGCAACTTGTTTGGCTTTACAATTCTTTATGAGCTTAGTTTGTCATGACTTTCAGAACTTCTGGGACATCCACAAGTTTTAGATTTGAGTTAATTACTGGCATTGAATAAAAACTCATTGGACATCCACAAGAAAAAACTCATTGGTACTTGTTTATATTAGTATTTGGGTTATGCTTACAAATACACAGGCATACACACACACACACACGCACACACTAAAGCTGTATATATGGTTGAATCATACGATGGCCAACACTATTTTGACAGTTTCATAATTATTCAAGTGATTATTACAGTTAGGCATTGGACCTAATAAAAGGGAAAAATGCATTACTACTGTCGATGGATTCATTATTGGAAGGACAGTATGCCTTACAATAAGAATATATACAGTACATTAATGGATTACAGCCTTGCATATGAGTCAAATTTATTGGGGTCTTATCTTAATAATAAAAAACAATTATCTTGAAACAAACGTCATAAATTTCAAATGTTTCACACAAAATAAAAAGTTAACCAAAATCCCTTTTTCAAATAAAATACAGTGCAGCTTATATAACAGAACAAGGGAAACATTGATACAAATGGTGATTGAAGGAACAATGGAAATAGTGCCAAACAAGACAGATATGAAACCATTGTCTATATAATACAAAAGGTGACTGAAGGGAACAATGAAAACAGTGCCAAAGAACACAAATATGAAAACATTGTCTATGAAATACAAAAGGTGACTGAAGGGAACAATGGAAACAATGCCAATTATCAAGAACACCCCTTTTGAAATGCAAATAACACAAATATTAAAAAATTTCTAAGTAATACAAGTGGTGATTGAAAGGAATACTGGAAAACAATATGCCAAATTTTAAATTTTTTTAATGGAATTTTCAGTCAAAAGATTATAAAGGGATAATAATGATGATGTGGGAAACAACAGAAAACCAAAAGAAAACACAATTTGGTTGCTGAAAAAGTGTACGAAAGAAAGATAAATCAAAATTTAAGAACTGGGTGTTTTCCATTTGGGAAAATAGAGCAACAGCACATAAAGATTTAGGCTTTTTACTCATTTTCTCAGGAAACAAACGGAAATAAGAACTTTCAAAATTTCTAACAAGAGAGAGAGAGAGAGAGAGAGAGAGAGAGAGAGAGAGAGAAAACTAACTTTTGTTTAGTTAAACCGGCAAAGTATGACAATTGACAACAATGGATTATGTCAAATGTATAGATCTGAGAGGCAATTGTAAAGATTTGAATTGAAGGGTTTTGTGTTTATAAAATTTCCCATTCTTTTTCACCAAAGAGTGTGGACTTTTTTGAGCTTTGTTGTAATACTGTGCTTCACGTGCAAGACGGACGGTGCCCTTAATCTTGCAATCATTAAACGACATGTCGTAAGTTGGTTCGGCTAAATGATTTTTTTTTTTTTTTAAAATCTTGGCTAAATGATTGATTATTTATTGTTGAATATTTTTTTCATTTCAATTTCAAACACCCTACACTGAGAGAAAATAAAATAAAAGAATATATACTCTCTTTTTTTCCTGAGAAACTGATAGATATATACTTAATATATCATAATAATAATAATAAAATAAAAAATAAATATGTAATGACCACTTGCTAATTGTCACTAACTTACTATGCTGTTATACATTATAAAAAAAAAAAAATTATTATACTATTATATATATAGTTGAATTCAAGTTACACTTAGTGTAACTCTAAGCGATATTACACCACTTAATAACTTATTAGATACAAATTTTGACAAAGCTACCGTTGGATTACATTATATTCATATACTCTTTATGCTTGCAAAATTTCATAGTAATTAAAGACCACTAGTCATGTTATCAATCAATTGTTTAAATTCAAATTTTTGTAGTTTAAAATAATTCAAAAAAGATGAGTTTATGAATTACATTGTAAATAATATCCGATTTGCATGAAAATTGGCACGCATGCATGTTAAGCACATATAGAACATATAATTCAACAACGAGATTCTTAAAATATGAATTCAATAACAAGTTATTGAATGATGTAACATTACTTAGACTTACACCAAATCAAGTTACATTTGGTGTAACTTTAAATAATGTTATACTATTCAATATTTTTTAATTAGATGCAAATTTTAATAAATTCACCATTGAATTACATTATCTTTATATATTCTCTAGGCTTGCAAAATTTCAAGATGATCAAAGATCAATAACCATGTCATTACTTGAATTCAAGTTTTTATAGTTTAAAATAATACATAGAAAATGAGATTATGGATTGAATTATAAATAACATTTGATTCTCATAAAATTTGACATGTATGTTGAGAACATATAAACCAAGTAATCCAAAGGTGAGATTTTCAAAATATAAATTCAATAGCAAGTTATTGAGTGGTGTAACATTGTCTATAGTTACACTAGATGTAACTTGAACACAACCATATATATTGTCATTTTGTTAAAGGGCAACTGACTACTTTAGTTCTCTCAAAAAACTAAACGAGTGATTAAATGAAGGGACATATAATATAACTCATCTTAGTCTATGTTTAACATCTTACATGGTCTCATTTGCATTCATAGCTTAAAAATATTACTTCTTAATGTATATTTAGGGGTGGAAGGGGGGGGGGGGGGGGAGGCTTTTCTTTCATCTCAATTTTGCCCCAAACATATATAGAAAACCTCTCTACTGTAAAAGCATTCACAACAAAGGTTGTAAATGGTATAAATGCTATTTTTTAGCATCTGAAACCACAAAATGCTGCTCCATCAAACATGCTATATCCTAAAAATTTTACAATCTTACTACAACGCGCTCTCAAAAATGAGAGAGCACTATAGCTCAAATCTTAAAAAAAAAAAAAAAAAAAAAATCATTACTTCTCTCATCTCTCTCACTATACTCTTCTTTGCTTTTCTCTCACCAGTGTCACTTCTTCTCTCGTTTCTTCTTTCTTTTCTTCTTTCCTTTTCTCTCACTGGTCTCACTTTTTTTCTTTTTCCTTCTTTCTTTTTTGCCGAAGGTTGTGGCTGCCACAATGGTGGTGGTGGTGGTGGCTGATGGTGGTTGTTTTGGGTTTTTTGTGGTGGGTTGTGCTGCCACGGTGGTGCTAGTTATGGTTCTAGTTTATGGGTTTTTGGTGGTCCAGTTTGGGTTTGATGGGTTTTGCTTGCCATGGCCGCAGTGGGTCTTGGGTTTGTGGGTTTTGTTCACCGCTTTATCCTCCGCCTCGCTCTCTTCCTCTCACAGTGAGGCTTCTCTCTCTCAAGTTTAGTTTAGTTTTTGTTGTTGTTGTTGTTGGCAATGGGGTTGATTTTTGGATGGATGCTAATTGTGGTGGCAGTGGGTTAGCCATGGTTTTGGGTTTGCTGTTGAATACTGATGGTTGATTGTGTTGAATGTTTATTATGGTGATGGCTTGCAGTGGCTAACTGTGGATGTAGCTGTGACTGGGGTTGCTTGGACTAAGAAGAAAGTGGTGGAAAGAGAGAGACATAGTGGTAAAATAAAAATAATATTATTTAAATGAAGTTGTAAAAAAAATAGAATGTTTGATGTTTGGTGAATTGTAAAGTGGTATGTTAAAATTGATAAAGTAGAATTTTGAAATGGTAAATGCTAAAATATTTAGCATTCTTGTTGAGAATGCTCTAAATGAAAAGTGTACACTGCCATATAAGTGCATACAATTTTTTCATCCTTTTCTAATTGAAATAAATTTGTTTGGTCTTGCATAAGACTCAAATTTGTGTTTTCATTGTTATTCGCGCCTTTTAACATAACAATAGTGTATAATGTGTGTACTATACATTGACACACACTATGCTACAATTGTCTTATATGGTACACAAATAAATAGCAATTTAGACTCACTAATACACTATTTTATTATTTACCATTTACAATTTTCAAGGTGGTTAGTTTACAATTTTGAAGTACACTGTTATATTTTTAACATTTTTACATTAATTTATTTTTAAATCAAATTACTTGTTTCAATCTACATATTTTTATCAACTATTCATTTGGTTTTATTTAACTATTTATTTTTGTCTTCTTTTATTTTTATGTATGGAGAAATGTCAAAATTCCATTATAGAGAATTTCTTTATTTATTTTGTTATTAATATCGATTAATATTTTTTAAATTAATTTTTCTTTCAATCTTGCTCTCGGAACTAAAATTTTGGCTTCACCATTGTGCATATTTATGAAGTTTATTGGTGGATCGAGCTAAGAATTTATAGTATGATTATATATCTTATGCATTGTTTCAACTTTCAACATTCTATAATAAGATAATAATTTTTTATGCCTTGTATAATAAGATAATGTTTTTTTTAAAAAAATAAAATTAAAAAAAAAAAAAAAAAAAAAAAAAACTGTCTTTATAAACACGCGGAGATCATATCACTTCCACGTTAAAAAAACATGATCTAAAATTGGCATCTTACACTTTTTTTTATATAGTCATTAATACACATTCATTTATTTATATACATATATATTGCATATATGAAATTGCTTCATTACCTTATTAAAAAGATTTCACATTTGATGCAATAATGAGGCACAGCAAAGACTGATAATTCATTGTGTCAATGAGGTCTACACAATCATCCCCAAAAATCCAACAATTATGACTATGAGTGAATCGATATTTCATAATGCAAATAAGATAAACTGTCTCTCATCCAAAAAAGAGAATCACATGGATTCCCCAACCAACTCACTCTAATAAATTCTCTATATTGCATTACAGCAACACTATCCTCTGCTGAGATTTCATAATATACTATATTGATAAGCATTACAATTGTTGTGAGAGCACCCCCATTAATGACAAAATCCCTTCTCAACCCCCATATTTACAGCTCAAACTTACTGAAAAAGCCCAATTGTTAGCCCAAATTCACCATGAATTGCAATGTGTGCACCCAACACAAGTCATTAAGTGCTCATTAATATCTCCAACCAGGATATACAAGAGCAAAATCTTCTTGTATTAATCTACAATCTCTTGCAGCTTTATACATAGCATAGTCTGCTTGGGGCAAGAAAGTATACACAAAAAAGAAAAAGGTTTCAACTTCCATATTGTTTCTTGTTATTGTTCGCCTTTTCTATCAGTCATGACTAGAAAGAAGGTCAAGCTTGCATACATCACTAATGACTCTGCTAGAAAAGCTACCTTCAAGAAAAGGAAGAAGGGGCTGTTGAAGAAAGTAAGTGAGCTGAGCACTCTATGTGGCATTAAGTCCTGCGCCATTATTTATAGCCCATATGATTCTCAACCTGAAGTTTGGGCTTCTGAGCATGGCATTCAACATGTTCTTGGACTGTTCAAGAACATGCCTGAAATGGAACAGACCAAAAAAATGGTCAACCAGGAGAGTTTCCTGAGGCAAAGGATTGCCAAAGCCAATGAGCAGTTGAAAAAACAACAGAAAGACAACCGGGAGAAGGAGATGGCAGAGGTCATGTTCCAAAGCCTAACTGGAAAAAGCCTGCACAACTTAACCATGATGGACTTGAATGATCTTGGGTGGTTGATTGATCAGAATTTGAAGAATATATATAGAAGGATTGGTCAACTCAACAAAGTGGCTCAAAAGCAAGTCCAAGGTGAACCAGCTGCTGCAAAAACAGAAGGAATGGTGGTGGGGAGTACTAGTACTAGTACTACTCCATCAGAGATGAATAATGTGCAGCAGCCACATGATCATCATCAGAGGACACCAGGTTTTGAGATGAACATGGACACCATGCAGACGCAGCAATGGTTCATGGATATGATGAATCTCCCACAAGAGAACAACATGGGGTTTGGTGGAGATGAGATGATGCTGCCATTTGGAGATGACAGTCACAATGCTCTTTGGTCTAATGCCTTCTTCCCTTGAATTTTTTTTTTTTTTTTTTTTTTAAAATCATAATTTGGCAATTTCCATTATGTACATGTTTGGTGTTTTCATACACGATGACACAGGTTTCTTTTGTGCGTTAATTATAAGTTCAATGTACTTAAAATAATGTTCAGCTGTTGTTTATCATAATTATGATATTCAGTCTTATGTTGGTTCTTAAATTTGTCAATAGATTCCTATTCAATCATATAATTCAAATGACCATCTTAGGTATTCAGTTCTTTCTTAGTTGTTTAAAACTAAATTAAACAAAATAAAAACTAGACAAGAGATGCACTTTGAAATCTTCTTCCAAATTTCAGTATGTAAATGTGCTTTATTTTTTACGTCGCATTATTTGGTTGCAAAATGCAATTGCAATATTTGCAAAATTTTTATTCAAAGGTTGTTCGGGACAAAATGAGCTTCTGCTCTTTTCGGGCAAATTATACAGGGAAATGCTCCCCTTCCCAAACTAAATAGGAAAATACCACTCTTTTAAAACTCGATTTTTGATAAATCAAGTTAGAAAAAAAAAATTCTGAAACCCCATAGTAACGTTTTAAGAAGTTTATAGTGACGTTTTACGGACCTATAGTAATGTTTTTTAACTCGACTTCAACTATAGGTCGATTTCATTGCCTATAACTCGATTTCATTGAAGTCGAGTTAAAAAAACGTCATTATAGGTCTTTAAAACGTCACTATAGGCTCCTTAAAAATGCCACTATAAGGTCTAACTCGATTTATCAAAAATCGAGTTTTAAAAAATGGACATTTCTCTATTTAGTTTGAGAAGGAGGGCATTTCCCTATATAATTTGCCCGGAAAGGGCAGAAGCTCATTTTTTCCCTTTATTCATTTGACAAACATAGAAATATATTTCTCAATTCCAATATGGTATCAAAGCATTGGACACCCAGTTAACAAAAAATAATAATAATAATAAATAGTATCAAATGTAACTGTTTCTCAAAAAAAGTATCAAATGTAACTAATAGTATAATTAAGGAATTAAAATTAAGAGCCTTGTATGTGATGTAGTTTAATGGATATCTTATAGTGTTTCCAACGGAAACGTTTAAAGTTCAAATTAAGAGGGCCAATTTTGTACAATATGTCGTTTTGGTTTGCCTAGAGGAATGAAATATTACCGGTGTACCGTTTTTGGATTATTGATATATATATATACATATTTCTTTTTCTTTTGAGGAACAAGTATATGTGTGTATGTTTGTATTTATTTATATAAGTATGGTTATTAATTTTTATGTTTATCAACATAAAATTTAAAATTCACATATTTTATAAACCTAAATATTAGTCTAAGTACATAAACCCAATATATCAGCTTGAACATGTTTTTTTTTCCCCCCAATTTTTTACAATTTTCTAACATTTTTTTTTTTTTTGGTACCAACCAAAATACCAATACTTGCAGGAACGCCCAAAATATCCTAGTATAACCCGGTATTGTTTCGCTACATTTTAGTGGTTATTGACTTAATAACTGATATGATATTTTTTTTTTTGATACAATATTCACTTCCATGATTTAAACCACCCAAACAATCAAGTTCAAAACAGAGTACAAGTAGTAAAAGCAGTCTGAGGGTATAGTACAACAATACAAGTATAATAGACAGTAATATGGCCCAAGAGTGGGCTTGGGCCCTGACACACTAACAAAAGGAATAACTCCAAGAGGCAGAAATGTAATTGACAATTGAGTTACGAATTTTGTTACGTAGCTAGCATTTAAGGTTAAATTTCCATTATTAAATGGAGCTAGCCTAATTAGAAAGTGAAGGTCTCGTGACTATTTAATAGAAAAAAATATACGATAGAAAACCATTTGCATGAAACATAAATAACCCGTATTATTATTACAGTTCACACGTCTCATGTTACATGCTTTCTTGCACTATTTTATTAGTCATTTGAAAGAGAGAATGGCTAGTGAAGTGAAAGAAACATGAAAAAGTTTGCACTCCTTCTAAACTTAATTCATACCGTACGCCAGTGCATTCATATGGTGCCATTGCACAAAAACCTAAGCCACAAAAGCCAGGTCATGCCTATTTTGGTTCCCTTGCAGAATACATTAAAAACTTAGGTTACTTACTATATGTGTTTATGCCTACATGGTAAGAAGTTAATTGGAACGTGCTTTCCATTGATCAAGCCATTTCATTGTAAGTTAGTATCTGATAAGAATCTAATCTGTGACCTATTCAGGTAGTTTTTTCCATTCAATTTTGTGAATCTATTTAGAGATATCAAGAAGGTTGTATATAATAATATTAATTAAATTAGATGTGGATTTGATACAACAACTTCATCCAAGCTTAAATTTTCAAATTATGAAGTAGATCAACTGATTAATTATCTGATGCATACAATACTTTCCATGTATTTGTACCCTACTGAATGATGCTCCTGTCATTTTTCATGTGGTAATTATCCACCTATTTTAGATTTGTTCAAATTTAATGGTCGCCTCAAAAAATTGTTTAATTTAAGAAGCAAATTGTTGTCTAAGTCCTTTGGCCGGATGGTAACTAGCAAGCAAGGTTGGCTGGGGTTGAATGAGAGTATTGGCAAGTTCTTGGTAATGAAGAAGAAATGTGCCAATGAGCTATAGCTCAATTGGCACTTCCTTCTCCTATAATAATTAGTTGGAAGATGAGGTCGTGAGTTTAAAACCTACTAGGTACACCTTTAACATACCAATAAAACAAAATGAAACAGGTGAAATGTATTGGTTGTAAATTGTAATATGTGATTCCAACATATATTGGGCTGCTTTGTAAGGATATTTTGTGTTCTAATTGTTTTGTAGATTTGTTTCAATGAATTGCTTGCCTGAAAAGTAAAAAGGAATAAGTAAAACAAAAATGCAGATGGTATAAGTGTTTAGGATGGGGGCATGAAGGTATTTATTCTGCATATACTAATTCAAAGATGCAGTTGAGGAACTATAGGGTGAAGGATTGGTCTAGGGGAGTTCATTGACTTGATTCTATGAATTGTTGAAGCCTATCTTGGTGGCTTGAATTCAACGGAAGAATATCCCACATGCATATTGCGCACTCAACATGATTCCTTGCTAATTATTAAGGCTACAATAAATGGAGGAGTTAAAACTTTATTACTTGGAGTTACTTCCTAGCTAATGGCTACTGGCTATGATACTTGTACTTTAAATACATTGAATAATATTATATAGAACGGACCATTTTTTGGAGTTTAAGTAAGATCACTAAATGCTAAGAGGCATCATTTCTACATACCAGATTCCATAGCCATATTGACTGTCCATGATTTAAAGTTGTCCTCTGGGTGGAGGAGATTGAGTCCAAGACAGTGGAAATTTGGAATACCTTTTAGAAAATCCAGCAACTATGCAAGTACCTAACATCCATGGAGTAGCTTATATGAGAATTTTCTATATTTTTTGCATTATAAATATGAAATTCGCTCCCACACCTACACAATAACATGTTCCATATGACTATGGATTTACAATTACATGACCTATATCAAGTTGAAGACATGCATGCAGTTGCACACACATTCAATGCTTTCAACCACAATATATATCTTCATTCTCACCGTGCCATTATTGTTGGTTAATTGCATGCATGGCATGTTACTTGATTTATTTATTTATTTTTAAAAGGGCATCGCAAAAGTATATATCTTTTGAATATAGTGCTATACAAGATGTGAAACCTTGCCCGATTACGTTAGCTTAAAAATAGTAAATAGGTTTTCTTTGATTTAGTCATGGACCATGGATTGTGTTATTTGTATATTAGATAAAGTTCCTTAGTTGGAGAGCAAACTATATATTTTCCACTCACATAGATATTTTGTAACATATTGTAAATGTAAAGAATCTTACATTTTTTTTCTTTATTGAAATTTCAACATAGATAGAAAAAGAAAAAGAAAAGGCCAAGATTGTTTCCAAAAGAAGGCTTTTAATTTATTGTGATATATAATATATGAGTAGAGGGTGGCTAAAAAAAAAACTGAGAGGCTTCCAGAAATATCTTCAGTAACATATATATTGGAGAGTCAGTTGTTTAAGGCGGCACATAAATATTGGAGAACCATCCAAATACAAGGGATCTCATTAAAAAGAAAGCACAAACTCTTTACTAATTTAATGGTCACCATTCCATACAGCTATTAGCTGTTCAAATTACAAAGCACACAACATCCCCCATGTCTTGTTTCACTTTATTATATTTTAAATTGAATTGGCATTCATAATAGGGGGGCCATGTTTTATGTTGTTGGAGGAATCATTCAGAGAGTGATAAAGAAAAAAGAGAGAGACAGAGAAGAAACAACAAAAAGTACTTCTTAAATTAGCATATGCAGGTTTTTACTACGTCTTTAAAATTCCACCTTGAATGTATCAATTATTTTTGGTACTTAATATGTCTTGGCCTATTAGAAGCCAGCAATGCAATGTATAGAACCTTAGGCCAAAATTTGAAATGCATGTCCAAAAATTATATGCTAAGCAATCTCTAAAATAGTTGAATAATTAAGTGCATGACTGAAGAATGACACATTGAATTAGGCTCAAGTACTGAAGCATTTTGTAGTTTTACCAAGGTAAAGAATATTGAAATAGATATATATATATATATATAGCATGATTCTTTTAGGCGTCATAACTCACACAAGGGAAAGCTACTAAAATCTTGACATTCCAAGTCACTTATAGTACTGTAATATGATGCATGCCAACTGCAAATTCTCTCACATGATTGTCAATCCTGGATGTGACTTGAGATTTCAAAACAACCCCGCCAATTGTTTGGCCAATTCTAGTCTTGAATTATTACTAAGGTTTCACCTATAACATGAACTTCATTCTGTGTTTCTGATCGAGATTTAATGGGTTTTAATCATTCAAGGACATTAGTAGTGTTAGAAATACTGAATGTAATTATCTTGTATTTCATTATGAAATAATGTACATAGGTGCCTTTATATAGGAGGCATATGTGTGCAGTACAAGTAAATATGTGTGTTATACAAGTAACCTAACTGGGTCTAAAGCCCATAATATATTATACACGTTTACAGCCCCCCTCAAACTCAAGGTAGATGTGAAACCAGCTTGAGGTTGTTAACCAAAGTACAAAGGCGCCCCTTAGGATGTGACTTGGTGAAGATATCTGCAAGTTGATCTTTAAAAGAGACTGAGATCAGCTTGAGAGCACCATGGGCAAGATGAAAACAGATAAAATGACAATCGATCTCGATGTGTTTAGTCCGTTCATAGAAGATATCATTGTGAGTAATATGAATAGCACTCTAGTTGTCACAATAATGAGGAGTAACAGAGGATGTAGACACACCTAAGTCTTTGAGAAGCCATCGTAGCCAAAGAAGCTCAGATGTGGTATCAGCAAGGGCACGATATTCTACTTCAATACTGGAGCGGGCCACATGAGTTTGTTTCTTACTTCGCCAAGAAATCAGAGAAGAACCAAGAAGAAAGCAATAACCAATGGTGGACCTGCAATCAGTGGGATCTCCTGCCCAATCAGCATCAGAAAATGCATGGAGAATAAGAGGAGACTGAGCAGAATAGAAAAAACCATGGAAGAGAGTACCCTTTAGGTATCGAAGAATGCGCAAAACAGTAGCATAGTGAGTCGATCGTGGTGCAAATAGATATTGGCTCACCTGGTGAACAGCATAGGAAATTTCTAGACGAGTGACAGTGAGATAAACTAAACTGCCAACTAAGCGTCTGTAAAAAAAGGGATTAGGCAATGGTTTCCCCCCTGAGGGAGTCAGATGCGCATTAAGCTCAACTGGAGTGTCAACGGTCTTGCTATTAGTGAGTCTAGCTCAAGATAAGAGTTCAGAGGCATACTTGGCTTGAGTAATATAAAGTCCATCTGTAGAATGAGTGATTTCAAGACCCAAGAAGTAGCTGAGATGTCTAAGATCTTTCATCTCAAACTGCTGACTAAGAAAAGCCTTGAGTTCTTGAATGCCACTAAGATCATCACCAGTTATAATCATATCATCCACATATAGGAAAAGTAAAATAGTGCATTTGTCAGTACGACGAAGAAATAAGGCAGAATCATAATGACTGGTCATGTAACCCAAGTGAGAGATGGTAGAACTGAATTTGGCAAACCAAGCTCGTGGAGCTTGTTTAAGGCCATAAAGTGCACGTCGAAGGTAACAAACCTTGTTTAAGTCAACAGAGAGACTAGAAGGAGGTTGCATATACACTTCTTCACTTAAATCCCCATTAAGGAATGTATTTTTGACATCCATCTAAAAAATGTCTCATTTACTGGTAGCAGCAACAACTAAGAGGGCACGAACAGATGAGATACGAGCAACCGGAGTAAAGGTCTCTTCATAATCAATCTCATACTCTTGTGTAAAACCTTTTGCAACAAGACAAGTTTTGTAGTGCTTAATAGACCCATCAGAGCGAGTCTTAATCTTGTAGATTCACTTACAACCAACCACAGATTTCCCCGGAGGAAGTGTCACCAAATCCCAAGTATGATTTTTAGATAATGCATCAAGTTCTTCTTTCATTGTAATCTGCCATAAAGGGTCAATGGAAGCCTCACGATAGGTGTGAGGCTTACGTAGTGTAGTTAGGGCAGTGTAACAATGATAGTTAAGTAAATGTGTAGGAATAGATCTTACCCGAGTTGAGTGACGAGGTGGAATGTCTTGTGCAAGATCTTCAGGCAGAGCAGGAGTAGGAGACCCAAGCTCAGAATTGGGGTTGGGTAGCTCGTCTTCAACCTGTTCATCTTCCACCTATTCAGGAGAGGGTGAACTAGGAAAAGGATCAGTGATATCTGGTGGTTGGACAAAGAAGTCTACAGCAACAGAATTAGAAGCAACTATAGGAGGATCAAGAACAGCTATAGAAGGAGTATGTGCCTTATCTGGAAAAATATATAAGACAGAAGAGGAAGACAGGGAAGCACTGAAATGAGAGAGCTCGACAAAAAGGTGATGTTCCCAAAAGACAACATTGCGAGAGATGCGAAGACCATAAAAGATAGGATCATAGCACCTATATCCCTTTTGAGTTTCACCATATCCAAGAAAACAACAAAGCCTTGACCGAGGTTTAAGTTTGTTATGTTCATGTGGCTGAAAAAGAACAAAACAAGCAGACCCGAAGGAGCGAAGGTGGTGATAGTCTGGAGGTGACCCAAAAAGGCGCTCATATGGAGTTTGATTTTGGATAACAAGACTTGGAATACGATTAATAGTATGAAGAGCATGAAGAGCAGCTTCATCCCAAAAAAAGCAGGAACTTTGGCAGAGAGAAGTAGAGCACGAACAGTGTTAAGAATATGACGAAGTTTTCGTTCGGCTCTACCATTTTGCTGAGAGGCACCTGGACAAGTTAGTTGATGAACAATGCCATAGGAATGCAAAATAGCTTGGAAAGCATATTAAGTATATTCAAGAGCATTATCAGATCGAAAAATTTTGATGCATCTGGAAAACTGAGTTTCAACCATTTTTGCAAAATTAGAATATACTTCTAATAATTCAGAACGATATTTCATATTAAAAATCCAGCTATAGCGAAAGTAATCATCAACAAAGACAACAAAATATCTAGACCCACCTATACTAGAGATAGAGAACGGCCCCCAAACATCAAAATGAATAAGGTCAAAGATATCAGTGGATATTGATTCACTAGTATTGAAAGGCAAAGCTGGTTGTTTTCCTAACTGACATGAAACACAATCAAAATTTTCAGTAGACATTGAACCTAACAAACCTCTAGAGGCCAATTGTTGTACTCGAGAGGAAGATGCGTGACCAAGTCGAGCATGCCAAAGTGCAAGGGAAGGAGTGGAAGAAACTGTAGCAGCTGCAGCAATAGAAACAAAAGCAACAAGTGGAAGACGAAGGTTGTCCACGAGAAACATACGCCTAACTCTGGGACTGATCCCAAGCTCCTATCTCGTCCTAGGATCCTACACAATGCACCCAGAATAATCAAAGGTAATGCGATAACCCAACTCAGCCAATTGTCCCACAGAAAATAAATTATAAGAAAGGTCAGGAACATTAAAGACTCCAGGAACCGAGAGCTTGGAGGTTGAAACTGAACCTATATTATGACCAAACATTGTGGAACCATTTGCTGTGTGAATATTAAGAGGGTGCGGTGCAGGTTTAAGATCACAAAATAAGGACGAGTGAGGTGTTATGTGATTGCAACAAGCAGAATCCATAAGCCAAGAGGTAGGAGATGTACCAGATAAAGCTGAGAGAGAAAAGGAATAAGATGCATTACTAACCATACGAATGACATTGGCGATGATATTTATAAGGTCATCTCTGGTAATGGAGAAAGTAGATCCAGAAGACTTAGACTGTGTAAAGATAGGAGCCATTAGGGGTGTGCAAAAAACCGACGAACCGAATAAACCGGCCGAAACCGACCAAACCGTTGTCAAAATTTCAGTTCGGTTTCGGTTTGGTTCGGTTTCGGTTTCATTTTTTTAAAACCGAAATTTTCGGTTTCGGTTTCGGTGTTGGATTTTTTCACCCGAAACCGAACCGAAATAACCGAATATATATATATATATATATATATATATATATATATATATATTTATGTATCATTAAAACATAACTGCTCAGTGGCTTAATGGTATGCTCCTTTTGGTTTAGCTTCCTGATCCCAGGTTCGAGCCTTCGTGCAGGATGTGGGTATTTTTTTCTACTTAATTTTTTAAAACCCTAGTAGCATAAATACATAAATACCCTGTTTATTTTTCCCTTTTCTTTCTTCAGCCGCCCCTTCCCCCATTTTTTTCTCTCAATTTTCTCTCTATCTCTCTCTATCATTCTCATCTGATGCAAACTCTGCAATCACATAATCAACAATACTATCACAACCCAAAAACCTTTTCGCCTTCTCGTCCTTGCCCTTTTTGAACACTGATGATGTGAACATCGACGAGAGCCTCTGTTTCCCCATCATAGCTGCGGCGGCCGATAAAGAAGCAGAAAAAGCGGAGGGTTTCCTCGGCTGTGGCTCCTTCTTCTCTGCCTTCTTCCGCTTCGGCCTCTCTAGTTCGCCGTCCGACTCACCGGATGATAAAGGGAGGCTGGACTTGGACCAGTCCTCTTCCTCGCCCTCATCGCCGTAGCCGAGGTCATCGTCGTCAACAATAAAATCCCTAGCCTCCTCTCGCCGCTTGGCCACGAGTGCATCGTACTCGTCCTCTTCGACGGTGTCATAAATCGGTTTCTCTAGCTTGATCTGGATCTCTACGCCGGCGCCGGACTCCAATCGGCAGGATCCGCCTTGACGAAGGGCTTTCAGACGCTCTAGAGCCTCGTGGTGCGCCGTTGCCTCTGGGCCTCGAGCTCGCTGCAGATTGAGATCGGAGATAGAGGGTGAGGGCTTGAGAGATGGAGGCTTGGACCATGGCCATACCTTTCTCTTCTCTCTAAGTCACATGTCCTCAACAATGGTAAAGTTCTCTCTGGACCTTTTGCTAATTCAAAATATTTTCAATTTTTTGTTGGAATCTGTATGTAATACTGTAAATTGTTGAACAAATATTGTTGAAAATTTTTCTTTCTCTGCTCTCTCTGTGTTACTCTTATCACTTTGTTTTTTATATGTGATTAAATTTAGGGTTTTGAAAATCTCAATAACCCTCTCTTTGGAAAATCGAAAACCGATCAAAACCGACTGAAACCGATATACACCGAAACCGATGGTTTTCCAGTCATTTCGGTCAGTTTCGGTTGAGAATTTCACAAACCGAAATATTCGGTTTCGGTTGGCCATACCTATACAAACCGACCGAAACCGAACCGAGCACACCCCTAGGAGCCATTGGTTGGACACTCTCAATGTTAGCAACAGTAGCAGTAGAAATTGAAACAGCTGATTTGTTGCGATGATAGCAAGTCTTAATATTGTGGCCAAAACATTTGCAAAATTTGCAAAAACGTTTGATGGATTGGCAACAACAATTATTGCAATAAGAAAAAGACCTACCCTTACTCTTCATTTAGAAGAAAAATATGCAAAAATGGACTGCAAAAATGAAATCTACGTGAAAAACTGGGTAAGGAGAACTTGGACTGCAAAAAGTCAACTCTGGCCCAAAGTCAACGGTCAAATCTGGTCAAAGTCAACTTATCAGCAACAGTCAGCAAGCTGACAGGTGATGACATCAGCAGATGATGTGTCGATGACGTAAGCAGGTGACGTCAGCTAGGGCTGACGTGGTGGCGATGACGTCAGAGATGACGTTATCAAGTGTCCCAGTGGTGTGTGTAGCGCGTGAGGCGCGTGGGTCAGCTTCACCGAAGTTTCTGA
Organism: Quercus variabilis; assembly: GCA_030445155.1. NCBI lineage: Eukaryota > Viridiplantae > Streptophyta > Magnoliopsida > Fagales > Fagaceae > Quercus > Quercus variabilis. The sequence continues at coordinate 539,437 of CP129447.1, forward strand.
CGGCGCGTGGACAAGCCGATGAAGGTGATTCTTCCTCGAAGAGGCAAATTGGAGAAGGACGATTCAGATGGTGTTGATGGAAACAAGATTGGAGTAGCCTTGGTGGCGCGTGGATGTGTTGACCAGCCCGTGGTGACGCGTGAATGGTCAGATGTGGACGTTTCTGGCGGCGATGTGTAGATCAACTAAATAGCTACACGGTGATATGTCTTATGTCCTAATCGGAGGTCGGAGGTGACAAATCCGATGATGGCAGTGATTTTGGCGGTAAAGGAGTAGCTTCTGGTGGTGGAGATTCAACCCTGAAGACCTTTGACGGCGGGGAGCAGTCGGGAGAGGGCACTGAAAGGGTTTACTAACCACATAAGTTGAGGCAACGGAAAATACCGACAAAACAAGATTGCAAGACACAAGAAAATTAGAGCAGTAGCTCTAATACCATGTTAGAAATACTGAATGTAATTATCTTGTATTTCATTATGAAAGAATATACATAGGTGTCTTTATATAGAAGGCATATGTGTGTAGTACAAGTAAATATATGTGCTATACAAGTAACCTAACTAGGCCTAAAGCCCACAATATATTATACACGTTAACAAGTAGTATATTATTCTTCTCTTCATTCTCTCTTTTGTTTTCAGCAAAAATCATTCTGGAATCAGAACAGACATTATGTGTGGTTTTGTTGAGTTAACACGGAATAAAAAGAATGAGTAATGTAAAGAACTAAAGATGGAACAAAAACCTAAATGAAAGGAGAAAAAGAATTGACAACTTGACAACAATAACATGTCCCAGGTACAATAATTGTGCGGAATAAACCACAACCCCTCTTCATGGGATTGTAGTTACGATTCCAAATTCTACTTGGCTAATACATACCGTATCTTAATTTATTGACCAGTGAATTGTGTAGCATTAACCATTATGTTGCTTGCAAGTGGTTAACTCAAGAATATTCAGCAGCTTAATTATCTAAAATTGCTCTAGCATATATAGATCTAGTAAAGCCAAACCAAAGAATGTCATAATATTTGAAAATTCCCGATCACAGGCACTAAAGTTCTCTAAATTTTAATTATTATTTTCTTCATGATTGCAAATGGTCGACTTTTTATAGCTTGGTGAAACCAATAGCAAATTAGATGCCATTAATATGCTGATTTATTCATTGTTGAAGTTCTTAAGCAGTAACTTGAACTCATGCTTTCTCTCATTACATTCCTCTTCTTCTGTGTCTTAAAAATACATTGGAGAGTTCCACACTGGTTAATTTAAATGTATATCCTGACATTTTTATAAGCTTTAGCTAGGAAGCTTCTTGGTTCCTGTAACAGTATACTAAATGACAAGATTGATCTAATTAGGTCATGATGGTTAGCCCAATAAGGTTGTTGCATGCACCCAAAGATGCCCAAACTCATGCATATTGTTCAAGTTCAAGCAGTATTGAAACTTGACCCCAATGACTACTTTAAGCATATCTGTCGTAATTTTCTGGAAAAAGAATATCTCTCTCCACCACAGCTAAAGATCGTGTTAATTAGGAGAGTGTAAAGCCAGTGGACCAAAATTATCCAAAAATCACAAGAATGAATAGAGCTTGAAGAGACTACATGTAACTTAGTAAGTTCTCTGTAATATTGTGGAAAATAAAAAAGCTTATTTACAAACAAATATTCATCTTATTTATTTCAAAACGATTTTGATTGACAAACTGGAAGCAAGAGTACTAAAGAATATTACAGTAGGAAACCAGAAACATAGACATATTTGATCAAGCCTTTTCATTTTCAGCTTGATGAACAGTGTGGATTCTTTCGATGTAAACTTCAGCCTTTATATCAACCTTGCGGTCAGCTACGTAATGGCTGTTGTCAGAATCACTTCGATATACCTTGGTTGTACTGTTTGCATCATCATATGAATCATCTTCTCTCCGAGGCTTCCTAGCTTTGAAGATGCTGAAGAAAGAGAAACATGAAGATTTTCTCTGCTTGTTGTAGGCCATGACTCTAGCTAGCTTGATTAATGGCACAGATAGCTAGCTTTCAAGTGATGAAAGCCTTAAGTATGAAGGATGTTTTGAATATGTGTTGTGTTCACTTGGGTTGTTAGTGCAGGGGAAGCTTGTATTTATAAGAGGAGTTTTTTTTTTTTTTTTTTTTTTTAGGGGAGCTAGGTACTTTTTATGATATTCTAAAAGCATCTCCAGTAGGCTCTCCAAATTTTTTTTACTGTTTGGAGAATAAACAGTTATATTTACCTTTTAGTTACTTACTTTTTTAAATATACTTTCTAACAGACCCTCTATCTTTTTTCTATCTCATTTATATATTATTTCTTCATTCATTATTTATTCTTTCTTTATTTTTTAATCTTTCTTTATTTATTCCCAACTATATCTTCTAACTCTTAACAGGTAAAAATTTTAAAATTATGGTTGGTCTTTTTTTTTTCAATGGATCTCTTGAAGTACTTGAGATAACAAATAATATAGTCATGAGTTGTTAGTTTTTATTTATTCATTAATTCATCACAAGCTTTTTTTTTTTTAATTTTCTAAAATGAAAAAAAAAAAAACAAAAGTGTTACGTCTACAACATTTTCATAACAAATCACATGTAGTAAGTTCTTATTAGTTCTAATTTGAATCATAACATAAATTACTTTTTTGCCTATTCATAATAACCAATAACAACTTACTATTTATGATTTATTATGAAAATATTATGGACAGATCATTCTTAAAAAAATATATATCAGATCATAAAATTTTTGTAATTATCATTAACCCAATTTTCCACCACACACGTACACACCACTTTTTACAACCCAATGTTTCCACCACACACACACTCCACTATAATTACAAACCAATTCTCCACCACATACCAAAAGTTAAAGAATAAAAAATATATTCATCTCAAACTCAAAGACTCAAACAAAGAGAGGATTTCAGCCCCCGAGAGAGAGAGAGAGAGAGAGAGAGAGAGAGAGAGAGAGAGAGAGAGAGAGAGAGAGAGAGAGAGAGAGAGAGAGAGAGAGAGAGAGGAAAACCAGGCGACAAAGATGGCGAGGAAGACGATCATGGAGATCGGGTGCTAGAGGAGGCTGAGGAAGAGGATGAGGAGCATGATGAGCGTGTAGTTTATGCAGTAAAGATGGGTCTTTCTCCACAACTGGTTTGCTCCGCCTCCATAGCTACTAATTCTCCTCCCTACCGCCGACAAAATGTGGTTTTTTGCTTTTATTTTTTGGATTTCATTAGGCTTATGAGAAAGATTGTTTTTGTATTTCAAATCTTTCAATTAGATTTTGTGGTTTTGTTCTAATTGTGGTATGTTTTAGTTTGTAACCATTGAGATAGAGAAGCAAGAGAGAGTGAAGAACGAAAGAGAAAAGGCATGAGAGAGAAAGAATCATTATTTTATTCAACCAGTGATTATTTTAAGATTGAAATATGTTTGGAGTAGCAATAGTAATTGCTACAGTGCTCTCCAGCTCAAGAAAGCTATTGTAGCAAATCTTTAAAAAAAAAAAAAGAAAAGAGAGAGAGAGAGAGAGAGAGAGAGAGAGATAAAGAGACTGTTGAAGCTGATTTCTCTGTGTTTGCTCTCCAAATAAGGCTTTAGAGAGCCTATTGGAGATGCACTAATAGGGGTAGGTAGAGAATCTCAAGAATTCAACACTTCCAAACCAATATGAATGGTTGAAAATCAAATAACATTTGTAAGCTAAGAAATAGCATACTCTGTTTGGGGCAAGAAAGTATACACACAAGAAAAAAAAAGGTTTCAACTTCCATATTGTTTCTTGTTGTTCGCCTTTTTCTATCAGTCATGACTAGAAAGAAGGTCAAGCTTGCATACATTACTAATGACTCTGCTAGAAAAGCCACCTTCAATGCTCTTTGGTGGAGATGAGATGATGTTGCCATTCGGAGATAACAGTCACAATGCTCTTTGGTCTGATGCGTTCTTCCCTTGATTTTTTTTTTTTTTTTTCTTTCTTAAAGAATCGTAATTAAGAAATTTCCCTTGGTACTTGTTTGATGTTTTCATACACAATGACACAGGCTTCTTTTGTACGTTAATTATAAGTTCAATGTACTTACATAATGTTCAATTGTTGTTTATCATAATTATGATATTCACAGTCTTATGTTGGTTCTTAAAATTTTCAATATATTTTTATTCAGTCATATAATTTGAATGACCATCTAAGGTATTTAGCGTTCTTTCTTAGTTGTTTAAAACTAAATTAAACAAAATAAAAACTAGACAAGAGATGCACTTCGAAATCTTCTTCCAAATTTTTGCATGTAAATGTGATTTTAGGTCGCATTATATTTGGTTGCAACTACAATATTCTGAAAATTTTCATTCAAAGTTTATTCATTTGACAAATATAGAAATATACTTTCTCAATTCCAATATGGTATCAAACCATTAAACGCCCAGTTAACAATCGCTAGGAGACCCAATAATCTTACAATAACTATAATACCCAATAAATATATGGGTGTATAAGTGTATTATGGTCCATCAAAAATCAATTCATGATTGTCGCGTTGTTCCAAGGTAATTTCCTGGGTCCGGCCCATTTTTTGGGCAAACAAGCTCACCTTTTTATTTTCTATGCACAAATTAAAATAACGTTGCACTTCTCTTTGGAAATCACAAATCACCTTTTTATTTAGTGATGGACCATAAGTTGAAAAAAAAAAGAAAAAAGAAAAAAAACCTCCAATAAATCGTTAGGAAACCCAATAATCTTACAATAACTATAATACCCAATAAATATATGGGTGTATAAGTGTATTATGGTCCATCTATCCAATTTCATGACTATTCAGCCCCACACACATAAAAAAGAAAAAAAAAAAACCATATTCCTATCGTACGTTTTAAAAAAATAAAAAACGACTTATATGCATGGCAAAGTAGGCATGTGAGAGATAGAGAGGAAGAGAGGATTGTTGCATAGGAAAATGTTAGTAATTATGGTATAATTTTTGTCATAACTTTTGTCTTAATTTTTGCCATATTTTACTTATATGGTAAGTTGTGGCTTGTGGGTGGTGAAGTAAAAGTGGAGACTTGAATCTCCACAATTTTCGTTCAACACTTTACAAACACTTACAATTTTAGAGTGATTATCCCGCAAAAAATATACAATGATGTATATTACATATTCTTGTTCGTACGCATTAACATGAGCATTAATTGCATTGCAGGACAAAGTTGGCATGCCCCTGGTGCATGTTGGTGTTTGGGAAGCTGGTTATATTGTCTCTTATACGAAAAAGTAACTCTTGTACCAGAAAAAACAAAAAACAAAAAAAAATTACGTTATGTAAATGCTCTTAATAAACTATTTTAAAAAATTAAAAAAAAAAAAAAAATGACAACATTTCAATTTACACTAACAGGACCCAACAAAAATTACATTTGGTCCACACTCTTTTGTAGGCCCATGGTGTTTGGGTAAAAGGGATTTTAACTTTTCACACAGCGCAATTCATCACAAATGAATTCATGATTATTGCATTGTTCCAAGATAATTTCCCGAGTCAGGCCCACTTATTGGGCAAACAGGCTCACCTTTTTATTCCTTCTATGCACAAATCAAAACAATGTTGCACTTCTCTTTGGAAATCACAAATCACCTTTTTATTTAGTATTTTTTTTAAAAAAAATTCTAAAGAATATTTATACCTTTAAAAAAGTTTTTTTTTTTTATGAGATTTATTCATGAGACCAATTTGCCTTTAAAAAAGTTTTAAAAAGTGAAAAAATACAAGGAAAAATGAGATTTTAAAAAACTATACATAAAAACTAAAAGCTGAATTTTTAAGTTTAATGCCAAACAAATATGTATGTTAAGAATGTGTTTGGTACCAACTTTTAGTATTAGTTTTTAACTTTTAACTTTTATGTATGGTTTTTTAAAACTTCATTTTTTTTTTCCTTATATTTTCTCACTTTCAAACATTAAATAAAAACAAATGAGTAGGTCAAGACCGAGTAAATGAAGGTACATGAATTTACAATGGGAATATAAAATAATAATAATAATGTTGTGAAGAGTAAATTATATATATATATATATATAGAGAGAGAGAGAGAGAGAGAGAGAGAGAGAGAGTAAAACAATGCAGTAGAAGAAATTAAATATTAAATGATATGCATTATAGCACTGTAAAAAAGCTTTAGTAGATTGTTGTGTTGGACATTTATGGTACGCTTGATACACTGAATGTAGATGACATTAGGAATAGTAATGAAATAACTATTACTATTCATAAGTTTAGTTGTTACATATGAAAAACTTGTAAAATATGATGTACAAGGAAACTTTATATTTTTGGAAATATATCAATTTTAAAACCTATTATATACACTAAGGAATAGTTATTATATCCATTTTAAATTGGAATAGCTATTCTTCAATTTAAAGAATAGTTATTCCAATGTAATAACTAATCCATGTAATAAATATGACCGAATTGATATTACATATAAATAATTATTCCATTACAGGAGTTATTACAGCGTACCAAACGTACTCTTAGTGTTTGTTTGGAACAACTTATCTTCTTCTTCTTTTTTGAGAAAAATTGGAACAACTTATCTAATTTTTTGCTGAAAACTATTTACTGAAAGTGTACTAAAATATACTTGTACTTTGAAAAACTTTTAAAAAGTAAGAAAAGTATGAAAAATTGAAATTTTAAAGCCATACATAAAATTTAAAAGCTGAAACTAATGTCAAATAGGCTCTTGCAATTACACTTTCTCACATCTCTAAAAAAAGATAAGTTATCTTTTATTAATTTTTTAAAAATATTTTATTTTTCAAATGAGTTATCTTTGATACGATCTTTTAAGATTACAATTTCTCAAATTTTCTTGGAAGAGAGTCTTCTTATTTCCATTTCAAATCACAAAGATAAACTTTCTCTTAAAATCCATTTGGGAACAGTTTATTTAACTGAAACTGAAAATTTTTTGTTAAAAATACTGTAGATAAAGTTAAAATATAGCTGAAATAGTCCAGTGAGACCTATAAATAATACCAAAAAGTGATGTGAAACCAATAAATAGTAGTAAAAATAAGCTGAATAGTAGCAAAAATAAACTAAAGCTTAGTTTGGATTGCACGTCTACATCTGCGTTTGGCATTTGGCGTTTTTTCTGGGTCCCATGCACTGTTCACAGGACTGACAAGTACAGAAAACGCAAATTTTGCTTTAAAACTGGGTCATATGACACTATTCTCACATTTAAAAATTACTTTGCTATAGTGTTTTCAGCAATAAGTTTTTAATTTTTAACAATAAGTAGTATTCAAACAGAGTCTAAATAATAATAAAAAGTTGACTTTTTAAGCCAATGTCAAACTCAACCTTAATTATGTGGCACTTCTTTCAAAAAAAAATTCCCTAAGTGAGGATTGAATTAACAAATGTGCTTAATTTATTTTAATATTTTAATACCAGTCTATTTCAAATTATAACTGTAGGGGCTCCTTTTTCGGAGGTGGGCCCCCGACAATGAATTTGTAGAGAGTGGGGCAAAATGGTTTGGCTCCGGCCGGCCCTTTTCCGGTCTTCTTTAGACTTCTCGTTTATTTGCTCTCTGCCTGGGGTTGCTCCTCGGCTGGGGTCCGAGGAGGCCCCCCTGCACTAGGGAGGTCCTTTAACTTTTATACTCCCTCTAGCTCGATCCTGGCCTTACAGCTGTTGGCCATCCGGGCTAATGGCTCAGGACTTGTCCCATCAGGCAGGTTCTCTCCCATGCCGGGGGTTGCTTCCCCCAAGGCTTTTCAGTGAAGGGTCTTGTCAGTATTGATGGGACCTGGAGGGCCTGGCAGAATGGTTAAGTGTGGATGTAACTACATGCAGTAAGTCTGTCCCCTAACCAGTTTAGGCTAGGTTCGCCGAGGATAGGTGTATCCTCGGCTCGAGCCTTGGAAGGGTTGAATCCTTTAGGCCGACCATCCGGGGAGATCTCCTTCTTCGGCTTGGGCCCTGGGCCCGCCCAAAGGTGGGCCGGGGATTCTGGGCCCTTGGGCCCCACAATAGCCCCTCAAAAACCCTGCTGCACGTACCCTCGGACGGGGAGGAGGGTTTTGCGAACCTCGGCCCCTATGGTCTGGAAGGCCGTCAGTTCGGCTGGTCCTTTCTTGAGTGGTCGGATCGACCGTTAGGCCCTTCATTAGGTAGTTAATTTCTTCACGGGAATGGATTCTCGGACCAAGCAGTACTTTGACCCTGTCATAAAATAGGTAGCTACTCGTGTGCAGTCGTTGCCTTTTAGTTACGAGTGGATGGCTCCCCGTAGGCCTGAGTCCGAGGACCATGCAAGACCTAGGTACAGTTGCTGCCTTTTAAGTACGAGTGGTCAGCTCCACGTAGGCGTGAGTCCGAGGACCATGCAAGACCTAGGTACAATTGCTGCCATCGTTTCCACGTGGCTAGCTCCCCTTAGGCTTGAGTCCGTAGACCATGCAAGACCTAGGTACAGTTACTGCCTTTTAAGTACGAGTGGTCAGCTCCCCGTAGGCTTGAGTCCGAGGACCATGCAAGACCTAGGTACAATTGCTGCCACCGTTTCCATGTGGCTAGCTCCCCTTAGGCTTGAGTCCGTAGACCATGCAAGACCTAGGTACAGTTGCTGCCTTTTAAGTACGAGTGGTCAGCTCCCCGTAGGCTTGAGTCCGAGGACCATGCAAGACCTAGGTACAATTGCTGCCATCGTTTCCATGTGGCTAGCTCCCCTTAGGCTTGAGTCCGTAGACCATGCAAGACCTAGGTACAGTTGCTGCCTTTTAAGTACGAGTGGTCAGCTCCCCGTAGGCTTGAGTCCGAGGACCATGCAAGACCTAGGTACAGTTGCTGCCACCGTTTCCATATGGCTAGCTCCCCTTAGGCTTGAGTCCGTAGACCATGCAAGACCTAGGTACAGTTGCTGCCTTTTAAGTACGAGTGGTCAGCTCCCCGTAGGCTTGAGTCCGAGGACCATGCAAGACCTAGGTACAATTGCTGCCATCGTTTCCACGTGGCTAGCTCCCCTTAGGCTTGAGTCCGTAGACCATGCAAGACCTAGGTACAGTTGCTGCCTTTTAAGTACGAGTGGTCAGCTCCCCGTAGGCTTGAGTCCGTAGACCATGCAAGACCTAGGTACAATTGCTGCCACCGTTTCCATGTGGCTAGCTCCCCTTAGGCTTGAGTCCGTAGACCATGCAAGACCTAGGTACAGTTGCTGCCTTTTAAGTACGAGTGGTCAGCTCCCCGTAGGCTTGAGTCCGAGGACCATGCAAGACCTAGGTACAATTGCTGCCACCGTTTCCATGTGGCTAGCTCCCCTTAGGCTTGAGTCCGTAGACCATGCAAGACCTAGGTACAGTTGCTGCCTTTTAAGTACGAGTGGTCAGCTCCCCGTTGGCTTGAGTCCGAGGACCATGCAAGACCTAGGTACAATTGCTGCCACCGTTTCCATGTGGCTAGCTCCCCTTAGGCTTGAGTCCGTAGACCATGCAAGACCTAGGTACAGTTGCTGCCTTTTAAGTACGAGTGGTCAGCTCCCCGTAGGCTTGAGTCCGAGGACCATGCAAGACCTAGGTACAATTGCTGCCATCGTTTCCATGTGGCTAGCTCCCCTTAGGCTTGAGTCCGTAGACCATGCAAGACCTAGGTACAGTTGCTGCCTTTTAAGTACGAGTGGTCAGCTCCCCGTAGGCTTGAGTCCGAGGACCATGCAAGACCTAGGTACAATTGCTGCCATCGTTTCCATGTGGTTAGCTCCCCTTAGGCTTGAGTCCGTAGACCATGCAAGACCTAGGTACAGTTGCTGCCTTTTAAGTACGAGTGGTCAGCTCCCCGTAGGCTTGAGTCCGAGGACCATGCAAGACCTAGGTACAATTGCTACCATCGTTTCCATGTGGCTAGCTCCCCTTAGGCTTGAGTCCGTAGACCATGCAAGACCTAGGTACAGTTACTGCCTTTTAAGTACGAGTGGTCAGCTCCCCGTAGGCTTGAGTCCGAGGACCATGCAAGACCTAGGTACAATTGCTGCCATCGTTTCCATGTGGCTCCCGAGCGTGAGGACACAGTGTTCACCTCTCTGGGCAACTCAGTCTCACGTCGGTTAGGGGTCCCTCCCCCTAGCCCCTTGCAGGAAGCTGGGGCAAGAGCTATTGTACAACGATTACGCTGTCGCCTCCAACAGGATTTTGTCCTCGGATCTGAGGACTTCGTTTTTGGCGGAGGGTTATCCTCGGGTATTTTCCGTGAGCTGTCTTTCCTCAGGTCGGCTTGTGACTTCGCACGTGGGGCTGATCCTGCTTCTGGTTCGTGCTCCTCATCTTCCTGGTTTACGAGGCGTCGCTTGGCCTTCCGCGCTTCCTGTTTGACACTTTGGTGTCCGTAACGCCCCTCCATTAATGCCCTCGTAAATCAACACGCAGCGGGCAGCTGGCAATCCCCTTGGAACTGGGTGGGAATTAATTTCCCTTGACAATTCCCTTCGAATTCCGCGCGGTTCAGCCCCCGCTGGTTTTCGCCCTCCATAAAAGGCGTTCTGGAGGGGGGCGTTTCTCCTCATTCCATGAATTCTTCCCCACAAATAAGCGTAAACACTTTTGCCCTTTTGAGTCCCCTTGATACTACCACCAGGGTTGTGACCGCAGTTAGGAGATCTGGAGCCAAGTGCCGCCGTGGCCGCAGTCCCCACTGGGCTGCCGGCGCGGCAGAGTTTAGGCGTAACACTGGCCGAGTCTCTCATGGCGGCCAGGGGGGACGTCGTTGAAATACCTAACGTCTTCCCCCAGAGTGCACCTCCGACGGAGGGGGCACGCGAACTCTCATCATGGCCGGTGCCCGAGTATTGCCGTCTCCGACGGTCAATGCTCGTGTAGCTCGGAGGGGGTCGAGGAAGCATCACGAGGGAGGGTGTCCCGGGGTCTAGGGGCTCCTCACTTTGTTCAAGCTTTGGTTTGAAGGTGAGCCAGCCCCTAGCCCCCCGGCCCGTGCTTTTACTGTCAAGCTCTCCCATTCTCTTAACGCCAATAAGAGCATGGCTTGACACTTCCTTCATTCCTGACGGCAATTCTTTGCGAGTCTCTTGCCCAGCCAGTCCCGAGACCGGTCCGCCTGAGCCTCCGATTGTAGGATTAGCTGGTAGGAGTTCTTATAAAACATGCCTGTCTGAGCCTCTGATTGTATTTGTAATTTTTTTTTTCTTTTTATGAAATAATGAGAATTGTAATTGTAGTCTCTTGTAATTTCTTCTGAATTAATAAAAGACCTTTCTTTTACTTGTTGTTGGGTTTTCTTTTCGCACTGCCCTTCTTCTCTTCCTCTTTTCCTTTGCTTTCTCTCTTTTTTTTTTGCACCGTCAACTTCTGAGCGATAATTGCCTTAGAACGATCGCCGGTTGCGCCAGCCGGCACACTAACCCTTCCCACAGACGGCGCCAATTGTAGGGGCTCCTTTTTCGGAGGTGGGCCCCCGACAATGAATTTGTAGAGAGTGGGGCAAAAGGGTTTGGCTCCGGCCGGCCCTTTTCCGGTCTTCTTTAGACTTCTCGTTTATTTGCTCTCCGCCTGGGGTTGCTCCTCGGCTGGGTTCCGAGGAGGCCCCCCTGCACTAGGGAGGTCCTTTAACTTTTATACTCCCTCTGGCTCGATCCTGGCCTTACAGCTGTTGGTCATCCGGGCTAATGGCTCAGGACTTGTCCCATCAGGCAGGTTCTCTCCCATGCCGGGGGTTGCTTCCCCCAAGGCTTTTCAGTGAAGGGTCTTGTCAGTATTGATGGGACCTGGAGGGCCTGGCAGAATGGTTAAGTGTGGATGTGACTACATGCAGTAAGTCTGTCCCCTAACCAGTTTAGGCTAGGTTCGCCGAGGATAGGTGTATCCTCGGCTCGAGCCTTGGAAGGGTTGAATCCTTTAGGCCGACCATCCGGGGAGATCTCCTTCCTCGGCTTGGGCCCTGGGCCCGCCCAAAGGTGGGCCGGGGATTCTGGGCCCTTGGGCCCCACAATAACTAATAATAATAAATCAATATTATATTATTAAAAGGTTTAAATATTCAAATTATTAATTCAGTTCATGGTTTAAAGGTTTCTAAATAAAAAGTGTATTTTTTTTTAATAAATAAGTTTGTAATAGTGTTTGTGGGGGAGGAAAGTCCAACCAAAGGCATTGGGCCCAAGACCCTATCCACGGACCACCATTGCCCGAAAAGATGAAAAAGCCTAGTTAGGGGCCCTGAGAAAGGAACATGTCTGGTGAAGGGTACGGCCATGATCCGAGGATATGTTCAACGCTCCGAGGAGTCCAACACCCTCGGATCCGAAGAACCTTAGTCTGACGTTCAACCTTTTGCAGCCCGAGTGATCCTCTCAACAGATGTAGTGACAGAATGAGCCTCGGACGCGAACGAATATAACTGGATCGGAGAAATATCTAAGAGACAGACCTCAACCACCGCATTAAATGCACCACACCTACTTCTCTGGCCGCATTAATGTGGAAGAGACCCCTGAACAGTATCAGCCTGCTATCACCACTCACATAAGGCTAGGGAACACCATTGATGGGACAAGTACTCAAGTGGATGTCTGGATGATGAACAAGTGGACGATCAAGATAAAGTGAGGAGGTACTATATAAGTAGGAAAGCCCCCTGATAGGGGGGGCATGAAAAAAAATCAGGAAGAGAAAAGAGTGTATTATTTTACTGTAGCCCTAAGAATTGTAACCCAATTTCTCCAAGGAAAATCACCTCCTCGGACGTCATACTTACATCCGTCCGAGCATATATTAATTCAAATTCCCTCATTAGTGTGGCTGTTGTATACTGTTATTTTCGCTATTCGCCTTGCTCTTTCACCCACTCTCTACAAATTCATTGTTTTGGGTTCAGTGGGCTCCAAATCCACCCCTCCCTAGGCTTGGGCCGCAAAATCTGACCTTACAGTGTTTATTGACCTTCAAAGAAGCTTCTTATTTCCATTGAGTCCCTAGCATCTTCTTCAATTCTTGGTATTATTTTTCTCCCTCACTAAGGGTGAGTTTGGTTCAGCTTTTTCTAAAAGTGCATAATGAAAAAGTGAAGTTTTTAAAAAGTGCATAATAAAAAAGTGCATTTTCAAAAAGCTGAGTGTTTGGTAAAAACTGTTAAAAAGTGCTTTTTGAAAAAGCTGAGTGTTTGGCTAACACTTATAAAAGTGGCAGTTTGAGGGATAAATTACCAAAAAGGACAATGTATATATAAGAGAGTTTATTTCATTTTTTTTTTATGTGAGTTTATTTCATACTTAAATCAACTACTTCATATACTTAAATCAATTTTTCTCTTTCTAAAAAAATTATTTTTTTCTCATCAATATTAGCTAATAATAACCTACCACTTAAAATTTATTGTGAAAATATTGCGATAAAAATTGATATAGATTTTAATTTTAACATACTATTAAAATTATTTTTTTCTCACCAATATTAGCTAATACTAACCTACCACTTAAAATTTATTATGAAAAAATTGTGATAACATTTTTTTTTTCCTTTCTTTTCCCTCTTTTTTTATCCTCCACACACGGCATTTCTTTTTTTTTTTTTCCCCTCTTTTTTTTCCTCCACACACGTACCCTTCCTCTTTTCTTTTTTATCCTTCTTTTCTCCTTTGTTTTCCCTGCCATTCCTCCAAACGCCAGAACATTCCAAGCCCTCCTTCTTCCTCTTTGTTTTTTTTTTCCCTACAGTCGTTTACATTTCTTCGCGGTGGTGGTTGTGGAGGTGGCGGTGGCCGTGGTGGAGGAGTCGCGAGTGGTTGTTGGGATTTGGAGGGTCCCTCCGACGGCGATGGCGGGGACTGTTTCGGTGCCGGTCGCTGCGATGCTTGCATTCTCGGCATGTTCTAAGAGCCACCGGAACTCATCCATTGCAAGATGGGTACAAAACTCCATTTGATCCTAATTTGCAATATTCTGATTTTTTTTTTTTTTGTTTTGCATTCTGAGGAATCCTAATTTGCAAGGGATTAATTTTATTTATCCTTAGCTGAATTGGGAATTTGTTATAGATTTTTTGTGTTTGGATTTGGAAATTTGTTATTGAGAGGGTAGAGGATTTTTTTTGTGTTAGATTCTGATTTTGAGATTTTTTCTGATCCGCTAGTGGATCTTTCCTATTCTAGAGGCTGATTGCCATGGAACGTATTACTATAGGCAATGTACTGATTCTGTGTTCTTTGTTTAGCTTTTATGAAATTCCTTTTTCTTCCAAAAAAAAAGCTATGCGCGAGACTCTGAAGGGCAATTTGGTAATTGATGTCACCCCAACGAATATATATCAAACGCCCAAACCAACTTTTTCATTATGGACCGAAGCTCTCTCATAACTCAAACGCGCGTTTCTTCAGAAAAACAAAACGCAACTTTTTTAGAAAAGTTGCGTTTTAAACTTACCAAACGCCAATTTTGGGTTGGCTTTTTTAAAAAGCTAGCTTTTGGGCTCAAAACGCCCAAACAAACGGGCACTATGTCACTGTGCTCTTTTAGCTCGAAGTCGAAGTTTTCACTTCTCGTTTATTTTGGTTTTTTTTTTTTCCACCAGAAGATCGACTAATTCCTTCTTTTTTTATTTCAAAAAAAAAAAAAAAAAAAAAAACCTCCCAAGTCCCACCTAAAACCTTCGTCTTCATATGAAAAAAAAGAATTAAATGAAAAGCCACTTAATATTCAGTTTTACTCATCAATGTACTGACTGGCCTGTGGATGGAGAACCCAAGAAAGTCAGAAAAGGAAAAGAGAAGCAGAAGATAGTCATCACACCTTTGCGATAATATAATTAGTTACTAATTTAAAAATTATATAAATACTAGATAATATATATATATATATAATAAATTTATAACTAGTAATATTGGTTTATATATCTATATATAAAACCATAGTCTTTGACTTTTTGTTAACTTCTCCAGAGCTTGCCACATTATTATTATTTTTTATGCTCCAGAGAATTATGAATTTCAATTACTTTTTATCTAAACTCTAATGCCTAAGGATTCCATTTGTGTCAACTGCCAACACCTAATGGAGGGTGCAAGTACGATGCTTATAATTGTATTTTAGAAAGTGATCAATTGCAATTATTTAATGGATTTGTTTAGTGGTTTTCTTCTCTATGTAGGTCACGAGCTCACATCATGAAGACTTTTTAGGATTACAATTGAAGTTTCCAGGCAGACTTTCTACCTTTCCTAAACTCTGAATCATTTTATACCTTGTGGGTATGAAATGACCATCCTTAAAAAATGTTTTTGGTCTGAGAGGGATTGTGTGGTGTGATCATTGTTTAAAAATAAAAATAAAAAACAAAACAAAAGAGCATCTCATGCTTTGACCGTGAAAGCACACGTAATTTACCTAGTCACTTTAGGATTTTAAGATTGTCCACTTCTTCTTTTAGAACATGCTCTATAGTTTCTAGAAAATTTTCTCCAACAATATTTCTTAATTATTATCATGTCTTTGTATTTAAAATTTTACAATATTTATTTTAAAAAATAAAAAAGTATGGTATTGAGAGTGAGCTCTTGATTAGAGACATAATATAATTTTTTGTTTATTTGAAATGGGCTTGTTGACTTCCTAAAAATTTTCACAATATCTTGATTTATCTCTTTCAATCCCATGCTAATTTGATAATTATGTCAAAATGATTCAAGACTCTAAAGTCTGAAGCTTCTACTTCCAAAGATAATAGAAAAAACAAATTGGGAAATTAATTTACTTGTCCATTGAACAAAAATGTTCATCTTCTTTTATCCTAAATTAGTCTGATTTTAGCTCATTAGAGCATTCCCATCAGATCAGTTATAATCATCTAAAATCCATATACAGTGTAAATTTTGCACATTTTGAGCAAAAAAACACCCACATCAGTGGGTGTAAAAATATGTAAACCCATCCATATTTTTCCCCGAGCTACAGTAGCCGTGTAAATATACACGGGTACTGTAGCTCGTGTATCTACTAAAATAATATTATTCAGTTCGCACCAAATTTTCTCTCTCCATTCCGTGCACAACGACCTCAGACACACCCACATACAAACACATATCAACACACAAACAAACCCACACACAAATAAACCCACACAGACAAACCAAAAGACACAGAGATCGGAGCTTGGTTCGTGCAGCGTGGTTCGTGGATCGGCCGGTGAAGACGCGATCTGGGTCGCCGGGGCTTGATTTCTGGACCGGCCGGTGAAGAAAGCTTCTGAATCCGGTGAAGAACGGCCGGTGAAGACGCGATCTGGATCGCCGGAGTTGATTTCTGGACCGGCCGGTGAAGAAAGCTTTTGAATCCGGTGAAGAACAGCCGGTGAAGACACGATCTGGTCGCCGGAGCTTGATTTCTGGACCGGCCGGTGAAGAAAGCTTCTGAATCCGGTGAAGAACGGCCGGTGAAGACGCGATCTGGTCGCCGGAGCTTGATTTCTGGACCGGCCGGTGAAGAAAGCTTCTGAATCCGGTGAAGAACGGCCGGTGAAGACGCGATCTGGTCGCCGGAGCTTGATTTCTGGACCGGCCGGTGAAGAAAGCTTCTGAATCCGGCGAAGAACGGCCGGTGAAGACGGATATTTGGGCTGATAGCTATTTGAGAAAGAACGAAACGAAGAGAGAGAGAGAGATAAGAGAGAGGGCTCTTAAGAGAAAAATGAGAAGAGAGAGGGAGAGGTGATCTGATAATAAGTGAGGGGCGCGTGGGTAGTTGGAGATATAATAAAAAATAGGGTAGCGTGAATATTTTATTTAAATAGGTGTGTATAATAAATAGACTGATGTAGATGTCTTGTAAAATTAAGTGTGTAAAATAGAAAAAGTAGGTTTTGAATGTGTAAAATGAAAAAATTTATAAATGAGCTGATGCGAATGCTCTTACTGTAGCTATTCACCTCACTTTGTGGGTTCGTCAGCTAGTCCAAAATAACTAAACATTGGATGTGACTGGGCTTATTATTTCTCCTAAGGGGCCAAGAAGGGTTTCAACTTCACCTCCTTTCTAGTATTGGGCTTGTGTCTTATGTATGTTCCAAAGCCCATTTTAAGCCCTCATTTTTTCTTTCCTTTTTTCCCATGTATGTTTTTGTTCTTCATATCATCATATGTGAAGATACTTTTCGATTTTGACCCAAAAGCAATCTAATTCATTGTCTTCTAATTTCTCTATGTCTACCACATTCTTGGGATTAACCTTTGTTACCACTAAATGCCCTAACCTCTTCTATATAAAATTGAAACCTTTAAAACTCTCACAATTTTTTACTTCCGCACAATATTAAAAAAAAAAAAAAAAAAAAAAAAAAAAAAAAAAAAAAAAAAAAACTACCGCAAACCACGATACTCTACCAGCTCCTCCTCGATGCTCTGCCTTCCTCTACCAGCTCCTTGATCAGACCCACGGCAAATCTACAGCAAAGCATTGCATCACATAAAGACCCACAGATTCCTCAATCAAAACCCATCATACCCTCCATAACCACCATACCCACAAACCAACAGTCATCTTCTTCCTCAAAACAGAGGTCGATCTCTTTCCTCAAACCACCATTTGCCACAAACCACCCATATCCAACTTCTACAACCCAGAAACGGCGCCCCATTTGCAGTGGGTCTCATCCAGCCCATGGCTAAAGATTCCTCAATCAAAACCCACCAGTGGAGCTTACAGTCCCATACAAACCAAATCCACTTTTATTTTCTTCAGCTCCACTCACACACAACTCTCAAACTCTCATTCTTCTCAAGCTTCCTAAGAACCCCAAGTCCAAAAATTCCCACCATAGACCCAATTTTCGTGTTCTAGCTTCTGCAAACCCAAATGGGTCTGATGGGTTTTCATGGCTAAGTCTAACTCGGTCGATCCGGCGTGGCTCGGAGCGGTTATGGTCGAAACTCGATGAGTCAGGGAAAAGGAAACTGGGTTTGCTTGGAAGATGCCAATGTGAAGGTGGGTGAGTTTGTGGGGCGAGCTAAGGAAGGGGTCAACAAAGGTTGGGGTGAGCTAGAATGGTTTAGGACTGAGGTAGTACTTGAATTTGTGAGTTGGAATCGGTGGGAGCGTTGGAAGGTAATTCTGCACTTTGAGACCCTTTTGTTTTAATTTTGTTTGGTAGATAAGAAATAGCAGGAAAAGGATAGAAAATGAAATGGACAAGTTTAAGTATTTTCTTCTGAACTATGGAGTTCATTGATCTGGAGCTCTCGCGTTTTATTGCAGCTAGGAAGCTTCATTGCAAGATTGATAAAGTTGTAGGAGTTCTTGAGACTAATCGTCTAGATGCAAAGAATGCTCTTTACCAAGCAACTATCAAGCAAAGGGACTTCCTATTGAACCGAATCCAAAAGCTGTCTTGTGTGGTTGATCTGTGAAGCATTTTTTTATTTTTGTTTTGGAAATAGTGCCAAAATTTGCTGTCACTTCCCAGGGATAGAAAAAAATGCTCATGGTTAGTTAGTTATTAAACTTATTAGGATTATTTTAGCAATATTTAGTCCACTTTTTGTATCTGAATGCTATCTCAAAAGTGTTCAGATGTGAATTTTTGTAGCTTTGTATTGGAGATGTGTTAACTATGGAGCCATTTGGCTAAATATTGCCAAAACTGAAACATTTTGACATTATAGGAACTGTTTAAAGTTTATTGGCAAATTGAGGAGAGAAGTTGAATTTCGGCAACAGCGTTGCCGAAATTCAACAAAAGTAAGAGAGAGAATTAGGAAAAAGAAAAAAAGCAAACAGTGGCTTTGAATTTCGGCAACACTGTTGCCGAAATTCATCTGCCCATTTTTTGCTCTACCCGTAAGTGTGAATGAGTGAGAAATGGAATAAGGAGTGCCCCGGGGAAAAAAAAAAAAGTTATTTCGGCATTGGTATCACCGAAAACAATAGAAAAAAAAAAAAAAAAAAAGGTGAATGCCAAATTTAAAGAAAAATATAATGTGCTATGTACACAATATTTTTACAATATTTTCTTTGGCTATCACAATTTAAATTTGACATTGAGATTACTATTTTAATTTGACAATAATAACAAGTAACAACTTAATACTTAGAATTTGTTGTAAAAATATTGTAAAAATTATGTGTACCTATTATTTCTTAAAAAAAAATATAATGAATTTGCTGAAAATTTTGTGGCAATTGTGACTTGCCGAAAATGAGAGATCTGGGTTTGTGGCAATTTCTGGGAAAAACATTAAAATTTTTTTTTTTTTCTTCAATTGTCCAAATTAGTTATTAAAAAAAAAAAAAAAAAAAAAAAAACCCAACCAATTTCGAAAATACCATTGCCGAAATTGTGGGAAAAATTTTCCCACAATTCGGCAATGGCATTGCCACAATTGGGGACATTTTTGTTTTTTTTTTTTTTTTTTCATTTGTGGGTTTTTTTTTTTTCAATTGTGGCAATTGCATTGTCGAAATTGTTTCAATTGTCACAATTGAAAAAAAAAATAAAAAAATTTATCTCCACTATTTCGGCAATGACATTGTTTCAATGGTGAAATTGTAAAATTTTCTCCACTATTTCGGCAATGACATGGCTACCATTGGAAGAAAAAAAAAAAAAAAAAATTTCAGCCGAAACAGTGGGGAAATTATTTCCCCCCTATTTCGGCAATGACATTGCCGAAATAGGGGGGGAAAATTTTTTTCCCCCCCTATTTCGGCAATGCCATTGCCACAATTTGGGAAAAACTTTTTTTTTTTTTTTCAATTGTGGCAATGTCATTGCCGAAATTGTGGGGAAAATTTTCACAATTTCGGCAATGCCCACAATTAAAAAAAAAGTTTTCTTCTAATTGCGGCAATGCCATTGCCGAAATAGTGTTTTTTCCCCACTATTTCGGCAATGACATTGCCACAATTAGGGAAAAACTTTTTTTTTTTTTCAATTGTGGCAATGTCATTGCCGAAATTGTGGGGAAAAATTTTCCTGCTTTTTCCCAATTGTGGCAACAGTATTGCCGAAATTGTGGGAAAAATTTTCCCACAATTTCGGCAATGGCATTGCCACAATTGGGGAAATTTTTGTTTTGTTTTTTTTTTTTTTTTCATTTGTGGGTTTTTTTTTTTCAATTGTGGCAATCGTATTGTCGAAATTGTTTCAATTATCACAATTGAAAAAAAAAATAAAAAAATTTATCTCCACTATTTCGGCAATGACATTGTTTCAATGGTGAAATTGTAAAATTTTCTCCACTATTTCGGCAATGACATGGCTACCATTGGAAGAAAAAAAAAAATTTGTGGGCCGAAACAGTGGGGAAATTATTTCCCCCCTATTTCGGCAATGACATTGCCGAAATAGGGGGGAAAATTTTCCCCCCCTATTTCGGCAATGCCATTGCCACAATTTGGACTTTTTTTTTTTTTTTTTTTTTCAATTGTGGCAATGTCATTGCCGAAATTGTGGGGAAAATTTTCACAATTTCGGCAATGCCCACAATTAAAAAAAAAGTTTTCTTCTAATTGCGGCAATGCCATTGCCGAAATAGTATTTTTTTCCCCACTATTTCGGCAATGACATTGCCACAATTAGGGAAAAACTTTTTTTTTTTTTTCAATTGTGGCAATGTCATTGCCGAAATTGTAGGGAAAAATTTTCCTGCTTTTTTCCAATTGTGGCAACAGTATTGCCGAAATTGTGGGAAAAAATTTTTTTCCCACAATTTCGGCAATGCTGTTGCCACAATTAGAAAAATAAAAAATAAAAACTTTTTTCCCCAATTGTAAAAGTAATACAAAGTACTAGAAACATAATCTTTCACCTGTCACACTATTTATCCATTTGTCAGAAAGATATCTTTGAAGAAATCCAATCTTGCACACAGCCCCCCTACGCAGCATGCCACTTGTTGCCAAGCTTCACTTCTTCAGAGTCATATAAAAACAGGAAGATGGCAGACCCTACTCTTGTGATGGACACATGTATCTTGACGTGCACATTATTAATAAAAAAAAAAAAAGTAAACAAAGTACGTAGATTTTTATAATATAAAAGAAAAAAATGATTGATGTGCAAGCTATAAACAAAAAGAAACTAAAGAAAGTACATAGATTTTTATGTGCACGTTGTAAACAAAAAAACAAAGTTTCAATCAACCAATCACCTCAACTTCTCATCTCATCTGATTCTTATTCTCTGCATCGAATATATTTTACCTATTCATAACTCTCAGAGGGATTCGTTTTTGTCATCTCATCTGCTTTGTATTGAATATATTTTACCTATTCATAACTGTCAGAGGGAATCGTTTTTGTCTTCCTCACTATTGTAATCTCTCTGAGAGATTTTTTTTGTTTTCTTCACTTTTGTAATCCATCATAATCTATTCTTTTTTGTTTTCTTCTTAATTGTTCTCTCTCTGAGAGGTAGCTTTTTTTGTCCTCTTCTTGTATAATAAAAGACTTCTTCTTCTTCATTGAAGTCATAAAAAAGGCAAGGTAACTCAAGTTCTAAGTGCAAGAGTCGTTTTTATTTCTCCTCCTCACTGAAGAATTGTATCTCCTCACATAAAAGGTCATCTCATTAAAAACAAGAAAATGGCAGATTCTTATCTCCCATAAGATTCTTCAAAAGGTAGACCCTACTCTTGTGATGGACACGTATTTTTTTCCCCACTATTTCGGCAATGCCATTGCCACAATGGGGAAAAACTTTTTTTCCTTTTCTGAAACTTTCAAACATGGTAAATGACCCAAGCACTCCATAAAACGTATACATTTTAAGGTGTTATTGAAACCCTAAACTATAATACACAATACACACACACACAAAATAAATAAACATATACCCCAATCCAACTTGCAGTGATAGAAAATATTATAACATATGGAATTAGTACCATGTTCTTTCAAATAATACAAACTAACAATATGGTCCAACTCCTAAAAAAAAAAAAAAAAAGGGTCCAACCAATCCACTGAAGTAGATTGAATACTTATGGTAGGTCATTCAGTTTAGCCACTAGTGGAGCCAGCCACAGTTCGAGTGGGGCATGTTCTTCTATTATGGCCTTCTTGCCTACAGAGACTGCACAATGGCCTTGGTTGATGCTCTGCCCCTTCGTCCATTTCATTTCGAAGCCGAGTTGTTCTTGGTCGACCTTTTTCACGTCGCAACTTGACATTAGGATACAAGACCGGAAAATCAGGCTCATTCCAATGTACACTGTCTGGAACCATGCGAAATCTAGGTGCATAACAAGCAACTTGTTCTTCCAAATGGTAGCAACGGTCGATATATCGAATTGCAGAGATGCCTTGATATTTACACACGGCAATGACATGTGAGCACGGCATCTTATAAACCTGCCATTTTTGACAACTACAAGTGTTCTGCCTCAAATTTACCTCATGACGATGATTACCCCTATATGCAGAGTTAGGGTTTATTGGTGTTCTGACTTCAAACAGCCCATCTTCATGACTGAACACAGTAACTGAATGCCTTGGTGCCTTTTTTTCCCATTTATTGAATTTATTCTTTGCATAGGCCGTAATGAGTTCACCGGCAGTAACCTCTGCGCGTGCCTTAGTATACCGATCAGCAAAGTAGGCTACACAACGGTAGTATGTAAGTTCAACTAACGCAGTTATGGGCAAATTTCTAGCACTCTTTAGAATTCCATTGAAGCTTTCAGACAAGTTTGTCGTCATTGCCCCATAACGATGTCCACCATCGTGTGCTAACGTCCACTTGTCCACCGGTATTTCCCTCAAATACTGCTCACCATCTGCACTTAATTGAGTAATTCTATCCCTGGTTATTTGATACTTTCGTAACTGATTCTCCATGCCTGCCCATATTACCATAGCCTTCAAGTTTTTATTCCCAATTTTTTTATTGAAATTGCTAGCCACATGGCGAAGGCAAAAACGATGATACCAACGTGTCGATTGACATATAGTTCGTATTGCTGTCATTATACCAGGGTGACGATCAGATATGACACATAACCCTTCCCGATTAGTGACATTAATCTGAATACAACGCAAAAACCAATACCAGCTATCATCATTTTCATTCTCCACAATGGCAAAGGCAAGTGGAAAAAGTCTGTTCTCACCATCCCACGTTGATGCAATTAGTAACGTACCTTTGTACTTACCATATAGGAAAGTTCCATCTATACTAATCACTGGCCTACAATGTTGAAAACCTTCAATTGATGGACCAAAAGCCCAGAACACTCTCTCAAATATTGCACAGCCTGGCATAGTAGTAGGTACTGTTCTCCAAATAACCTTGCTGCGCGGGTTTGAATCAGTCAAAGCTTTCAACCATTTTGGCAATAATTGGTACGATTTGTCCCAATCGCCAAACGCTCTACCAATTGCTTTTTCTTTCGCCTCCCACACCTTAGAATAAGAAGGCCGGTACTGGTACTTATTGTAAAGAGTCTGTTGAAGTGAAGAAATCTTTATGGTTGGATCATTTTTGACAACATCCCTCAACTCTTTCTCAATAACATGGGTGTCTAATTGCTCGTGATCTTGTGTGAACGTGGACTCTGTACATGTGTGTGGACCATTGTATTTCCTAACCTCAAACAACCCATGTGTAGCCCGAAAGCAAGCTCGAAGACGCCAAGAACAATGTTCGCACCTTACAGACCAACATGCTGGATCTGACTCTCTTACATAAAATGTTTGGTTCCTCTTGATGTGATAGCGTTTAACAGCAGCTTGTAAGTCATCCTTATCGGCAAAAAGCAAGCCCACATAAAACTCTTAGGTAGGGTCCCAAATACTCTGAGTGGGCTTTTCAAATGGTGGGGTTGGATCAATCATATTATCCCACGTGTTTGTTGAAAAACTTAGTGATGAAGGTTGATGGAATGCCATAGCTGGACTACTTTCATGATTACCTTCATTTAGAAGCTCCTGTTCATCTCCAACATCATCAAGGACCTCATCATCATCAAGGACCTCATTGTCATCATGTTCGTCATCATTATTCATGGCTCGCATCCTTTCGAATAATGTGTGGACCGCATTTTCAGTAGTAGCAGCTATGCGATGTGTATCATTGGGATCATTAGTAGTCTCTTGTGAGACATGCTCAGTTGGATTATCATAGTCAGCATCACTGGTGTTCATTGACCGATAAGGAACATGTTGGTCCTCACTTGCGCCATGAGTATATGGAGCATGGTAGTCAGCACCACCAATGTTAATTGGGGAATGAGCCGCATCTTCAGAATAAAGACCAATATGAGTGGCATATGGATCATGGAATTGACCGCCATGTGAATAAGTAAATGATGCACTCGGTCCTTCGTTGGCATATCGAATGGGAAAAACATCTCGGTGGCTTCTTATGGGCTCTACACCCACATATAACTCTGCACCTACAAATCCATATTGGCAGTTTAACATATTGAATATTGCATTGACACCATGATCATCTTCTACCAAAACTTGCTGGTAAGTCACAGGATGTGGATGACATTGAAAAGGAAATCTATACCAAATCGTCAGTTTTGAATCTTCTCTGTTTATATGAAGCGTGGATGCTACTCTATCACATAGATCTTCAAATGTAACACCCTGGCTTAATGGAAGCATAGAAGGAGGTGGCCCTTCGTAATAAACCCCATTTTCTCCATGTTTAATTATTCCGCCGGAATGGATGAGAAAAATGAACAACTTTTCTGCCATCTACACTAAAACATAATAATAGTATTAATATATTAACATTACACAACCATTAACAATGAAATACAAGAAGGTAATCCATTAAAAATATTCAATGTTTAAATAGCTAAAGTTGAGAGAATTCTGTTAAAGAGGATTATTTCACTGATAATAATAATATTACAATATTTTTTATTAAGTTGTCCATGAATTCTTATTTTCGGCAAGAATTCATGGACAACTAATTTAAAACATATCATACAAATCAGTTCATGTTGCAAAACACATAATGCAAAAACAAGATTTCCATGCTTAGTTATGCCTAAAAACATATCAACATGAAATATTATAAAAAGAAAAATAACTACTTAAGAGATGTAACTCACCTTCTAAGAGATAAATGACGGATAGATATTTGCAAGTATTGTTACTTATAATTGTTTGTAGAATGTATGGCACGCATGAATTGAAAATTGTTGGTAGAATTATGAGGGGAATAAGAATGGAGAAGAAGGTTGATGGAATAAGAAACACAAACCAAACTGCGTTGGTCAAAAAATTACTGAAGAATAGAAAGACAAAAAAGGTACTCTGAGGAGTTGTGGGGAATATATTCGATGCATGTAGAGAACAAGAATCAGATGAGATGAGAAGTTTAGTTGATTGATTGATTGAAGCTTTGTTTTTTGTTTACTTTTTTTGCTTTTTCTGTTTACAGCGTGCACATAAGAATCTACGTACTTTTTTTGCTTTTTTTTTGGTTTACAGCGTGCACATCAATCATTTTTTTCTTTTGTATTGTAAAAATTTATGTACTTTTTTTGCTTTTTTTTGTTTATAGTGTGCACATCAATCATTTTTTTCTTCATTAAGAATCTATGTACTTTTTTTTGTTTTTATTTACAACGTGCACATCAATTATTTTTTTCTTCCATTTCGTATTGTCTCTGTACTTTTTTTAGAATAAGAATCAAGTTGCTTTGTACTTGAATCTATCCATATTTGTTTCAAAGGGTTCTTTTACAATACGAAAGGAAAGAACAGGACATACACAAAAACCAAACTGCTTCAGTCAAAAAAATACTGAAGAATAAAAAGACAAAAAAGGTACTTTGAGGAGTTGAAGTCAATATGACAAAAAAATTACTCTGGAGAGTTGAGGTGAATATGACAAAAAATGTGAGTTGAGGTGAACACTGAAGAATAAGAATATGTGTACTTTCTTCTATCTTTCTCCTCTATTTCGACAATGTCATTGCCACAAACCAATTGCAACTTTTTTTTCCTCCCATTTTCGAATTTTGTAATTTTTACAACATTTTTACAATAAATTCTAAATGGGAAGTTGTTATTAGTTGTTTTTGTTGGAATCAAAAAGTAATTTTAGTGTTAAATTTAGATTTGAACTAATAAAAATTAATCACATGTGATTTTTTGTAAAAATGTTGTAAAAATATTGTGTAAGTATCACTTTTTTTTTTTTTTAAATTCCACCCAATAATTTAATTCCTCCCAACAATTAATCTCAATGTTAATTTTTATTTTAACAAATTGTAAGTAGCACAATTTGAAGAGTAAAAATCAAATAAGGAAAGAAATCAAAGGGCCACAATCTGAAGAGGAAAAATCAGATATGAGCACTGATCAGTATTTTAGATGTATCTCTCTCTTCAAAAATCCAATTGACTCAAGGCTAGATGGGATGGAACCGTAACTTAAATATCTACAACTTTTATGTTTTGAGTTGTTTTAAATTCACAAAATTTGTTGGCCGAAATTAGCTCATAAGTTGCTGCAGTAAACTTGGACGAAAATTAGATGGTGAAAGTTTTATTTTTCTTTGACACTTTTACGAGGATTTGGAAGAGAGGCCATGGAGAATTAAAATAGAAATGTACACCATAGTAAATAGATGTATGATTAGATTAATTGGGCGCTAAATTCAAATGCCAAAAAATGTGTACACGTTTCTTATTTTTGCAAAGGTCTTACGGTTAGTAGTATAATGTGCTATGTATATTATCTAGGCATAATATTTTTTTGCTACAATGATGCATAAACAACAATAGTACTTTAATATATTTATTGTCAAATAGTCATTTTACACTGATTAGTCATTGCGCTGATGGGGTACACGAAGTTGTTGTTGTATTCCACAACATGGAGGATGCCTATTTACTCGTTGTGGATACCTTCGTGCTGGCACAGGACTTTTCCCCATGCGCCTTGGCTGCGTTCTAATGTCAACTTCTGTTTGATAATAACCACCTTCGTTACTTTCATTATTTGAAGACACCTCCATATCTTCTGTATCTTCCTCAGAGTCTGTTACGAAGGCCTCTTCCTCACTGTTTGGAGCACGTGCCCATGTATTTGGTGGCGTGCAGAAATCACCAACATGAGGGGCTGGTTGGGAAGGTTGTGGTATGCAGAAATCATAGTTGTACTGGCTATCTTGCCCATAATTGTATTGCCCATCATTGGATGGAGGTGGTGATGGGTGATAGGAGGAAGGTGTTGAACTAGGTTGAGGATAATGGTCATAGTTAAACAAGCCCTCAAATCCTTGTCCTATGGAAGTGGGTAATCCAATCTGTTCATTTAAATTCGTGTAGTAGTTGCCGACATTAATTGGATTATACTCACTAAAGGTGGTTGGGTCATTACCAGCAGATGTTGAAAGCCCAGCTTGGGTAGAGCTGTACATATTCTGTTCTGTAAAGGTGGATGGTTCAGCTTCATCATTTCCATGTTGTGTAGAGGTGGACGGTCCGGTTTCAGTTTGGGTTTGCGGCCGTCTTCTTTGTTGCCTTTGTCGTCGCCCGAAGTGTGTCACCCTCTGAGTAGGGACGGAGGAAATATTTTGTTCCATTGATAACTTCACTCGGGTAAGGCCCTCTACTATTGGTGTAAGGACTTCCTCTGTAGTGAGATCATTTCTTTGTTGGTTTGTAATAGCTAAATTTAACATATTGTTGATCTCAGTTTGCTGCCACAAAAAAATTTAAAAAAAAAACATTTATTAGTGCAGTATTATTGAAAAAGATAACACAATAATTTGTTATCAAGTAGTGCAGCATTTTGTTTGTGTAAATAATTTGTTCTAATATTAGTGCAATATTTTTGAAAAAGCTAAAATAATTACCTGGTATGCATGGGCAGCCGCCTCTGGTGTCGTGAATAGGTGACCATTTTGTTGGTACCAAGTTGCGTAGTCGACACCTAACTCAAAATGTTCATCCCCAACTACAAGTTCATTGCGCGCGTCCCAAAGCTCGTAGTATTGTGCATGTTGCGTAAGCCAATTGACAGTGGACTTCCCTGTCATCTTTACACAATGCACAGAATTATTCAAATTGTCAGTTGGCCATTTTGGACATCTTTGCAACAATCCAAATTGTCGCATGACTCTTTCTGGATGGTAATACTCGACAATTTGGAAGCATAGCAATGGTGCTTTTGTAGTCCATATATGTCTTTCTGCAAGACACCATGGATGCAAATAATTATCATATGGTGTCCAAACAACCTGCAATTCCAATTACAATAACTATGTTATAATTAATAAAATTAATAATATAACTAGTAAATTAACCATTGATGCATTGTAATATATTACCTGTTCATTATATTGTGTGTTGTGATTAGAACGGTACGCCCCCAAAACATGCGTTGGTGTGTGCGTAAACGTTCTCCTAGCATCCCACCTATACACAATTAATGATTGCCACTGATTTTAGGATTTGGAAGTATCAAGGATAAATGCTACAGTATACAATATTGTATAGAAATAGAAAGTAAATATTATACCTGCAACCGTATGGTTCGTCGCCATTTAAAATTATTGGATTTATTGGAATTGGGGTCAAATATGGAAGATGCTCCCACGCCCATAATTGTAATATGAAAATAGGGCCTGCAATCTCCGTACTTTTTTGAATAGCAGCAGTACACAACTCTTTATAAAGGAAAGCAAGTGTAGCACTACCCCAGCTATATTCCGCAGCTTTTCCAAAGTCGGCTAATAGGTTGAGAAAACAGCAATGCAATATACTTTGGCTCTTATTTCCAAATAGTAAAGCTAAAACTTGGAACATGTATGCCCTAGCATACCGTTGGATTGTTATAGCATTGGCACCCTCTGGTAAGTTTAAGAATGTATTCCTTACCCATGTTATTTTAAGGCCACCAAATTTCAATGATGTTGCAGATGGTTCCTCCCCAAGTAAATTTTTACAAACATCTTTTCAGATCAAATTAGTGGGCCCACACACTGCTTTGCCATCAATAGGCAATCCTGTAGGGATTGCTATATCTTGTAGAGTAATTGACATTTCACAAGTACGTAGGTGAAATGTATGGGTATCAGGGTGCCACCGCTCCACTAAAGAAGTGATAAGACTCCAGTCAATATCTATATGTGGGAGGCAAGTAACACGGTAGAGTCTACATTGCCGCAAATATGGGATAATACGCTCGCCTAATAGCGGGGGAGGTGCAAACGATTGGGGTCGCACCCGTAACGTGGAAACCTGATTTTTTTAAAATGTACAATGTTATATTACTAACGTTGAAATTATTTTCATGTAAATTGAATAATTGTAGATATTAATAGGACATTAATAAATATGAATCACGCAACGTACATTGCCTTCCATTGCATTATTGGAGATGTGATATTGTTGTCGCTCCATTTCAAATATATCCTACATTAAATGCTACAATGAGTTAAACCATGCAACTTCCATTTGTAGTAAATAATAATAATAATAATACACATACATATCTTTATTATAAACCAACAAACATATTATGCAATATATTTTTCCCAAGTAATAGATGTAATAATTGAGAATAACAAAACACATATTGATACTCACAATAATATAATTTATTACAATTTTTGTCGTCATGTACTAATAATAACAATAAATAATATTAAATAATTTCAAAAATAACAAATACAAATTTAGTTAAAGAGTTGAGATGCTTACCACAACTGTGATACCAACTGAAAGAGTGAGAATTATAGAGTGATACTTGCCAAAAAAAAGAAAAAAACACAATCAGATAACCATAAAAAATAATTCATTAATCTAAAATATGAATAACAACAACAACAATCATAATCATAGGCATACAACTAATATTAACTACAACTACAACAATACATACTATTTTACAATGTATTAGCTTTTAATATTTACAAAGAAAAGAAACATACATTAACAAAAAACTTACAATTCTTAGTTGTTCACCTAAAGCAAAGTAAAAGACTAACTGAATAATGAGATGACCTTTTATGTGAGGAGATACAATTCTTCAGTGAGGAGGAGAAATAAAAACGACTCTTGCACTTAGAACTTGAGTTACCTTGCCTTTTTTATGACTTCAATGAAGAAGAAGAAGTCTTTTATTATACAAGAAGAGGACAAAAAAAGCTACCTCTCAGAGAGAGGACAATTAAGAAGAAAACAAAAAAGAATAGATTATGATGGATTACAAAAGTGAAGAAAACAAAAAAAATCTCTCAGAGAGATTACAATAGTGAGGAAGACAAAAACGATTCCCTCTGACAGTTATGAATAGGTAAAATATATTCAATACAAAGCAGATGAGATGACAAAAACGAATCCCTCTGAGAGTTAGGAATAGGTAAAATATATTCGATGTAGAGAATAAGAATCAGATGAGATGAGAAGTTGAGGTGATTGGTTGATTGAAACTTTGTTTTTTTGTTTACAACGTGCACATAAAAATCTATGTACTTTCTTTAGTTTCTTTTTGTTTATAGCTTGCACATCAATCATTTTTTTCTTTTATATTATAAAAATCTACGTACTTTGTTTACTTTTTTTTTTTTTATTAATAATGTGCACGTCAAGATACATGTGTCCATCACAAGAGTAGGGTCTGCCATCTTCCTGTTTTTATATGACTCTGAAGAAGTGAAGCTTGGCAACAAGTGGCATGCTGCGTAGGGGGGCTGTGTGCAAGATTGGATTTCTTCAAAGATATCTTTCTGACAAATGGATAAATAGTGTAACAGGTGAAAGATTATGTTTCTAGTACTTTGTATTACTTTTACAATTGGGGAAAAAAGTTTTTATTTTTTATTTTTCTAATTGTGGGAAAAAAAAAATTTCCCACAATTTCGGCAATACTGTTATGTGAGGAGGAGAAATAAAAGACTAACTGAATAATGAGATGACCTTTTATGTGAGGAGATACAATTCTTCAGTGAGGAGGAGAAATAAAAACGACTCTTGCACTTAGAACTTGAGTTACCTTGCCTTTTTTATGACTTCAATGAAGAAGAAGAAGTCTTTTATTATACAAGAAGAGGACAAAAAAAGCTACCTCTCAGAGAGAGGACAATTAAGAAGAAAACAAAAAAGAATAGATTATGATGGATTACAAAAGTGAAGAAAACAAAAAAAATCTCTCAGAGAGATTACAATAGTGAGGAAGACAAAAACGATTCCCTCTGACAGTTATGAATAGGTAAAATATATTCAATACAAAGCAGATGAGATGACAAAAACGAATCCCTCTGAGAGTTAGGAATAGGTAAAATATATTCGATGTAGAGAATAAGAATCAGATGAGATGAGAAGTTGAGGTGATTGGTTGATTGAAACTTTGTTTTTTTGTTTACAACGTGCACATAAAAATCTATGTACTTTCTTTAGTTTCTTTTTGTTTATAGCTTGCACATCAATCATTTTTTTCTTTTATATTATAAAAATCTACGTACTTTGTTTACTTTTTTTTTTTTTATTAATAATGTGCACGTCAAGATACATGTGTCCATCACAAGAGTAGGGTCTGCCATCTTCCTGTTTTTATATGACTCTGAAGAAGTGAAGCTTGGCAACAAGTGGCATGCTGCGTAGGGGGGCTGTGTGCAAGATTGGATTTCTTCAAAGATATCTTTCTGACAAATGGATAAATAGTGTAACAGGTGAAAGATTATGTTTCTAGTACTTTGTATTACTTTTACAATTGGGGAAAAAAGTTTTTATTTTTTATTTTTCTAATTGTGGGAAAAAAAAAATTTCCCACAATTTCGGCAATACTGTTATGTGAGGAGGAGAAATAAAAGACTAACTGAATAATGAGATGACCTTTTATGTGAGGAGATACAATTCTTCAGTGAGGAGGAGAAATAAAAACGACTCTTGCACTTAGAACTTGAGTTACCTTGCCTTTTTTATGACTTCAATGAAGAAGAAGAAGTCTTTTATTATACAAGAAGAGGACAAAAAAAGCTACCTCTCAGAGAGAGGACAATTAAGAAGAAAGCAAAAAAGAATAGATTATGATGGATTACAAAAGTGAAGAAAACAAAAAAAATCTCTCAGAGAGATTACAATAGTGAGGAAGACAAAAACGATTCCCTCTGACAGTTATGAATAGGTAAAATATATTCAATACAAAGCAGATGAGATGACAAAAACGAATCCCTCTGAGAGTTATGAATAGGTAAAATATATTCGATGCAGAGAATAAGAATCAGATGAGATGAGAAGTTGAGGTGATTGGTTGATTGAAACTTTGTTTTTTTGTTTATAACGTGCACATAAAAATCTATGTACTTTCTTTAGTTTCTTTTTGTTTATAGCTTGCACATCAATCATTTTTTTTCTTTTATATTATAAAAATCTACGTACTTTGTTTACTTTTTTTTTTTTATTAATAATGTGCACGTCAAGATACATGTGTCCATCACAAGAGTAGGGTCTGCCATCTTCCTGTTTTTATATGACTCTGAAGAAGTGAAGCTTGGCAACAAGTGGCATGCTGCGTAGGGGGGCTGTGTGCAAGATTGGATTTCTTCAAAGATATCTTTCTGACAAATGGATAAATAGTGTGACAGGTGAAAGATTATGTTTCTAGTACTTTGTATTACTTTTACAATTGGGGAAAAAAGTTTTTATTTTTTATTTTTCTAATTGTGGCAACAGCATTGCCGAAATTGTGGGAAAAAATTTTTTCCCACAATTTCGGCAATACTGTTGCCACAATTGGAAAAAAGCAGGAAAATTTTTCCCTACAATTTCGGCAATGACATTGCCACAATTGAAAAAAAAAAAAGTTTTTCCCTAATTGTGGCAATGTCATTGCCGAAATAGTGGGGAAAAAAATACTATTTCGGCAATGGCATTGCCGCAATTAGAAGAAAACTTTTTTTTTTTAATTGTGGGCATTGCCGAAATTGTGAAAATTTTCCCCACAATTTCGGCAATGACATTGCCACAATTAAAAAAAAAAAAAAAAAAAAAAAAAAAAGTCCAAATTGTGGCAATGGCATTGCCGAAATAGGGGGGAAATAATTTCCCCACTGTTTTGGCCCACAAATTTTTTTTTTTTTTTTCTTCCAATGGTAGCCATGTCATTGCCGAAATAGTGGAGAAAATTTTACAATTTCACCATTGAAACAATGTCATTGCCGAAATAGTGGAGATAAATTTTTTTATTTTTTTTTTCAATTGTGATAATTGAAACAATTTCGACAATACGATTGCCACAATTGAAAAAAAAAACCCACAAATGAAAAAAAAAAAAAAACAAAACAAAAATTTCCCCAATTGTGGCAATGCCATTGCCGAAATTATGGGAAAATTTTTCCCACAATTTCGGCAATACTGTTGCCACAATTGGGAAAAAGCAGGAAAATTTTTCCCCACAATTTCGGCAATGACATTGCCACAATTGAAAAAAAAAAAGTTTTTCCCTAATTGTGGCAATGTCATTGCCGAAATAGTGGGGAAAAAACACTATTTCGGCAATGGCATTGCCGCAATTAGAAGAAAACTTTTTTTTTAATTGTGGGCATTGCCGAAATTGTGAAAATTTTCCCCACAATTTCGGCAATGACATTGCCACAATTGAAAAAAAAAAAAAAAAAAGGTTTTTCCCAAATTGTGGCAATGGCATTGCCGAAATAGGGGGGAAATAATTTCCCCACTGTTTCGGCTGAAAATTTTTTTTTTTTTCTTCCAATGGTAGCCATGTCATTGCCAAAATAGTGGAGAAAATTTTACAATTTCACCATTGAAACAATGTCATTGCCGAAATAGTAGAGATAAATTTTTTTATTTTTTTTTTCAATTGTGACAATTGAAACAATTTCGACAATGCGATTGCCACAATTGAAAAAAAAAACCCACAAATGAAAAAAAAAAAAAAAAAAAAAAAAAAAAAAAAAAAAACAAAAATGTCCCCAATTGTGGCAATGCCATTGCCGAAATTGTGGGAAAATTTTTCCCACAATTGCGGCAATGGTATTTCCGAAATTGGTTGGGTTTTTTTTTTTTTTTTTTTTTTTTTTTTTTTTTTTTTTTTTAATAACTAATTTGGACAATTGAAGAAAAAAAAAATTTTTAATGTTTTTCCCAGAAATTGCCACAAACCCAGATCTCTCATTTTCGGCAAGTCACAATTGCCACAAAATTTTCAGCAAATTCATTATATTTTTTTTTAAGAAATAATAGGTACACATAATTTTTACAATATTTTTACAACAAATTCTAAGTATTAAGTTGTTACTTGTTATTATTGTCAAATTAAAATAGTAATCTCAATGTCAAATTTAAATTGTGATAGCCAAAGAAAATATTGTAAAAATATTGTGTATATAGCACATTATATTTTTCTTTAAATTTGGCATTCACCTTTTTTTTTTTTTTTTTTTCTATTGTTTTCGGTGATACCAATGCCGAAATAACTTTTTTTTTTTTCCCGGGGCACTCCTTATTCCATTTCTCACTCACTCACACTTACGGGCAGAGCAAAAAATGGGCAGATGAATTTCGGCAACAGTGTTGCCGAAATTCAAAGCCACTGTTTGCTTTTTTTCTTTTTCCTAATTCTCTCTCTTACTTTTGTTGAATTTCGGCAACGCTGTTGCCGAAATTCAACTTCTCTCCTCAATTTGCCAATAAACTTTAAACAGTTCCTATAATGTCAAAATGTTTCAGTTTTGGCAATATTTAGCCAAATGGCTCGTTAACTATGAGTGTACCTTGCACAACAAAAAAAGAAAAAAGGAAAAAAAAAACAGATAAAGATAGCATATATGAACTTAGTGGGAATGGAAAATTTTGAGCATTGCATGTAATCTATATAAATATATATATATATATATATATATATAAAACCAAACACTCTGAAACTCTCACAATTTTTCATGTTAGTATGATATTTAAATAAAATTATTTTTATTTAATTCAAACTTAACAAGGAGTGAAACTTTATCTCTCTAACAAGTCCAACTTAAACTCAGACTCATCATTATCATTTTTTTAAAAACAAAATTATTTTTGCTCAATCCAAACTTAACAAGGAGTGAAATTCTATCTCTCTAACAAGTCCAACTTAATTTAAACTCAAACATTGATAATTTATCTCCAAGTTTGCGACGTTAATCATGAACAATATAAAAGCAAAGCAAATTCGAATATATATATATATATATATATATTTTTTTTTTTAAAGCTGAGTAAATGTATGAGCTCTTCTTATGTTATTTTTTTCTCCTTTATTTTGTTAAAAAAAAATTATGGTTTTTCATGTATTTTTTAAAAAGTGATTTTTGTACATGAACCACAAACTCTCTTTAGGCATTTTTTACAAGATAAAAAAGTTTGCAATAATTGAAATTATTATTTCGAATGTAACCAATCTTTCTCTTATATTTCTCTATTATTTAGTTATATATATTTTGTTTTGTTTCAATAATTTCTAAGCACTGAATCATCTAATTCTTTAATATTTTTTGGTCTTTCAAAAGTTTTAATATTTGAATTTTTGAGTTATTTTTTGTAATATTTGAAATTGTCTGACAAATTTTTTATAATTCATTGCACATTCACACAATAGCTTCTTCATCAAATTGTAACACAAATTGAAGTCATATAAGAGCAAATCATGCAAGAATTTAGTTTCTTAAATTTTTTATAAAATTATTTTAGTCTACCTCACAAATAGGTAGGTTCCCGTGCATAGCACGGGTTTGCGTCTATTTTCTTGTATAACTGTTATTGTAGGTACAATTATAAATGAGCCTAAGTTAAGTCATATTAAAATATTAGTCTTATTCATTTAATTTTATTTTGATTATGTTGGATATTTTTATAATAATAAAAAATGCTATATTTATTTTAATACTCGTTTATGTGTATTAATTATCCCTTAATGTCAGATACGTTGATTGCTAAATTTTGAAATTCAAAATTTGAATAGCTTTTGTCAAAGGTTTTAATGAACATTAACGTGATATTAATGCCATAATTACTAGCATATTTGGTTTTATTACAAATATATACTTTCCATTCTAAACGTTTTGTATTCAAACATTCTTATTTGAATATGACATAATAACGTCATATATAGAAGATATTTCAGTACTTAAATGTACAGCTATTACTAAATTATTTTATGTTATAATAATTTACCATATATACACAAGCGTTTACTATTTGGTTTAAGGAAATTAGTCAAAAACAAATGCCAATATTTATGCATATTTGAAATTGTATTACACAGTTTGGCTTTTAATCTTCAGCCACTTTATGGGACATTTAATATCATAACATCATGATTCTTTCTTTTCTTCTTCTCAACGTACAAAAGTCTGGCAAAGACAACCTCTTAGTCTTGATATCCAGTCTATATTATATTATATTCTATATATATATGTGTGTGTGTGTGTGTGTATATAAAGAAAGCCATTGATTTTATTTATATATATATATATATTAATTTCAATAACTTTATGACCATTTAATTGATATCAAACCCTTTTGATTCTTTAGCTACGGTTATAGGTCTGGCTATATGTATATATATATATATATATATGGAAAGAAATAAAAATGGACGAACAAACATTATTTTTGAATTACAAAGCTGAAAACTTTTCAAAAAACAATTTTTTATTATCCTAAACACTTACCATTTATAGTTTTTTACTACTCACAAAAATATTCTATCTTTTACAAAAAATTTTGGGAAACGAAAATACTATAAAGAGCTTATATCCTACAAGCAATGTAGGCTCGCAAGGATAATCAGTAAAAGTTGCTTGGCTGTTGTATCCTGGGGGCAATGTGCAGAAACTATTTGTCTAACTATATCGGATATACCGTAGACGGCACAATTTGTCTCAAGATAGTGACTTGGTCCACGCCTCATCTCTGCAACCTCTTTTTTGGTAAAATCAAATTGTGTAATTTCCAAGGAAAATTCAGGTATTATTTCTCTTTTATTTCCAACAGATTACAAGTTGAGTTTGAGTTTATCACCAAAAAAAATCACATATTTAATCGAGTCTTATGGTTGAATATTGTATAAAATGAAGTTCATTTGTGTTATGGATACTGTTCAAACTTATTTGGCAAAATGAGGAGAGATGTGAATTTCGGTAATGTCATTGTTGAAATTTTGAGAAAAAGTAAGAGAGGGGAGAGAGACATGATGTGATAGAAGGAAGGGAGAGAGAAAAAAAAATGAATTGTGGCAATACCATTGTCGAAATTAGGAGAGAGGAAAATTTTGTAATTGTGGCAATTCAGTTGTCGAAACATGAAAGAAATAGTGAAAAGAAATTCAGCAACATGGTTGTCGAAATTTAGAAAATGTTAGGGCTCACAAGGAGAGAGAATTAGTGGAGGAAGAAGAGAAAATTTGGTAAAAATTGGTTGTGGGTGTTTTTGGTAGAAATAGAACCTCTTCATATAAACCACTTGGCTAGGCCTAGCTTTGTTGTTAGTAATGAAAGCTACAAATATTTATTCCAAATGTTGATAGTAGCTACAATTTCTTTCCTAAAATTTGTGGCTTTTAAAAAAATTGGATGTGGTTGCATATATCAATAAGATATATAAAATTTTTTATTATAATTAATATATTTTTAGTTTTCTATTGTAGAATTTTATTGTAATTAGTGTTCTCTCAAAATAGAAGATACATTTTTCTATAAATTTGAAATTCTATTTTAGTTTAGCAATTATGCCATGTACTTGAAGTATTAATTATATTATCTCCTTTTTTTCTAACTCTTGTAGTATTTTTGAAAATAGTTTAAATTTTCGTGAATATTTTTTAAATTAAGGTTACTAACGTTTAAAATGTAAACTTATTATATTTTTTGTACTTATTTAATATTACATATGGATTTAACCTCTAAACTTCGAACATATCTGTTTTTTGTCATAATAATTCTTGAAAAAAATTTAAAATTTTTTGTTGAAATATTTAATTAATTTAAGTATAAATAATTTTAGCTTTCAATACTGACAATAAAGTATGGTATTGTACAGCCACATCCAATTTTTTTTAAAGCTACAAATTTTAGAAAAGAAACTATAACTACTATCAACATTTGGAATAATAGTTTTAGCTTTCATTACTAAAAGGCGTAGCCAAGTGGTTCATACTTAACTCACTCACCTGAAGAAGTTCTATTCCTGCCAAAGACACTCACAACTAATTTTTACCAAATTTTCTCTTCTCCCTCCACTAATTCTCACTCTCCTTGTGGGCCCCAAAATTTTCTTAATTTTGGCAACCATGTTGCCAAATTTCCTTTCACTATTCCATTCATATTCGACTACTGAATTGCCACAATTGCAAATTTTTTCTCTCTTCTAATTTCGACAATGGTATTGCCACATTTTTTCTTCTTTTTTTCCTCTCCCTTTTGTCACATCTTGTGTCTCTTCTCTCTCTTACTTTTTTTCTCAGAATTTCAGAATGGCATTATTGAAATTTACATCTCTCCTCATTTTACTAAATAAGTTTGAACCATACCTATATCACAAATGAACTTCATTTTATACAATATTTAGCCAAAAGACTCTATTTGAGCTTACTTTTTTTCTTTTCTTTTTTTACAAGCTTGAGTTTATTCACAAGCTACTTTTCTATTTATAGAAAATAATTATTATAATTTTTTTCCCTCTTACAAATAAGTTCAAAAGACTGCAGGGAAATTGCGTGAAAATATTCCACAGGGAATTTTTTTTTTTGTAATGCATTTCATATCTTTTAAATTTTGAGGGGCTCAGAGGATGCAAACTAGTCAATAGGACAAATGTGGTGAAAATGTCCTTTTATTAGGTTGCTAAGTCGAATTCCATCAAGGTGTTTATGGTCTAATGGCACCCTAAATAGTGAATACCTAGGGGTGAGCAAGGTCTTCAATATTTCTAACAATTATAATTTATTTATTTTAGAAAAATGGAATTCCATCAAGCACTACTAGTGAGCATTCACAACCGGAAATCTCATCCCATTCTATTTTACCATCCCAAAAAGCTACTTTATCACTTAAAGCATTCTTATTAAGCCTCCTATATGCTATAAATGCCATTTTTTAACATCTGAACCCCCAAAAACCAACTCCATCAAAACTCCTATATGCTATAAAATTTACAATCTTGCTATAGCGCACTCTCATTTTTGAGAGCGCACTGTAGTAGTATTGTATAATATTTTATTGATTTTAATTCTCTCTCTCCTCAGACTCTCATACTCTCCCTCAAACTCTCAAACTCTCCCTTTCGTTCTCTAGTTCTCCCTCACAACCCAGGCATTATCTCCCTTCCCTTTTCATCACGCTGCCTCCGTTCTGATGAGCATCTGATCTCCGTTAAGCTTCAATGTTTTGTGGTCAGCGATTGTGGTCATGATTTGGTGGGTTTCATGGGTCTAATTTGGTGGGTATTGGTGGTGCTTGGCGACGGTTTTGATGGGGTTGAGCTAGGGGTGGTGAGTTT
Organism: Quercus variabilis; assembly: GCA_030445155.1. Taxonomy (NCBI): domain Eukaryota; kingdom Viridiplantae; phylum Streptophyta; class Magnoliopsida; order Fagales; family Fagaceae; genus Quercus; species Quercus variabilis. The sequence continues at coordinate 578,945 of CP129447.1, forward strand.
TGGCTAAGGTTAAGCTCGAGGTGGTGGGTTTTGGCTCAGGTTGAGAACGAGGTAGGTGGGTGGTGGTGGGTTTTGGTTGGGGTTGAGATCGGGGTGGGTGGGTGGTGGTTTTGTGGTGGCGGCAATGGAGGTTTTGTGGTGGGTTTTTTGTTGTGGTTTTTGGTAGTGATTTTGGTTCGATGTGGGGCGTGGGTCTTGGGTCACCGATCCTGGGTTTATGTGTGTGATGGGTTTTGGTTGCTACAATGGTGGTGCTGTGACTTGTCACGGTAGTGCTGTGACTTGTGGTGGGTTGTGGTTGCTACAATGGTGGTTATGGCAAGTGGAGTGGTGGTAGGGGTGGTGGAGGAGGGGGTTGGCTGGTTGCTATAGTTTTGTGTAATTGTTTTATTATTATTTTAATGAGTAATTTATATTATTTAAATGAAATGGTAAAAAATATAGAATCTTTGATGTTGAGTGTATTGTAAAATGAGTTGTTAAAAGCTAAAATTTTGGGTTTTGAGGTGGTATATGCTAAAACTTTTACTCACCTTGATGGGAATGCTCTTATACCATATCATTTTTTAATTCACCTAACATCCCAAGACTCTATTTTTTTCACCATATTATTTAAATATTCTTTTTTAATCTTTTTTACTATTTCTCTTTTTCTCTTCCTTTTCCTCCCTTTCTCCCTCAGCCTCTAGCACCGGCCTCAACCTCTAGCAAACCCATACCCAGCAAAATCACAAGAAGAAATCACAACAAAAAATCACCCAAATCAAACAAGCACCAGAAAATCACAACAAATCCAAAACCCAAACCCAAACTCAAACTCCACACCACCCCTTCACCACCCACGGCAACCCCCACCTCCACCATCATCAATCACCCACTACCCACCCGTTTACCACCACCACAACAACCCCCACCTCCACCATCATTAACACCTACCACCACCGCACCCACCACCACTACCACCACATCAGACTAACCACACCCACGCCGAACCAAGCAAACACTTATTAAACCACACCCACGCCGATCCGTGGAGATCGATCTAAGCACACCCACGTTGATCTCAACCAACCACACTGTGAGAGAGAGAAAAAAAAAAACCTAGAAAGAGAAAAGAAACACAATTGATGCTTGGTGTGAGAGGCTTTAGTGATGGTGGGAGAGTGAGATGAGCCCGTGTGAATAAGAGAGAAGAGAGAGCCTTGAAGCTTCAGTGGAGAGAGAGAGATGAGAGACAGAATGAGAGAGAAATTGATATTTAGAGTTAAATAGTATATTTTGTTTTACCATTCTACTATAGTGCAATTCTAAAGGTAGAATTGCATGGTAGCTAAATGGCAAAAAAATTTGACTTTTTACAATTGTACACTTCCGGATGCTGAGCTCTATTTGTGCCTAAATGCTAAAATACCCTTACATTTGGCATTCCCACTTCTGGATGCTAAGAGCATTAGCATCGAAAAATTCCAATTCTACTCTATTTTACCATTCTAAAAAGCCACTTTATCATTATATCATACAATTTTACAATACCTCTAGCATCCCAAAACTCTAATTTTATTAAAATATTATTTTTTAATCTTTCTTTATTATTTATTTCTAACCGTCAATTTTTTTCAGACCAGGCGTGATTTGTCACATTTTCCTGGGCTTTCCAACAGTAATTTTTTTTCCTCTCTTTCTCCCTTAATCTCTAGCACTGGTTCAACACACAAAACCACACACACAGAGACCCATGATACACCGATCAATCTATCCAAACCCATCACCACACACATAGAGCCACACACACACACACACAAACACAAACCATCAAACCATCATCAAAGCCACACACATAAACACAAACCACCAAACCATCAATAAAGCCACACACACACAAACCATCAAACCAATTGGAGCCAACAACGACCACCACACCCACCACCCAAGCCACCGATCGGCAAACCCAAGCCACCAATTAGAAACCCACACCGTTGATTTGAAACTCAGGCCATCGAAAATACCCAGAAAAACGCTGATGATCAACGCAGAAAAATGTCGAAGCCACATCAATCGGAGCTTGACCCATGATACACCAATCAACCTAGAAAATACCCAGAAAACGTCGAAGCCACATGATCAACCCAGAAAATGCCCAAAAAAATGCCCAGATCAACCCAAATCCAAAACCCATAACCCATTACCCACGGCCCACCATGCCGATCCATCACTTGACTCATGATACACCGATCAAAGCAAACCACACCCACATCGGAACAAACCCATCGAAGCCACATCAAACTCATCGGAGCAAAATAGCATTGAGAGAGAGGAAAGGGAGAGGGAGAAAGAGAGAGAGACGAGGAGGACAGTTGAGAGAGTGGGAGAGTCAGAGCAGATGAGAGAGAAAAGGAATAATATATATATTTTAGAATACTGCTACAGTACAATTCTAAAGTTAGAATTGTACTGTAGCACTATTGCAAAAAAAATTTCAATAGTTGGATTTACCATTCTCTGATGCAAACGGTTTTGAGGCTTAAAATGCCAAATTGTCCTTAGATTTGGCATTAGTATTCTCCGGTGCTAATGCTCTGACGCTAACAGCTATTGAAATGTTTTCTTCAAACTATTCACAAGTTTACATGTCATGCAAGACGACAAAATTATAGTGAAAATGAAAAAACCATCATCACAATTGGGTGATTTTCTCCGTCGTAGTTCTTTATTGTACCTAGCAACCTTTAAACACTATGAAGCAAAATGATTTTTGAAATAAAATTTTTATATCTTTTCCTTAATATATTTTATTTTATGCTTTACCAATTGCAACTTATCAAAAAAAAAATTCCCTTAATAAAAAATTTTTAAATCTAAATGAATTTTTTTTTAAACATATTACATAATATAGTTTTTTGTATAGATATTCCATAATATAGTTGATAGATAATAAGGTGAAATAATAATGTTATTTACTGTTTAAAAAAAAAAAGTAATTATAGTATGTGGCCCATGCGTGGGTTTATAGGAACACGTAATATTTTTCTAACAGCAAATTTCTATAAGAACAGGAAAATCACCAACTAATGACCAAAAGAAAAGAAGATATACCAGTCTATACCATAAGTTGCTTCCTCCTTATTCCCAAGGTTTTTAGCAATGAATTAAATAGGATGGTTAATCGTTTCTAGTGGGGTTAGAAAAAATATGAGAAAAGAATGGTTTGGTTGAGTTGGGACAAGCTTTGCGCTTCAAAAAATGATGGGGTATGGGCTTTAGGGATATCTATGCTTTCAACGTAGCATTGCTTGCAAAACAAGGGTGGCGTATCCAACAAAACCATGATTCCCTATTTTACAAAGTTTTCAAGGTGAAATGCTTCCCTAAAGGTGATTTTATAAATGCAAAGTTGGGTTCTAATCCATCTTATGCTTGGAGGAGTGTGTGGAATGCTTAATTAATATTGAGAGACGTTATGAGATGGACGGTGGGGAATGGAAGGAGATTCAAAATATGGAAGGACAAATGGATCCCAAACAGTGGCAACACCACGTTGGACTTAGGGTGTTCCCAGGAACACCCTGACTTAAAAAAAAAAAAAAACAAAAAAAAACAACCCAACAGATGGTAAACAGGTAAAGCAAACCCACGGATTCTATAAAAAAAAAAAAAAAACCCAATATACGCTGCAAATCACTAAATCAGAAATCACTAAAGCAAACCTAATGTCAACAAAGCAACGTTGCAACCCAAGTCAACAGACAGATCGAGCATCATTGCATCGGAGATCAGTCAGTCAACACAACTCGAGCTCCAGTCCAAAGCACATCGCATCAGGATTTGGGCATCAGAGATCGCTCACTGGATCGGATCAGAGATCGTCGATCGATCACGTCGCTCGTTGCTTAGCTCGGTCATGTCGCTTGCTCCATCGCTCGTCGCTCGTCGCTCGGCTTGCTCCGGTGCTCCCTCAACCTCAACCTCAAGGTATTTCATAACTTCTCTTTCTTTTTCTCTCTGACTCTTTCTCTTTATCTGAAAAATGAAAATGAAAGTGAAATATGATATGAAATGAATGAGTCTCTCTCTCTCTTTATTCTTTAAGACTTTAACAGTTTAACTTTAATACTTTATCTGATTCTTTTAAGCAGCTGTGATTGGCTCAGCTTAGGTTTAACTTTATTACATTTGGCCTCGTTCTTGACTTTTTCTTTTTGGCTTTATTTGTCGGTGTTGGTGAGACTTGGTGAGATACAATTAATTGTATTATTGTGATTTGTGCTTGTGAAATTTCCTAATTGGCAACTGACTCTTGTGATTGGGGGGCTTGTCTCATTGTCTGTTGAGTGGGGTGGGGGTGGATGGGCACATGGCACGTGAGGCCAAGTGAGGTATTTGAATTGGGGAAAGTAAATATTGTGCTAGTGTAACTAATAAATAATAATTTAATTAATCAATAATTAATTAAGAGAAGCAACTAATAAACAATAATTACTAATTTAATTAACCAATACATTATAAAAAATAAAGAAATTAAATTATGTTAGGCTAAATAACAATTGATAATTTTATAATTAATGATACAATAATATTACAAATTATAGTTTATAAAAGGTAAACAAATTAATGAAAAAACTAAACAATAATAATTAATAATTTTATTAATATTTCAAATGAACTTATAATTTTTTTTTATTCTTTTGCTAGAATTATGGACAAATATTTGATAAGAAAATCACGTACCCAATATTCATTTCTTGTGCAAGATTCATTTTCATTTCCTTAATGATGACTTTGGAGCTGTCAACTAAAAAAAAAATTAAGGATCACACTGAAAAAAAATCCCTGTATTCGCCACTGATCCCAAAGTGATTAGTGAATGGAACTTTTCTGAATTTGCATAGAAATGAGGTGAGGCATGGAGAACCACGGAAAACTAGCTCAGACTTAGTGAAAGGTGTTGTTGATCTTTGGGAGGAATTCAAGATCGCAAGTCCTAGAAAGCTTACCCCATCAACCAATGCAGAAGTAAAACGGAGACCACCACAATAGGGATGGTACGTACAAGATTAATATGGATGGTGCAGTGTTCTCTTATGAAAAAGTGGTTGGTATGGGAGTGATTATTAGGGATGAATGAGCGTTCAATGATTGCTGCCCTCAGTAAGAAAATCGAATCCCCATTGGGATCTTTTAGAATTGAGGCAAAAGCTACGGAGGAGGCAGTCGTTTTTGTGAGAGACAGTACTGCTATACAAGATATTATTTTGGAAAGTGATTCGCAAATAGTTGTCAATGCTTTATTAAGTGGTGGAAATTGTCCAGCAAGCATATTCAATGTCCTTTAGTGGATTGAGATTTTGAGGCAGACATTTCGCAGGTTTGCAATCTCACACACCAGAAGGAATGGCAACAAGGCAACCCACTTTATTACTAGCTCAACACGCTAAAGGACTGACTATCTGAGTTCAGATCTTGGATTGAAGAACCATTTTTTTTCTTATTTTCACTCTAAATGATTTCTAATAACGTTTGTTTGTATTTTTTAAAAATACGTGTAAGTGAAAAAATATATGAAAATACGTATAATGTTTTTTAATTACTAAAAACTGTTATTTAAATAACAATAACAAACGGACCCTTGATGTTAAAGGTTTTTTAATGTTTAGTGTGTGAAATGTTAAAAATTTAGTATTTGACACACCTAATACTAAAGCTCCAAAAGTGTGAGATTTTGTTACATTTTTTATTGGCTATCTTATCTTTCTAATAAGTTGTTTAATAGTTGGAATGTAGACTCATATACATAATGAATTGGTTTAGATATATCCTAACGAGCTAATTAGGAATTACTTCTATATTGGAACAAAAGAAAAGAACTGACTTTTCTAGTATCAGTGATCTAGTAAGGTGAAATAAAAGAGAAGAACTCCATTCATTATCTATAAAGTATCTATCATATCATTCCTTTGTGTATGGGAATTTATATGGTTGCTAGTGGTTTAAATCCAAATGTCTTATTAATTGCTAGTACCTTTGGAATAGCATTAATTGGGAACTCTTAAAGGATGCATGACAACCTATTATTCTTATAGAAGTGACAATATTGTATGTAACACTTTTTTTCATTTACATAAATCAAAAATTGGAGAAGAGTGGATTTTTACCATTTTATTAAAAATATTAAAATTTAGTTATAAAACTCTTAACATATATTATGTAACATATATATTAAAAATAATATAATAAGATATTGAGGTATAATCTAGGGCTTGAGTTATACTAGAGAATCAATATTTTTATCTGGACAAGTCTTATATTGCATCCCAAAGTTATTTTAATATTTTGGACACCAATATTTGCCTATAATACTGAACAAAGAAAACACGTTGATGGTCGTTTGGGAACAACTTGTTTAATTTTTGGTTAAAATATTTTTGCTAAAAGTGTGCTAAAAAATACTTGTATTTTTAAATTTTTAAAAAAGTGAGAAATTACAGAAAAAAAAATGAGATTTAAAAAAAAATGTATTTAAAAGTTAAAAGCTAGGTTTGTAAGTTGATGCCAAATAAACACACGTCATGAATTTTTTTCAAAGTAATAATACTCTCAAATCTACGTCTTTAGTTTTACATCTACCATTATGCTTTTTATAAGTAAACATTTTTTTTTATAAATAATTTCTTAAAATATGGACATTTCTATACGAATTATAAATATTGGTATAGAATAATGGATTTAAATAGTTAAAGATGATAGCTTTCCCCATATTCAACTGTGGTTTGGTATTTTTAATCGAATCAATCTATAGAAGTGATCCTTTCCTGCAAAGAAAAATCCTATCAGACCCCTAAAACATATAGAGGAACGAACACAAATCAATGAATTAAAAGAAGAAATCTAGTTCACGCAACCAGACGAAAAAAAAAAGTTGAATAAAGAACGGTGAATAGTCTAGGGGATGTTTGGTATGTACACTTAAAAATATGTGTTTTGTTATTTAAAAATATGTGTGAAAATATATATGAGAGAAAAAATGTATAAAATTATATGTAATATTGTTTAAAAACTAAATACGAAAATACTGAAGGACCAGACACTGAGATAATAACAAAATCGATAACACAGGATAGATACTACTCAGTAGATTGAGATAAGGTGCAATATCCTGAATGGTTGAGATTTAAAATTCCAAAAAACAACTTTAAATCTCAGCCATACAATATAAAAAATAAATAAAAGTAAAAAAAGTTAAAATAAAAAAATTTGTGAGGGGATTAGGTGAATTGCACGGTGCAATTGCTTCTCTGCTCAGTCATGCATGCACGCTACACTGACAAAACTTAATGCCCATATACGAAGCTTTCGCAACCGCAACACGCTTCTTGCATCGGCCATGACTTTCTTCACAGACGTTCACGTGGAAGCTGGTGTTTTCAGTTTTTAAAAACTGAGTTGGATGGCATTTTCGTTATTAGCTTCAATATGTGGGACCTGGTGCAGTGTGTAGTCACATCACCTTCAGACCGTTGGAACTCTCTCTCTCTTTTTGGCTTCTCCCTGGCTTTAGCAATTACACTCCCTTTTCCCTCATTTTTTGCTCTCTTTCTTCAGATGACATTACTCATAACCCAACTTCCCCGTTCACTCATCTCACCCACCTCTCTGAACCAACATAAAATCACTTCCTTCACTTTTTCTGAAACCCAGCCTTTATATCAAACTCCAGTGGTTCAGTTCATCTCATAATCTCACGCGTGACTGACAACATTTATTGAGAGAAGAACCCATCCTAGCGAAGAAGACCCAGCACCACTGACAAGCTCATCTCTCACCGGCGCCGACATCAGTCAGTTCATCAGCTCCGAACTCTGCTCAGGTGACCACGTTTTCTCTCTCTCCCTCCGTAAACCCACCTTGCTCTGTTTTGTATTCCTCTAAATCTCAATGTTTGTATTTCAAAGTTTTTGTTCAGGTGCTCTGTTTTGCTTTTGTTTGTGTTTCAATGTTTTTTTTTGTCAATTTCTCTAAACATTGATGGGTTTTGTAAAATAATGAAATTTGTGTCTGATGGTTTTTGTAAAATAATGAAATTTGTGTTTTAACCAACATAGAAAGGGGTTTGATGGAGATGGGTTTCAACCAAAATTTGGGGATTTAGGGGTTCTTAGTGAGATAGAGTTTTGAGAAATGAGTGATGAGTTTGAGTTTTGAGATACTCCCAATCCAAACACCCTCTAACTTTTTACTTTGTTAGGGATATGAATGATGATCCAACCCTATCCCAACACAATCACAAATTGGTCAATCGTATTCAAAACACATGTAAGCCTTCAAGTCTTTTATTTAAACCCATATTCTTTTTTTTTTTTTTCTCCTCTAATCAGTGAGTTTTTGCAGGAATTTGGAATGGAAGGCTTAGGAAAGATTTACAAGTAAGTTGACGTATTATTATTTAATAATAAAAAAACATATAATTGTTTATATCAGAAAAAAATTATTTAAATATTTAAATATTATTTAATTATTGAAACATAAAATTTATTATTGATTTATGATTTTTATGCCAATAACACATTTACTATATAGCTTCGGTTTCTTAGAAGCATATTTCCTTGGCTTGTGCTCGTTTTTAAGAAGTCAATTGTTCTTTAGTTTTTGAGGATTGGGTGTTTTTAGGTAGCTTGTGATACTGTTAATTGTGTTTATGAGCTATGTTGTGCCTTTGTTTGTGCTAATTAAGGATGTCATTAGTTGTTTTGAAAGACCAAGTTTTTTTGAGCAAAGAAAGACCAAGTTAATCTTTCCATTATGAAGTAAAATTGCTTACTAATATGGAAATATTTTTTGGTGGCCCAACTTCTACATAACCAGTTTAACAAGATAGAAATTGAAAAATTTTGTAAACGTCTGTGTTAAAAGATTAAAAGGTAACTAAGTAAACCAAAAAAGTTTTATAAGAGCATTCACATAAATGTTAGGTTTTTAACCAGATTTTCTCTAATCAACACACTTTAGTTAGTTTAGCTAATCTATTATTTACAAATAACTACATCATGTACTTTATTATTATTCTATAGTAATATTATTTTCTCTCTCTCTTCAAATATATTAGTACATCGAGTATGAAAACTTTGGCGTCAGTGAAAAAGGTTTATTTCTGGTTTTCATTCTACAAAAGAGTACTGGATATCCTACTTGCCTTTTTGCCAATAACCTTGTAGCTTAATTGGCATCCTCTAATACACAAAGTGCTTAAGAGTTTAAAGGGGAAAGAGTTCGAACTGCGGGTTTAGCAGCATGCTATAACTTTAAAACTATTTAAAGTGGGTTATTTTATTTGGTGAATGTTGAGACTTAAATGTTGGAATTGCTTAAATGAATTTGTTTAACGATATGTTATTTGGTAAATGTTTAATGTGTAGACTTACTGTTATTATATTTGGGTGAACATTGTGACATAAATGTTGGAATTGCTTAAATGCGAAGTTGTTGCATTTATGGTATGTTTGTGGGCCATCTTCTTAGTAACAAACCTCTTTATGATCTTCTTAGTTGTGACTTTTGTGGGATTATGCATGTTATTTTTGTCATTACTGATTTCATGTAGTAAATTTGAATATCCTGTTATTTGTATTATTTTTCTAATTTTTTAGTAGCTTACTTGAGATACATAAATGGCTTCTTTTATAAGTGCTGCTTGTATATATGATAACAAGAGCAAATTGGGTCATAAAGTTTGAAGCAACAATGAAATTAATTTGCAATAGTGTTATAGGGCAATGACAACCAACTTGTCGAGGTGCTTTTATGGTGTACTAAAAGGTGCATGCAATATGCCCATAACTACAATGATAAGATTTACATATTTCAAAGTGAACTCTTATTTTGATAATTGTCACAATTAGACTCTAAATCAATTGGACGAGGAGCAAGAATGGTGTAAATATGTCATGGAAAGGTTCGTGAGAAACGAAGCTAAGGCTTAGGATCATATGGTGACAAGGATGTGCGCGCAAGCACATTTATATCAAGTTGATGCACCGTATAATCCTATGAGTATTGGTGGTGGACAACACACATAAGATTGATCTTCGGCAGATGACATGCACATGTGGGAAATGGGTAGCGTACAATATCCCTTGTGCACATTTAGTAGCAGTTTGTGCTAAGTATATAAACATGATGCGTAGCAGTTTATTGAGCTATTGCGTGTAACCAAACAGTACCACATCTATGAACATGTTTTCCAACCATTGAAAGATAGATTATCATGGTTGGATCCGGAAGAAACTAGAATAGTGATGCCTATTCTGTGATTGATCTAGAAGAAAGGTTGGTCAATATCTATCTACAAGAATCAAATATGAGATGGATGAGAATAATAAGGAGTTGCCAATCTCTCTATGGATCGAGTATGGACCAAAGTTAAGATGCAGTTTGTGTTGTCGAGAGGGACATAATCATAGAACATGTTCTAATCGAAATAGGGAATCGACGAGCAGTGGTGTTGTATAGTAGGTAAAGTTTATGATTCTTAAAATTTTATTCTGGCATTTTATATGTAAATAATGTAACTTAGGACCTAAAGTTAAAGTAGATAACCCTTAGTAAGTAATGTGAGGTTAAGTATAATTAAAGGGTAATGATAATTTTTCATGCATTATTAACATATTATTTTTATTACACACACACACATACGCGCGCGCGCACACACACATACGCGCGCGCACACACACACGCATATATATATATATATATATATTAAATATGTATGATGCTTTTAAATACATGAGGGTTGTGTAGGTAACTATGTAATGGGGGAAAGTGGGCTTTTGCCCTCATTTTGCAAAACTTCTAGCAAATATGTCCCTGTTTTGAAAGTATTTAGCTCTGTGTCCCTGTTTTAGTACTCAATGTTATTAAAATTGAGTTTGTTTCACGGTTTTGCCACACTGTCCGAGCAACCGTGGCTTTTTCTAATTAAAAAATTCCAGCAGGACAGAATAAAAGCAAATTTTGAATGTAACGTCTCTAAAGCGCTTCCTATCTCCCTCAGTCGGATCAGTAGCCTATGTGCCCTCAGTTTGATCCAATGGCGGCACCACGTTGAAGGCAGGGTGGTCATAGGATCACCTTGGCCTGGAAATTTAAAAAAAAAAAAAATTATATAATATACTTAAAATTTTATGATTTGTGTATACCTTAAAGAAAAAAAGTGACCACACTGAAAAAAAAAAAAAAAAAACCTTTAGACGAAATTTGGCTGGCTTCTTCTTCAGTTCTTCATTGTTGTCTTCTTGCTTAGTTCTAGTACTTTGTATTCTTCAATTCCTTCTTTTCTGTTTTTTTTTTTTTTTTGGCTATTGTCCGGCCTTTACCCCACGTGAATGAAGTTATTAGAGTTTGAAATTTCAATAGATGGCGGACTACTAGATCGTAGACTACTATATATTAGAGAATAAAGTGACAAAACTAGTTACTGACTTCATTCTTTCTACGGGACCTTGGGTTTCGTATAGGCTTTAAAGCTTAAAATTAAAATTATAAGTTATATTACTTATTGAATTATTGTGATATTCGCATCAACCTGCAATTTTTATTTTTTTTTGTTGTTGTCTATTTTAGCATCTCGTATCCTTTTTATTTTATACTATCATTTTTGAAAATACCTCATATCAAATTATTTATTTTATGCTAAAATCTTTGGGGTGAGACAATGTTTTTACAGCTTTTACACATTGAATTGTTAATAGAGTAACACTAGTTACACAAACAAAATTAAAGTATTAAGAAAGATTTTGTAATGATATGCATACAACAAAAATTAAAGTTGAGTTGAATTTTTATCTTAATTGAGTAATTCTACAAGCACAATATTGGATGAATAATTGCTTAGTTATGTATATTAATGAGATATAACTTATAGCATTGATAATGAAGCTATCATGTAACGAATTCAAAATATGAAAATTTATAGAATGAAATTATAAAATTTTATGTATTTGCATGCATTTTTTGTAATGTCAATATATTCGAGTTTTTTTTTTTTATAAAATTTTGTATAAGTTAAATTTCTTAGTGACCACCCTAAAAAAAATTTCTGGAGCCGTCACTAGGTGCCATTGCCAACCCCTCTTTTATTAGAGCATGTATGTATGACACTTAAATAATATTGGCTCCTTGCTGTCTGCAGCACACATCTAAATTTTTTTAATTGCAATTTTGATGAAGTATGCGATGCCGGGGAAAAAGTTGAATAGTAGGTGTGTGTTAAATTTAAAAAAAAAAAAAAAAAAAAAAATTGTTATGGTGAATTCTTTTTAAGATGGTCTGAATCTTTTCTCTTATTTTTCAGTCCTGAAAATTCCTGGGTGTTTCAAAACCTTGATCTGTACAAGGAAAAGTTTAAGCAGTTGAGGGGACAGGTTAGTTACTTTAAGACTACTTTAAGGACTGATAGAAATTTCTTTCTTTTTAAATTTGTTCTATTTTTTTTTTCTTTTTTTGAGGATTTCAATGGAGACGTATCTTGATCTTCATTCCAACTTCCCGGTACAAACTCTCTCTCTCTCACTAATTGACACACTTCAAAGAAGGTTGCATCACACAAATCATGAAATCCTGATTTCTTGAAGTGCATCCTTGGCATTGAATAACACTTTGAATTTGAATTTCCTTTTGTTTCTTCATTTGTGGTAGCAATGATGATAATGATACATCCACCAATTCAATTGACCCATTAAACTTTTCCGGAATGACAAAATCAATATCTCGAAAAGTTCATGTAGGCAATAGAACCATACTTTGATACACATCAACCTTGAAAATAACCGGTTTTATTTTTATTTTAATATTTGCAAGGTAAGAATGTTCTAATCTTCAACCGACCTTTTTGAGTTTATAGATGGACTGATGTAGATAGGATTTTGAGTTTAAATATGTAGTTATAGATGGAGTGATGTTAGATAGGATTTAACACGAATTTATAGATGGACTGATGCTAATTCTTTTCCTTCCTTTCATATACATGTTATTTTCCATAATTGTTCTCTAAATATATTTCTTGCATGCTAGGATTTTGTTTTTGTTTTAATAATATCATTAAAATTTTGATTTTTTATTATTTGACGTGTTTTTACCAAATTTTAGTGTCTTTACAGGATTTTATAACACCACACTATGAATCAGTGGTTGTTAATGAGGATGAAGATTAGGAAGTGATAGCATCCTATACAATGTTGACACTTGGCACTGTAAAATGTAATGACTATTCAATGCATCCTTACCGTCAACAAAGTTCTTCATCCGAAAGAGTTCGGAAAATCTCCATCGCTTGCGCCGGCTCTAGGGCCTGTGATGTCTCTAAGTCCATCACCTGCTTTGGCTCCAAGTAAGGTAAATCTTTTAACTTAAAGGTTTATAGCATATTTTTTATATTGAGACTATAATCATGTTATTTGTTTTTTTTTTTTCCCCTCTTTTTGGCGCAGGTTTCTACATATGACAAGGTGTTAGGCACATCTTATCCCAAGGTTGACACACCTGAGGATGTGAAGTATGCAATACAACTCCAAAGGAAAAACAAATTAAAGGTGTTTTTATTTTTTTATTTTTTTTGTTTGTTTAATCTTGTAAATAAACTATTTTATTTTTATTTTAATATTTATAGGTTAAGAATGTTCTAATCTTCAACCGACCTTTTTGAGTTTATAGATGGACTAATGTAGATGGGATTTTGAGTTTAAATATGTAGTTATTGATGGACCGATGTAGATAGGATTTAACATGAGTTTATAGATGGACTGATGCTAATTCTTTTCCTTCCTTACTTTTGTAGACATGTTATTTTCCATAATTTTTCTCTAAATATGTTTCTTGCATGCTAGGATTTTGTTTTTGTTTTAATAATATCATTAAAAAATTGGTTTTTTATTATCCGATGTGTTTTTAACAAATTTTAGTGTCTTTACAAAATTTTATAACACCACACTATGAATCAGTGATTGTTAACGAGAATGAAGAAGAGGAAGTGATGACACCCTATACAATGTTGACACTTGGCACTGTAAAATGTAATGACTATTCAATGCAGCTGATGGTAAGGTAAATCCTTTAACTTAAAGGTTTATAGCATATTTTTTATATTGAGACTATAATCATGTTATTTGTTTTGTTATGTTTTTTTTTCCCCCTTTTGGTGAAGGTTACTACATATGACAGGGTGTTAGGCGCATCTTATCTCAAGGTTGACACACCTGAGGATGCAAAGTATGTAGTACAATCCCAAAGGAAAAACAAATTAAAGGTATTTTTTTTTAAATTTTTTTGTTTGTTTGTTTGTTTAATCTTGTAAATAACCTGTTTTATTTTTATTTTAATATTTGCAGGGTAAGAATGTTCTAATCTTCAACCAACCTTTTCGAGTTTATAGATGGACTGATGTAGGTAGGATTTTGAGTTTAAATGTGTAGTTATAGATGGACTGATGTAGATAGGATTTAACATGAGTTTATAGATGGACTGATGGAGTTTTGAGTTTAAATTTGTTGATTTTACACTTTTTCTATAGATGGACTTTTTCTATATATGGATTGATGTCGACAGTTTTTGAATTTAAATAGTATCTCTCAATGCTAGAAAGGAAATGGTTAAGTGTTAATGATGAAATTTAGGAATAATTTTTGTGAGATGGCAGAGATCATACACATTTTTTCTAATTTAAAATCAGTTAAATCAACATGGTATTGCAATTAGCTTAATTTGTGATTCCAGCCCCCAAGTCATCTTATCATCTTATTAGGGTAGAATGTAGATAATTGTATCTAAAATGCTGCTTATGGAAACAATTGGAAACATAAGAGATTCAATCTTTTGATTTAATTTTTTTTCCCATATTGCAGTTGGCTTCAATTCTATATGAAAGCCTTGAAGCTATATTTGCTCATGAAACCCTGTGGAAGATACACTCCTTAAACTGCTTTTAAATCCTAATTTCCTGACTATAAAGCCTTTCTTTACCAAGCGAGTGCAAAAGAATACTTGACCCCAATTGATGTCACAAAATTGCAGACTGCAAAATTTAACAGTGCGTGCTCCATATTGGTACATCAATAGCATCCTGCAATTACCACAATTGACATGTGCCACCTGGTTTGCTGTCACAATACATTTAATGTTTGCTCCCATTTAGTGATGTAAGGTTTCCAATCATAAAATAGTACCAAAGATATTTCAAAATTTTAAGAGATTATACGGAGAAGACGAAAAAAAAGTAATCTTGTAAATTCAGCAAACAAGCGGAAATAAGAACTTTTAAATTTCTAACGAGAGAGAGAGAGAGAGAGAGAGAAAAAAACTACCTTGTTTGGTTAAACCGGCAAAGGATGACAATTTACAACAATGAATTATAGCAAAGTTATAGATCTGAGAGACAATTGTAATGATTTGAATTGAAGGGTTTTGTGTTTATAATTTTCCCACTCTTTTTCATAATGGAGTATGGACTTTTTTGAGCTTTGCTGTAATGTTGTTGTGCTTCACGTGCAAGATGGTGTCCTTAATCTTGCAATCATTAAACGGCATATCGTAAGTTAGTTCAGCTAAATGATTATTTATTTATTTAAAAGGTTGGCTAAATGATTGATTATTTATTGTTGTATATTTTTTCATTTCAATTTCAAACACCCTACACTGAGAGAGAATAAAATAAAAGAATATATACTATCTCTTTTTTTTTTTCTAAGAAACTAATAGATATATACTTAATATATCATAATAAAAATAAAATAAAAAATAAATATGTAATGGCTACTTGCTAATTGTTTCAACTTACTATGGTGTTATACATTCTCAAAAAAAAAAAAAATGTCGTTATATATATATATATATATATAGTTGTTTTTGAAATACCAAGTCAGCGTCTAGTTGGTGTTTCATGGTCCAATTAAAACTTGACACCTGTATAAAATGACAGGTCAAGATACTAGCTCACTTAAATTAAAAGCATTGTTATTAATACCGTTTCGGACCCCGTTTCGGTTTGTCCAGTGGAATGGAATATTTCGGTACCGGTCGATTTTGGCGTATCGTTTCAGAGTGTTTCGAGGTTCTTAAAAAATAATTTATATATATTCTTGTTGAACATAAAATTGTCAATTCTAATAAATAAATAACTAAATATCAAATAATACAAATCATTTAGTCTTAACTCTTAAGTTTTAAACATCAATATAACATCACACAATAAGAAGATTTACAAGACAATAACTAAATATCAAAAAATACAAGATTTACTCCTCCTCATCATCATCCATGAGAGAATGATCAAATTCATCATCAAAAGAACTCCCAAGAACTACTAGCACCCATTGGACCTTTACTCTTTTTTTCTTTTCTTTTTTAATAATAGGCCAAATCCAGTACTAGCCGAAATTGGCCGGAATTGACCAGAATGGCTAGAATGGCTCAGAACGGCCCGGAATTTGACCCGAGGTGGAACATGGAGTATTCCAATACCGGTTTGCATACCGGTACGAAAAATTCTAGCTGAAACAAAACGGAATCAATAACAATATTTAAAAGTATAAAAATGCCCTTGAAAATTTTCAAACTCCCGCCCCATTAACACGCTTTACACTTTTGTAAAATCAAAAGATTATCTTCTCCTTCTTTCTCTATTTCTCTCTAGCACAGCAGCACACACCAGCCCCTTGCACCTCCATGTACTCTCTCTCTCAACTCCAAAGCTTGACAGCCACTGCTTAGCATTGCCATTGGAAATAGAGACACACTGCTAAACATTACCAGTTCCTACGAGAACGGCCTTTGTCTCGTCGAAAAACGCCCAAAACTATCTCTTCTTCCCATTATTTCCAAATTCCAACCTCTGACGTCGGAAGTTTTCTTGCGCTACCAACAACTAACATTGCAAGAAGGTCTTCTCTCCCTTTGTTTTTTTTTTATTATAAATTTTTCTGTTTATAGAGATGTGTTTTGTTTTTTTAAAAATTGAATTATACATGTTTGATAAAATGCTTCAGTGAGGATGGCTGCACTAATAATATAGTAATAGTTTTTCATTATTATTATAAATCGTTTCCAGGTTGTCCATTATTACCAATCTTTGTTTTTCTCTCCAAAAAAAAGTCTTTGTTGAGTGTACATGATGACCAGAGAGTTGATAATCCAAAAGACTTGGGAGTTAGGCCTAGTGGCGGAGAGAGCTGCTTGGACTTGCTGAAGACTTTAGAATGCGACAAGAATTTGGAGATACACCACTAAACATTACTAGTGTCGTAAGAATTGCCCGTCACCATCATGAGTTCTGCTCGTCTGCTAATTATATGTAGTTTTCCAATTGGGTTAGTACGTTTTTGTTGAATTCCAATATACTTTATTGGGGCTAGATTCTTTTCTTTGATAAATTTTGACCACCAAGTTTGAGAATTTGGTGTTTATTTATTTGGTCAAGTTGTTTTTTATGTTGGACACATTCAATTGCAACCAAAAAAAGAGGAAGGGAATTTGCTAAATTCAATTGGGTAGGATAGTTTGCCTAGTTATCTCTGTTTGATTAATTGCATAAAATTTTGATGGCTATGAATGCTTGATTTAACCCTTTTGTTTGATTTAAATGAATTATCAGAGCAATACAGTCTTATCTTGGCATTTTTTGTTTATTTATTTGATACTATATTTGTTCGATATCTCGTTCACATTATTCACAAGAAACACCCTTAAAGCATAGCAACATAGCAACCCCAAGGTCTCAAATAGTTTGTAATTACAACAAAAACTTAATCCAAACCAGCTAAATTGCACAATATAACCTTTCTACTCTCCACACTAGCTTGTGAATATATATATATATATATTTATTCTTGCGATGATTAGTTTCAACACAACACAATTTCATACTTGAATTGAACTCTTCTGCAAACATTAGTTTAAGCACAACTTTAATGTGTGCTTTTGTTTATTGTTTTTTTCCCCCCCTAATATTGTTCTTTTTTTTAGGGCCTTACAAAAAAAATTCTGAAGTATGATGGATAGCTTTTTGGATGGTACTTGGGGCAACATATTGCACAGCCAATAGACAACATTTTGGACTACTTTGGACCGCATGCATAGTGGAGGAACATTTTGGACAATATCTTTTATTTGACAATTTTTTAAATAGCACAATTTGGACGATTAATTGTATAGCTAAACACTAATTATAACCATTAATTTGGAAAAAAATTGTAACTAATGAAGTTACTCAAACATGATAGATTTTGTGTTTGTTTGAGTAGCTTCTAATTAAAAACTAATTATATGTAAATGATGAAATTTTTTAATGCAATAGTACAGTTTATTCTTATATTGTAGATTCTATATGTGCATGGTATGGCTATTCAACGCTAATGACAGTTATGTATGGTGGTTGAATTGCAATGCTAGATTGTTTGAGCTGAAATGGAGCGGAGGAATGCTAGATTCCTCAAAGACCAAGAAAACTTTAAATCCATCTCCAAGACTACTGATCCATTATGCTAATATGAATACTCATCAAGGATTTTTTTCTAATCCCTTAACTTGGTATTATTATGAACCAAACAAGACATTAAGTATATGAAAGAAGAACAATTTGCACATCTTTTAATTAGATCAAGTATAAATTATAGATGCTCGTTACAAGTTTCTTCCTTTTCTTTCAAGGGTAGATAACAATAAAACTGCACACTACAACTACATACATTATAACTTAGATTGTTCAAACACATACATTCATCAATCACAAAACTGATCAAAATTGAACTAAACTCTTCAATGTCAATATTAACCAAAGTCCCATGTGTCTTATAACAAATTTCTTCCATTAACTCTGTGTCAACCTCATCATGCTTATCAATTAACTCTTCAAAATTGCTTCATAAATCTATGGTATTGTCTCTTCATCGCCTACAATATTTTTTAATGAGCTCTATCTTGCAACCAAACCATTCGAATAGTATTAAATTGTAATTACTCAAGACAAAAAATAAAGCATCTTGAGTAAATGGAAAATATATATATATATATATATATATCTTTTTGGATGGGAACAAATAAGATTATTGAAAGAAAGCTATTATCCATTTAGCCTAATGTAGATAGTATACCCTATAATAACAATTCATAATCCTCAATCTTGCACATAATCCCATGGGCTAAAAATGTATCTTAATTTGTATCAAGATACTCTGGTGACAACCTAACATAACCCTGAGGGGTTGAGGTTCCAACTACAATTTGGTGGACAACCCAAAAAATACTTGGAACAAAGCCCAAGAGTTGCAAATATGATATTTCAAAATTTCTAGCTAGCTTAGCTTGAATTCCACAAGCTATAAGGCTTAGATTTGAAGAACTAAATAATAAATATAACGAAAACTGAAAAAAAGAAAGAAATAGATCTGAAATTTTATTTCCATGTGAAACAACATAAACTCTTAGTTACACCACATTTGAATAAATTCCTTAAGCACTTTGTCTTCAGTTAATTAGTATTTAACTTGAAAAACCAAAAATGAGTTTAAACCACCATAAGATTCAAGCGAGGAGAAAATACCAACAAGAATTAAAAGAGGAAAAAAGACTATTGAGGCAATGCTCAATAAATCACATAAGGCAATGACAAAAGAATTACAAATGGTGGACCCAAAGATATTGATGCTTGAAGGTTGCATCTAGCTATTCACCATAAGATAGATGTGTAGTTCAGATTGTTTACCATCTCATTAGACAAATTTAGAAGGCCATAAGAGATACCAAATAGGTATTTTTGTATTCTGCCATTTGGCTATTCACCATAAAACAAATTTGTAGTCCAAATCGTGTAACAACTCAACTAATAAACAAAGAAAAAGCTTTATTTTACATGGAGGTGCTAAGTAGTGGCTGTCAAGCTTTGGAGTTGAGAGAGAGAGAGAGAATACATGGAGGTGTAAGGGGCTGGTGTGTGCAGTTGTGCTAGAGAGAAATAGAGAAAGAAAGAGAAGATAATCTTTTGATTTTACAAGTGAAAGCGTGCTAAAGGGGCAGGAGTTCGACAATTTAATAGGGCATTTCTGTAATTTTAATTTAAGTGAAGTAGTATCCTGACTTGTCAATTTTATACAGGTGTCAAGTTTCTATTAGACCATGAAAAACCAATTAGATGCTGACTTGGTATTCCAAAAACAACATATACTTTCTCGTGCTTCACGTGCAAGACAGTGCCCTTAATCTTGCAATCATTAAACGGAATATCATAAGTTGGTTCGGCTAAATAATTATTTATTTATTTAAAAGGTTGGCTAAATGATTGATTATTTATTGTTGTATATTTTTTCATTTCAATTTCAAACACTCTACACTGAGAGAGAATAAAAGAAAAGAATATATACTCTCTTTTTTTTCTTGAGAAACTAATAGATATATACTGGATATATCATAATAAAAATAAAATAAAAAATAAATATGTAATGGCCACTTGCTAATTGTCACTAACTTACTATGCTGTTATACATTCTCAAAAAAAAAAAAAAAAAATTGTTGTATATATATATATATATAGTTGAGTTTAAGTTATACCTAGTGTGGCTCTAAACGATATTACACCACTTAATAACTTATTATTAGATACAAATTTTGAAAAATCTATTATTGGATTATATTATATTCATATATTCTTCATTCTTGCAAAATTTCACGGTAATTAAAGATCACTAGTCATGTTATCAATCAATTGTTTAAATTCAAGTTTTTGTAGTTTAAAATAATTCATAAAAGATGAGTTTATGAATCACATGATAAATAATATCCAATTGGCATGCATGCATGTTTTAAGCACATATAAAACATATAATTCAACGATGAAATTCTTAAAATATGAATTCAATTACAAGTTATTGAGTAATGTAACATTGCTTAGAGTTACACCTAGTGTAACTTTAAGTAATGTTACATAATTCGATATTTTTTAATTGGATGCAAATTTTGACAAATGCACCGTTGAATTACATTATTTTTGTATATTCTCTAGGCTTTCAAAATTTCAAGATGATAAAAAATCAATAACCATATCATCAGTCAATTGTTTAAATTCAAGTTTTTATAATTTAAAATAATACATAGAAAATGAGATTATGGATTAAATGATAAATAATATCTGATTCTCATAAAATTTGGCATGCATGTTAGAAATATATAAACCATGTAATTCAACGGTGAAATTTTCAAAATATAAATCCAGTAGCAAATGGGTGGTGTAACATTGCTTATATATAGTTATGCCATATGTAATATATATATATATATATATATATATTGGTTCTTTTCTTTTCACATTGTAAATTTGGTTTATTGATTGATCAAGAGACAAATAGTAAATACAAAACGAGAGTAATAATTTTCATTTCCCCAAATCTATTTTTCCCTTTCCCTTGTAAGTGTTGATCATGAATTGCAAATATTCCAAAATTTTTAGAAAGAAGAGAGGACCAATGTAACGGTATGGCTCAGGCTAACCATATTTATTTGTGTCTTCTTTTATTTTTATGAATTTTAAATTTAATTTTTTAAGGCCAAAAACAATTTTTTTTTTAAAAGCCCATTTTTCCAAAGTTGGAAATACAAAGTTTTGAAAGGACAAAATCTTCTGGGCACTCTGCGTCTCTGCCACCAGAACCGGTGAACTAGCCGTATCTTAAAGAAAAGTACCAGTCAATAGCAAATAATTAACTAGTTTGTGTTTGTGATTTTTGTCTCTTATTCATGGCTTCTTCTTATACAGTGACCTGAACGGTGGAGAGTGTGTAGCTGTAGAGAAGAAGAAGAGTTTAGAGAGAAAGTTGTTTAGGTTTAGTTTTTAGAGAGAGAAGAGTTGAATTTAGGGAATTTAATGTGGGGGCAAGTAACTCATTAATTTTTAGACTAAATATTAATGATATGGCATTTGTGTGTTTTTCATCCTTAGATCTTATGAAGATCTATAGATATAAAAAAGTGTAACTTTTGTGAAGTTACATTAAATGCAACTTGAACTCATCTCATATATATATATATATATATTGCAATTTTGTTAAGGGGCAACTAACTACTTTAGTTCTCTCAAAAAAACTTAAATGGGTGATTAAATGAAGGGACATATAATATAACTCATCTTAGTCTATGTTTAACATCTTACATGGTCTCGTTTGCATTCATAGCTTGAAAATATTACTTGTCAATGTATATTTAGGGGAGGGGAGGGCTTTTCTTTCATCTCAATTTTGCCCCAAACAGATATACGAGACCTATCTATTGTAAATGAGAGTGTAAACAGCCATAAAAATGCATACCATTTTTTCGTCTTTTTCTAATTGAAATAAACTTGTTTGATCCTGCATAAGACTCAAATTTGTGTTTTTATTGGTATTCACACCTTTTATTAGAACAATAATGTATAATGTGAGTACCATACACTTCGATACACACTTTGCTATAATTGTTTTATATGGTAGATAGATAACTAGCTATTTGGGCTCACTATTTACACTATTTTATTATTTACCATTTACAATTTTGAAGGTGGTTAGGATACAATTTTGAAGTACATTTTTATATTTTAAACATTTTTATATTAATTTATTTTAAAATCAAATTACTTGCTTCAATCTACATATTTTCATCAACTATTCATTTGGTTTTATTTAACTACTTATTTTTGTTTTCTTTTATTTTTATTTATGGAGAAATTTCAAAATTCCATAATAAATAATTGATTTATTTATTTTGTTATTAATATTGATTAATATTTTTTAAATTAATTTTTCTTTCAATCTTGCCCTTAGAACTAAAATTTTGGCTTTGCCACTATGCAGATTATGAAGTTTATTGGTGGATCAAGCTAAAGCTTTATAGTATGATTATATATCTTATGCATTGTTTCAACTTTCAACACTCTATAATAAGATAATTTTTTATGCCTTGTATAATAAGCTAGTGTTTTTTTTTTTTTTTAATAAAAACTAAAAAACTGTCTTTATAAACACGTGGAGATCATATCACTTCCACATTACAAAAGACATAATCTAAAATTGGCATCTTACCCATTTTTTTATATAGTCATTAATACACATTCATTTATATATATTGCATATATGAAATTGCTTCATTACCTTAATTATTAAAAAGATATCACATTTGATGCATGAATGAGGCACAACTTGTGTCAATGAGGTCTACACAATCATCCCCAAAAATCCAATGGTTATGACTATGAGTGAATCAATATTTCATAATGCAAATAAGATAAGCTGTCTCTCATCCAAAACAGAGAATCACATAGATTCCCCAACCAACTCACCCTAATAAATTCTCTATATTGCATTACAACAACACTATCCTCTGCTGAGATTTCATAATATCCTATATTGATAAGCATACAATTGTTGTGAGAGCACCCCCATTAATGACAAAATCCCTTCTCAACCCTCATATTTACAGCTCAAACTTTTTGAAAAAAGCCCCATTGTTAGCCCAAATTCAGCATGAATTGCAATGTGTGCACCCAACACAAACCATTAAGTGCTCATTAATATCTCCAACCAGGATATACAAGAGCAAAATCTTCTTGTATTAACCTACAATCTCTTGCAGCTTTATATGTAGCATAGTCTGCTTGGGGCAAGAAAGTATACACAAAAAAGAAAAAGGTTTCAACTTCCATATTGTTTCTTGTTATTGTTCGCCTTTTCTATTGGTCATGACTAGAAAGAAGGTCAAGCTTGCATACATCACTAATGACTCTACTAGAAAAGCTACCTTCAAGAAAAGGAAAAAGGGGCTGTTCAAGAAAGTAAGTGAGCTGAGCACTCTATGTGGCATTATCTAATGCCTTCTTCCCTTGATTTAGGAAAAAAAAAAATTTTCTTAAAGAATCATAATTTAGCAATTTCCATTATGTACATGTTTGGTGTTTTCATACCACGATGACACAGGTTTCTTTTGTGCGTTAATTATAAGTTCAATGTACTTAAAATAATGTTCAACTGTTGTTTATCATAATTATGATATTCAGTCTTATGTTGGTTCTTAAATTTGTCAATATATTTCTATTCAATCATATAATTTGAATGACCATCTAAGGTATTCAATGGTCTTTCTTAGTTGTTTAAAACTAAATTAAACAAAATAAAAACTAGACAAGATATGCACTTCTAAATTTTCCTTTAAATTTCTGTATGTAAATGTGCTTTATTTTTTACGTCGCATTATTTGGTTGCAAGTTGCAACTGCAATATTCGCAAAATTTTCATTCAAAGGTTATCCATTTGACAAATATAGAAATCTATTTCTCAATTCTAATATGGTATCAAAGCATTGGACACCCAGTTAACAAAAATATAATAATAATAAATAGTATCAAATGTAACTAATAGTATAATTAAGGAATTAAAATTAAGAGCCTTGTAAGATGTAGTTCAACGAATATCTTATAGTATTTCCAACGGAAACATTTAAAGTTCAAATCAAGAGAGTCAATTTTGTACAATATGCCGTTTTGGTTTGCCTAGAGGAATGAAATATTACCGGTGTACCGTTTTTGGATTTTTGCTATATATATATATATATGTGCGTATGTTTGTATTTATTTATGTAAGTATGGATATTAATTTTTAGGATAAATTACATATTTGATCCCTATCCTTTACACTAGATTTCAATTTAGTCCTTAACATTTCAATTGTATCAAGTTGGTCCCTAATCTTTCAATGTTGTATCAATATAGTCATTGCCGTTATCTATTAAATGGAAAAGTCTGATGTGTCAAACGGTCTAAATTAAAAAAAAAAAAATTGCCACATCATTTGCCACTTGGACTAACACATCAGTGTATTTCTTTTTTAATAGAACAAGTTTTTTTTTTTTTTTTTTGAGAAAACCCAAATCAAATCTTTTTAGTTTGATTCAGACCCATGTAAAACATTATCTCCCTAGAATCCAAAATATCTTCTCCTTCATTGCAACCCCTATAGTGCAACAATTCTCCCATCAAATCCTCATCAAGGAAAGCTGACTGTTAAGGCTGATCTTATTTTTGAAGAATACAGTACGGCCTCATCCATTATATGTCTAACTTCAAAAAATAATCTGAGACATTTTTTAAGGTTTAGTATTTTTAGTCCCCTTCGCTTACCACTTCTACCCCTAAATCAATGTAGGTGAGCCTAATGTTGAAGATAAAGATATGATTGCAAAATCATCACTGAAAAAAAAGTATCTGATCACATACGTGAAAATCCAAAATCTTATAATTAAAAGCTGAACAAAATTGGGGCTCTTTATCTCCTTGTACCCAAAAATCTGTAATGTAGGGAATTCAACTGAAATTCCAACTTGTGAGAAACAAAAATAGAGAAAACACACGTCGAAGAAAAACAATTACACGCATAAGACCGTATTTACGTGGTTCGGCAATTTGTTTATGTCCATGGAGTTGCAGGGATTTCAATATTTTAGGAAAAAAAATATGAAGTGCGGCTATAGTGTTTTTAATAATGCAACAAAACACTTGATAATATTTTCCTTTCCCGAAAATAACATTTTCAAAAAATAGGCTATTTTTCCGAAAATATTTTACGAGAACCAAACACAGCCTAAATAATCTCTTCTCTACCTCAAATCCATCTCTCTCTCACTCTCTCCCTTTGACTCCCAGATCCTTACCTTCAACCCACCCCTCTCAACCACCGATCCTCCTCATTAAAGAGGGCAATTTTTACCTGATCCGCGGGTACCCAGTTCAATCCGACCCTAATGGACCAAATTTTACCCAGCCCGATAAAAAATAGGGTCAGATATGGAGTTTAAAAAAAAAAAAAACTCGAAGCGGGTCAAAAACCTGGTCCAGGTTTTTGATTAAACCCGGACCCGGACCTGTTACTAGAATATTACTAAAACCCCTTATATGTGTGTGCCTATATATATATATATATATATATATATATGTATATAGCGAAAACAAACCCTAAATCCTTAACCCTCATTTCATCTCACGCCTCACTCATCCTCACTCAGCGCCTCACCGTCACACAGAAGCACACTCACAGTCACGCGCTTCTCTTCTTCTTCTTCTTCTTCTTCGAAAATCCCCTAGCCTGATAAGTCCAAGAAACCGCTCCCCAGCCCACTAAGCTACCCGAAAAGTAACTAAGCTGTGAGTGTTTATAATTAATGTTTGGTAGGTTTCTTTGTTTTAGCTTTTAATTAATGTTTCTGGGTATTTGTTCTATGTGCAGGGATGAGATTGTTGCTCGGTTGCTGCGATTGAAGGGTTCCTCATCCTCTGTTACCAACATTGGCCCCAAAATTGAGTGTTTAACTGATAGGTAAATTTTTAATTTTTGATTTTGGGTTTCGTTTGGTTTCTAAGAAAGTAAAATTTTGGTTGGGAAATGACTACGTTTTGGTTGGAATGGCTGATTCTTTAGCTGTCTCATCACAGCATAAGCACTTCTAGTTACCTGGTTTCTAAAACTTAGAGAAGGTAGAAAATTTAGAAGTAAAATGAAGGTTCTACTAGAAATTGTGTTTTATCGGTCTCTTTGCTGACATTCTATAGAAATGGATTGTATTTATCTGTCTACGTTAGCATCCTCTTTTTCATGTATACGACTTTGTCATTTTGTTCTCTAGAGAAAGAATACCTTTTGGTAGTTGTGTTTGTGATTGGAGGCTTAGCTTGCTCTGGGTCTATGTTTTTATATGGGAAAGTTTTGGGAGTAATTTGATTGAGTAGATTTTTAAAAAAAAAAAAAATTGGGTTTTGTTAATTTGGTGATAATTGATTGAGAGTTTTGATTTCTAGTAAGACTTTGAACACTGGCTGTGATGGACGCTCATGATGTTGTTAATGATGCTTTTATGCGTTGGGTTTTTGGAAATAGTGCCATCAGAGAATTAATTTGAGTTTTGTAGTCTCAAAGTTGCAACTTTGTGGGAAATTTGGAAACTGTTTACTCTTATTGAAGTAATTTCATTAAGTTTATTAATCCCTCGTTCGGAGATATTTTGATATTTGTATCTTTTTGATTTGTGCACGTGCACACACACACAGATAGAGATCTTGTGGTTCACTGCTGTTGTTTCCATAGTCGAATTGTTGAGAGGAAATCTGGGCAAAGGCTTAACATTGCCTTGATGCACATCCATAAAGCATACGGCTATATCAAATATATCTTATACATAATACACCAAATATATGAATTCTTCCTCTTATTGTGTGTGAGTTTCACAGCTATAAAACACGTGTAAAAAGGAGGTTACATGTATGATGCATGGAAGAGTTGTAAGACAGATCACACATGCATATTCATGAGACAATTTTTTTTATACTAAATTTTTAGCATGGTTACTTCAAAGAGAAGGGTAAAGGGTAAATGGGTCTCTTTAATATTGTGAAGTACGAGTGGAATTTCATGCATGACTCACCCGCACTAATCTTTTACAGAGAAAGTATAGGTGAGGCTTATCTCCCCCAGTAAAGTAGCAGACTCTAATGTGAAAAAAGAAAAGGTATTGGGGTTTATGTGTCTGTATTCCATAGTCCATACACATGTTTCTTTATAGGGTTCAGGGAAAGGGAAAGTAAAAAAACTTGGATCCCAATCTGGATTCTTTAAGGGGGTATTCTTTCTTTGGTAGTCGTGCATTTAGTTATGGTTTTAGTTTTGGGTTTTGGTTAAAAGGATGGTTGTAATTAGAGTGAGCCAACATTTGGAGTAAGGTTTCAACTTTCAAGGCATGCAAGGCTCATTAACCGTTAGTATGAAATTGAGTAAAAGAAAAAGCAAAAAAAGTAGAATTTCCCATTGGGTTAGTGGAGCCTTAAGGCTTTACCCTTCTTGGAATGCACAGGAATCTGCTTTCAATACACTGGTTGGACCCAAGGAAAGTATTTGGTACATTTTTATGGACAGTGGGGCTGAGATGTATATACTATATATGGATCTAGTTGTTATTTGAAACCTAAAGTTGAAGAAAATGAATAAGTTTTTGAATGAGAGCAACCTCTTTCCCTGGGTGAACTACTCATTTCTCCAAGTCAAATTGACTTTGGTTTATGCTTTATTTAACTACTCAATCTTAGTGATTAGATCTCCTGAGCAGGAAATTGGATCGAAACAAACTCATGTTAGAATAATGAGTAAAATGATCAAATTCACTATTTCTTAATAGTTTTTAAGCTTTTATATCAGTGATAATTTATCATGATATAAAAAAATGGGCTCAAACTATTAATTTCATGTTTCTTAACAGGTTAGGCTAGTAATTTATTAGTTGAAAACTATGAATACTGTTTCAAACTGATATGATAATGATTAATTGCACTATTTGTTAATAGTTTAATTTTTTTGATATAAATGGTAATATATCATGATATCAAAACAAGTGATCTTAACTCTTAAATAATTAAATCCATGGTTTCTTGAAGTGTTAAGCTAGCAATTTATTAGCTAAAACTATGAATAATGTTTGAAACTAATATGTACACCTATAGTATTAAAAAGGAAAGTACCTGGAGCTATATAGGCGTAAGATCTTGCAATTGCAGACATGCACTCTGATGTTCCTGTATCTTGTAAGAACTTGGCAAGTCCAAAATCTGCTACATGAGCCTCGAAATTAGAGTTAAGTAAAATGTTATTGGACTTGACATCACTTCCAATCTACATCTTAGCGTTTTATATCAAATAGAATGCTTGATGTATATATATAAAATTCTGATTTTTGTTTTTGAACTCACTATCTTTGTGGAGGCTACCAAACTTTGCTGTGAGGATGAAGATTTTCTGTTCAGTGTCATTACTCTTATTCACACTTTATTCTTTCAATGATTTCTATTAACTTATAAGATGGTATACAAAAGACCATTTCATGGATTCCCATACACATTCTTCTATCTTCAAATTAAAAAGTTAGAATTCAGTCAAGACCTTCAAGTTCATGCCTGTATAACCTGTGGGGACTGCTTCCTAGTTTTTGTTGTCAGCCATGGTTTTGTTAAAGGGAGATTGGTTTGTGATAATTTGTTGTAGGCACGACTTGATTCAAAAAATTAGATAGACTAAGAAGGTGAAAACTGGAAACTTGGTTTGTAGATTTTAAAGTTGATATGAATAGAGCTTATGAATGACTTAGCTAGGACTTCATTTTGGCTGTGCTGGAAAAATTGAATTGTAGTTGTCATTAAATCAACTTGATTTAGTAGTGCATCTGTACAGTTTCTTATCAGATTCCATTAAATGGTTCATTGGTTAAAATTCTTTTCCCTCAATGTGGCTTAAGGCAAGGGGTCCGCTTTCACCTTTATCCTTTGTCTTTGGCCTTATTGGAGTGACAATTTCGAGGTATGATTAAAGGAGTATGGATTGCAAGAAATCTGGACCCAATTTCTCATCTCATGTTTGCAGATGATTGCATTTTTTTGGTGAGGCACTAATGATATGCAAGATAATGTTTTGAAAAGTTAGTGGTATTGTGACCTTTCTGGAAAGATAGTAATTTTGACAAATCTGAGGTGTTTTTCAGTCCTAACACTCCTGAGCAGGGTATAAACCCTGTGTTAGCTCTTTTTAAGGTGAAAATAAGTTGATGGACTTGGTAAGTATTTGGGTCTAACTTAGATACGGGTTAGAAAAAGACATCATTTCCTGAATTATTTTTTTGTTTGAACAATTGAGTAAATGTCTCCCGCTTTTGTTTTTGCTTTTGTTTGTTGGGTGAAAGTGAGTTTCTTTGGAAGGTAGGTCTTGTAGTTTGGCAATTAGAGTTGCATTTGTGTGTTTCCATTAGGTCTTTAGTATGTTATGCTATTTTTGCAATCTCTTGTCCACATTTCTCCAACCTGGTTAGGGGCCTAATTGATTTGTGGAACTAACATTTAATATTCTCTGCAAAAGCAGAATTGGACTGTTACTTATCCACTGTGATTGAGCTGTGTTTTATTGTCTATTGGTAGAATGCTTGTGATTATAAATTGAAAATTTGAGAAAATTTAATAGTACAATAATAATATCCCTTGTACACTCCCTGTGTACTAGGGTGTTCCATTTTTTGAGATCAATAAAATTTTTACTTATCAAAAAAAAAATTTAATAGTACAATAAAGGAAAGCAACGAAAGAGATTTCTTGATTGAATTTTGATCCTTTCAACTATATACATCCTGGAAAAGATAAAAGCTGGGAGGCTGAGAATTTAAGTATTTGGGAAATTGGAGTATAAAGTTTGTGTGGATGTCCATTGTGAATAAATTTGTATTGGGAAAAGTGCTTATGAAATTTAAACGAGAAAAACAGTCCATTCTAGGACAGGAGAAAGATATATGTTTGCTGGATGCATTTTTATACTTTGTACCATCAAGAAACTTGAAAAGATTAAAGATTGAAGAATACTGAAGCTTTTGGGGGTGGACTTTGAATCTACCACTAACCTTTTGATTTTGTGGGGATGACTTTGTTCCTGTGTCTCGCTTCAGCTTTTACGCTTTGAGTTTCTTTTAGTTTGGCATAGATTAACAATTATGTCTTTCTTATCATTATTCACACAGATTTTCAACTCACTATAGCTATGCTGGTGAAGCACTTATAACCCCACTCTTTTTTATGGGGGCTAAGAACCAAGAACAAAAATACTTACAACAAACTAAATCTGGTTAACCACTTAACTCTGCTTGGTGCTAATAAAATAGTAATTCTGGAATCATATGATGACAGTTCTGCTGTGAAGTCTCAAATGTTGACAAATGGTCTCCAATGAGATGGCTCAAGCTCAGTAAACAGAAAATGAAAGATTGATTTTTTCCCCATTTTTGGCAGAATGGAGCAGTTGAAATTAAGGAAAAAAAAGTGGCCAGATTATTATTTTCTATCTGGGTTCATACTTTTAATCTTCCCAACATGAGAAGCAAATATGGAAAAAAGAGAGTTTTACATGGGTGATTAGATAAATCTTGTCCTAATTTATAATTTATTACTAAAAATAATTCAATATAAGAACACAAACCTCTCCCAAATAGTAATTTTTTTTCTTCATGGTACTAACAATGATTAGGAATAAAACATACCATGATAACTTCTAGAAATAGAAGCTGTTGTAGTTTGCTTAATTGGGGTAGGTTGCAAACTTACATTTTTTGAAGAAAATTTTGTTTTACAGTAGCAGGTCATTTATGTATGAATTGAATCCTTAAAAAGTGGACTTGCTTTTTATTTTAAATTAATGGGCACATTGACTGAAACCACATTTGTTTGACTGGATGAATCATTTGATATGTGAAATATAAAATATCCAATGAATTAATGAGATTACTCAAAAGAAAATCTAATGGTATTTGTCAGCAACTAATTAGTATTAAAACGTAGTGATATAGATTTCATCAAATAGCAATTATCAGTACGATATCACTGCAATATTAATGATGCCATTCCTTAGCCCTTATTAGCCAGTAGCCTCCTAGAACTAAAATATAATTTATATTCCCACTCCAGGTTTACCTCGACCAAACCAATTAAATTTCAACCTGGTCAAGCTTGTGTTTAATTAAATAAAATGAAAAATTGAAGAATCAATTGCCTTGTTCTACACTGCTACTCTGGTAAGACCATTCACTATCACACTCACATTGTGTAGGTCCCACATATAGTACATATGATATATGTGATCCTTTTTTCTTTAAGAAAATAAAAGTGGGGGGGGGGGGGGTGAGCATCATGGAGAGCCTTTAAAGTTTACATTTTTGTTAATAATAATTGTCTCTCTAACAAGTTTTCAACAAGAAGATATCAAGATAAGACCAAAACACTAGTCCACCAAACCATCAAACTCAGGAGATGGCAGTGTAGCTCTTAGTTGTTTATGTTGGATCACTTTTTTGTTTTACATTTTTATATAGTTTTTTTTTTTTTTTTTTTGTCTCTTCCCTGTCTATCTCTCATCTATATGTGAAAGGAGCAACATGCAATTGGTGTTCAAAGTCTCAACTCTCAAGTCTCAAGGACAAGTTCAATTCAATATATTTTGAGGCATAAAACAGTAGCTTTAAGTGGGATTTTTTTTATTATAAATTTAGATGTCAATTAAATATACATCTGGACAGGTATGCTAGCCCAATAAAAATATATTAATTAATTATTTAATGCTATTATTATTATTATTGAATTATAATTTTGGTTTGTGGATGCTTATAGAATTGAAGAACAAGGACCAACGAACCGTGGTGATCATATCAGTATCGGTAGCTTTTGAGGTTCTTCTGTTGGTATCAATCAGCTGGTTGTTGATTTGGAAAAGGACCTTCCACAGAAGCAAAGGTAAGTACATGAACACTTCTTTTATTCTCTATGTCCTCTAATTGTTTAATAAAACATCTAGTTTTTTTTTTTTTTTTTTTTTTGGTGCTAATAAAATATCTAGTTATTTATTGATTTTTTTTTTCTTCTAATATTTATTTATATGATTTGAGAAATTTTTTTAGTTGACAAAACTTATGGTATTCCACACCAACAGTTGAGTCGATAAATTTTTATTTAAATCAATAACATCATCATTTTATTATTTGCCATTCATAATTTATTATGTTACCAGTTATAAAATATTTTTTGAGTTTTTTTTTTTTTTTAAATTTTAAATTTTTTTTTTTTTTTTTTTTTTTTTACTTTGGAATTAATATTGGTTGAATTTTTATGATTGAAGGCCAATAGAATAGATTATGGGGTAAGTGTGAGAATGTTGAATGTGGTGTTATGGTCCACATTATCTTTAGGCCTATAGCAATTTAATGAGCTTCTGTTCCATTTATTACTCACCCTATTAATGAAGCCCAAGAGCTAACTTCATTTCTATGAAGTGGCGTTATGTAATTTGCTAAAAACGCAAATTAGGGGTATAATGGTTGTATTAACGTAAAAAAACATCAGCTACTGTATGGAGGAGTGGTATATTTTCTTTTTTAGTTTTTACTATTTCTTATAACGACAACTAGTTTAACATGTTAGAGAAGGTGAGGATGGTAAATATACATAATTTAAGACCGTTAAGTGATAAAGAAGAAGAAAAAAACCATCAAATTCCAAAATAGGTAAAACGATGTGCTCAGTTTAACCCCTCCTTGGGAACCAATCAAAATGGGTGAAATGTTCAAATCAGTTGTGTATATTGCAGTTGAGTCCAATTTCGTAGGGTATAGACTGTGTATAGGTTTGTTAAGGGCAACAAACACTACACATTCTCCATTATTTAGTGGGGTCCTATTGTGTCTAAACCATAATTTTTTTTAAAACTTTTTACACACACCACACCACACGTGGATTGGTTGATGATGGTGATGATGATAACCTATTTTGTACAAACAATAATCACGACAGCATGGATAAAATTTTAATCATTACTACTTAAAATGCATAATAATATTTTCGTACCTTTGCTTACAATACCAGCCATTGACAATATGGGCAATTATGTAACAAAAGTCATGGCAAAATAATATTAGGGTAAAAAAAATGTGTAGGGTTCAAAAACGGCTCTACAACTTAGTGTGTATGTTTGCATGTGTAGAATTGAAAGGGATGTTGAACTAAATTTATTCTAAGCCTTGAAATTAAAATAAAAAGTAGAATCACAGTTTAAATTAGGGTTTCATAAGTGAAAGCAGTCAAGAAGAGGGCCAACTATGCATATTCATCTTAATACAATTACACATCGGCTCAAAATGTAGACCCCCTCCCCCCATCGTTCCACTCGCAAGCAGTGTCCCTTGCCATTTCAGATAATTGTATGCAGATTGATTTGGTTAGTTGTGTTTGTGGGTTTGGCATATATATGTAGCACCCCCAACTATGTTGATGCTAGGGACTGTTCAACCATGGTCAATTTTTGCTTGGTCAATTTATTTTTGAATTTTACTAGTGTATAATATTGGCACACAATAACAATTAATGATTCTTGATGAGGTCAGCGGTGAGTTCAAATATGTAGTTGCGGAATTTTATTACGAA
Organism: Quercus variabilis; assembly: GCA_030445155.1. Classification (NCBI taxonomy): domain Eukaryota; kingdom Viridiplantae; phylum Streptophyta; class Magnoliopsida; order Fagales; family Fagaceae; genus Quercus; species Quercus variabilis. Next base: position 612,972 of record CP129447.1, read on the forward strand.
GTAAGATAAAAATACTCATATGTACGGGAGATATCGGGATGTTTTTGTTTAGAATACTTTTTTTCAGGTTAAATAATTTAATTTCTAGAGTTCTGAGTTCCTTCTTATCATTTCCCAGTGATTGTCATGGCCACATATAGAAGAATGTATCTTTTTATTTTTTTTCCTCATTCTTCTCTGTTTTTATGGCGTTGCTTTTGTCTCTTTTGGTTTATATCTCAAGTCAGGTTTCAAAATTTTGTACAAATAGTTTTGTTCTAATTCTTACAATTGGTACCTCTTCACTTACTTTGCTTTTTTTTTTTTCTTATACAATTTACTACGAATTTGATCCTAATGTTATTGTCACTCTTTTTCATGGTGTTGTTGGGTGTTTTTCATATGATGGATTGATGTTATTTTGTTGTAATATTTTGGTATGAACCTAGTGTTAGGGTTTCAAATTTTATTCTAAATGAATAATCTCAGCGTTAAGTACTAATTAGCAACGGTGTGTTTAGTGGTTACTGTCATCAGCTTATCACCCTCAATCTCATGGCCAAACTAAGGTGGTGAATAGGAGTTTGGAGCAGTATTTGAGAGCCTTTGTAGGTGACAGACTTGGGCTGCTTGGTTGTATTTGGCTGAGTTTTGGTTCAATTCCTATTACCATTCCTCTACTTAGATGACTCCATTTGAGGCTCTATTTGGTATTTCCCCTCCTAAGATCCTAGACTATGTCCTTGGTGCTACTCAGGTGGCTGCAGGCAGAACTGTTCTTCTCACTCTCCTCAAACGAAACTTGATTGCAGCTCAAGCTGGCTAGCACAGTTTTGATAAGACTTTTCAAGTTGGTAATTGGGTCTATCTTAGACTCCATCCTTACAGACAAATGTCCCTAAGCATCAAGGGCTTTAGCAAGCTGTCTCCCAGATATTTTGGGCCCTTCCAAATTCTGCAGAAACTTGGTCAGGTAGCCTATAACCTTAGAACTAGAACTATCACTGAGGTGTTGGTTCAATGGCAAGCCAGTCATAGGAGAATGCCACTTGGGAATCCCTTTACAAGCTTCAACTTCAGTTTCCCCACCTTGCGAGCAAGGTTCTTTAGAGGGAGAGGGGGTGTTCTATGATTGTAGTGTGATAGTGTACCTTGTGGACAAGGTTTTTAAAGGGGATGGAATGATAGATGTGGGAGGACGTTCGTCCTAGCTCCTAATCAGGTATTGTCCTTTTTGGAAATGGCGTTGCGCCTTAGTCCTCAAGGATTTGTTCAATCCCACATCGGGGAGAGACACCTCCCACCATGCCTTCTAAGCCTTTGGCCTAAGGATGAGTGTACCACTACTACACACCACTACCATGTGTAGTAGTGGTACACTCATTTTTAGGCCAAAGGCTTATAACGCATGAGTGGGAGGCGTTTCTCCTCGATGTGGGATTGGACAAATTTACCGGACAATGCCTGATCGTGTAGTAGTGGTACTCATTCTTAGGCCAAAGGCTTATAAGGCATGAGTGGGAGGTGTCTCTCCTCGATGTGGGATTGAACAAATCCTCGAGACTAAGGTTCAACGCTATTTCCAAAGAGGACAATACTTGATCGCCTTTTTGTGGGAGGACTTTCGTCTCGGCCCCCAATCAGGAATTGTTCTCTTTGGAAATGGCGTTGAGCTTTAGTCCTCAAGGATTTGTTCAATCCCACATCGGGGAGAGATGCCTCCCACCCATGCCTTATAAGCCTTTGGCCTAAGGATGAGTGTACCACTATTACACCTTAGCCGCCTACCTACTCATGTTCGTAGCTCGATCGGAGGTCAAGAGTGTGGTCTAGTGAAAAAACAGAAGTCATCCGTATCAAGTGATACGTGAACTCAGTAGTGCTTCGCCACTACTATGGCTAGCGGAAATAGCTTAATGGTAGAGCATAGCCTTGCCAAGGCTGAGGTTGAGGGTGTGTAGTAGTGGTATGCTCATCCTTAGGCCAAAGGCTTATAAGGCATGGGTGGGATGCATCTCTTCCCAATGTGGGATTGAACAAATCCTTGAGGACTAAGGCTCAACGCCATTTTCAAAGAGGACAATACCTAATTGGGGGTTGGGACAGAAGTCTTCCCACAAAAAGGCGCATTTTGGGGTTTAACGGAAAATCCCCACCTTCCCCCTTCGGACTGCCCATGAGGTCTTACGTGAAGGAGTGCTCTACCACAGCATACGAAGCCTAGATCTCATTCTTGCTCACTACACGTGTAATAATGGTACACTCATCCTTAGGCTAAAGGCTTATAAGGCATGGGTGGGAGGCGTCTTTCTTCGATGTGAGATTAAACAAATCTTTGAGGACTAAGGCTCAACGCCATTTCCAAAGATGACAATACCTAATTGAGGGCTGAGACGAAAGTCCTCCCACAATAGAGTTTGGCTACTGTGTTGTTATCAGTTAAAGTACTGAGTTGGAAGTTAGAATTTGGCCGTTGCATTGATGGGTGGATTATTTACTTACTTGAGGAAGTTGTATTGTTGATTGGTTAGTTAATTAGTTAGAAAGGACTAAAATTGTTTGTATAACAAAATGTTAGCAATTGTACTCCTATAAGGGATCAGTATTGTAATTGAGATATAGATGAAATAACATGATACTTCTACTTTGTTTCTCTAATTCTCTTCTTTCTCTATCTCTCTCTAATCTTCTCTAAGAGGCCTAGTTCCCTCGAAGAACTACTATAACTAATCTTGTGTCTTGATAGAATTATTGGGTTCCTATCATGGCAATTGTCGATTATGTTGAAATTCACGTGAATCAAGTACTGTGTAATAAATATGTATTTGTGTGATGCAACCATCTTTGAAGTGTGTCAAGTAGTGAGAGAGAGAGAGAGAGTTTGTATCAAGAAGTTGGAATGAAAGATCAATATACGTCTCCACTGAAATCTTCAAAAAAAGAAAAAAAAATATAGAACAAATTTAAAAAGAAAGAAATTTCTCACCAAAACCTAACCCTAAATCCTTAAAACTCAAAAGCTTTAAACCAGATTTTACTATTCCCCAAGAATTTAATTTTTTTTTTGATAAATAAACAAAATACATTGATTAAAATAAGAATTTCAAATAAATAAAAAAAGAGGGAAAAGAATTTTAAATTTTTTTTTAAGGAAAAGAACGCGTATTGCTAACTTTTTGGATGATGACATTGTTTTGCTGTACTGCAGCTCTTTTAGACATAGCATGGCAGGCACCTAAGAAAGAAACAACACTTAATATGATGATAATATTCTATTGGACGCAAAGGGGGAAAATCTAAGAAAGAAAACTACCTGCTACTAAATTAAGAATGACCAATGCATTAGTGTCAACTGCCTTGAGCTTGTTGTAGGTTACATGTTTATCTTTAGGCTCATCTCGTTTAGAAACCTTCTCCTTTAAAACCCTCTCTGCAGTATTGGGTAGTAGCTTTGCCTCTAAGCAACGCATTAACCCACTTGGAAGTGATTCTATCCAGAGTTTCACTTTTGTACACTGCAAGCGACGTCCAAGGCATGCCATACGGTCAGCACACCGATTTAGTTCTCTATAACGGTGTACAACATCAAATTTGAGTCCACTCTTTTGTACTATGGACTCAATATTGTTGAAATAAAGAATTAGTATTGGAGGGACCTTGCGCTTGCTCAAAAAAATCCAAGGAATCTTTACAATTCTCAACGATTACCAAACTCTGATATTTGTATTTTTCTTTCAGTTGGTTTGCTAAGTCAACTGCATTGAGGATTGCGAGAGCCTCAGCCTTTTTTGCCTCTGTAGCTATAATTGCTTGGTAGGCACAGAACAAGAACTTATGTCCTTGTGTGACAATGAATCCAATCCCAGTAGATCTACTATTTTTATCGAAACCTTTTCCACCAAGTTGCCCAGCATGCCCAGAAACTCTAGCATAAGCAATTGACCCGTCTACATTTAAAATAACTCGGTCATCTCCAAAGTCAGAGGGTAAACGACTGGTCTTCTTGTCAACTCTACTCCTAAAGGAATAAGAAGAAGTCGATGTCCCCTCAAAACAACCTGGATGAAACAGCTTCGCATGGTAAAAATACCTAGACACAAGGTTAAGTTTCATCTAGGTTGTTTTGAGGGGACATCGACTTCTTCTTATTCCTTTAGGTGTAGAGTTGACAAGCAGACCAATTGTTTACCCTCTGACTTTGGAGATGACCTAGTTATTTTAAATGTGGATGCGTCAGTTGCTCATGCTGGAGTTTTTGGGCATGCTGGGCAACTTGCTGGGAAAGGTTTCGATAAAAGTAGTAGATTTGCTGGGATTGGATTCATTGCCACGCAAGGGCATAAGTTTTTGTTCTGTGGCTGCCAAGCAGTTATAGCTACAAAGGCAAAAAAGGCTGAAGCTCTCACAATCCTCAATGTAGTTGACTTCACAAACCAACTGAAAGAAAAATACAAATATCAGAGTTCAGTTATTGTTGGGGATTGTAGAGATTCCATGGATTTTTTTATGGGTAAGCACAAGGTCCCTCCAATACTACGTCTTTATTTCAACAATATTGAGTTCATGGTAGAGAGGAGTGGATTCAAATTTGATGCTGTACATTGTTATAGAGAACTGAATTGGTTTGGTGATCGTATGGCATGCCTTGGTCGTCCCTTGCAGATTACGAAAGTGAAACTCTGGACAGAATCACTTCCAAGAGGGTTAAAGCGTTGCTTAGAGGCGGAGCTACTACCCAATACTGCAGAGAGGGTTTTAAAGGAGAAAGTTTCTAAAGGAGATGAGCCTAAAGAAGAACATGTAACTTACAACAAGCTCAAGGCACTTGACACTAATGCATTGGTCATTCTTAGTTTAGTAGTAGGTAGTTTTCTTTCTTAGTTTTTCCCCTTTGCCTCCAATTGAATATGATCATCATATTAAGTGTTGTTTCTTTCTTAGGTGCCTGCCATGCTATGTCAAAGGGAGCTGTAGTGAAGTTCACCTTCTTGATACGGCAAGACAATGTCATCATCCAAAAAGTTAGTAGTATGTGTCCTTTTCCTTAACAAAAAAACTTTTGAAATTCTTGTTCCCTCTTTTTTATTTATTTGAAATTCTTGTTTTAATTAACGTATTTTGTTACTTCTCAAAATTTTTTTTTAAAATTCATGGGGAATAGTAAAATCTGGTTTAAAGCTTTTGGGTTTTGAGGGTTTAGGGTTAGGTTTTGGTGGGAAAAAGAACGGAAAATAATAGATATTACAGGGTTTTCGGGACTAGGATTAGTAGGGTTTTAGGATCAAAACAGAGGTGGAAGTCAAGATTTGGGCGGTTGTTCCTTAGCTGTGAATATTAATCCATGAATAGTAAAATAAAGAAAAAAATAACTTTCTAGGTCAGTGTAGTCAAAAGTGCCCTTAAGGCGCCAAGGCCTTGTATCGCTCGAGGTGATGAAGCCTAAAAAAGGTGCTAGCCCAAGTGAAACAAGGCGCCAGATTCTAAATAGGGTTATTTTACCTAGGCAAGAACTAAGGTGCTATTGCCAACCCCTCTTATTAGACTGACATTAATTTTTTGGCTTTAATTAATGTGACCTTTTAACTTTTTAGACCGATTAATTTCACAATTTTCACTTGGGTGCTATTGCCAACCCCTCTTTTATTAAAGCAATTATGTATGACACTTGAATAATATTGGCTCCTTGCTGTCTACATAACACATCTAATTTTTTTTAATTGCAGTTTTGATGAAGTATGCGATGCTAGGGAAAAAGTTGTATAGTAGGTGTATGTTAAATTTAAAAAACAATTGTTATGGTGAATTTTTTTTAAGATGGTCTGAATCTTTTCTCTTATTTTTTAGTCTTGAAAATTTCTGGGTATTTCAAAACCTTGATCTATACAAGGAAAAGTTTAAGCAGTTGAGGGGACAAGTTAGTTACTTTAAGACTACTTTAAGGGCTGATAGAAATTTCTTTCTTTTTAAATTTTTTCTATATATATATATATATATATTTGAAGATTTCAGTGGAGACGAATATTGATCTTCGTTCCAACTTCCCAGTACAAACTCTCTCTCTCTCACTAATTGCATCACACAAATTCATATTTATTACACAGTACTTGATACATGTGAATTTTAACATCATCGACAATTGCCATGATAGAAACCCAATAGTTATAGTTCTATCAAGACACAAGATTAGTTATAGCAGTTCTTCAAGGGAACTAGGCCTCCTAGAGAAGATTAGAGATAGAGAAAGAAGAGAATTAGAGAATTGCATTCTTTTATTTTTATTTTTTATAAGTAATTGCATTCTATTAAAACAGAAATGTGTATACAGGAAGTATACAAAACTTAAAACAGTGAAGTGAAAAATAAAAAGAGAATGAGAAAAGATCCAAGCTGTGATATTAATGGCATAGACACAAGTCTAGGAACTCCATCAAAGAAAATGTTGAAAGAGAAATTAAAACAGTGCACCACACAAATTTGTTTTCCACCTGTTGCCCATTTAGTAATGGGAACCAAACCATGCTTACTGAAACCACATTTCCTTATTTGGATGTTTGGCAAGCCATTTGACCGTGAAAATGGTGGTCTTGAGCTCCATTTCAAAAACTCAACTTTGGTGATTTAAATATTACTAATGCAATTACACCCCTTTTTCCAAAACTGTCTTCTTTTTTTCAAGACCCCAAATTTAGCTCTTTTAATCTGATCACATTTTTTTATATAAAAAAATTTTCCTTTTTGGTAACTTACTCCTCATATAGCAGTTTTGATAAGAGCTAATCAAACACAAAATTATTAAAACTGCACTTTTTAAAAGATTTTACCAAACTATCTCAACGTTTTCAAACAATCCATTTTCATTCAGCAATTATCAAATCCATAACTATTTTAGAGAGCACAATTTCAAATAGCTCTACGAATCTCACCTCCAATGTACGTGCACTATAAAAACTATAAAAAGACCACATAGTAATGGGAACCAATCTGCGGGTTGTGCACTACTAACAACGTGCAACATGCCGTAGTAGGGCCAGCATAAGATCCCATGGTAGTTGTCTGAAGCTCAAATATAGAAGTTCAATGAACCAAGTAGAGAAAATCTAAATGCTCAAGCATTTTGGCTAACTATGCACAATATGCTGTATATGCAATTGTTCCATAAAGCAATTCTTATTATGTATTGGATGCCACTTGACTGATTCAAGCAAGACCATCAGAAAATGTTCAAACATACAAAAAAGAAGAAGGCATGGTATCCAGGTTTCTCCCCACCCCCAACAACCACCCCCCCCCTTCTTATGGAGTATAGGTCAACAACTAAAAACTTTGAGAATTCAACAGCAGAAGAAATAGTTGTAAAATGACAAGACACGAAGACAAAGTGGAACATTGTTAAATAAGTAATGTACCTAGTGGGCAATCATCCCCAGGGAGCTTACAGTCAGGACAACAGCCATCAAAGGCCATCCTACAAATCCCACATTTTTCATCCTGGGCATGCCAAGTCCAAGAAGCAACAGCATGCCATCTACCATTAATACAAAGTTAAAGAATTATGACTCCATAGGAACGTGTTTTTTTTTTTTAAAAAAAAAAAATGACATTAGTAGTATATTATTCTTCTCTTTATTCTCTTTTTTGGTTTTCAGCAAAAATCATTCTGGAGTCAGAACAGACATTATGTGTGGTTTTGTTCTGCAAAGTTATGAAGTGTGAGTTACGACTGAATAAAAAGAATGAGTAATGTAAAGATGGAACAAAAACCTAAAAGAAAGAAAGAGAATTGACAACTTGACAACAATAACATGTCCTATGTACAATAATTGTGCGGAATAAACCACAACCCCTCTTCATGGGATGGTACTTATGATTCCAAATTCTACTTGGCTAACACAAACCGTATCTTAATTTATTGACCAGTGAATTGTGTAGCATTAACCATTATGTTGCTTGCAAATGGTTAACTCAAGAATATTCAGCAGCTTAATTATCTAAAATTTCTCTAGCATAGATTTAGTAAAGCCAAACCAAAGAATGTCATATGATATTTGAAAATTCCAGATCACAGGAACTAAAGTTGTTTAAATTTTAATTATTATGTTTCTTCATGATTGCAAATGGTCGACTTTTTATAGCTTGGTGATACCAATAGCAAATTAGATGCCATTAATATGCCGATTTTTTCATTGTTGAAGTTCTTAAGCAGTAACTTGAACTCATGCTTTCTCTCACTACATTCCTCTTCTTCTGTGTTCTTAAGAATACATTGGAGAGTTCCACACTGGTTAATTTAAATGTATATCTTGACATTTTTATAAGCTTTAGCTAGGAAGCTTCTTGGTTCCTGTAACAATATACTAAATGACAAGATTGATCTAATTAGGCCATGATGGTTAGCCCAATAAGGTTGTTGCATGCACCCAAAGATGCCCAAACTCATGCATATTGATCAAGTTCAAGCAGTATTGAAACTTGACCCCAATGACTACTTTAAGCATATTGCTGTCGTAATTTTCTGGAAAAAGAATATATCTCTCCACAACAGCTAAAGATCGTGTTAATTAGGAGAGTGTAAAGCCAGTTAACCAAAATTATCCAAAAATGACGAGAATGAATAGAGCTCGAAGAGACTACATGTAACTTGGTAAGTTCTCTGTAATATTGTGGAAAATAAAAAAGCTTAAATACAAACAAATATTCATCTTATTTATTTCAAAACGATTTTGATTGACTAACTGGAAGCAAGAGTACTAAAGAATATTACAGTAGGAAACCAGAAACATAGACATTTGATCAAGCCTTTTCATTTTCAGCTTGATAAACTGTGACAGATTGGTGTCCACCCATAGTTTGGCTTTCAGAAGCCACGAGATTGTTTTTGTGGTTTGTGTGGATTCTTTCGATGTAAACCCCAGCCTTTATATCAACCTTGCGGTTAGCTACGTAATGGCTCTTGTCAGAATCACTTGGATATATCTTGGTTGTACTCTTTGCATCATCATATGAATCATCTTCTCTCCGAGGCTTCCTAGCCTTGAAGATGCTGGAGAAAGAGAAAGATGGAGATTTTCTCTGCTTGTTGTAGGTCATGACTCTAGCTTGCATACATTACTAATGACTCTGCCAGAAAAGCTACTTTCCATGCTCTTTGGTGGAGATGAGATGATGTTGCCATTTGGAGATAACAGTCACGATGCTCTTTGGTCTAATGCGTTCTTCCCTTGAATTTTTTTTCTTTCTTAAAGAATCATAATTAAGTAATTTACCTTGGTACTTGTTTGATGTTTTCATGCACAATGACACAAGCTTCTTTTGTACGTAATTATAAGTTCAATGTACTTACATAATGTTCAATTGTTGTTTATCATAATTATGATATTCAGTCTTATGTTGGTTCTTAAAATTTTCAATATATTTTTATTCAATCATATAATTTGAATGACCATCTAAGGTATTAGGCGTTCTTTCTTAGTTGTTTAAAACTAAATTAAACAAAATAAAAACTAGACAAGAGATACACTTTGAAATCTTCTTCCGAATTTCTGCATGTAAATGTGCTTTATTTTTTAGGTCGTGTTATATTTGGTTGCAACTACAATATTTTGTAAATTTTCGTTCAAGGTTTATTTATTTGACAAATATAGAAATATATATACTTTCTCAATTCCAATACGGTATCAAACTGTTAAACACTCAGTTAACAATATATATATATATATATATATATATATTAATAGGTAAAGTTTAGAGAAACCTCAATTAGAATTTGAAATTAGAATTCAATTTTGTGCCATGTGTCTAAATTTATGTGGAGATCACACCATAATTATCCATTTAAGTTTATGCCATGCGTCCACGTAAGTTGTTTAATCTTCATTCCTAGTGAGTTAATAAGTACAAAATACAAAGAATCTAATATGAATAAACTATAAAATAAATAAATTAAGAAAAATAATCACATATACTCAATAAAAATCACTGCACGTTCTATTTTTTATTATTAAAAATTAGAAAAAAAAAAGATCATAAGTAGTATTAAATTTAGATAAGAATTTTAATATGTGACTAATTATGTGTATTTTTTTAAAATAATTTGACTAATTATTTATATTTTTATGATAAAAATTGTGTTTAATTTTAAATGTATCTACATGTATGCATATATTACATGCTATTTTTTTAATAAATTGAGTAATTATTTATATTTTTAAAATAAAAATTGTGTTTAATTTTAAATGCATCAATGTGTTTGCATGGGTTACACGCTTAGCATCTCCAAACTGCACTGCCAGCATAATCACTTCCCAGTAAGTTCTCTCTCCAACTTTTCATATATATTGGGAAGTGGGAACATGAAAGAAAATAAATTGACATTGCATTTTTTTTTTTAGTTAGTTTTGAGATTAAGGATTAGAATTAGATGGTGGGTTTTTTTAGCTGTGATTTATGGGTTCTTTTAATCTGGGTCTTGTTTTTTTTGTAAAGTTGTGATTTTTTTTCAAAAAAAAAAAAAAAAAAATCATTCTCATGGTGGTGATTTATACTAAGACCCAATTAATTGTTGATGGGTATATTGTTTTTGCTCGGTATTATGCGTTGGATTATTTATTTGTTTATTTTTGAACTTGAGTAGAATTTAATGCTTCTTCATTGTTGAACTTGAAAGGCACTATGAATACCTTTATCCAACTTAAGTTGGACATATTGGTGATATATATGGACAATTTAGAGATTTGCTTTATTATTATTTTTAAATAGGGTATTGCAAGGAAGATTAGGCATATCAAAATTTGTTATTGATTCTTTCTAAAAAAACAATCTATTAGTGATTAGAATAATTCATTATTACAAAATTTGCATCAGTGTGAAGTTCTAAATTTATATAGCACTTTAGTGTGTTCATTTGTAGTTAGATGACATTTATATCTATATATTACTAAAATCTGAAGCGTATCGTTTAATGTTGCTGCTCTTACGTTGCGCCACATCAGCTGTCACGTCATTTTTTATTTTTATTTTTATTTTTTAATATAATTTGTCCTATAATTTTAAAATGGTTTTTACAATTGTCAACCTCATAAATGCAGCCCATTACTTATTTATTTATTTTCACTATCATTCTATAATAAATCTATATAATTAATTCAGTTCACCTTTTATTTATTTAGTTTCACTATTAAGCCCAACCCAAATCCTTTTCAGTTTAGCTTTAAGATTTTGTGTGAGCATTTTCAGCTTAAAGGAGGAAGGGGGAAAAAAAAAAAAAAAACTTTGAAGCCTTTCAATCTTTAGGGTTTTTATTTATTTATTTATTTTTTATAATTATTTTTAACATTTATTTTTTTAATATTTACATTTCTCCAACCTTTTTTTTTTCTCTTACCATTTCATCTCCCCATTACTTCTTCAATCTTTCTCCTTCCCTTACTTTTTCATCTCCCCACTACCCTCTACATTAATATCATTCTTCCTCTTTCCCTTCATCTTTCTTTATTTTTGTTTCTTCTTAATTATACTTTCTTACTATAAATTTGTCACTATCTTTTCTATTCTATGCATAATTTTTCCTCACAAAAAAAAAAAAAAATGTTATCTCTCTCTCCCTCTCTCTCTCTAAATTTTTTGGTGGATTTTTTTTTATTTTTTTTATTTTAAAATTTTCTTGCATCTCTACTTTAGGTTGATACTTTTTTATATTCTTTAAAACTCTATTTTGGGTTAATGCGATTTAGTTTTGTTTTTTAAATTGTTGTTGTTGTTGTTGTTTTGTTTTTTTGTTTTTTTTATTTTATTTTATTATTTTAATTTTTAATTTTATTCTTTTTTATCGTTAAATGTTATCCTATTACATTCTGAAGCGTAGCATTTAATGTTGCTGCTCTTACGTTGCGTCACATCAGCTGTCACGTCATTTTTTTTTTATTTTTTATTTTTAATATAATTTGTCCTACAATTTTAAAATGGTTTTTACAATTTTCAACCTCATAAATGCAGCCCATTACTTATTTATTTACTTTCACTATCATCCTATAATAAATCTGTATAATTAATTCAGTCCACCTCTTATTTATTTAGTTTCACTATTAAGCTCAACCCAAATCCTTTTCAGTTTAGCTTTAGGATTTTGTGTGAGCATTTTCAGCTTAAAGGAGGAAGGAGAAAAAAAAAAAAAAAAAACTTTGAAGCCTTTCAATCTTTAGGGTTTTTATTTATTTATTTATTTTTTATAATTATTTTTAACATTTATTTTTTTAATATTTACACTTCTCCAACCTTTTTTTTTTTCTTTCTTACCATTTCATTTCCCCACTACTTCTTCAATCTTTCTCCCTCCCTTACTTTTTCATCTCCCCACTACCCTCTATATTAATATCATTCTTCCTCTTTCCCTTCATCTTCCTTTATTTTTGTTTCTTCTTAATCATACTCTCTTACTATAAATTTGTCACTATCTCTTCTATTTTATGCATAATTTTTCTTCACAAAAAAAAAAAAAAGGTTATCTCCCTCTCCCTCTCTCTCTCTAAATTTTTTGGTGGATTTTTTATTTTATTTTAAATTTTTCTTGCATCTCTACTTTAGGTTGATACTTTTTTATATTCTTTAAAACTCTATTTTGGGTTAATGCGATTTAGTTTTGTTTTTTAAATTGTTGTTGTTGTTATTGTTTATTTATTTATTTATTTATTTTATTTTATTTTTATTTTTATTTTTAATTTTATTCTTTTTTATCGTTAAATGTTATCCTATTGCATTCTAGAGAATTAAATATAGCATATAAAAATATAATATTATTCTATTACATAGCATGATTTGGATAATTTAGTATTTATTCTATTACATAGCATGATTTTTTATAGTGCTCAATCTAGATGTTAAGCTATGAGACTTTATTAATTTTTTTATTTATTTTCTAATCCTTTATGGTGGACAAAGTATTCTTAATAGTTATATTAGAAATACTCTATAATGCCATTCATTTAAAGAAAAGTAAATGTTAGCCAAACGAAATTAATTGGATAGGTGAAAAATTTTAACTTTTGTAATTTTATTTTAATTATTATTATTTTATAACAATGCATGTATAGAAATTTAAATCTTAGATTTTGCTAATAATTTTTTTTTTTTGATAATATGTTTTGGGTTTTTTACAAAGAAAATAACCTTAATAGATTATTAAAAACAAAATTTTATCATAATATTGGTTCAATTAATTATTGTTAAGTTTTATTAATTTTTTTAGTTTACGTTTTTTTTTGGTGTTTTGGATTGTTCTTATATTACGTTTATGATTGTTCCTAAAATAAATAAAAGGAGAAATTACACTTTTTCCACATGTGATTTGTTCAAAAAACACTTTACCCACCTGTAGTTTAAAAAATGACACTTTACTCACCTATGGTTTGATTTGTTAACAAAACGTTATCCACCTCTAACCCTGCCGTTACTCTAACACCAATTCACTCAAAAAAAAAAAAAAAAAAAAACAATAGCAATTGAATCAAAACTCTTTCCTTTGAGAAACCATAACAGAGCATGACTCGCAATTTCATAACAGAGCATATCTTGTAGTTTCCAAACCAACCTTTACACACACACAAACGTTGACCCAAGAAAATGTATAGCACATATAACAGCACAAGTTCTTTTTTCGTTCTTGGCAGGAAAAAAAAAAAATCATTAACAGGCTACACATTGAGATAACATCAGTCATTGATCTGCTCTGTTTTTGTACATGTATGAAAAGTCAGCAAAGGTTGTAAATATGAGAAAGCACCTTAGATATAGAATTAGATGGTGAAGCACGACAATACGTGGTGGGTGGAGCACAAATATTGGATCAAAACTCCAATGAGAAGTCAGCGAAAATATATAGCACAGAGCAAAAAATCATGTATAGCACAGACCCAATTTCTCAAAAATATCTTCAAAAACGTAATCTGCGAAAAATAAGCTACAAATCTTCAAAAAAACTTAAAAATAAATCAAGAAAATAAATCAAGATTACAGTAGAAATCTACCAGCAATTAAAAAAAAAAAAAAAAAAAAATCTACCAGCAATTTTTGAAAAAGAAATCAAGAACCTTAATTATCAAAAACTTACCTGTGGTTTAAATCAAGAGAGAAAATCTTCAAGATCCTTCACAAGGGCTTTGATCAGGCTGCCAACTTCTCTTGATGCTGAGAGTTTTAAGTTTTTGTCTTGATGAAGTGGATCGCAATTTGGAATAGGGAGTGTACATGTACAGGGAATTTTTTTTTTTTTTTTTTTTCAAAGGAAAGAGTTTTGATTCAATTGCTATTGTTTTTTTGAGTGAATTGGTGTTAAGAGTAATGGTAGGGTTAGAGGTGGGTGATGTTTTGCTAACGGATCAAATCACAGGTGGGCAAAGTGCCATTTTTTAAACCTTACATGGGTAAAGTGTTTTTTAGACAAACCACAGATAGATAAAATGTAATTTCCCTTAAATAAAAATATAATTATGAAATACATTACTCATTATTAGATTAGTTTAAATTGTAAATTTTTTGTTAATAAAACCACCATAAAAATAATTATCACGCGCAACGCGCGGGTTCGCGGCTAGTTAGTTTTAATGATGGAGAGTCTCTATTGGAGACCTCTCAAAGTTGAAAAGGTAGATTTTGCTGTGCACAAGTTATGTAGCATTAGTGGAATTCTTACATTTTTTTTTTTTTTTTGGTTGGTTGTGAAACTGCTAGTATTAATCTAGGTTGGTTGTGATGTAGCTTGTTTGAAAGCTACAGTATGATCTAAAGACCATGGGTGTGATTTCTTGTTGCGTTGATAATAGGCAGTTTGACATGGGTAGTAAACAATAGGTACTAAAGACAGATGTCTTTCAGTGTGTCATTAAATATTCATACTATGCTTTGTTTGACTGCATTTTTGTGGTAATGTGCTCTCGATTTGTATTAATAGTTGAAATTGATTGCAATTAAGCCTTGTAATGTAGGCTTGATAGTTCATGTACAGGCAAAATTGGTTGTTTCTTTGCGAAGTTCAGTCTTTATATGAGCCTTGATGTCCTTCGTACCAAACCAAAAGAAATCATGTTGCACTCGATGAACAGTCAGTCTACAAATAACCAAAATGGCCCCCAAGTGGACTGTTATGAGCATGTGAAGGACCAAAGACTATAATGGAGAACCGGAACTAAGGAACACCTTACCTTTATAAAGTAGCAGATCATTTTGAGGAGAGAAATGGGAAGTATGAGGACTGTTGGCTGCCACATCATTAAGTAACTGCCGATACTTAGAATCAGATTTGTAACTATCCTTTAGCAGATCTAACCACGTAGGACAAGGAAAGGAAATCAAGTATAGCTGAGTATCTTGTTTGTTTTCAGTCCAAGGTAAAGGATTTGGGGAAGAAGTAGAGTCCTCCAATCTCCTAGAAAGAGCATCTGCAGCCTTGTTTTCTTTACCCTTTTTGTACTCAACAAGAAAAGAATACCCCAAAAGCTTTGTTATCCATTTTTGTTGAGGAGGTGTGCCCACCCTCTGATCTAGAATATATTTCAAGCTCTGTTGGTCAGTTTTGATGATAAAATGATTTCCCACCAGATATGGTCTCCATCTCTTCACTGTAGTGATCAAGGCCAAAAATTCCTTGTCATAGGTAGACAAGTGTAAGCTTCTTCCTTTAAGAGTTAGACTGTGGAAAGCCAATGGTCTGTGACCCTGCATCAGAACAGCTCCAATACCAATACCAGAGACATCACATTCCACCACAAAAGGTTTAGAAAAATCGGGAAGAGCTAGTACAGGGGGGGTTTGAAACAGCTTGTTTGAGAGCCTCAAAAGCTAATTTTGCTTGTGCAGACCATTGAAAGGCATCTTTCTTGAGTAATGCAGTCAAAGGTGCTACAATGATACCATAATTTTGTATGAACTTCCTATAGTAACCAGTCAGTCCCAAAAACCCCCCTTAAGGCTTTAACTGTCACAGGTATAGGCCATTGTTGCATAGCTTCAGTTTTTTTAGGATATGTTCTGGCTCCTTGGTCAGAAATGAGATGTCCTAAGTATTCAACCTCTCCACAACCAAAAATACACCTGCCTTTCTTAGCGTACAACTGATTAGAAAGTAGAACTGTTAACACAGCCCTTAAGTGAACAACATGATCCCCAAATTCTTACTGAATGCTAAGATATCATGAAAGAAAACTAAAAAAAACTTTCTCAAATAAGGTTTAAAGATGTGACTCATCAAGGACAAAAATAGAAGTACCACAAAGTTCATCTAACAGTTCATCTATAACTGGAATGGGGTACTTGTCTTTAACAATGGCTTTATTTAGAGATTGATAATCAATACGTATTCGCCAACTACCATTTGCCTTTCTAACCAATAAGACAGGTGAGGAAAATGGACTTTGACTCACTCTAATGGAACCAACCTCAACTAAGTCATGAAAAATTATTTCTATTTCAGTTTTTAGATAAAAGGGGCATCTGTATGGCCTTTCATAGATTGATGGAGAGCCCTCCTCCAAAACAATCTGATGCTGATGACCTCTTAGTGGTGGAAGACCAACTTGAACTTCAAAGACTTTTGTAAATTCTGATAATAGGTCATCAATGGCTGGATATTGCTGCACAGATGGTAATGGAGGGGTGCAAGAAATAATCTACAACGCTAATCCCTTTTTGACAGTAGGCTTGAAGAATTGATCCCCATCATGAAGGACAGGAACAGAGGGTTTTAAGTCTCGTAGTAAAACCGATTTGCGTAGGTGGTCAAATTGCATAGTGAGCTTCTTGAAATCCCACTGGATCAGTCCCAATGAATAAAGCCATTGAGTCCCCAACACAACATCACAGCCACCCAAGGATAAGACATTTAAATCAACCTGAAAAAAATGACCTTGAATCTTGAATTGAACTCCATGAGAAGCTCCTTCAGTCTGAAGAACAGCCCCATTAGCCACTTTCACTTCAAAACAATCCTGAGTTGATATTGGCAATTGCAAGAGCCTCCAAATTGAACTATCCAGAAAATGGTGGGTGCTGCCACTGTCAATCAAAATCACCATGTCTTGATGATTAACTCTTCCCCACACTCTCATAGTACCTAGTGATGGACTACCCAACAATTCATGGAGTAATTTCTGCAATTCCTTCAAGACTTTTTCCCTCCTCATGCTGCTGCAACTAAGTGAGAGTCATGTTCATCAATCACTTTCTCTAATTGTATGTCTTGCACATCATTATACGCATACCCTCCATACCCTCCATAAAAAAAAATCCTTGGAGTCTTGCATTTATGTCCCAAATGCCATTTATCTTCCCAATAGTAACACAACCCCTTTTTCCTTCTCTCTTCCATTTGAGAAGGGGAAATCTTCTGGATAGGTAGTTTTGTACCTTTAGACTCATTCTTGATCATTGGTGGAGGACCAAGAACTGAGGTTTTGATCCCATCACTCCAAGGTTTGGTGCTTCTTCTGCTAGTCACCAGATATTCTTCTTGGATTTTAGCAAGTCCAAATGCAGCACTCAGGTTCTATGGATTCAACATCCTAACAGGTAATTTAATTTTATCTTGAAGGCCACTCGAGAAACAACTCAATTGTGCCTCCCTGACAGTTCCTTAATTTGATTTGATAGAGCTTCAAACTGGCCTTTAAAGACAGCCACACTGCCCACTTGTCTTAGTCTTGTCAAGGTTTCCATTAGATCATCATAGGCTGTTATTGCAAATCTGACATGTAAGGCCCTAACAAAAGCTTCCCAACTGGTGAACTGACCAGATTCCTCTACCTCCTGAAACCAAACAAGAGCATCCTCCTCCATATGATAAGAAGCTAAAAGAATTTTTTGGTTAGGGGGGTGCTATACAATTGGAAAATTGATGAGCCTTATAGACCCAACCAGATGGATTTTCCCCTTTGAACCTCGGAAATTCCAACTTCACAGGAATTGTTGTCAAAACTGAAGTATTGTGTTTTTTCATCTATATCTCATTTACAAACCTGATCCCTTACTTATAGGAGTACAATTGGTACATTCTGTTATACAAACAGTTTCAATCCTTTCTTACTAACTAACCAATCAACAATACAACTGCCTCAAGTAACTAACTTGTCCACCCATCAATGCAGCAGCCAAACTCTAGCTTCCAACTTTGTTGCATTACTTCAAGCTTCTCTAGGTCACTTGCATCTACCTTTTTCTTGATCACTTGCGTCTATCTCCTATGTTGCTCACTGGAAAACTTGTACCTTATGACAAAGTTAGTAGAGTACTCATGCGTAGGACATAAGGGCTTTGATATTGCTTTCAAAGAAAAATCAGTGCAATCTTTGGACAAATCTGCTGGAATTTGAGGCAATTCTATAGGCTGGTCAGGTTTTGTTTTGGTAGCTTCTGTTGCTACACCAGAATTTTCAGGTTCTATTTCTTTTCCTACAATGACTTTTGGCTTCAATCCTTTAAATTTATTCATCCTGGCTAAGGTCATAGGTTTCAAAACAACCTCCTCCTTACCAACCATTAGAGTAGGTGTTTTCTTTTCCATTATGTTGGACATTGTGATCAAATAACCAAGGTCAACCAAGAAAAATGCATCTCACAAACCATAAAAGAAAGCTTCGTAGCTTTTAAATTTTGAAAACATTAATCGTCCTAATAGAAATCAATACAACTCTCTAAATAGAAGTAACTTCAGTTATTTGTGTGTAAAAAGAGGCTTTCTCTCTTGGGGGCTGCGGCTGATAAAATTAGAGGTGTTTTGGTTTGGTTCTTTGATATTTGTAGGTTGCAAATTGGGATAGTGAGAAAGATCTTGGTCTTGGCTTTGTGGTTTGGTGATTTGCTCTCTTTTGACGTGTTGCAACTTTTAGATTTGATTTATGACTCTCTCTTTTGGTTTGTGCACAATTCTTATTTGGTATTTATGATTAAGACTATATATGATGGTGGTTGTAGCTCTTGAACACATGATCTCAACCACCACCTTAATTGCTGTTATGATAAGAAGGCGCTATAGAGTTAATGTAGATATCATCAACATTGTAGAATATAAAAAAAGCTTGAGAGAGCAACAAGGTGGTACGTGGAAGTAGAATCCTTTCCACATTGGGCAATAGTAAGATATCAACATCATCAATCAACAATGACAAAAACAAAAGGTCACAAGCAGCCAAAACGGTAGTTTCACCAATTTGAGAAACAAACGAGCTTTACCAACATCCACCCTCCCCTCTAAAAGAAGAACATGACATATTTTGTACTAATAATTTTACTATTGTGATTATCAAACACCTCAATTATTTGGTGTGTATTTAAGGTTTTCAAAGATTTCTAAAGTAGATTTTCAAGAAAGAAGCTTCTCGTTTCTCATAACAGGATGTAATATAGTATAGTGATTGAAAACTGATGCTTCCAGATTAAAGATTTGCCCCACCTTAGATTAACCAATAAACAACAAATATGTCTCAATGAATTTCTCTCTTATTCTTTGAACTGCCATTCCCAACGGCACATGGGGCAATGTGCTTGAGAGCTCTGTGAATTCACCCATTTAAGGATGCAATGGAGATGGAATGCATGGTTGCCTGCACCCCAAATTGCCATATCATAGGATCAAAACAAACATCATTATTTCCTGCCC
This sequence comes from Quercus variabilis, assembly GCA_030445155.1. NCBI lineage: Eukaryota > Viridiplantae > Streptophyta > Magnoliopsida > Fagales > Fagaceae > Quercus > Quercus variabilis. The sequence goes on from CP129447.1 coordinate 632,590, forward strand.
TAAGATTTTAGCAACTACTACAAGAAGATTCAATTGTTTCTTTTCCTTGATAAGTATAAGAATTTATTTAAGCACAAAGGTAAACAGGAAGAATACATACAAGAGGAACAAATGAAAGGGGGGAAAAGAATGCAATCTTTCACTAATATAAAAAATAACTAACTACTTTTAAGGACATACAATATCAAATCAAGGAAATTATGAAGAAAACTCTCAACTCCTAGTTGAAAAACTACATCATGAATGTGATTCTCTACCTCTGAAATATTGCTACTTGACATGACTCAGAGGGATTTTTATTTTTATTTTCCTATATCTCAATGACAAAAACACACCAGAAAAGAAAAGATGAATTCTTCATGCCTCTGTGAACTCCACCGAGATTTAAAAGAGAAAAAAAAAAAAAAATCACTATGTCGCAGTGTGTTAATATAAATATACTACGAACCAAGTTCAACAAAAGTAAGTATTAGATACATGTGATAGTTTTACTTCATGAGATGCCATATGTATTGGGGGGAAGAACATGGGCTCAGCCAGATTTTGTTAGAAACTAGAGACAATCATAGTTGTAAGCCTCAGTTTGAAGTCATTTTAACTATCTAAAATAACTTAAGATACTAAGCTTGGGCAGAGGTTTATATATCCTAAGAAGCTCTTTACTTATAAATGGCTCTCAAAAGGGATAGGCTTCTATGAATGTTGAGAAGCTCCAATCTTCAATATGTATCACTGTAACTATTTTCATTAAGCAATTATCAAAACCATAACTATTTTAGAGAGCACAATTTCATATAGCTCTACGAAACTCACCTCCAATGTACGTGCACTATAAAAACTATAAAAAGACCACATAGTAATGGGAACCAATCTGGGGGTTGTGCACTACTAACAATGTGCAACATGCCATAGTAGGGTCAGCATAAGATCCCATTGTAGTTGTCTGAAGCTCATATATAGGAAGTTCAATGAACCAAGTAGAGAAAATCTAAATGCTCAAGCATTTAGGCTAACTATGCACTATATATTGTATATGCAATTGTTCCATAAAGCAATTCTTATTATGTATTGGATGCCACTTGACTGATTCAAGCAAGACCATCAGAAAATGTTCAAACATACAAAAAAGAAGGCATGGTATCCATGTTTTTTTTTTTTATTTTTTATTTTTAAATTATAAATTATAGGTCAACAACTAAAAACTTTGGGAATTCAACTGCAGAAGAAATAGCTGTTAAATGGCAAGGCATGAAGACAAAGTGGAACATTGATAAATAAGTAATGTACTTAGTGGGCAATCACCCCCAGGGAGCTTACAATCAGGACAACAGCCATCAAAGGCCATCCTACAAATCTCACATGTTTCATCCTGGGCATTCCAAGTCCAAGAAGCAACAGCAAGCTATCTACCATTAATAGAAAGTTAAAGAATTATGACTCTGTAGGAACATGTTTTTTTTTTTTTTTTAAAAACGAACTTAATGTTCGCACTGATGGAATTGCATAAAGGTTTCCAAAATATGATAATTCTGAACAATCTTTAAAATAACAGAAATATTTTATCCAACCTAAAAACTTCAAGTTACAATTGTTTACATTTACACATTAACACCTGAATCACATTATTAATTTTTTTTTTTTGATAAGTAAATAAATTTATTATAAGAGAAGCAATCCCAATACGCTAGCTAGCTGTGTACAGGACAGAGCAGGAAAAAAAAAAAAAACAGCTAGTAACTAAGAAATGTACGGTTCATTTAAGAAAATAATAAATATGAAAGAGATTGAATCAAGGGAAAACTGCTTCCATAAATTGCTCAAGATATATTATATCACCAACAAATGAACTTCAAGTTTATACCAATAAGGTAACAATCAATATAATAAGATATTTAGATCCCTTTGGAGAAGCTCCAATAACAACCATGTAAAATGGGATTGTCCTATTACTATCAAAGTACTAAAATTAATCACATGTGGAACGATCAAACCAACATATATGCCCAAAATGGGAATGAGCTAGGGTTATAAACTATAATATATAGCTTGTTAATAGAGTTGATAATAAGAAGGAAAAATATTAAATTTTATCCACAAATTTAAATTGATTTATAGCATCAAGGGGGCTTTTTGCAATATGATCACAATTCAATGGACCAAAAATTTTATAATATCTGGAATTGATACCGAATAAATGTGAACTTAATACACATAAATGAAGTCCAATCCAGGAAATTCAATAATCATAGAAGCCCGACAATTATCTACCATACTCGATGCAGAGGATTCATCTTACTCCAATAAACATTCAATAAAGCATACACTTTTTTATTTTTTTTTTGAGAAACAAGTCATTGAATATTATTAAGGTAAGCTAATAAGCATACATTCTAATAATAATAACTAGTCGCTAACTCGTGCGATGCATGGGAAAGCTATTGATAACTTCCCAATATGATGAAAAAAAAAAAAATCATATCTAATGAGAACCCAATGGTATACTATCAAGCCCACTATCATGCAATATGCAATGATACCGTTAAAGTAAAATATTATTTGATGATATCATATATACTATCAAGCCCACTTCTCAAATAAATAAAAAATAAAAAAAATCAAGGCTCCATTCCAAGTTAAAGGACAATTTGAGCTAGTTTTCTTTGCACCAAAAAAAAAAAAAAAAAAAAATGAAGTCGTTGATCCAAATTTCCAGATAAAAAATCCTAAGCTCTTTCATGAATGATGACCAAAAGGAAAAGACGATGCTTTAGAAGGTTTTTTTTTTTTTTTTTAGTGCCCTCTGTATCTCCTTGTCATCTCTTTCATCTTCTCTTTATTTTTATTTTCTTTTGCCCACAACAAGATCTATTGCCTTTCTTCTCCTCTTCTTCTATCAAATGCTTTGAAAGTTGAAAAATGGGAAAAGGGTTTGGTGGAGTTGGGACCGGAAAAGTTGAAAACAGAAAACTTCAATTGAGAGAGAGATTTAAGGCTTGCAGTTGAGGGAGAAACAATTAAGAAGATGAAAAGAAGCGTACCTCAAAGCAATGATTGGGTTTTTTGGATCATTGGAGATAGAGACCGGAATGAAAGAGAAGGAGGTTGCTTGCGTTGGTTTTTAGTTCACTAATAGTCGGGATTTTGTTTTTTGTTTTGGAGGAAGGAGAATGGGTGGAACTTTGTTTTGGAGGAAGGAGAAGGGAAACAGTGGATTTGGGGATTTGGAGAAGAGAAAGGGTCTGCATTTTGTTTGTCAAATGTGGAGGTCGGGGATTTGAAGAGCCGGTTTGGGCTTTGGCATAGCATCATGAAAGGGAAAGGCAGTGTCTTTGTGAAAGGGAAAGGTAGAGTCGGGTTTTAAAAAAGTTATATTACGTTTTTTTTTTTTTTTTTAATATTATGTTGATGTGGAAAACTGTAGGAGCTTCAAAAGCTTCAGTTATATATATATATATATATATAGATAGATTATACAACTATATATAACAACATCAATCATTCAATATGTGAAAACCATACAATGAAGCTTTTTTTAATATTATGTTGATGTGGAAAACTATAGGAACTTCAAAAGTTTTGGTTATATATATTTATATATATATATATATATAGATTATACAACTATATATAACAACATCAATCATTCAATATGTGAAAATCATACAATGAAGCGCAATGTCATGAAAAGGATACGTAAAATCTTGACTTTCATCCTTTCCTGCAAAACCAAAATCCATTTTTCAGATAAAATACAATGCAGCTTATATAACAGAGCAAGGGAAACGTTGATACAAATGGTGATTGAAGGAACAATGGACACAGTGCCAAACAACACAGATATGAAAGCATTGTTCATGTAATACAAAAGGTGACTAAAGGGAACAATGAAAACAGTGCCAAAGAACACAAATATGAAAACATTATCTATGTAATACAAAAGGTGACTGAAGGAAACAATGGAAACATTGCCGATTATCAAGAACACTATTTTTGAAATGCAAATAACACAGATATTAAAAATTTTATGAGTAATACAAGTGGCGATTGAAAGAAATAATGGAAAATAGTGCCCTAAACTATAAATTTTTTTAATGGAATTTCCAGTCAATAGATTATAGGGGGATAATAATATGGGAACAACAAAGAACCAAAAGAAAACACCATTTGGTTGCTGAAAAAGTGTAGGAAAGAAAGATAAGTCAAAATTTAAGAACTGGTTGTTTTCCATTTGGGAAAATAGAGTGACACAGCACATAAGGATTCAAGCTTTTTACTCATTCTTTTTACTCATTTTCTCAGGAAACAAACGGAAATAAGAACTTTCAAAATTTCTAACGAGAGAGAGAGAGAGAGACAGAGAGAGAGAGAGAGAGCTACCTTGTTTAGTTAAAACGGAAAAGGATGACAATTGACAACAATAGATTATAGCAAAGGTATAGATCTGAGAGGCAATTGTAAAGATTTGAATTGAAGGGTTTTGTGTTTATAATTTTCCCACTCTTTTTCACTATGGACTATGGAGTGTGGACTTTTTTGAGCTTTGTTGCAATGTTGTGCTTCACGCGCAAGACGGTGCCCTTAATTTTGCAATCATTAAACAGAATGTCGTAAGTTGGTTCGGCTAAATGATTATTTATTTATTTTTTTAAAAGGTTGGCTAAATGATTGATTATTTATGTTGTATATTTTCTCATTTCAATTTCAAACACCCTACACTAAGAGAGAATAAAATAAAAGAATATATACTTAATATATCATAATAATAAAAAAATAAAAAATAAATATGTAATGGCCACTTGCTAATTGTCACTAACTTTCTATGCTATTATACATTCTCAAAAAAAAAAAAAAACACTATGCTATTATATATATAAATATAGTTGAGTTCAAGTTATACCTAGTGTAATTCTAAGCGATATTTCACTAATTAATAACTTATTATTAGATACAAATTTTGACAAATCTACTGTTGGATTATATTATATTCATATACTCTTTATGCTTGCAAAATTTCACGGTAATTAAAGACCGTTAGTCAAGTTATTAATCAATTGTTTAAATTCAAGTTTTTATAGTTTAAAATAATTTATAAAAGATGAGTTTATGAATCACATGGTAAATAATATCTGATTGGAATGAAAATTGGCATGCATGCATGCATGTTAAAGTTTCACTTGGTGTAACTTTAAATAATGTTACACTATTCAATATTTTTTATTTGGATGCAAATTTTGATAAATCCATAATTGAATTACATTATCTTTGTATATTCTCTAGGCTTGCAAAATTTCAAGATAATCAAAGATCAATAACTATGTCATTAGTCAATTATTTAAATTTAAGTTTTTATAGTTTAAAATAAGACATAGAAAATGAGATTATGGATTAAATTATAAATAACATTTGATTCTCATAAACTTTGGCATGTATGTTAAGAACATATAAACCAAGTAATCTAACAGTGAGATTTCCAAAATATAAATTAAATAGCAAGTTATTGAGTGATGTAACATTGCTTATAGTTACACCAGATGTAACTTGAACACAACCATATATATATATATATATTGCCATTTTGTTAAGAGGCAACCGACTACTTTAGTTCTCTCAAAAAACCAAACGGGTGATTAAATGAAGGGACATATAATATAACTCGTCTTAGTCTACATTTAACATCTTACATGGTCTCGTTTGCATTCATAGCTTGAAAATATTACTTGTCAATGTATATTTAGGGGTGGAAGGGGTGGCTTTTCTTTCATCTCAATTTTGCCCCAAACATAACCTCTCTATTGTAAATGAAAAGTGTAAACAGCCATGTAAGTACATACCATTTTTTCGTCTTTTTCTAATTGAAATAAATTTGTTTGGTCCTGCATAAGACTCAAATTTGTGTTTTCATTTTTATTCATGCCTTTTAACAGAACAATAATGTATAATGTGTATACCATACATTGACACGCACTTTGCTACAATTGTCTTATATGGTAGGCAAATAATTAGCTATTTAGACTCACTACTTACACTATTTTATTATTTACCATTTACAATTTTCAAGGTGGTTAGGATACAATTTTGAAGTACATTTTTATATTTTTAACATTTTTACATTAATTTATTTTAAAATCAAATTACTTGTTTCAATCTACATATTTTATCAACTATTCATTTGGTTTTATTTAACTATTTATTTTTGTTTTCTTTTATTTTTATGTATGGAGAAATGTCAAAATTCCATATATAATAGAGAATCGATTTATTTATTTTGTTATTAATATCGATTAATGTTTTTTAAATAAATTTTTCTTTCAATCTTGCCCTCAGAACTAAAATTTTGGCTTCGCCATTGTGCATATTATGAAGTTTATTGGTGGATCGAGCTAAAGATTTATAGTTTGATTATATATCTTATGCATTGTTTCTACTTTCAACACTCTATAATAAGATAATCACTTTTTATGCCTTGAATAATAAGCTAGTGTTTTTTTTTTTATTAAAAAAAAAATAAAAAATAAAAAACTTTGTCTTTATAAACACGTGGAGATCATATCACTTCCACGTTACAAAAAACATAATCTAAAATTGGCATCTTACACATTTTTTTTTTATATAATCATTAATACACATTCACTTATATATATATATATATATGTATTGCATATGCTTCATTACCTTATTAAAAAGATATCACATTTGATGCATGAATGAGTGAATCAAAGACTCTGATAATTCATTGTGTCAATGGGTTCTACACAATCATCCCCAAAAATCCAATGGTTATGACTATGAGTAAATCAATATTTCATAATGCAAATAAGATAAGCTATCTCTCATCCAAAAAAGAGAATCACATGGATTAATCCCCAACCAACTCACCCTAATAAATTCTCTATATTGCATTACAGCAACGCTATCCTCTGCTGAGATTTCATAATATCCTATATTGATAAGCATGCAATTGTTGTGAGAGCACCCCCATTAATGACAAAATCCCTTCTCAACCCTCATATTTACACCTCAAACTTATTGAAAAAAGCCCAATTGTTAGCCTAACACAAACCATTAAGTGCTCATTAATATCTCCAACCAGGATATACAAGAGCAAAATCTTCTTGTATTAATCTACAATCTCTTGCAGCTTTATATATAGCATAGTCTGCTTGGGGCAAGAAAGTATACACAAAAAGGAAAAAGGTTTCAACTTCCATATTGTTTCTTGTTATTGTTCGCCTTTTCTATGAGTCATGACTAGAAAGAAGGTCAAGCTTGCATACATCACTAATGACTCTGCTAGAAAAGCTACCTTCAAGAAAAGGAAGAAAGGGCTGTTGAAGAAAGTAAGTGAGCTGAGCACTCTATGTGGCATTAAGTCCTGCGCCATTATTTATAGCCCATATGATTCTCAACCTGAAGTTTGGGCTTCTGAGCATGGCATTCAACATGTTCTTGGACTGTTCAAGAACATGCCTGAAATGGAACAGACCAAAAAAATGGTCAACCAGGAGAGTTTCCTGAGGCAAAGGATTGCCAAAGCTAATGAGCAGTTGAAAAAACAACAGAAAGACAACCGGGAGAAGGAGATGACAGAGGTCATGTTCCAAAGCCTGACTGGAAAAGGCCTGCACAACTTAACCATGATGGACTTGAATGATCTTGGGTGGTTGATTGATCAGAATTTGAAGAATATATATAGAAGGATTGGTCAACTCAACAAAGTGGCTCAAAAGCAAGTCCAAGGTGAGCCAGCTGCTGCAAAAACAAAAGGAATGGTGGTGGGGAGTACTAGTACTAGTACTAGTACTAGTACTAGTACTACTCCATCGGAGATGAATAATGTGCAGCAGCCTCATGATCATCATCAGAGGACACCAGGTTTTGAGATGAACATGGACACCATGCAGAGGCAGCAATGGTTCATGGATATGATGAATCTCCCACAAGAGAACAACATGGGGTTTGGTGGAGATGAGATGATGCTGCCATTTGGAGATGACAGTCACAATGCTCTTTGGTCTAATGCCTTCTTCCCTTGATTTAAAAAAAAAAAAAAAAATTAAAGAATCATAATTTAGCAATGTCCATTATGTACATGTTTGGTGTTTTCATAAACGATGACACAGGTTTCGTTTTTTGCGTTAATTTTAAGTTCAATGTACTTAAATAATGTTCAACTGTTGTTTATCATAATTATGATATTCAGTCTTATGTTGGTTCTTAAATTTGTCAATATATTTCTATTCAATCATATAATTTGAATGACCATCCAAGGTATTCAGTGTTTTTTCTTAGTTGTTTAAAGCTAAATTAAACAAAATAAAAACTAGACAAGAGATGCACTTCGAAATCTTCTTCCAAATTTCTATATGTAAATGGGCTTTATTTTTTACGTCACATTATTTGGTTGCAAGTTGCAACTGCAATATTCGCAAAATTTTCATTCCAAGGTTATCCATTTGACAAATATAGAAATATATTTCTCAATTCCAATATGGTACCAAGCATTGGACACCCAGTTAACAAAAATATAATAATAATAAATAGTATCAAATGTAACTAATACTATAATTAAGGAATTAAAATTAAGAGCCTTGTAAGATGTAGTTCAACTGATATTTTATAGTATTTCCAACGGAAACGTTTAAAGTTCAAATCAAAACAGTCAATTTTGTACAATATGCCATTTTGGTTTGCCTAGAGGAATGAAATATTATTGATGTACCGTTTTTGGATTACTGCTATATATATGTGTATATGTTTGTATTTATTTACGTAAGTATATGTGCGCACCCAAGATGAGATCGCTAGACTGGGCCTCACTCAGATTCACAACTTATTTGTTTAGTGGGTATGGATTTCCTACTATGAGCCGTTCTCGGTACCAAGACTCAATGAGGTCACTTTTCTCTTTCTATATTGCCACCTTCTGACTCTCTCTCTCTCTCTCTCTCTCTCTCTCTCTCTCCCAATTTTCTAACCCCCTATCCTTCTTCCAACTCTTGTATTTATAGCCCGAAATTAGTGGAATGATCATGATTGCTTTTTTCCATAGTGCAATGTGAGGTCCAATACCATTAACCGTAAGTGGGTGGTTAGGTGACATTGGAAAGTGGTGAGAGTGGCATTGGAACTTGGCTCCAATTCTTGAACATATGCTTAGCAAGGGCATTTGTCGAGACACGACCGGTCATGTTGACAACAATAGGGCCAGGCCGGGCCGGCTTAGCCTTTCTCGGGGACAACTTGCCGAGCATAGGCTATGCTGCAAGCGAGCATCATATGGTTGGCCTTTGGGCCTCAGAGTGACACTTATCCTCATGTTCATAGCTTTCGTGGGCTTGGGCCGTGGTTTTGGGTAGGGCTATAGCTGGGCCCCTAGGCCACGTTGTTGACTCCAGCTCATGGCCCAAGAAGGGGGGTATGGGAATTCTCAGGACCATACATTAGCCCTCACTTGATTCGAGCTCGGTTCTCGGGAACGAATCAAGGAGCTAGAGTGGCTGCGGTTACCCAAGGGATTTTGACGGGCATACTTTGGGCAGTTTCCGAAGCTAACTAATGCTTTCCTCAAAAGGCGCGTCACGTCCGCCTTCTGGTTCACTTGCCATGATTACTTGTCAATTCGTGTACCGAGGTGCGTGCGCGTCGGTAGCCCTCAGTATCTGTAAGGTTTTCTGCTAATTAACCTTCCCATTATTGCTCATTAACCCCTCATTATTGCTCGTTGGTTGATGCCCGTTCCTCCTTGGCCTTTATAAATAGCCTGTTCTCAGTCCATTTTTCACTTCCTCATTCTTTGTTTATCGAAAGTTCTCTTTGCTGAGCATTTATTCGTGCCTTTGCTCTCCAACCCAGAATCTACTCCTCCCTTAGAGCCAGAAGTAAGTCTCCCTCCCCTTTTTCTCCAGTTTATTTTCTTTTCTACAAAGTCCTCTCTAATTCCTAGTCTTTAAGGTGGGTTTTGCTCACCTCCTTAATACTAGGGCATCCTTAGTGGCCTTTAGGCGAGATTACAATCTTCCCGAGGATGTGGAGGTCACGTGCTATCATGAAAGCGAAATTATACTCCATAGAGGGGCGAATACTGCCTTTTTCCCGTTGATGTCGATCCTGAAGGGTGGGGTCATGTTTCCCATTGACCCCTTATTGCTCAACACCCTTAGATATTAGGGATTAAGTCCCGACCAACTTCCCCCCAACTTTTACTAGGTTGTGAGTTGTATAGGTAGGTTAAATCATACATTTGGTCTGCAACTGGACCATCATGATATAAATCACATGTACAGCTTATGTGGGAAGAAGAAATCCAACTACTATTTAAAGGTTAGAGACAAGAAGGTACGACTAATTTCATGTTTGCCGGACTCCAATAGAAACTCAGCCGAGGAATTTGTCTGGGTACGTGGCAATTGGTTTGCCGATGGCATCCCTCCTCCCCTCACGCGATGCGAAGTTGGTTCGTTTCAGTTTCAATTTTTTTTTACTAACTTACTCCCTCCTTTCCACAGACGGTTTAGTGTATGTTCCCGATATTAGGACAGTTCACATACGGGACCTAAATTTTGTACTTAGGTTTGAGATTTTTGTCCACTGGGACGGGCAACTCTAGTGTCCCATTTCATTCTCGATGTTCATCCAATATTCTCTACCTAGCAGCCCTTCGCCCAAGCTCTTTTAGTAGACAGCCCCCTTCTCTTTTACATTGATGTTCGGCATGTAGACTTTCTGCCTTTGAATTTCATGGCAGGTGAAGCTTGGGATATCGGCCGTTGCCATACTTGTTCGGACGAGGTCGCGCCAATAAGGGACGAATCCGTTGAGCTAGTATCCTGAAGCCTTTGAGAACGAGCTCTCAAACCTATACAAGACGAATCCCCTACCGAGCAGTTTCACATTGAAGAACAATAGAATCCCATTGAAGAAGCAGAGCACGCGGCCGCAGAATCCAGTAACTGCTCTAGGACGTATTCCGTTGAGGTTGAAGCGATGGTGACCCGTAAGACTCTGACAGTTAGCCGCTTCATTCCCTGCGCATGTAAGACCAAGCAGCAGCAACCAGTTCAAGGTAGTGGCCAGACTCCTCCGCTCACCCTATTCCTCTCCCTTCACTCGCGAAACCCTATAAAAGACAAAGGACCGCAGCCCCGACCTCTGCCAGCCCAGACGAAGCTCAAACTGGAACTCCCCTTCAATCATCATGGGGCGTGATCGTTTAGGGAGCCTCGGCTCTGGAGGGAACCAACGTGGCATCCTCATCCCAACCTGTACTAGCATGGTAGCTGTCCTTTGAGCTGGACGAGAAGCCTTTGCATGCTGATGCCAGTGTCCGGTTATGGAAGAAGGGGGAAGGGGGCTGTGTAGCCCAATGCCTGACGCATGGCCTGCTTCTCCCCGAGGATGTGAGCACCTTCGCGGAGGGGACTTGATGACATAATGGGTAGGAGGATCCAGTGGCACACTATCTCGGTAACCACTCTTCCCTTGTATTTTCATTTTTACCTATATTTTTACTACTGCCGTGCATATTGCCCTTGTTTGCCATGCTAATTAACGCCTTTCATCAGGCTGCTCAGTTGGCTCACATTTTGAACGAACGAGTGAAGGATCTTGCTCAGGACGTTGACTGGGAAATGACCGGGAGGGAGGCGGCTATTAGATCGGCGAAGGACAAAGCGAAAGTCACTACTACCGCCGAGAAGAGGGCTGTTGATGCAGAGAAGGCCAGGGCCTTGGCAGAGAAGAGGTCGGCGGATCTGGAGTTGTAGTGGAATGAAGGGGAGCTGAGGCTGGTTGAAGTGGAAAGCAAAAATGTTGCCTTAGCGGAGGAAATAGCCGACCTGCAGGCGGCCTTGGCAGCTAGCGAGAATAAATGGTATGACAAAGGATTTGTGAATGCTGAGAAAGGGGTGGAATCGGTTGTCATGGAAGCCCGACAGTTATCCTTTAAAGATGGTGGATGACTACCCTGCTTGCCCTAAGAGTGCTCGAGGATTCGCCTCTAAGGAACCTCGGTAAGGTTCCTTTGCCCGACTTTACCCCAGCTCCACAGAACCTCACTGGACCTACAGATGACAAGGAGACTGACAGTTTGAGAGAACTGGTGGAGCAAATCGATGCCCACGTAGAGCTGATCGGGCCGAGGTTACTAGTAACCCTTGCACCGAAGACTAGCCTGGAGATAACGCCGAGTCTCAGAACCCTTTGTCTGAGTGATAGTCTATTGGAGTGACCGCCGAGGGCGACCCTGTGGATCTTGTTGAATGATTATTGGTTTTGCTTTACCTTCTTCCACCTTATCCTGGATAACTTTTATTTTAAAAAGGTTTGCCTATGTTGCTGGGTTGTGGCAACTAAACAATCTTTTGGTCTCTGGTTTCAACCTTCGTGACACCGTGTTTTGGTGAAAAGGCAATTATTTACTTTATCTTTAGTATTATTATGTGAATGGGTGTTGTTTAATGGTGGTTTATTTGTCGGACAACTATTTTATGAATGCTTATCAGTACGTCTGCCCTTTTATTGTATCCTTATTCTTTTGTATATGCATAGCTTTTGAAGAGCAGGTGAAGGAGGTCACCTTTGGGGAGAAGGGTTGATCGGCCCTTAATGTACGAAAACCCGACAGCGCGTGCTTGACTTCTATAGGCACAACATTGATTATAACTAGCTATAGGCTGGATTGATGGAAGACCTTCAGTCCTCTTCATCCGGCCATAAGATTTTGCCTTGGTTCAACAGTCGGGGAGCCTGGGTCTAGAAAGGTTCAACTAAGAATACGATCGAACCAGTTCGTAGGATTTTTGTCTTTAAGGAATCTTAGACTATGGTTTTCACCTATTCGGTGCATATATCGAATCAAGCTACAGGCTTCTGCTCTCAGAATATTTTAAGAGGTAAGGTTTCCACCTGCTCAACGAAGGTATCGAATTGGGCAGCAGGCTTTTGTCCTTAGGATATTTTAAGACGTAAGGTTCCCACCTGTTCAGTGAATGTGATCGAACCGGGCAACAGGCTTCTGTCCTTAGGATATTTTAAGACATAAGGTTTCTACCTGCTCGGTGAATGTGATCGAACCGGGCAGCAGACTTCTGTCCTTAGGATATTTTAAGATGTAAGATTTCCACCTACTTGGTGAATGTGATCGAACCGGGCAGCAGGCTTCTGTCCTTAGGATATTTTATATATATATTTTTTAGGGTCGTCATCAAGGTCAAGTACGCGCGTGGGCAATCTTTGCCTTCTTCATTGATAGTATGCCTTCACGGCACTACATCCATCTTACAACACAGTTTACTAACAATTAGTGATAAAATTTTTTAAGATTATGGACATTCCAGGGCCGAGGTAGTGGTCTATCGTCTAGGCTCTCCAAATAATATGCTCTGACATTAGTGATTGTAGTAACCCGGTAAGGTCCTTCCCAAGCTTGGGCTAACTTTCCAGAATTTGCGTCTTGCATATTCCCCACTGCTTTCTGCAACACCAAATCTCCGGTGCTAAATTCCCTTGTCCTTACTCTTCAATTATAACGGCGGGCAAGTTTTTGCTAATACTCGGCCAGTCGAATAGTCGTTGTTTCTTGGCACTTCTCCAACCAGTCCAAACGTTCTTTCATTAGCTCGCTATTTTGGGCAAGGTCGAAACTTGCTGTGCATGTGCTGTAAAGGTTTACCTCGGCTGGTATCACTACTTCATCTTCGTATGTCAAAGAGAACGGGGTCTCGCTGGTGGACCTCCTGGGGGTCGTTCGGTACGCCCACAAAACATTCGGTAACTCTTCAGCCCATCTACCTTCTGTGTTGTCCAACCTCTTCTTAAGCCCGTTTAGGACTGTCTTGTTGGTGGCCTCGGCTTGACCGTTGCTTTGCGGATAAGTCGGTGTGGAGTACCTATTCTTGATGTCGAGATCACTACAAAATGTACGGAAAGCTTTATTGTCAAATTGCAGCCTATAATCGGATATCAGTGAGTTCGGTATCCTAAACCTGGTGACTATGTTTCTCCATATAAACTTTTTGATGTCCACGTCATGGATGTTAGCTAAAGCTTCCGCCTCTACCCATTTGGTGAAGTAATCCATGGCGACTAGCATGAATCTTTGGTTGCCGGTCGCTTGGGGAAATGGGCCGAGAATATCCAGCCCCCATTGCTCAAAGGGCCAAGGACTACTAGCCGGATGTAGGTGACCTGCTGGCTGATGGATCAACGGTGCATGCTTTTGGCTTTGTTTACATTTTCGTACATACTCGGCGGCATCCTTCTGCATTTGCGACCACTAGAATCCTTGCGTCATTGCTCAGTGGGCTAACAGTCGTCCCCCAACGTGACTACCACACAAGCCCCCATGAAGTTCGGCCAGTAGTTCGCCCACACTACTTAGGGGCAGACATAAAAGATATGGACCACCAAAAGACCTTCAATATAGATGGCGTTCTGTTGATAACCAGCATCGGGGTGCTACTCGACGAACCCTACCGGCTTCCTTTTCGTCCCCCAGGAGCTAGTCCTATGCTAGGAACTCAACGATTGGGTCCATCTAGCTTGGCTCGACCGCTGCAATCGCGGCTACTTGGACCCCCTCTGTGTTGGCGCTATCCGCCATGCAGATGCTGGGCTCCGGTATTAGTTCTACCCTGATCAGCCGAGGGACCCCTTCTGCCGTTGACGACACTAGCGTGGCTAATGAATTGGCATGTCTGTTTTGCATCCAGCCTACCTAGAATACCTTCACCATGTTGAACTTGTTCATAATCTACTTCGCTGATTACAGGTATGCCCTTATCTGGGGATCTTAGGCTACGAAGGTTCCCTGAATCTGGTTAACGACCAGCCGAGAATCTGAATAAATCTTCACATCTCGGGCTCCCATTTCTAGCCTAGCCCTTAATTCGGCAAGGAAGGCCTCGTACTCGGCCTCGTTATTAGAGGCTCAAAATCCTAGCCTATATGAATGTTCTAGGCGTATCCCTTCAGGGCTGATAATGATGATCCCGATGCCGGACCCCAATGCACTGGTAGTACTGTCCACAAACACCCTCTACGGGCGAACTTCCACGTAATAAATCACCTCCGCACTGCTCTTGGGAGAAAATTTAGTGACAAAATTGGCTAGGACTTGCCCCTTTATTGCGTTTCGTGGCCTGTACCATGTCAAAGGACCCTAGTCTGGTCCCCCACTTAGCTATTCAGCCCGTGAAGTCTGATCTCTTCAGTAGTGACTACAGGGGATATTCGATCAGGACATATATTGTATGGGCCTGGAAATAATGCAGCAACTTCCTCGTAGCATGGATTAGGGCTAGCACCAGCTTTTCTAGTGATAAGTACCTTGTCTCGGCATCAATCAAAGTCTTGCTGATGTAATATACGGGTTGCTTCACTCCCTTGTCCCTGAGTAGCACAACACTCACTGCATGGTAGGACACTAATAGGTACATGAAGAAATCCTCCCTGAAATCCGGAGCTGTCAACATGGGTGCTTGCACTAAATACTCCTTCAAATCTTGAAAAGCTTTATCGCATTCCTCATCCCATTGGAATCCTTTCCACTTCTTCAGGAGCTGGTAGAATGGTCGGCATCGGTCGGCGAACATGGAGATGAACCGGTTAAGGGTAGCTAGCATACCGGTCAATACTTGCACCTCTTTCGGATTGCACGGTGGTTTTAGTCGCTTAACTGCTTCTATCTGGTCTGGGTTTACCTCTATTCCCCAGTTGGTGATCAGATATCCTAAGAATTTACCAGCTCCCACCCCAAAAGCACACTTTTCGACATTGAGACGTAACTTATGCTGTCGAAGAATTTCAACCACCCTCCAGAGATCCTCGACGTGCTAAACTTGTCGCCTACTTTTCACCACTATGTCATCAATGTACACTTCGACCGTCCGTCCTATTTTATCCCCAAGCATCCTCATCATTATCTGTTGGTAAGTGGCTCTGACGTTTTTCAACCCAAAGGGCATTACCATATAATGATAATTGGCTTCCGGGGAGATAAATGCTGTCTTTTCCCGATCTTCAAGGGCCAGGGCAATCTGGTGATACCCCTGAAAGGTGTCCAGAAAGCTCATTCGCGGGTGTCTGTACGTGCTATCTACCAACTGGTCAATTTTAGGCATGGGGAAAGGATCTTTCGGACACGCTCGGTTCAGATCCGTAAAATCTACCTAAACCCTCCATTTATTGCTCTTCTTCTTTACCACCACGGTATTTTCCAACCATTCCAGGAAATAGATCTCCTTTATTGCCCTAGCCTCTTTCAACCATTGTACCTCTGCCTTCACCGCCTCAACGTGTTCCGTGGCTGACCTTCTCGGCCTCTGCTTTTTAGGAGGGAAGGAGGAGTCTACGTTAAGTTGATGGACGATAAACTCGGGATCCACTCTGGGTACCTCATATGGGCTCTATGCAAACACATCCACATTTTGCATAAGGAACAGTAACATCTCTACCATATCCTGACCCGTTAGCCCTCTTCCTATTTGGAAGTATCTACCTTCATCCGGCAATATCCTTACCTCCAATATTTCTTCGGCCGCTCCGCCCCCTTTTTCTTCCCGCGAATCTTGTAATTGTTATAAAGGGGTATCCTCAGATGGTTCCTTTAGCTCGGCAGGTCACCCCTGGCCGGTCCGCTCTTTTTCTTTATTGACTATGGCGACCTAAGCATTGTCTGGCCATTTGCTAGCTCCACCGTACTACGACAACGCCTTGCTCGGTGGGAAATTTGACCTTTACGTGCAGTGTGGCACAGCCCCCATTGTGTGGATCCACGGTCTTCCTAATGTTGCTGTGTATGGGGAGAATGAAGCGACCACTATGAATTTTACCATCGCCTCCCTGCCTTCCATGTTTATTGGCAGGGAACTTGGCCTTTGGGGATTAACACTCTACCATCAAACCCTACTAAGGGTGTTGTATATTTGGTAAGACCCTCGTTTTTTTAACTTGAGCCCCCTGAACAAATCTGGATACATCACATCAGCCCCATTCCCCTGGTCTATCATCACCCTCTTCACCAGGAAGCCACTTATCTGGGCAGTAACTATTAGGGCATCGCCTGGGCAAGTTTTATCCTTTTCCTGGGTGGCTGCGTATCCGAGTTTCCTTCGACTGGCATAACCGTCAGTACCCCTTTCTTTCTCCTCGGAGGAACATGGATAACCTTAATTATCCCGAGAGGGGGTGGGAGAGGGTTGCCCCTTTTGTGTAGCGTCCTGCCTCGTCCCTCGGTCCCTCGCCTCTACCACAAATTCCTTTTAGTGACCTGCCTTGGCTAGTTGTCCGAGATGGTCCTTCAATACTAGGCACTGCTCAGTAGTATGGCCCTTGTCTTTATGGTAAGTACAGTACGAGTTTTGATTCCTTCTAAAGGGGTCCTGCCCATCTAGTTCGGCCACCTAAAGTATGGCTCGTGTTTGATCTTATCAATGATCCTATGCACTAGCTCCTTAAATGCCACGTTTACCTCTTTAGCTGGTGCTTCTAGCTCATGAATTCTTAGATCCCCTCGGGCTCTCGGTTGAAAGCCGCCCAGCTGAGGATAATTTACCATTGGTGCTTTGCCTTTGTTTTGCAGCCGGTCATCTTCCAACCGTTTGTACTCCTCTATGCACCTCATCAGCCACCTTATGTCCTCGGGAGGCTTTTTAGTCAACGACTCCCTCAGATCGGACTCCTCAGGTAATCCCATCCTAAATGTGCTCGCGGCAATCTTCTCGTTTCCTTCACCGATTTCGTTGCTCCTAGTATTGGCTAGCATAATTACGAAGGGTCTCCATTGCCCTCATCTTTATAGACATTAGTGCGTCTACCGGTTGCGGCATTCGGCTGCATGTCACGAACTGGGTTCTGAACTCTTGTATCAGTTCTGCGAAATCGTGGATGGAGCCCTTGCGCAACCCATTGAAACATCTTAAAGCTGTGGGACCAAGGCTGGAGGGAAAGACCTTACACATCAGAACGTCATTGCGGGTATGTAAAGACATCATTTGTATATAGTGGCTGACGTGCTCCACCAGGTTCGTTTTCCTATCATATGAATTGAAAGGTGGGCGCGTGAATCAGTCTGGCATTGGTGCCCGCCCAATGCCTGCTATGAACGGGGATCGAGCTGCCCTACACAGTGCACGGCTCATCACATCCATAGCTGCATTGTGGTGCCGTTTCTCTTCTGGAGAGTCTGAGCCCCGATCTGCAGGTTCCCGTGACCGCGAGCGATTTTGTTGTCGGCGAGATTCCCATGAACGCATACAGTCTCGGAGCCAACGGGACTCCCTCGAATGTGAGCGCTCTCATTGGTAGGGTCCTGACCGATTTGATCTCGTTCCATGTCGTTGTTCCCCGGCGTTAGGCCTTCTTTCTCGGTTTTCTTGATCCATTCTACGGTGCCCGTTTCTTGCTTCTAGCTCCAAATCTCTTACCAGCTTGTGCAGCCGTTCAAGCTCCTCATCTCGCTCGTTAAACTGCTTGTACCCTGAAGCACTAGACACCGTTCTCTGTGTTTGATATGACCCTTCTCTGAGGCCAAACCGTTCTTTCTCTTGCTCATAAGCTTGATCTTCGCCTCTTTTGCCTCTGTTCTCGCCAAGAGGATCCCCGAGAAGATCCTACTGAGCCGCTTTTAGCGTCACTTCTAGAACGCCTCCCGAACATCTTCCCTTTCACGAGTCTCAACGGAACCACTGCCTTGTAGGAGATCCCCACAGATGGCGCCAATTATGCGCACCCGAGATGAGATCGCTGGGGGGCCTCACTCAGATTCACAACTTATTTGTTTAGTGGGTATGGATTTCCTACTACGAGCCGTTCTTGGCACTAAGACTCAATGAGGTCACTTTTCTCTTTCTATATTGCCACCTTCTCTCTCTCTCTCTCTCTCTCTCTCTCTCTCTCTCTCTCTCTCTCTCTCTCTCTCTCTCTCCCAATTTTCTAACCCCCTCTCCTTCTTCCAACTCTTTTATTTATAGCTCGAAATTAGAGGAATGATCATGATTGCTTTTTTCCATAGTGCAATGTGAGGTCCAATACCATTAACCATAAGTGGGTGGTTAGGTGACATTGGAAAGTGGTGAGAGTGGCATTGGAACTTGGCTCCAATTCTTGAACATATGCTCGGCAAGGGCATTTGCCGAGACACGGCCGGCCATGTTGACGACAATAGGGCCGAGCCAGTTTAGCCTTTTTTGGGGACGACTCACTGAGCATAGGCTATGTTGCGAGCGAGCATCAGATGGTTGGCCCTCGGGCCTCAGAGTGACACTCATCCTCATGTTCATAGCTTTCGTGGGCTTGGGCTGTGGTTTTGGGAAGGTAAATGGCTGGGCCCCTAGGCCACGTTGTTGACTCCAGCTTGCAGCCCAAGAAGGGGGGAATGGGAATTCTCGGGACCGTACAGTATGGATATTAATTTTTATGTTTATCAACATAAAATTTAAAATTCACATATTTTATAAACCTAAATATTAGTCTGAGGACATAATCCCAATATATCAGCTTGAAATTTTTTTTTTTCCCAATTTTTTACAATTTTCTAACATATTTTAATTTTTTTATTTATTGTATCAACCAAAATACCAATACCAGCATAAACGCCCAAAATATCCTAGAACAACCTGGTATTGTTTCATTACATTTTAGAGGTTATTGATTTAATAACTGATACGATATATTTTTTTGATACGATATTCACTTCCATGATTTAAATCACCCAAACAATCAAGTTACCAAAACAGAGTACAAGTAGTAAATGCAGTATGAGGGTACAGTACAACAATACAAGTATAATAGACAGTAATATGGCCCAAGAGTGGGCTTGGGCCCTGACACACTAACACAAGGAATAACTCGAAGAGGCAGAAATGTAATTGACAATTGAGTTACGAATTTTGTTGTGTAGCTAGCGTTTAAGGTTAAATTTCCATTGTTAAATGGAGCTAGCCTAATAAGAAAGTGAGGGTCTCGTGACTATTTAATAGAAAAAAAATATATGATAGAAAACCATTTGCATGAAACATAAATAACCCATGTTTTAGACAATATTATTATTACAGTTCACACGTCTCATGTTACATGCTTTCCTGCACTATTTTATTAGTCATTTGAAAGAGAGAATGGCTAGTGAAGTGAAAGAAACATGATAAAGTTTGCACTTCTTCTTCTAAACTTAATTCTTACCTTTAGCCAGGGCATTCATATGGTGCCATTGCACAAAAACCTAAGCCACAAAAGCCAGGTCATGCCTATTTTGGTTCCCCTGCAGAATACATGAAAAACTTAGGTTACTTACTATACGTGTTTATGCCTATTGGTAAGAAGTTAATTGGAACGCATTTTCCTTTGATCCATCCATTTCATTGTAAGTTAGTATTTGATAAGAATCTAATTTGTGACCTATTCAGGTAGTTTTTTCCATTCAATTTTGTGAATCTATTTAGAGATATATCAAGAAGGTTGCATATAATAATATCAATTAAATTAGATGTGGATTTGACACGACAACTTCATCCAAGCTTAAATTTTCAAATTATGAAGTAGATCAATTGATTAATTATCTGATGCATACAATACTTTCCATGTATTTGTACCCAACTGAATGATGCTCCTGTCATTTTTCATGTGGTAATTATCCACATATTTTAGATTTGTTCAAATTTAATGGTCGCCTTCAAAAATCGTATAATTTAAGAAGCAAATGAATCCTTTGTGTAAGGTTGAATTTAATCAACCATTTTGTTGGCTTTATTTCGTGCCAAATTTGCTTGTATTTTAGCATTTAATACTCCTGTATTTAGATGAGAATCTTGTAAGGGTAGTGAGTGAGAGAGTGTGAAGAAAAGCTCAAGATTGTGCAAAGAAACAGGGACTCCCGACTAGATCTTGCAGGTGGCTCGTGACTTGCAAGTCACCAGAAGTTGCACACGTGCCAAGCATGCCAGAAGCTGAAGAGTCGCGCCAGCTGTTGCACTACAGGACAAAAGTTCCAGGCTGGCCAGGCCATTACTCATGGCTTGAACTCGCGACTCAACCCAGTCGCAAGGTCAAGTCGCCAAAACACCCTATTTGGGAAAAACTGATGTTTCACATTCCATTCTCACCCTAGTATAAATACCCCTCATTCCCACGAAATGTAGAGAGTTTCTAGAGAGAATTTTGAGAGAGAAACCCTAAAGAAAACAAGATTGCCTCATCCTCAATCTTCACCAAAGAGACTCTTCAAATTCCTCTACTCTCTTCCTCTCCATTGATACATCCTTTAAAGGTTCTTGACTAAATCCTTTTCTCACCATCCCCATGTCTGTGAGAAGGTTCATTTGGTGCTGAGAGAAGCAGTTTGGACGGGACTAATGACTATTGGTTGATGCTATGCTTTATAGCGGAATCCGGTAAGCTAGAAAAGAAAAAGGTTCGGCGCAACCTCGTTGGAGTAAGAAGCTTGGAAGGCTTAGGTACCTAGGTAGATTAGGCTTGGAGGGTCTATTACTGTTCATGTATCCCAACTACATTTTCTAGTGGATTATTAATCGCTTAGAGAGCGGCGGAGAGGTTTTACACCGAGGGCTTCGGTTTCTTCTTTGATAACACATCGTGTGTTGTCCTTGTGTTTGCATCTCTCTTCCCTTTATCTTTACCATCTAATTACTGCTGTGGTTGTGATTATTTATGGTTTAGATTGTTTATCAATTCTGTTATAAGCTTGATTATCATTTTTCACACATATACTGTTTGATATAAAGCTTGAATTGATATTTTATTGTTCGGGGGTTTAAACATTCACAGTGTTTTAAACACTATTTAAAATTTCTATTGGTATTAGAGCAGGTGCACTTTTTGTGGTTTAAACACCCTAGTGCGATCCTAAACTCCTTGGTTATGGATGTTGCTATGGAAAAGGCCATGCTGAATTGTGGTTTAAATGTTTGTGATAATGACTCTATGAGTATGTCTGAAGGGTGTCCTAACAATGAACTCTTAGAGTTGTTAAAAACTAAGAAACATGCAAGGATGTTTGCTCACATGCTGAAGCATTTTGAAAATAAGAATCACATCTTACACAATAGTCTATGTGAGTCTAACTCTTTGATTAAGAAGTACAAAAGAAGAAATAGAGTATTGTGTGAGAAGGTTGATAAACTGAAAAAGAAGATTCAATCTAACAGATGCATGGATAATGAAAATGAATTTCTGTTTGATGGTCAAGAATGCTTGTCTCATGTTTGTCTATTTGTGCACACCTCATTGAAGGTGTTTAACTCATGCTTATGGTATCTTGATAGTGGTTGTTCTCGTTACATGACAGGAGATAAATCACTATTTAAGACACTCAAAGAGAAAGTTGGTGACTATGTGACATTTGGTGATGGTAGTCATGCTTAAGTTCTCGGCAAAGGGACTGTTGAAATACTAGGATTACCTTTACTAAAAGATGTGTTATACATCAAAGGGTTGAAGGCAAACCTCTTAAGCATCACTCAAATATGTGATAAGGATTTTCTTGTCCAGTTCTCAAAGAAGAGGTGCTTAATCATTCATGAAGAAGGGATTCAAGTCTTGGAGGGAAATAAGACTATCAATAATTGCTATGGAGTAGTTCCTACAACACCTATTTCGTGTAGAAGTGCTCGTGTTGACATGCTGGAACTTTGGCATCACAGATTTGGGCATGCAAATTTCAAACAAGTGGCTAAAGTTTCTAAACATGAAGTAGTTGAGGGACTTCCAAAGTTTGGAAAGGTAGAGAAAACTATCTGTGGGGCATGCCAAATGGTAAAACAAACAAAGGCAAGTCATCACAAGGTGAATGTGATTGCTACCTCATGGTGTTTAGAGCTTCTCCATGTTGATCTGATGGGTCCTACAAGAACGGAAAGTCTAGGAGGAAAGAGGTACATTATGGTCATTGTTGATGATTTCTCGAGATACACTTGGGTTGAATTTCTTAGAGAAAAATCAGAATCATGTGAAAAGTTGGAAATTCTATGCAAGAGGTTACAAAAAGAAAAAGGGGTTCCCATTGTCAAGATAAGGAGTGATCATGGTAAGGAGTTCGAGAGTGCAAGATTTGAGTCGTTTTGTGAAAAGAACGGAATCAAAAGGGAATTTTCAGCTCCCAAAACTCTTCAGCAAAATGGAGTGGTTAAAAGGAAGAATCGAGTGATTCAAGAAATGGCTAGAGTCATGCTACTCAACAAGCAAATTCCTTAAAAGTTTTGGGGAGAAGCCATGAACACTTCATGCCACATTGGTAATAAAATATTCTTCCGAGTGGGAACAAAGAAGACTGCTTATGAGATTTGGAATGGGAAGAAGCCGAAAGTAAAGTACTTCCGGGTGTTTGGAAGCAAGTGCTACATTCTAAATGATCGGGAGAACCTTGGAAAATTTGATGTTAAAAGTGATGATGGTATTTTTCTTGGGTATTCTACTACTAGCCGAGCATATAGGGTCTTCAATAGGAGAACTAAGATGGTAATGGAGTCCATCAATGTGAAAATTGATGATGCCATAACCAAGGTAGAAACTGTTGATGATGGGGAAGGACAGCACACCAAAGAACCCATTGTTGAGGCAGAAGCTCTTGATATAGAAGCTGAAGGAACTACACCAGAAAAGGAATTAACTCCTTTGAACACAAGAATGGAAACGAGATCAATGTCTAGAACATCAAGTCCTCTTACTTCTCCAGAAGTTCATCCTCCCATCTCCCGAAATGATGAAGTCACCACATTGAAAAGGCCATCCTCAAGAGTGATTAAGAACCATCCTGATAGCAATATCATTGGATCTTTAGTTGAAGGTCTTCGACTTAGAAAAGGGAATATACTCCTAGCAAATCATGTAACATATCATTACTACCTTGCCCAATTTGAGCCAAAAAGGATAGAAGAAGCTCTCTAGGATGAAAATTGGGTAGAATCAATGCATGAAGAGCTAAATCAATTTGTGAGAAATGATGTATGGGAACTTGCTCCAAGACCCGAAAATGTTCATGTCATCGGCATTAAATGGATATTAAAAAACAAGACAGATGAAGATGGAGAGATAATCAGGAATAAATCTCGGTTAGTGGCACAAGGATATACTCAAGTAGAAGGAGTAGATTTTGAAGAATCCTTCACTCCTGTGGCAAGACTTGAGTTTATTCAAATTCTTATGTCCATCGCATGCACCATGAACTTTAAACTCTACCAAATGGATGTAAAATGTGCGTTTTTAAATGGATATCTGAATGAAGAAGTGTTTGTTGAACAACCCAAGGGCTTTGAGGATCCTCATTTTTCTGATCATGTGTTAAGATTGAAGAAAGCCCTTTATGGCTTAAAACAAGCCCTAGAGTTTGGTATGATCGACTTACCCATTATCTCTTGGAAAGAGGATTCAAAAGAGGTTATGCTGATCAAACTTTGTTTGTTAAAAATGATGAAGATTACCTTTTAATGGCTCAAGTATATGTTGATGACATAGTATTTGGAGCTACAATTGATGATCGGGCTATAGATATTCTAAGGAGATGAAAAAAGAATTTGAGATGAGTATGGTGGCGGAGCTTACATTTTTCTTGGGCCTTCCAGTCAAACAAAAGAAGGAAGGCATATTTGTTTCACAAGAAAAGTATGCTAGGAATATTTGAACGGTTTTAGACTCCTTAAAACAACCAGATTGGTTAGCCTAGATTAATTACCCAAGTTGTTACTTAGTCAAATTATGCAATTCTAGGTTAAAACAATCAAATAATCATATCACAATAATAAAGCAGCAGAATAATAAAAGACACAATGATATGATCACTCAGGAAACCACACGGAAAAAAGCTGGGGAGGATTTGACCTAGCTATTCTTAAGGTAAACCTAAATTCACTATGAAAAAATCGAAGTTCATACAAAAGGACTACAAGCTCCCCGCTTGACTTCCTAATGCTACCCACCAGTAGAACTTACTGACACGACCCCGTGCAAGCTTCGAATCCACAGACTCTTTCTTTCTTGGACTTTTCAATCAAGTACAAGCACCCCTGCTTGTGTATCTTTAAGTTCTTGAATCTGCAACTGAATGATCATCAAGGTTTTAATAATATTTCCACCTTGAAAACCTAAGTTTTGTGTAAAGGAAAACTCCTCAAAGATCTCACAAGAGATTTACACAAAACAGCAATATGAGCAACAACCTTAGAGAGGTTTGGGTACAAAACCCTAGATTCAAAAGAGGCACACTCTTCTCTCTCTCATCAAAGTCTCAAAAACGTTCTAGGGTTTTCCTTATATATAGGAGTGTTTTACTTGAACCCCAAGACGTTTAAATAGAGTTTGGGCTGAACTGGAACTCTGCAGAAAAATAAATCTGTACGTGGTTCGATCGATTGAGTCTAATTTTCGATCGATCGAGCCTTACATATTTAGTCCAATAAATCTGCAATTACTCGATTCCAGTTTTACAAATAAACATTCTTTGAGCAAGCCTAAACAAGACTAAACATATTGTTTTGATCATGGTTTGCCAACATTACACATTAGAGTTCTAAATACATAAAATCCTAAATCTTTAGAACCTAACAAACTCCCCCTTTGACAATCCGTGACAAAACACAAACTAAAAACTCAAAGTTTACAAAGTAAAAGCCCATTACAAAAATAATGCTCATAACAACAAATCCAATCTTAACTACTATCCATCAGTTGCATGTGTAGACAACGACTCAATTGAATCAACCTGTATATTTCCTGAAACACTAAACAAACGCATAAATGCATGTGTGACAGAAAAAAAGGAAATCAACAAATATGCAAACTAACTCTCCCCCTAAGTTAGATACATCAAAAACAAAGTTAACTCCCCCTAAACATAACATTCTTGTATTTTCCACACATATTCCCACATATCAACTATTTCTCCCCCTTTTTGTCACGTATTGACAAAGACAACTCATACAAAGAGTAAACAGTCAACATACGCAATAAAGGATAAAAGAAAATAGAGAAAGAATAGGACACAAAACAATTCAACTCTATAGAAAATAGAGACAACTCCCCCTATGAACAACACAGGTTAAAAAAAAAAAATTTCTCCCCCTATCAAAAATAGGAAAAACAAAACAAGTTTTGGGAAAAACAGTTTTGGGGAAAAATAAAGGAGGTGGGGGAAAATTAGCAGCAGCAGCAGCAGCATCACCAACAGGATCAGGTATATCTTCACCAGCAGGACCAAAGTTAAAAACTAAGGTGATGATACACATGAAGAAAAAATATTCTCTCTTTCAATAAAATGCAAATGACACTGTGACCCATAAATAGTTGCATGAGTAGAGAAAATATTTGCACATTGATTATCCATCATATCTCTTAAGAAAAATATTTTCTACAATTTACACATAAGAAATAGCATATACTAGAATGTACAAAACTTAAAAATTAATCAATCAATTTTTAAATCAAGTTGAGTACCCAATTTAGCAAAGTGTATGCATGCTATATGTGAAAAAAATGAGAGATATGACTGCAAAATTGCAAGATGGATAAAAAAAAAACAATGCAATGCATGTGAATCCTAAACACAAATGATGCATAAAAAAAATTTTGGACAAAAACATAGAAACTGATAATTTTTCAGTTTCGATTGATCAAGAATCGATCGAACATCAATCGAGTCAGGCAGACTCAACCCTAAAATTTTAATCGCAATTTCGATTGATCGAAAAACAGGTTTGATCGATCGAAAGTCTAGAAAAATCAGATTTTTGAAAAACAGAGCATTTTAATGCAGAAACTCCTCAAAGCACATTGTTTTATAAAAAAATGCATGAGTATGAGATGAAATTTTTTTCAAAAACACTTGAATTTAACCCAGATATTCCAAAATCAAGATTTTCAATCAATTTGTCTTCAAAGTGCAAACATTATACACATTTTGCATTAAAATCAAGGAACTTTTAATCTTGGATGGCCACAACAAGATCACACACAATAAAATGTACCAAGTTTAATAAAGAGTAACTTGTGTAGTGTGTGCAACTAGCAAAAGCTTGAGATACATGTGAGGTGATATGTGAATAGCAATTAATCACAAAGTCTACACAATCCATCACATAGAATTTAAAAGAGACTATCACCTAAAGAGTTACATCCTATAACTCCCACATCTCCTAGAATAAAAGCTTGCAATCATGTAAGTTTCTTACATTTTTGCCTCTTATTTGTATGAAATGGCATTCAGCCTAATAGTACATATCGGTTTGAATTAAGTGAATTGGCATCAAGCCTAATAGTACACACCAGTTTTAATTTAATTTGAGGTTACATCTTATGTTCTTTTTGTGCATGTGCTACATTTTCTCGAGCACACAATCTTATGATATGCACTAAGGTGTTCATGATTGGCTAGTGAACAGTGGTGAGATGGTTATTTATACCTTTCTCAAAAGGATCAAGTCCGACAGTCAAATAACATGTGACTTCAAGATTAAGACAAAGTGATAAACACCATAAACATCTTTCCCACACAACATGCACTACAAAGTTTCAACTAGTAAAGTACAATAATTAAGCTCATTCGAGCTAAACAAGGTACATAAACTTGTTATGTAAAAATAAGGTGGCCAACCTTGATTTCAAATCCATGATATGAAATACAAAACACAAAAAATCTTTTTTTTTTGGGTTTAAAAAAAAATTTATGACCAAAAACAAAAAGCACACATTATGCTAAATGAACAATGTAAATGCAATGCATAACAATGTTTAACTAAGTTATAGAGGGTACGCAAACAAGAAATATCAATTTCTTAATTAACTCATAAGTACATGTACAAACTAGTACATACTTACACATAATAAAAAGTAGCTTAGCACAAACTATTCAAGTTTCTCCACAATGTCAAGTATGTTTTAAATCAAGAGAGATATATCATAACTCATGTAATCCTTAAGAACAATAAAACAAGACATAAAATAAAATATTTTTGTCTTTTTGAAAATTTTCAATGTTTTTGGATTTTTTTTTAAAATAAAATAAAAAACAACCTAAAAAAAACAACACAACTAAAAACAAAAACAAAATATGTCTACAAATAATTGAAAGAATTAAATCAGGGACAAGTTAGCAATACTAACCTTGGAGAATCCTTTCTCACCCATCTAGCACGAATCTTCGGCTTTGTAGGTGAAAATCCATGTGAAGCAGAGTGTATTTGAAAGATTATACCAAACTTCTAAGAGAGACTGAAATCTTGCAAATTTCTTTCACAAGCCAATAAGCTCAAATTGTTCAAAAGAATATGAAACAATTTATATGGACTTATGGCAGGAGAAATATCATCACATATTCTAGATTGAAACACAGAATGCTTAAATTTCAATTTATGATAATTAGGACGAATGTGACTAGAGACACCACAAAAGTGACAAACAGGAACAAATTTAGGAACATCAGTATTCCTAACTGCAAATCTATTCTTAGATTTTGGTTTTTGCCTTAACAAGGAACAATTTGGTTTAATATGACCAACAACACCACAAAGGTGACAAGTAGGCACAAAAACAGATTTATTATGCTCTCTAACAATAGGTTTAGACTTAGGTTTAGAAACTTCAGCATGAACATCAGAACTTTTACCTTTGTCTAACCTAGTAAAATAAGCCTTTTCTTTATCATACCTTTTGAAAGGAGGGATATAAACTTTCTCAGTTTTAGGCTTAAGAGAAACAGAAACACTTCTGTTATCAACAACAGGCTTGGTACTACTCAAATTTTCAATTTTAGCTTTAGATTCAACTAACTCTTGTTCCAAGCTTTTCATCTTCTCATCTTGAGAGGAAATTTGATTTCTTAAAAATTCATTCTTTTTATTAGATTCATCTAATCTAACAATCAATTCCTCTTTTTCAAGATTAGCCAATTTTAACTCTTCCTTGAATTTCTTAGAAATTTTCAAAGATTTAGACAATTTCTTACGAAAAGTTTCAAAAGCTTCAAAAAAATCAACAGAAACAATAGTGTCCTTTTTATTCAAAACATCACAAGCATCAATAAAATCAGCAGAAGCATGAGCAAAAACATGATCAGAAAGACAATTCAAATTATTCATGACAACAGGGGTTAAGGATCAGCTCTTAGATCAAAAGATCTAAAACAAAAGAGCTACCTGCTCTGATACCACTTGAACGGTATTAGACCCCTTAAAACAACCAGATTGGTTAGCCTAGATTAATTAGTCAAGTTGTTACTTAGTCAAATTATGCAATTCTAGGTTAAAGCAATCAAATAATCATATCACAATAATAAAGCAG
The DNA here is from genome assembly GCA_030445155.1 of Quercus variabilis. Classification (NCBI taxonomy): domain Eukaryota; kingdom Viridiplantae; phylum Streptophyta; class Magnoliopsida; order Fagales; family Fagaceae; genus Quercus; species Quercus variabilis. The sequence goes on from CP129447.1 coordinate 661,867, forward strand.
CGGAATAATAAAAGATACAATGATATAATCACCCAAGAAACCACACGGTAAAAACCTGAGGAGGATTTGACCTAGTTATCCTCAAGATAAACCTGAATCCACTATGAAAGAATCGAAGTTCATACAAAAGGACTACAAGCTCCCTACTTGATTTCTTAATGCTACTCACCAGTAGAATTTACTGACACGACCCCGTGCAAACTCCGAATCCACAGACTCCTTTTTTCTTGGACTCTTCAATCAAGTACAAGCACTCCCGCTTGTGTATCTTTAAGTTCTTGAATTTGCAACTGAATGATCATCAAGGTTTTGATAATATCTCCACCTTGAAAACCCTAAGTTTTTTGTAAAGGAAAGCTCCTCAAAGATCTCACAAGAGATTTACACAAAACAGCAATATGAGCAACAACCTTAAAGAGGTTTGGGTACAAAACCCTAGATACAAAAGAGGCACACTCTTCTCTCTCTCATCAAAGTCTCAAAAATGTTCTAGGGTTTTCCTTATATATAGGAGTGTTTTACTTGAACCCTAAGACGTTTAAATAAAGTTTGGGCTGAACTGGAACTCTGCAGAAAAATAAATCTGTACGTGGTTCGATCGATCGAGTCTAATTTTCGATCGATTGAGCCTTATAGATTTAGTCCAATAAATCTGCAATCACTAGATTCCAATTTTACAAATAAACATACTTTGAGCAAGCCTAAACAAGACTAAATATATTGTTTTGATCATGGTTTGCCAATATTACACATTAGAGTTCTAAATACATAAAATCCTAAATCTTTAGAACCTAACAATATTGTCAAGAAGTTTGGACTAGACTCCAAAAAGCGTGCCTCTAGTCCCATGAGTTCTTCCACAAAGCTGAATGCTAATTCTTTTGGGGTGGAAGTGACTCCTACTTTGTATAGGGGCATTATTGGGAGTTTACTCTATTTTACTGCAAGTAGACCGGATATTGCATTCAGTGTTGGTGTTTGTGCTAGATATCAAGCTGCACCTAAGCAGTCTCACCTGACTGCAGTAAAGAGAATTATATAGTATATCAATGGTACTCCAGATTATGGATTGTGATATTTCAAGGATTCAAATGCTTGTCTTGCTGGGTATTCAGATGCAGACTGGGCTGATAGTGTGGATGATCGAAAGAGTGCCTTAGAAGGTTGCTTCTACCTTGGTAACAATCTTGTCTCTTGGATGAGCAAGAAACAAAACTCTGTGTTTCTCTCTATAGTTGAAGCTAAATACATAACTGCTGGAAGTTGCTGCACACAACTTCTTTGGATGAAGAAGCTACTTCATGATTACGGGATTCCTCAAGATACAGTGTGTGTCTTCTGTGATAACACTAGTATCATAAATCTTTCTAAGAATTCAGTTCAACATTCAAAGTCATAGAGATACGCTATCATTTCATCAAGGACTTGGTGGAAGAAAAAGTTATATGTCTTGAATTCATACACACAGACAATCAAAAGGCAGAAATCTTCACCAAACCTCTTGATAGTCCACGGATTGAATCTCTCAGTAAGACTATTGGTGTTGGTACAATACCTTGAATCTCATGTGTGTTGTGTGCTTTACCTTTTTATACTGTATTATCTTGGTTGTAGGGCACACATTACTTTCTTGCATAGCATTTTGTTTGCTGTTGTTGTTGTTGTTGTTGTTGTTGTTTTTTTTTTTTTTTTTTTTTTTTTTTTTTTTTTTTTTTTAAAGATGTTTTTACATTGTTTTTGATCAATCTTTTCTTATTTTTTATGTCAAAAATCTAAAAACACATAAAAAGTAGAAAATCCAAAAAGTTTGATCAACCTTGTTAAGTGTTGTCTCAAAGCATGTTTTACTTTTGTACTAATGGCTTTGTGCATCTACGAGCTTAACTTGTCTTATATGCACTCATATCTTTGTAAAATTTTTTTTGAAATCTTAGTGATTGTTGTAAATAGATTTTCAACTTTGTTATGAATAATTAGTGAATGATTTTGTTGATCTTGAGACATGCATAGATTTGTGCCTATATATCTTCTCACTCTTTATTTTGTTGTTTTTGCTTAAAGAGCTAAAAAAAATGTAAATCTCTAAATGAAAAGAGATATTGAGTTGCAAAAACTTGTCACACATACTAGTATTTGACTAGGAAAAAGGGAAAGCAACCAAAATAAAATGTTTGATGCCTAAAAAGCCAAAGGCTTTCTCATCAAATTGAAATATTAAAAATTTCAGGCATCTATATCTCAATGAGATGTATTGATTCAAAATGATCATATGATATGATATATATGGAGCCAAATGAAAAGCTTCAAAGAAATGTACACAAGTTTATGTGGGAGGTCATATATACATATTTCTATAATTAAGATTGGTCACATTATCTAGTGCTAGTTGCGTATGTCTTGTTTGAATTGATCATTGAAGCTTCACATTAGACTAAGGACTATCTCATCTTTGATATTCACACACAACACACAAGTCTATATTCAATGAATGACATATTCATTTGTGTGATTTTACTTGTTTAAATGTGTTTTCACAAGCTTAATTTTTGTTAATCAAACACAAAAAGATTTTTGAGTATTTTAGCTTGTGTTTGGAAAGTATTTTGTTTGTACAAAAATGTCAAAATTTTCAAAAACAGTGTTGCCTTATTTTGGTGACTTAGTCGCGGGTTGATCCAGTCGCATGCTCCAATTGCGAGCTCAATCTGAGATTTTTCGTGGCTCACTGGCGAGTCAAGGTTACAGTCGCGAAAAATACTTAGAAAATTTTCAAAATTTAAGTTTTTATGTTTTTCGCGGGTGGAAGGTCTAGTCGCGAGGGGTACATAGAGATTTTTGCGGCTCCCCTGGTGACTATCTTGCGGGTAGACCTTCCAGTCGCGAAAAACACTTAGAAATTTTTTTCAGGAATCCTAACTTCTATGTGTTTCGCAGCTTACTTGGCGATTGACTGGTGACTTGATCCAATCACGAAAAACGCGCGTTTTGCGTTTTAAAAAGTTTTTAAAACCATTTTAGTTTTCCCTCGATCTATTGTGACTCTTCATTATCTTCATCATTTGAACTACTCTCACTCTCACCATGTTTATGCATTCATCACCATTGTTGTCCTTCATTTCTGATTCGATCCTCAAGAAAAGGTATGGGATTTGTCTCTTTCCCAGTATTGTTCATTATTACTGCTTATTCTTCTTGATTTGTTTGGTTTACTGTTTTTTTTTCTCATGTTTGATCTTGTTTCTAATCTCATGTTTGAAATTACTTTGTTTTGTTGGTGGTTTTGTATGGATATTCTCTCTCTTGAGTACACATTGTGTTGTTTGTGGCACACACACACACACACACACACTCATTTTCATGCCTGAAACTTAAATCCCAATTTTTGGGGTTTCCATCATTACCCGTATTTTGGATCTTTCCATTTGCTAATAGTGTTTGGTGCCTTGTTTAGTTTTTTTCTTTTGATAAAACTTGACACAGGGTGAAAATGTCTCCATTCAAGAGAGTAGCTGTAAAAGGGGGAAACAACAAAGGGAAAGAACATGTCATTGATGTTGATGAACTCTCACCTAGAGCAAAAAGGACCCGCTCATCATCTAGAGTGTTCGATCCCAACAAATTCATATCCTATGCTGCCTTTCAGAATCATGAATTTTTTTTTCAAAAGTGCTGCACTGTTACTCAAAAGGGTCGTTGATCAACCGTCCCTTTTTGACACTGACATTCCTCAATGGTTTACTCACAAAGATTAGATTTACCTTCTCTCCGATATTGATGATGCATATGTGGACTTGGTCAAAGAGTTTTAAGCAAATGCAATTGTTGAAAGCGAAGAACTCAAAAGCTGGGTTAAACGAAAGAGTTTCTCAGTCTTTCTAGCATATCTCACTGAAATTCTTCACATAAATCAACCGATGTTGAAACAATCACCGGTTTACGATGATTTATGTCCAGACGAGGACCTACACCGGGATGCTCTTGGAAAAGACTTGGAATTCTCGTCAAATGGGAACTTAGTCTGTGTTTCCTCTCTTCCTCCGAAATTAAGGGTACTTACAATCATCATGTTCCACAACTTGTACCCACTATCTAGCACCGGGTACATGAACCTTGGTCGTGCTCTGTTTCTTTACGATCTGATCTTTGATGTTGAAATTGACATTTGTGCACACATTTTTCATGTTTTGCGCAAACAGTTCTTCGAACTGAATCACGGATATGCATTCCGTTTTACTGCCTTATCACTAGGATATTAAAGCTCAAAGGTATTCATCCTTCACTAGATGAATCTCCTTGCACAAAACTAGCACTAATCAACATGCGCATGTACAATGCTAGCATTGGTCATAGTTTGAAGGGAATTAAAATGGAGACTTCAACCTCTCACAGTGGTTCACGCTCTAACTCATCGACATCTGATAAGAAAATAGACAACATTGTGAAATCTGTCAATGAGTTGAGTGCCAAGATGTCCGGTCTTTCATCTATTTTGCACCATCTCAACATTCGATGGGATATGAAGTTCACCTCTATCCAAACTCAATTGGATCAAATTCAAAGAAAGCTAGAAGATGATGAGAACTAGCTATTTCATGACAAAAAGGGGGAGATAATGTTGGCAGGAGGAGTATAATGAAACGGGGAGAATCAACTAGATCAAAGAAGGAAGTTTCAGCAAGAAGGACTTTGTTTATTTTCTGTTTTTATTTTTAATTTTATTTTCTATGTGTTTGTACCTGTTACCTTTGTAGGTTTTTAAGGTTCTTAGCTTATGAATTTGTACCCATGTTGCTTTTGTAAGCTTTTAGGGTTTGTTTCTATGCATGTATGTAGGCTTTTATGGTTTGTACCATGCTTATGCAGCCTGTATGCTTTGTTGCGTTGTATTGTAAGCTTTTAGGGTTTGTTTCTATACATGTATGTAGGCTTTTATGGTTTGTACCATACTTATGCGGCCTGTATGCTTTGTTGCGTTGTACTTCAAGTTAAATGTTAAGCATTTTCCTTAAGTACTCTCACTCTTGTGCCCTTGTAGAATTTTATTCCTAGATGCATATACTTCATGTATTGTGTATTGGTTGAGTGTTGGTCATTCAAGTGATTTGCTTTGTGCTTATTAACTTGAATGTTCTGATGTTCATTCCAAGTGAGAATGAACATTGTGATCACTTTTTACATTGATTGTTGGTTTGGTTAAGCCATGGTTTATTACTTTATTCTATTTTTGCTTGATCGCATTGTGCTTGTTCTATATGCATTGCAAGTTTTCTACATACAATGATCTTATTGTGTTATTGTGTTTCAGGAGATGTTTTGGTTTATGGTTCAAGAGTTTCATAGATTCTAGAGTTAGGTGTGAGTGAGTTATCCAACTGTTCCCAACTCACGCGTTAAGAATAGAGTTTATTTTAGGGTTTTGTCACGGAATACGCAAAGGGGGAGATTGTAAGGTTGAATTTAATCAACCATCTTGTTGGCTTTATTCTGTGCCAAATTTGCTTGTATTTTAGCATTTAGTAACCCTGTATTTAGGTGGGAATCTTGTAAGAGTAGTGAGTGAGAGAGTGTGAAGAAAAGTCAAGATTGTACAAAGAAATAGGGACTCGCGACTGGATCTTGCGGGTGCCAGAAGTTGCACATGTGCCAAGCATGCAAGAAGTTGAAGAGTTGTGCCAGCTGTTGCACTACAGGACAAAAATCCTAGGCTGGCCAGGCCATTAGCTTGCGGCTTGAACTTGCGACTTAACCCAGTCGCGAGGTCAAGTCGTCAGAACACCCTGTTTGGGAAAAACTGATGTTTCACATTCCATTCTCACTCTAGTGTAAATACCCCTCATTTCCACGAAATGTAGAGAGCTTCAAGAGAGAATTTTGAGAGAGAAACCCTAGAGAAAACAAGATTGCCTCATCCTCAATCTTCACCCAAGAGACTCTTTAAATTCCTCTACTCTTTTTCTCTCCATTGATATATTCTTGAGAGGTTCTTGACCAAATCCTTTTCTCACCATCCCCACGTTTGTGAGAAGGTTCATTTGGTGCTAAGAGAAGCAGTTTCGAAGGGACCAATGACTATTGGTTTATAGCGGAATTCGGTAAGTTAGAAAAGAAAAAAGTTCAGTGCAACCTCATTAGAGCAGGAAGCATGAAGGGCTTAGGTACTTGAGTAGATTATGTTGGAAGATTTATTGCTATTCATGTATCCCAACTATATTTTCTAGTAGATTATTGGCTGCTTGGAGGGCGGCAGAGAGGTTTTATGCCGAGGGCTTCGGTTTCCTCTTCGATAACACATCATGTGTTGTTCTTGTGTTTGCATCTCTCTTCCCTTTATCTTTACCATCTAATTACTCCTGTGATTGTGATTATTTATGGTTTAGATTGTTTATCAATTCTGTTATAAGCTTGATTATCATTTTCCGCACATACACTGTTTGATATAAAGCTTGAATTGGTATTTTATTGTTTGGGGGGCTAAACGTTCATAGTGTTTTTAATGCTATTTGAACTTTCACTTTGGCTAGATGGTAATTAGCCAGTAAGGTTGGCCGGGTTTGAATGAGAATTCATGATATATTATATGCAAGTATTGGCAAGTTTTTGGTAATGAAGAAGAAATGTGCAAATGAGTTATAGCTCAATTGGCACTTCTTTCTCCTATAATAATTAGTTGGAAGGTGAGGTCGTGAGTTTAAAACCTACTAGGTACATTTGTAACATACCAATAAAAGAAAATGAAACAAGAGAAATGTATTGGTTGTAAATTGTAATATGTGATTGCAACATATATTGAGCTGCTTTGTGAGGATATTTTCTGTTCTAAATGTTCCGTAGTTTGTTTCAATAAATTACTTGCCCGAAAAGTAAAAAGGAATAAGTAAAACAAAAATGCAGATAGTAGAGGTGTTTAGGATAGGGGCATGAAGGTATCAGTTCTGTATATACTAATTCAAAGATGCAGTTAAGGAACTGTAGGGTGAAGGATTGGTCTGGGGGAGTTTATTGACTTTATTTTGTGAATTGTTGAAGTCTATCTTAGTGACTTGAATTCAAAGGAAGAATATCCCGCGCAACATATTGCGCACTCAACATGATTCCTTTCTAATTATTAAGGCAGTAAATGGAGGAATAAAAACTTTGTTACGTGGAGTTACTTCCTAGCGAGTGGCTACCGGCTATGATACTTGTACTTTAAATACATTGAATAATATTATATAGAACGAACCACTTCTTGGGGTTTAAGTAGGATCACTACATATTAAGAGGCATCATTTCTACCTACCAGATTCCATAGCCATATTGACTGTCCATGATTTAAAGTTGTCCTCTGTGTGGAGGAGCTTGAGTCCAAGACATTGGAAATTTGGAATATCTTTTAGAAGGCCCAGCAACTATGCAAGTACCTAATATCTATGGAGTAGCTTATATGAGAATTCTCTACATTTTTTGCATTATAAATATGAATTTTGCTCCCACACCTACACAATAACATGTTCCATATGACTATGGCTTTACAATTACATGACCCATACATGCAGTTGCACACACATTCAATGCTTTCAACCACAATATATATCTTCATTCTCACTGTGCCATTAGTGTTGGTTAATTGCATCACAAAAGTAGATATCTTCTAAATATAGTGCTATACATGTAAAACCTTGCCCGATTACTTTAGCTTAAAAAGAGTAAAGACGTTTTCTTTGATTTAGTCATGGACCATGGATTGTGTTATTTGAATATTAGATAAAGTTCCTTAGCTGGAGAGCAAAATATATATCTCTCACTCACATAGATATTTTGTAACATATTGTAAATATGAAGAATCTTACATTTTTTTCTTTATTGAAATTTCAACATAGATAGAAAAAGAAAAAGAAAAAGAAAAGGGCAAGATTGTTTCCAAAAGAAGGCTTTTAATTTATTGTGATATATAATATATGAGCAGAAGGAGGCCCCCCCCAAAAAAAAAAAAAAAAAAAAAAGAACTAATAGGCTTCCAGAAATATCTTCAGTAACATCATAGCATAGGAAAGAGAAATAGGATTCAGATTCTTTTCTTTTAAATCAATTATCATAGTGGAGTACAAAAGGACGAATTTGAAGGGTTTAAAAGAGTCAGTTGTTTAAGGTGGCACATATATATTGGAGAACCATCCAAATACAAGGGATCTCATTAAAAAGAAAACGCAAACTCTTTACTAATTTTGATGGTCAGCATCCCATACAGCTATTAGCTGTTCAAATTAAAAAGCACACAGCATCCACCATGTCTTGTTTCACTTTGTTATATTTTGAATTGAATTGACATTCATAATAAGGGGACCCGTTTTGTTGGAGGAATCATTCAGAAAGTGGTAAAGAAAAATGAGAGACAAAGAAGAAACAAGAAAAAGTATTTCTGAAATTAGCATATGCAGGTTTTTACTACGTCTTTAAAATTCCACCTTGAATGTTTCATTTATTTTTGGTAATTAATATGTCTTGGCCTGGTAGAAGCCAGCAATGCAATTTATACAACCTTAAGCCAAAATTTGAAATGCATGTCCAAAAATTATATGCTAAGCAACCTCTAAAATAGTTGAATAATTAAGTGCATGACTGAAGAATGACACATTGAATTTGGCTCAAGTACTGAAGCATTTTGTAGTTTTACCAAGGTAAAGAATATTGAAATAGATATATATATATATATATATAGCATGATTCTTTTAGGGGTCACAACTCACACAAGGGAAAGCTACTAAAATCTTGACATTCCAAGTCACTTAGTACTGTAATATGATGCATGCCAACTGCAGATTCTCTCGCATGATTGTCAATCCTGGATGTGACTCGAGATTTCAAAACAACCCCCGCCAATTGTTTGGCCAATTCTAGTCTTGAATTATTACTAAGGTGTGACCTATAACATGAACTTCATTCTGTGTTTCTGGTCGAGATTTAATGGGTTTTAATCATTCAAGGAGATTAGTAGTATATTATTCTTCTCTTTATTCCCTTTTTTTTTTCCAGCAAAAATCATTCTGGAGTCAGAACAGACATTATGCGTGGTTTTGTTCTGCAAAGTTATGAAGTGTGAGTTACGACTGAATAAAAAGAATGAGTAATGTAAAGATGGAACAAAAACCTAAAAGAGAGGAGAAAAAGAAAGAAAGAGAATTGACAACTTGACAACAATAACATGTCCCATGTACAATAATTGTGCGGAATAAACCACAACCCCTCTTCATGGGATTGTACTTACGGTTCTAAATTCTACTTGGCTAATACAAACCGTATCTTAATTTATTGACCAGTGAATTGTGTAGCATTAGCCATTATGTTGCTTGCAAATGGTTAACTCAAGAATATTCAGCTGCTTAATTATCTAAATTGCTCTAGCATATATCTAGTAAAGCCAAACCAAAGAATGTCATATGATATTTGAAATTCCAGATCACAGGCACTAAAGTTCTTTAAATTTTAATTATTATGCTTCTTCATGATTGCAAATGGTCAACTTTTTATAGCTTGGTGAAACCAATAGCAAATTAGATGCCATTAATATGCTGATTTTTTCATTGTTGAAGTTCTTAAGCAGTAACTTGAATTCTTGCTTTCTCTCACTACATTCCTCTTCTTCTGTGTTCTTAAGAATACATTGGAGAGTTCCACACTGGTTAATTTAAATGTATATCCTGACATTTTTATAAGCTTTAGCTAGGAAGCTTCTTGGTTCCTGTAACAATATACTAAATGACAAGATTGATCTAATTAGGCCATGATGGTTAGCCTAATAAGGTTGTTGCATGCACCCAAAGATGCCCAAACTCATGCATTTTGATCAAGTTCAAGCAGTATTGAAACTTGACCCCAATGACTACTTTAAGCATATTGCTGTGGTAATTTTCTGGAAAAAGAATATCTCTCTTCACAACAGCTAAAGATCGTGTTAATTAGGAGAGTGTAAAGCCAGTGAACCAAAATTATCCAAAAATCACAAGAATGAATAGAGCTTGAAGAGACTACATGTAACTTAGTAAGTTCTCTATAATATTGTGGAAAATAAAAAAGCTTATATACAAACAAATATTCATCTTATTTATTTCAAAACGATTTTGATTGACAAACTGGAAGCAAGAGTACTAAAGAATATTACAGTAGGAAACCAGAAACATAGACAATATTGATCAAGCCTTTTCATTTTCAGCTTGATATACTGTGACAGATTGGTGTCCACCCATAGTTTGGCTTTCAGAAGCCATGAGATTGTTTTTGTGGATTGTGTGGATTCTTTCGATGTAATATCCAGCCTTTATATCAACCTTGCGGTCAGCTACATAATGGCTCTTGTCTGAATCACTTGGATATATCTTGGTTGTACTCTTTGCATCATCATATGAATCATCTTCTCTCCGAGGCTTCCTAGCTTTGAAGATATTGCTGAAGAAAGAGAAAGATGGAGATTTTCTCTGCTTGTTGTAGGCCATGACTCTAGCTTGCTTGATTAATGGCACAGATAGCTAGCTTTCAAGTGATGAGAGCCTTAAGTATGAAGAAAGTTTTGAATTTGTGTTGTGTTCACTTGGGTTGTTAGTGCAGGGGAAGCTTGTATTTATAGGATGATTTTTATTTTATTTTATTTTTTGAGAAGGATTTATAGGGGAGCTAGGTACTCTTTATGATATTCTAATAGGGTTAGGTAGAGAATCTCAAGAATTCAACACTTCCAAACCAATATGAATGGTTGAAAATCAAATAACATTAGTACGCTAAGAAATAGCATAGTCTGTTTGGGGCAAGAAAGTGTACACGCAAGAAAAAAAAGGTTTCAACTTCCATATTGTTTCTTGTTGTTCGCCTTTTTCTATCAGTCATGACTAGAAAGAAGGTCAAGCTTGCATACATTACTAATGACTCTGCCAGAAAAGCTACCTTCGATGCTCTTTGGTGGAGATGAGATGATGTTGCCATTTGGAGATAACAGTCACAATGCTCTTGTTCAACTGTTGTTTATCATAATTATGATATTCAGTCTTATGTTGGTTCTTAGTTGTTTAAAACTAAATTTACAAAATAAAAACTAGAAAGAGATGCACTTTGAAATCTTCTTCTGAATTTTTGCATGTAAATGTGCTTTATTTTTTAGGTCGCGTTATATTTGGTTGTAACTACAACATTTTGAAAATTTTCATTCAAAGTTTATTCATTTGACAAATATAGAAATATACTTTCTCAATTCCAATATGGTATCAAACCATTAAACCCCCAGTTATTAAGCCCCCAGTTAACAATCGTTAGGAGACCCAATAATCTTACAATAACTATAATACCCAATAAATATATGGGTGTATAAAGTGTATTATGGTCCATCACAAATCAATTCATGATTGTCGCATTGTTCCAAGATAATTTCCTGGGTCAGGCCTATTTTTTGGGCAAACAGGCTCACCTTTTTATTTTCTATGCACAAATCAAAACAATGTTGCACTTCTCTTTGGAAATCACAAATCACCTTTTTATTTAGTGACGCACCATAAGTTGAAAAAAAAAAGAAAAAAGAAAAGAAAAGAAAACCTCCAATAAATCGTTAGGAGACCCAATAATTTTACAATAACTGTAATACCCAATAAATATATGGGTGTATAAGTGTATTATGGTCCATCTATCCAATTTCATGACTATTAAGCCCCGCCCACATAAAAAAGAAAAAAAAAACCATATTCCTTTCGTACTTTAAAAAAAAAATAAAAAACGACTTATCATTTGCATGGCAAAGTTGGCATATGAGAGATAGAGGAAGAGAGGATTGTTGCATAGGAAAATGTTAGTAATTATGGTATAATTTTTGTCATAACTTTTGTCTTAATTTTTGCTGTATTTTACTTATAGTGTAAGTTGTGGCATGTGAGTAGTAAAATAAAAGTGGAGACTTGAATCTTGACCCTTTTCCTCCCACACTCTACAAATACTTATATTTTTAGAGTGATTATCACACTAAAAATATACAGTGATGTATATATGTTACATATTCTTATTTGTACGCATTATCGTGACCATTAATTGCATTGCAGGACAAAGTTGGCATGCCCCTGGTGCGTGTTGGTGTTTGGGAAGCTGATTATATTGTCTCTTATACGAGAAAGTAAATCTTGTACCAGAGAAAAAAAAAAAATTACATGATGTAAATGCTCTTAATAAATTATTTAAAAAAATTTTATAAAAAAAGAAAATGACAACATTTCAATTTACACTAACAGGACCCAACAAAAATTACATTTGGTCCACACTCTTTTGTAGGCCCATGGTGTTTGGGTAAAAGGGGTTTTAACTTTTTACACACCGCGATCCATCACAAATCAATTCATGATTGTCACATTGTTCCAAGGTAATTTCTTGATTTAGGCCCAATTTTTGGGCAAACAGGCTGACCTTTTAATTCCTTCTATGCACAAATCAAAACAATGTTGCACTTCTCCTTGGAAATCACAAATCACCTTTTTATTTAGTATTTAAAAAAAAAATATATATTCTAAAGAATATTTATACCTTTAAAAAAGTTTTAAAAAATGAAAAAATACAAAGAAAAATGAGGTTTTAAAAAACTATACATAAAAACTAAAAGCTGAACTTATAAGTTTAATGCCAAACAGATATCTATATTAAGAATGTGTTTGGTACCAACTTTTAGTATTAGTTTTTAACTTTTAGCTTTTATATATGGCTTTTTAAAACTTCATTTTTTTTCCTCCTTATATTTTCTCACTTTTAGACATTAAATAAAAACATAGACATTAAATAAAAACAAATGGTAGGTCAGGGACAGAGTAAATGAAGGGACAGAGTAAATGAAGGTACATGAATGTACAATGGGAATATAAAATAATAATAATAATGTTGTGAATAGTAAATTATATATATATATATATATAGAGAGAGAGAGAGAGAGAGAGAGAGAGAGAGAGAGAGAGAGAGAGACAATGCAGTAGAAGAAATTAAATTTTAAATGATATGCATCATAGCACTGTACAAAAGCTTTAGTAGATTGTTGTGTTGGATATTTAGTATTTGTTTGGGAACAACTTATCTTTTTCTCCTTTTTTGAGAAAAATTGGAACAACTTATCTAGTTTTTTGCTGAAAACTCTTTACTGAAAGTGCACTAAAGTATACTCGTACTTTGAAAAGCTTTTAAAAAGTGAGAAAAAGTATGAAAAATTGAAAATTTAAAAAGCTATACACAAAATTGAAAAGCTGAAACTAATGTCAAACAAGCTCTTGCAATTACACTTTCTCATATCTCTAAAAAAAGATAAGTTATCTTTTATTAATCTTTTTTAATCTTTTATTTTTCAAATGAGTTATCTTTGATTCAATCTTTTAGGATTACAATTTCTCAAATTTTCTTGGAAGAGAGTCTTCTTATTTCCATTTCAGATCACAAAGATAAACTTTCTCTTAGAATCCATTTGGGAACAGTTTATTTAGTTGAAACTAAAAATTTTTTGTTGAAAATATTTTTGATAAAGTTAAAATGTAATTGAAATAGTACAGTGAGACTTATTAATAGTACCAAAAAGTGATGTGGAACCAATAAATAGTAGTTAAAATAAGCTAAATAGTAGCAAAAATAAACTAAAACTGAGTTTGGATTGCATGTTTGTGTCTGTGTTTGGCATTTGGTGTTTTTTCTGGGTCTTGTGCACTGTTCACAGGACCCACAAGTACGAAAAAATGCAAATTTTGCTTTAAAACTGAGTCCCACGACACTATTTACACATTTAAAAATTATTTTGCTATAGTGTTTTTAGCAATAAGTTTTAATTTTCAACAATAAGTTTTAATTTTCAACAATAAGCAGTATCCAAAAGGACCATAATTACAACTAATAATAATAAAATCATTATTTATTATTTAAAAGGTTTAAATATTCAAATTATTAATTCAGTGCATGGCTTAAAGGTTTCTAAATAAAAACTGTATTTCTTTTTTAATAAATAAGTTTGTAATGGTGTTTATTGACCTTCAAAGAAGCTTCTTATTTCCATTGAGTCCCTAGCATCTTCTTCAATTCTTGGTATTATTTTTCTCACTCACTTAGTCACTGTGCTCTTTTAGCTCGAAGTCGAAGTTTTCACTTCTCCATTTTTTTTTCACCAGAAGATCGACTAATTCCTTCTTTTTTTATTTCAAAAAAAAAAAAAAAAAAAAAGACTCCCAAGTCCCAGCTAAAACCTTCGTCTTCATATGAAAAAAATAAAATAAAATAAAATAAATGAAAAGCCACTTAATATTCAGTTTTACTCATCAATGTACTGACTGGCCTGTGGATGGAGAATCCAAGAAAGTCAGAAAAGGAAAAGAGAAGAAGAAGATAGTCATCACACCTTTGTGATAATATAATTAGTTACTAATTTTAAAATTATATAAATACTAGATAATATATATATATATATATATATAAAATAAATTTATAACTAGTAATATTTGATCTATATATTAATATATAAAATCGTAGTCTTTGACTTTTAATTAACCTCTCCGGCGCTTGTTACATCATTATTATTTTTTATGCCCTAGGAAATTATGAATTTCAATTACTTTTTATCTAAACTCTAATACCTAATGACTCCATTTGTGTCAACTGCCAACACCTAATGGAGGGTGCAAGTACGATGCTTATAATTGTATTTTATAAAGTGATCAATTGCAATTATTTAATGGATTTGTTTAGTGGTTTTCTTCTCTATGTAGGTCACAAGCTCACATCATGAAGACTTTTTAGGATTACAATCGAAGTTTCCAGGCAAACTTTCTACCTTTCCTAAACTCTGAATCAATTTATACCTTGTGGCCGTGGGTATGAAATGACCATCCTTTAAAAATGTTTTTGGTCCGAGAGGGATTGTGTAGTGTGATCATTGTTTAAAAATCAAAAAAACAAAACAAAGGAGCATCCCATGCTTTGACCGTGAAAGTACACGTAATTTACCTAGTCACTTTAGGATTTTAAGATTGTACACTTCTTCTTTTAGAATATGCTTTACAGTTTCTAGAAAATTTTCTCCTAACAATATTTCTTATTTATTATCATGTCTTTGTATTTAAAATTTTACAATATTTATTTTAAAAAAGTATGGTATTGAGAGTGAGCTCTTGATTAGAGACATAATATAATTTTTTGTTTATTCGAGATGGGCTTGTTGACTTCCTAAAAATTTTCACAGTATCCTGATTTATCTCTTTCAATCCCATGCTAATTTGATAATTATGTCAAAATGATTCAAGACTCTAAAGTCTGAAGCTTCTACTTCCAAAGCTAATAGAAAAAACAAATTGGGAAATTAATTTACTTGTCCATTGAACAGAAATGTTCATCTTCTTTTTTTCTAAATTAGTCTGATTTTAGCACACTACTGTAGCTATTCACCTCACTTTGTGAGTCCAGTCAGCTGGTCCAAAATAACTAAACATTGGATGTTACTGGGCTTATTATTTCTCCTAAGGGCCGAGAAGGGTTTCAACTTCACCTCCTTTCTAATAGTATTGGGCTTGTGTCTTATGTATGTTCCAAAGCCCATTTTAAGTCCTCATTTTTTCTTTCCTTTTTCCCCAATGAATGTTTTTGTTCTTCATATCATCATATGTGAAGATACTTTTCAATTTTGACCCAAAAGCAATCTAATTCATTGTCTTCTAATTTCTCTTTGTCTACCACATTCTTGGGATTAACCCTTGTTACTGCTAAATGCCCCCAACCTCTCTTATTTCTTGTATAACTATTATTGTAGGTACAATTATAAATGAGCCTAAGTTAAGTCATATTAAAATATTAGTCTTATTCATTTAATTTTATTTTGATTACAAGTTGAGTTCGAGTTTATCACCAAAAAAATTACATATTTAATTGAGTCTTATGGCTGAATATTGAATAAAATGAAGTTTATTTGTGTTATGGGTACTGTTCAAACTTATTTGGTAAAATGAGGAGAGATGCGAATTTCGGTAATGTCATTGCCGAAATTTTGAGAAAAAGGAAGAGAGGGGAGAGAGACATGATGTGACAGAAGGGAGGGAGAGAGAGAAAAAAAAAAAAAAAAGAATTGTGGCAATACCATTGTCGAAATTAGGAGAGAGGAAAATTTTGTAATTGTGGCAATTCAGTTGCCAAAACATGAAAGAAATAGTGAAAAGAAATTCAGCAACATGGTTGCTGAAATTTAGAAAATTTTGGGGCTCACAAGGAGAAAGAATTAGTGGAGGAAGGAGAGAAAATTTGGTAAAAATTGGTTGTGGGTGTTTTTGGTAGAAATAGAACCTCTTCATATCAACCACTTGGTTAGGCCTAGCTTTGTTGTTAGTAATGAAAGTTACAAATATTTATTCCAAATGTTGATAGTAGCTACAATTTCTTTCCTAAAATTTGTGGCTTTTAATAAAATTGGATGTGACTGCATATATCAATAAGATATATAAATTTTTTTATTATAATTAATATATTTTTAGTTTTCTATTGTAAAATTTTATTGTAATTAGTGTTCTCTCAAAATAGAAGATACATTTTTCTATAAATTTGAAATTCTATGTTTGTTTAGCAATTATGCCACATACTTGAAGTATTAATTATATTATCTCCTTTTTTTCTAACTCGTGAGTATTTTTGAAAATTATTTAAATTTTTGTGAATATTTTTTAAATTAAGGTTACTAATGTTTAAAATGTAAACTTATTATATTTTTTGTATTTATTTAATATTAAATATGGATTTAACCTCTAAACTTCGAACATATTTGTTTTTTGTCATAATAATTCTTAAAAAAAATTTAAAATTTTTTGTTGAAATATTTAATTAATTAAGTATAAATAATTTTAGCTTTCAATACTAACAATAAAGTATGGTATTGTACAGCCACATCCATTTTTTTTTAAGGCTACAAATCTTAGAAAAGAAACGGTTTATACTTAACTTTCATCACTAAAAGGCATAGCCAAGTGGTTCATACTTAACTTAACTCACTCACCTAAAGAGGTTCTATTCCTGCCAAAGACACTTACAACCAATTTTTCTCTTCTCCCTCCACTAATTCTCACTCTCCTTGTGGGCCCCAAAATTTTCTTAATTTCAGCAACCATGTTGCTGAATTTCCTTTCACTGTTCCATTCATATTCGACCGCTAAATTGCCACAATTGCAAATTTTTTCTCTCTCCTAATTTCGGCAATGGTATTGCAACATTTCTTCTTCTTTTTTTTTCCTCTCCCTTTTGTCACATCTTCTGTCTCTTCTCTCTTTTACTTTTTTCCTTAGAATTTCGACAATGACATTACCGAAATTTACATATCTCCTCATTTTGCTAAATAATTTTGAACCGTACCTATATCACAAATGAACTTCATTTTATACAATATTTAGCCAAAAGACTCTATTTGAGCTTACTTTTTTTTTTTTTTTTTACAAGCTTGAGTTCATTCACGAGCTACTTTTCCATTTATAGAAAATAATTATTATAATTTTTTTTCCCTCTTACAAATAAGTTTAAAAGACTGCATGGAAAAATTGCGTGAAAATATTCCACAGGGAATTTTTTTTTTTTTTTTTTTTTTTGTAATGCATTTCATATCTTTTGAATTTTGAGGGGTTCTAGAGGATGCAAATTGATCAATAGGACAAATGTGGTGAAAATGTCTTTTTATTAGGTTGCTAAGTCGAATTCCATCAAGGTGTTTATGGTCTAATGACACCCTAAATAGTGAATACCTAGGGGTGAGCAGGGTCTTCAATATTTCTAACCATTATAATTTATTTATTTAAAAAAAAATGGAATTCCATCAAGCACTACTAGCACTAACAGCTGTTGAAATGTTTTCTTCAGACTATTCACAAGTTTACATGTCATGCATGACGACAAAATTATAGTAAAAATGATAAAACCATCATCACAATTGGGTGATTTTCTCATTAGTAGTTCTTTTTTTTTTTTTTTTTTTTTTTTTTTTTTTTTTTTTTTTTTTTTTGTAAACTGAAATTATCATTAAAAAAGACTAAGGAGCAAACAATAGCTCAGGACAAAGCCTATTTACAACCATTCCCTGGCAATCAGCCAAAATATGAGGCACCAAGTCCACAGGTGGACAAAAGGAGGAAATAAAATCTAAAGATTGACATCTACCTAAAAAGGCTAATTGATCAACACACCTATTCGCTTCACGGTAGGTATGCTTGATGCTTAGGTGTGGAATCTGAGCAGCAAGACTTTTGCAGTCGTCAATGAGTGAGGAGACTATAGTATTAGTATATAAAGGATTTCTTAGAGCATCAACTAGAGCATTGGCATCTAGTTCTACCACCACATCATTCAAATTTAGTTGAATACATAGGAGAAGACCATCATGCAATGCCCACGTTTCAGCCAAGAAGCCGTTAGCTTTACCGATTTTTCTAGAAAAACCCATGATCCAATTGCCCTGATCATCTCTAATCAGCCCTCCTCCTCCAGCAACCCTTGAAGCAACATCCGCAGACCCATTAGTATTGAGTTTGACCTAACCTGTGTCTGGCTTTTCCCATTTGATTTGTCTGATAACCAAACGATTGCTACACTTTGGCTGAGTTACACATAGCACAAACTCCATTGCTTGCATAATAATCACATTGGTAATGTTTGGGTTGATTCTTTTGTTGTTGAAGACCACTTGATTTCTTTGCTTCCATAATGACCATATAGCGAAAGAAAAAAAGGAGTGCCAGGGAACACCTTTGACAGTGTGAGAAGACTTTGAGCTAGCATTAGAAATCAGCCAAAGTTTAAAGTCTTGAGAAAAGAAGTTGGCATTGCAGTGATGAGACCCCAACTGTTTCCATATTGGTTTCACAAGGTGACAGTCACGAAGGGCATGTGAGATAGGCTCTGGTTGCTCTAGACATATGGGGCATGCAGTGTCTAATGAAATACCTCTTTTGGCTAAGCACTCCTTGACACCAACACTGTTATGCATGCATTTCCAGATGAACATTTGGATTTTTGGCAAGGTCTGAAACTTCCAAATCCATGAACCCGAGAAGGAAACATCTTCCATATGATTTATGGCTAAGAGCTAAGCACTTTTCATATCAAAACTTCCCTTAGCAGAAAACTTCCAAGCCAATTTATCAAAACTTCTAGCAGCTACTGGCAATGGGACCGCTTGAATGTTAGCTTTAATTTCTGAGGGGATTTCAAATGGAATAGCAGCCTAGTTCCAACCAAAAGGTGCACGGAGGTCTCTCACAGTGAGGCTGGCCGAATTTTGAGGGAGGGGGCCTTGTATGCTAGATCTGATAGGACCATTATTTAACCAACAATCCAACCAAAAATTAAGATTACTCTCATACCCTGGAACCCATTTAACCCCTCTTTTGAAAACATTTATGCCTTTCCTCAAACCTTTCCAGGTAGATGAACATGGAAGTTTTGACTCATTCCTAGAAATTAATCGCTACCTCGAGTCATACTTGAATCTGAGAACTTTGGCCCATTAAGAATCCTTCTCGGTGTGATATCTCCACTTGAGTTTAGCTAGGAGTGCTGTGTTTCTCCCTTTCGCCGATTGGAGCCCCAAACCACCTAAATCTTTAGGCTTGGTAACTATCTCCCAGTTGATCCAGTGCATTTTCCTATTGTGCTTAGAGGACCCCCAAAGAAAATTCCTATTGACTTTGTCTATGCGATTAAGAATTTTGTTGGGTAAATAATTACTTTGCATAACATAGCTAGGAATGTTTGAAGACGAAGCTTGAATAAGAACCATTCTCCCTACCATAGAAAGCAGATTAGCCTTCCAACCCGCATGTTTCTTTTTAACCCTATCCAAAACAGACCCAAAATCATGTCTCTGCCTCCCTGAATGTTTTATAGGAAAACCCAAATACTTGCCGAAATTGGCGGTAGCACTGAATCCCAAAATGCTAGTTAACACATCTCTTTGATTTGGGTCAACATTAGGAGAAAAGAAAACCCGAGACTTAGCTTCACTAATTTTCTGCCCAAATTTCTTACAAAAATCTTGGAGGACAGAGTTGATGGCAGCACAATTTTTTGGAGTCGCACTGGCAAAAAGGACTAAGTCTTCTGCAAAGAAAAGATGCGAAAAAGCCGGACCACTTCGGGATGCTTTAACAGGGGTCCATAACTTGGCAGCACATTTCTCCTCAGTTAAATGACCCAAAAACTCCATGCATAGGATGAAAAGATAGGGGGAGAGAGGATCACCTTGCCTAATACCACTCGAGGGCAGGAAAGGGTTAAGACGACCACCATTCAAGAGAAGTGGACATAGAGGTGACGCAGCTCATAATGAGCTTAATGAGATTTTCTGGGAAGTTGAAGAGAGTGAGCATCTCCCTAATAAAGCTCCATTCAATTCTGTCGTAGGCTTTTTCCAAATCGATCTTGATGGCCATGATCCCTCTATTTCCTTTGGTTCTTCCAATGGTGTGAATTAATTCTTGGACAATGATAGCATTATCAACACCTCTCCTTCCTGGAACGAAAGCTGTTTGGTAAGGAGAGACAAGCATGTCTAAGTGAGGTCTGATCCTGGCAACTAAAATCTTAGTGATTATCTTGTAGACTGAATTGCATAAACTAATTGGTCTGTAGTTTCCAATAGTTTTCGGGCCTTGAATCTTAGGAATGAGAACAATATATGAGTATTGTTGAGATACTCAGGAATTTTCCAATCAATGAAGACCTTTTCAACCTCCTTCCTTATAGACTCCCCCACAATGAGCCAGAACCTTTGGTAGAAACTAGCATGTAACCCATCCGGACCCGGGGCCTTGTAAGGTTTCATGGACCAGAGAGCCTCCTTAATTTCTTTAGTGGAAACCATGGCATTAAGTGACTACTTTACCTCCTCTGACAGCTTAACATGCCATTGATCCAAGCAGAGGGGGGGGGGGGGGGGGTGTTCCAAGAGACCATAACTTGTTCAGTTATGTACAAAGTATGGAATCCTGTCCTAAAATGCTCCATTACCTCCCTTTCCTCAGTGAGCCACAATTCCCTTTCATCTTTGACTACCGCAATGTGATTTCTTTTCCTCCGGGCAAGGGTAGACACATGATAGAAGGAGGTGTTCCTATCCCCTTGGATCATCCAATTCAGCCTAGATTTCAACATCCAGAGATCGCGCTCTTGGTCCAAAATAGTTTCCAACTCACTAAGGAGCTTATTCTCGAGACAAATAAGAGAGGATCTAGGATTGTCGGACAACGCCTTCTGGGTGCCATAAATTCTGGCCAAAATTCTCTTTTTCCTTTGATGAATGTTACCAAAGTGATTTCTATTCCATGCTGATGCATCCTTGGAGAAACAATCAATGGACTCAGTTAAATCCCTATTCCCATTCCAAGCTTTGGACACAATGGAAGGAAAGGAGATGTTGGAGAGCCAAAATTATTAAAACCTAAACGGCCTGATGAGCTTAACTGTACTGACTGGCAGAGCTTCCACGAGAACAGGGCAATGATCAGAGTGAAATCTAGGAAGGTGAGTCACTCTAGCATTTGGGTAAATGACGCACCAATCCGGGGTCATGAAAAATCTGTCAATCCTCTCAAGTATCAAATTGCTGAAGTCTCTCTTATTGGTCCAAGTATATCTAGGACCCAAAAATCCCATATCCACCATACTGCATCTATCAAGGCAATCCTTAAAAGCCAGAGATCGATTAACGTTTACCCCACTACCTCCGAATTTATCCTTATCAATTAATGGTTCATTAAAATCACCAGCTATAACCCACGGCAACTTGTGTAACTCTGCAACTTTAGTTAGATTTTCCCTCAAAATACATTTCTTCTCACTCCTAGGGCTGGCATAAATAGCAGAAAATAACCAAGTAAGTCGAGAGGCTCGTACCTTAACTTCAATGTGGATTTCCTGCTCTGTCTTAGTAGGCAATTCCACATCCAGTAAGTCTGAATTCCAAAGAAGCCATAGACCACCAGAGAATCCTATGGTATTTGTGTGGATGGCACCATCGAATGGCAACCTCTCAGTGATTGCCTTCGCTCTATCACCCCCCAATTTCATCTCCATCACCACAAGGATGGCCGGATTATGCTCCTGGACTAAATTACGGACATATCCCTGAAAATTAGGCTTCAGGATGCCTCTACTATTCTAGATAATAAAATTCATGGTGGGAAGGAGGTAAAAAGCAGTGAAACATAATTTAAAGGGGAGGAGCAGCTCCACTTCCCTCGTCGGACACCATGTGATCATTGGCCCGACTTTCAACATCGGACACCAAATAAACTTCAAAATGACTACTAACTTCACTAACCAAGCTCTGGATGTAATTTGGACTCCCTCATCGGACACCATAAGATCTTCGGCATGACTCTTCTCTCCAACAAGCTGGGTATGCAATTTCCAATCACTTTCACTCTTGGCAATTAAACCGGTATCAGCGAAGGTATTCATCGAGAATTCAAAGGTGGCACCGGCAGTATGGTTGGGCTCAGCACGAGGTAAAGGAGGGTGAGTGGTGGAAGGATTGGTGATTTTCCTTTTGACCCTTCCACACACAGAAGGGCGACGCTCTTAGGTAAGGAACCATAAGCTAATTTTCTAGCCAAATGCTTTTTGTTTTTCACAGAGAAGGGTTGGGATAAGGGAACATGGGGGGTTGGGATTGGGCTATTATCATGTTTTAAACTAACCACTGCTGCCTTGAAACTATCCCTGGGAGGTCTGGCCATACTTGGGCTTGGAGTGGGCCTTTCCTTAAAAATAAACATTCCTAGAGTTTTTGAAGCCCACACTTTCTCCTCATACTTAGACCCAGCCCCAAACTTAGGAATGGCATGTTTACGCGGCAAACCTTTGTTGGATGAAGGACCACCTAATGCCATGCTCGTACCTTTCACAAAAACTGGATTCAGTTGGTTAGTGGAAATCCATGCCGAGCTGCCAGCATTCCCTGTACCATGCCCAGTACTGTTATCTGTCCTTTTCCCTTTCTGTCCGTGTCCTTTCCTACTCACCAACATCCACGGACCATAATGCCTCTCCACGTCTGCCGCCTCGCATGCATTGTGCGTGACAACGCCGTTCAACTTCTGGAGATCAGAGTTTCCTTCACCTACAGCTTCCTCCGTCCAAGCTTATGATTCCTTATCCTTATCCTTGCGAATAGTGTATGGGCAAGCTTCAATCTTGTGCCCAACTCTGCCATATGAGAAACAAAACTTTTGGATTCCCTCATAGATAACCACCTGCTTAAAACGGCCAATAAGAATGCTGTTAACCAGCGGCCTGTTGATATCGATTTGAACACATAATCTAGCATATCTGCCACGCGCCTCCAATGTAGTATGCGAATCAATCCGTAGCACCTTGCCAATGGATTCACCGAGTTCCTTAAGCACCTCTGTTTCATATAGTTCAATAGGGACCTCATTGAGCTTGATCCAAACAGCAACTAGCGAAACATTTGCTGTTGACAGCTTAAAGAGTGGCTCCCACGGTCTCAAGGAGAGGAAGTGGTCTCCGATGAACCACAGGCCCCTTTTGATCACCCTTTCTAAGTCATCCTTGGAGTAGAATCTGACTAGGAAGAAGCCATTGCTAAGATCGATACAATCCATTCTCTCATCAAGTCTCCATAGTTGAGCCAACTTGCTCTGCATATAGGTGAGACCCACTATTCTCCCAACTAGCTTCACAATGACAGCCTTAGACCAGGAACCTCGAATGCACTTCTTGGTTTCTTTGGACAGCGTGAATTTCACGTGCCCTTCATGGACGGGGATAGAGGTTTCACCACTCTCCTCATCGGAGTCCAAGTCCTCCTCCATTTGGATGGTCAAGTCAAAAGCTTGTGCAAAGGCACCTGATATCTCCCCCACAAGTTTGTCTTTGAATGAAGGTTTGGTATTGGAACCCCAGTCTTGGTTTCCTAACGAGGGCGAAGTAGCCTGAGAGTCTTCGTTGAAACCTGCATGATTGAAATCTTTTACCTTCTTATTACTCTGGGCGAGCTCAGCTTCTTCCTCTCTAGAGAGCGTGCGTGACTGCATTGTGCTAGAAGGAAGTTTCCCCAGCAAAATTGTTCATTGCATTGTAGTAGTTCTTTATTGTACCTAGCAACCTTTAAACACTATGAAGAAAAATGATTTTTGAAATAAAATTTTTATATATTTTCCTTAATATATTTTATTTTATGCTTTACCAATTGCAACTTATCAAAAAAAATTTCCCTTAATAAAAAAATTTAAAATCTAAATGAAAAAAAAAAATTAAACATATTACATAATATAGTTGATAGATAATAACGTGAAATAATAATGTTATTTATTGTAAAAAAAGAAAAAAGAAGAAGAAGTAATTATAATATGTGGCCTATGTGTGGGTTTATAGGAACACGTAATATTTTTCTAACAGCAAATTTCTATAAGAACGAGAAAATCGCCAACTAATGACCAAAAGAAAAGAAGATATACCAGCCTATACCATAAGTAGGCCTGTCCACGGGTCAGTCCGGATCGGGTTTGTGCCCAACCCGGAACCAACCCGACTAGATCGGGTGGCCAGAAATTCAACCCACCGCCGATCGGCGTGGTTAATCGGATCGGGCGAATCGGACCTTCAACAGACGGCGGTCGGTTCGGTCGGAGTTGGAAATCTAAAAATTGGCCAAAATCCGACAATTTAACGGTGAAATTGGCGACATTTCCAGTGATATTTTCACCGGTTCTTCGCCGGATTTTCTATGAAGTGGTCGAAATCTCATCAAATTTGGCGAGATCTCGCCAGATCTAGTGAGATCTCGCCAAATTCGGTGAAGATTCCATGGATCTAGCTGAGATCTCACCGGAAATGGCTGAGATCTTGTCGAATGTAAATAACTTTGTCGGGAAATGCTGAGATCTCGGTTCGGTCGGGTTTCTTCGGGTTTTGGAGAGAAAACCTGCTAGTCGACCCGCTGTTTTCGGGTTCTAGAGGCCGAGACCTGCCGCCGACTACCGAAATAGTTGGGTCGGCCGGTTTCAGATCGGTCGCCGGTTGGATCCTCCCGGTGGGTCGAGTCTTGGATGGTTTGGACAGGCCTAACCATAAGTTGCTTCCTCCTTATTCCCAAGGTTTTTAACAATGAATTAAATAGGATGGTTAGTCGTTTCTGGTGGGGTTAGAAAAAATATGAGAAAAGAATGGTTTGGTTGAGTTGGGACAAGCTTTGCGCATCAAAAAATGATGGGGTTTGGGCTTTAGGTATATCTATGCTTTTAACGTAGCATTGCTTGCAAAACAAGGGTGGCGTATCCAACAAAACCATGAGTCCCTATTTTACAAAGTTTTCAAGGCGAAATGCTTCCCTAAAGGTGATTTTATAAATGCAAAGTTGGGTTCTAATCCATCTTATGCTTGGAGGAGTGTGTGGAATGCTTAATCAATATTGAGGGACGTTATGAGATGGATGGTGGGGAATGGAAGGAGAATCAAAATATGGAAGAACAAATGGATCCCAAAGTGATTGGTGAACGGAACTTTTCTGAATTTGCACAGAAATGAGGTGAGGCATGGAGAACCACGGAAAACTAGCTCAGACTTAGTGAAAGGTGTTATTGATCTTTTGGAGCAATTCAAGATTGCAAGTCCTAGAAATTTTACGTACAAGATTAATATGGATGGTGCAGTATTCTCTTATGAACAAGTGGTTGGTATGGGAGTGATTATTAGGGATGAATGAGGGCAGAATGATTGCTGCCCTCAGTAAGAAAATTGAATCCCCATTGGGACCTTTTAGAATTGAGACAAAAGTTATGGAGGAGGCAGTCATTTTTGTGAGAGACACTGTTATACAAGATATTATTTTGGAAAGTGATTCGCAAATAGTTGTCAATGCTTTATTAAGTGGTGGAAATTGTCCAGCAAGCATATTCAATGTCCTTTAGTGGATTGAGATTTTGAGGCAGACATTTCGCAGGTTTGCAATCTCACACACCAGAAGGAATGGCAACAAGGCAACCCACTTTATTACTAGCTCAACACGCTAAAGGGCTATGACCATCTGAGTTCAGATCTTGGATTGAAGAAGACCATTTTTTTTTCTTATTCCCACTCTAAATGAGGATGGATCTGCTGTATATTGATTGTTTGTTTTGTTTGGATGAAAGTTTTCTTATATTAAAAAAAAAGGCTATATTTGTGAAAGAATCAAAATGGGTTTACGTGACACAAGGTCCAAGGTTCAAGGAAACGTTAGAATGGAAACATGCTTATATATCAGTTATGCCCCTTCTTAAAGCATCTCTAATGGTGTAGCTAAAAGCAAAATATTCTCTATAATAGAGAATGAGACAAAAAATAGGATCTCTAATGAATTCTCTATACCCGAAATTTTTTTTGGCTCATGAACAGTCACTCATCAAATCTGATGGGCCACAGTTCATTCTTCAAATGTTTTTTTCTATTATAATAATCAAGTATTAAATAAAAAAATGTTAGAAAATGTGTAGTTGTTAAACAAAATAAATAATAAATAAAGAATGAATAAAGAAATAATATTTAAATGATATAGAGAATGAGATAGAGAATCTGTTGAAAAGTGTATTTGAAAAAGTTGGTAGCTAAAAGATAAAAGTCACTGTTTATTCTCTAAACAGTACAAAAATTTAGAGAATCTGTTGGAGATGCTCCTATCTTTTCTTAAAAAAAAAAAAAAAAAAAACACTTTCCATTTCACTATTTTCTTCGCTCTCTCTCTCTCTCTCTCTCTCTCTCTCTCTCTCTCTCTCTCTCTCTCTCTCTCTCTCTCTCTCTCTCAATGTAAACGTCATAAGCGCACCAATATTTGCAAAATTTGTTATTTTAACGTATTAGAAAACCACATTATTATTTTAACATATCATTTTACAATATACATCCACCACACAACCACTGCACAATACCAAAATACAACTCAAAACAAACACAATCAAATTTAGCCAAATACCCTTAACAAACCCACAATTACTATTGCCACAAACCCAAAGCCACAATCGCGACAAACTCAATCAAATTCAATCCAATACTCACAACAAACTCACAGCCACAACCACTTGTCATGGGTCGCCTTCTCCTTTGTGGGACACCCAAAGAGAGAGAGAGAGAGAGAGAGAGAGAGAGAGAGAGAGAGAGAGAGAGTTGAAAGAAGAAAATAGAAGAAAGAAGACAGAGAGAGTGATAGAGAAGAAAGAGAGAGGTGGTCTAAGGAGAAGAAAGAGAGTTAGAGAGAGGAGAGATAAATAAAATAATTTTTTTAGCATTTGTGTTCGTACCATTCTAAATTTAGAACGGTACTGTTTATCCATACTAAAATTTTTAGCATTTAGAACATCTGGGGCCCATTTGGTAAGAAATTTCTTGTAACATTGTTTGTCTTTTTTGGAAATACGCGTGGGTGAAAAAGAGTATAAAAATACGTATAATGTTGTTTAAACACTAAAAATTATTGTTTAAACAATAATAACAAACGGACCCCTGATGTCAAAGGTTTTTTAATGTTTAGTGTGTGAAATGCTAAAAATTTAGTATTTGACACACCTAATACTAAAGCTCCAAAAGTGTGAGATTTTGTAACATTTTTTATTGGCTATCTTATCTTTCTAATAAGTTGTTTAATAGTTGGAATGTTGACTCATATACATAATGAATTGGTTTAGATATATCCTAACGAGCTGATTAGGAATTACTTCTATATTGGAACAAAAGAAAAGAACTGATTTTTCTAGTATCAGTGATCTAGTAAGATAAAATAAAAGAGGAGAACTCCATTCATTATCTATAAAGTATCTATCATATCATTCCTTTGTGTATGGGAATTTATATGGTTGCTAGTGGTTTAAATCCAACTGTCTTAATAATTGCTAGTACCTTTGGAATAGTATTAATTGGGAACTCTTAAAGGATGCATGACAACCTATTATTCTTATAAAAGTGACAATATTGTATGTAACACTTTTTTCATTTACATAAATCAAAAATTGCAGAAGAGTGGATTTTTACCATTTTATTAAAAAAAATCAAATTTATTTATAAAACTCTTAACGTATGCAAAAATTTAATTAGTAATTTTGCCCCTCAAAAAGCAAGAAAAATAAATTTTATAAATAAATTATAAAATTTGAATTTGCAACCAAAATGGAAATAGAGTCTATATTTCGTGAAAAATGTATAATTCGTAGGAAGAAACAGTTTGATGAGAATGTCAATGATGAGATAACACAATCCGCTGAAGAATATTTTAGAATTAATTATTTTTTTATATATAGTAGATCAAGCTATTTCTTCAATTGAAAGTAGGTTTGAACAATTTCAAATATATGAAAATATTTTTGGTTTTTTATTTAATTTTGAAAAACTAAAATCACTAGTTGATGATAGTTTGAAAAAAAAAATTGTCTTAATCTTGAATGTTTTCTCACACATGAAACTCATTCTGATATTGATAGTTTAGATTTATATTCAGAACTAAAAGTTTTAAAAGAATTTTTGCAAATAAATGATAACTCTCCAATTAATGCACTAAATTATATAAAGATGCTAGAATATTTTCCAAATGCATGTATTGCTTTCAGAATATTATTAACTATACCTGTTACAGTTGCTTCCGTAGAAAGAAGTTTTTCAAAATTAAAATTAATAAAATCTTATTTAAGATCAACTATGTCACAAGAAAGATTAAGTGGATTAGCTATTTATAAAACTCTTTAGATGAATTCATAGCAGATGTAAATCCATCTTCTCTATATTTTTTTTAAAAAGACATGAGACCTTTTAATTGATCTATAGCAACATCAATATGCATGTCTTTCGATTGTAAATTTTTACTAATAGAGTTAACAGCAAATAATATGTCATACCAAATAGTCATAGCTAGCAAAAACTCAAAACTTTCAATCTCATATGTTGCTAAACAATCAGCTTCACTTTTTGTTTTGGGATGTTCACTTGTTTTTGCCAATTGTAACAATGCATCTCTTATTTCTAAAACTTGAAATTTTATTGCTTTCACACTTTCAATTCGACTTTCCCAACGTGTTTGTGACAATGGCTTAAGAGTTAAACTTATCACATTATCTTGTAAAATTTTCCATCACTTTGTGGAAGAAGAAAATAGTGTGTATATACGTTGTACTACTCCAAAAAAAGATATAGCTTTAGGACAAGAATTAGCCATATCACATAGGACAAGATTGAGATTATGACAACCACATGGTGTGTAAAATGCTTTAGGATTTATATCAAGAATTCTTTTTTGTACCCCTTGTTTTTTCCCTTTCATATTAGACCCATTATCATATCCTTGTCCACGTACATCATTAATATCAAGTTCAAGATTTTTTATTGCATTTATAATGTCATTGAAAAGACCTTTTCCAAAAGTATCATCTACGTTTAAAATTTCCACAAAATGTTCATCTATTTTTATTGGACTTATTGAAATATCTACACATCTTAGTATGAGAGTCATATGTTCTTGATGACTTACATCGGGGGTACAATCAAGTATAATTGAAAAGTATTTTGCTTCTTTAATCTTTTTTATAATTTTACTTTTAATTTCATTTGTTAATAATTGTATCACTTCATTTTGTATATTATGACCAAGATAATGATTATGGATTGCACCATGTTGAATACGTTGAACATGTTCTTGCATTACTGGATCAAATTCTGTAATCATTTCAATTATACTTAAAAAATTTCCATTATTTTCTTGATAGATCTTTTCATTTTTTTCCTCGGAATGCCAAATTATTTTTACCAAGATTTTTTACCACCACTATTATTCTTAATAATACTTTTTTCCAATGATCTTTCTCTTTCTTAATTTGTTCTTGGACATTTTTATCAATTGTTTTATTCTTCAATAATCTTAGTTCTAAATCATTCCAAGTATTCATATTAGTAATATGCTCATTGGTTGTTTCGTGATTTTTAAGAATAGAACTAATATTTTTCCAATCCTTAGTTCCTCCACTAGCTAGTTGATTTGTATTAGATTTTGAATTAAACAACTTGCAACAAAAACAAAATACTCTATCTATTTCTTTCGAATACACTAACCATTTTCTATCATGTTTCTCCCCATTTGGTAATTTTCGAATATAATGCGTAGTAGAAAAATGTCTAGAGCTCTTATCTATAGGAAAGTTTAGATCATCAACTCTTATTGGACCATTTTCTACTAACAAATCTCTTAATTTTATATCAATAGTTTTCCATTGACTTGGATCAAAAATATTTGTAGGAATATAATTAGGTTGATCATTAATATTTTCACTCTCCTCTAAATTATTTTGAGCTTCATTATCAAGAATGGTGACATTACATGTTTGAACATTATCACGACCACCTTCGTTATTATCATTTTGTTGTATATTTTCATTATCTTCTAACTCTTTTTGATGAGTTTCTTGTTCATTTATGAAACATTCACTCAAATTTTCTGCAAGATTTTGTTTTTTACTAGTAATAAATTTGTCCATAGCTCCTTTTTGAGATTCAATTAGTTCTTCTATTTGTCCTTTTTTTTTTCATATCCAGATAAATATTTTCTAGTAGACATTTGTAATTAAAAAATATTTAGGAATAAATGAAACACAAACTATAATAAAAAAATTACAATTTAACTAGAATAATATAAATTTAATGTATAAAAACAATAGAAACTGTTTTATCAAATGCACATTTGCAGCTTTACTTAATATGATCACTTTACACTTTAAACCTGCACAAAAAAATTAATATTAATATTAGTACCAAGTAAATTATTCTAAATTTATAATTTTGTTATTAGTACTCTTTCTTTTTTTTGTGTAGCAGTAAACTTTTTTTTTTTTTTAGCATAATGTGTAAGACTCAACTTGATCTACTAAGACTAAAACCTAGCCACTATCCCTCTAAATTTGATTTCTTAAAAAAAAAAAAGAAAAAAGAAAAAAGAAAAAGAAAAAATTGAACGTGTAGCCTTAACAGTTAACTCCCATACCACTTATCTGATTTCTTAAAAAAAAAAAAAAAAAGTGTGTAAGACAAGACTATTCAGACTATTCAAAACTCAAAAGGTGTAAGACTTCCCATTAAAAAAAAGAAAAAAAAAAAAGAAAAAGAAAAAGAAAAAGAAGAGAGGTGTAAAACTATTCAGCCTAAACGTGTAAGACTTTAACTCTTGTCTTTTTATCACTTTATGGGTCTATTGGGTATTGACTATTCAGGACCATTCAAAGAATCAAAATGCTTCTAGAGAAATCTAAAGGAATCAAACCAAAGTTCAGCTTCAGCCAAAAAGCTTTGCTCTGCTCACGCCTCTTCAAAAGAAAAAATAAAAAAAAAAAACCCAGACCCGTGAGCAAACTCCTCTTCAGAAGAAGAGAGAAAAAAAAAAAAAACCCAGACACCCATGAAAAAAAAAACCGAGACACCCAGCAGTAAACATGAAGAAGACGATGGAGACAAAGGAAGAGAAAACAAAAAACGAACCTTCAGTGAACACACAAGTCTATTACCAACACAGTTGATGAGTAAGCCAACTAATGATTGTTTTTTTTTTTAGAATCAAGGTAGTCAAATAGAGAGATTTAGAGAATGAGTTTTTTTTTTTTTCTTCTTTCTTTTTTCTTTCTTTTCTTATTTGCCTATTCTTTCTGTTTTTGTAATATTTTCTTATGCAAGCTAAAGATTTGGTGATGGTCTGATCTGATGGGATTAGTCACATTGTCAGTTTGTCACTTCAACTTTTTTTTATGTGATAAACGGGCCTCTGTGAGAAACAGGCCTTCATAATGATGACCGTTTATAAAAATTTCTTTCTCAAATGAAAAAATAATATTATATACTATATTATAACTAATTGGGGCCCTCTAATAAGTGGGGGCCTCAGGCGGTGGTCCAGCTCGCCTATAGCTTCAGCTGCCCTCTGTAGAAGTGATCCTTTCCTGCAAAAAAAAAAATCCTATCACACCCCTAAAAAATATATAGGAACGAACACAAATCAATAAGTTAAAAGAAGAAATCTAGTTCACGCAACCAGACAAAAAAAAAGTTGAATAAACTGCATTAAAAAAAAAAAAAAAAAAAAACCATAAACCTAAAGCTATAAAATGAATCTAGAACGGTGAATAGTTTAAGGGGTGCAGAGAAGCAATTGCACGGTGCAATTGCTTCTCTGCTCAGTCATGCATGCACGCTACACTGACAAAACTTAATGCCCATATACGAAGCTTTCGCAACCGCAACACGCTTCTTCTTGCATCGGCCATGACTTTCTTCCCAGACGATCACGTGGAAGCTGGTGTTTTCAGCTTTTAAAAACTGGGTTGGATGGCATTTTCGTTATTAGTTTCAACTATGTGGGACCTGGTGCAGTGTCTAGTCGCATCACCTTCAGACCGTTGGAACTCTCTCTTTTTTTTTTTGGCTTCTCCCTGGCCTTAGCAATTACACTCCCTTTTGCCTCATTTTTTGCTCTCTTTCTTCAGATGACATTACTCATAACCCAACTTCCCCATTCACTCATCTCACCCACCTCTCTGAACCAATATAAAATCACTTCCTTGACTTTTTCTGAAACCCAGCCTTTATATCAAACTCCAGTGGTTCAGTTCATCTCATAATCTCACGCGTGACTGACAACATTTATCGAGAGAAGAACCCATCCTAGCGAAGACCCAGCACCACCGACAAGCTCATCTCTCACCGGCGCCGACATCAGTCAGTTCATCAGCTCCGAACTCTGCCCAGGTGACCACGTTTTCTCTCTCTCCCTCCGTAAACCCACCTTGTATTCCTCTAAATTTCAATGTTTGTATTTCAAAGTTTTTGTTCAGGTGCTCTGTTTTGCTTTTGTTTGTGTTTCAATGTTTTATTTCAATTCCTCTAAACATTAATGGGTTTTGTAAAATAATGAAATTTGTGTCTGATGGGTTTTGTAAAATAATGAAATTTGTGTTTCAACCAACGGAGAAAGGGGTTTGATGGAGATGGGTTTCAACCAAAATTTGAGGATTTTGGGATTCTTCGTGAGATAAAGTTTTGAGATATGAGTGATGAGTTTGAGTTATAATTTTTGAGATACTCCCAATCCAAACACTCTCTAACTTTTTACTTTGTTAGGGATATGAATGATGATCCAACTCTATCCCAACACAATCACAAATTGGTCAATCGTATTCAAAACACATGTAAGCCTTCAAGTCTTTTATTTAAACCCATATTCTGTTTTTTTTTTTTTTTTCCTCCTCTAATCAGTGAGATTTTGCAGGAATTTGGAATGGAAGGCTTAGGAAAGATTTAGGAAAGATTTACAAGTAAGTTGACGTATTATTATTTAATAAAAAAAAAACATATAATTGTTTATATCATCAATTTTAAAAAACCTGAAATAATGAAAATAAACTATAACTAGGCGCGAGTTTGGATAGGAACGCGTTTGTGTTGCATCTGGTGTTTGTGTTTTTTGGCTGGATCCTTTGCACTGTTTACGGGACCTCCAAGTACGGGAAAATATAAATCTAACTTTAAAATTGGGTCCCACAGCATTATTCACACTTTTAAAAATTATTTTGTTACAATATTTTCAGCAAAAAGTTTTCAGTTTTCAGCAATAAGCCATATCCAAACATAGGTCTAGAAGTGCTCTTGTCCATAACCATAGCCAGAAGGAAAGCTAGAAGGATTAGTTCTACTGGCATTAGGGGCAAAAGGGACAGTTCCTTGGGCGCTCATGTTTTGTTGTTTCAATCTATTGGTTTTTTTTTTCTTCTAATCTTGTGGTAACTGGGGATAAAATATTTTGTTACATTCTAATAGTTGATACATCATATTATTGTCTAAATCATTTATGTACACAATGCGTAGTTTCATTTTTTAGAGTAGTCTTGCATTGACTTGTGTTTTCCTGAACTCATTTTAATTTTTTTTTACAACATAATCAGCCTGAGATCATCTTAATGTCCTTATGATGATAGACAATTATTAAACTAGTTGAAGCCTAGTTGCACTTTCTTTCTCACAAAGCCTTTGTTACATAATACATAGTGTGTCATTTTTTCCCTGCCTTGGTGAAAAGAAAAAAAAAATAGTCTGTCATTTTTTGAAAGTTGTTGTATGTCCTTGCAGTGGGATGATTCCATAGATGGCTCACAAGAAGGAATGACCGATCGTGCAAGTAGACTTTACCTATCTAACCCAAAGAGAAAGATTGTTTCTCCTTTGAGGAAGTAAAAGGTTAAAAATTTTGTTAGGAGAACAATCAAGAAATGGAGTTTATTGGAGGAAGACACTTTAAGGACTGGTGTGCCAAAGTATGCGTTTGTTCTGATTAAAAAAACAAAAATAACCACATCAGTATAATATATTTTTGAAAATTACAGGATTTTTTATTTATAAATAAACTCTAAATTCCTTTCGAAAATATCTAGTTCTGATTTATTAGTTATATACTCCATACCAACCATTCATAGGTCAACCAAGTATGCAAAATAAGTATAAATAAGGATGCCCATTTTTTATTTTTCCTCTAAATGCAATTTTTTTTAATAGTAATTTACACATGCACTATTAGGTCTTGAACCCATGGCTTCATGCTCTAGATGCAATACTAACATGACATGACATTACAAATTCCCCAAAACATAGTCAAAGTCAAAGTGTCAAATTCAAAATAACCAAATCATAGCACTAAAAACATCAATAAATAGCTTGTTTGAGTCGATAAAAATTACCTCTGAGTAGGTTATATGATTTGGAACAGTGTAAATGCAGGCTCTGTGGAGCTCATGAAGAAGGAGATCCATTGCATGTGGAACCTGATTCACATATCATAAAAATATAAGCAAATAAATGTAAATAAGTACAAGAGTTGTAGCTGGGTTTAATTCCTCTTCCAATATAACTAATGACATGATAAGAATTTCAAACTAATGACTCAGAATATAGGTTGGTTCAGCAAACCAACCTATAGAGCAATTTGCAAAGAAAATTCTATATCCTTCAGCAAATTCAGAAAACAACGTCGCTAGAAAGATGATTTACTTTGGTATAGCAAAACTTTATTCTTACAAAATACAAATCCAAGGAAAGGGGCATCTGATTGCTTTCTATAAACACGTGAGTGTCATTGTCATTGTTGCTATTGTTGATGCTTGGATAGGTTGTGAGTACGGGTCATGACCCATTGTAGCATCCAAACTCATTTTAATAACAAATACAAACATAAAAACTATTCAAAAATCAAATAGATGAACCACAATACAATGAAAAGTCAAATTCTCAAACTTTGATGGTAATTTTACCAACGCAGATTGAATTCTAATTTTGTAATTCAAGAATAATATCAATACAAATTAATTGAATTTCAAATTCATATTCACATCTTTGTGCTGTTTATTTATAACTGCCAAAAATGTTAAAAGGTTTTCCCAAATTGCTAAAGTTTGTCAAAGTTTACATATTTTATATACTTTGTGGAAACCCTTACTTGGTTCTTCATGATCACAGAAAAAGTTCATTATTTACTACCTTCATTAACAAAGAAGATTCAATTAAATGTCATCAATTTGTTATAAGATGTGCTCGTTTAGTTATGACAGAGCCAATTTTTACAATTAGGAAAATCAAAACACAAAAGCTTCTTTTAGCCAAAATTTTTTATTTATGTATTAATATGTTTTTTGGCTTGTGGCAAATCCAAGCTTCTTTTTAATTGAAATGCTCCACACTAATCTCAAAAAGATTTAAATAAAAAAATTGCTGCTCTTGGCTTAGTAAGTGGAAATTTTAAATTACATTAACACTTATCTTAAAATAAGTAGGTTGTTGAATTGAATAAATTCTACTCAGTTCAAGACACACCAGCAATTTTTATAGTAAGGCTAAACTGTCTTCTATACAAAAGCTAATTGGAAATTATGTTTCAAACAAAACATATGTATGCACATTTATGTTACCAATATCAACATGTAATACAAAGTTTAAAGAAAACAAACCAACCCATCAACAAAAAAGTAAATAATCACTATGTTTTTTCTAGAACAATTAGGTAAACAGCCATTTCACTATTTCAGTAAGGATGGAAAGTTTTCTATCAGATTATCCTAAATACTTCTAATACAATTTTATGGTCATTTGGAATACAATTATTTAAAAAGAATAGAGAGATAGAGAGGTTCATTTGGACAATGAACACCTCTCTATCTTGCTGTGATCAAATCAAGCCTACTTCATTTAGTAAAAGCTGAAATTTTTGATTAACACAGATGTTTCCACCATCCCACCCCATGACAGTTTATAATCCAACCTAGATTGCTTAATGTGCAGGTCATGCTTTCAGACTCAAAAAAACCCATATCCCCAAGCCACATAAGCAGCTTGCCCTCCCCCCTTTTACTATTTCAATCCTGTAGTAAAATTTGATATATTGAAGGAACCAAAATTGAGGGAGAACCTATATTAGGGTTTCGAGTATTGATAAAGACCAATTCTAAATTAAAACAAAATACGAACCAGTTTCTTAAATCAAAACCAAACAAAATAGCTGAACCTAAATCTTATTAAACACCCAAAATTAATATAAAAGATTTTACCTGTAGCCATTCCAGCAGTCTGATGTTAAGTTGGTTGTGAGGCGAAGCGTTTGTGGCTTAGTTGAATCATTTTTGCTAGTGTTTACTTTCACTTTCTTCAATTGAATTGACGGTGAAAAGATAGAAAACAATTTTCTCTATTTAGTTTTAATCGCTTACCATTGCAGGGGAAGAGAGAAAGCTCTGCGTCTAGGTTTTCCATTTTTGGGTTCTTGCGTATGGGTCTTGTAGTGTTTGTTGGGCTGAGTATGTGTTTGTGTTTGAAGGAGAGACAAAGACTGAGAAATAGGTTTTTGTATCGAGTTTTGTTTAGGAGTTGAAGAGAGTAAATTTTATCGGGTTTGTTTTGGGGAGAAATAGTTATTGGGTTAGAAATAGTTACGGTGTTTAGGGTTTTTTTTTTTAATAGTTTTATTTTTTTTAAATAATGCGTTTGTGTAAAAATGTGGGAGCTTCAAAAGTTTCAGTTTTATATATAGACTAGTTGTTAATTCATGTGATGCATGGGAATGCTACCAATTTTAAAAATAAAAAAAATAAAAATTATATCCATATTAAAAGGACATGAAATAAGAAATGTTAAAGAGGAGAACACCTTAGTCCACATTTTAACTGTGAAGAAATAAGATAGATCACTGGAATATTAAGATGAACCTCCAAATGATGTGACATTAGAATTGTAACAACCATCAAGTAATAACAAAATATACATTATGGGTGTTCCTAGCCATTTTTCTCCTTCCAAATATCTTTCCCATATTTCTAGATTAAAAAAATGCCACAAAATGAGTGTATATAATGGAAAGAATAAGTTCACCTACCACATCCAAAGGCACATAGTAGGCCATTAAATATTTTTATATTCAAACAAACAAATAGGGTTAATTGTAGAAATCCATCATAAACAAAGGGGTAGTTTCACTTTGCACTCCAAAATATAAATAACTTTCCATTACCATACTAGTTGCACCTAAACATGGAAATTGCACCCCATATTTTGAATGATGATTAAAATTAACGGTCACATGTAATTCACGTGACAATATAATAATTAACAATGATTCAACTATATCTAAACCTTCAGTACATTTTAACATCATATCTTTTGATATTTCAAGTGATGTCAAAGCCAGGACTCTACCAGGCAATGATCCAACAGCAAAAGTGCCAAAACCTCTATATAGGCCAGGGATATGATGCTATACAACAAAGTGGAATGCCACAGAATTTTGGAGATCTTGGTTGTCTATGTGAGAGGATCGAGGCAAAAAATTAATCGGGACAAGACTAATATCTTTTTTAGTTCTAATACTCAGGCATATATTCAAACCTGGATAGCACTTTTGGGGTTCCTGCCATTCGTCAATATGAGAAATATTTGGGGTTGCTAGCATTTATGAGTCGAGCCAAGAAACAAAGTTTCATTTATCTTAAGGAGTGAGTGTGGAAGAAATTACAAGGGTGGAAGGAAAAGTTGCTCTCACAAGCGGGTAGAGAAGTCCTTATAAAGGTAGTTATTCAGGTCATCCCTACTTACACTATTAGTTGTTTTAAACTCCCTAAGAGTTTGATTCAAGATTTGAAAGTTTTGACACGTAAATTTTGGTGGGGGTATGGTGCTGATAGTAGAAAGGTTCATTGGGTCAACTGGAAGAAACTTTGCCAAGCTAAAGATGTGGGTGGCATGGGGTTCAAAGAAATTGAAAATTTTAATGACGCCTTATTGGCGAAACAAGTTTGGAGAATGATAAACAACCCGGACTCACTCAAATCTTGAAAGTTGAAACCTTACAAACCTGAAATTCAAGGCAGTCTTTTTCCTTCGTATGTGATCATTACCTAATTATAAAGGCTAGAATGGTGGTAGGCGTAATACCATCGCACTTGTTATTTATGAATCCCAACCATATAACTGTCTGTCAGTCCATTCACATTTAAATTCCTCTATTCATGAAAGCAAGTTCCAAATGATTCTGCTCACCTACTCTTCCAAGTTCCAAAGCCATTTTAAAGTTATACAACAAAGGAACAAGTTCTAGCAGAAAAACCAGACATTTTAAAGAAAAGTCTCCTGACCATAAGGACAACAATTTAAATGTCCAAAAAAGAAAAGTATATAATTTATCACATAAGATAGGAATATTGATTTTCACCTTATTTGGATAGAACCAGGGCCTGTCTCATTTTGTTTTTGGAGGGATAGGAAAGTACTTTAACGGGTTAAATCTCTTTTACTTGAAATTGTCCAAACTTTGGAAATTTATAGAAGTAGCCTAATTGTGTAGTCACTAACTTATTAGATAAAAATAGAAAAAAGAAAAAAGAGCTAGTGGGTAAAGCAAATAGCTAGAAGCAGAGTCATTGACTAGAGGTTCTTAAATTGCAATTTCACTCGAAACAATCTTCATTGTCCCTTCCAACAAATTAGGTACCGCTTGTTTTATGAAATTTATTAGGTTACATTTAAGAAAACCCACAAATGACTAATGATATGGATCTGTAAGAGCACTAGTATTGGCGGTGCTAAAAAGTTATATTGTTATTTTTAGCACCACCAAATACCAAAATGTGGCTATATTGGTGGAGCTAAAACCATATTATTATATGTTGTATTCACACTACTTTTTAATAAAAAAAATCTCGTTTCTCAACCAAAAAAAAATTTATTTTTCTCCGTTTTGCCACTCTACTTCATTTGTCCAAATCATTTCTCCTCTTTCTGCGTTCATACTGCTTTAATAATATAAAATTTAAATAGCTAAAAATATAAATTCAATGTTGGGTGTATTGTAAAGTGAAAATGTAAAATAAATAAAGCAGATGCTCTAATATATCATGTGTCCTTTTGGATATATGATTTTTATTTTAAACATTGAACTATAATTAGTTTTAGCATAACTCTAATATTTGATTAAGAGAATCGTTAATGGATGCGTTTAAAACTAATTTTAAAAAACCTTTTATGAAAAAAAAAATTAATTATTTTAAGGACTTTTTATAATCCTCATGTAAATAGTATCAAAACTTTTCTAAACTCATTTATTAACAATTATATAAATATAATTTTTTTCCCAATAAGGTGACTAAGAAGTGAGCAGTAAGATGACAAGGACTGAAAGTTATAAATTCATTAAATTTGAGTAGGTTTGAGTGGATTCGTATTTAGATTCTTGTAAGGTAGTTTAGTATAGTATTTAAGTATTGTTGTTCAGTATTCAGTGCTGTGAAAATACGTTTTTGAGTATTATAGAAATACGTATCAAAAGTATTATTGTTGATTAATCACTGGAAACTGTTATTTTAGAAAAAAATTTATCAACTATTTTTTTACAACTTTTTCAATTTTTCACAAAATATTTTCAAAAATGGATGAGGGCACACGTTAACTAGACCCTAAATAGGATGATGTCATTTTAGTTTGAAAATGCTGTTGTAAAGTCTACGCTTAAGAAACGCAGTCATTCCACTTAAGTAAGACTTGTAGGACATAATGTTGTAAAACCTAAGGCATCTAGGAAAACTTATAAAACCCAAATTTGACTAAATAACGTTAAAAACACCTAAAATTAATTAAAAATAATAATTTTATAAACGTATGCCCTTAGGACACGTGTTAGTAAATTATTTAAGGAATTTTTTTTTAACTAATGTTTGCCCTTAGGGCATATATTAGTAAAATTATAATATAATTTTTGTTTTGAAAATTTTTTTTTTAAAAAAAAATCCCAAATAATGAGGTGTGTAAAAGGGAAAAATGACTCAAATAGGGGTAATGAGCTAGACCAATAAATAAAAATACAGAAAAATATAGAATAAATAAATAAATAAATAAGACATTTTTTCTAAAGAAAATAACATAGGGGTGAGTTGTGCGAAAGTGATTCTAATATCATGCAGACAGATTTGGCGACAAAAAGATCGGTGGTGCGATGGGGGTGGTGGTTGCAAGGAGAACTTGGCCATAACTAGGATTGACAGATCAAGAACCAGAAAGAGACAAATTTTAAGAGAAGAGAATGGCCATATAGGCATGAACCGTCATTAGAGTTTCATCATAATTACATGTTTCATCTTACATTAGAGCCAATTTAGCTTTCAATAATTAAAATTAGAGAAATGTATAAAGTTGAAATTTTAACATTTGATTTAAAACAATCCTGTGCATCGCACGGGTTAGTGACTAGGTATATGCGTTTGTGTGTAATAATTTTAGCAATGTTAGTAGTTTGTTTAAAGTGCAAATTCTTATTGGTTCGCATTTGGCACATCACTTACATTATTAGCAACTAGCTTGTAACCCCATGCATATGCATGGATACACTTAAAAGAATTATAATAACATGCATAATATAATTCCTATATATAAAATTTAATTCTATTGATAGTCATTTTTATATTTTATTAACTCTTTAAAAGAAAATGTAAAGATATTGTTAGGTATAAAGTGTAAATTGTCCCTTTTTTTTTTTAAACCAAATTATTGTGAAGCACTTTTTTTTTTTTTTTTTTACAATTTATTTATTCTAGACTCTTTGGTTTTTATATTTAATAACTCACTTGGATGGATGTTTATGATGTGGTCCCACATTCGATTCTAAAATTAAGAATTAAAACTCTTTTAAGAATAAATAATTTAGGATACATGGCGCAAAATTGAAACTTTAATTTGAAATTCTAATTTGATTTTCTCTCAGTTTCACCTATTATTATTATTATTATTATTATTATATATATATATATATATAGATTCATCCCTGACTACACGTGGGTTCAAATTATAAAAATTATATTGCACTTGATTTAACTTTTTAGAGTTACACTTTTTTTACACATTGAATTTGAGTAAATCTAAAAAAAAAAAAAAAAACTCATTATTCTTATTACAATTAGGCCTGTCCACGGGTCGGGTCGGATCGGATTTGTGCTCAACCCACATCGGACCCGACCAGATCAGGTGTACGGAATCTCAACCTGTAGCCGACTGAGAGGATGATCGGATCGGGCGAGTTGGAACTTCAGCAGGATTCGGGCGAGTCGGCTGGGGTTGAAAATTTGGAAAACGGTGAGAATCCAACATGAAAACGGAGAAAAACGGCCAAAATCCTTGAGGTCTCACCAGATTCGGCCTAATCTAGGCCATTTTTGGCAAGATCTCGGCCAGATTTGGCAAAATCTTGCCAGATCTACCAAATATCGCCGGAAATTTTGTGGGTTGGTTGGATCGGGTTGATCGGATTTTGGAGAAAGGAAAACCGACACTCGACCTGCCAAACTCGAGTTTTGGAGGAATAAACCTATCACCGACTGCTGGAGAAGTCAGTTCGGTCAGCGACTTGTCGGGTTCGGTCGACAGCAGCGGGTGGGTCGTGTTGACCGGGTCTCTGGACAGCCTTAATTACAATATCATTTATCTCGATTACTATCTCATTTATTATTCCTCATTTATAAATTTCCATACTTATATCTCTTATTCACAAAAACATTCTCTACGTTCTCTATCTACGCAGCTTCATCCGCTTCTTTCTTATTTTTTGCTAATTAATATCATCTTATGCATTCCAAAATATGTTAACTACAAACTTTTTTATTATTAAAATCTAGATGCCTTCAGTTTACTACACTTTAATTTACGCTATGATCATGTTATTAGTGCACTTTTGGGAAAAATTTATTAAGAATAAGGAATTCATCTTAGCCCTCACCTGTACATCAGATGTTATGTCCCCTGCATTTACTTCCTACTCTATCCCTAAAATTCTTACAATAGTAGGTACAAAACACGTTCAAAAGGTAAAAGGCAACCTAGTGATATGCGGGCAACATCTTCACAATATTTTTATAGCAAATATTAATAGTATATTCTTATTAGTTTTAACTCGAACTCATTAGTAAAATTATTTTCATTAATAACAATATTTCACTTTTTTTTATTTTATTTTATTTTATTTTATTTTAATAATATAGACAACACCGAGGGAAGGGAGATACAAAGCTAAGGTGGATGGTGTAACCTTCACCAAGACATAAGCGTCGGGCATGGGACAGGTAATTTGCAACAATTGGGAACAGGTAATGGCATTGGCAGCCATGAGCAGGAAAATCCCTGCCCCGCTGTCAGCACTAAGTGTGGAGGCAAAAGCAATGGAATTAGCCGTGGAATGGACGCTGGAAATGGGATTAAGAGAGGTCACCTTCGAAACAGACTCCATAAGTTTGTGCAATGCTCTGAAAGGAGTGTCAACGACA
The DNA here is from genome assembly GCA_030445155.1 of Quercus variabilis. Classification (NCBI taxonomy): domain Eukaryota; kingdom Viridiplantae; phylum Streptophyta; class Magnoliopsida; order Fagales; family Fagaceae; genus Quercus; species Quercus variabilis. The sequence continues at coordinate 704,706 of CP129447.1, forward strand.
GCCGCCTTAGTGGAAACAATCACAAATAGCATCCTGCGTCAAGCCCAGGCCTATAGATTTTTTGATGTCTCACATGTAAAGAGGCAGGGTAACAAACCCGCCCATATCTTAGCCCATGGTAGTTGTCTCTGAAGCTCAAATATAGGAAGTTCAATGAACCAAGTAGAGAAAATCTAAATGCTCAAGCATTTAGGCTAACTATGCACTATATATTGTATATGCAATTGTTCCATAAAGCAATTCTTATTATGTATTGGATGCCACTTGACTGATTCAAGCAAGACCATCAGAAAATGTTCAAACATACAAAAAAGAAGGCATGGTATCCAGGTTTTTTTTTTTTTAATTATAAAGTATAGCCTATACTGTATAGGTCAACAACTAAAAACTTTGGGAATTCAACAGTAGAAGAAATCGTTGTAAAATGGCAAGACATGAAGACAAAGTGGAACATTGTTAAATAAGTAATGTACTTACTTAGTGGGCAATCATCTCCAGGGAGCTTACAATCAGGACAACAGCCATCAAAGGCCATCCTACAAATCCCACATGTTTCATCCTGGGCATCCCAAGTCCAAGAAGCAACAGCTTGCCATCTACCATTAAGACAAAGTTAAAGAATTATGACTTCGTAGGAACATGGTTTTTATTATTTATTTATTTATTTTAATTTTAAAAGCGAACTTAATGTTCACCAAACAGGCTAACATTTGATAGGTTTTATCTTGTTGGACTCTCCTGTACTAGGAGCTCTCTCTCTCTCGTGTGACTACGAGTTATATTCCTCCCCTAGGTCGCCTGGGGGTTTGTCTTTTACTTTATTCATTTTACGTCCACAGTTGTTATGGCGGAGGAAGTAATCAATAGCCTGGAAAATAGTCTAGAGAATATGAAGCTAACTACAGAAGAAGAAGAGGTAATCGCTATATCAGATGAGGGGCGAAAGGAAGAGATCGAAAGCTGCTCCTTAAGTCTGATTGGAAAGTTCCTGACATGCAAGCCTTTCAATAAGAAAGCAGCGCAGAATACATTGAGAAGAGCATGGGGCCTGAATGATGGGTTGCAAATTATCGAAGTTGGATCCAACATGTTCCAATTTAAGTTTAAATCTGAGTTTGAGTTGGAGCAAGTATGGAAAGGAGGGCCTTGGACATTTGATAATCAAGTCCTAATGCTACGCAGATGGCAGTCAGGGATGACAGCAAAGAACGTTCAGTTCGAAGCGGTCTCGCTATGGGTGCAAATATGGGGAGCTCCGTTTGATATGGTCTGCCCCAAAGTGGTTGAGGAGGTTGGGAATAGATTGGGAGTAGTTGAAGAAGTCGAGAGGAGACGTCGGCAGGATCAACAAAACTTATTTATGAGAGTGAAGGTGGCTATCCCAATTTCCAAACCGTTGAGACGGGGCAGTGCCGGCTGAACAGTGGAGCAAAAAATGCGGTCGCCTAAGGCCCCAAGTAAAAAAAAAGACCCCCAAATTTTAACTAATAAGGTTATTTATAATCAATAAATAAAATAGTATTTTTTTACTAGATGAAAAACAAATAAAAAACAGAGAAAAATGCAACATTCACAATATTTTTTACAACACTTTTACAATTATGCTAAGTAGCAGGTTGTTACAACCTGTTATTGATGGCAAAAAAATAATTATAGTGATATTTTCAAAGAAAAAAAAAGCAACTTAAAACTTCAGATTTGTTATAAAAGAATATTGTGAATGTTGTACTTCTAAAAAAAATAAGAATAATAATAAGAGTTTAGTTAGCAAACTTTTACTAGTTCTCACCATAAGTCCACCACTAACACCATTATTTTACTTACTATAATCAATCTACCATATCAACAAGTATGAAAAATTTTGTTAAATTTTTTCTGTTTATAAAATTTCTAAAAAAAGAAAAAATTCTACATAGTTTATGTTAATTAGTAATAATTTTGCATCTAAAATAAAATAATCAATTTTCGCTTTAGGCCCCTAAATACATCAAGCCGGTCCTGAGACGGGGAGGATATCTGGCTGGCTTAGACGGGGAAAAAATGTGGGCTACTTTTAAGTATGAGAGACTACCAATTTTTTGTCACCACTGTGGATTGCTGGGTCACGATCTCAGGCACTGTGCGAGTTACTTTGCCTTAACGAAGAATGGCAAGGAAGCTCCTCTACAATATGGTGAGTGGTTGAAAGTGAGTGGGAGTTAGTTGGGGCCAGGTTCGGTTAAGAGTTCTCAGCGCGATACGGTGGTGGGTGAAGGAAGGGAGAAGCTTGGTGGTGATGGGGTGGCGGCGGCTGTAAGTTACAACCAAGCAAACCCTAAAGAGCATGAGTGTAATGGAAACGGACAGGGCGACAATTTAGGGAATATTCAAGACAAGGGAATTAATGCGAACGTGATTTCCGCGCACGTTGAAACAGATGTGGAAGGGCTGGCACCAAGTTGTATGCGTAATTGTTCTTTGGAGGGAAGCATGTCTATTAATGCTAGTAAAGTGGACCTAACGTTGCATGGGAAAGGGCATGTGATACATGGGAAGCTTGAGCATGTGGATGGAGTAAATGATGGGCTTAAAGACATTAAAACAAGGCCCAAATGGACTAGGCTGGCCCGTATGACTGATGGACATGATTCTTCAAGCATGAGTGAGCCTAATACGTTACTGGGCAAGCGTGGTGTGCAGCAACGTGAAGAACACATTGGGGCAGAGGCTGAAGAAAGAACGAGCAAACGAGAGAAGGTGCAGGTTGATGTTTTTGAAAGCAAAACGGTGGGGGTGCATGAACACCCTTGCCGAGCACAATGAGGATGTTGAGTTGGAACTGTCAAGGGCTTGGGAACCCTTGGACAATTCGAAGCCTTCGCAAACTTGTGAAGGACCAAGCTCCCATGGTGTGTTTCCTTATGGAAACTAGGTTGGACAGTGAAGGGTTTGATAAACATTGTAAGAAGCTACCTTTTAAGAATAAACTGATAGTGAAGAAACTAGATGCAGGAGGGGGATTGGCACTACTATGGAAGCCAGAAGTGCACCTAGATGTAGTGAACTATACAGAGCACCATATATTGGCCAAAGTTGTGGAAGAAGATGGGTTTGAGTGGTATCTTATGAGCTTTTATGGATGGGCTGAGGCTTGCCAAAAACCAAAATCATGGGCTCTCTTGTCTCACTTATCAAGTTTGATGGATGGGCCTTGGTGTTGTATAGGGGATTTTAATGCAATTTTACTATCCTCTGAAAAGCAGAGCACGCACCCACCACCATATAAACAAATGGAAGAGTTTAGCTTGGCTTTGGAATCATGTAATCTGAGTGACTTGGGGTTTGGCGGTTTTCCATTCACATGGAACAACAAACGTCTAGGGAGGGCCAACACTAAGGAATGTTTAGACCGGGCGGTTGCTAACTCGGTTTGGAGAGAAAAATATCCTGCCAATACAATATTCCACTTGTTTTCTCATGCTTCAGACCACCGACCCATTGTCTTACAAACCAAGATAGATAGTGGTTTGCGTGCTAGAGGTGTGCGGGGTTTTAAGTTTGAAGAGGCTTGGCTATTGAATAATGACTGTGAGAAGAAGGTTGATGAAGCATGGAAGGCTAAGGGGGAGGAAGCAGCTTCGGCCATGGCTAGAGTTAAGGAGAAGATTTTGACTTGTGGGGAAGAACTGCTTGCATGGGGCTCATCAAGGACAAACTCGGAGACAGAAGAAATTAAAAGACTGCAAAAGATAGTTAAGAACTTAAGCATAGGGAAGCCTATAGAAGAGTCGAAGGCAGAGTTTTTGGAAGCAAGTAAGAAACTAGATGATTTGCTTCTTAAGTAGGAAGTTTATTGGCATCAACGATCACGGGTTACTTGGCTCAAACATGGTGACAAAAACACCAAGTTTTTTCATTCCAAGGCTTCACAGAGACAAAGGAGAAACTTTATTCATGGACTAAGAGATGGGCAACAAAATTGGGTGGAGGAGATAAATGACATAGCTAGGGTGGCAACTTCATACTTTGAATCAATTTATAGCTCAGGTGGCTGTAATCAGTTGGAGGAATGTATTGATACAATGCCTTGTAAAGTGACAGCGGATATGGTGGAAACGTTGTCTAGGGAGTTTAGTGCCGAAGAGATCAAAGCAGCTCTGTTTTAGATGGGACCAACAAAGGCGCCAGGACCTGATGGTATGAATGCTCTTTTTTATTAAAAATTTTGGCATATTGTTGGGAATGATGTGATTGCTGCTGTGTTAGATTTCTTGAATTCTGGTATAAGGTTGCCTGAATTAAACTATACCCATATTGTCCTGATACCGAAAGTAAAGTCACTTGAGAGAATTACAGAATATAGGCCCATTAGTCTTTGCAATGTAATCTACAAAATTATTTCAAAGGTGCTGGCCAACAGATTAAAACTGATCCTTCCCAAGTTGATTTCCCCAGCTCAAAGTGCCTTTGTGCCTGGCCGGTTGATTACAAATAATGTGTTGGTTGCATATGAAACATTGCATGCTATGCATAGTAGGAGGTCTGGTAGAAGGGGTTCTTTGGCATTGAAGTTGGATATTAGTAAAGTTTATGACAGGGTGGAATGGGACTTCCTGAAGGGTATTATGTCTAAGTTGGGTTTACCTGAGAGATGGATTGATAGAGTTATGAGTTGTGTGACCTCCACTTCTTTTTCTGTTCGCATTAATGGTAAGGCATATGATAATATTCGACCTTCCCATGGGCTCCGTCAAGGAGACCCACTATCACCTTACTTGTTTCTCTTATGTGCAGAAGGGTTCTCTTCTATGCTAGCCAAAGCACTAGATGGAGGGAGGCTCCATGGGGTTTCTATTTGTAGAAGAGCACCATGTATATCCCATTTATTATTTGCAGATGATTCGCTCTTATTTTGTAGGGCTAATCAAGAGGAGGTGTAGGTTATTTCAGAGGTCTTGTAGACATATGCAGCCACATCGGGCCAATGTATTGATTTTGAGAAGTCCTTAGTTTTCTTTAGCAACAATACAGCAACGGAATCTAGGGAGATAATTATGGAGATTTTGGGGGTGAGGGAGGTAGAGAGATTTGATTCCTATTTGGGATTACCTACTTTGGTTGGCCGGGCAAAATACCAAACTTTTTCTTTCCTTAAAGATAGAGTTTGGAAGAAAATTCAAGGGTGGAAGGGACAATTATTATCACGAGCAGGGAAGGAAATTCTTATCAAAGCAGTGGCGCAATCTATCCCAACTTATACTATGGGGGTGTTCTAGTTGCCAGTGAAGCTTTGTGATGAGCTTAATGCAATGTGTGCAAGGTTTTGGTGGGGGCAAGTGGGCAATGAAAGGAAGATTCATTGGAAGAGTTGGAAGGTGTTAACTAAACCTAATAATGAAGGTGGCATGGGTTTTCGGGACTTAAGAAATTTCAACCTTGCTATGTTGGCCAAACAGGGATGGAGGTTATTACATGAGAAAGATTCCTTGCTATATGGATGCTTCAAGGCTAAGTATTTTCCTCGTAATTGTTTTTTGGAGGCGGCTAATATACCTAATAGTTCTTATGTGTGGAAGAGCCTGCTTGTAGCCAAACACATTCTGAAAAAGGGATGTTGTTAAAGGGTAGGAGATGGCGGGTCAATCCGAGTCACACAGGATAAATGGCTTCCAAATTACCACACTAATCAAGTTCTTCACCGGCCTTTGGATGCAGAGGAGGATTGGCGTGTGTGTGAGCTGATGGATGGGGATGGACATGGATGGGACCGTGAACTTATTGGTGTGAAATTTCATAGGGAGGATGCGGAGGCTATTCTCCGTATTCCCTTGAGTCATAGGAACATTCCAGACTCGATAGTGTGGTTGCCTAATAAAAACGGGGAATTTACGGTAAAGTCGGGTTACTTCATTGCAAGGGAGCTGGACAGTGAGATGGATGGAAGAGTGGAGAGCTCGGGTCTGAGGAACAGAGGACTGAGATGGCCAAAGTTGTGGAAGCTCCATTTGCCTAGTAAAATAAAGGTATTTGGATGGAGGGCTTGCCAGGATATTTTGCCTACGAAAGAAAACTTGGCGCGCCGAAAAATTATTGAAGATGGGACGTGTGAATTCTGTAAGCAAGAAACAGAGACGGTGTTACACGTTTTGTGGGGTTGTGGAGTGGCTTGGGGTGTGTGGGCTGACAGTCACAGACGGATACAGAAGTGTTGGGGAGGACAAGATGATTTTGTACAGTTGATGGAGGAGCTGATGGATAAAGTAGAGGAGGAGGTGATCGAACTTTTTCTGGTTCAGTGCTAGGTAATTTGGAACCATAGAAACTCTGTTTTACATGGTGGTGTTATCCAAGATCCGGCTCGACTTGTGAAACGTGCAACGGACATGTTGGAGGATTATAGAGGAGCACAGGAGCATTTGGCCATCCATAACAACACCGGGGTGGTGCAGAAATGGGAGCTTCCAGTGGTTACAAAGTGAATTTCGATGCAGCGGTTTTTGCGGACTTGGATGCATCTGGTGTTGGAGTGGTGGTGCGTAACGATAAGGGAGAAGTTATGGCTTCTCTAGTTGCCAGAGGACCACCGGTGCGGGACAGTAAGGAAGCTGAGGTGCTTGCATGCCGGAGAGCAATGGAGATTGCTGTGGAAGTGGGTTTCTTGGAGCTGATACTGGAAGGGGAAAATTTGACTGTCATGAAGTCTCTTTGCTCTCTAAAGCCTAATAGGTCTCGCATGGGTCATATATATGAAGAAATACAATGTATAGCAGCAAGTTTGAGAAGTTTTGCAGCTAGTTTTGTTAAATGTAGTGCGAATAAAGTGGCACATGCATTGGCTAAGCATGCTACGCTAGTACATGATGAACGTGTTTGGCTGGAAGAGTGTCCAGAGCCAGCATTAGAATTTTTGTACCTTGACTCTCTTGGTTTCAATTAATGAATGAAATCTGGGTCCATCTTCAAAAAAAAAAAAAAAAAAAAGCGAACTTAATGCTCGCAGTGATGGAATTGCATAAAGATTTCCAAAATATGACAATTCTAAACAATCTTTAAAATAACAGTAATATTTTATCCAACCTAAAAACTTCAGGTTACAATTGTTTACATTTACACATTAGCACCTGAATCACATTATTATTATTTTTTTTTATAAGTAAATAAATTTATTATAAGAGAAGCAATCCCAATACACTAGTTGTGTACAGGACAGAGTAGGGGAAAAAAAAATAGCTAGTAACTAGGAAATGTATAGTTCATTTAAGAAAATAATAAATATGAAAGAGATAAAAGCATCCGTAGCAGTCGTTGTAAAAATTATGTCATTTTGCCACACCAAAAGCCTACTTTATTATTTTACCACATCACTTTACAATATCTCATTTATTAGATGTTCTATATTTTTACCACTTCATTTAAATATTATTTTTTAGTTCTTATTTTATTCTTTCTTTATTCTTTCTTCCCAACGGTAACATTTGTCCTACAATAGTCATATTTTCAAATCTCATCAATTCTAACGGTAACATTTTCAAACAATCCTCTTGTAATATTTTTAAAAATTAATATTTTCTTAAGAATTTTTTTTTAAAAATAAAAAATAAAATAAAATAAAATAAAAAAACTTAGAACCTGTCACCTTAAAAAAAAAAAAAAAAAAAAAAAATCAAAACTTGGGAACTTCAAAAAAAAAACCTCAGAACTTGTCACCTTAAAAAAAAATAATAAAAAAGAAAAGAAAAGAAACGTTGAACCTGTCACTGAGTGAGAGCAAATGGGCAAAAGAAGCTGTCTCCAGTATCAAAGAATTCAAACTGATCAAAACAAGACCTATCTAGAAACTAAGAACTCAAAAAGATACTGAGTCTGAACAAACCACAAGAGAAAAAAAATGAACAAACACTTGAATTTGAGAAATTCAAGAGAAAAAAAAAATGATAGACTTTGAGAAATTGGGCAGCAGTTTCTTGACATAAACATACACCTGAATTTTACATATTGATGACTTGCTCTGAATAGGAAGGACCACAAATGAACAAACAGCAGACCACAAAGTTCATACAGGTAGATGTTTTACAACTAGATTGGTATTGACACAAATGATTCACATGCACCAGAAGATGGCAAACAAACAAGAGATGTTCAAATAAGCACTCATATCAATAACACGTAGATGCAATAGCTTCCAAAAGGGAGGCTACAAAATGCATCTGGGTTTCCTCATCGATTCTTGAAAATAGAGGCACATGGACAAATAAAGATTTGTGACCCTTCTGTTTCGCAAAACGGAGAGAATGATAATATACATAATTGCACACAAAACGGCCGGCATCATCTGAAATTGTCACATCAAAGTCCTTCTTCTTCAAGAACTTCAGGATTTCCTCAATGCAGCAAGAAGTCTTCAACAACCAAATGATGAAAAGTTAAAACACAAACACAAGAAAAAAAAAATGGAGAGACGGAGCAGAGGCATGACAAACAAAAAGTTGAATGTTTTCAATACTCAACACAATTTTATGGTAATTATAATTATTAGCGTCTAGTTTGCAATTGAAATGATATAGCCAATTTGACAGTGAAACTTCCTGTAGGAATTGGTAGTGCCCCCTGCTTAGTTCAATTAGCCTAGTACTTATCAAATAGGTCAATTAATCTTTTGCAAATCTACAAACTCAACCATCATAGCCACAACTCTCCAATTCCCATGGGTTGCAAACTGACAGTCTTAAACTACATATGGTCCACCTACTGAGAAAATAAGATAAATATTGAAAATTCTATTCTCTCCAACATTTGGTCCACAAACTACATTTGGTTTGTTGCAAACTCAAGAATACAACAGTATACTGGAGAACTCATCATTACCATCAACACCTCTACCGATTAAACCTAAAATTGATTTCAGCCTTCAACTCCACCAATTAACTGTATATATCTTTTTGTAGTTCATTCCTCTAGCATCATGAACATACTTTATGGTTAATTAGATTACTAAGACCTCACTGTTTTAATCCAAAAGGCTTAAAACTTGAACAATTCAAACAAACAACCAAACCCTCCCCACCCATTCGAAAAAAACCAAATTCAATCAAATGAGAATTAACCAATAACTATTTCCCAACCCAAAAGTCCATTTTTCGAATAAAACAATCATAATTCACATGATAGCAAAGACAGTATTCAACTTTGAAAGAAACCCATCAAAGGTCCCCTAAAATCCAACATGCCCAGAAACTGAAAATCCAACATGCCCAGAATCAGAAATACCCAGAGCTCATTTTTGTTTCTTACGAAGAAACAGACATCAAACGGTTGAAACCATTTAAAAAAAAAAAAAAAAAACCAAAAAACGAAGAATCACAGAGAAGTTAAAGCAAACAAAAAAACAGGGAAATTAAGTCAAAATAACCTAAAAACCTAATTGGTAGACGGATAACCAAACAAATCACTTCATCATTCAAAACCCACAATTTTTTTAGATTCATTCAAACAAAAGTCCAGCAAATCTAGAGCAAAAATAGAAGCATGCATCAATTTTTCAAATTGAGAAGTAAAAAAATTGGGCTTATATTACTTCCTTTCCAGCGAATCGGCGACTCTGAGAACAGCGATCGGCGACTCGGTGATTCTGAGATAGAACAGAGAGGAAATCGGCGACTCGGAGAAAAATGGAACAGCGAAACGGCAGCGTTAGTGCATTGAATAGAGAGGATAGAGTGAATCGGCAGGGAAAGGGAAGAAGAAAGAGTATGGGAGAGTGGAGATGGAGGCAGTGAATAGCTGAAGGAGAAGAAGAAAGAGATATGTGAGAGAGTGGAGATGGAGGCGGTGAGCTGAAGGAGAAGATGAAAGAGATATGAGAGAGAAAAGAGGAATAAAAAAGAATAAATTCATATGCCACATCGGGTCCGTACCATGTCAAATTTATGAGTGTATTGTAGCATGTTGCAAAAAATATGAGATATGACACATCTAATAAATGGGGTTAAATGGTGCTTGGTGTGCTAAATGTGCCAAATATTTAACATTTGGGACATATAGCATAGCTGATAAAGATGCTCTAAAGAGAACATACTCTATTTGAGAGCCTTGGAAAATATTTGCAAAAGAGATTGAATCAAGGGAAAACTGCTTCCATAAATTGCTCAAGATATATTATATCACCAACAAATGAACTTCAAGTTTATACCAATAAGGTAATAATCAATATAATAAGATATTTAGATCCCTTTCGAGAAGCTCCAATACCAACCATGTAAAATGGGATTGTCCTCTTACTATCAAAATACTAAAATTAATCACATGTGGAACGATCAAACCAACCTATATGCCCAAAATGGGAATGAGCTAGGGTTATAAACTACACTCTATAGTTTGATAATAGAGTTGATAATAAGAAGGAAAAATCTTAAATTTTATCCACAAACTTAAATTGATTTATAGCATCAAGGGGGCTTTTTGCAATATGATCATAATTCAATGGACTGAATATTTTTATAATATATGTGTTAGGTTCTAAGGTCTTAGGATTTTATGTATTTAGAGCTCTAATTTGTAATGTTGGCAAACCATGATCAAAACAATGTCTTTAGTCTTGTTTAGGCTTACTCAAAGTTGGTTTATTATTGTAAAGTTGGAATCGAGTGGCTGCAGAAGTACTTGGGACTTTCGGCCTGGCTCGATCGATCGAAGAATAGACTTAATTGATTGAAAATCGCACAGGTTGATTATTCTGCAGAATTTCCAACTCAGCCCTACTTCATTAAACGTTTAGGGTTTTATGTTTTTACCCTAGGTATTTAAACTAAACCCTAGTCACGTTTTTGAGGGTTGCTCCAGTTGTACTGTTGCTCATACATTGCTATTTTGTGTAAATCTCTTGTGAGATCTAGAGGAGCTGTCCTTTACACAAAACTTAGGGTTTTCAAGTTAGAGATAGTATCAATAGCTTGATGATCAACTTGGTTACTGCCATTGAAGCTTAAAGAATATCAAGCGGGGGTGCTTGTAGCTGATTGGAGAATCCAAGAAAGAAGGAGTTCGTAGATTTGGAGCTTGCACGTGGTTGTGTCAGTAAGTTCTACTGGTGGGTAGCATTAGGAAGTCAAGCGGGGAGCTTGTAGTCCTTCTGTATGAACTTCGATTCTTTCGCATAGTGGATTCAAGTTTACCTTGACGATAGCTAGGTTAAATTCTCCTCAAGTTTTTACCGTGTGGTTTCTTGGGTCATCATATCTTGTGTTCATTTATTTTCCGCTACTTTATATCTTGATATAATTATTTGATTACTTTAACCTAGAATTGCATAATTTGACTAAGTAACAACTTGGCTAATTAATCTAGGCTAACCAATCTGGTTGTTTTAAGGGGTCTAAAATCGTTCAAGTGGTATCAGAGCTGGTTGCTCTTTTGTTGGAGATTTCTTGATCTCTAAGCTGATCCTTGACCCCTATTGTCATGGAGCATGGACACTCTCTGTTTGTTCCTCCTTACTTTGATGGGAACAACTATGCTTATTGGAAAGTAAGGATGAAGGCATTCCTGAAATCCATTGATGAGAGAGTCTGGAATTCCGTTGAGTACGGATGGGAGAAGCCCACTACTCATGTGAGTGAGTGGCAAACTTCTGAAAAAGAAGCAGCTGGCTTCAATAGCAAAGCTATGAATGCCATCTTCAACGTTGTTTCCCTGGAGGAATTTAAGAGGATCTCTAATGTTGAGGTTGCTCACATTGCTTGGAAAATCCTCCAAACTGTGCATGAAGGCACAAAGGCAGTTAAGATCGATAAATTACAACAATTGACTTCTAGATTTAAAAGCATTAGAATGTCTGATGATGAATCTTTTGATGAATTCTATGCTAAATTAAATGATATTGTTAATTCTGCTTTTAATTAGGGTGAAGTCTATAATCAACCTAAAATTGTTTGGAAGATACTTAGATCCTTAACTGAAGACTTTAGACCCAAAGTGACTGCCATCACTGAAAGCAAGGATGTGGACTCCATCCCTGTTGATAAGCTTGTAGGATCTTTTCAGTCCTATGAGTCTGACCTACCTAAAGTGAACAAATCCAAATCAATGGCTCTTAAGTCTGTTGATGATGTTGATGGTGGTGGATTTGATGATGAGCTCTCTACTACAGAGATTGTCTATCTTGCCAAAAATTTCAAAAACTTTCTTAGAAATACCAACAGAAAGGCAAGAGGTACATACACTGCTGAGCCTAGAAATTTTAGGAAGAATGATCCCACTAAGGTTAATAACCTAGAAAAACCTAAAGAAAAAGTTGGTCAATCTTCAAATAATTCTTTGGGTCCTCAGTGTTTTGGTTGTCAAATGTGTGGTCATGTGAAATCTGAATGTCCTACATTCTTAAGGACTAAGGGTAAAGTTATGGCTGTAACCCTTAGCGATAATGAGGTTTTCGATGATGAGTCCGGATGTGATGAGGATGGAAACTTCATTGCTTTCACTGCTACTACTGTAGTCAATGAAAGCATATCTGTTGAAGAGAACCCTTCTGATGGGGAACTCTTTGAGGATGCAGATCTTCAAGAGGCCTATAATAAACTCTACAAAATTGCTGCTATGGATGCTATGAATGTAGAACTTGGCCTGAAGAAAATTGATTCTCTTGAGCTTGAAAAGAAAAATTTGCTTATTAAACTGTTTGATGTTAGTGATCTTTTGAACAATGTTAAATCTGAGAACATGCTTTTACTTGATAAAGTTAAAACTTTGGAACATGACTTATCTGTTGCTAGATCTGCTAGTTCTAATCACATGCTGAATGTTCAAAAGTATCCTTTTGATAAATCTGGGTTAGGTTATGTTGAAAGCATCTTTGACTCTGCACCGCATTCCACGAATTTTGTTCCTTCTTCTTCTTCTAAACCTTCCGTGAGTGAGGTTGTGAGTGAAACTGTCAAACCACCTGTGATTGAGGTAGTCAAACCCGTAGAAGTTTCACCTCTTAAGAAGAATAGGGTTGATCTGAGAGAAACTAAACCTACCCTTTCTAAGGACAAGATGCATGGTAAACCTGCTTGGGTGTGTCATTTTTGTGGTAAGTCTGGACACATTCGTCCTAATTGTTACAAGTTTCAAGCTACTAAGAGAGCAAACAAACCAAAAGTGTCTGTATCTCAAGCACAAGATCCTATGGCACTTATTGGTGAATTGGTAAAGGCTTTGAACCTTTATTCCAATCTTGGAGTTGGAAATCACTCAAATGTGAATAAGAACTCCAATGCTCGTGATGCATCTAAAAGGTTTTGGATGCAAAAGACTCGACCTAATTGAGTCTTTCTGACATGGTCCTTGTGCTTCATTGCTCATTCCTCTGTGACCATTGTTCTTTGGTTTTTATGTTTTCTTTTGTTTTGTTTCTAGGATTTGCATTGCATTACATTCATGCATTTCATTCTAGGATTTATTTGTTTTCTCTTAAATAAATAAATAAATAAATAAAAAGGGAAAATGAGAAAGCAAAAATTATGTTTGACACTATGTTTCTTGATTTTTGAAAAACAAGGTTGGTCTATCTTTTTACACATGTCATGTCTTGTGTACCTTGTTTAACTTTGATGAACTTATTCATTGCACTTGACTAGTTGAAACTTTGTAGTGCATGTTGTGTGGGAAAGATGTGTATAGTTCTTAATCACTCTGTCTTAATCATGAAGTCATATGTTATTTGACTGTCGGACTTGATTCTTTTGAGAAAGGCATAAATAACCATCTCACCACTGTTCACTAGCCAATCATGAATACCTTAGTGCATATCATAAGATTGTGTGCTCGAGAAAGTGTAGCACATGCACAAAAAGAACATAAGGTGTAGCCGCAAATTAAATTAAAACTGGTGTGTACTATTAGGCTTGATGCCAATTCACTTAATTCAAACCGGTGTGTACTATTAGGCTGAATGTCATTTCATACAAATAAGAGGCAAAAATGCAAGAAACTTACATGATTGCAAGTTTTTGTTCTAGGAGATGTGAGAGTTATAGGATGTAACTCTTTAGGTGATAGTATCTTTTAAATTCTATGTGATGAATTGTGTAGACTTTGTGTTTGATTGCTATTCACATATCACCTCACATGTATCTCAAGTTTTTACTAGTACCACACACTACACAAGTTACTCTTTGTTAAACACTGTACATGCTAGTGTGTGTGTTTTTGGTCTGACCAACCAAGTTTGAAAATATCTTGAGATTTGTGCACAACATTTTTGTTGCTTGAGAAAATTCAATGGGAGAATGATTGAAACTTGTTTTTGACATATTTTGGGATAAAAAATTTTGGTTTTTGAAAAAGCATTCCATCTCATACTCATGCATTTTGCTTTCCTTATTTAATGCTTTGAGGAGTTGTTTTTCAAAATAAGGTTTGTGTTTTTCAAAACTGTTTTTTTTCAAAATTTAGTGAGTCTCTGCCTATTTCGATCGATCTAGTATGTTTTTCGATCAATCGAAAAAGTGTTCTAGTTTGTTTTAAAAAGTCTGGCTAATTCGATCGATCGAATGTAATTTTCGATCGATCGAAAATCGTGGAGAAGCTTTTTAAAAAGGATCAGATCTGACTTTTTCAAACACTATTCAAACTTTTTCAAACTTTTTCTTTCTCTCTCCGACGAGGCAAGCCAAATATTTTAGATTTTTGTCGTTTTCCTCCGAAGTTTTTGCAAAATTTCTCTTTCCTCAAGCCGGTAAGACTCTTTTGCCCTTCCTTTTGTTTTTATTTTCATGTTTTCATGCATAAATCCATGCATTTAAGGGAGATTTTCGGACTTTGCATATTGGGATTTTCTGCTTGATTCAAGCCCTATTTTGTGCAATTGATCATTGGGTTTTTGTGGAGACACATCATAAACATGATTCTTACTTGTTAATTTGATCAATTTTGAATTTGATGAAAAATTGAAAATTCTAGGGTTTGTTCTTGATCCGATTTGAGGCTTTTGTTAAATTGGGTAAAATTTGATGAAATTGGCTTGTGGTATTGATGAAATTAAGCATTATAATCTATGTATTGAGTTTTGTAATGCTCAATTCATCAATTTGTTTTAAAAATTTTCAAGTGGTTGCCAATTTTGGGGTTTTTGATTAGAAATTCCCTGCTCAAGCCAATTTTGTCAATTTAATCTCAATTGAACTTAATTGCTTATTGCATTAGTACATGCATCATGGCATTGCATCTGTTCTTGCATCATATAGATTTTCATTCTACTATTTTTTGTGCTAACTTGCAGTCTGTCTTTGGTTTTGTTTTCTTGTGTTATTTTGGTTTTCTCTTTGTGTCTCTGTCCTTTCCTTAGTATCATGCCTAGGAAGACTAGAGCCCGTAGGTCTATTCCCTCTTCCTCTCCATCCCCTCCTTCCTTTGACCGTGAGAGATTTTTGAGTGAGAAAAACCAAGAGTTTTTTGAGAAACTTAACCTTAAGAGAAAAATTTGGGCTGAGCGTTCTGTTCTGTTAAATGAACTTGATCCTGCCATTAAGGCAAACTTTGAGTGTCGAGGCTAGTTACCCTTGTTGGACATTTCTGATCCTCCTCCACCTTCTACCTTGATTAGAGAGTTCTTTTCGAACATCTTTATCCGCATCTATGATTCCAACACTTTAGTAAAGAGTTGGATACGAGGCGTAGAGTACACCATTACTGCTCAGGTAGTGGCTAATGCTTTAGGGGTACCGTTGGTTAGGAATCCTATCTATCCATATGACGAGTCTCTTGAGTTGAGCGATGTTTTGTCTTACATCACTGGGACTTCTGTCCAGTGGGGTTCTGATCCTAGGATCACTTCTGCTGAGCTCTCCGAGTTGCACTATCTGTTCTTTAGGATAGCTTGTCATTCCATCTGGCCCATTTCTCATATTCACACCATTCCTCTTGAGAGGTGTGTATTTTTGTATGCTCTGGTTACTGATGCTCCTATTAGTTTTCCCCACCTCTTTCTTCGTTCTTTGAACGATGTTTATAGGAGTTCATCTACCTCACATGCTCTAGTTCATCCTATTTTCATTCATAGGATTTTGCTCTATCTTGATCTTAGTGACTTCCCTTCCTCTGAGCCTGTTCATGTGATAGCTCCCATAGGTGCGTCTTTTCTTAGACAGAGGGCTGCTCATCTTCGAGCTGGTTCTAAACACCCTAGGTCTGAGCCGTCTAGTAGCGCCCCTCCTGATCCAGTTGGTGATGATGCTGCTGCTGCTGATGTTCCTCCACCTCCTTCGACCGACTTTGATGTTCGTCGTACTCTAGAGACTGTCATGACCGTTTAGGCGGCTCATGGTCAGATTTTGGTGGACTTACTTGATGAGATTCGTGCTCTTCGAGCTGACTTAGTGCGACTTCATTCACCCTCACCACCTCCTTTTGATGGCGACTCATGATTGCTCTTTGGGATTCCGTCACAAAAAGGGGGAGTGGAGTTTTGACTTGTAGAGAGTTTTGTTGTTAGGGGGAGATTTTTTTTGTTACTTTTTAAGAGGAACTTGTGGAGTTTTTAGATTGTATCTAGGTGCTTCACTTTGTATATCATTTTTTTTTTTTTTGGATATTCATGTTAGGGGGAGTAACATTGATTGATATACATATTCTTTTTCTCATTGATTCTTGTTGATTTGTGATTCATTGCTTATTGATTTATATTTATGAGTTGATCATTCATATATATCTTTATTTTGTGTTGTGTGAATCTTACAAGAATATTATATCTGTTGTTTTACTCTTTTCTGTCACACATGCGTTTATGCGTTTGTTGAATATTTCAGGAATATATAGGTTGATTCAACTAAGCTACTGTCTACACTTGCAACCGATAGATGGTAGTTAGGCTGAATTTGAAGTTTATGAGCATTTCTTTGTAAAGGGCTTTTTACTTGTAAAATTTTGAGCTTTTAATTAGGGTTTTGTCACGGATTGCTAAAGGGGGAGTTTGTTAGGTTCTAAGGTCTTAGGATTTTATGTATTTAGAACTCTAATTTGTAATGTTGGCAAACCATGATCAAAACAATGTCTTTAGTCTTGTTTAGGCTTGCTCAAAGTTGGTTTATTATTGTAAAGTTGGAATCGAGTGGTTGCAGAAGTACTTGGGACTTTCGGCCTGGCTCGATTGATTGAAGAATAGACTCGATCGATCAAAAATCGCACAGGTTGATTATTCTGCAGAATTTTCAACTCAGCCCTACTTCATTAAATGTTTAGGGTTTTATGTTTTTACCCTAGGTATTTAAACTAAACCCTAGTCACGTTTTTTAGGGTTATTCCAGTTGTATTGTTGCTCATATATTGCTGTTTTATGTAAATCTCTTGTGAGATTTAGAGGAGCTTTCCTTTACACAAAGCTTAGGGTTTTCAAGTTAGAGATAGTATCAATAGCTTGATGATCAACTTGGTTGCTGCCATTGAAGCTTAAAGAATATCAAGCAGGGGTGCTTGTAGCTGATTGGAGAATCCAAGAAAGAAGGAGTCCGTGGATTCGGAGCTTGCACGCAGTCGTGTCTGTAAGTTCTACTGGTGGGTAGCATTAGGAAATCAAGCAGGGAGCTTGTAGTCCTTCTGTATGAACTTTGATTCTTTTGCATAGTGGATTCAGGTTTACCTTGAGGATAGCTAGGTCAAATCCTCCCCAGGTTTTGACCGTGTGGTTTCCTGGGTCATCATATCTTGTGTTCATTTATTTTCCACTGCTTTATATCTTGATATGATTATTTGATTGCTTTAACCTAGAATTGCATAATTTGACTAAGTAACAACTTGGCTAATTAATCTAGGTTAACCAATCTGGTTGTTTTAAGGGGTCTAAAACCGTTCAATCTGGAATTCATACCAAATAAATGTGAACTTAATATGCATAAATGAAGTACAATCCGGGAAATTCAATAATCATAGAAGCCCAACAATTATCTACCATACTCGATGCAGAGGATTCATCTTACTCCAATAAACATTCAATAAAGCATACACTCAATCATTCAATATGTGAAAATCAAACAACGAAGCGCAATGTCATGAAAAGGATATGTAAAATCTTGACTTTCATCCTTTCCTGCAAAACCAAAATCCCTTTTTCAGATAAAATACAATGCAACTTATATAACAGAACAAGGGAAACATTGATACAAATGGTGATCTGCTACATGGAAGGGAAACTGCTAATTCAGTGCAACGTTGTGTTCTTGCCTAAGAACCCGTTCCCCCGTATGGAGCCACTATCGCTTTCGTTGGCATGCCACAGTTCCTCTCTCTTCCTTGACCAAGGGAAGATCGAGTCAAAGTGATGACAAAAGTAGGTGCGGAGCAATGCCGCGTGGAGGTAGAAGGCCTACGGGTCGTGAACTTCTTTTCTCGTAGAAGAAGCAATGACGGTATCTGGGGAATAAGCATCGGCTAACTCTGTACCAGCAGCCGCAGTAATATAGAGGATGCAAGCGTTATCCAGAATGATTGGGCGTAAAGCGTCTGTAGGTGGCTTTTTAAGTTCACTGTCAAATCCCAGGGCTCAACCCTAGACAGGCGGTGGAAACTACCAAGCTGGAGTACGGTAGGGGCAGAGGGAATTTCCGGTGGAACGGTGAAATGTGTAGAGATCGGAGGGAACACCAACGGTGAAAGCACTCTGCTGGGCCGACACTGACACTGAGAGACGAAAGCTAGGGGAGCGAATGGGATTAGATACCCCAGTATTCCTAGCCGTAAACGATGGATACTTAACGCGTTAGCTACAACACTGCACGGGTCGGAACAATGGAAACAATGCCAAACAACATAGATATGAAAACCTTGTCTATCTAATACAAAAGGTGACTGAAGGGAACAATGAAAATAGTGCCAAAGAACACAAATATGAAAACATTGTCTATGAAATACAAAAGGTGACTGAAGGGAACAATGGAAACAGTGCCAATTATCAAGAACACTCTTTTTGAAATGCAAATAACACAGATATTAAAAATTTTCTGAGTAATACAAGTGGTGATTGAAAGGAATAATGGAAAACGGTGTCCCAAATTATAATTTTTTTTTAATGGAATTTCCAGTCAATAGATTATATGGGGATAATAATGATGTGGGAAACAACAGAAAACCAAAAGAAATCACCATTTGGTTGTTGGAAAAGTGTACGAAAGAAAGATAAATCAAAATTTAAGAACTTGGTGTTTTCAATTTGGGAAAATAGAGTGACACAACACATAAAGATTCAAGCTTTTTATTGATTTTCTTAGGAAACAAACGGAAATAAGAACTTTAAAAATTTCTAACAAGAGAGAGAGAGAGAAAAAAAAAAAAAAAAAAAACTACCTTGTTTAGTTTAACCGACAAAGGATGACAATTGACAACAATGGATTATAGCAAAGGTATAGATTTGAGAGGCAATTGTAAAAAGATTTGAATTGAATGGTTTTGTATTTATAATTTTCCCACTCTTTTTCACTATGGTGTGTGGACTTTTTTGAGCTTTGTTGTCATGTTGTGCTTCATGTGCAAGACGGTGCCCTTAATCTTGCAATCATTAAACGACATGTCGTAAGTTTGTTCGGCTAAATGATTATTTATTTATTTTTTTAAAAGCTTGGCTAAATGATTGATTATTTATTGTAGTATATTTTTTCATTTCCATTTCAAACACCCTACACTGAGAGAGAATAAAATAAAAGAATATATACTCTTTTTGTAAGGTTAAATTTAATCAACCATTTTGTTTACTTTATTCCATGCCAAATTTGCTTGTAATTTAGCAAGTAGTAATCCTGTATTTAGGTGGGAATCATGTAAGGGTAGTAAGTAAGAGAGTGTGAAGAAATACTCAAGATTGTGTAAGGATGCAGAGATTCGCGGCTGAGACTTACGGGTGACTCGCGACTGGCAAGCTGCCAACTACAGCACACGAGTAAAGTGTGCAGAGAAGATGAACAGTCAAGCCAACTAGAGCACTACATGACAAAAAGTTTAGCCTGACCGTTTTGTTATCTCGCGACTTGAACTCGCGACTCAGTCAAATCGCGAGGCCAAGCCGCCAACCAGCTTTGTTTTGAAAAACCTGACTCTTCGCATTTCATTCTTACCCTAGTATAAATACCCCTTATACCCAAGAAATGTAGAGAATTTCCTGAGAGAATTTTGAGAGAAAAACCCTAAAGAAAAACAAGATTGATTCATCCACAATCTTCACATAGAAACTCTTTAAATACCTCTACTCTCACCATCTCCATTGTTACATCATTGAGAGGTTCTTACCAGAATCATTTTCTCACCATACCGACATCTGTGAAAATGCTATTTGGTGCTTTGGGAAGCAGTTAGGAAGGGACCAATAGTTATTAGTTGATGCTATGGGCTATAGTGGAATCTGGTAAGCTAAAAAAGGCAAAAGTTTGGCACAATCTCGTTGGAGCAAGAAGCTTGGAGGGTTTAGGTACACTGGGTAGATTAGGCTTTGAGAGTCTTTTGCTGTTCATGTATTCCAACTTCATTCTTTAGTGGATTATTGACCGCTTGGAGGGCGGCAGAGAGGTTTTACGCTGAGAGTTTCGATTCCCTCTTCGATAACACATCTTTGTATTGTCCTTATGTTTACATCTCTCTTCCTTTAATTTTTACCATTTAATTTCTGCTGTGAATGTGATTTTATTTGGTTTAGATTGTTTATCAAGTTCATTTTCCGTACATACATTGTTTGATATTAAACATGAATTGCTAATTTGTAAATTACGGGTCTAAACGTTCATAGTGTTTTACACACTATTTGAACATTCTTTTATTATTATTATTATTATTATTATTATTATTATATATATACACTTAATATGTCATAATAATAATAAAATAAAAAATAAAAATGTAATGGCCACTTGCTAATTGTCACTAACTTACTATGCTGTTATACATTCTCAAAAAAAAAAAAAAAAAAAAATACTATGCTATTATATATATATATATAGTTGAGTTTAAGTTACACCTAGTGTAACTCTAAGCAATATTACACCACTTAATAACTTATTATTAGATACAAATTTTGACAAATTTACCATTGGATTGTATTATATTCATATACTCTTCATGCTTGCAAAATTTTACGGTAATTAAAGACCACTAGTTATGTTATCAATCAATTGTTTAAATTCAAGTTTTTCTAGTTTAAAATAATTCATAAAAGATGAGTTTATGAATCATATGGTAAATAATATCCGATTGGCATGAAAATTGACATGCATGCATGTAAGCACATATAAAACATATAATTCAACAACGAGATTCTTAAAATATGAATTCAATAACAAATTATTAAATGATGTAACTTTAAGTAATGTTATACTATTCAATATTTTTTAATTGGATGCAAATTTTGATAAATCCACCATTGAATTACATTATCTTTGTATATTCTCTAGGCTTGCAAAATTTGAAGATGATTGTTGTGAAATTTTAAAGTACTCGTAAGTGTACGAACCATACCGAAGTATAGTTTGACAAGAACAAGGTCGAATCCACAAGGTCTTGAATGAATGTAGGAAAATTAATTAAACCTTAACCAAATTAATCCTAATCTAGTTTAATAAAAATTGGTTTTTCTGAGATTAAAAAAAATAATAATAATAAAATTAAGCAAATAGTTAAACTAAGCACAAGATATAAAATAATAAAAAGATGTAAACAGTCAAGAGAAAGGAATTAAGGTTTTGGAATTCACCTTGTAAGTCATATTAGCATATATTTATGATCTTTAATTTTTCCCAACTCACTACATGATAATCTAGAAATCAATCTTGTTATCATGGAAAATATTCTCATTAAAATCCTTATTTAAATATCTAAAGCATGCTCTTATTCGCTTCTTAAGTATAAAATCATATCATCAATTGTATTCGTAGCCAAACAAATTACAAGATATATCCAATTCTAAAAATCAAATCATAAATTGTATCCATTGACAGACAAATCACAAGCAATATCCAATTTTATAATCAAGAATTAATAAACCAAACATTCAATTAATTAAGACTAATCCTAAATCATGAGAAAAACATGATTGAACTCATATCTAAAATTCCATCTTAGTCAATTGATATGAAGCAAGAACAATTTAAATCATTAAAGAACAATTATTGTGGGAAAAATCAAATCACATAAATATTACTGAAAATCCTTAACAACGTTTTATCCTCAACCCTAATTATAAATTTAGCTACTTATGGTAATTGAAAGAAAACACAAAAATAAAATACTAAACATTAAACTAAAAAATAATAATTAAAACTAACTGTCATGGAAGAGGTAGCCGCAGCTCTCTATACATTCAGCCCTCAGCCCTAGCACTCCTCAGCCCCCCTGAATTTTTGCCATAAGGAGCCTTTAAATAAGTCAAGGAATCCTATTACAAGTTGAATTCCCGTTTGGAGAAAATCCTAGATTTTTATACTTCACTTAACTGACGATTTTGGCCCATTTAACGTCATAATTTGGACTTTTTGTAAACTAAAAAGTTGTAGCCTTTTAAGTTAATTTTCCATCCCAACTTGAATCATCTCAATTGGACATCTGAGCTGAAAAGTATACAAAAAATACTAACTGATGTGCAGGCTAGAATCCTAATCCGAATTGGACTTGGATTTGATGCAAATTTCCTTTGATTCCCTGCTCCAATTTGACTTAAATTTAATTGGGTTGGCATTCTTTATCTTCATCATGGTCCTTGTAAAAGTAAAGTTTATTAGCTTTTTTCTTTTTACAAATCCACTTATTTAATTCCACTCTCTTACAAAAGACAAATTCACGCAATAAGATTCAATTAAGCACAAAATTGATTATTTAACATTATTCCAAAACCAAATATAAAATGCATGAATTAACTCAAAATAAGTATGATAATGCTTTCTAATAGTGATATAAATATGCAAAATTAAGCTATTATCAATGCACATCAATGATCAAAGATCAATATTCATGTCATCAGTCAATTATTTAAATTCAAGTTTTTATAGTTTAAAATAATACGTAGAAAATGAGAGTCTAAATTGAATTATAAATAACATTTGATTCTCATAAACTTTGGCATGTATGTTAAGAACATATAAACCAGGTAATCCAGTGATGAGATTTTCAAAATATAAATTCAATAGCAAGTTATTGAGTGGTGTAACATTGCTTATAATTACACCAGATATAATTTGAACACTACCATATATATATATTGCCATTTTGTTAAGGGGCAACTGACTGCTTTAGTTCTCTCAAAAAACTAAACAGATGATTAAATGAAGGGACATATAATATAACTCATCTTAGTCCATGTTTAACATCTTACATGGTCTCATTTGCATTCATAGCTTGAAAATATTACTTGTCAATGTATATTTAGGGGTGGAAGGGGGGGGGGGGGGTGGGGGCTTTTCTTTCATCTCAATTTTAACCCAAACATATATAGAAAATCTCTCTATTGTAAATGAAATGTGTAAACAGCCTTATGAGCACATACCATTTTTTTGTCTTTTTCTAATTGAAATAAATTTGTTTGGTCCTGCATAAGACTTAAATTTGTGTTTTCATTGTTATTCATGCCTTTTAACAGAACAATAATGTATAATGTGTGTACCATATATTGACATACACTTTGCTACAATGGTCTTATATGGTAGACAAATAATTAGTTATTTAGACTCACTACTTACACTATTTTATTATTTACCATTTACAATTTTCAAGGTGGTTAGGATACAATTTTGAAGCACATTTTTATCATTTTTACATCAATTTATTTTAAAATCAAATTACTTGTTTCAATCTACATATTTTTATCAACTAATCATTCGGTTTTATTTAACTATTTATTTTTGTTTTATTTTATTTTTATGTATGGAGAAATGTCAAAATTCCATATATATTAGAGAATCGATTTATTTATTTTGTTATTAATATTGATTAATATTTTTTAAATTAATTTTTCTTTCAATCTTGCCCTTAGAACTAAAATTTTGGCTTTGCCATTGTGCATATTATGAAGTTTATTGGTGGATCGAGCTAAAGGTTTATAGTCTGATTATATATCTTATGCATTGTTTCTACTTTCAACACTCTATAATTAGCTAATAACTTTTTATGCCTTGTATAATAAGCTTAAAAAAAAAAAAAAAAAAAAAACTGTCTTTATAAACACGTGGAGATCATATCACTTCCACGTTACAAAAAACATAATATAAAATTGGCATCTTACACATTTTTTTATAGTCATTAATACACATTCATATATATATATATATATATTGCATATATGAAATTGCTTCATTACCTTAATTATTAAAAATATATCACATTTGATGCATGAATGAGGCACAACTAGCAGACTGATAATTCATTGTGTCAATGAGGTTTACACAGTCATCCCCAAAAATCCAACGGTTATGACTATGAGTAAATCAATATTTCATAATACAAATAAGATAAACTGTCTCTCATCCAAAACAGAGAATCACATAGATTCCCCAACCAACTCACCCTAATAAATTCTCTATATTGCATTACAGCGACACTATCTTCTGCTGAGATTTCATAATATCCTCTATTGATAAGCATACAATTGTTGTGAGAGCACCCCCATTAATGACAAAATCCCTTCTCAACCCTCATATTTACAGCTCAAACTTTTTGAAAAAAGCCCAATTGTTAGCCCAAATTCAACATGAATTGCAATGTGTGCACCCAACACAAACCATTAAGTGCTCTAATATCTCCAACCAGGATATACAAGAGCAAAATCTTCTTGTATTAATCTACAATCTCTTGCAGCTTTATATATAGCATAGTCTGCTTGGGGCAAGAAAGTATACACAAAAACGAAAAAGGTTTCAACTTCCATATTGTTTCTTTTTATTGTTCGCCTTTTCTATCAGTCATGACTAGAAAGAACGTCAAGCTTGCGTACATCACTAATGACCCTGCTAGAAAAGCTACCTTCAAGAAAAGGAAGAAGGGGCTGTTGAAGAAAGTGAGCTGAGCACTCTCTGTGGCATTAAGTCCTGCGCCATTATTTATAGCCCATATGATTCTCAACCTGAAGTTTGGGCTTCTGAGCATGGCATTCAACATGTTCTTGGACTGTTCAAGAACATGCCTGAAATGGAAAAGACCAAAAAAATGGTCAACCAGGAGAGTTTCCTGAGGCAAAGGATTGCCAAAGCTAATGAGCAGTTGAGAAAACAACAGAAAGACAACCGGGAGAAGGAGATGACAGAGGTCATGTTCCAAAGCCTGACTGGAAAAAGCCTGCACAACTTAACCATGATGGATTTGAATGATCTTGGGTGGTTGATTGATCAGAATTTGAAGAATATATATAGAAGGATTGGTCAACTCAACAAAGTGACTCAAAAAGGTGAACCAGCTGCTGCAAAAACAGAAGGAATGGTGGTGGGGAGTACTAGTACTAGTACTGCTCCATCAGAGATGAATAATGTGCAGCAGCCTCATGATCATCATCAGAGGACACCAGGTTTTGAGATGAACATGGACACCATGCAGAGGCAGCAATGGTTCATGGATATGATGAATCTCCCACAAGAGAACAACATGGGGTTTGGTGGAGATGAGATGATGCTGCCATTTGGAGATGACAGTCACAATGCTCTTTGGTCTAATGCCTTCTTCCCTTGATTTAATATATATATATATATATATATTAAAGAATCATAATTTAGCAATTTCCATTATGTACATGTTTGGTGTTTTCATAAACGATGACACAGGTTTCTTTTGTGCGTTAATTATAAGTTCAATGTACTTAAAATTATGCTCAATTGTTGTTTATCATAATTATGACATTCAGTCTTATGTTGGTTCTTAAATTTGTCAATATATTTCTATTCATCATATAATTTGAATGACCATCTAAGGTATTCAGTGTTCTTTCTTAGTTGTTTAAAACTAAATTAAACAAAATAAAAACTAGACAAGAGATGCACTTCGAAATCTTCTTCCAAATTTCTGTATGTAAATGTGCTTTATTTTTTACGTCGCATTATTTGGTTGCAAGTTGCAGCTGCAATATTCGCAAAATTTTCTTCAAAGGTCATCTATTTGGCAAATATAGAAATATATTTCTCTATTCCAATATGGTATCAAAGCATTGGACACCCAGTTAACAAAAATATAATAATAATAAATAATATCAAATGTAACTAATGGTATAATTAAGGAATTAAAATTAAGAGCCTTGTAAGATGTAGTTCAACGGATATTTTATAGTATTTCCAACGGAAACGTTTAAAGTTCAAATCAAAAGAGTCAATTTTGTACAATATGCTGTTTTAGTTTGCCTAGAGGAATGAAATATTACCAGTGTACCGTTTTTGGATTACTGCTATATATATATGTATATGTTTGTATTTATTTATGTAAGTATGGACATTAATTTTTATGTTTATCAACATAAAATTTAAAATTTACATATTTTATAAACCTAAATATTAGTCTAAGTACATAAACCCATTATATCAGCTTGAACATTTTTCTTTTCCTGCAATTTTTTACAATGTTCTAACACATTTTAATTTTTTTTTTTATTGTACCAACCAAAATACCAATACCGGCATAAACGCCCAAAATACAACCTGGTATTGTTTCACTACATTTTAGAGGTTATTGACTTAATAACTGATACGATATATTTTTTTCAAACGATATTCATTTCCATGATTTAAATCACCCAAACAATCAAGTTACCAAAACATAGTACATGTAGTAAATGCAGTATGAGGGTACAGTACAACAATACAAGTATAATAGACAATATGGCCCAAGAGTGGGCTTGAGCCCTGACACACTAACACGGGGAATAACTCCAAGAGGCAGAAATGTAATTGACAATTGAGTTACGAATTTTGTTGTACAGCAAGCATTTAGGGTTAAATTTCCATTGTTGTCTGAATCCTTTGGCCGGATGGTGGTTAGCCAGTTAGGTTGTCCGGAGTTGAATGAGAATTCATGATGTATTATATGCAAGTATTGGCAAGTTCTTGGTAATGATGAAGAAATGTGCCAATGAGTTATAACTCAATTGGCACTTCCTTCTCCTATAATAATTAGTTGGAAGGTGAGGTCGTGAGTTTAAAACCTACTAGGTACGTCTGTAACATACCAATAAAACAAAATGAAACAGGTGAAATGTATTGGTTGTAAATTGTATTATGTGATTGGAACATATATTGGGCTGCTTTGTGAGGATATTTTGTGTTCTAAATGTTTCATAGATTTGTTTCAATGAATTACTAGCCTGAAAAGTAAAAAGGAATAAGTAAACAAAAATGCAAATAGTAGAGGTGTTTAGGATGGGGGCTTGAAGGTATCAATTCTGCATATACTAATTCAAAGATGCAGTTGAGGAACTGTAGGGTGAAGGATTGGTCTGGGGGAGTTTATTGACTTGATTCTGCGAATTGTTGAAGTCTATCTTAGTGACTTGAATTCAAAGGAAGAATATCCCACATGCATATTGCGGACTCAACATGATTCCTTTCTAATTATTAATGCAGTAAATGGAGGAATTAAAACTTTATTACTTGGAGTTACTTCCTAGCTAGTGGCTACTGGCTATGATACTTGTACTTTAAATACATTGAATAATATTATATAGCACGAACCATTTCTTGGAGCTTAAGTAGGATCACTAAATGTTAAGAGGCATAATCTACTTACCAGATTCCATAGCCATATAGACTGTCCATGATTTAAAGTTGTCCTCTGTGTGGAGGAGCTTGAGTCCAAGACATTGGAAATTTGGAATATCTTTTAGAAGGCCCAGCAACTATGCAAGTACCTAATATCTATGGAGCAGCTTATATGAGAATTCTCTACATTTTTTGCATTATAAATATGAATTTTGCTCCCACACCTACACAATAACATGTTCCATATGACTATGGCTTTACAATTACATGACCCATACATCAGGCTGAAGACATGCATGCAGTTGCACACACATTCAATGCTTTCAACCACAATATATATCTTCATTCTTATTGTGCCATTATTGTTGGTTAATTGCATGGCACGTTGCTTGATTTATTTATTTATTTTTGAAAGGGCATCACAAAAGTATATATCTTCTGAATATAGTGCTATACATGTAAAGCCTTGCCCGATTACTTAAGCTTAAAAATAGTAAAGAGGTTTTCTTTGATTTAGTCATGGACCATGGATTGTGTTATTTGAATATTAGATAAAGTTCCTTCGCTGGAGAGGAAAATATATATTTCCCACTCACATAGATATTTTGTAAAATATTGTAAATGTGAAGAATCTTAAATTTTTTTCTTTATTGAAATTTCAACATAGATAGAAAAAGAAAAAGAAAAGGGCAAGATTGTTTCCCAAAGAAGGCTTTATTTTACTTTGATATATAATATATGAGCAGAGGGTGGCCAAAAAAAAAAGAACTAATAGGCTTCCAGAAATATCTTCAGTAACATCATAGCATAGGAAAGAGAAATAGCATTCCAAGGCGGCATGTATATATTGGAGAACCATCCAAATACAAGGGATCTCATTAAAAAGAAAACACAAACTTTTTACTAATTTAATGGTCACCATTCCATACAGCTATTAAAAAGCACACAGCATCCACCGTGTCTTGTTTCACTTTGTTATATTTTGAATTGAATTGACATTCATAATAAGGGGAACCATGTTTTATGTTGTTGGAAGAATATTCATTCAGAAAGTGGTAAAGAAAAAAGAGAGACAAAGAAGAAACAAGAAAAAGTATTTCTGAAATTAGAATATGCAGGTTTTTACTACATCTTTAAAATTCCACCTTGAATGTATCATTTATTTTTGGTAATTAATATGTCTTGGCCTAGTAGAAGCCAGCAATGAAATTTATACAACCTTAAGCCAAAATTTGAAATGCATGTCCAAAAATTATATGCTAAGCGACCTCTAAAATAGTTGAATAATTAAGTGCATGACTGAAGAATGACACATTGAATTTGGCTCAAGTACTGAAGCATTTTGTAGTTTTACCAAGGTAAAGAATATTGAAATAGATATATATATATATATATATATATAGCATGATTCTTTTAGGGGTCACAACTCACACAAGGGAAAGCTACTAAAATCTTGACATTCCAAGTCACTAAGTACTGTAATATGATGCATGCCAACTGCAGATTCTCTCACATGATTGTCAATCCTGGATGTGACTCGAGATTTCAAAACAACCCCCGCCAATTGTTTGGCCAATTCTAGTCTTGAATTATTACTAAGGTGTGACCTATAACATGAACTTCATTCTGTGTTTCTGGTCGAGATTTAATGGGTTTAAATCATTCAAGGACATTAGTAATATATTATTCTTCTCTTTATTCTCTTTTTTGTTTTCAGCTAAAATCATTCTGGAGTCAGAACAGAAATTATGTGTGGTTTTGTTCTGCAAAGTTATGAAGTGTGTGTTACGACTGAATAAAAGAATGAGTAATGTAAAGATGGAACAAAAACCTAAAAGAAAGGAGAAAAAGAAAGAAAGAGAATTGACAACTTGACAACAATAACATGTCCTATGTACAATAATTGTGCGGAATAAACCACAACCCCTCTTCATGGGATAGTACTTACGATTCCAAATTCTACTTGGCTAATACAAACCGTATCTTAATTTATTGACCAGTGAATTGTGTAGCATTAACCATTATGTTGCTTGCAAATGGTTAACTCAAGAATATTCAGCAGCTTAATTATCTAAAATTGCTCTAGCATAGATCTAGTAAAGCCAAACCAAAGAATGTCATATGATATTTGAAATTCCAGATCACAGGCACTAAAGTTCTTTAAATTTTAATTATTATGTTTCTTCATGATTGCAAATGGTCAACTTTTTATAGCCTGGTGAAACCAATAGCAAATTAGATGCCATTGATATGCTGATTTTTTCATTGTTGAAGTTCTTAGGCAGTTACTTGAACTCATGCTTTCTCTCATTACATTCCTCTTCTTCTGTGTTCTTAAGAATACATTGGAGAGTTCCACACTGGTTAATTTAAATGTATACCCTGACATTTTTATAAGCTTTAGCTAGGAAGCTTCTTGGTTCCTGTAACAATATACTAAATGACAAGATTGATCTAATTAGGCCATGATGATTAGCCTAATAAGGTTGTTGCATGCACCCAAAGATGCCCAAACTCATGCATGTTGATCAAGTTCAAGCAGTATTGAAACTTGACCCCAATGACTACTTTAAGCATATTGCTGTCGTAATTTTCTGGAAAAAGAATATCTCTCTTCACAACAGCTAAAGATCGTGTTAATTAGGAGAGCCAGTGAACCAAAATTATCCAAAAATCACAAGAATGAATAGAGCTTGTAGAGACTACATGTAACTTAGTAAGTTCTCTGTAATATTGTGGAAAATAAAAAAGCTTATATACAAACAAATATTCGTCTTATTTATTTCAAAACGATTTTGATTGACAAACTGGAAGCAAGAGTACTAAAGAATATTACAGTAGGAAACCAGAAACATAGACATATTTGATCAAGCCTTTTCATTTTCAGCTTGATAAACTGTGACAGATTGGTGTCCACCCATAGTTTGGCTTTCAGAAGCCACGAGATTGTTTTTGTGGATTGTGTGGATTCTTTCGATGTAAACTCCAGCCTTTATATCAACCTTGCGGTCAGCTACGTAATGACTTTTGTCAGAATCACTTGGATATATCTTGGTTGTACTCTTTGCTTCATCATATGAATCATCTTCTCTCCGAGGCTTCCTACCTTTGAAGATGCTGAAGAAAGAGAAAGATGGAGATTTTCTCTGCTTGTTGTAGGCCATGACTCTAGCTAGCTTGATTAATGGCACAGATAGTTAGCTTTCAAGTGATGAGAGCCTTAAGTATGAAGAAAGTTTTGAATGTGTGTTGTGTTCACTTGGGTTGTTAGTGGAGGGGAAGCTTGTATTTATAGGAGGATTTTTATTTTATTTTATTTTTTGAGAAGGATTTATAGGGGAGCTAGGTACTCTTTATGATATTCTAATAGGGTTATGTAGAGAATCTCAAGAATTCAACACTTCCAAACCAATATGAATGGTTGAAAATCAAATAACATTAGTAAGCTAAGAAATAGCATAGTCTGTTTGGGGCAAGAAAGTATACACGCAAGAAAAAAAAGGTTTCAACTTCCATATTGTTTCTTCTTGTTCGCCTTTTTCTATCAGTCATGACTAGAAAGAAGATCAAGCTTGCATACATTACTAATGACTCTGCCAGAAAAGCTACCTTCAATGCTCTTTGGTGGAGATGAGATGATGTTGCCATTTGGAGATAACAGTCACAATGCTCTTGTTCAACTTATCAATGATGTTCGTCGGACGGAGCTGATCCTTCGGCCTATCGAGATGGTCACCGGTGTGGTGCCTGCCACAACGTCTCCGATGCTAAAGTCAGAATATGAAACTCTCTTTTTAAGAAAAGCAATATAGAATGAACAGAAAAGCAAATAAACAATCTCCTTTCTTACTTGTCTCCCTATCCCCCTTCGTGGGAGTGTATGGGTTTTATATATGTTCTCATTGTCCCTAGCCGTTGGAGGAGTTATGGATGTCTTAATGTTCCATTGGGTAACGCTTTGGGGCTGTGTAATGAGGCATCAATGTCTCCAAACGGTTCGTACAGTTGGAAGTGTAACCGTTTAGTTGACTGCATTAAATGGACTGGATGTCTTCGTTAGTATCGCTGCCTTCTACGCTGTCCATCCTGAGGGTGTTCTCGTCTGTATCGAAGACCTCGTCCTCATAGGAAAGGCTTGATGATTTCGTCAGTACTTATTTACCTCGTCATCTGCCCCCCGATTCTGTGTTCGTCGTTTTGATGACGATCATGGAATACGAAGGGTTACAGGTTGTACAATGACTCTTGGGGTTCCGTTCCGTATTAAGTGCGAAGCGGCAGCGCTTCACAGGTCGTGGCCTACATGGCACGTGCTGATTGGGGCAATTAATGCCCAAGGTAATGAGACTATTGGGTTTCCCGCTGACCTTTCTGTTTTTCGAGCTTTTCTTTTTAACTTCCTTCCCTTCTCATTTTTCTCCTTTACTTTTCAGCCATTACTCTTCTTCTAGCTTTCTCCTGTTACTTTTCTCTGAGTCGATACATTGGCCAAGCAAAGCTTTCTCACTCCGCCATTGATTTAAGGTATGCTTCTCTTTCCCTCCCGTTTCTCTTTCCTCGTTTTTTGCTTGCAGTACTGTTCCTGATTTTCTTGTTGTTTCTGTTTCTTTTTGTTTTTGGTTTTCCTGTGACTCAGTTGGTTTTTCTTTCTTTTTCTTTTTTGTGTTTTGGTTGGGTTTTCATGGTTGGTAGTTCTGAGGTTAGAACTGTCTGTCCCTCAGTGTCTTTCCTTTTTGTGCGTTTAGGAGGGGCTTTAGGCACTTTTTCTGATTTTGGGGATTTCGTTTTTGAGGGTAGTGGCCTTAGGGTGGTGTTGACTGAATTGTTGCCTTTAATTAGGCAATCAGTTGATTGGTTCGAGGGTCAGGTGTGTAGGGAGAACATTATGTCCGAGGTTAGATCTAGTGATCTCAAGACTGGGTTGTAGTCCAGCGGCAACCCAGTGGAGGGAGATATAGCCGTTTCTTCTCCCCGGGTCATTAGGGCTTTCTATGCCCTGGAAGAGGTTTGTGGTTTGGATGCAGAGACGGTGAGTAGGTTTAGGGATAGGTTTCAGTTCCCAGAGAGAGTTCGCTTTCGTCGTCCTAATGACGAGGACCGGGCCTGTCATTTCTTCTCGGGTGAGGTGTGCTTTTATGAGGCTGCCTTTACCTGTGGACTTAGATTCCCCGTCCACCCTTTCTTCATGGAGCTCCTGAGCTATTTTGGGTTCGCACCTGGGCAGCTGATGCCTAATTTATGGAGAATAATAGTCAACTGTATGGAGATATGGTTGGCTACAAATGGGGATATGATTAAGGTAGGTGAACTCGTCTACCTTTATCGTCTGAAAGGATCGAAAGAGTATGGATATTATGAGCTGGTTCCTTGGGAAAGAAGGGCCAGGATTATTAGAGGGCTGCCTTCGTCCTTCAGGTATTGGAAATCGAGATTTTTCTTTGTGTCCGGGGACGACTTTGAGACTCCCTCCAATCCAGAATGGGGTGACATTCCAAGATTGCTTTGTCGGTGGGCAACCCCAACCTTAGGTGCATCAGTTTTCCTCCTCGTCGTTTTAGCTTTGTGGTATTCATTTGCTTGTGGTCGTCATAACCTTTTTGTTATCCTCCTTTTTGCAGTGAAGAGACAGCCTAAGCTCAAGAACAGGTACAAGGAGCTCGTTGAGCAGGCAATTGAATATGCTCAGACGATCGAAAACTGGGACGACCTAGTAGACCCGAGGATGCTAGCCTTTTACAACCTTGGTCCAGATCCTTCCCCTTTTGTTTTGCGCAATATTGAGATCGAAGGAAAGAAGAGTAAGTGTTGAGTTCGTCAGTGCCCTTTTTTTTTTTTTTTTTTTCATATTGGTTTTGTTCTCTTTTCTGGCAGAGATGACGACGAAGTTTAACAAGGACCTCTACGCCAAGATGAGGTTGAAGAAAGACGAGCCGCTGTCCAATATAGGCAAGAAAACAGTGCGTGTTACCGGGAGGGGTGCCCCCGTTGCTCCAACTGCTTCTGTCCACCCGATTGTCTCCGTGGGGGAGACGACGAGGATAGCTTCTCCAACCGTGTCGCTGGAAGAGATAGGTGGCACCCCTGTCTCGAAAAGGCCACGTCTTTCCGAAAAAGGGAAAGAGAAAGAGAAGGCTGATTTTTGTCAATCTTCCATATGGAATGACGAAAAAATGGCGGTGGATCGAGCCCATGAGTTAGTGACTGCTGCCGATTTGAAGGCCTTATCTGGTGTCCCCCTCAGTGGGGTAGTTACTGGCCATGTCCATAAAATCATCCAGGTACTTCTTCCTTATCATTTTTTTTTTTGAAAAATTCTAACTCTCTTGCAGGTGCTAGGGGAGAGTCTTCATCTTTCCTCTGAGTGCCTTACCCAGGAGGCTAAGGTGGCATCCTTGACTTCTAGGGTGGAGGCGTTGGAGGCAGAAAACTCGGGCTTGAAGAAGGATCTCATCGAATCAATGGGCGTGGCGAATACCCTAAGAGAGCAGGCAAAGAAACTTACAGACGATCTTAGGGTGGAGCGTCAGCTGAACGTCAGAAGGATGAGCAGATTGTGGCAGCCAAAGAAAGCCTCAAGACAATTGCTGCGAGATCAGTGGCAGCCTTCCAAACCACTAACGAGTACAACACTGTGCTCTTCAGTTGGTATTTCAAGGGTTTTGAGCTTCTAAGGAGATACCTCATCAAGCACCCTTCCGGAGTAAACATGGAGGCACTTGATCTGGAGGAGGTGGATCAAGAAATGGCGGCTGACGAGGCTGTCCAATCATCTACCACTGAAACCGAGGCTCCAGCTGATGCTCCTGACGATGCAGCCCGTACTGAGGATGCCCCTGCTGACGACGCGGTTGGACGAGTTTGATACTTGGCAGAAAAATTCCTTTGAATTTTTTTTTTTTTTTTTTTTTTTTGTGGTGCCCGTTATGTTTTGGGCTTTTTAAAAAAAAAAAAATTTTTCTTTTTTTGTAAATCTATTTGTCAAACAATTTTATTTATTTTGAGAACAGTATCTTTAGCCCAGCGTTTATGGGCTTTTAGTTGTAGAAACAATTGGCCTATTAGCTTCTGGCCTTTAATTTTATTTCTTACCTGTATTTGTGATTGTCTGTTCTTCTTCTCTTTTGTTTGATGCATGTTTGTAACTTGTCTCCAGCTAGGCAGGCTTTTTATCACTTAGCCATTTCTAGCGTTTTAGTGATCTTCGTCGTTAATTTAGTTCCGTCTAGGCAAAATCCCGTTACTTAGCTGTTTTTAGATTTTTAATCACTAAGTTATCTTCGTCAATAACTTACATCCGTCTAGGCGGAATCTTGTTACTTGGCCTCTTTTGGCTTTTTAATTACTAAGTGATATTCGTCAGTAACTTACATCTGTCTAGGCGGAATCTTGTTACTTAGCATCTTTTGGCTTTTTAATCACTAAGTGATATTCGTCGGTAACTTACATTCATCTAGGCGGAATCTTGTTACTTAGCCTCTTTTGGCTTTTTAATCACTAAGTGATATTTGTCGGTGACTTACATCCGTCTAGGCGAAATCTTGTTACTCGGCCATATTTTTGGCTTTCGTTAGTTTCTCCAGGCATGTTTATACACAAATATTGGCTGAATAATTTGTTTATCGATCGTAAATGACGGACACGTCTTTCCATTACATCTATTGATGGCATTTCTTCAAGTGTTCAATGTTCCATGGTCTTGGGAGCCTTTGTCCGTCTAAGGTCTCCAGGTGGTAGCTGCCTTGTCTGGAGTAGTAAACGACTTTGTATGGCCCCTCCCATGTGGGGCCGAGCTTTCCTTGGTCTGGATCTTTGGTTGCCTGGGTCACTTTGCGTAGGACGAGGTCCCCTATGTTGAGTCTTCTGAGCTTCACCCTCCTGTTGTAGTAGTCTATCATCTTTCTCTGGTATTCCGTCATCTTGCTGAATGCTTTGTCTCAAACTTCATCAAGGCAATCCAGGTCAACTCGCAGTAGGTCGTCGTTTTCTTCTTCGTTAAACGCTTCTCTCCTGGTGCTAGTTATTCCCACTTTGACAGGGATCACTGCTTCGATACCGTAGGTGAGTTTGAAGGGGGTTTCTCCCGTTGGGGTTCTAGCCGTGGTTCTGTAGGCCCACAAGACGTTGGGCAGTTCTTCTGGCTAGGCTTCTTTCGTGTCATCCAGCTTGGTCTTTATGATTTTGAGCAACGTGCGGTTCATCACTTCCGTTTGTCCATTCGCCTGTGGGTGGCCTGGTGACGAGAACTGGTTCTTGATGCCCAAGCTCGAGCAGAAGCCCTGAAACTCTGGTTATCGAACTGTCGTCCGTTATCGGATATGATCATCTGTGGGATCCCGAACCTGCAAACTATATTCCTCCACACAAACCCCTGGATTCTGGCCTCGGTGATGGTTGCCAATGCTTCTGCTTCAACCTATTTAGTGAAATAGTCAATAGCAACTAGTAAGAATTTTACCTGACCTTTGCCCTGAGGCAGTGGGCCGACGATGTCAATTCCCCATTGCGCGAATGGCCATGGAGATGTTATCGTCGTCAGCTTTTCTGATGGTAGCCTCTGAACGTTCCCGAACCTTTGACATTTGTCACATTTCTTGACGAATCTTGCTGCGTCCTCCTGCATGGTTGGCCAGAAGTAACCTGCTCGCAAAATTTTTCTTACCAGGGATTTTGGGCCTGCATGATCTCCGCAGATCCCTTCATGAACTTCTCTCAGGACGTATTCGGCCTCTCCTTCATCCACACACCTCAAGTAAGGCATTGAGAAGCCTCTTTTGTACAAGGCATCATTGAGGATTGTGAATCTGGCGGATCTCTTCTTTATCTTCCTTGCTTCGTCTGCATTTCGGGGTAGGTGGCCATCCTGGAGGTAGGATATGATGGGCATCATCCAGTTATTTGTGCCCTCGACTGTGAATGTTGAAATTTCTTCTATGCTGGGGTTTCTTCGTATTTCCATCATCAAGTCTGCCTCTGGTTCTGTCTCTTCTGATGAAGCTATCTTTGAGACTTCGTCTGCAGCTATATTCTGGCTTCTTGAAATTTGGACGAACTCCACTTTTTCAAACTCTTGAATCAAGCGTTTCGTCAACTTGAGGTACTTCTGCATTCTTTCTTCTTTTGCTTCGTACTCTCTTCTGACCTGCCCTATTATTAGCTTTGAGTTGTTCTGGACTAATAGGTTCTTAGCCCCAAGCTCTCTTCCAAGCCTTAGACCTATTAGAATTCCTTCGTATTCAGCTTCGTTATTGGTCGTCGGAAATCTTAGCTGCACCCCGTACTTCAATATCTCACCCTCAGGAGTGGTTATGACGACCCCTACTCCTCCTTTTTTTTGGGCTGACGAACCATCGGTCTGCACCACCCATGTTTCATCCTTGATGGCAGGGCTCACCTCGTCTGGATGGGTAAACTTGGCGATGAAGTTAGCCAGAGCTTATGCTTTAATGGCCATCCTGGTATGGTACTCCACGTCGAATTGGCTGAGTTCGATTGCCCATTGGACCATCCTCCCGGCTGCTTCGGGTCTGTTTATAGACTTCTTAATGGGTTGGTTTGTCATTACCAATATTGGGTTTGCTTGGAAGTATTGCCTGAACTTGTGCGAGGCTACTATCAATGCAAATGTGATTTTCTCAATCTTTGGGTACCTGAATTCAGCTCCTTGGAAGGCTTGACTAACATAGTAAACTGGGAGCTGTTTCCTGTTTTCTTCTCGTATCAAGGCTGCACTGACGGCCGTAGAGGAAACGGCCAGGTATAAATACAGGTTTTTGCCTTCTTTGGACGGGCTCAGGAGTGGTGGGTTGCTAAGGTAACGCTTCAGCTCTTGGAAGGCGGCTTCACATTCGTCGGTCCATTCAAAGGCCTGCTTCAGGGTTTTAAAGAATGGCAAGCATTTGTCCGTTGCTCTAGACACGAATCTGTTAAGCGTTGCAATCCGGCTCGTGAGCTTCTGGACTTCCTTGACAGACTTAGGCGATGCCATATTGAGTATGGCCTGCACCTTCTCAGGGTTTGCTTCTATTCCTCTCTGAGACACCATGAACTCGAGGAATTTTCCAGAGGCGACATCGAAGACACACTTATCAGGGTTTAGCTTTATTTGGTATTGCTTGAGAGTGTCGAATGTCTCCTTAAGGTCATCCAGATGCTCGAGTTCTTCCTTGCTCTTGACGAGCATGTCGTCGACGTACACTTCCATATTCCTGCCTATTTTTTTGACGAACATTCTGTTTACTAGCCTTTGATAAGGTGCTTCTGCATTCTTCAGACCAAAGGGCATTACCTTATAGCAGTAGAGTCCCTGACTGGTGATGAAGCCGGTTTTATCCTGATCCTCATCAGTCATTTTTATCTAGTTGTACCCTGAGAATGCATCCATGAATGTTAACAACTTGTGCCTGGCCATAGAGTCTACTAGCTGGTCTATCCTAAGGAGTGGGAAACTGTCCTTTGGGCAGGCCTTGTTCAGGTCTGTGAAATCCACGCACATTCTCCATTTTCCATTCGCTTTCTTTACCAGGACGACATTGGCCAGCCAGTATGGATAGTACACCTCCCTGATAAAGCCTGCAGTCAAGAGTTTGTTTACCTCGTCAGCAATTGCTTGGTCCCTTTCTGGCGCAAAGGTTCTTCGTCTCTGCTTGATGGGTCTCTTCTCTGGGTCTACGTTCAATTTGTGCTAAATAACTTCGGGGGATATGTCAGGCATGTCGTCATGGCTCCAGGCAAAGACATCCAAGTTCTCCCTGAGAAATTGAATGAGCCTCGTTCTCATTTCAGGGCTTAACGTCGTCCCTATTCCAATTGTTTTCGTCACTTCTCCTTTAATCAATTCCACCCCTTCCAGTGCTTCCACTTTTTCTTCCTCTTTTTCTTCTACCATCCACGTGTGGTTCTCCTTAGCTGCTAAAACAACTTGATAACATTCTCGAGCTAGAACTTGGTCTCCTTTGACTTCGCCAACACCATCATCCGTTGGAAATTTCATCTTCAAGTAGTACGTGGATGTGGACGCCTTCCACTTGTTAAGTGCTGGCCTTCCGATGATGACATTATAGGACGAGGGACTATCTACTACCAAAAAGTCTATCTGACGAGTTAACTGTTTTGGGTCCGTCCCTACTGTGACTGTCAGCGTCACTGTGCCTCTAGGATACACTCTGTCGCCACTGAAACTGATGAATGGAGAGTCGAATGGACGAAGTCTCTTGGGATCCAGCTTTAACTGTTGGAATGCGGAGAAGTAAATGATATCAGCAGAGCTACCATTGTCCACGAGGACCTTCTTGGTGTTGAACCCTTCTGTGGTGAGTTTTATGACCAAGGGGTCATTGTGAAGCTGTTTTACTCCTCTGGAGTCACTCTCGTTGAAGGTCATATCCTGATCAATTCGTCTCTGCTTTGGCAGGGGTGTCATGTGGACGTTATTCACTTATCGTTGATGTGTTTTCTTGAGTGACTTGAATGAACCCCCGGTGATAGGCCCCCTTGCGATCGTCTGTATTTCCCCAACCACATTTTGAGGAGGTTGCGACTGACGGTTGTTGTTCCTGGATGAGGACCCATGTTGGCCCTTGTTTTCATCTCGGAATTTATTGTTTTCCCCATTTTTCACGAATTTCTGTAGTTTCCCCCTTCATATTAATTCTTCTATCTGTTCTTTGAGATCCCTACAATCTTCGGTGTAATGGCCATGATCTTTATGGAATCGATAGTACTTGCTTTTGTCACAGACGTTGGGAGATGAGTGCAGTAGTCATGGCCATTTAAGATAGTGCTCGTCTTTGATCTGTGTTAAAATTTTATCAACAGGCATAACGAGAGGGGTGAATTTTACCGTTCGCGGATTTTTCTCGTCTTTCCTTCTGACTCCGTCATTGACTCGACGATCTGGTCGATCCCGCTTTTGCCCTCTACGATCGTCTTCTTTTCTTCCTTTGTCCCCTGGTCTGTCCCCATCCTTGATGGCAGCCAACGCGTCCTCAGCGTTCATGTACTTCTGCGCCTTGAGGAGCATTTCAGCCATCGTCTTTGGGGGATTCTTCGCGAGTGAGCTAACGAGATCTCTGGACCTCAGCCCGGCCTTGAAGGTCGTCAGTTGCACCATATCGTCGACTTCGTCTACCTCCAGTGTTTCCCTCGTGAAATTTTTTACATATGACCTTAGGGTTTCCCTTTCCCCCTGCCTGATGGTAAGCAGATGGTCAGCGGTCCTCTTTGGTTGTTGTCCCCCAATAAAATGACGCAGGAAGGCGTTGCTCAACTGCTCGAACGTATCGATAGACGATATTGGCAGCTTTGTAAACCACTCTCGGGTAGCTCCCTTGAGTGTAGTTGGGAAGGAACGATACAATATTTCGTCTGGGGGTTGTTGAAGTCCCAAGGTCGTCTTGAAGGTGTTTAGGTGGTCTTGAGGGTCCTTTAATCCATCGAAGGGCTCGAGCTGAGGTAACTGGAACTTTGACGGCACTGGGCAGTCGAGGACCGCTGTTGTGAATGGTGAATCTGTCGCCTGGACCATCTGATCCATGCTCCGCTTTGTTTTTTCTTTGATGGCATTCCTCAGTTCGTCCATTTCCCTCCTCATCTCCCGAAGAATATATGAATTCTGCTCGGCGGGAGTATTTGGCCATCGATGGTCACTTCTTCTGTTGCTATCTCCCTCATCCTCCTGATTACCCCTCAAATAATTTTCTTCCTGCTGAAGCCGTAACCTCATTTCTTGGTTTTGCCTGGTCAGTTCTTCAACTGTGGTTGCAAGGGCTTGCACTTGCAGAGCTAGAGTCATAGAATCTTGATTGAACTCCATCCTAGAGAAAATAAGAATAAGAAACCACTGTTTCGAGTTTGAATAAGAAAATGCCGTTCCCCACAGACGGTGCCAAATTGATAAGTGTAAACTTATCAGTGATGTTCCTCGGACGGAGCTGATCCTTCGGCCTATCGAGATGGTCATCGGTGTGGTGCTTACTACAACGTCTCCCATGCTAAAGTCAGAATATGAAACTC
This sequence comes from Quercus variabilis, assembly GCA_030445155.1. NCBI lineage: Eukaryota > Viridiplantae > Streptophyta > Magnoliopsida > Fagales > Fagaceae > Quercus > Quercus variabilis. Next base: position 745,367 of record CP129447.1, read on the forward strand.
TCTTTTTAAGAAAAGCAATATAAAATGAACAGAAAAGCAAATAAACAATCTCCTTTCTTACTTGTCTCCCCCTCCCCCTTCATGGGAGTGTACGGGTTTTATATATGTTCTCATCGTCCCTAGCTGTTGGAGGAGTTATGGAGGTCTTAATGCTCCATTGGGTAACGCTTTGGGGCTGTGTAATGAGGCATCAATGTCTCTAAACGGTTCGTACAGTTGGAAGTGTAACCATTTGGTTGACTGCATTAAATGGACTGGATGTCTTCGTTAGTATCGCTGCCTTCTATGTTGTCCATCCTGAGGGTGTTCTCGTCCGTATCGAAGACCTCGTCCTCATAGGAAAGGCTTGATGATTTCGTCAGTACTTATTTACCTCGTCAATATTCAGTCATATGTTGGTTCTTAGTTGTTTAAAACTAAATTTACAAAATAAAAACTAGAAAGAGATGTTTGAAATCTTCTTCCAAATTTCTACATGTAAATGTGCTTTATTTTTTATGTCGCATTATACTTGGTTGCAACTACTATATTCTGAAAATTTTCATTGAAAGTTTATTCATTTGACAAATATAGAAATATACTTTATCAATTCCAATATGGTATCAAACCATTGGACACCCAGTTAACAATATATATATATATATTAATAAGTAAAGTTTAGAGAAAGCTCAATTAGAATTTGAATTTAGAATTCAATTTTGCGTCATGTGTTTATATTGATGTGGGGATAACACAATAATTATCCACCTAAGTTTGTGTCATGTGTCCACTTAAGTTTTTTAATCTTCATTCCTAGTGAGTTAATGAGTGCCCTAAGAATCTAATGTGAATGAACTATTAAAAAAAAAAAAAAAAAAAAGCAATCACAATTCACATATACTTAATAAAAATCACTACACGTTCTATTTTATTAAAAATTAGAGAAAAAAACCATAATTAGTATTAAATTTAGATAATTATGTGATTGATTATTTATATTTTTATGATAAAGATTGTATTTAATTTTAAATGTATTTATGTGTATGCACATGTTTCATGCTATTTTTTTTAATAATTTGAGTAATTATTTATATTTTTATAATAAAAATTGTGTTTAATTTTAAATATATCCATGTGTTTGCATGGGTTACATGCTAGTATAATAATAATAAATAGTATCAAATGTGACTAATAGTACAAGGAAGTAAAATTATGAGCCTTATAAGTTATAATTCAATTGTTATCTTCTAGTATTTCCAATAGAAACATTTAAGTTTATAATCATGAAAGTCAATTTTATACTAGATATTGTTTTGGTTTGGCTAGGGGAATGAAATATTATCGGTGTACAGTTTTGAAATTACTGCTATATATGTATGTATATGTTTGTATTTATTTATGTAAGTATGGATATTAATTTTTATGTTTATCAACATAAAATTTAAAAATTCACATATTTTAAAGACTAATTATTAGTCTAAGTACATAAACCCAATATACTAGCTTAAATTTTTTTTTTCCTCAATTTTTTACAATTTTCTAATATTTTTTAATATTTTACGGTACCAACCAAAATGCCCAATATTTCATGGTACACCACGGTATTTTTTCAGTACATTTTAGAGTAGTGGGACTATTAATTTAATGATTGGTATGATACGTATTTTAGTACAATATTCACTTCCTTAATTTAAGTTACCCAAACAAATGAACAATCAAGTTATCAAAACAGATCCCCTCAAAAAAAAAAAAAAAAAAAAAAAAAGTTATCAAAAGTCAAAACAGAGTGCAAGGTAGTAAATGCAGGGTATGGTTCAACAATACAAGTATAATAGACAGAACAATGGCCCAAGGGTGGGCTTGGGCCCTCATACACTAAGACAAGTAATAACTCCAAGAGGCTGAAATGTAATAGACAATTGAGTTACGAATTTTGTTATGTAGCTAGCATTTCATGAAACATAAAATAACCCAAGTTTTAGACATTATTATTATTAGTCACAGACCTGTTCAATGTGTGGAAAAATTTGATATGTTTATTTTTTATAATTATTAAATTAATATATTAGATTGTATATTTTTTAAAAGTCAATATATTTTATATGAAATTGTGTTTTAATTTAGAAGTTTTTTGTAGTGTAACATAATATATATTGTAGTAAGATATTATATATAGTGAGATACGTATGAAAACACAATTTAATAAAAATTTTCTTTTTTATTTTATAATGTGAGAACTACTAGACCTAGCTGTGACCATTCATACTTTGTAATTTACTATACAGATGTATGTGAATTAACTCTTATAGGTATATTTTTCTTCAAAACATAGATCAACATCTCTTTCTTTCTTTCTCATATATCACAAAGTGGATATATAAAATAAAATAAAATGAAAAAAGAATTTTTTTTTTTTTTCATCATACGAACGTATGAATTAATCCCGCAATATACCTCTTCAAATTCAGAAATCACATGATTACTTAGGCTGTCTTTGTTTCGATTGAAATGGAAATTAGGAAAATATTTTACACCCTTGAGTGTGTTTGGGTGCACATGAAAATACGGTCAAACTGAAATTCCATTTCAGTTGATCTTAAATTAAACCCTTTAGACTCGAAAATTGGTTTACATAATAATTTTACCTTCAATCAATTTTCACTCTCCTCACTGACACACACCAAGCCAAAGGAGAGAGAGAGAGAGAGAGAGAGACCCAGCTCGTGCCACTGCCAATCCACCTCCACTGTTGCTTCCGCCGAGCTGTCACTGCCTCCTCTCACCGATCCGCCTTTACTGCTGCCTCCACTTGTCAATCAGCCATTTCCTCCTCTCTTCTCTCTTCCTCTTCTCGTCCTTTCTCTTTCTCTCTCTTTCCCTATGACCACTGATGCCGAATCTTGAACTATAGGTCATCAATCTATAACTCACCGTCGACCCACGTCGTCGTTGCCCACCCACGCCATCACCATCTCAACAATCTCACTACCCTCTTTGGATTTATTTTTTTAGCCTTTTTTTTTTTTTTTTTTTGCAAATAATATTTGATCTTGGAGATGGTGGATCGGTGGTTGGGATGGGATTTTTCAAGTTATGTGATGAGTTTATTGTGGGTTTCAACAATGGCTGGGGTGAGTTTTTTCAAGGTGTATGATGGGTTTGTTGTGGGTTTCAATGGTGGATCGGTGGTGGGTTTGTTGATTATGATTTTTTCAAGTTAATTGGTTATGTGGTGGTTGGTGGTGGTTGATAGTGGCCAATGGTGGCTGGGTTTATGGTGGTGACTGTGGTAGTTAGGCTTATGAAAATAGGTTTTTACATGCAAAACCAAACACAGAAAATAATTTTCTAACGATTAACAACACAAACAAACAATTAAAAATATTTTTTTTCCGTAAAATATTTTCACTTGAAAATATTTTACATATTGTCAAACACAACCTTAGATTATATAGTAAAATATGACCAATCTATCCATCATGACATTGTAATATGTCTAGATATAATTATATAAGAATCACGTTTTGTTAATCTTGTCATATAAACCAAAAGTACAATCTATACAACTAATAAGATCTTTAGAAAGTAACATATAATGGATAATTCATAGTTTGAACAACCGATTATCAGGACCGGCTCTACCGTAATGGCAAGTGATGCAATTGCTTAAGGCCCCCAAAAGAAAGAAAGACCCAAATATTGACTAATAGATTTTTTTTTTAACTATATATACATACCCAAAAAAAAATGCTACAGTTATTATAAAATTTTAGAACAAAACTTTTACAATTGATATAGCAATGAGTATAATTAGTACACTTCAACAACCTAATAAATAAATGTTTAAAATACTTTTTTTATATAATCGGTGACACCAAAAAATGCAACAAAAAAATATTTTTGACTGTTCCTTTTCTTGATGAGTAGGAGTTCCAGAAGGACAAAACTTAGGTATAGTACTTTAGGTGCTATTTCTTAAGTTTCTCTCTTAAGATTCAGTTATGTAGCTACTTATCTAAAAAATACACTTCTATTGTATGAGAAAAAATCCAAATGATAGAATTTTAAAAGAGAAACCTAAAGAACAGCACCTAAATACTGTACGTAAGACTTGCTCATTCTAGAATTCATAGTCTCTCTGTCACAGTTCCTAAAAAAAAAAAATCTCACGGCAGAAAAATCTCTCTTTTTATCAACAACTAAAGCAAAAATAAAATCAAAGGCAAAACAAATCAATCTCAAACCGTACTATTTTTGTGTTGTCACCGTTTCATACTCTTCTTTTTCTCTTTCTTCAAGTTTGCTCCTAAAATGCTCTGCTTCTAACTTTTCAAGTCTTCTTTCGCATTTAAGAGAGTTGGATTCTATAAATCCATGTAGAAGGAAGCTGTTTATTTAAGAATGCTTGCTTTATCCATGTAAATGGGGGCGTCCTTTTACACAAACATTACAATTCAATAATACGTGATAGATGTATGTTACTGTAGAAGGATAGTAACTTTCAACCTTTTTATGCTCGTTGATTTTGTTATTTGTTTTTATTTATTTTATGAAATAGGTCTATTGCTCTATGTTTACCTATCACTTTTAAATCAAAGTCAATCCACGTAATTGTGAGAGAATAGGTGTGCAATATACATATATATATATATATATACACATTTTTAATCACACATTTAACTACTGTAGAATGTAGACTGTGGACAATAGTTGATTATGTAGCGGGTAGTTAAGTAGATGTACTATATTTATGTTTACTGCTCTGTATCCACACAAAATATTTCCTACTGTAGTAATCAAGAAGAATATATTCCAAAGTTCAGATGGGATTTCAGTGGGGCTTTCAATCTGGTCTGCCCGTTCCAAGCAAAGAGATGAGTCAATGGCAATATTTAGAAACAACATCACGGATCTGTCCCAAAAAAATTCAATTCTAATTTCTCTTTGTTTTTTTTTTTTTTTTTTTTTTTTTTTTTTTTTTTTTTGAAATTTTTTATAATAATTTATTAATTGATGTGCGACTTTTTTAATTTTTCAAAATAAGTCCTTCTACTCTCTTACATTTTCTAATGATTTTGATCGGTGAATTATCAGTTTTTTCATAAACTTTTTCTTTTGCCGAATACTTTTTTCATAAACTTATTGTTAGAGCATTTTAATATTAAATAATTAAAATGAATAAATGTTACAACATAAATGTAAAGATGTGGGAGTGAATTTGAAGGATGAAGAATTAGTGTAAATGTTTAATCCCAGATTGAAAATGAGAGAGACTTTTTTGTTCTTTTTAATTGTGATGATTAATGAGCTAACATGAATTGTCTCAGATATTAGGTTAGATGCGTGGGAGGTGAAGGGACCTAATTATCAGCGGCAATGGTTCGATGATCAACGATTATCTCAATTCAAAAATATAAACTCAGGCATAATACTATTATTATTATCATTACAGCTTTGGGCACGATGTGTTTGTGAGTTTTGGTAGTGGAGAATCTTGCATTGGTGGTGGGTCTTGCACTGGTGGGTAGTTGTCGCATGGGTCTAACCGTCCAGGTCTTGGTTCATTTGTGACTAAACTTAGTAATGGGTCCAACCACTTTTGCCCTTCTCAACAAATCACATCAAATAACCTTTATATTAAATCATTCAGATTTCTGCCCAGCTTTACAGAGGTTGTAGAGCCGAAGCTAGCTAAAAAGTTTCTACATCAGGTATAAAAACACTTCAAAGTAGTCTATAAAAAATAAAAATGAAAAGGACACCATTTATATAACAAAAAGTTGTATACATTCAGGCATAAAAGACTTCAAAGATAGACTACAGTTCCTTTAAAAGTAAAAATAAGAAAGACAGTCCTATACTTCTATTGCCCATTACGAGTTCAAACTCATGTATTTTGGACATTAGCTGTGCGCGTATTTTGTATATTTATATAGTATTTTATTTTTAAAAACACAAGTGGCAAGACTGTAACTCATACGGTAAGACTAGAGTTACTAGACAAGACCAAAAATGAGACTATTCCTCCTAACACGTTTTTTAACGTTTTTTTTTTTTTTTTTTTTTTTTAATTTGAGTAAATCAAGGGCAAACGCCATTTTTCCTCCATACAGATTATGGAGTCATAATTTTAGAAGAAAAATGATGATGCTTAAAAACCGAGCAAAATCCAACCGTTATAAGGTGAAAATTAGCAGAAACACATAGTCTAGACGAGAGAAGAGTAAGCAAATTATATTGTTGATTACATTGCCAAGCCAGATTTGGTATTTAGAAACATATTTGCAACAAAACAAAACTGAATTAATCTGGCAATTCCACAAAATTCAGACAATTCAAAATTCATAATAGTTATCAGACAATTAAGAAGAAACCAGTTAAGAAGAACAAGAAGCAATCAGTTAAGAAGAACAAGAAGCAATCAGAGAAGAACTAAAGAGAAGAGCTAAACGACATATGCAAGCCGCAAAGGATATTTAAATTAGAAGCTTAACGACATGTAGTTTTATCTGTAAATTTTATTCAGCTTTCATCTCACGTGCCATAACTGATTTCCACACGTGTTATAACTGAATTACAAACAGGTTGGTTAGTTTGTTAAGTTTGTTACCCTCTGTTTTGGGAAGTTAGTTACAGAGGTGTATATAACCTCACATGATGTACAGATTCAATTCATTACAAAGATTAAGAGAAAGTTTCTCAATTCCTTTCTCCAATTTCCTCTTTGTGCATTCATAATATTCTGTTATCTTCATCTCTGTTTGTTATATGGTATCAGAGCTTGAGTCCTCTTCAATGGCGTCAAATGCTCAAAATACTCAAACTGCTCCACCTTCCTCTTCTCAGCGAGAGCTGACTCCAATGGAAGATCCACAGAGTCCATTCTTCTTGCATCATGGTGAAACACCAGGTGCAGTTTTGGTTACTCAGCCATTAACTGAAAACAACTATCCTATGTGGTCGAGAGCAATGATTATGGCTTTGGATTCTAAAAGCAAGCTAGGATTTGTTGATGGCTCTATCAATGCTTCAATGGCAGTCACACCATTAGAGAAGAAAGCTTGGTCAAAATGCAATTCAATGATCTCTTCATGGATCTTGAATTCCGTTTTTCCTCATCTCACTGCTAGTGTGATTTACAGAGATACTGCATTTGAAGTGTGGAATACTCTCAAGAAACGGTTCTCTCAAGCCAATGGACCAAGAATCTCTCAACTTCAGAAAAAATTTCAACCATGATGCAAGGTGCTGCTACAATCACTAGATTCTTCACTGATCTACAAGCTGCTTGGGATCAACTATTGAATTTCAGGCCTTTACCATATTGTTCATGTGGTAAGTGTAATTGTGGTGTGAATGACAAAATCACAGCACTTCAGCATCAAGATTCTCTTATGCAGTTCTTGAATGGCTTGAATGATTCTTATTCTCAAGTTAGAACACAAATTCTCATGATGGAGCCTAGTCCTTCTATTGATAAGGCATTTTCCTTAGTGATTCAAGAAGAAAGGCAAAGGTGTTTAGGTTTCACTCTTGCTCCCTCAGTAGAATCAACTGCTCTGGCAGTCAGAAGTCAAGGATTCAATCATGGAAATTCTTTTCCAGGAAACAACAAATATGTCAAAGAAAGCAATCCAAAAGGGAGGCTTATGTGTAGTCACTGTGGGAAGCTTGGCCATGTTATGGAGAAGTGCTACAAATTAGTGGGATTTCCACCTGGTTACAAGCAGAGAAGCAAAGTAGTCATGGCAAATCAAGTCTTGGTTGAAGGTGATCAAGGATATGTTGATAACCCACAGACTCCACAGGTTAATTCATTCCCTTTCACATCAGAGCAGTATCAACAACTGATTTCTATGCTCAGTTCACATGCATCTACATCTGGTGGTACCAATGATGCACCACATTCAGCTAATTCAGCTCTTTCAGGTAATATGTGTACTGATTTCACTTCATTAGATTTGCATCACTCAGTTTTTGCCATTAGTCCTATCAATAAAGCTGCTGCTCATGGTAATGATGTATGGATACTTGATACTGGAGCCACAGACCACATAGTACATTCTTTATCATTGTTCACACATATAACCAGTTCTATATCAACCTTTGTTCAATTACCAAATGGTGAAAGAGTCAAAGTTACTCATATTGGTACAATTCAAGTCACTGCCACTTTAAAACTTGAAAATGTGCTATGTGTTCCCTCTTTTAATTTCAACCTGATTTCTATCAGCAAATTAACCAAGACTCTTTCATGCTGCCTGGTTTTTTTGTCAAATTTGTGTTTTATCCAGGACCTTACTTGCTGGAAGATGATTGGAGTGGGTGAATTACATGGCAACTTGTATTTGCTGCACACTGATTCAAATAACAAATCTGTTTCAACAGCCACTTCAGTCCTTGAGTCAGTTTTTTCAATCTTTTGTTAATTCTGTGTCTGAGTCCATTCCTAATGTTACAAAGCCTTATCTTTGGCATATGAGGTTAGGACATATATCTGATAATAAGATTCATGCTTTGCATAATTCAATTCCTGATGTACAAACTTTTCACAGTAATAAGAATTGTACTCTTTGTCCTATTGCTAAACAGAAAAGACTCCCTTTCCCATTCTTTAATCACATTTCAAACAAAGCTTTTGATCTGATCCACTGTGATGTTTGGGGCCCATTTGCAAAATTCACTCATGATGGATTCAAATACTTCCTTACCATAGTGGATGATGCCACAAGATCAACTTGGATTTACCTTATGAAGTCAAAGGCTGACACCAGACCTTTGTTAATCTCTTTTTATAATATGATATACACACAATTTCATGCCAATATAAAGGTCATTAGAACTGACAATGCTCCTGAGTTTTTCTTAAAAGAGTTTTATGCAAATAAGGGCATTATTATAGTTTTATGCAAATAAGGGCATTATTCATCAACATACATGTGTTGCCACTCCACAACAAAACTCAGTTGTGGAGAGGAAATACCAACACATTTTAAGCATTGCAAGGGCTTTAAAATTTCAGTCTAATGTTCCTATATCTTATTGGGGTGAGTGTGTGCTGACTGCTGTTCATATTATAAATAGATTACCTTCTAAAATTCTAAACCAGAAAACTCCATTTGAGAAATTGTATGACAGACCTCCCTCATTTGCTCACCTAAAAGTCTTTGGCTGCTTGTTTTATGCCTCCACTCTTACTCATAATAGACAAAAGTTTGATCCTAGATCTTCAACTTGTGTGTTTCTTGGTTACCCGTTTGGTGTTAAGGGTTACAAGTTACTTGACTTAACCACCAAAAGAATTTTCATTTCCAGAGATATTCACTTCCTAGAAACTGTCTTCCCTTTTGTCTCACCTTCAAATTCTTCATCTCCTCACACTAGCATGCCTTTACCTCACCTTTTTCCTTCAGTAGCTCAATCTAATCCTTCTGTGTTTGAATTTCCTTCTGCATCCCATCCCAACAATGATATCACTGCCCTTGATTCCACCATTCCCACATCTTCTTCTGCATATTCATTTAACTCCAATTCTGTAGAATTGCCTACTGCTACTTCTGCAGATGACATTTCTGCAGAATTACCTACTTCTAATCAACTCCCATCTCTCATTCCTTCCTCAAATACACCACCTATTCCTATCAAGAAGTCTTCTAGAGTATCAAAACCACCTGCCTACCTGAGTGATTTCAAGTGTAGCACAGTTGTCAGTAATAATCTTACTCCTTCTCTCCCTGCCAGCAAGTCAGGTACTTTTTATCCTTTGTCCAATTATCTTACTTCCTCAAAGTTATCCACCCCTTATGCCCATTTTTGTTCCTTAATTTCTACCATTCCTGAGCCTACATATTACCATAAGGCAGTCAAGGATACTAATTGGCAGGCTGCTATGGCATCTGAAATTGCTGCCTTGGAAGCAAATCAAACCTGGACTCTCACCACATTGCCTCCTCACAAAAAGGCCATTGGGTGCAAATGGGTTTATAGGGTGAAGTATAATGCTGATGGTTCTTTGGACAGATACAAAGCTAGACTTGTAGCTAAGGGTTTCACTCAACAAGCTGGTTTGGATTTTACTGACACCTTTTCTCCAGTTGCTAAACTCACCACTGTCAAGACTTTACTTGCTATTTCTGCTGTGAGAGGCTGGCATTTAGTTCAACTTGATGTGAACAATGCTTTTCTAAATGGCTCTCTCCATGAAGAAGTGTATATGTAGTTGCCTCTTGGCTTTCACAACAAGGGGGAGAATCTGGTTTGCAAGCTTCATAAGTCTTTGTATAGTCTTAAACAAGCATCAAGGCAGTGGTACTCCAAGTTCTCTACAACCATTTTGAAATATGGTTTCAAGCAATCAAAATCTGATTACTCTTTGTTCACCAAGAAGTTTAATCAGACTTTCATAGCATTACTTGTATATGTTGATGACATTCTCATTGCAAGTAATGATGTCCAAGCAGTTGAAGACCTCAAAACCTCCTTGAATCTTGAGTTCAAGTTAAAGGACCTTGGTAATTTGAAATTTTTTTAGGCCTTGAAGTTGCTAGATCAGAAAAGGGTATTTCACTATGTCAAAAGAAGTATGCATTAGGGGTTCTTAAGGATGCTGGTATGGAAGGATGCAAACCCAGCAAGGTACCAATGGAGCAGAACTTAAAACTAAGTAAATTCCAAGGTGATTTATTGGATGATCCTGGGGTCTATAGAAGATTAATTGGAAGGTTACTTTACCTAACAATCACAAGACCAGATATTACATATTCTGTACATAAACTAAGTCAGTTCATGGCTAAGCCTAGAAAGCCACATCTTGATGCAGTATACAAGATATTACAGTACATCAAAGGATCACCTGGTCAAGGCATTCTACTGTCATCAAAATCTGATCTACACTTGAAAGCCTACATGGATGCAGATTGGGCTTCTTGTGTGGATACCAGAATATCAACTACTAGTTTTTGTGTTTTCTTAGGTGAATCATTGGTCTCTTGGAAGTCTAAGAAACAATCCATAGTTTCTAGATCATCAGCTGAAGCTAGATCAGAAAAGGGTATTTCACTATGTCAAAAGAAGTATGCATTAGGGGTTCTTAAGGATGCTGGTATGGAAGGATGCAAACCCAACAAGGTACCAATGGAGCAGAACTTAAAACTAAGTAAATTCCAAGGTGATTTATTGGATGATCCTGGGGTCTATAGAAGATTAATTGGAAGGTTACTTTACCTAACAATCACAAGACCAGATATTACATATTCTGTACATAAACTAAGTCAGTTCATGGCTAAGCCTAGAAAGCCACATCTTGATGCAGTATACAAGATATTACAGTACATCAAAGGATCACCTGGTCAAGGCATTCTACTGTCATCAAAATCTGATCTACACTTGAAAGCCTACATGGATGCAGATTGGGCTTCTTGTGTGGATACCAGAATATCAACTACTAGTTTTTGTGTTTTCTTAGGTGAATCATTGGTCTCTTGGAAGTCTAAGAAACAATCCATAGTTTCTAGATCATCAGCTGAAGCCGAATATAGGGCAATGGCCTTAACAGTTTGTGAAATGACTTGGTTACTAGCTTTGTTGAAAGATTTAGAAGTTGATCATCCATAGCTTGGAATGCTCTTCTGTGATAATCAAGCAGCAATCCACATTGGTGAGAATCCTGTCTTCCACAAGCGTACAAAACATATAGAGGTAGATTGTCACTTGGTTAGAGACAAGGTGCAAGAGAAGGTGATTCGTTTGTTTTTCACCCCAACATATACACAAGTAGCAGACCTATTTACCAAAGCATTATGCAGCCAACAATTGAAATTCTTAATTTCCAAGATGAGTGTGTTGAACATCCATAGTTCTGAATCTCATCTTGAGGGGGAGTATCAGACAATTAAGAAGAAACCAGTTAAGAAGAACAAGAAGCAATCAGTTAAGAAGAACAAGAAGCAATCAGAGAAGAACTAAAGAGAAGAGCTAAACGACATATGCAAGCCACAAAGGATATTTAAATTAGAAGCTTAACGACATGTAGTTTTATCTGTAAATTTTATTCAGCTTTCATCTCACGTGCCATAACTGATTTCCACACGTGTTATAACTGAATTACAAACAGGTTGGTTAGTTTGTTAAGTTTGTTACCCTCTGTTTTGGGAAGTTAGTTATAGAGGTGTATATAACCTCACATGATGTACAGATTCAATTCATTACAAAGATTAAGAGAAAGTTTCTCAATTCCTTTCTCCAATTTCCTCTGTGCATTCATAATATTCTGTTATCTTCATCTCTGTTTGTTATAGTAGTACTTCAACTAAACTTTCGGTTTCACCGTCGGGAGCAAAACATCAGTCAGAACATTTTCAACATTTTTGGACAGCAGTTCATCCATGCCCAAATTGATTACTTTGTTAAATCTTTCGAAATCCTTCTGTTTCAAATTCCACTTTGGCAATATAAGCAGTTCAGCAACATGTGCCCAAAGTGCTTGAAGGCCTCCAGCAAAGCCACAATGGTGTCGTCTTCTATGTCTTCGTCTCATGTATTGCAGGTACATATACACAAATTTAAGTCCATGAGATCGACAGAGACAAGCAAGGAGAAGAATGGACCTGATTGAAAGAAATAGAGGCTTAGCCATGGCGCATAAAGAACAAAGCTGGTTTGGGAGATAAAAAGGAGAAGATGAGGGTTGCGGATAAACAATAGAGGAAAAAAGAAAAGGAAAATGAAAGAGATAGGAAAAAACAGTAAGGAAAAACATAGAATAAGGAAAAACGTAGATCTATATATATATAATATGATTGGAGGTCACTGACTTCTTCACGTTAGTGACCACCCTAGAAAAGAAAAATCATTATTATATATAAATTTTAAAATTTTTATAACCTCCATTTCATGATTGATTGAAGGGTATTGTCCCATTAATTGAAATGAATGAATGAAGCATGATTTAAGGCACTGCAACTACTTCCAAAAAAAAAAAAAAGTTTGACTATAGATAGCTCTCTGGGGCTCTGGGCTAGTTTTGAATGTCGACCGCCAGATCTTTTGCTTGGAGAAAATGGTTTTCTCACCGATTACTAATAAAAAAGTTGCTGACATGCTCATCAATAAAAAAGCTTCTCACATAAATGATAAATGTACTTCTCGGGTTTTATGCTTATAAACAGTAATCTTTATCTTGATCATTCGCATCAGTCTATTCAAAATTTTCATTTGTTTTAGCATAAAAATTCAACCACCAAAAAAAAAAAAAAAAAAAAAAACCCTAGGGGTGTAATGAGCATTTTACGTTTTTGGTAAAATAATTTTTTCATCACACTCCTAGTTTTTTTTTTTTGGCTAATTACAACTTATCCACTTGTGGTTTGGTCAAAATTTGAGTCGTTTACCCATGATTTGAAATTTAGAGCATTCAAGATGCACTCATACCTAACCAAATGGGCTTTTTGTATTTGCTTTCTTCAAAACAAGCTTTTTGGGTTGGAAAGTTGAAACAAACAAGCACTTTATGCTTATAAACAGTAACTTTTTAAAATCATATCTTTATCTTGATCATTCACATCAATCTGTTTAAATTTTTCATTTGTTTTAGCATAAAAATTCAATAAATAAAAAAAAAATCCTAGGTGTTTAACGAGCACTTTACATTTTTGGTAAAATAATTTTTTCATCACACTCATAGTTTTTTTTTTTTTTTTGCTAATTATAATTCACCCACTTGTGGTTTGGTCAATTTAAGTTATCTACCTGTAATTTGAAATTTAGAGCATCTAGGATGCAAAGTCTTCTAAAATACAAAAATCCCTTTATTTTACATAAATGAACAATTGTGCACGAATGTACAATTGCTACAGTAGCCATGCACATATGTACAATTGCTATAGTAACCGTGCACATATGCATGGTTACTGTAGCATTTGCATTTATTATTTTAATAATTTCTTCTCTCTTCTTGTCTTTGGGTTTCCATCACTCTCACCTCACTGTCCCTTTCTTCATTTGATCAAATCATGCCTCCATTGCCGCCAATCATCAAACCACTGTCGTCGATAATTAGGTTCTTTCACTCTCTTCCTTGTGCATGTATCTAACCCAATATCTGAGATAATTCATGTTATCCCATTAATCACCACAATTAAAAAGAACAAAAAAAAAACCTCTCATTTTCAATGTGGGATTAAACTTTTTCACTAACTCCTCATCTTCCATATTTACTCACACATCTTTACATTTATGTTATAACATTTATTCATTTTAATTATTTAATATTAAAATGCTCCAACAATAAGTTCATGAAAAAAGTATTCAGCAAAAGAAAAAGTTTATGAAAAAAGTGATAATTCACTGATCAAAATCATTAGAAAATGTAATAGAGTAGAAGGACTTATTTTGAAAAATTAAAAAAGTCGCACATCAATTAATAAATTATTATAAAAAATTTCAAAAATAAAACAGAGAAATTAAAATTGAATTTTTTTGGGACAGATCCGTGATGTTGTTTCTAAATATTGCCACTGGCTCATCTCTTTGCTTGGAACGCGCAGACCAGATTGAAAGTCTCACTGAAATCCCATCCCATTTATGCCCCCACTTGGACCACAGTACTGAGCTCGGCTTTGTATCTAAATAAGTAAATATTGAAGTATCGGCTTGAGCTGAGATCAATTCAACGGTTAAGATTAAAGTAATTACCTCCCGAGCCGTGCCAAAAAATAAAATAGCTGAAACCTTAAGGTTCTCATCTGCTCGTGCGAATCCTGTGTGAAGGCATCTATGACCTAAATGCCTATCAGATTTGCTTATAGAACAAAAGAGCAGCCTTATCTCAAATTTGTAGACCTTAACAGTGTAATGTAGCAATAGCTGCATTAATCAATTATGGCGTAGCTGTAGTAAGTGTGTGTACAATAAATTTTCAACCACAAGGATTAAGATAAGGTGCAAGCTGTTTGCAACTATCAATTTCAGCCGTTAAAATCTCAATCCTAGAATCTCTGCTACGCTTTCTTGCTATTTATTTTTTCATGGTTTCTCAGCCACGCAGAAGCCAATCACATACGTGAGAACAGTTAATGAGTAAATTACATCTTGGTAGTCATGCTCAAATTGTCACAATCTAATTACAGAGAGAAAATGGGTTTTTGCCCCTATTGAGCAAAAAATTAGGCAATATGTTCCTGTTTCAAACTATATAGGGGCATGTCCTTGTTTCAATACTCGATTCACCGTAAAATTGAGTTACTTAAGGAACTCGACTATTAGAAAATCGAGTTTTGGGTAGGTTCTTGCCACATTGGATTGCTACCGTGGCTTTTGGGCAATAAAATATTCCAGTTTTACTGTTCCTAACTTGGCAACTAGGAAACCGAGCTATTAGAGAAACTTGATCCTTACGAAATTGAGTTTACTCTAAAGTAATTATTTGGCTACTCTAAAGTATTATTTGTCATAATTATTATTTAGCTATTCTAAAGTATACTCTTTCTCTCATAAAGGGAACCCCACCTAGCATGGGACCCACCCAACTGGAGCTCGGTAATAAAGAGAAGATACCTCTTAACTTTAAGACAAAGTTAAAGCAGGCAGCCTCAACCTCCTTGTAAAACTACTTATGTGGTCAAGGAGGTGAGTTGAAACCCTCCTTGTAGCCTTTCTTGAAGAGTAAAATGTGCCATTGGAAGACGCAAAGGTTGAGAAATAAAATAAGACCCAACAAGTAATATCCGACAGAATTACGATAAAAATCTTGTCCAGCGATGGCAAGTATCTTCTTTATCTAGAATTTGACCCTTTTTTGGGGGCAAAATAAAATTTCTCCATTGTTGGTCGAAAACTTGTACGTAACATATTTATATTTATAAGTTCCAGATACAAATTTGAAAGATATTTAGTGAAAAAAAAAAAAAAAACCTTAGGTCAATATTAGACAAAATTACTACTAGCCTATACCTCTAAAACGTTATTTTTTAGATCTACTCAAATTCAATACCTAAAAAATGTGCTCTTAAAAGTTAGATCAAGTGTAATATAATTTGAATAATTTGAACCCACATGAAGTCAGGGATGAATTGCTGATAATGTAAGTGACGTGCCAAATGCGAACCAAAAACAATTTACTCCCTTAAAAAAACTGCTAAAATTGCTAAAATTATTACACACACACACAAAACTTGTCGCTAATTCTTGCGATGCACATGATTGTTTTAAATCAAATGTTAACATGTTCAAGTTTAAACATTTCTGTAATTTCAATTATTGAAAGCCAAATTGGCTCTAATATAAGATGAAACGTGTATTTATGATGAAACTATCATAAAAATACACAAAATGGGACAAAGGAGCCCAAATGGGACAAAGGAGCCCGAAAGCGATAAAATGGGTCGAGGATGCCCAAAAGAATAAAATGGGACAAAGGAGCCCAAATGGGACAAAGGAGCCCGGAAGCGATAGAATAAAATGGGACAAAGGAGCTCGAATGGGACAAAGGAGCCCGAAAATGATGAAACGGGCCGAGGATGCCCAAAAGAATAAAATGGGACAAAGGAGCCCAAAAGTGATGAAACGTGTTGAGGATGCCCAAAAGAATAAAATGGGACAAAGGAACCCGAAAGTAATAAAATGAGCCAAGAAAGCCCGAAATAGCATAGTATAAGCCCAATGAGAGTATTGGGCTACTGGAATTTAGCAAAAGGAAGGCATATAGCAGACCCAAAAAGGCCCATCAGGAACAAGTCATGAAGAGCAAAAGGAAAGTATACAGCAGGCCCAAAGAGGCCCAACAAACCTAGTACCACCCTCATGAAGAACAACTTTTTTCGGCTACCCTGGGAGGGTCATAAATTTGTAGAAAGAAAGACAACGACTTGCCTAAGGAGAGTAAAGATTGAAATAGCAAGCCCGTGAAGAAAAGAAGAGAGGCATTCGCATGTGAGTTGTGAAACAATCCACAGAAGAAAACTGCACGAGTTTTCGCATTTGAATTGCAAGAGCAATCCATATGCTCAGGGAACTAAATGTTGATGCCCATTTTTTGCAAATTTGTACCCAAAGGCCCATGAGAAAGAAAGTCCAATGAGAAGCAAGGCCTAAAGACCCACCAAGAAGACCGAAGAGTAAGAAATTTCCAAAGAAAGAAGTGCAAGTGAAAGCAATCTATAGCAAAATGCAAATCTGCAATAAAATGTAGCAAAATACAAATCTGTTGCAGAATACAAGTCTGCCGCAGAATACAAATTTGTCGCAGAATACAGTTCTCTGGCAAGATGGCTTCGGCAGATGAAGATAAATTAGGCCTAAGACCCTTTTGATCCAGTCAACATCATTTGGCCCACAAATGCCCAAATCCTTTTGTATAAAAAAGATAGATGTGAAAGCTGAGAAGAAAAACACACGACAAGCCTAAAAGGGCCCTACAGGATTGAAATAAGCAACAGGAATAACAATCTGATATGGCAGGAGATGCCAAGCCACGAAGCAAACACCCAAACTAAAGGGAGGGCCAATGATCCAACAAGGCCCAACCTTCCAAAGAAACGGACAAGTCATAAACGTTAGAGATGCAACCCACACTAGAAAAAGCCAAAAAGCACATGGCAGGATATGCACACCCATTCTTAGACCTCGGCAAACGTATGAAACATAAAAAATGTAAAGCATGTGTACGATCCAGGCATCACCAGCCTATACTCAACCACTATGGGAAAAGGTGAGGTCATGGGTAAGGGCACGGTTTGGCGATGGGGAAAGGAGTGGAAATCCATTCTTGTGGTTCTTGCTCAGGCTCTTTCAGTATGCATAGTCCTGCTGGAATGATATGCCACCCAAAAGAGGCAAGGTTGGGTAAGAATCACTAGGTGCATGCCATGAGAGACCGAGAGAGAAAGGGTACACACTGGACGAGTAGAAAAGGAACCTTCATTGTCTAAAAGCCATAGGTCAATGGTGGTAGTCAGAACCATTGACTTGGTAAATGGTCGGAAAAAGGCTCCCATACTAGACGAGAGCCATTAAGGGGCTATAATAATAAAATCAGTCACGACAAGCCCTATATAAGGGACTTGTGGCTATGTATAGAAGGGGGGGAAGAGAAAAAACAAGGAAGAGAAAAAGACAAAGAGGAGAAAAAACAAAGAGAAGAAAACAAATAAAAGAAAAAGAAAGGAAAAAAAAGAAAAGAAAAGAAAGGCAAGAAAAAAGAAAGAAAATAGAGAGAAAGATAAAACAAAAGAACAGAGGAGAAAGAAGGAAAAACAAAGTATTTTATGGCAGACATGCACCCAAATGGGTTAACCCCCTCTCTCCCTCAATAGCCTTGCTCTCCATTGGAGGAAAAAAAAAAACGACTTATACTCAAGCACATACCATTTGGGGCTGGCCTCTTAAAGCAATTAATTTCTCCTTTGAAATTACTTGCGTTGAGGGAGCAATTTTCCCTTCCTTGGTTAGAGTTCCACTGTAATATTTGGTGCGGTAGACTCATTCTTTTAACTCTACTAATCCCGCTCTAACCCTTCGTTTAAGTTTTATTCTTTAAAAGTGAGGTCTTTTAAGTTATTTGCCTTACTTATTGCAGCAGAAATAGTGGCTGTACTTTCTTTATGTTATCTATATTATGTCTGCCTGCCATAACCTCTTAACAATGACTCTGCCTGCTGTGAGCTTATAAACAGACTTTAGCAAACGTGGTGTGGCTTGTGCACAAGCCAAGCCAAGGAAGTGGAAAAATATTTCTACAGTAAAAATGAAGAGTAGTCATTTACACGGCAGAAAGCTTTAAAGCACCGTAGAAAGCTTTAATGTAAAGGAGATAGCTTTATTGCACAGTAGGAGGCTTTACGGCAGGAAGCTTTACTACAAAACAGAAAGCTCTATTGCACAGCAGATAGCTTTATTGCATAGCAGAAAGTATTGCTGCACAACAGAAAAGTCAAACATGTGGTAGAAATCGGAGAAAAGTTCATTCTATGATAAAAACGTCAATTCTGCGGCAGAAACTGGAGAAAAGTCTTCTGTGGCAGAAATAGAGGATAACTTGGACTCAATGTTTGCGCACAAGTCGAACCAAATTGAGTTGCAGATAGACCAGTCTCAACTCCCTTACTCAGAATACTTGGGCCTACAACCGCGGGAGGCAGCCTAGCCCAACGCACAACAAAAAGGCCCCCACAACTGTATAGTCATCACCCTATATATGGAGTATTTGATTTAGGACACAATTTACTATTTAATTATTGTAATTTATTAATTTTAGTATTTAATTTGTAATTTTAGTTATTTTAGGTTTAGAGTTATTTTTTCCTTCTTTTTAGGTGCTTTTAATGCTTTTTAGATCATATTTAGTTCTTGTTGTGGTTAGGTATTAATTAGGACTTATTTTAGAATATATTTTCTTTTCGGTCAAGTTTTACGGAGCCTTTAAATAGGCCTCTAAGACAATTATTCAATCAATAAAATTCAGACTTTTGTCTATTGTTTCTCAAGCAAATGTGTTTTTTTTTTTTTTTTCTTATTTTCTAGAAGTAAACGTTTTTTGCTTCTTAACACTTCCGCATTTCACATCAGTTGGTATCAGAGAATTGACTTATCCTGATCTAGTTGCTGACATATGAGATGGTAGAAATTCTAGTGACAGAAAATTTAGCAAGTATTACGCGGCGTACAGCTAACACTCACAAATATCTTTGCTAAAATGTTGTTGTAGGAGCATGGAAACAATAGGGATTACTGTTGCGAAGACGTAACTCATGGGTAACTTATTGGTAAACAAATTTCATATAGATCTTATAGAAAAATTGCAAGTTTTAATGGTTATTTTTTAAAAGAGGATTTTCTTGATTGGTTACTTGATCTATAGGATTTATTTGACTTTGAGAATATTTATTATGAGAGAAAAGTTAAACTTGCTTTGTATAGACTTAGTGAGTATGCTTTACGTTGATGGGAACAAATACAGTCTAATAGAATTAGACGAGATAAAGACAAAATTCATTCATGGCTAAGGATGAAAAAGATGCTTACTGTCAACTTTTATCTTTTGGATTGTGATAAACTTTTGTCGTATAAAAAACAAGATTATTATTGGCCAAAAAGTTTACACTTGAATTATTTTGAAGAACCATATATTCCACCAATTAAGGAAGCATTGCATGTTGAAGAAAATATTGTTCTTGAAGATTATGTAGAAGTCAAAGAACAAAATATAGAGATTTCTGAAAAAAATTCTTGTTATGGAAGAAGATCCTCAAATCAAGATTATTGTGGAGGGGAATAGTGAAGATCCTATTATAGAGAAAGATGTTGAAGTCGAGATGGTAGAAACCATTGAGGAAGAAATTAAAGAGGAAAATTTCAAGGATCTCAATGAAATCAAATCATATGATTGTCAATCTCAAGATCCTTTTGTTTTGTTGGTAAGTGATACACTGAAGTTTATTGATTTTATTTGTGTTGATAGATTTAATTTAATTGTCAGTCCGTATTTGGTAAATCTTTACAATTACATGAAGACCAAGGAAAATGGAATTCAAGTTGATTTTTTTATTCTATTGATGGGTTGCAAGTATGGAAAGAATATCAAAGGGCTTGTTATTTTGGGTTTAGAGTTATTATTTCATTGTTTTTAGGTGTTTTTGATGTTTTTTAGGTCAAATTTGGTTCTTGTCATGGTTAGGATTTAATTAGGAGTTATTTTATAATATATTTTCTTGTTTGTCAAGTTTTATGAAGCCCTTAAATAGACTCGTAAGTCTTTACACGTTTTTTAATAATTATTCAATCAATAAAATTCAAACTTTTGTCTATTGTTTCTCTGGTAGATTCTAGAACTTTTTCTCCTTGTGGATTCAAGGAACCCTCATGGATTCGTGGTTATTTTCAAAAGCAAATGTGTTTTGTTTCTTGTCTTCTAAAAGTAGACATTTTCTGTTTTTTAACACTTCCGCATTCCACATCAATATTGAACCATCTGAAAAGTGATATGATGTTTATTAATTCAACCGTTGCTTCATTGGTTCAAGTGTTGGATTAATACTTAAATTATATATAAAGTGGCAAAACTATGATAATTTATTTGATTTTTTGACTACTTATTTCAAGTTAGAAAAAAAATAAATTAAAAGTCCATAAATAAAAGTGCAAAATTGAAGAAAAGTATGGCTATTGGATCAAAATGGCTTAACATTAAAATAGAACGATTTGAATAAAACACGTGGCCCAATATTTTTCTAGAAAGTTGCAAGTATTTCACAATTTAATTGGTTTTTTCATAAATCCAATATTTCTTTTATGCTAATTAGGAATTTTGCACAGTTCATCAACTATACGATTCAATCGTGGGTTCGATACGATTTAGATAACTATGAGTATAAGATGTCATTTTAAATCCATAACATCACAAGTTTTCTGTCCAACAATATTTCCAAATTAAAGGTCATATATATTAATATCATATGCTTTTTTATATTTATTATATATGAAACAATTTATATCAGTAATTGTTACTTCAAATTGCTTGATTTTAAATCCTTAAACCAAACCCACAAAACCCTTTAAAATTTGTTAGCTGGGTTAGTGGTCAACAAGCTATTTTGTTAGGACACGACATCAACTATCAAGTAGATTTTCTGCTTCAGCTTTACAATGAGCTATTGTGAGTTGTGACTCTTAAATGCCTGCTATGCATTATTATTGGTGGTGCTAAAAAACCATATTGATATTATGTAAGAGCATTCACAGCAGTGGATCTATAATTTTAGCTATTTAATACCAATAAAAATTATTTTATCTATTTTACCTACACACATGTTGCAGCAGTGGATCTATTTTAGTTTTTAACACAATAAAATAATATAAACATCATAATAAAATAATATATCTACTACAATAAAATAATCTATCTCACTACAATAAAAACACCACAAACCGATCCACCAACACGGCCAACCAAGAACAACCGCCCACAACCACCCAATAATAACTACTGCCAACCAAAAACTACCACACAAATCACCACCACCACCATCAAAAACCCAACCCACTCCACTACCCATCAGAACCCACTGCAAAACACACTGAAATCCACCGAAACCCATTGTGAAACAAACTGAAACCCACTGCAAAACCCAACCCAACCCACCACCACCAGCCACCACCGCCCATACCCACTGCCACATCCATCGATACCCATTTCCAAACTCACCGATACCTAACCCACAAACCCAATATCAAATCACAAACTCAAACCCACTTTGAAATCAAACACAAACCCGCAGCACTCTTGAGTTCGATGAAGGTTGTGCCGGTGGAGCTTGGATCGACGAAGAAGCTTAGGTCAGCAATGGAGCTTGGAACGGTGGTGAGATGGAGGACTAGGCTTGTCGGTGTTCGGTGAGCGGTGAGCGGTGAGATGGAGGATTGGGTGAGATGGGTCGGCGATGTGGGATGGCAACGTGGGCGATGACAATGAAGATCAGCGATGATGAAGTAGAGAGTAGACGAGGGAGAGAAAAAAAATGAGAAGGAAAGAGGAAGAAAGAAGAGTAGCTGGAGAGAGAGAGAGAGAGAGAGAGAGAGAGAGAGAGGAAAAAAAGAAAGAAAGTATTTTTTTTTCAATGGAAGAGGAGAGAGAAATTTAATAAAATAATTTTTTTTTTTTAGCTCTCATGAACAGTGCACATCTATTTATAGATGTGCATTGTAGCAATGGAGCTAAAAATTATAGATTTAGCTTTACTGCTGTGAGTATGATTTTGGGGTTAGTGTAGCTAAAATATAGCAATATAGCATTATAGCTACACTGTTGCAAATGCTCAAATAACATTATATTTTTATATACTATCTTTATAATGCAATAGTATAACATCTATGAAATCATAGAGAAGAAAAAAATATATATATAACAACTTAAAAACATAAATTAATCATATCAACCCATAGTAGAGTTCCAAATAATGCAAAAACTCATCAACCAAATTAGAGATACAAGAAAAATAAAATATTCTACCAAAAAATGAGAAACAATTTTGAGAGAGAAAATAACATTTTGTTTGAGGGAAAATATGTATAAAATGAGAGAAAGAATTGTAAATTTATAGTGTGAGGAGGGGAAATGAAAAGCCAAAAATAAAGGAAGATAAAGAGATAGAATAAAAGTGATATTAAGGTATATATAGTAGGGGGAATGATAAGATAAAAGGACGGAGAAAAGTTGGAGAAAGTATAAAAATAAGTTGAGAAATTAATAAGAAAAAAAAGAGTTAAAATAAGAGAGAAAATGTTGGAAGTGGATGGATGATATGGCACAATAAGAGGGTAGCAACAATAAATATTACGCTTTAACTTTTAGATGTAGATAGATATAGATTATTATTATTATTATTATTATTACAGTTCACACATGTCTCATGTTACATGCCTATTTATTAGTCATATGAAAGAGAGAATGGCTAGTGAAAGAAACATGAAAATGTTTGCACTTCTTCTTCTAACTAAATTCATAAGTAATAAATTGGAAACTTTAGACCTTAAGCTAGTGCATTCATATGGTGCCATTACACAAAAACCTAAGCCAAAAAGCCAGATCATGCCTATTTTGGTTCCCTCTGCAAGATACATGAAAAACTTGGGTTACTTACTATATGTATACATGCCTACATGGTAAGAAGTTAATTGGAATGTGGTTTCCATTGATCGAGCCATTTCATTGTAAGTTAGTATCTAATAAGAATCTAATATGTGACCTATTCAAGTAGTTCTTTCCATTCATTTTTGTGAATCTATTTAGAGATATCAAGAAGATTGCATATAATAATATCAATTAAATTAGATGTGGATTAGATACAACAACTTCACCCAAGTTTTAATTTTCAAATTAAGCCCCAAGCTTTAATTTTCAAATTATGAAGTAGATCATTTGATTAATTATCTAATGCATGCAATACTTTCCATTTATTTGTACACAACTGAATGATGCTCTTAGGGCTATCCAGGAGACCCACCGACCCACTCAACCTAGCTAACCCGCCCGAATCTGACCTACTGCCACCCGATCCGACGACTCCAACTGTCGGACACAGGTTTCAAATTGTCAAGCCCGACCCCAGCGGGTCGATTGTTGGTTTTGCATTACAAAACCTGTGAAACCCAACCCAAACTAATACCTTTAATGTTTCTGGGGAAGTATTAAGCATCTCAGACCAAATTCGATAGATTTCATCGAGATCCGGCAAGATCTCGCCGTTATTTGATGAAATCTAGGCCAGATCTCGATGGATTTGGCCATATTTTGGCTATATCTTGCTAGATCCGGCCAAATATCTGCCCTGGTGATGAAACCCAAGACCGACTTGATACAATCCGAAACTAGGCATGTTCGTTGATCTACCAGCACCCACTAAAACTAATTTGACCGCACTGATCTGCCCCTCTTAGAGCTTTGCCGAAGGTTTCCGGCATGATGGTCGGCGGCATCTCATCAGTAACGATGTCAGACTAGTGTAGCCATCGGCACCAAGATGTGCACACCACTGAGAACCAAACCGCACCGAGTATGTTTAATATATATTAAACTCTTAGTTTCTTCTTCTTCTTCTTCTTTTTTATTTTTTTTTATGAGGACTCTTAGTTTCTTTCTCACCCACGTGTGAAGTAAAAAAAAAATTAACGTTAGTATGCCTATCAATAAATAAAAAATGTTAGCATGTGTCATTCCTAAAGTCTGAATAGTCTCACTCAGGTCTTGTCTAAGTTGGCTTGCATTTAAACAAAAAAAGAAAAAGAAAAAGAAAAAGAAAAACGATGCCGTATTTGGTTTGTGTTTTAAGTCATTATGTAAGATTTTTTTTTCTAATTTACTCTCAACCACACACGTACCCAGTTGTCTAACACTCTAACTTGTCTCTTTCTCTCTTTTTTAGACTTTTGCTCTTAGTCTCTCAGACTCAACTCACTCCATCACTCAGCTCAGTCAGACAGGTGATTTGTAATGGGTTTTAATATTTGGGTTTGTAATGGGTTTTGAATCTTTTGATATTTAGATTTGATCTAAGTTTTGATTTTTGGTTTGAATCCTTGAGATTTTTGTGTTTGATTTTGGTTTTAGATATCTCTTCCTTTTTGTGTGTGTGATAGACAAGTGGACATTGACCACCGCACCGATTGGAACTGCCACTGATGTTGCTGGAGAACCATTCCTCAAGCACAGTGGTAGCTTGGGTTTTTAGGAAATTGAGGATTTCAATGCAGTGCAAAAATGGCCACAAAAACCAGCTGCACCGCACTGTGTATAGCCTTACTCGAAATTGACGAGACCCAAACTGAAAATCCAGCCAAATCGTCCGGGTTGGTTTTGAGTCATATTTTAATCCACTTGACTCATTTGGGTCGAGTCTGGGTTAGGCACAAATCCTACCCGGACCGCCCATGGACACTGCTAGATGCTCCTGTCATTTTTCATCTGGTAATTATCCATATATTTTAGATTTGTTCAAATTTAATGCTCTTAATATGAAGCCTTTAGAAACTGTATAATTTAAGAAGAAAAATTGTTGTCTAAATCCTTTCGCTGGATGGTAATTAGCCAGCAAGGTTGGCCGAAGTTGAATGAGAATTCATGATGTATCATATGCTAGTATTGGCAAGTTCTTGGTAATAAAGAAGAAATGCACCAATGAGCTATATCTCAAATGACACTTCCTTCTGCTATAATAATTAGTTAGAAGGTGAGGTCATGAGTTTAAAACCTGCTAGGTACATCTGTAACTTACTAATATAAAAAAATAAAAAATAAAAAAAAATGAAATAGGTGAAATGTATTGGTTGCCAATTGTAATATGTGATTTCAACATATATTGGGCTGCTTTGTGAGGATATTTTGTGTTCTAAATGTTTCTTAGATTTGTTTCAATGAATTATGTTAGGGTCATATTTTTTATGTAATTGGCTAGTCTTTTAACAAAACATACTTTACTTGTAATTGGGTAGATCTAAAATGAGTTTAATATATTAAGAAGTATGTTGATCAAACATATTGTGGTATCTTTAAAGTCATGAAGATTGATATAAGAAACAAGTGAAGAAAATTTGTTTCATTAAGTCTCGACACAAGCTCAATAGATACTACTATCGAGGTTAAATGAAGAAGTTCGACACAAGCTCGATATATCAAGAATTATGATTTCAGAATTCCAGATCTGAAAATTGACCCAGGTTGATGTATTTTTTTAGGGTTTCTTTTCTTACAACCCTCGATATATATAAGGATTATTTTAAGAGCTATCATATATGAATACAGAGACTAAGAGTTTAATTTTCTCTATGAGAAGTTACTGTGTTTGTACGCCATAGGGTTTTGTAACCAAGTGCTTCCTAATCTTCATTGTTGATGAAGTGAAGAACTTTGCAGCCAACAACAATTATTTAAGTTGCTAGGGTTAGTCACATACTGGGATCTGTGCAAAGGAGTTAGTTACAGATTAGAGATTTGTGCATCAAAGGAAAGAAGACTACTACAAAATCAAGTCCAATTTGGTATTGGAGCAAAGGTTCAACTATAGATTGGTATTTTGGGATATGCCAGGGTAGTGGTAAGATTCCTCGTACTTGTAACCGCTTGATTATTGATTGGTAGATTCTTGGGAGTGGTAGCCTTAAATTCACCCGGTGGGGTTTTCGTCTTGCAAAAGGTTTTCCACATTTGTCAATAAATCACCTTGTTAATTTAATTTCCACTTCATTTAATTTATTTGGTGATTTGTTAGTGCCTCTACTATTTGCATGTAATTTGACTTAATTAATCAACTTGAGTAATTGAATTAATTAACCGACGTCAATCTATCTTAACCTAACAAATTACTTGCTTGAAAAAGAAAAAGGAATAAGTAAAAAAAAATATGCAGATAGTAGAAGTGTCTAGGATGGGGACAAGAAGGTATCAATTCTGCATATACTAATTCAAAGATGCAGTTGAGGAATTGTTGGGTAAAGGATTGGTTTAGGGGAGTTTCTTGACTTGATTCTGTGAAGTGTTGAAGTCTAGCTAATTATTAATTTAAAGGTATTTAAAAGGAGGAATTAAAACTTTATTACTTGGGTTTAGCCAAAAAAAAAAAATTATTACCTGGAGTTACTTCCTAGCTAGTGGCTATTGGCTATGATACTTGTACTTTAAATACATTGAATAATATTATATAGAATGAACCATTGCTTGGAGTTTAAGTAGGATCGCTACATATTAAGAGGCATATTTTTTACTTACTAGATTCTATAGTCATATTGATTGTCCATGATTTAAAGTTGTCCTTTGGGTGGAGGAGATTTAGTCCAAGACGTTGGAATATACCTTCTAGAAGATCCAGCAATTATGAAAATCACTAATATCTATGGAGTGGCTTATACAAGAATTCTCTATATTTTTTGCATTATCAATTTGAAATTTGCTCCCACACCTACACAATAACGTCTTCCCTATGACTATGTCTTTACAATTACTTATCCTTTACATCAGGCTAAACATGCATGCACTTGCACACACATTCAGTGCCTTCAACCACAATATATATCTTCATTCTCACTGTGCCATTATTGTTGTTTAATTGCATGGCATATTAATTGCTTGATTTATTTATTTATTTATTTTTAAAAGGGCTTCACAAAATTATATATCTTCTCAATATACTGCTATACATTTAAACCCTTGCTTGATTGCTTTAGCTTGAAAATAGTAAAGAGGTTTTCTTTGATTTAATCATGGACCATGGATTGTGTTATTTGTATATAAGCTAAAGTTCCTTAGCTGGAGAGTCAAATATATTCCCACTCACATAGATATTTTGTAACATATTGTAAATGTGAAGAATCTTACATTTTTTTCTTTATTGAAATTTCAACGTAAACAGAAAACGAAAAAGAAAAGGGCAAGATTTTTTCCAAAAGAAGGCTTTTAATTTATTGTACATGGGCAGAGGGTGGCCAAAAAAGAAAGAAAGAAAGAGAATTGACAACTTGACAACAATAACATGTCCCATGTACAATAATTGTGCGGAATAAACCACAACCCCTCCTCATGTGATGGTACATACGATTCCAAATTCTACTTAGCTAAGACAAACCGTATCTTAATTTACTGACCGGTGAATTGTGTAGCATTAACCATTATGTTGCTTGCAGCAAATGGTTAATTCAAGAATATTCAGCAGCTTAATTATCTAAATTGCTCTAGCATAGATCTAGTGAAGCCAAACCAAAGAATGTCATATGATATTTGAAAATTCCAGATCACAGGCACTAAAGTTCTTTAAATTTAAATTATTATGTTTCTTCATGATTGCAAATGGTCAATTTTTTATAGCCTGGTGAAACCAATAGCAAATTAGATGCCATTAATATGCTGATTTTTTCATTGTTGAAGTTCTTAAGCAGTAACTTGAACTCATGCTTTCTTTCATTACATTCCTCTTCTTCTGTGTTCTTAAGAATACATTGGAGAGTTCCACACTGGTTAATTTAAATGTATATCCTGACATTTTTATAAGCTTTAGCTAGGAAGCTTCTTGGTTCCTGTAACAATATACTAAATGACAAGATTGATCTAATTAGGCCATGATAGTTAGTCCAATAAGGTTGTTGCATGCACCCAAAGATGCCCAAACTCATGCATATTGATCAAGTTCAAGCAGTATTGAAACTTGACCCCAGTGACTACTTTAAGCATATTGCTGTTGTAATTTTCTGGAAAAAGAATATCTCTCTCCACAACAACTAAAGATCGTGTTAATTAGGAGAGTGTAAAGCCAGTGAACCAAAATTATCCAAAAATCACAAGAATTAATACGGCTTGAAGAGACTACATGTAACTTAGTAAGTTCTCTGTATTGTGGAAAATACAAAAGCTTGTATACAAACAAATATTCATCTTATTTATTTCAGAACGATTTTGATTGACAAACTGGAAGCAAGAGTACTAAGGAATATTACAGTAGGAAACCAGAAACATAGACATATTTGATCAAGCCTTTTCATCTTGATAAACTGTGACAGATTGGTGTCCACCCATAGTTTGGCTTTCAGAAGCCACGAGATTGTTTTTGTGGATTGTGTGGATTCTTTCGATGTAAACTCCAGCCTTTATATCAACCTTGCGGTCAGCTACGTAATGGCTCTTGTCAGAATCACTTGGATATATCTTGGTTGTTCTCTTTGCATCATCATATGAATCATCTTCTCTCCGAGGCTTCCTAGCTTTGAAGATGCTGAAGAAAGAGAAAGATGGAGACTTTCTCTGCTTGTTGTAGGCCATGACTCTAGCTAGCTTGATTAATGGCACAGATAGCTAGCTTTCAAGTGAAGAGTGCCTTA
Organism: Quercus variabilis; assembly: GCA_030445155.1. NCBI lineage: Eukaryota > Viridiplantae > Streptophyta > Magnoliopsida > Fagales > Fagaceae > Quercus > Quercus variabilis. The sequence goes on from CP129447.1 coordinate 774,695, forward strand.
AGTATGAAGAATGTTTTGAATGTGTGTTGTGTTCACTTGGGTTGTTAGTGCCGGGGAAGCTTGTATTTATAGGATTTTTTTTTTTTTTTTTTTTGAGAAGGATTTCTAGGAGGAGCTAGGTACTCTTTATGATATTCTAATAGGGGTAGGTAGAGAATCTCAAGAATTCAACACTTCCAAACCAATATGAATGGTTGAAAATCAAATAACATTAGTAAGCAAAGTAATAGCATAGTCTGTTTGGGGCAAGAAACTATACACACAACAAAAAAAAAAGGTTCCAACTTCCATATTGTTTCTTGTTGTTCGCTGTTAACAAAATAAAGTGAGAGAGAATGACTGAACAGTCTGTATAATATTATATGTGTATAATATTATATGACTGAACAGTCTGTATAATATTATATGTGTAACAATGTACAAAAGAGAGCCTTTATATAGGCTAGGTATGTGTGCAGTACAAGTAATAAAAGTATAGTACAAGTAATATACTAGGCTAAGCCCAATGGGCTAATCTATACACTAACATCCCCCCTCAAACTCGAGGTGGCAAGGAAGAAGCCAACTGGAGTTTGGATATAAGATCTCGAAGACGACCAGGTGGGTGAGACTTGGTGAAGATATCAGCAGGCTGGTCAGCAGATGAGATGGAGAATAACTTGAGATTGTCTTTCTTGAGATGCTGGCGAGTAATGTGGCAGTCGATCTTAATGTGCTTGGTGCATTCGTGGAAGACATCATTATGAGCAATGTAGATAGCACTACGATTGTCACAATAAAGAGGAGTAGCAGTGGGCTGTGGAGCATCCATGTCAGCCAAGAGCCAGCGAAGCCAGACAAGCTCGCAGGTGGTGTCGGCAAGAGCACGATACTCAGCCTCAGTACTGGAACGGGAAACAACATCCTGCTTTTTGCTACGCCATGAGACAAGAGAAGTACCCAACAGGAAATAGAAACCTGTGATAGAGCATCGATCAGTCGGATCACCGGCCCAGTCCGTATCTGAATAAGTATGAAGCTCAAGAGAAGACCGAGAGGAGTAGTATAGACCATGATAAAGTGTACCCTTGACATATCGGAGAATCCGAAGAACAGAAGCATAGTGGACAGAACGAGGGGCATCCATGAATTTACTAACCATACCCACGGCATGTGAAATATCTGGACGAGTAACAGTGAGATAGATCAGACTACCAACCAACTGACGATAGCGAGTAGCATCAGATATAGGTTCACCATCCAAGGTGTGAGCTTAGCATTGTATTCAAAAGGAGTGGAAACAGTCTTGTTGTCAGTGATACCGGCTTTGGAGAGAAGATCAGAAGCATATTTAGCTTGGGAAAGATAGTATCCATCAGAGTATGAGGTAACCTCAAGCCCAAGAAAATAGCTGAGAGTGCCCAAATCTTTCATCTCAAAATGCTGACTAAGGAAGTGCTGGAGAGAGTGGATACCTGCAGAATCATCTCCAGTAATAATCATATCATCAACATAGAGAAGAATAAGAGTGATACCAGCGGAGGATCTTCGAACGAAGAGAGCAGTGTCATGAGGACTCAAAGTGAAACCCTGCTGAGCAACAACTGAGCTGAACTTTTCAAACCAAGCTCGAGGAGCTTGCTTAAGGCCATAAAGAGCACGGCGAAGGTGACAAACTTGACTGCCTGAATGTGGATAGCCAGGGGGTGGTTGCATGTACACTTCTTCTTGAAGGTCACCATTGAGGAAAGCATTCTTCACATCCATTTGATAAAGAGGCCAACGGCGAACAGCAGCCACAGCAATGATACATCTGACAGATGTAAGGCGAGCAACAGGAGCAAATGTTTCCTCATAGTCAATGCCATACTTTTGGGTAAAGCACTTGGCAACTAGGCGAGCCTTGTATCGTTCAACAGATCCATCAGCCTTGGTCTTGATCTTGTAAACCCACCTACAACCTACTACAGACTGACCAGGAGGCAAATCAACCATATCCCAAGTGTGATTTTTATGAAGGACATCTAGTTCATCATTCATAGCTTGCTGCCAAAGAGGGTCAGTATGGGCCTCACGATAGGTGTGAGGTTCATAGAGGGTGGCAAGGGCAAAAGAGCAGTGATAATCAGAGAGATAAGGGGGAGGAATGCTTACCCGAGTGGAACGACGAAGTTCAGGACCATTAGGAGACTCAGGAGAGGGTGGTGCCACAGGATCCAAGACAGGCAGGTCATATGCCGGGGACAGAACCGGAGATGACTCATCTAGAGAGGCAGCCGATGTTGAAGAATCCTCCACAAGTTCAGGATAGAGAGGGAGGAAAAGATCAGTAAAAATGGGAGACTTAGAGGAAGAGGATGTAGGAAACTGCTGAAGACTCGTAAAAGGACGATGTTCCCAAAACTCAACATGACGGGAGACACGAAGACGATGAGAAATGGGATCATAGCAGCGAAACCCCTTTTGAGATACACCATAACCAAGGAAACAACAGAGACGAGCACGAGGTTGGAGCTTTGTTCGTTCATGAGGAGGAAGAAAGACAAAGCAAGCACAACCAAAAACCCGAAGAGAGGAGTAGTCAGGGGTTTGGCCATAGAGAAGCTCAAATGGTGATTTGTTGTGTGTAGTTGGTGAAGGGATACGATTAATGGTGTGTACAGCAGTGAGTGCAGCCTCACCCCAAAAGCGCTCAGGAAGAGAGGCAGAAATAAGAAAGGTGCGGACAACATCAAGAATGTGACGATGTTTTCATTCTGCACGACCATTTTGTTGAGAGGTGTAAGGACAAGACCGCTGAGTAAGTGTACCATGATTGTCTAAAAAGGATAGGAAAGATTTATCATTATATTCTTGAGCATTATCTGATCCAAAAACTTTGACGGTGCGATTGAAATGTGTTTGAATCATTTTATGAAATGTTTGGTAAATAGACACAAGTTCAGACCTATGATGAAGCAGATAAATCCAAGTATATCGAGAAAAATCATCTACAAATATGACAAAATATCTAGATCCCCCCTCAGTAGGAACAGGTGCAGGACCCCAAATATCAGAATGTATAAGATCAAAGGGTGCAGAAGAAAATGAGTCACTATTATTAAAAGGCAATTTTGTTTGTTTGCCAAAATGACAGAAAGTACAATCAAATTTTTGAAACTGAACTGAACCTAAATGACCTTGAGAAGCTAACAACTGAAGACGAGATAAGGATGGATGACCAAGACGAGCATGCCATAGATCAGGTGAGGAGGTGGTAGTGGTAGCAGCTGCAGAAACAACTTGTGAAGGAATCTTCAAGTCATGAACCTCAAACATGCGACCAACCTTACGGCCTGTCCCAAGCACTTAACCTGTCCGGGGATCCTGCACATCCACACCATGATTAGTAAAGAGAAGATCTACGCCTAATTCACAAAGTTGTCCAACAGAAAGCAAATTGAGGGATAACTTTGGGATATAAAAAGTGTCACTAAGGGATAAACAAGGAGAAGAGATTGTTCCTTTATGACTAACAGGCATAGGAGCTCCATCAGCAGTGTAAATGGTGATTGGATGTTCTAAGGGTGCCTTATCAGAAAATTGGGATTCATTAGGAGTCATATGGTTACAACATGCAGTATCAAAAAACCAAGGTTGTTTACTTGAGGTGACAGAAAGGGCAGTGGAAGTGTGGGATAAAACCTGTTGAACAACTGCCTCAATATCAACCGTAGTAAGTGAGGAAGTCAAAGATGGACCTGTAGGAACTGATGGATTTGAAGGACATACGACAGCTACCCGAGGAAGAGAAGCTTTATTCTGCTCTTGCACAAATTTCTGCAGTTTGCAACAAACTGAGATGTCATGGCCTTTAGCACGGCAAAACTCACAGCGAGTACCTTTGGAAGACTGAGAGGTGGGACGCCTAGAGTTTATCCGTGGAGGAGCAGTGAATGCAGCAATGGGAGGCTGTGGAGATGGTGTAGCCAATACATGATCAGATGATGACATGTGATAAGCAGGCCGACGGTTTTCCTCAGAGATGAGCTCCTTCACTGCAGCATCAAGAGAAGGAGTAGGAGATCGGCTAAACAGAGAAGCCCTAGTAGGCTCAAAATCCTCACGCAAACCCATCATGAAGTGCATAAATTTACGACGATCCCGATATTTGGCAAAGAGCTCAATGTCCTTAGAACATACTAGTGGAGGATCTGCAGCAGAGAGTTGTTCCCACATAGTAGAAGTCTGAGAATAAAAATTAGAAATGGACTGACCTGTCTCTTATCGCATTTGATAAAGTTTTGATTCAATGTGGAACTCTAAGCTTGAATCAATAGTACAATTATAGCGATCGGCCAAAAATTTCCAAGCAGCCTCAGCAGTCTCAAGACGAGGAAGAAGATTATGAATGGAGGGAATAGAGGTATTAATAAACCAAGACAAGATCTTACTCTGAATACTCTCCCATTCCTCTAGGCGATCTTCATAATCATCTGTTGTAACAGTAGTCGTGGAAGACTCTTCGGCAGTTATGACTTTGGACTTAGGGTTTGGTACTGGCTTAGGAATTGAACTAGTCACATATCTCCACAGTTTACGACCCTTGAGAAAAACATTCATATTCTGAGACCATGCATGATAGCTAGTAGGACCATCCAACATAATGGTGATAGGACGTATTATGTCGCGTTCACTTTGTTGAGCCATAATGAAGAAAATGACCAAAAAATGAGATTTAGAGACCTCAAATGCAGAAACGGAGCCCAAAATCAGAATCTACGCGAAAAACTGAGCAAGACAGGTCCTGTTGAAAAATTTTGACCTTGGTCAAAGTCAACGGTCAAAGTCAACGGTCAACGGCTTGGTCAACGGTTCAGGATGCTGACGTGGCAGGATGACGTCACCTAGGGCTGACGTTGGAGGATGACGTCACTAGGGCTGACGTGGCAGGATGACGTCACTAGGGCTGACGAGGCAGGATGACGTCACCAGGGCTGACGTGGCAGGGGCTGAACGGAGCAGGCGCGTGACCGGGGCGTGGGAGCGCGTGATCGGCGCGTGAGAGCGCAAGACCGGCGCGTGGGAGAGTTGTCCGGCGCGTGGGCGCACGTGAAGGCGCGTGGGCGCACGTGACACTTCACGGAGGCGCGTGAAGGCGCGTGGGGGCGCGTGACACTTCGCGGAGGCGCGTGTAGCGCGTCTTCGTCTGCCAGAAACTTTTGGTGGCGCGTGAGAGCGCGTGGAGTCTCCTTTGGGATAGTTTCTGGCTGGGTTTTGCTCGGGGAAGTCTGATCTATCACGTCGTATCTGTGATTTGACGATTAGATTGATAAAAAGACTAGATCCGAGAGGTAGTGGTTGGATGTGACGGCGGTAACTCGCTTCTGACGGTGGCTACCGGTGAAGGCGAGAGCAACGGAAGAACACCGGAAAATACCACTAGGTCAGAGCAATGACTCTGATACCATGTTAACAAAATAAAGTGAGAGAGAATGACTGAACAGTCTGTATAATATTATATGTGTATAATATTATATGACTGAACAGCCTGTATAATATTATATGTGTAACAATGTACAAAAGAGAGTCTTTATATAGGCTAGGTATGTGTGCAGTACAAGTAATAGAAGTATAGTACAAGTAATATACTAGGCTAAGCCCAATGGGCTAATCTATACACTAACATTCGCCTTTTCTATCAATCATGACTAGAAAGAAGGTCAAGCTTGCATACATTACTAATGACTCTGCTAGAAAAGCTACCTACAATGCTCTTTGGTGGAGATGAGATGATGCTACCATTTGGAGCTAACAGTCACAATGCTCTTTGCTCTAATGCGTTCTTCCCTTGATTTTTTTCTTTCTTTCTTAAAAAATCATAATTAAGAAATTTCCCTTGGTACACGTTTGATGTTTTCATACATAATGACACAGGCTTCTTTTGTACGTTAATTATAAGTTCAATGTACTTACATAATGTTCAACTGTTGTTTATCATAATTATGATATTCACAGTCTTATATTGGTTCTTAAAATTTTCAATATATTTTTATTCAATCATATAATTTGAATGACTATCTAAGGTATTCAGTGTTCTTTCTTAGTTGTTTAAAACTAAATTAAACAAAATAAACACTAGACAAGAGATGCACTTCGAAATCTTCTTCCAAATTTTTGTATATAAATGTGCTTTACTTTTTAGGTCGCATTATATTTGATTGCAACTACAATATTCTGAAAATTTTCATTCAAAATTTATTCATTTGACAAATATAGAAATATGCTTTCTCAATTCCAATATGGTATCAAAGCATTAGACACCCAGTAAACAAAAATCTATATATATATATATATATATATATATATATTAATAGGTAAAAATTAAAAAAAAGTTCAAATATAATTTGAAATTATAATCTAATTTTGCGTCATGTGTCTAAATTTATGTGTAGATCACACCATAATTATCCACTTAAGTTTTTTAATCTTTGTGCCAAGTGAGTTAATAAGTGCAAAATACTAAGAATCTAATATTAATAAACTATAAAATTAAAAAAAAAAAAAAAATCACATATACTCAATAAAAATCACCACACATTCTATTTTATTAAAAATTCCAGGACCCTTGGCAGCCATGAGCAAATGAGTTCCAGCACCGATGGTAGCGTTGGAAATCAAGGCAAAAACCATGGAGATAGCAGTCCTTTTCACTTTGGAGATGGGATTCAGAGAAGTTACCTTCGAGACGAATTCCTTAACACTGTGCAGAGTTCTTTCTGGCTTAACAGAGCCCCCCTCATCCATTGAAACTATAGCAGCAAGCATTTTGTCCTTAGTGCAATGTTTTGGTTTTTTTTTAGTTTTTCACATGTTAAAAGGCAAGGCAATAAGCTTGCCCATATTCTAGCCCAATTTGCCTAAAAGATTGGCAGTTTTCTAGTTTGGTTGGAGGAAACTCCTAGTCTCATTGAGTACGCGTGTACTTAGGATGTAACCCTTTTTTCATCTAATTAGAATGAGATGCAAAGTCTTTCCATAAAAAAAAAAAAAAAAAAAAAATGATCATAACTTGTATTAAATTTAAGTAAGAATTTTAATATGTGACTAATTATGTGTACTTTTTTTAAAAATAATTTGACTAATTATTTATATTTTTTTGATAAAAATTGTGTTTAATTTTAAATTTATTTATACATATGCATGTGTTACATGCTATTTTTTTTTTTTAATAACTTGACTAATTATTTATATTTTTATAATAAAAATTGTGTTTAATTTAAATGTATCTATTTGTTTGCTTAGGTTACATGCTAATATAAAAATAATATATAGTATCAAATGTGACTAATGGTACAAGTAAAATAGTTCAGCTACTATCTTCTAGTATTTCCAACGGAAACGTTTAAGTTACTAATCAAGAAAGTCAATTTTATACCAGATACTATTTTCATTTAGCTAGGGTAATGAAATATTATCTGTGTACCGTTTTGAGATTACTGCTATTTATGTGTGTGTGTGTGTGTGTATTTATATTTATTTATGTAAGTATGGATATTAATTTTTATGTTTATCAACATAAAAATTAAAAATTAACATATTTTAAAGACTAATTATTAGTTTAAGTACATTAACCCAATATAGCAGCTTAAATATGTTTTTTTTCCCTCAATTTTTTACAATTTTCTAACATTTTAAAATTTTTTTATGGTACTAACCAAAATGCCCAATATATCATAGTACAACATGGTAATTTTTTAGTATATTTTAGAGGAGTACAATTATTAATTTATTGACCGATACGATATATTTTTATGATACCATATTCACTTCCTTGATTTAAGTCACCCAAATCAAAACAGAGTACAAGGTAGTAAATGCAGGGTATAGTACAACAATACAAGTATAATAGACTAAACAATGGCCCAAGAGTGGGCTTCGGTCCTTACACTCTAAGACAAGGAATAACTCCGAGAGGCTGAAATGTAATAGACAATTGAGTTACGAATTTTGTTATGTAGCTAGAATTTAAGGTTAAATTTCCATTGTTAAATGGAGCTAGCCTAAAAAGAAAGTGAGGGTCTAATGACTATTTAATAGAAACAAAAAATGATAGAAAACCATTTTATGAAACATAAAATAACCCAAGTTTTAGACAATATTATTATTATTATTATTATTACTAGTTGCAAATAGGACTGTAAACGAGCCGAACTTTGTCTAGTAGTGAGTGTTCAAGCTTGGCTTGAGCTTGATACGAGCCTACAAATAATGTTCAAGATTGGGCTAGTTATAAAATATAAAAGTTTGAGCTTGACTTGACTTGGCTTGATTCATTATTCAAGCCAAGCTTGAGCTCAATATCAAGCCCAAACTCAAGCTCAATATCATGTTTTTGAGCTTGAAATCCAACACAAGTATATTATCAAGCCTATATTAAGTTTATTATCGAGCCTATTTAGTTTGGATGAGTAGTCTTAACTTATTATTAATTAAAGTCTTAGAAGGATATGAGTTTACTTGTCAAGCTCATATCAATTTTATTACCAAACTCATAAATAAGGCTAAGCTCAACTTGTTTTGTTACTTTTGTATCGAGCCTTGATGTTCACGAATTTGTTCATGAACAATATTTTTTACTCGGGCTCGGCTCGTTTATTAAACAAGCCTAAAACTAAAGCTTAAGGCTGCCTTGTTTATAAGCAAACAAACATAAATGAGCCTTTTATCAAGCCAAGCCTGAATTGTTTATGAAAAGTTTGGTTCATTTACAGCCCGCAGACCTATGCAATGCGTGGAAAAATTTGATATGTTTATTTTTTATTGGATAATTATTGAATTAATATATTAGATTGTATATTTTTTAAAAGTCAATATGTTTTATATGAAATTATGTTTTAATTTAGAAGTTTTTTGTAGTGTAGCATAATGAATTTTGTAGTCGGATATTGAATATACTGAGATACATATGAAAACACAATTCAATATAAAAATTATCTTTTATTATATAGTTTGAGAACTATTAGACCTAGTTGTAATCATGTATACAAATGTTTGTGAATCAACTCTTATAGGTATATTTTTCTCCAAAACATAGATCGACATCTATTTCTTTCTCATAATCAATAAATCATACATCATAAAGTGGAAATATAAAATAAAATAAAATGAAAAAAGCAATTTTTTTTTCTTCGTATGAACGTATGAATAAATCTCGCAATATATAACTCTTCAAATTCAGAAATCACATGATTACTTAGATTATGTAGTAAAGTAAGACCAACCTATTCATCATGACATTGTAATATGTCTAGATATAATTATATAAAAATCACGCTTTGTTAATCTTTTCTCATACCCCAAAGGTACCATCTATACAGCTAATAAGATCTTTAGAGAGTAAAATATGATGGAGAATTCATAGTTGGAACAGCTGATTATCAGGGCTGGCTCTACCCTAGAGGCAAGTGATGCAATTGCCTAAGGACCCCAAAAGGAAGAAAGCCCCAAATTTTGACTAATAATTTTTTTTTTTTTTAACTATATATATAGACCCAAATAAAAAATAAAAGTGCTACAGTTATTATAAAACTTTAGAACAAAACTTTTACAATTGATATAGCAATGAATGTAATTAGTACACTTCAACAACTTAATAAATGTTTATAATACTTTTTATATATATATAATCGGTGACACCAAAAAGTGCAAAAAAAAAAAATCTCTCACAGCTGAAAAACCTCTCTCTTTTTGTCAACAACCAAAGCAAATATAAAATCAAAGGCAAAACAAATCAATCTCAAACCTTAGTATTTTTGTGCTGTCACCGTTTCATACTCTTCTTTTTCTCTTTCTTCAAGTTTGCTTCTAAAATGCTCTGCTTCTAACTTTTCAAGTCTTCTTTCACATTTAAGAGAGTTGGATTCTATAAATCCATGTAGATGGAAGCTGTTTATTTAAGAATGCTTGCTTTATCAATGTAAAAGGGGGCATCCATTTTACACAAACAATTAGAGCTGACAATTCAATAATATGGAATAGATGTATGTTACTGTAGAAGGATAGTAACTTTCAACCTTTTTATATGCTCTTTGATTTTGTTATTTATTTTATGAAATAGGTCTATTGCTCTATGTTTACCTATCACTTTTAAATCAAAGTCATCCCACGTGATTGTGGGAGAATAGATGTACAATTTTTTTTTTAATTGTACATTTAACTAGTGTAGATTGTAGACAATAGTTGATTATGTAGTGAGTAGTTAAGTAGTTGTACTATGTTTATGTTTACTGCCCAGTATCCACTCAAAAAATTGCCTACTGTAGTAATCAAGAAGAATATATTTCAAAGTTCACACTGTAAACTTATATTTCATATAATTTTATTTATAAGAATATTAAATAAATAATTTTTTTAATATTTAAATATAAAAGGCCTCAAAAAGTATAGAGCTGGCCCTGCCGATTATATATATAAATTATCCAACACAAATGTCTATTAGAAGATAGAATTTATAACTTTAATATGAAAATTTGGCAAAATGATTGAATTGTATACTACCTTCAACTTAGTGAGATTAAGATATTGTTTTGTAGGAACTGTACATTTTCAACCAAAGGAATTAAGCAAGAAATTTTTAATCACTATCGGCTCTGTTAGTTTGCTCTTTTTTGTTGTTGTTGTTGTTGTTAAAAGGATAAGATAATGCATCAGATAATAGAGTTAACTTGAACCGAGTAGGTGGTACAAATAGAAGTGCAATCTAAATTCAAGATAGCTATTACATCATCAGGGGGTTAAACATAAGTCAAAAAGGAGGTAGCTTGGTGGCAACCAACTTTAGCAAGAAGATTTGTAGCATTATTAGCCTCCATAAAGCAGTGCTGGATCTTGACTTCCTAGAAAGCCCAAAGAGAACTCCTGCATTCATTCAAAATTGGGTTAAACAGCCTATTAGCTGATGAGTTGCTAGAGAGAAGCTTAACAGCTTCAGTGGCATCACATTCTATAATAAGCTTGGCCATTCTAGCAATTTTAGCAAGGTTAATTCCATCCCTTAGGCCCATAACTCAGCCCTCAAACAACAAAGGAAGGCAATGGAGCGAGACAACCCACCAGCCCAATCCCCATTGGAGTTTGGAAGACCACCTCCCCCCACCCCCCCCCCCCCCCCCCCCCCCCCAGCACGACCTAAGGCAAGGATAGCAGCATCCGTGTTGAGTTTGAACTACCCAATGAGAGGTTTAACCCATTTGATGAAGATCTCCTCCTTAAGACTAGCTGTGGACTTAAGGGAGGTAAGAAAGTGAGACTCCACAGCTTTAGAAATGCTGTCTTTGAATTGGTTTTGATTAGGGGGTAGGCTTGAAAAACTACCCTATTTCAGTTAAGCCATAAGGATCACAGCCTAATGAGGAAGACGATGCTCCAAGGGATGTTGAAATCAAAAGAACTTTTGGTGGATGAGCAATTAAAGTGGAGACATTGATCGAGGTTGCTAGTCAAGGAGGAAGCTAAGCCAGTGGGAACACCGAGCTTATCCCAAAAGTTTTGGGAAAAGTTGCAATCTCTAAACAAGTGGAGAATAGACTCATCAATACAGTTGCAAATGGGACAACTTTTGCTAATATTGAATCCCCTCAAGGTCAGCACCTCTCTCACAGGGACGCTATTGTGGTGGCAGAGCCAAAGAAAGGCTTGAATTCTCCGAGGGGTATTAGATTTCTAGATCTATTTGGTAGGAAAGAGAGGCTGTTGTATGGGGTTGATGCCTTTAGCCAAGAAGTAAGAAGATTTTATGGAGAAATTTTCATCATTATTAAAGGTCCATGCGAGAGTGTCCTCAATAGGTTCTAGGGAGCTTATGTGAGTGGCTTGCAAATGGACCTAATGCTAGGGGGAAACACAAGGGAGATAAGGTCCCAATTCCAATCATCATTAATCAAGGCATCCCTAACTATGAAGTTTTCTCCACTGACATTTAGAGGGCCATGAGTTAGCATTTCCATTACCTACAACTTTCCTTAGACTCGGGTCTAAGAGGGGCTTTGAAGCCATACAGGCAGCCTAAGTTTTAGAGCAAGAGGTCGGCTTCTTCCAGCGATGAGGGGGAAGGTTTTTTTATGTACTTGGCTTTAAGTACTCGAGCCTAAGGAGAGTCTCCATCATTTATAAGTCTCTAAACAGACTTTGGCAAGTAAAGTAAGATTCCTGAGTTTGGTCGCTTGAAAAACTAGCCCTCCAATGTCTTTGGGAAGGGTGACAGTGCCCCATTTCACTAGGTGGAACTTCTTTTTCTCGATCGTTGAGCCCCAGAGAAAGTTCCTATTTGCTTTGTCAATTTCTTTGCAAAATTTTCTTGGTGACAGGGCTCCTTACAAGGGAGAGAAGGTTTGCTTGCCATCTAGCTAGCCTTTTCTTTTTCTTTTTTTTAGAGAAACCAGATTGGAAATCGCCAGCCTGGGCTAGTATTGAATAAAAACTTAAGAAATGTCAGCAAGAACCAAAGGAACAAACTCCTCTGAGATGTCCTATAACCAAACTTGAAATTCTAAACCTATTTTGGCCTTTTTCACCATTGCATCAGCAACTTTATTGCTATTGCAATTAACATACACAAACTTTGAAAAACTCAACTGGGCTGCCTCATGAAGGATGTCAACAATAATATGACCATAAATGGGTCCAGCTCTACCATCTACAAGGGCGTTGATAACAATCTGCAAATCACCTTCAAAAAGCACCTCATGAAGACATAGTTCCTTTGCAAACAGAACAACTTGGCGACATGCAAGTGCTTCGACTTCAGCTACCGTTGGAGGGAGGGGGATACACAAAGATAGGGAGCCAATGGTTTCACCTCTATGGTCACGGATCACCACTCCGATACCCACCTCGTTGCTACTTTGGAAGATCGCACCATTGAAGTTGGCTTTGAATCTGGCATGGGAAGGTGGACACCAATGGTGGACGATGCCAGCTTGTCTTGTCATTTGCATGGGCTTTTACGCTTTAAGGAAATCCTGAAGAAAATTGCCAGCCGCTCTTGTAATGTACTCCAGAGTCTGTGCAGGCGATTGAGACGAACTAAATTATGCCTATTCCACAGCATCCACGCCATAATGATGAAGTACTTAGCCCTGTGCTCATCAACAACTTGCAAAAACCTTGAAATAAAGTTAGTGAAGTCCCCAGGAGGGGGATAAGCTAGGTCTTGAACCCAACTGAGGTTCCTCCATACACCTTCAACCTCCACACAGCCCCACACCACATGTAAGATATTTTCAGGTTAGGCTTTACATTGGCTGCATAAGTTAGAGGGAATTATATGTCGTCGGAACAAATTATCCATGGTTGGCAGAGAGTTGTTGCAGGCCCGCCATATGAAATGCTTCACCTTGTGAGGGGCACATAGCATCCAAATTCCTCTCCAAAAGGATCTCTGGGGGATTGGATTAAAGCTACTTGGGTTGGTGGCTGAAGCATTGGAAGCCAACAACCTATAAGCACTTCGGGAAGAGAAATTCTGTGAAGGAGTTTTAGACCACACCAACTAGTCAGTGGGCATTCTCAAGCTTAATGGAATGCTTATAATTGCATCCACCTCACAAGGCAAAAACAATTGTTTGATATCCTCCTTTTTCCATGTTCTTGAGTTACGGTCAATAAGTGAGCTAACCTTTGCTTCAAGTGGAATAGAAGGCAAAGGGGAGCTAACCTTTCTATAGCAACGATTCGGTAGCCACTTGGCTTCTTTGATACTCACGCTAGTACCATCGCCAATGCGCCAAATCAGCCCTTGTTTCACCACCTCCCTTGCACCCAAAATACTTTTCCATGCATAGGAACCACCCTTTGCTTCTTTGGCTTCAAGAATAGAACAATTCGGAAAAAATCTAGCTTTGAAAACCTTATAGCAGAGAGAATCTTGATTCTACAACAAGCGCCAAACTTGCTTGGCTAAGAGTGCCTCATTAAATTTTTCAATCTCTTTGAAACCCATGCCCCCTACTTCCTTTGCCTTACAAAGCTTTTCCCACTTCACCCAATGGACCTTTCTCGAATCCCCACTGTAACCCCACCAAAACTTTCGTATCATAGCTTCACTATCCTTGATCAAACCTTTAGGAAGTTTGAAGCAACTCATGGAATAGGTGGGAATAGCTTGGATCACTGATTTAATAAGGACTTCCTTACCAGCTTGTGATAAAAGTTTCTCCTTCCAACCCTGTAATTTTTTCCACACTCGCTCCTTGATATAGATGAAACTTTGTTTTTTTGCCCTACCTACAAAAGCGGGCATGCCCAAATATTTCTCATATTGCCTAATTGCAGGTACAGCCAAGACCTATTGGATACGGGTTTAAAGCTCAGGCTTAGTGTTGGAGCTAAAGAAGATGCAAGTCTTATCCCTGTTAATTTTTTGGCTAGAACCTTTCTCGTAGATTGATAGCACATCTAGGATTATTTGGCACTCCGCTTCTGTAGCCTGACAGAATAGTATACTGTCATCAGCAAAGAACAAGTGGGAGACCCGAGGCCCATTTCTGCAAATTGATACACCCTTGAGGTGACCTTCGGATTTAGCTTTGTGCAATAACCCTTGAAGCCCCATGGCACATATAAGGAACATATATGGCGAGAGAGAGTCTTCCTGACGTAAACCCCTGCTAGGTTTAATATTACCTATCGGCTCCTCATTTAAAAGCACAGAGTATAAGACCGATGTAACACAAGACATGATTATTTTCACAAAACTCTTTGAGAAACCCAGATGTAATATAGCTTTTTCCAAAAAGGACCATTCTACTCTATCATAAGCTTTGCTCATGTCAAGCTTCAGCACCATAAACCCCAGTTTGCCTTGAGTTTTCCGTTTAAGGTAATGCAATGTTTCAAAGGCCACTAATATGTTGTCAGTAATAAGGCGACCCGACAAAAAGGAACTCTATGTGTCAGAAACCACAAAAGCTAACATCTTCTTTAACCGGTTAACTAGCACTTTAGCAATAAGTTTGTAAATCACATTGCAAAGGCTGATAGGTCTAAAATTAGAGACCTTTTTTAGTTCCAGAATTTTTGGGATAAGTGCAATGAAGGTAGTGTTAATGGATTCGGGGACAACAACTATATTTAAAGCTGATAGAATAGCCATAATAACATCATTACCAACAATATGCCAAAAAGATTTATAAAAAATGGGAGACATACCATCCGGACTAGGTGCTGTGAGGGGAGCCATTCGGTGAAGCACTCTTTGAACTTCCTCTGCCAAAAAGGGTCGATTTAAGTCAGAATTCATATCCTCAGTCACTGTGGGAAGCATACCCTCAAGAACCTCATCAAAACCCCATGGGTTTGAAGTAGTGAAGATATTGGCAAAATACTCTATAACCATTTCCCCCATTCATCCTTCCTCTTCAATCCAGTCCCCAACCTCATCCTCAAAACCCAAAATGTAATTGCGTTTATTCCTTTGATTTGCTCGGCAAGGGAAGTATCTAGTATTTTGGTCACCCTTCTTTAACCATTCAACACAAGATCATTGTTTCCACATAGTTTCTTCCTTGGACATGAGAGCTTGAATATCTACCCGAAGTTGATGAATGTGAGCTGGATTTGACCTATACAAACCCATCTCTTCGGCCCCTTTTAATTCTTTTAATTTCTCTGTAAGGGACAACCGGACATGACCGAAGGTATCTCGGTTCCAAATTTTGAGATTAACTTGACAATTAATTATTTGTTTGGTCACCAAGCAAATTAGAGATGGATCACACACCTCTTACCACAAATTTTTAACCACTTCTTCACACGAATTATCCTTGAGCCACATAGCCTCAAAACGAAAATGCCTTCCCTTGCGGTAAAACTTTTTTTGCTCAGAATTAGAAATAAGCAAAATAGGTTTATGGTTGGAATGGAAGGCATCCAAATGATGAATACGACATGTGGTGAATCGAAGCATCCACTCCACTGTAGCTAACCCTCGATCTAGCCTAACCCACACATTTTGTTCACCTGGTCTCCTATTGCACCAAGTGAATGGAAAGCCATTAAAGCCAAGATCTTTTAACCCACAAAAATATGTTGCATCTCTAAACCCCTACATTTGCCTCTCTGGCTGATCCCGCCATCCTTGTTTCTCCTCTACACTAATGATTTCATTAAAATCCCCCAAACAAACCCAAGGGATGGAAAACCGGGAGCTAAGGTCCCTAAGTAATGACCAGGAATTTTCCCGGTTGGTAGTATCAGGGTCTCCATAAAAACCTGTGAAACATCAGGCGTCGTTCACTCCATGATCAATTACTATATCAATATATCTCTCTGAAGAATTCATCACAGTAACTCGAATACCTTGTTTCCACAACAAGGCTAAACCACCCCCCCTAGAGATTCGGGGAACAACAAAAGAATTAGAATACTGCAATCTCAGGCAAATTCTTTCAATGACCTCTTTATCAACCTTTGTCTCCATCAAGAAAATCATTTTGGGATCTTTTTTGTTGACTAAATCAACAAGCTCGCCTTCTGTCTATGGGTTCCCAAGCCCATGACAGTTCCAACTCAGGTAACTCATTCTGACTGGTGGTGCTAGCGACTAGCATCCACTTGAGCATTTTCATTGTAAAATCCCCCAACTACACTTACTCTCTTTTTCTTTTGAATAGGTTGCTCTGAAAGCTCCAACTCTGGTCTCCTACTACCTTGCACTTCCATATCAGTCCTAACATTATTTTCATCAACCTCTTGCCCAAATTTTGACCATTTTTTCTTTGGGCCATTTCGGGGTTGTTTAGTAGCCTGGTTAGTTATATCTGATAATGGTAGAGTTTTTGTATTGGAAGGTAAAGGACTAGGCAACCCCATGTTGTTTACTACATTATCAACATTACACTCTACTTTTTGCATGGCCATGCAAGCATGGGCATGACCTCCCAAGTCTGCCAACCCATTAATTAGTTCCACCGTGTACATAGAAGGTTCATTGATAAATGTATTACTTGTATTAAAATAATTAGATAAAAGTTCACATTTTGGTTCAAACTCCATAGTAGTCACATCAGACTCCAATGTATTAAGAATATTAGATAAAAGCTCAACTTTTGGCCCAAGCTGAACCCCTTGAGTAGTCTCTTTCTCTAGCTATCCATTCTGACCAAAAGCCAAACTCTTTGTTGCATGTTCAGAGCTGATCTCATCCCCCAACATACGGTCCTTCTCATTACTCGGATTTAAGCTATCACTCCTATCAAACAACTTTAATCCCCCATCAATTTCCTCAATGTGCTCCTCAAACCCATCCCCCAAATCTCGACTTTTTCCCACTGTTTCCAACGTAAACATAGCCTCGATGCCAGCCCCTACGTCACTATGACACCGCTCTTCCTAAACAACCAGTATTTCCTTGTTCCGAGTTTGCACCACCACCGATGCCTGTTGTGGCCGCAGAACCACCACCAGACTTGGAATTGGCTCTTCTCTACTCATCTGTTGCTTTTCCTTTTTCCTCGCCTCATAAAAACCAAGCACTTTGGTCATCGGACCTTTTCCTTTAACAAACGAAGGAGCATGGATCCAGGACCCATACGCTTGCTCCTCTTTCTTCAACTGGCCGTCACTATCTATCCATAACTCACAATCTTTATCTACATGGCTCAAGCTTCCACACCAATAACAAAGGTTGGGTAATCTTTCATACTTGAAAGAAACCCAACCTTGCTCCCCTTGAGAAGAAGAGAAGCGCCTCCCTCTGCAAAAAGGTTTATTGATGTCTATAATGACTCTCACACTTATAAAACTTCCACCATCCATTTTGTTAATGTCTTCATCCTTGCACACCGAGCCTACAACCCCACACAACTCTTCAGCAACCTTGTGGTTCAGAAATCTCACCGGGATATCGTGAACTTGAATCCACACCGGTATTGTGTCGAACTTTAAAGCCCTAATGGGACCTTCCCTATCATACCACTACAGCACCATGAGATGTTTGTCAAAGCTCCAGGGTGCGCTGCTTAGGATTTTGTCCACTTCCTCCCTGTTATCAAACACAAATAGCAGAATGTGGTCCCCTGCTCTTCTCACCTCAAAACCCTTCTTTGATCGCCACAAAGGGTTGAATGTTTTGATGACTACCTCAACACTTAATTCCCTTTTTGTTAGGAATTTTGCGGCCATAATAAATTCATTAGATGACTTATCCTCAGATAGTTCTAGGTTTACGTCCTCTCTTTCATTCAATGAGAGGTTCTGCCAATGTACAGCTAGGTTGTCCATCTCTATTTTCTCACTAACACTCGTGTATCCCTAATAGACTACAACAAAGAAAAGAAGAAAAGACTCAAGAGACCTACAGGTGACAACAGTTACCTGAGGTACAGCAAAATCCTCACTCCCCAAAGAGAGCTAA
Source organism: Quercus variabilis (assembly GCA_030445155.1). Taxonomy (NCBI): domain Eukaryota; kingdom Viridiplantae; phylum Streptophyta; class Magnoliopsida; order Fagales; family Fagaceae; genus Quercus; species Quercus variabilis. The sequence goes on from CP129447.1 coordinate 793,068, forward strand.
CCTAATCAAGAGAAACCTCCAGCTAGCCTTTTCAGAAGTTTATGGATAGTAAAATCAAAGTCCCTCTGACCTTGGTTCACAAATTTTAGGGGAGACCCCAGATATTTATCGAATTGGTTTGTTTCCATCATGCCTAAGACATTGCACATAGTGGACCGAGCCTTTATAGGCGTATTTTTGGAGAAAAGAATTCTAGATTTTTCCTTACTCACTTTTTGCCCAAATAGTTGGAAGAATTTGGATAGAACATCGTCAATGGCATAGGCACTAACAAAGGATGTCACACCCCCAAACTCAAAAGGGTCCAAAGCATGAAAAATAAATCCCAAAGGTACCTATTGATTTTTTCCTTTTTGATAATTCAAACTATAGGACATCTTTCTTTTCCTTTCTTTTCCACAGGTTAAGAATATATCACCATACTAAAATCTCCACATTACAAGTTAGAGCTCTATAACACATTTATGAACAATAACTAAAAATCATGTGCCTCCACATAATACATGAATATATTACAAAACTCCAATAGGATTACACAAAGTCACAATCTTATCAAGAATAAGGACCTTAACATCGAGTCTAGGCCTACCACGCCAAAGGCTAACAAAACTCAAGTGACCAACCTCCAATACAATTAATTAAAGTCTCATTGCACATAGCAAGATCAAGTCACCAAGCATTTACAACAAAAGTCTCCAAATTTAATATAGCACTCCAATCATCACTAATGAAGTAAGCTCCATACCCAAGGTAAAGCTAATTGATCTGAAAAACTGTTATAAGCAGGGATTAGCTAAAACCCAGTAAGTAGCATAATTAATGGGGGTGGGGTAATGCAAGTTTCATGATGATGAACAATTTGCAAAGCATGTTTTGATTTGGGAAATTTCTAATTGACTACTATAAGATCATTTCAACAATAGTATGACAAGAATGATTAAGTAATGGAACATAAAGTTTCTCAAAATAAATACCTTGAAACTCTATACTATAATTTGTGAGCACTAGCAATATAATTCCAAAGCCATAAAATCTAACATATGGTAATTTATCACAAATATACCACACTACCACATAGACCGATCAAGGGATCCACCCATTCACAACTGGCATGATATTGTCCTCTCTGGTATGCAGACTCTTAGCCCTATGGACAGCGACCTCACCCATACCCTCAACATTTTTCTTTCCTCTCATGGGTAGCAGGGAGAGCGCGTCAAATAGGACCTCTTTTGCATGTCGTCTTTTAGCCTCGTGGGCAGTAGCCTTACCCACACACAATCAAAGAACATTTTCCCCCCATTGGCAGTAGGGAAGAACGTGTCACCCAAAGTGAAAGGGCACTGACTTCGATCTGATTCCATTGTCACAAAGACTACAAAAACCAAATCGGGTGATCACCGAGAAATCACATATTGCATGGTGTTACAACCACATAAAGCTCATAGGTTACATTACTTTCAAATACATAGTTTATATCCAGGCAGTTTCAAAAAATTCTTAAATAATCTAACTTCCACAAATTTGTAAGGTTTTCAACTTCATTCTTGTCAAAAAGATTTTCTCTCCCAAATAACAAGACAAGTTAAGCATCTTTAAATTTTCCAGTATACCATAAATCCATGAATTCCTTATCAAAGATTAATAAAAGATGCTCATATTTTCCATGTCAACAATTCATGCATTTCTCCAAATGCAATACCAAATATGATGCACTTTTCATACATAATAATACATTATAGGATCACAACACAACACTTTTAAGAAAACATATATCCATATATAATTTTGCAAAATGTGTTTGACCCAAAAACAACGTTTATGAAATATGATTATTTTCCAAAAATCTCATTCAAAAGCTACTTACCTCACAACCTGCAAAAGCCTAATTTCCCAAGCTCCAAATGAAATTAGCTAGAACCTAAATAGTATCAAGCAAAACTATCACAATAAGCATAAAGCTTGAAATTGTATTTAGCTACAAATTAGGGATTGCCAAATAAGCACTTAATTAGGCAAGCCTAGTATTTAACCTCACAAATAATATTTTTTACTTCCAAAGTTTCTCAACCAATTAACTTACAAGGCATAGACTCCAACTTATTCTCATAAATCATTCAAGGTATTATCTCTAACATCAAAACTCCAACACTTAATAAGTAGTCCCCATAAGATTTACACCACATCAACAATGGACCCATGATATCAAAAATCATAATATTCTCAAAGGCAAACAACTTAAATCTTTAACTAGCTCCAAATAATCAATAAAAATTTTATTCACCATTTATTTCACATTAAAAAGCCAAAACCCCCAAATCTTCACCACTTAGATAACCATCATTGTAAAAATTATAATTCCACTTATCAAATAATTTCACCAACACAAAACCCATACATATAAGCACATGAATATCATTTCCAAGACTCATAAATCACATGGGTATCATTATCAAAGCTTAGATAAAATATATATATATATATATATATATATATAACCTCAAGAAAAATATAAAACCCACCAAAAAGACTTGAAATTTTTACCTCAAATAAAAGAGATGAAGATGCTTAGAGGTTCCTAAGGATTTTCCGGTGATCTTGCTGAAAAAAAGATGGTGAGATGGTGGTTTGGAGTGGAACCCGGTGGGAGAGTGTGGGAAATGAGTGTGTGTGTGTTTAGGTGAAGAGAAAAGAAAGAAAATGAAAGGAAAATAAGAGATGGCCGGCCAAAAGAGAGAAAAGAGATATTTGCGATGAGTGGTGGGGGTTCAATGGTAGGTGGGCATGTGTGGTCCAAAAATGTCTGACCATTACCTTTTTTCTTTTTTCTTCAAAAAGCTGGGACGTTACAAAGGTAGCTTGACCAAAAATAATGAGGTCATCCGCACGGAAGAGGTGGGAGAAAGATGGTCTTGATCTCTCACTTTTCAAAATGAAGACGGCATTGATATATTTAAACTATGAAAATTATAGAGTAGTTATACAAAACTATTGTTCAAAACTGGTACAAATAAATTCATTTTCCTATTCCATGTGTTCTACATACTTATGGAACTTAAAAGCTCATTCTCCATTAAAGCTTGCATTACAAATGCCAATGACTTCATCATAGAAATCACCCCTATTGAGAAGTTTATGTGGTGTTGTGCTTAATTGGGCAAACGTGAGGGCACCTTAGGCATTACGTTTGTTGTTCCCATAACATAAGCTTAATTTGGTGCTATGTAATAGAATTTGTGCAATTTTAGAGACTAAAAGAGGAAAAAAAACAAAACAAAACAAAAAAAAACAAAAAGATTAATTCAAAAATGTGAAATGAACTAAGCATTGCATATATGAAAAATTTAAGCAAGTAAAAAGACATCAAATGTTATTCAAACCAATGCAAACACTTTTATTTTTCATTGGTAGATAGCGGTGGAGGGGGGATGGTAGGGTTTGAACCCCAAACATAGGACACCACAAAAATTGTCTTTACTACTAGGCTATCATTTGCACCTCCAAAAATTGTCTTTACTACTAGGCTATCATTTGCACCTCCAAAAATTAATCTAAGAGGCTAGACAAAGACTAATTGGAATTCCAAAAAAGAATTAATCAATTTCCTCAATTATCTATACATAAGAACATTACTAGCATAATGATGCTCTAGAGTAAATTAAAATTTTTCTTATTCTCTTATTTTTATTTTCCTTAAAGATGATCAACTAAAAAAAGTAAAAGCTTACCAAAAAAGCTCAAATTAGCTAAATATTTGATGGCAGAGATTACAGTTATTTGTAATAGAATGACCAAAACAAAAATAACAAACAGATTTGAGAATAACACATAAGATTTCTAAAATGAATTTTACCAAACACATGGTGCAACAATAACAAAATTTTTACACTAATTTTTTTTTTTACTTTTCCATTACACTACAAATAAACACACACAAAAAATTTCATTATCAATATGTGTCATGTCAACATCAAGAATTTCCACAACAATGATAAGGCAAATAAAATTGCGTTGACAATTCTAAGTCAATTAAGAATAACAAAAGTCAATATCATTAAATAATTGGGGAAGGAAAGCAACAAATCACTTTACAATGACTAAATGTAAGAATACCAAAAAGAAAGGGGAAAAAAAGGACCATTTCTAATTGTGCATTTTGTTCACCTCAATGGTCTTCCTATTGCTAATTTAACTTTGAAAACCTCTAACAAAAAAAAAAAAAAAAAATTGATATCTTCTCAAAATGGTGAAAACTAAATCTTGATGAAAATGTTGAGAACAATTAGTATTGAGCTAATTTTTTTTTTTTTTTAAATGATAGGGTGATCATATCTAGAATGTACATTGGTAGATATAACAGTGAAAAACTAAAATAAATAATTGATGTGTGAGTAAGATGTTGGGTTTTGTGGAGCCTAGTTTATATTTGATCCGGTTGACGACCCAACCCAACCTAAATAATGTTGCGTGGTTTTTAATGGGAAATTTTGGCCCATTTTGTAGCCCATTGTGAATCCTGTACACAGGATATAAAAGCTGGTTTTGTGATTAGGGTTTGTTACTGTTGTCATGTTTTAGAGAGAGAGAAAAACACTGTAGCCACACTTTGTATTTTTTCCTGATAATAGTGAAATCCCTACAACTCCGTGGACGTAGGCAAATTGCCGAACCACATAAATATTGTCTTGTGTGTATGATTATTTTTCTTTGATGTGTGTTTTCTCTTTTTCTTTTTTTTTTTTTCTTTTTTTTTCTTTTTTTTTTCTTTTTTTTTTGGTTTCTCACAGGTTGGAATTTCGGTTGAATTCCCAACATAAGAGAGATATATGGTTGTGAAAAAAAAAAATTGGAAGATGAAACATTGTAATTATAGATAAACGAAGATACACAATACTCATCTTTGGGCTGGAGATTTGGGTGCTATAATTTGATTTTGTTAGGAATTGAGTTTGTAGTGTTGACAAACCATGACAAAAAAAAAGGCAAGTCTTATTGAGTTAGAATGGTGTACTTTCAAGTCCAAGACAAACTAACTCAAGTTCAGGGTGAAAAAAGTGAGATACAGTTTAGTGCTCTCGATTGCTCTTGACTGGTTGAAAGTCGCTTATCAATAAAAATTCAGCAAATGTAAAAAGCCCATAACTTGTATGTTTGAAGCCCAAATCGCGATCCATTTCTTCCAATATTTAAAGGACATTATAAGCTAACCCTATGGGTGGTTTTTAGAGAGAGAAGAGTGCATCTTGTGCCTCAAATTGTAGATTTATGGTCTGTTTGGATTGAGGGAGAGGGAGGGAAAGTAGAGTAGAGTAGAGTAGATTTAGCACAAAATTAGCTTATTTTTAGCCAACTCTACCCTACTCCCCCTCCATCCAAATAGGCCATTAGGGTTTTTGTACCCAAAACTCTCAAAGTCACAAATGTGGGTGTTTGTGTGCAACAGATTCAAGATAGAAGAGTCTATGGATTCGAAACTGCACATAGTTGTGTGAGTAAGTACTACATGAGGTAGCAGTAGATTTAGGGTTAAGTCCATTGTAAAAAATTCCATTCTATCATAGTGAATCTTTTACCTTGAGGATAATTAGGTCAAAATCTTCCCAGATTTTTTACCTTGAAACTGGATAGTTTCATTGATTTTCCTGGGTAATCATATCATTGTCTTATTTATTTTTCCGCATTGCATGATATGATTTATTACTTTTTAACCTAGATATGAATAATAAACCTAAGGGTCAACTTGGTTAATTAGTTAGGTTAAACAATCTGTGTGTTCAGGGGTCTAAACAAACAAACTGATTTGGATACTTGAAATTTTAATTGTATCCACTAAAACTATAATGAACTATTCAATTTTAACAATTATTTGAAATTAGAAAGAAGAAAACAAAGAGTCGAAATCAATTTGTGTGGCTAAATAGTCAAACATTTGTATCTAATTTATATAATAATAATAGGTGAAGCTGAGAGGAACTCAAATTAGAAATCCAAATTAGAATTCCAATTTTGCGCCATGTGTCATAAATTATTTATTCTAAAAGAGTTTTATTTCTTAATTTTAGAATCAAATGTGAGATCACATCATAAATATTCATCCAAGTGAGTTATTAAGTACAAAAAACAAAGAGTCTAGAATAAATGAATCATAAAATAAAAAAAATAAAAAAGTGCTTCACAATAATGTTTTTAAAAAACTATATATATAATAATAGATGAAGCTGAGAAAAACTCAAATTAGAATTCCAAATTAGAGTTCCAATTTTACGCCATGTGTCTTAAATTACTTATTCTTAAAGAGTTTTATTTCTTGATTTTAGAATCAAATGTGAGACCACATCATAAATATTCATCTAAGTGAGTTATTAAGTAAAAAAATCAAAAAAATGACTATCAATAGTATTTAAATTATATATATAAGAATTATATTATGCATCTTATTGTATATCTTTAAGTATATCCATGCATATGCATAGAGTTACAAGCCAGTGAATAGAAATGTTTGTAACTTGGAATAGAAACACTTGCATTTAAGACTAAATAGTAACAATTGAATAGTAATAGAGTTCATCAAACTGTTTGTCCATGATTTATATTTAATTATTTCATAAAAAAAAAAATGAAAGAAATCATAAAGGAAAAAAGGATTTAAAAAAGAAAAAGAAAAAAAGCAAAATGTGAAGAATGAGGTGGCTTAATTGGAGCATAGCAACATTAAATGCTATGCTTTAACTTTTATATGTATGTAGATTATTATTATTATTATTTCTAGTTCCATTGCATGGGAATAAATAATTATTTTGTAATTGTAATATAATGTATAATTTTTTCTCTAAAATTTGTTGGAGATAATTTTTTCTTCCTAAATTAAACAACTTCTATTTGGTCCAATTAGGTCTACTTTAGTCCCATTCGACCCAATTTGATCCACTCACTCAATTTCGATCCTCTTCAGTCCATTTTTGGACTAACTAAGCCTTAATTAATTCTTTTTATAGGTTGCCTTTTCAAGTTTTGCTCAGAAATTCTTTTTTTTTTTTTTCCTTAATTTTTGGGTAGAAAAGTATGAAATTTTACTATATTTGGGCTAAAATCTTTAGTTTTGAGTAAAACAATACAAGTAAAATAAACATTAGAAATTAGAAATATGAGCCCTAAAAAAGCAATAAAAATGATAAATATTCAAAAGCCCTATTTAGTCCATTCAGTCCTCTTCAGTCCACTTCGGTTCTATTCGGTCCATTTTGGTCCTATTCAGTCTATTCCTTCTACATTGGTCCTATTCTCTCCACTTTAGTCCTATTCGGTCCATATTGATGCTATTCACTCCATTGTATCCACTTTGGTCCTATTCAATTGACATTGGTCCTATTCGGTCCAACTTGGTCCTATTCAGTCCAACTCGGTCCTATTCGTTCTTGATTGGTACATTATGTCCACTTTGGTCCTAATTTGTCTATTCATTCTTGTTCAATCCACTACAGTCCCCTTAAATCCTTTTCAGTCAACATTGGTACACTTTGTCCTATTCGGTCCACTTTGGTCCTATTTGGTTCATTTTTCGGTCCACCTTGTTCCCATTCGATCGTATTTTGTCTATTTCGTCCATTTCTATTCATTTGTATCTAGTTTAGTCCATATGGACCACTTTAGTCCATTTTGGTCTACTTCTGTCTATTTTTTGTGCAATTAAATATAGGGAAAAAACATGTTTGGGTTAAGAGCATCTATTCTAAATCCAAATTTATTAAAAATATATAAATCTCAAACTCATAATATCTAAAATCTTAAGTATAGAATTTTTTGTTGCTACACTTTTGTTGAGCCACATTAACGTAGCATTTCAGTTCACTTTGGTCTAGTTAAATTAAGTGAAAGTCTTTCTAAACATGAATCCTATGAATATAAAAATCTAATTTTTAGGGTAGTTACTCATTTGTTTTAAAGTCATTACTTTTAAATGAATTGCATTAGGTTGATTATACCCTTAAGCAAAATAAGTAAATATTTATATATAAATTTTATTTAAATAAATGATTCAAATTCTTCATTCTCTTAAAAGAGATTATTATGATAATCAAAATTTTATTCTCTAATTATATGATAATTTTTGGTTATTATATTGAATATGTATAGTTTATTCTCTAAATTTTACTGTGTATAGTTTGTTCTCCCTAAAATCAAACAATTTCAAATAGTAATTTCCATCACTCTATTTTTACGAATATATAATTTTATCATTTTTGATGTTTTTGATTAATATATATATATATATATATATTTTTTTTTCTTTGAATGGTCCATATTCCTCTAACTATTGTTATTATGCATTATATTTTCCTAGTTTCTTTTGGTACAATTAAAATTTTTAAGTTTCAAAATTATTATTCAAATTCTCATTTTCTTAAGGAGATTATTACGATAACCAAAACCTATCATATAATTACAATTGATATTACTCAAATAATTGACAACAATCTCAAGTCTCAACTCAAACTTGTATTTTCCCATTCTTAAGTAAGTACATTGAATTGGATCAAAGTGATCTGAAATATACCAAACAGATTGAACAAACCTAAGTGGATCAAATAGACCGTACTGGCCAAATTGGATGAACCAAATTGGACGTAATGGACCAAAGTGGACCTAACATGGCTGAAGTAGAACAAATGGACAAAAATAGATCGAAGTGAACCATATGGACCGAATTGGACCGAATAGACTGACTTGGACTGAATTGACCAAAGTAGACCAAATGGACCTAATTGAACTAAAGTCAATGGTCAACCAAAATAAACCGAATTGGACTGAAATAGATTGAAGTAGACCGAATAGGTGAAGTGGACCGAATGCTGTAATTAGCATAGCCAAGATTGTGTTTCGATATAATCTCAAATTCTTACTTCCAAAATAATCAAGTATTAAATCAAACAAAAATCAAACTGAAACTGAGAGAGAGAGAGAGAGAGAGTACTTGTAATGGGGAACTAAAAAATACAACACCGAAGCATATGAAACCAAAATAGAGTTTTAAAACTCACAATGATTCATCAATATAAAGTAGAGTTGTTAAAAAGAATAAAAAAGCAAGAGAGAGAATAAACACCAAATTATCCAAGTTATGTTATATCATGTAATAAAATAACATTATATTTTTTATATACTATTTTTATAATGTAATAGTATAACATCTATGAAATCAAAGAGAAGAAAAATATATCAACTTAATAATATAACTTAATCATATCAACCCAAAGTAGAGTTCCAAATAATGCAAAAACTCATCAACCAAATTAGAGATGCAAGAAAAATAAAATATTCCACCAAAAAATGAAAAAAAAAAATTGAGAGAGAGAAAATAACATTTTGTCCGTGGGAAAATATTTATAGAATGAGAGAGAGAATTGTAAATTTATAGTAAGAGGAGAGGATACGAAAAGCCAAAAATAAAGGAAGATAAAGAGATAGAATAAAAGTGATATTAAGTTATATAGTAGTGGGAATGATAAGGTAAAAGGGAGGGGAAAAGTTGGAGAAAGTATAATAATAAGTTAAGAAATTAATAAATAAATAAGTTAAACGAAAGAGAGAGAATTTTGGAAGTGGGTGGATGATGTGGCACAACAGAAGAGTAGTAATAATAAATATTACGCTTCAATTTTTAGATGTATATAAATAAAGATTATTATTATTACTAGTCGCGGACCCGCGCGTTGCGCGTGATAATTATTTTTATGGTGGTTTTATTATTATTATTATTATTATTATTATTATTATTATTATTATTATTATTATTATTTACAATTTAAACTAATCTAATAATGAGTAATGCATTTCATAATTATATTTTTATTTATTATAAGAACAATCATGTATGTAACATAGGAACAATCTAAAACACTAAAAAAATGTAAACTAAAAAAAATTAATAAAACTTAACAATGATTAATTGAACCAATATTAGGATAAGATTTTGTTTTTGATAATCTATTAAGGTTATTTTCTTTGTAGAAATTATAATTTCAACTACCCAAAACATATTATCAAATAAACTATTATTGTATATATACAAATTTTAACTTTTGCAATTTGTCACATATCCAATTATTTTCGTTTGGCTACCTTTGCTTTTCTTTAAATGAATGGCATGATAGAGTACTTCTAATACAACTATTAAAAGTACTTTGTCCACCACAAAGGATTAGAAAATAAACAAAAATTAGTAAAGTCTCATAGTTTAACATCCTAATTGAGCACTATAAACAATCATGCTATGTAACAAAATAAATACCAAATTATCCAAATCATGCTATGTAATAAAATAATATTATATTTTTATACGCTATATTTAATTCTTTAGATCGCAATAGGATAACATTTAACAATCAAAGAGAATAAAAAATAAAATAAACAGCAACAACAATTTAAAAAACAAAACTAAATTACATTAACCCAAAATAGAGTTTTAAAGAATATAAAAAATTATCAACCTAAAGTAGAGATGCAATAAAAATAAAAATAAAAATAAAATCCATCAAAAAATTTAGAGAGAGAGAGAGAGAGAGAGAGAGTACCTTTTTTTTTTGTGAGGAAAAACTATGCATAGAATAGAAGAGATAGTGACAAATTTATAGTAAGAGGGTGTGAATAAGAAGAGGCAAAAATAGAGGAAGATGAAGGGAAAAAGGAAAAATGATATTAATGTAGATGGTAGTGGGGAGATGAAAAGGTAAGGGAGGGAGAAAGATTGAAGAAGTAGTGGGGAGATGAAATGGTAAGGAAGAGAGAAAGGTTGGAGAAATGTAAATATTAAAAAAAAAATGTTAAAAACAATTATAGGAAAATTGAAAAAAAAAAAAAAAAAAAAAAAAAAAAAACCTAAAGCTTGAAAGGCTTTAACGTTTTTTATTTTATTTTAATTTTTCCTTTCAGCTGAAAAAGCTCACACAAAATCCTAAAGCTGAACTGAAAAGGTTTTGGGTTAGACTTGATAAGGGAACTTAATAAATAAGAGGTGGGCTAGATTAATTATACAGATTTATTGTATAGTGATAGTGGAAGTAAATAAATAAGTAGTGGGTTAGATTTATTATAGAGTGATAGTGGAAGTAAATAAATAAATAGTGGATTGTATTTATAAAGCTAAAAATTGTAAAAATCATTTTAAAATTGTAGGACAAATTATATATATATATATATATATTTTTTTTTTTTTTTTTTAAAATGACGTGGTAGCTGATGTGGCGCAACATGAGAGTAGCAACATTAAACGCTACGCTTCAGCTTTTAGTAATATATAGATTACAGTTAACACATGTCTCATGTTACATGCCTTCTTCCACTATTCTATTAGTCATATGAAAGAGAGAATGGCTAGTGAAAGAAACATGAAAAAGTTTGCACTTCTTCTTCTAACTTAATTCGTAAGTAATAAATTGGAAGCTCCGGACCTTAAGCCAGTGCATTCATATGGTGCCATTACACAAAAACCTAAGCCACAAAGCCAGATATTTTGGTTTCCCCTGCAGGATACATTAAAAACTTGGGTTACTTGCTATATATATACATGCCTATATGGTAAGAAGTTAATTGGAACACACTTTCCATTGATCGAGCCATTTCATTGTAAGTTAGTATCTGATAAGAATCTAATCTGTGACCTATTCAGGTAGTTCTTTCCATTCAGTTTTGTGAATCTATTTAGAGATATCAAGAAGATTGCATATAATAATATCAATTAAATTAGATGTGGATTAGATACAACAACTTCACCCAAGCTTTAATTTTCAAATTATGAAGTAGATCAATTGATTAATTATCTGATGCATAAAATACTTTCCATTTATTTGTACACAATTGAATGATGCTCCTGTCATTTTTCATGTGGTAATTATCCACATATTTTAGATTTGTTCAAATTTAATGGTCTTAATATGAAGCCTTCAGAAACTGTATAATTTAAGAAGCAAAATTGTTGTCTGAATACTTTGGCTGGATGGTAATTAGCCAGCAAGGTTGGCCGGAGTTGAATGAGAATTCATGATGTATCATATGCTAGTATTGGCAAGTTCTTGGTAAAGAAGAAGAAATGTGCCAACAAGCTATAATTCAATTGGCACTTCCTTCACCTATAATAATTAGTTGGAATGTGAGGTCATGAGTTTAAAACCTACTAGGCACATTTGTAACTTACCAATAAAACAAAATGAAATAGGTGAAATGTATTGGTTGTAAATTGTAATATGTGATTCCAACGTATATTGGGTTGCTTTGTGAGGATATTTTGTGTTCTAAGTGTTTCTTAGATTTGTTTCAATGAATTACTTGCCTATAAAGAAAAAGGAATAAGTAAAAAAAATATGCAGATAGTAGAAGTGTTTAGGATGGGGGCATGAAGGTATCAATTTTGCATATACTAATTCAAAGATGTAGTTGAGGAATTGTAGGGTGAAGGATTGGTCTACGGGAGTTTCTTGACTTGATTCTGTGAAGTGTTGAAGTCTGTCTTGGTGACTTGAATTCAAAGGAAGAATATCCCACATGCATATCAATTGTGCATTCAACATTCCTAGCTAATTATAAATTTAAAGGCAGTTAAAAAGAGGAATTAAAACTTTATTACTTGGATTTAGCCAAAAAAAAAAAAAATTATTACTTGGAGTTATTTCCTAGCTAGTGGCTATTGGCTATGATACTTGTACTTTAAATACATTGAATAATATTATATAAAATGAACCATTTCTAGGAGTTTAAGTAGGATCACTAAATATTAAGAGGCATATTTTCTACTTACTAGATTCTATAGTCATATTAATTGTCCATGATTTAAAGTTATCCTCTTGGTGGAGGAGTTGGTGGAGGAGATTTATTCCAAGACATTGGAATACCTTTTAGAAGATCCAGCAATTATGAAAATCCCTAATATCTATGGAGTGGCTTATATGAGAATTCTCTGTATTTTTTGCATTATCAATATAAAATTCGCTCCCACACCTACACAATAACATGTTCCATATGACTATGCCTTTACAATTACATGACCTTTACATCATGCTGAACATGCATGCACTGCACGCACATTCAATGCTTTCAACCACAATATATGTCTTCATTCTCACTGTGCCATTATTGTTGGTTATTTGCATGGCATATTGCTTTATTTATTTATATATTTTAAAAAGGGCATCACAAAAGTATATATCTTCTGGATATGGTGCTATACATGTAAACACTTGCTCAATTACTTTAGCTTAAAAATATTAAAGACGTTTTCTATGATTTAGTCATGGACCATGGATTGTGTTATTTGTATATTAGCTAAAGTTCCTTAGCTGGAGAGCAAAATATATTTCCCACTGATATTTTGTAACATATTGTAAATGTGAAGAATTTTACATTTTTTTTTTCTTTATTGAAATTTCAACATAGATAGAAAAAGAAAAAGAAAAGGGCAAGATTGTTTCCAAAAGAAGGCTTTTAATTTATTGTAATATATAATATATAAGCAGAGGGGGCCAGAGAAAAAGAAGAACTAAGAGGCTTCCAGAAATATCTTCAGTAACATCATAGGAAAGAGAAATAGGATTCAGATTCTTTTCTTTTAAATTAATTATTATGTGGAGTACAAAAGGACGAATTTGAAGGGTTTAAAACAGTCAGTTGTTTAAGGCGGCACATATATATTGGAGAACCGTCCAAATTCACAAGGGATCTCATAAAAAGGAAAACACAAACTATTTACTAATTTAATGGTCACCATTCCATACAGCTATGAGCTGTACAAGTTACAAAGCACACAGCATCCCTCATGTCTTGTTTCTCTTATATTTTGAGTTGGTTTGACAGGGGGAACCGTGTTTTATTTTGTTGGAGGAATCGTTCAGAGAGTAGTAAAGAAAAAGAGAGAGACAGAGAAGAATCAATAAAAAAGTATTTCTGAAATCAGCATATGCAGGTATTTTATTGTATCTTTAATATTTCACCTTGAATGTATCATTTACTTTTGGTACTTGATGTCTCTTGGGCTAGTAGAAGCCAGCAATGCATTGCATACAACCTTAGGCCAAAATTTGAAATGCATGTCCAAAAATTATATGCTAAGCAATCTCTAAATTAGTTGAATAATTAAGTGCATGACTGAAGAATGAAACATTGAATTCGGCTCAAGTACTGAAGCATTTTGTAGTTTTACCAAGGTAAAGAATATTGACATAGATATATATAGCATGATTCTTTTAGGGGTCACAAATCAAACAAGAGAAAGCTACTAAAATCTTGACATTCCAAGTCACTTGGTACACTATAATATGGTGCATGCTAACTGCACATTCTCTCGCATGATTGCCAATCCTGGATGTGACTCAAGAGATTTCAAATAAACCCGTGCCAATTGTTTGGCCAATTCTAGACTTGAATTATTACTAAGATGCGATCCATAACATGAAATTCATTCTGTGTTTCTGGTCGAGATTTAATGGGTTTTAGTCATTCAAGGACATTAGTAGTATATTATTCTTCTTTTTATTCTCTCTTTTTTTTCAGCAATAATCATTCTGGAGACAGAACAGACATTATGTGTGGTTTTGTTCTTCAAAATTATGAAGTGTGAGTTACGACTGAATAAAAAGAATTGAGTAATGTAAAGATGGAACAAAAACCCAAAAGAAAGGAGAAAAAGAAAGAGAGAATTGACAACTTGACAACAATAACATGTCCCATGTACAATAATTGTGCAGAAGAAACCACAACCCCTCTTCATGGGATTGTACTTACGATTCCAAATTCTACTTGGCTAATACAAACCGTATCTTAATTTATTGACAAGAGAATTGTGTAGCGTTAACCATTATGTTGCTTGCAAATGGTTAACTCAAGAATATTCAGCAGCTTAATTAGCTCAACTGCTCTAGCATAGATCTAGTGAAGCCAAACCAAAGAATGTCATATGATAGTTAAATATTCGGCAGCTTTAAAGTTCAACCATTATGCTTCTTCATGATTGCAAATGTTTGACTTTTTATAGCTTGGTGAAACCAATAGCAAATTAAGTGCCATTAATTTGCTGAATTTTTCATTGTTGAAGTTCTTAAGCAGTAACTTGAACTCATGCTCTCTCTCATTACATTCCTCTTCTTCTGGTTTCTTAAGAATAGATGGGAGAGTATCAGAAGATCAAGACAATAGATCAAAACCAAGCTGGTGATTCAGGGAACAGAGTGTTACAAGACAGTGCAGAAAACAGATCTGCATAAACGACAACTGATGTAAAGCTACTTGTAGTTTAGCTAAATACTCTTGTACATGATCAAAGTTAATTAATGCAAATATTCAAGTTTTTCTTCAATTTTTCATAGGAGTTCCACACTGGCTATTTTAAATGTAGCCTGACATTTTTATAAACTTTAGCTAGGAAGCTTCTTGGTTCCTGTAACAATATGCTAAATGAGAAGATTGATCTAGTTAGGCCATGATAGTTAGCCCAATAAGGTTGTTGCATGCACCCAAAGATGCCCAAACTCATGCATATTGATCAAGTTCAAGCAGAATTGAAACTTGACTGCATTAAGCATATTGCTCTAGTAATTTTCTGGAAAAATAATATCTCTCTCCACAACAGCTAAAGATCGTGTTAATTAGTAGACTGTAAAGCTAGTGAACCAAAATTATCCAAAAATTACAAGAATGAATAGAGCTTGAAGAGACTACATGTAACTTGGTAAGTTCTCTGTAATATTGTGGAAAATAAAAAAGCTTGTATACAAACAAATATTCATCTTATTTATTTCAAAACGATTTTGATCGACAAACTGGTTGCAAGAGTACTAAAGAATATTACAGTTGGAAACCAGAAACACAGACATATTTGAGCAAGCCTTTCAACTTAATAAACTGTGACAGATTGGTGGTCACCCATAGTTTGGCTTTTGTGGATTTTGTTGATGTAAACTCCAGCCTTCATGTCAACCTTGCGGTCAGCTACACAATGGCTCTTGTCAAAATCACTTGGATATATCTTGGTTGTACTCTTTGCATCATCGTATGTAACTTGGGTTACTTACTATATGTATACATGCCTATATGGTAAGAAGTTAATTGGAACGTGCTTTCCATTGATCAAGCCATTTCATTGTAAGTTAGCATCTGATAAGAATCTAATCTGTGACCTATTCAGGTAGTTCTTTCCATTCAATTTTGTAAATCTATTTAGAGTTATCAAGAAGATTGCATATAATAATATCAATTAAATTAGATGTGGATTAGATACAACAACTTCACCCAAGCTTTAATTTTCAAATTATGAAGTAGATCAATTGATTAATTATCTGATGCATTCAACACTTTCCATTTATTTATGCACAACTGAATGATGCTCCTGTCATTTTTCATGTGGTAATTATCCACATATTTTAGATTTGTTCAGATTTAATGGTCTTAATATGAAGCCTTCAGAAACTGAATAATTTAAGAAGCAAAATTTTTATCTGAATCCTTTGGCTGGATGGTAATTAGCCAACAAGGTTGGCCGGAGTTGAATGAGAATTCATGATGTATCATATGCTAGTATTGGCAAGTTCTTGGTAATGAAGAAGAAATGTGCCAACGAGCTATAGCTCAAATGACACTTCCTTCTCCTATAATAATTAATTGGAAGGTGAGGTCATGAGTTTAAAACCTATTAGGTACGTCTGTAACTTACCAATAAAACAAAATAAAACAGGTGAAATGTATTGGTTGTAAATTGTAATATGTGATTCCAACATATATTGGGCTGCTTTGTGAGGATATTTTGTGTTCTAAATGTTTCTTAGATTTCTTTCAATGAATTATATTAGGGTTATATTTTCTATGTAATTGGCTAATCATTTAACAAAACACACTTTACTTGTAATTAAGTAGATCTAAACTGATAGTTTAATATATTAAGAAGTATGTTGATCAAACATATTAAGTGGTATCTTCAAAGTCATGAAGATTGATCCAAGAAACAAGTGAAAAAAAAAAAAAAAAAAAAAAAAAAAAAAAACTCTTTTATTAAGTCTCGACACAAGCTTGACAGATACTGCTATCAAGGTAAATGAAGAAGCTCAACACAAGCTCGATTTATCAATAATTACGATTTCAAAATTCCAGATTTGAAATTTGGCCCAAGTTGATGTATTTGTTTAGGGTTTCTTTTCTCACAACCCTAGTCATATATAAAGCTTATTTTAAAAGTTGTCATATATGGATACAAAGACCAAGAGTTTAATTTTCTCTGTGAAAAGCTACTGTGTTTGTACGCCATAGGATTTTATAACCATGTACTTCTTAATCTTCATTGTTGATGATGTGAAAAATTTTGCAGCCAACAACAATCATTCAAGTCCAATTCGGTATCGGACTAAAGGTTCAATTGTAGGTTGGTATTTTGGGATAAGCCAGGGTAGTAGTAAGATTTCTTATACTTGTAACTGCTTGATTATTTATTAGTGAATTATTGGGAGTGGTGACCTTAAATTCACTTAGTGGGGTTTTTGCCTTGCAAAAGGTTTTCCCCATTTGTCAATAAATCATCGTGTCAATTTAATTTCCATTGCATTTAATTTATTTGGTGATTTGTTAGTGCCTCCACGATTTGCATGTAATTTAACCTAATTAATCAACTTGAGTAATTGAATTAATTAACCAGTGTCAATCTATCTTAACCCAACAAACTACTTGCCTGAAAAAGAAAAAGGAATAAGTAAAAAAAAATATATATGTGCAGATAGTAGAAGTGTTTAGGATGGGGGCATTAAGGTATCAATTCTGCATATACTAATTCAAAGATGTAGTTGAGGAATTGTAAGGTGAAGGATTGGTCTAGGGGAGTTTCTTGACTTGATTCTGTGAAGTGTTGAAGTATGTCTTGGTGACTTGAATTCAAAGGAAGAATATCCCACATGCATATTAATTGTGCATTCAACATGATTCCTAACTAATTATTAATTTAAAGGCAGTTAAAAGGAGGAATTAAAACTCAATTACTTGGGTTTAGGCTATTTAGCAAAATAATAATAATAATTATTATTATTATTACTTGGAGTCACTTCCTAGCTAGTGGCTATTGGCTATGATACTTGTACTTTAAATACATTGAATAATATTATATAGAATGAACCATTACTTAGAGTTTAAGTAGGATCGCTACATATTAAGAGGCATATTTTCTACTTACCAGATTCTAGTCATATTGATTGACCATGATTTAAAGTGGTCCTCTAGGTGGAGGAGATTTAGTCCAAGACATTGGAATACCTTTTAGAAGATCCAACAATTATGAAAATCCCTAATATCTATGGAGTGGCTTGTACGAGAATTCTCTATATATTTTGCATTATCAATTTGAAATTTGCTCCCACACCTACATAGTAACGTGTTCCATATGACTATGTCTTTACAATTACATATCCTTTACATCAGGCTAAACATGCATGCACTTGCACACACATTCAATGCCTTCAACCACAATATATATCTTCATTCTCACTCTGCCATTATTGTTGGTTAATTGCATGGAATATTAATTGCTTGATTTATTTATTTATTTTTAAAAGGGCGTCACAAAAGTATATGTCTTCTCAATATACTGCTATACATTTAAACCCTTGCTTGATTGTTTTAGCTTAAAAATAGGAAAGAGGTTTTCTTTGATTTAATCATGGACCATGGATTGTGTTATTTGTATATAAGCTAAAGTTCCTTAGCTGGAGAGCAAAATATATTTCCCACTCACATAGATATTTTGTAACATATTGTAAATGTGAAGAATCTTACATTTTTTTTCTTTATTGAAATTTCAACATAGATAGAAAAAGAAAAAGAAAAGGGCAAGATTGTTTCCAAAAGAAGGCTTTTGATTTATTGTGATATATAACATATGAGCTGAGGGTGGCCAAAAAAAAAAAAAAAAGAAGAACTAAGAGGGTTCCAGAAATATCTTCACTAACATCATAGGAAAGAGAAATCGGATTCAGATTCTTTTCTTTTAAATTAATTAATTAATTATTATAGTGGAGTACAAAAGGACGAATTTGAAGGGTTTAAATCAGTTTAACGGCACATATATATCGGAGAACCATCCAAATTCACAAGGGATCTCACAAAAGGAAAACACAAACTGTTTACTAATTTAATGGTCACCATTCCATACAGCTGTGAGCTGCACAATTTACAAAGCACACAGCATCCCTCATGTCTTTTTTTTTTTTCTGAGAAACACATCCCTCATGTCTTGTTTCTCTTTCTTACATTTTGAGTTGAATTGACTAGGAGAACCATGTTTTATTTGTTGGAGGAATCATTCATAGAGGGGTAAAGAAAAAGAGAGAGACAGAGAAGAATCAATAAAAAAGTATTTCTGAGTTTAGCATATGCAGGTTTTTACTATATCTTTAATATTCCACCTTGAATGTATCATTTATTTTTGGTACTTCATGTGTCCTGGGCTGGTAGAAGCCAGCAATGCGATGCATACAACCTTAGGCCAAAATTTGATATGCATGTCCAAAAATTATATGCTAAGCAACCTCTAAAATAGTTGAATAATTATGTGCATGACTGAAGAATGAAACATTGAATTAGGCTCAAGTACTGAAGCATTTTGTAGTTTTACCTTGGTAAAGAATATTGACGTAGATATATACAGCATGATTCTTTTAGGGGTCACAACTTACACAGGGGAAAGCTACTAAAATCATGAGATTCCAAGTCACTTAGTAGTTAGTACTATAATATGACGCATTCCGACTGCTGATTCTCAAGCATGATTGTCAATCCTGGATGTGACTCAAGAGATTTCAAAACAACCCGCACTAATTGTTTGGCCAATTCTAGACTTGAATTATTACTAAGATGTGATCTATAACATGGAATTCATTCTGTGTTTCTGGTCGAGATTTAATGGGTTTTAGTCATTCAAGGACATTATTAGTATATTATTCTTCTCTTTATCCTCTCTCTTTTTTTTTTTTTTTTTTTTTCCCCGGCAAAAATCATTCTGGAGTCAGAACAGATATTATGTGTGGTTCTGTTCTGCAAAGTTATGAAGTGTGAGTTACAACTGAATAAAAAGAACGAGTAATGTAAAGATGGAACAAAAACCCAAAAGAAAGGAGAACAAGAAAGAAAGAGAATTGACAACTTGACAACAATAACATGTCCCATGTACAATAATTGTGCAGAAGAAACCACAACCCTTCTTCATCGGATTGTACTTACGATTCCAAATTCTACTTGGCTAATACAAACAGTATCTTAATTTATTGACAAGAGAATTGTGTAGCGTTAACCATTATGTTGCTTGCAAATGGTTAACTCAAGAATATTTAGCAGCTTAATTAGCTCAATTGCTCTAGCATAGATCTAGTGAAGCCGAACCAAAGAATGTCATATGATAGTTAAAAATTCCAGATCACAGGCACTGAAGTTCTTTAAAGTTTAACCATTATGTTTCTTCATCATTGCAAATGGTTGGTTTTTATAGCTTGGTGAAACTAATAGCAAATTAAATGCCATTAATTTGCTGAGTTTTTCATTGTTGAAGTTCTTAAGCAGTAACTTGAACTCATACTTTCTCTCATTACATTCCTCTTCTTCTGTGTTCTTAAGAATACATTGGAGAGTATCAGAAGATCAAGCCAATAGATCAAGATCAAGCTGGTGATTCAAGGAACAGAGTGTTACAAAAAGTGCAGAAAACCGATCTGCATAAACTACAATTGATGTAAAGCTACTTGTAGTTTAGCTAAATACTCTTGTACATGATCAAAGTTAATTAATGCAAATATTCAAGTTTTTCTTTAACTTTTCATAGAGTTCCACAGTGGTTATTTTAAAAGTATATCCTGACATTTTTATAAACTTTAGCTAGGAAGCTTCTTGGTTCCTGTAACAATATACTAAATGACAAGATTGATCTAGTTAGGCCATGATAGTTAGCGCATTAAGGTTGTTGCATGCACCCAAAGATGCCCAAACTCATGCATATTGATCAAGTTCAAGCAGTATTGAAACTTGACCCCAATGACTACTTTAAGCATATTGCTGTCGTAATTTTCTGGAAAATTAATATCCCTCTCCACAACAGCTAAAGATCGTGTTAATTAGGAGACTGTAAAGCCAGTGAACCAAAATTATCCAAAAATCACCCGAATGGATAGAGCTTGAAGAGACTACATGTAACTTGGTAAGTTATCTGTAATATTGTGGAAAATAAAAAAGCTTCAATACAAACAAATATTCATCTTATTTATTTCATAACGATTTTGATTGACAAACTAGTAGCAAGAGTACTAAAGAATATTACAGTTGGAAACCAGAAACATAGACGTATTTGATCAAGCCTTCTCTTGATAAACTGTGACAGATTGGTGTTCACCCATAGTTTGGCTTTTGTGGATTTGGTGGATTTTGTTGATGTAAACTCCAGCCTTCATGTCAACCTTGCGGTCGGCTACACAATCTTTCTTGTCAGAATCACTTGGATATATCTTGGTTGTACTCTTTGCATCATCGTATGAATCTTCTTCTCCCCGAGGCTTCCTAGCTTTGAAGATGCCGAAGAAAGAGAAAGATGGAGATTTCTTCTGCTTGTTGTAGGCCATGACTCTTGCTTGACTAATGGCACAGATAGCTAGCTTTCAAGAGAGGAGAGCCTTAAGTATGAAGAAAGTTTTTTATGTGTGTTGTGTTCACTTGAGTTGTTAGTGCAGGGGAAGCTTGTATTTATAGGGGAAGCTAGGTACTCTTTGTTGTGATGTTCTAACAAGGGTAGGTAGAGAATCTCGAGAATTCAACACTGCCAAACCAATATGAATGGTTGAAAATCAAATATCATTAGTAAGCTAAGAAATTGCACCGCAGGTGGTAATCTTTAGAAGAGCATATTTTGTGTGGTCCTCTGCTTTTCTTTATTGATTAAATGGTGAACAGCCTTGTTGAGGGAGCTTCACAATTACTCAATGTTGGTCTTTTTCCATTCACTTTCTTCTACTTTATACAATCTTTCTTAGCAAGTACCTTGTGAAAAATCTAATTTCAATCCCCCATTGACCTAATAATTGGACTGATTATCACATGAATCAATTCAATCAATAAAATTTTACCAAATCCAACAAGCAACCATAAGAGTATCACCATAATTCAAAAACGCGTTTATACATTTAACCTAAGAATTTGGTTACAAAGTGAAAAGGTTTTGAAAAGCTCTTCAAAACACTTTATTTCACTCGAGCGAACCTTCCTAAACTTGAGATCCATAAGTAACTCCTAATTCAACACTTTATCTAAACTAAGATGCAACAATTACAATCCTCATTGACACGAGTCTTTACACAAGAATTTGCCAACACAAATCTTTATCCAAGCACCTTGATATAGACCTACCCGATTTAAATTTTTTAACTTTTTTGACAAAATGCACTATAAACATCTAATTAGTTTTATGGTTGCTTCTAAATTGGTCTCTCAAATTTTAAAATTTGCAATTTATACACTTGATTATTACAATAATATTAATGTGCTCATCACAATTTTCTCTGTTAATCTACCTAAAAACGATATCATTTATTTATTTATTTATAATAAAACAAAATCAACGTTATTTCTTTTTGTGTTAACAATACAATTCTAATGAATGTTGATGAAAGGTGTACAAATAAAATTGTTGTATAAAACGATTTAAAAACGATTCCAAATGAGTGTAAACAGTATTTTATCTAACTGTTTTTTACACCTCTGGCCTTCATTAGATCTCCTCCCTCGCTAGCTATTCCTTTCTTTTCCAAATTATTTTGCCAATTGGGTGCTGGAAATTATTCATTACTTTAGTGTTTTATATACAAACACCTGTTTATTCATTACTTTAGTGTTATCTAACAGTTTGTATTACTTTAGTCACTTATTACTAGAGCATCTTTTCACTATAGTGTCCCACACCTGAGCGATAGTTATTCCACTTGAATGATTTACGGATTCATAATACAAACAATTCTTTTCCAAAATATCATGGCATCTGGTTGGTCTAAAACTTTTTGTTATTCTAGTATTACGGTAAACTCAGTAGACCATCCTTTTAGTTTTCGCTACATGCATGTAACATGAATAGTAGGGGAACCAGGACTAAAGAATTGGGAGGGCTAGCTAATTTATAAAATTAGAGAAAAAAAATATTTATAATTAAAGATAATTGTGTTATATATATGCGTAATAGACAAATTTATGAGGGGAGGCCATCCATATAATATATAATATATATATATATATATATTCTAAAATTGTCCTTAAACGTAAGGGGAATCCATAGCACTTCACCCTTGAAAATGAATAATAATAGAATTACCAAGTTGTATGTATATTCCGCCATTTGTAATGACTTGAGCTAGCAAGCTCCTTAGTTCTTGTAACAATATACTGAAATGACAAGAATGCTAGGCCACGATAGTCATCACAAGGTTTTAAAGCCAGTGAGACATACACTACTGAATGAATAAAGCACAGCAATCTGTATATTGGACCAAAAGCTAGCTTTGTGCACAAAAAAAAAATTCATATTATTTATTTCAACACTACTAATTGGATTCACACAATCAACTAGAGAAGCAACACTCAAGTATAGAATATATTACAGTATAAAGAAACAATTAATAAAAGTAAACACATCGATCCCTTGATATATCTCAACTTCTCAAGCCTTTCCAGAAGCAGGATAAACTGTGACAACTATTTGGCAATGGATTCTGATGTCTTGAATTTTCTTTCCTTGATGAAATCTCTAGCTTTAGTGTTAATGTTGGGGTCAGCTACAATATCAGCCTCTTCACAAGAACAGTGCATTGAAGTACTAGACACAAGCCAAGTCTCAGCAGACAAAGGTTGGGTTCTCCCATGCACTGAATGGCTCCGGTGATAATCACTTGGATATATTTTAGTTGAGTGCACTGCATCATCCAATGAATCGTCCCCTCCTCCAGGTCCAGGCCTTTTAGCTTTGAAGATGTTCAAGAAAGAGAAAAATGAAAATCTTCTCTGCTTGTTGTTGCTCATGACTCTAGGTGTTAGGCTAATGGCACAGCTAAGCTAGCTTTAATTCAAGTGAGAAGAAACTTGGATTTCAATGCAGGGAGCTAGGCTTGGTGGTTTTTTATATACTAGGAGATGGTGCACTTCAATTTGTTTTGTTAATTCAAGGGCGTAGGTTTATGGGGAATCTCCAAAAGCAAAATGGCCAACCTTAGATGGTAGAAGTCAAGAAAGAGCATTTTTCTCAACAAAAAAGTAAAAAACAAAAACCCAAGAAGAGCATATTTTCTGTTGTCCAGTACTTTCCTATTTTCTCACTGATATGCCTTTCTTCACCGTAAACTTAGTGTCTATTTGGCAATTGAAAGGACAATTACTAGTTTACATGAATAGTAACATGTGAACTAATAATTTTCTTAAAATTAAATTTTTTTAAGAAAGGAAAGAGAAAAGGGTAATGCTCTTTTAAATCTCCTTACTACATAGCACGAGTTATCATTTTATTTTTTTTAAGGGAGAAATTATCATCTTAAAATACTAAAGTTATTACAATTTCACACTATAAAAAGTTTACAAATTGAATAAATATGATTGGTGTCATATTAACAACATAATAAATAAAAATTTTAATTCTTTTTTTATTAAATGTTTAAAAACTAACATATATACAAGATTGTAGATCTATGTAGTAAAATTTTTAACATTTCGAGAATCACTTTTTATTGTTTTGTTGCAGGTCAACTTAAGGCCATTGTTAGAAGTATGATGTACCTCAAATATTGCCGAACTAATTTTATTTATTTATTTATTTATTTGGGTAGCAAAGGAAAAAGAAATAAAATTAACAATAAACAATGCCAGTACACATGGTATCAAAACAATGAAAAATCTAAAGCTCCTAGAACATAAGCTGGAGGGTTACATAAATAATGAAACATGAGAATTAAGAACAACCATCTTTAGTAAGGGTATCTCTAGATATTTCTAATGAAGATACCAAGATTCAAATTCTCCATCTCTACTATCACTATGCATGTATCAAAAAAGGTTTTAATAAGGGTATTTGCTTTTTTTGGTAGATGTCTTGCATAAATGCAGCTTTTCTGTGGAATGGGCCCATAAACATTTTTTCTTTTCTTGTTTGGGTCTTTTTCCAGAGCTCTAGAGGTGATTTTAAGCCCTCATTTTCTCTTCATTTTTTTTTTTTTTTGGAAGAGTTTCTCTTCATTAATATAATAATCCTTATTTATTAAAACATAATAATAATGCAGCCTCATTATTAAATGCTTTTTTAGTGAAAGAAATGAGCTTTATATTCATAAAAATATTCCAAAAAAGGAGTAATTGTTTGAGTCATATACAAAGTAAGAAACCCTAACATGTCCCAAAGTAAATAGTATGTTAAGGAAAAATATAGGCGATATGTGCCATAAAGTCCATAATACTCTTTTCACTCTAGTCGAGTAACTTCCCTATTGGCCAAAAAATTAGCACATCCATTTGCTTCTCAATAGATATGCTTAAGTGTTATTGATTGTAGTGTTGGGATTTGTAGAGTCTAGTTGTGTTTAATATGAATTATGACTTGACCTAAAATAAAAGTACTATGGTTTTTAATGAGATTTATTTTTTAGGCTAAGTCCATGGAGATTAGGGTTTTGGTATTGTTTTAAGAGAGAAAAATGTCCTACCGCATTTTGTATTTTTTCTGTAAATATTGAAATCCTTGCTACTTTGTGACCGTAAGTAAATTGCTAAATCACGTAAATATTGTCTCTTGAGTTTTTTTTTTTTTTTTTTGTGCATATTTTTTTTTCTTAATTTTTGCATCTTATAGATCTGAGAATTTTGTATATATTCCCTTTCATGTAAGTCACTTCTAGCATGATCATAATAGATAACATTTTTCTCAGCACACACATACACACCAAAAAAGATAAAACTACAATCATTAACAAAACAGAGAAAACGGGGTGGGTGGGGTGAGTTAGCAAGAGTATGTCTCCAAAAAAATATTTTGAGGCACTATTTCTCTATAAATAAAAACAAAAGGAAATGAGATGTTCTTTGATACGAAATCCTTAGCTTAGAAAGTAATGCATCAGAGAGTACTTAAAGTAAAAGTTTAGGTTAAAATAGTGTTTGATCATAATCATAACTGCAAAATGCTGAGTGAAGTGTCTACCTGAGTTAAATAATTGCTCAAGTGAGGCTAAGGGTTAATTTGGTTGGAGGAGTAGAAAAGTGGGAGGATAAAAAATGGGGCAGAGATAGAAGAAATTTCGTTTTCTCTTATTTGTGTTTCGTTGAGAGGATAAAAAAGTGGAGAGATGAAAAAAAAAATTTGTTGGTTTAAGAAGAAAAAAGAGAGTATTAAAAATAAAGTTGGTATAAATTTACAATTATTTCCTCATTAAATAAAACAAAAAAGTAACACATTTTTTTAGCAAAAAATTTGTGTATGTGCAAGTAGACAAAGTAATAAATGGTAAATAAAGCAACTCGACAAAGAAAGGGGGGGGGGGAGGGGTGCAACTAATATGGACGAAACTCATGTGTAAGTGCACATGGACATTTTCATCCATTTTGGGGCTAGTGTTTTCTCTTCTTAGTTTTCTCCCCATTTTAAGTAGAAAACTTTTTAGTGAGTCTAGAGAAAAAACACCTGAGCCCCATCACAAAACTTTTTACTCCCCTTCCAACCAAACACCCACTAAAATTTCTTTCTCTTACTTTTCTCTCCTAAATTTTTTATTCTCCCTAAAATCCTTCTAAACAAACACACCCTAAGTTCACTTGAGCAAACCTTCCTCAACTTGAGATCTTTAAGTAACCTTCAATTAATGAACACTTTACCTAAACTAAGATGTAATAATTACAACCCTCATTGACATGAGTTTTGAACTTTTGTCAAAAAAATTCACCCAACACGTACAAAACTAAATCCTAGCACTTTAATATAGACCTACCTGATTTTAATTTTTAACGTTTTAACAAAAATGCACTTTAAACCCTCTAAGTTTATGGTTGCTTCTAAATTGGTCTATCAAATTTTAAATTTGCAATTTACACACTTTGACTAGTACAATAATATTAATGTGATCATCAAATTTTCGTTGTTATTTATCAATTTTTATCTATCCAAAACTACATTTTTATTTTCATGTTGATGATAAAATTCTAAGTTTCTAACTGATGTTGATGAAAGGAGTACAATGATATTGTTGTAAATACTTGTGAGTGTAAACAGTATTTATTCTAACTTTAGTTTTTTTACACATTTGGCCTTCATTCTCCTCCCTAGCTAGTTCTTTCTTTTCCAAATTATTTTGCCAACTGGATGCAGGAAATTCTTCATGACTTTAGTCACTTACTAGAGCATCTCTTCACAGTTCTTTTTCAAATTACCATGCCACCTGGATGGTCTGAAAATTTTTTCAGTCTAGTATTACAGTAACTCAATAGACCGTCCTTTTAATTTTCGCTACATGTATGGTGTACCATACTATGAGTGACAAATAACATGAATAGTAGAGGAACCAGGACAAAAGAATTGGGAGGGCTAACTAATTTACAAAATTAGAGAAGAAAATTATTTATAATTAAAGATTATTGGGCTATATGAGTAATAGATAAATTTATGAGGGGAGGCCATCCATATATATATTTTGTAAAATTTTCCTTAAACTTAAGGGGAATCTATGGTACTTTCACCCTTGAAAATGAATAATAATAGAATTACCAAGGTGTATATATATTCTGCCATTTTTACTGACTTTAGCTAGCAAGCTCCTTGGTTCTTGCAATAACAAGAGTGATCTGGCTAGGCCATGATAGTCATCCCAAGGTTTTAAAGCCAGTGAGACATACACTATTGAAAGAACAAGAATGAATAGAGCACAACAATCTGTATAGTGGAAAACACAAAAAGTTTGAGCACAAACAAAATTTCATTTTATTTATTTCATCAAAACTATTTTGATTCCCACAATCAACTAAAAGCAACACTCAAGAATATATAAGATTATATTACAGTATAAAGGCCTTCAAATAAAAAAAAAAAAATTACAGTATAAAGAAACAATAAAAGTAGACACATCTCTTCATATATCTCAACTTCTCAAGCCTTTGGAGCTGCAGGATAAACAGTGATAATTTGGCATTGGATCATGATGCCTTGATATTTCTTTCCCGGAACTGGTTAATGTAAACTGTAGCTTTAGTGTCAACTTTGTGGTCTGCTACAAGACCATGGCTCCTGTCATAATCACTTGGATATATTTTTTTTGAGTGCACTGTATCATCAAATGAATCGTCCCCTCCTAGAGGCCTCTTAGAGTTGAAGATGTTCAAGCAGGAGAAAAATGAAGATTTTCTCTGTCTGTTATTGCCCATGACTCTAGGTTAGGCTAATGGCACAGCTAAGCTATATAGCTTTGATTCAAGTGAGAAGAAACTGTATTGAATGTGTACACTTGGGTTTCTATGCGGGGAGGCTTGGTGTTTTTATACTAGCTAGGAGAAGGGTACACTTCATTTTGTTATATATGTTGATCCAATGGCAGGTACATTGGGAATCTTGAAAATTCAATAATGCTAGCCTAATTTTGTATGGCTAAGATGAAATGGAGTTTGGTACTGTATGAAAAGGAAACCTAAGGCAGTAGAATTCAAACTCAAGAAGAGCATATTTTCAGTGGTCCATATTACTTTCAAAGTTGAGTTGGGGGGTTTTTCGTTGTCCCACTAAGTCTTTTCTTCACCTTTGAATGCAAAGACTTTGCTTCACTGCCACTTTCTCTTTTCTAACCCTTTTGGTTGGACCTACCTGATTTCAATTTTTCATTACTTCGTGTTTTTAACTTTTTAAACACATCATTACCTTCATAATTCTTTCTTTTCCAAATTATTATATCAAAAAGTGATTCTTTCTGGATAATATTAGCAATAGAAGTACAAGAAGTTGGTATGATTTTTACAAATTTACAATAAATTATGGATATCTAAGAGTTTTAGCGTTTATTTTACGAAGTGTTTTTAATAAACTAGCAAGATACTACCTATGATATTGACAGTACGAAACATGTTAGTCTTTTATAAAACAACCTAGCTACAAGTTGTATTATATGATTGGATTCGAACTATATCGTATCTCTATTTAATTATATAATTCACTAAGCAATATACTTATGTTTGTGGCGTATTGAAACATGTTTTTATTGATGATGAACCCTCTCCCTCATAACAATTAAGCTAAACATGTGCTTTTCCCCACCCACCATAATTTTAAAGGAACATAGTTTTTTATCCATGGCTGAAAAGAAACAGAAAAAGTATTCGTATCTAAACTAAAGAATTGAGAATGTATACAATCATAAAAGAGGCTTATGTTAGGTTGTGGATATTTGCGTTCATGCACTGGTTGGTAAGGTTTAGGGTTTTTTAATAACAAAAGTTGCCTTCCCTTTTCTTCTTGAGAAGCTTCTCTTCAATCACAATGGTTTTAAATAGTTGCCACTGTTGAAAATTTGAAATACAGCCACTAGAACTTTAGACTTTCAAAAAAATGACTGTCATGCACTCATATCATCAAAGTTTTCAAAATTCTTTTATTGGTGTCAAGCACTGATTGTAGCATTTAAAGGTATTAGAGAATTGTAAACAATCCTAGT
Source organism: Quercus variabilis (assembly GCA_030445155.1). Taxonomy (NCBI): domain Eukaryota; kingdom Viridiplantae; phylum Streptophyta; class Magnoliopsida; order Fagales; family Fagaceae; genus Quercus; species Quercus variabilis. The sequence goes on from CP129447.1 coordinate 822,776, forward strand.
TTCCATCAATTCAGGCATTGCAAGCAAGTTGTCTACCATTAAGTTATCTTTGAAATCCTATTATTTAAGGGCTAGAATATGCATGCCAAACTTGTAATCTTACGCACGGAACCTTAATCCTATTCCTTCTTGCCCTTAACTAGTTTTATAAGTAACTAAGATAATGTATTTAAATTTCTTGCTGTTTTCACAATAATCAATTGAAAAGTTTATAATGTTAATATTCTATGAAACGAATATGGTGTGTGACAATTAGAATTGCAAAGTAGATTATATGATTGAAATGTGGGCCTGCAAATTATGCAGTGATTAGTTCTATACACGCATTGGTTAATTCGTTAATTATGCAATCTCGTCCAATCTCCATAACTTGGTATATATCAAACTCATGAAAGTAGTGATGAATTTGATCCGTTAGTGGTATAAAGTTAGGTCGCATATTTTTTGTTTAATAAAAGCGTTCTAGAACATTAATTGGTGCTTTAGGCATCGTTGATTGTATTTGTGATATCTAGAATTTGAGTAGTAGATAAGCATGCAACTCGATCTCATCATGGAAAAATGATATGCAACAATCAAGCAGACTGTGATCCTATCATAAATAATATGTTTCATATGAGAGATAGACTTGGTGTCTACTTGTCCGTTAAAATTAATTTTTGTTTTCATAAAATTAAAAGAAGGGTAATGCTATTGTTTAATAGAATTTTGTACCCCCAAAAAAAAATTCTCTTTTGAATTTAGGTGGAGAGCACTTTTTCTTATATGAAAAAAGAAAAATGGAAAAGGAAAAAGATAATGTGATTTTGACATCTACACTAGTCAACCAAATGCGGCCTATTTTTTCAAGTTATTGTTCCATATATTGATGAATTTTTGCAAGTTGTGTCTTTTATTTCTCAGTTTTGTTCACGCGACCAAAAGCTAAGATAAATGAGCCCACTCACATGGAAAACATTCACTTTAGATTTGCAAATCTCTCCACTAACGTTACATTTAATTAGAGTGATGCTAAAAATATTATTAATTTATTGAATTTGTATTAATTATCTACTCCCTTGTAGAGATGGACCTAAGGCAAGACCAAGGGAGCCATGGCCGTCCTGATTTTTTTTTTTACAATTTAAATATATTATATATTCATTATATTTTCAAATTTAAATCTAAAATAATTATACTTAGCCCCCTCAAATTTAAAAAAAAAAAAAAAAGTTAAAATAACTCAATAACAAGTTACACGTCATATTCCTATAATTGTGCACTATGAGACCAAGCATGATTGTGTCGTGTGCGTGTTTGTTCTCCACCTTTTGTGGATTTCAAAGAGGGATGCTACGTCTACAACAATTTTACAATATTTTTACAACAAATCACAGGTGGTTAGTTATTATTAGTTCAAATTTGAAACTAATATTAAGATTACTTTTTTGTCCCAACAATAACAACCTGTCACTTAGGATTTGTTGTAAAAATGTTGTAGACATATCATTTCTCGATTTCAAAACATGTTTGTTAATTATTTGCTTTTTATCAATTTTTTCTTTCAAGTGACTTTTGTTCTATGCTCCATTTGGTTACTCAATTGTTCAATCATTTGTATCACTCCCATTAAAAAGTTTGTCAAAATAACTTTCTTAATCTCTCTTTAATCTGCTCTTCGTTTATTAACACTTTTTGATCTTCATCTTTAATTCTTTGGACAACATTCAAGTCTTATGTTTTCATTTCTCATCTTAGCAAGTTTATAAATATTATTTTCTTTCTCCTTCACCCCCAACTTGCTACATAAGTTATCACAAGTTTTACATTGGACTACCTTTGTGTTAGAAATCATGACCCTCTCTCTTGTGTGTGTGTGTGTTGCTTAATACTCTTTATTTTACCACTTACGTCTCCTTAGTTAACCACCCACATCTTTTAAATTATCTGAATAGTCTTTAGAATGATCATGACATATAACACCAAAAAAAAAAAAAAAAACCACTGTCATTAACATAACAGAGAATAAGTGGGTGGGGTGAGTTCATAACAACCATGAGTTTGATTAACAAGTATTAAAGTGCATTGTTTTTTTTTTTAACATAAACTACATTGGTTAAGGTAAAATTTTTCTTTTTAAAAAATTATTTATTGAAATCAATTTTTTTTTTTTTAAAGTCACATAGTATTTAATTATAATGATATTTATTTATTTACTTTTATTACTTCGCAGTATAATGAGAGTCTTTCGATTTTCGATTCTTTTTTAACTGAGTGCATTTGCCCACCCATTAACGTATTCAATAAAACCATTTATGAATGTCCTATTTTCTCTGTAAAGAAAAAGAAAATATTTTCAAGCCCAACACTGATCGAGTCATTACAGCCCAAAATATCTTCTCAGGAAAAAAAAAAAAAAAGTTTAGCTCAAAATATTTCAAAATGGACCCATTAAATAATTGGGCCAGTATGTCCAGCCCAAAGTTGTCTTCATTCTATATATGAAAGACGAAGTAGATCTTCTCGTACCCGAAAAAAAAAAAAAAAAAAAAAACAAAACAAAAAACAGAGCAAGGTCGAGATCGGCAAGCAGAGTCGTTTTGATTTCTGAAAACACTTTTAGGTGAGTTTCTTAATCTATGATTCTTTTCCTGTATGTATGCATAAATATAATCTCTAATCAATTAAAAATCTCAATTAATTGTCACTTTACTAGTCATTCATAGTCTCTGTAGACCTTAATCTAGGGTTTATTTTTTGGGTCAATGATTCACTTTGTCATTCTTATGAATCATGTGTAGATGTATTATTATTGTATTGGGTTTTGGCTTAGTTTCATTGAAATTATATTACTTTTTGGATTGGCTCTTTGTTCCAGATAGTTTTTGGGTTGTTTATGTTGGTAAAGGTGAAGAATTTATAGCATGTTTATGTATATAAGCTCTTTCCCAGTTGGAAATCTGATTTTTGTTCATACCCAGTTCTCAATTTGGCCAAAAACATTGGAAATTTGGTGACTTTGAATTGAATAGATTTGTTTAGTATTCTTTGTGTGTGTGTGTGTTTTTGGTTAGGTGTTTAGGAGCTTAAAAGAGCGTTTTTAAAACCCAAAACTCTGTTTTACAACCACAACTCCTCATAGCTGTTTTTACAAACGCTCATTTGAAACTCAAAACATTGTTTTCCAACAGTTTATACAAACACACCCTAAATCATCTCCTAGATGGGAAATTTGGTTTCCTTGAAAAAACCCATTTTCTGAATAGATTAGAAACTGTTGAAAGTGATTGTAAAGGTCCTATCTTGTTGATATTTTTGGGTGCACTCTGGGAAGATGGTGACTTAGTGAGTATATTTTAAGATTTAAGAAATGTAATTTTTGTTATCCTGACTCTTGAGTGTGAAAAAGAATGTGTATGTAGTGGGCCTAGTAATTCTATATTTTTTTTTTCCCTTCACATTGATCATTCTTCTTTCTGAACTTTGTCATGAAAATCTCTTTTGGAATATTGAACCTTGTTTTTTGCGCTCATCATATTGGCGATTTAAAATTGATTTTAATGCCTGACAGGAAATGAGTGCTCGAGATAAACAGCACCATCAAAAGGAGCAGGTACGCAATCTGTTTATAAAACTGTCAGATTTGTTGCCCAAGAGAAATATTTAATTTTAAGGAATTATTTAAAAATATGTAATTTGTGATGGCAGAATCATTTGTTAAACTATTTTCAAGATTTTTCTTAATTTATGCTAAATCTTGTTTGCAATAAATATTTAATTACTTCTTTGACAAGACTATGAAAATATAAGAATGTTGTGACCACCAATTTTGTTGAGGGTTGTTATCCGCATTTTGTGCTATAGGCTTATCGGGACTCCCTTATTGAAGATTTGGCAGATGATTTTCGTTTGCCAATCAATCATAGGCCTACAGAAAATGTAGATCTGGATAATGTGGAACAAGCTTCATTGGACACGCAGTTGACATCATCTAATATTGGTTTTAGGCTTCTTCAAAAAATGGGATGGAAGGGGAAGGGTCTTGGGAAGGATGAGCAAGGTGTGCTTCCAGTGAAATGCTCTTTAATCACTATAGTTAATTCTTGTAGTATGTAATTTTATTTTATTCCTTAATCATTGATTCTCGAATCTTTTATCCTTTTTCGGCAACTAACATCTCTTTGAATTTCTTGCATGCTTAAATTGAGCCATAAACTCACTCATATTATTATTTTAATCTATGTTGCACATGCTTTTAAGTTTGAATTTTCGACTACTTCCCAGCATTGCTAATTTTTTTTTTTCACTGCCTGATGACTGGTTCACAATTTTACATAATATTTGCTGCCTATAAGCTTAGGAATCAGTGTTTTTTGTTTCTATTTTTCTCCATTTTTTGCAAATATCTAACTCACATACATTCATTAATTAGTATGATTGATAAAATTTGTACATTCCTTCGTTGCAGGAATAATTGAGCCCATAAGATCTGGGATCAGAGATCCAAAATTAGGTGTTGGAAAACAAGAGCAAGATGATTTTTTTACTGCAGAAGAAAATATCCAGCGGAGAAAGCTCGATGTTGAGGTGGAGGAGACTGAAGAACATGCAAAGAAGAGGGAGGTATGCCTTTTAAATTGTAGTTGCCTATAAAGAAACTCGTAGTTGCTCCAAAATGTTCAATTATTAGTTAGTATTGTGGTTGATACTTTACTTCTTCTGAAACCCAAATCAAATAGCAGAAGGCTGCATATAGCATATATGTATGTCTTTTGACGGGAATGGTATATCATAGAGGACCATCAACTTTGGAAGGTCTTGAGAATTTCCTGCAGTTTTTATTACCTGGTGGCTTCTACTGCCTGCTTCGTGCACATTATGAAAATCCAGGTGTTAGCAGAACGTGAGCAGAAAATTCAAATTGAGGTGAAAGAAATACGCAAGGTGTTCTATTGTGATCTATGCAACAAGCAATACAAATTGGCTATGGAATTCGAGGCTCACCTTAGCTCATATGATCACAATCACAGAAAGGTAAGCATTTTACTTTGACCTTTACATTGACTGTTGACTCTTAATTAATTTTGATGTTTATGATAACCTTGTCTAAATTGCTACACCCTTGGATGAGATTTTCAGCGTTTTAAAGAAATGAGAGAAATGCATGGTACAAGCAGTCGGGATGATAGGCAAAAACGAGAACAGCAACGTCAGGAGAGAGAAATGGCTAAGTTTGCTCAGATGTATATATTCCTTCACCCGAGCTATGCCACGCCTTTTTCTTTTTTTTTTTGGGGGTGGGGGGGGGGGGGGGGGTGGTTTATATGTCATTCTAGAGCCTAATTACCTCTCTTCTTTTGTTTTTGGCCAATTAGGGAGAATGCTCGTAAGCAGCAGCAGCTGCAACAGCAACAGGAAGATTCCGGGTCTGCTCCAGTTCCCACTGAAGTGAAAGTTGCTACTGCACTCACAGATCAGGAACCGCGGAAGGTGTTGAAGTTTGGTTTTTCTTCTAAAGGTGGTACCTCCAAGGTGTGCCCAATCTCTCTCTCTCTCTCTCTCCCCCTCCCCTCTCTGATATCCAATCTGATTTTAGGACCTTGGATTTGTAATGCTGTATCCTTTTAGTTTTGGAGTCCTTGATGCCATGGACTTCCCATGCAACTATACATACATGATATTCATGCATGAAGTTATACATACAACTGTAATCAGGTGCCAGATTATTTAATTCTTCAATGTCAGGTTAATGCTGCAATGTCTGAGACACATCTCGTCAGTTGTGTCTCACAGCTTTCCTTTTAGACCAATATTAACTCACTTTAGAGTGTATAATTTGGGGAGGGTATCCACTTGTCAGTTGTCACAATCATGACTTCTACCCAACTTTTATCTATACTATCTATAAGAAGATTTTTTTTTTATTTTAACTGGACTTTTATGTGGTTCAAAAGTACCCTCAAATCTTATATTTAACAAAGAAAAAACTTGAGGACAACATGGTAAAAATATATCTCTAATTCTACTTAAAATGTCTACAAAATAGGACACTCTCCTATTAATCCATATCTTTAAAACAAACTTATCCAAAAAAAAGAAAAAAAAAATGAAACTAGACCAAAAAAAGAAAAAAAAAAGTCTCATTGCATGAGCAAAGTGTGTGTGATGAGGAGGCTAGTTATATGTAATGTGATTTAATGTATGTGTGTTGTGGCGAAGACTCTTTTATTATACATGTGGCATAAGGGAACTGTATCCACTTGTCACAACCATTGTTTTTAATACCCAACCTTTATTATGTAGCTTGTGAGTTGTGACATACCTCTTGCACCTCTTTGGTTCATTCTAGTTCAATGGAAATTGGAGACTTTGTGTTTGTTAACAATGCAAAAATATTTGAAATTTGGTATAGGGAGTAGTAGCAACTCTGGTTAACAAATATTGTCTTCCTACTAATTCATCGGTTTTTATTTTTAACACAGAACTCATTTGGTAGTGCTGCAAAGAAAAAACCAAAAGAAGCTGTTGCATCAGTTTTTGGCAATGATAGCGATGAAGAAAAGTGAAATGTTACCCTTGCAGCTGAGCATCAGCATTGTACTTTATGTATTGCTAGCACTGCCTTCTGTTTAATGTTTATGTAGTTTATGATGTGATTCATGCCCACAGTTTTTTGCACTTGTATGGTTAGGGGTCAAATAAAACGTATTTTTTAGGTTGGAATTTTAAGAGCATTGATAAGTGCAAATGATTTATTCGGAAAATTTCTAAGTTGAATGTAGGACTTTACATTTTTTGAAGAGGGGTATATTCTATTATGCACAACTTGCGCATGAAAATCAGGACTGCAACCACACGACAAGGGTGGCTCCCTCAGTTGTATAGGTGCCATAATATGTTAGAATTTTCATTTTTGGCAATAACTGGCGATCCCAACTTTAGTTCAATATTACAGGGGAGAAGTTGTAGGCGAAGTGATTGGGGTTGGGATAAAATGTACCTGCAAAATCTTGTCACTTTTGAGTTGGGAGTATGAGAGAAGCAATTTTAGGCTGTGAATAGGGTTCGAATGTCATTCTAGAACATGAATTAGCCTCAATTTTGAAGCTGCAATGTATCTTTCCAATTGCTTATTGGTTGGACATTGGAAAATAACAGTTTGGTCCCCTAGGTTAGATAACCAGAAAGCTCAGCACAGTAGAGCATTTCTGTATGTGTTTGGAAGCTTAGGAAATTACCCAACTGCCCCTTGGGATATTCTGAAAGTTTAGGGGAATATTGGTAGAAAATTAGAGGCAATAGATTCAAAGACCATGTTAAGTCTTATGAGGCATATGCTCATGCCATCCCTTTTGTTTCTTTCTCTGAAGTATATGCTGTGGCTCTTCCCATTGCAGCGCTTAGAATGAAGCTTTGTGTGAGTCCCATAAACATGCATTGCTGATAATGGTGACAAAATTATTCGTGTATAAGTATTCCCAGCCACATATCCGAGGATGTTACTCTTGGGGAACCCTTCTGCGTCGCTGTCCCACCTTTGATGTTTGTATATTAGGTTCTCGATAATGGTGACATTCAAGGGTTTAAAATGACATGGATCCAATTACAATGATATTTAAGTTCAGCAGTAATACAGTGATCTCTTTTCTTTCTTTTTCTTTTTTTGGGGGTGGAGGGTGATAAATCATATAGTAATCCTTCATGAGTGAAAAATAAAGTGGGAAAATCAATGCAAGTTCCAAAAAATTACAGTATGCAAGGTAATGGCTTTGGCTGTCTCGGACGTCTTAACAACGTTGAAGAACCTTAATACTTTTTGAATTAGAGGGAGCTGCAGAACTTGCAGCCATTTTATTGTATATTTTGAACTTTACATTATTATGGCAAGAGTATTACATCTCAGGACCTTGTATAGCCTCATTTCTAGTTTGAATTTGAAAAAAACTAATGTACATAAATTTCCCCCTTCAAATCTAATTCTCTCCTAGACTTTAAATGCTGCTGAGGATGAAATATATACCGCCCATTTCTTACCTTCAGCGTGTACAAATTATAGGATAAGCTGTATTTCCTTGCAATGTGTATAAATAAGGCACTAGACACGCCCATGATTATTGTCTGTTAACCATCATGAAGTTATGTAGAATACATCGCTTAACCACAAACAACAATACCTATAAGTTTCTTATAAATACGATCACAACATATAAATAACCAGACAGGAGGGTCACTAAGCAGCTTCAGCAAAACCCAGTTGGAGATCACCAAAATCAAACACAGTGTGGTACACCCCCATAAACACATCTCCAAGAATCCTGCAAGCATGTAATTTCAGCATGAGACATGAAACTTAAGGAAAATGCACATAAGCGTGAATTTTTGAAATGCAATGTTACTCTGCATATGTTATCTATGAAAAAGGCTAAAAAAAGATACCACAGAGGACCGCGTGGAGCAGGGACATCTAGAGCCATAAATCCACTGATGCAGATGGTAGAAAGGCCTTCTCCAGTTCTCAGAATATACTGAAAATAGGCCAAGTGGTTACAGAACATGAAGAACTATTAGTACTCCAAAATAATGAAAATAAATACATGCAAAATGATATTGGTCTGTACTTATGTTTCTTTAAGTTGTTGGTTTAACTACCTAATGCAAACAAGTTATTCTTAATTCTGCAGGTACTGAATTTTCATCCAAATTATCATGTCCTTGCACTTTATTTTGCACTGGTAAGCAAATTTTATAAGAGTATTATCAAGGCCTTCTCCAACAACAATACATACGTACATACATACATACATATATATATATATAACAAATTTAATAAAAAGATTTAAATTATATAATTATAATATTGTTATATATAAATAGAGAATATATTATTAAAATGAATATTTTTTAAAAATACCATAATCGATTGACTAATTTGAACATATTCAAGAATATTTTTTTTTAAAATATGTACATCTCCATTCTATGGAACACATGTAACATGTCACATTTAGTTAAATTATTATATAAGTTTAAAATTGAAGCATTTTTTTTTCATTTCCAAATATAAGTTTAATGTCTATATTATTGAAGCTTGAATTTTAATGTAATCTTGTGAATATTTATCATTTATATTGCTTTTTTGTGGCTTATATCTCTAATTTTTAATGTCTATTTTGTTTGCATTTTTGAGCCCAAAACTAAACAGTATGACCCAAATAAAATAAAATTTCATATTTTTCAACCCAAAAATTAAGAAAAACAGTGAATTTTTGAGCTAAAAAAATAAATCAATTTAAGGTATTGATGGACCGAAAAGAACCAAATCGAACCAAATAGACTAAACTGGAGTAAAATGGACCGAAATGGACCGAAATAGACCCAACTGGACCGAAATGCTAAGCAAATGTAGCTTAATAGGAGTATAGCAACAATAAATGTTACGCTTTAACTTTTAGATATTTTACAGATATAGATGACTTGCTACTATTGATGTTGCCATTCTATTCTAGATTCCCATGTGTTCCATTCTATGGAACACATGTAACATGTCACATTTAGTTAAATTATTATATAAGTTTAAAATTGAAGCATTTTTTTTTCATTTCCAAATATAAGTTTAATGTATATATTATTGAAGCTTTAATTTTAATGTAATCTTGTGAATATTTATCATTTATATTGCTTTTTTGTGGCTTATATCTCTAATTTTTAATGTCTATTTTGTTTGCATTTTTGAGCCCAAAACTAAACAGTTTGACCCAAATAAAATAAAATTTCATATTTTTCAACCCAAAAATTAAGAAAAACGTGAATTTTTGAGCTAAAAAAATAAATCAATTTAAGGTATTGATGGACCGAAAAGAACCAAATCGAACCAAATAGACTAAATTGGAGTAAAATGGACCGAAGTGGACCGAAATAGACCCAACTGGACCGAAATGCTAAGCAAATGTAGCTTAATAGGAGTATAGCAACAATAAATGTTACGCTTTAACTTTTAGATATTTTACAGATATAGATGACTTGCTGCTATTGATGTTGCCATTCTATTCTAGATTCCCATGTGAAAAGGCAAAACTTTATATTAGTAGGATGAGAGTGTTGAAAGCAGCTTTGGCCTTCTAACTTTATTAAGATTGAAAAGGTCCTAAATTACACCAGAACTTTTGCATTAATGTTAATAACCTCAGTTTAGTCTCTCTAACTTGACTTCTCTGATACTACAAACATATTATGGATATTGATGCAAACGATTCCATTGCATAGCAATTATAGACAGACTATATTAGTAAATGTTTCTGAAGCTTATGTTTCCCCCCAAAAATGTACTGTAATCTTGTGCAAAACAAGGAAGCAACCGAACTCTACCAATGAATTTAACAAACACATAACAACTATATATCATGAACTTGTAGAACCATTTCCCATATCAAAATCTAACCTGTTCTGGAGTGAGGGTGAAAGGTTTTTCTCCAATGGTGAATGTAATGTCTGGCATGTTTGAAATCTTCTCACATTCTATTACTGCTTCTGCTGATGGACTTGGCAAGCTATCACACAGCTGTTAAAGATCAAAACCAACACTTAATGCTACTGAGAAAATTATAGCCAATTTGAACTTGTAAATGGTGGGCGTGAATATAGTATGTCACCTCATTGACATATTGAAGTACTTTGTCCTTTGTTCCCTTTTGTCTTAGCTGTGTCTGGATCCATATAACAGTCATTTCACAAGCAGTGCACAAAAGATCGTCCCTAGGCATTGATCCATTCATGTTTTCCCTTTCAACCACACTTTGTATTACAGAGCTGCATAAAATTGGGTTTGAAAGTCAGTTTGATATACATTTGCAGGAAGCTCAAATTTTTGTGTTGTGCTTAACCTTCTGAAAGTAAATTCTTATCCTAGTTATCTCATGATACCAATTTCCATGCATTGTGTACGAATGGTACATCCTACTTGAAATTGCCTTACTATGAATCATTTCCTAAGGATGTAGACAGCTGATATGAAGTTTGTAAAATCAACCATTGAGAATGAATAAACATGAAGCAATAAAACTCACTCACCGAGCCCTATTAAACAGACATAAACCAATCTGGTAACATACTTTGTTAGGTGTCACCTGCAAATTATGAAGATAGTATGTTGAGATAAAAATAAAAAAATAAAAAAATAAAAAGTATATTTGTACATAGAGAGTAAGACAACAAGTAGATTGAAAATATAAAAACAACCCACCCCAGATATTAAGAGATCCCAAATTAAGTCTCCGTACTGAGTTACAACTTGTTTACATTCTGCATTCACAAACCCTTCAGCTCCAATGGCATGGTTTATTTCAGCGATAACAGGCTGGAAATCATGGTCAGTAAGTAAGAATTTGATCCCAAAAGAAAAGAAAATGACGGAAAAAGATGAGAAATCAATCCTGAAGGTCCTAACAAAAATAATCTGATTTTCCAATAGATGGAAGCACATACAGTTGGACCAACGAGTAAGGACGTTCCTGAATCCACAATAGCAGCACAACCACCCTCGCAGATACCTGACAGAAATAGTAATAAATTTTCAAAATTAGTTTTTGAAGAACTTTAAGACTGTAATAAGGGATGTACACTACAAAAGCAGAGGTCATGAACAAGTACTGGTTTTTTTACATAAAGAGCTAATCTAAGTGTAGCAGATAGATGGTTATTGGAAATTTATATATTCAGTTGTTTCTATTTTCTACACCTTATGACATCTCCTCAAGTACATCTGAATATAAGATTTGTCAGTGCTCAAAAAACAATAAAATGGACTGCTGCTATGATTAAATTTCTATGAAATCACCTGTTGAATGGTTCCCAATGAGAAAATCTCCCATGTCAAACTGAAGCAAAGAACAGAAAATTTAAAAATCAACTCATCATTTCCAGGGAAGCAAGCACAAGGAAAAGGGACAACTTTTCCAAACATTTTATTTTTATTTACTTACCTGCCAGTAGCCCTTTTTAGTGACTGGAACGTAAGTATGCTTTCCTTTATAGTGCTTTGGATCAACACCACCGAAAACAATTTCACCTCCCTCTTTTGCATTTGGATCTCGGTTAAACCAGAAGGAGAAAACATCATCATCTACCAGATTTTGCCGCAACATATTGTACCTGTGTTCTTATAATAAATCAGGCTAACCAAGGCACCAAGGATTTTGAAGGGAAAAAAATGTAGTGGTCTTAATTCTGAGGAGAAAAAACTTAAATACAATATTTCATATCTAACTAAACAGAAATTTACCACACTGGCACAGCATCCCCAACTGAAATCTCTTGAAACCCAAGCCCAAGTATTCCATCAAACTTTGCTAACAAAAATGCGAGACTGCCCTCTCGTGTAGCCTCAATGAAAATCTGAATAAGAAAGGAAAAGAATAAAAAAGATTACTTGTTCACCTTTACTGAATCATTAAGAAAAACCAGTTTCAAGAAAGACTTTTAAGGGGAAAAAAAACCCACTTGATTCTTGATAGCAAGATCCCCAACTTCAACACTGTCTTGACTGAAGAAACCAGAAATTGATCCAGATCCATAATTTATTTCACAAGATTTTCCTGAATTACAATTTAATATGTATAACTTCAATTTTCTATTAGAAACACCTTTATTACTTCTAAATAGTTTGTCTATATACAGTCATGGAAAAAAAAACTATTAACAACATTAAACTGCTAGTTGCTAACTTTACCAATCTTGCTATATGAAGTGGACTTGGTTGACTTGTACTTAGAATGGATATAGCAAGCAATCTGCAAATTAGTGAGTCAATAAATACTTGTATTAGGTGATAATGTAAGGTCACAAAATAAAATCAAGAAAAACTTACAGAAAAAAAGCATTTTGACGATGGAACCCATAGATTGGAACTTCCTGTATCAAATATGACAGTGAAATTCTGTGGGGGTGTGCCAACTCCAATCTGCCCATAGTATTGAGCATCCAAATAGTTCTTAAGAGGTACTGTCACTTCATCTGAACTACCCAAATAGTTGTATATGCCCTTCACACCCTCTCCTGACATTTTTCTTGCCATTTTGGCAGCAGTGATACTTTGAAGATCCAGGGGTCGCTTCTTCAAATTAATCCTCACAAGGCCATTTGAAGAAGCAGGAAGAAGTAAGCATGTTAAAGCCCATAAACAGAATGCCAGAAGGAGATACTTATGCCCCATGTTTCCTGAAAACAGTGTCAATAAGGCAACAAAAAGTAAGCAGAAAAGCCTTTTCACATGCATAAATCTACAGAAGGCAAGCAATAATGGAACACGAAGAGGAAGAAGAAGAAGAATGTGCCATTCTGGTGCTAATATAACATCAGAAAGAGCCATTTAAGGACACTTTTCGGAATCCTTAAAATTACATTTAGAGAAAGTAAGCAAGCATAAAAATGGAAATAATTACAACAAAGAATCAGATGCTTTCTAGAAGAAAAAAATCTTTGATCTTATCACTAGAAGGCATAATAGAAGAACAAAATATGATTAAGAGAGTATGTGAATTTGCTTAGATGGTAAAGTTATGAGTGTTGATATCACAAAAACCATGTCAAAAAACAAGGCTGTACCAAAAACATCAATACTAAATAATTAAGGCAATCATATCTTCAAGGGGACAATAGAACATGGATAGACATTAATCTAAGAAGGAAATCAATAAGATGCAGCACTTGTCTAAATTGAAGAAATTACAGAAAACTATAAGCAACCCTCAAAATATAGGATCATAACTTGTAGACATGCAGATCATAATAAGAGGATCGAAAACCTGTATTCCAACTCACCGACTACTTTTGATGATAAAAGATTGTCAAAGAAACCAATTGAAAAAAAAAAAAAAAAACATAATTAAGATTTAAGTTTACTCTGGAATACAAGTAACTTTTAAGCCACAATAGTAGGAGGCTATGAGCCGTGACAGTGATTAAGGCCTATCAGAATTCAAGAACAGTTTCCAGGTGATTTGCTTCTATCTTAGGATTTACTTTTATACCATGCACATAAAACTCATACCAGCAGATGAGAAATACACAGAAGGAAGATTATAAAATCTTTTCAGAAGGCACTTCTGATAGATCACAAATTCACACACAAATCAACCAACCCCATATCTAGATTGGGTGGAGTTAAGAAAAAAATAATAATAAATAAAACCAATAATCATAGCATATTAATCTGATTAGAAGGATAACCTGGGTACTAGAGAAGTCAAAGTTTAACCAAAGACGAGCTAGCAAAGTTCTTTCACAAGTGAGAAAAGAAAAATGGAAAATTTTAAAACCGAAAGAGAAACTACTTGCTTAAGATATGGATTAGAGCATCATAGCATAGCACCCTAAAAAAAAAAAAAGATTTATGATGATATAAAAAGATCACTAATATTAATGATCAACATATTGTAATGACCATTGTATTGTGCTACACGTGATGATGAATAGTGATTACAGATAGTATAAGTCAAACCTTGCTAAGGTTCAAGTTACGAAGGTGCTGGAGAGTATAAGTCTAGCCTACATATCCACATAAATAGGAGAGAAGGAAGATATCTCTAGATTCATTTTTGTCCTCAACCATATAAATTATCTTTATGGCAAACACAAGCCACGTGCCTACCTCTCAAAGGCTTTTCTTCCTCGTTAGTAACTTGCCCAATCATGTATTTTATGCATGGCATGAAAACACTAAGTTATAGTGCTTACTTTGTCTGAAAACTTTAGGATGGGTGATTGGTTAGTGTTTTCAAATAATTATTTTCAGTCTTTAAATAACATTTTATGTATTTTAATGCATTTTTTTACTTATATGTGCTTTTACAAATATTTTCAAATAATAATTTTTAATTTTTAAACACATGTACCAAACAGGCTCTTAATATTAGTTTTTTTTTTTTTTTTGGGAGTGGGGGGGGGGGGGGGGGGGTTGCAGAACTTTTTTCCAAAATGGGGTGGAAAAAAATTACCCACCTTTAGTAGCAATGTACGTAACCATTCATGTGTGTTTTTAATCTAATGATCTATTTAATAGTTATTTGATTTATTTAAATTACATAATGAATCATATGATTTAAAATTCATGTAAAGAACGTCGCCGTAATGTTAATTTTTGTTGTTATTGTTAGATTAAAATATGTGTAGATGGTAATTGAATATATAACCTACAAAGGCCCTAATCTACATAGAAAATTTCTCTTGCAAGTCACCTATTAACAATCCAATGAGTAAAGATCACATAGAAAATTGGTAGGACCAACATTTGAAAAAAAAAAAAAGTATAATATGAAATTATATTGAGATTCACTCATTGGATTGTTACATGGGTGACTTGATATACCTGTTATAAAAGATATTTTTTCATATCTGCTTAAGGTGAAAAAAATTTACAATTTGTTTTCACTTCATGATCATTACCCCTTTCTTTATTTTGGTGGAAGAAAGCTAGTAGCAAGACAATAAAAGTACTGGTGACCCTGTTCATCTAATTTGGGTTTGGTGTGGTCAGGCACTAGCTTCTTTAATCTTGACAACCGAAAGTACCTAGAAGTTTCCGCAAGAGTGTACCAAGGCTTGGACAAGTGAAGAGCGGGATGGCATTGTTCCCATACTAGCTATGAAATTGAAAGCAGAGTTCTTTGAGAAAAGCTTCTGGTGCATGATTGTACAATTGTACTCTAGCTAGGAAAGTTGCACATAATATTTTTTTCCCCTTCTTTGAGGTATAACACAGTTTTCTTGTGGTAGCATAAGAAAATGACATCCAATGGTTGATTTTTTTTTTTTTTTTTTTTTTTTTGAAGAATTAAGCGTGGATGGCAGGCAATCATTTTCATTTGCATTGTTTCTTTGGAAAATGGCAGAAAAGGACAATTAGAATGACGTACGTACACAGGACAGGAAGCTATTTGATTGTTTTCATGCCAATTTGGAAGCATACATGATGGACTCGTGGAAGCAACCTAGTCCATGAGTTCCAAGTAACTACCAAACCTTACTCTTATGTCAAAAACCTTACTCTTAGTTACTGCTCTTCCTAACACTTTGTCACGCATGTAGGTCAGACATATTTAGGAGAACAAACAAAACAGAGGAAAAATAAAATTGCAGCCTATGTATGTTATATATTCAATTACACTGCTTCATAATCAGTTTGCCTCTACAATGAGCAAGTTGTAACTTGTATCCACTCATCTTAGTAAAGGTATTGAGCTATTGGAACTTTTTTTTTTTTTTTTTTAATTCAATAGTTACAATAGATGAGAAAGATTTGAACTCTATATATTTTCGTTTTAAACACTAATAGGTGTTAATTGAGTTACAAAACTCTCTTGGCCAAATAATACGATTTAAAAAAAAAATTTATGGAAAGCTAATATGTATTTAATTCCACAATAAGGTTATATGTTATGATCTTAATGTCCCATATGGATTAAGTACAAACTTAACCATGTGTTTATAAGCTCTTGGACACCTTCATCTTGCAAGTTGGTTTTCAAGCGTGACTTCTACCTATGAGGTTTTCACTACTATGTTAGTCTACCTTATAACTATATTTAAGATTATACAAAAATACAATTTCACTTCTTTTTTTTTTTTTTTTTTGGGTAAATAGCTACAGTTTTAACAAATCCCTTTGGAGTACTATCTATGCAAATATGGTAAACAAGTATTTACTCTTTTAATATCATAATAACAAATGATATTAGATCAACTTGATCACACCGTGACTAGCAATTCCTAATTTAATCCGTAAGAAAATAGATGAGTTCTATTCGTATCAACTTGAATCATGAATGTCTCTATTTGAAACATATAAGTGACAGTTGAGGTAAAAAACTTTTGGCATACTTTAAGATTCTCATAATATAAATAACACAAATTCTTGGTTGTAGTGATTAATGTACCACAAATAGTATTATCTGTTGCAAGTACAATTAAATTCAATATAGCTATGTGTTTGAATTTAATTGGCAAACCTAATATACAACTACAGCATCTACAAATTACTTATGAAAAAATAATTCTTTTGCAAAATTTTATTATTATAAATTTCAAATATTTAATGAATTTCTCACATCTTTCAACCAGTTGTCCTAAAAAAAAAAAAAACACCCTAAGTTATCAAGCACCAAAATATGAATTACAGGCCCATTGGCATACAGACCCAAACTCTTGAAAACAGAAGTTCATTATAGGTAACTGGCCCATAATCGTGTCTACATTGGATAGTACATGTATTTGATCCAACATCAAAATTCGAACCTGTCCCATTTGGCATTTATTTGGTTATCTAGACTATTTGAAAAAACGTTAACTTATTTTTTCTCATAAAGTGGATTACATTGCACTGTTAAGCAGGTCTTAGAGCACTACTATCAGGTATGTCAAATACTAAATATTTGGCATTTGACATACCAAACATCACTATTCAAGTCTTATGAGGTGTTCTAAATGTGTTAAAATTTTGCAACATGCTACAGTATTGTCTCAAATATGAGACTGTACGAACATCAATACCAAAAATATTTTGGTTTATTTAATTACTTTTCTCTCTTGTCCCATTAGATATCTCTCTCTTCGTCTGCAACACATCTCTCTCTCTCTCTCTCTCTCTCTCTCTCTCTCTCTCTCTCTCTATGTCTGGTTCTCTCATTGTCAATCTCACCATGCAACGCCACTGACCACCACACCACGCCACGCCGATCTTATCACACCGTTGACCACCACCACATCACGCTGGTTTGTTTGACCATCACATCACGCTACGCCGATCTCTATTTGGTTCAAAGATACAGGTTTGTGCTAGTGGATGTGAGTTTGTGCCAGTGGTGGGTTTGGGGTGTGAGTTTGTTTTGATTTGGTAGATTTGGTGCATGGATTTGTGAATGTGGTGGGTTGTTGTGGATTTTTTTTCTTTGGTTTTTATTTTTTTATTTTTTTATTTTTTTAAGGTGGCGTTGGTGGTTGTGGGTTTGTGCCGGTAATGGCTGTTGGTGTTGCTGTGACAGTGGTTGTTGGTGGCCATTGTTGTTGTTGATGATGATAGGGAGGAGTTAATATATTATTTTAATGTGTAGTAAATATTATTTTAATGTATAGAATTGAAGGATAAAATATATGATAAATGCAATATTGTAAAATGATGTGGTAAAATAATAAAATATGCTTTTAGTGTGTCAAAATGACATTTAAAAAAATAAAAATAAAAAAGCTGATAAGAATGCTCTTATTGTTTCAAAAATAAGCTTTTAGCAGTTTTATTTTATTCTATTTTTTTATTTTTCATAAAAGTGATGTCAAAACTTTCCTAAATAAATTGTTATCCAATGCCTTTAAAGCATTTGTAAGTATGACCATTTTTTTATATACTTTCAGTAAAACAAATTCAGTTTTAGAAAAATAAACTAGTCTTAAATTGACCTATAGTCCTCTATACTAAGAAGTGAGAAAGCAAAATAATAACTCACACTAGTCTTTCTAAAATTTTCAATATATTTTAGTATAAAAATTTACCTTTTTTTTATTATTTATTTTACTCAATCATACTTGATAAATCCCTACGTTAGATTGTTTTTTATTTTATTTTACACCTACACTTTTAATAAATCTCTGTATCAGAACACACTCTCTTTTATTTAAATAATATTTGTATTTCTTTTATTATTATCAATATATCACTATATGAAACCGAAAACTCTTCACTCTCCATAATTTTCTAAGTCAGTATTTTTTTTTTTAATTTTTAAATCTGATTTATTTCTTTTTATTAAATATATATAATCAGTTTTCTCTGCACAACCCAGACCACCGTCGGTCCTCCTCTCTCTTCTTAGAAACCATCTGGTCTAAACTTGCTCAAGTAGCAGATATAGTACCAGTCCGATTTGTGTGAGCCCTGAAGCAAGATTTGGAAGAGGAGGATCAGGTTTATTTGGGCAACTCGGACTGAGACTCAGGTAAGAATCTCTGTTTAATTGTTTATACACTGGATATGAGTTTTAGAACAGTTTATTTTTTTTCAATGTGTAAGTAATGTAATTGTCAAAACGTATCCTTATGATTACATGTACAAAAATACATGATTTTGAAGGAATTGGAAATGGCAATTTTTTTTTTTTTTTTTTGGATTTTGGAACTGTAACTATTGTGTTGTTTTTTTCCACTATACTCTTGATTACAGTCAGTTATTGTTAAAATTCTAATTTGACTATGTTTTGGAGGTATTATGGTATTCTATTATTGTTGAAATTCTAGGTAGTTCTTTGATCACGTTATATGCAGGGAATGGTTGCAACAATAATGCATGATATGTGTTTGATAAAATGTCTCAAAAAAATTGTATTTTGCCATTAATGTGGAAAGCTGACGTTTTATACAAGTACTAAGAGTAATCCAGTAAAAGCGACACTTTTCTTATGTTGTGTGTCACCATTGGATAGACACACAATGCTGAATTTTTTGCTAAAATAAAAAATAAAAATCTGCCAGCAAGTGTGAGAGAGAGACAAAGACAAGAGACAGGATACAGAGGATGTATGGTTGTTTTAAGGGGAATCTTATGGTGGGTTTTATTTGAAATTGTGATTTACAAATGGGTTTATTTGATTTTGATTGACCCTTTTTCTATTTGCTCCTGAGAACATGTTGGAAAACCAACATCAAAAGAGAAATAATTAGAATAGTTGATATCTTTAATTCTTTTTTGTTCATGGTTATAAAACTTACTGCTGTATTTCAACTTTTTTTTTTTCAAGGAAAAAAATCTTAATGCTTTTTTTTTTTTTTTTGGTTTTGGTTTTGGTTTTGGTTTTGGTTTTGTAGAGTTGCTAGGAACACAACCCAGCAGGTGAGAGAATCAGTGGTTGTATTTACTTTAACTGTGAAACTTATATAATTATCTGTGTTATAGTGTTGGTGTTTGTATTGATCCCCCTCTTTTTGTTGTGTTTTATTTGTGTGTGTGATTTAGATTGGTAGTAGATTGAGCTTGAGAAGAAACTATGGGGTCAAAGATAATAAATTTGGGGTGGATGCCTAGGCTCTTATGCTCAAGGGTGTGAAGGAAGCTTACTTATGTTATCAAGGTCACCTTACTTCATAGCTACTTAACCACAAAATTTCTTAATAAATATTTACACTCTTGCTATCTATATATACATCTCATATCTTAAAAATCTTTCATTTATAATAAATATATTTCCTTGGTGGATCTTTATATATAAATATATTTAGTACCAGTTAAACACATTTCATAATATATTTAGTTTTCTTTGCCTTATAAGAAATATTAAATTATTTATATATGTCATTAGATATCTATTTTTTAAAAGAAAAAAAGCATATAAAGTTATAAGGAATTTTACCCAAAAAAAAAAAAAATCTGTATAATTTTAGGATTTTGTCTCTTACCCTGTTCTCTTTGTAAAGCACTTTGGTTTACTATTTTTTTAAAATTATATTTTCTTTTAATTCAAGGTATTGTTTTGTCTTTAGCTTTTTCCAGTTCAAAAGTATTAGTTCTATCAAGTTGCAATGTACTACACATGATAATTAAGATGTGAGAAAGTTTCAAGTTATCTACTTAGATAAAGATTCAAATATGTGATTCTCTTTTGAAAATTATTTTATTTTTTTTAATTATTTGTTTTATGTTTTTTTACAAGGTGAACATGTACCATCAACTTATTTTCAAAATGAAATACCAGCTTTCTAATTATTTGTTCATGAGAGTAAATTACAAACACAGATGTTCTAACTTTGTATTAGTTTGAACTACATTACATGTTTGAGTGTTTCAGCTATATAATATTTCTTACTTGTAATTTATGGACGCTATTATACCATGAAAAAAAAAATTATGGACACTAAATCATTCTATAAACTTGAACTCGCATGTTCATAGCAAAACTACTCAAATAAGAGATAATTTATAAATCCGTGCATCGCATGGGTTAGCAAATAGTTTTATTAATAACTCATGTATTTGTCTCTCTTCTCAACACACTCTCGCACTCTGTTTGTAGTTGTACTCCACGTCTCTCCTCCCTCCTCAACTCTTTGCTGCCTCTCCAGTCTCCTCCCTAACTCTCTACCTCTCTCATATCCCAAACCCAGACACTCACACACGGAGGCAAGGTGATATCGGCAGCAGCAACATCGGCTCAACAACAGAGCTCGTCGGCTTGAGGCCATCTATAATCTATAGAATCAATCAAAGCTCAACAAGGTATAACTTTTCTCTCAGTATTAGCTTGTTTCTACCTGGGTGGTTCTTACATTTTCTTCATTGCTTAAAATTATTTGAAATTTATAGTTGAAATGATGCTCTATGGCCATTTTAGAGCTTGCCTTCTAAATGTTTGACATAAAGCCTCATTGAGCTATGATTTAAAAGCACAGAATATGTTTTTACCCAAAACTAATATAAACAATTGTTTCTTTCCAGTGGTTCGTATTATTAAACCATGCTTGTAGACATGAGATATAAGGGGGTTTTCCAAATGTTTGATGTTTATGTGTGTATGAATAAGTAGAGGAATCAATAACAAGAAACATTTTGGAGTAGGTTATTTTATATGTAATTGAGTATAAGATGGCCCTTTAGTTGTACTCTCATCTGGGTTTGTGTCAGTTTTCTGTTTCCCTGGTGAAAGATTTCAAAATTTGAAGTTTGGGCATGTTTGTTGTTGTGTGATTAAAGGCTTTGGATTGCATCAGGGAAGTGCTAGATGGCATTGAGGCGGTTCCTTGGGTTTTCTGATGGTGAGTTGATGAGGTCGGATTCAAAACCTTGTTCTAGACTAATGAGACAGACGGCTGGAATTTTTACCGTTGGAGGAGGATTAGGATTTTGGATTCTTTGTAGATTGCACTATGGTATGTCTTATGTTTTCCATTTGCTTTTGTTATTTATGTTTTGTTTGTCTCTGGTAAATGACTAATTAGTATGATCCTTAATCTTTACCTTGGAGGAAGATGTGAGTGGTATTATATTTGTTGTATTTTATGCTAATATTGCTCTTTCTCAAATTTTGACGTCTTCTCTAAGTTTGATATTTTGAAAAGTGATTGGTCTTTAATCGGCAATCTACATGCTAAAGTTTGGCATTGATTCTCTATCCTTTCCAGGGAAATATGACCATTAGGACCCAGCTATTTATTTTCATTGTCACAAGTACTTGTTTATACTTTATAAAATTCAAAGGCTGTTTGATGCTGAATACTTCATGGTATAAGAAATATAAAATTATGTGAATGTGTTATCTTGTTTATGGGGATGTTTCTAACTAAACAGTCCTTTAGTTAGAAATTTTTTTTTTTTTACCTATCAAAAAAAAAAAGTTTCTAACTAAAGGACTGTTTATGATTGCGTCATAAGGCAGTGAATCTGAACTACTGTTTTTATTTCTTGCCATCTAACATGATTGGTCTAGTAATAACTACAATAAATTTCAAGATCAAATGCAGGCACTTGAAAGGGAACTTATGCTTTCAGTTCTTCCATCTCCCACTCGTGACTGTATTTTACTTATTTACTATATCTGTGGTAACAAGAAATACGATTCCTCTGCTCATGCAGGTCCAAGAATTACGGTGCCTAGGAGCCTTCGGTGGGCAGCTTGTGGAGCAGTATCTGTTAGCTCTACGACTGCTTTACTGGTTCGCTTATTTAGTCCTGAATGTGAACCGCAGAACATAGCTGCTTATGACAAGGGAAGTTAGTTTTAAGTGCTAGAGTTTGGTTTGGTTTTTGTTTCTCTGTCTGTAGTTTTGAAGTTTGTCTTGGATCTATTTTCTCATCAATAATGCAAGACCAATGTTATTACTCATTCCTAACATGGACTACCATGATATAAACTTGTGGCATGCTAACTCACTGTCATCTACATGATGAACAGGAATCTGAAATGTTGCTCTCGCAAGAGAAAGTTGTTGTCTTTAATTTATTGTAAGCATACAATTTCTTTATGCATATTCTTTGTTGGCTACCATCACTAAAAATTAATAGAACAAAGTTTTCCTCCAAATTGAGTTGGATGAATCTCTTCCAACACACTATGTGGTGGTTCATAAGACTATCTAAGTTCATTATATCATTTAAATAAGTCACTTGCCTAATTAAATCATGTGACTAAAAAGTACAGGTAGATAGTCATTTGAATCACCATGTAAGTCTTCAATAAAATCAAACTAGTAATTTTTTATATACTTGAATTTCTAACAAAAGGTTCGTTAGAAGTTTGAACCGCCGTGTAATTTGTTTTCCTTGTGGGTGGCGATATTTGTTCCTTTCTAGCTAGAAACCTTACCCTTTATGCGATTTATTCTTTTGCAATGGGCTTAACGGATGAAATGGGCTTTGGAACACAAGTTCGGCATGCTAAAATTTTAGAACTTGCTGTAGCCCAATGGACTAAGAATATTGCTTCCTTGTCTATATGAAACTCTGAATCCCAATTCTTGCCCAATCTAAGACCTAGAAATTTTTCTTTAAAAAAAAAAAAAAACAAACAAACAAAAATCCATTTGAGCTATAATCAGTGCCCTCAACGTCACCATCCAAAATTCCAATCATGAATTGATAACTATGGCCAAGGAGCAACCTAGACGCAACCTATTACCTGTCCACATTATCATGTGGATCTTCACAAATGCCAAATGATATTTGCCAAAGGCAAATGTGACGAGTACAATGAGAAAAAATAGATTAGCTTTATGTCATTGTAATGTCAGCTGCATAATGCAAGCCAAAATTGAAGCCGATGAGGTCAACATCAAAAAAGCCCCAACAAAAAGAAACACACACAGTCCATTATTAAGTTTCAACTTAAAATAATGGATTTGGTTGCCTTGTATTAAGTTTGATTAGGCTGCCACACATTTTCTAACCTCTTCCTTGAAACCAAAGGTAAATATTGATTAGGCTGAATAGAGGCTTATTAGTGGAGTAAAGTGTAAAACTTCTTTTAAGTACATTTAAAAAGAAAAAAAAAAATGTCATCATGAGAATATGAATTCTTGTATTATGAAATGAACATCATCCTGTGTTATTATGAAGGATGATTTGAGTGTCAAACACAATCCATCACAATTTATTTTTATTATCATAACATATTCCCCACAATACACGTATACAGTTGACCCCTAATTAGAAGCCGGTCAAACCATTATAGTCGTGCATATCCCATTAGATTTAGATTCATTTTGTTTATTGTTCTCAAGCCACTAAACAAAGCATGAAAAAACACAGTGCATCCCTATGATTCATCTCTACAAAAGTCAAGTTTAGCTTTCATTAATTTTGTTAATAAACTTTCTTGGAGTAACAATACAAAACGTCACCAATTCATTATGTACATAAACAAAATGACAAAACTTAGGTACATGATCTTAGGTACAGTTTTTTAGGTTCATCTCTTAAGATTCTAACATGTAGATACTTAACTAAAAAATAAAGTTTCATTCCATGAGAAAAAATTCATATGACAGAATCTTAAGAGGGGAACCTAAGGAATAGCATCTAAGTACTGTACCTAAGTCTTGCTCTAAACAAAATACATTTCTAACTCTTCAATCCGTTCAAACCCATAGAAAATAAACAAATAATTAAGATCTTTTGACCCAAAAAATGACAAACGTAAACACAAGCTATATATATCCTAATCTAACTTGGAGAACCCAAACCAACCAATGATTTTACAGGAAACAACACTCCCAAGTTCCAACTCATAGAAACAAACGTGTCTATAAATCTATAATAATAATAATAATAATAAATCAAGCAATTTGTAATCATATAACATAAACATCCCTAAAATTTAGGTACACGTCATGGGAGAAACAAAAGTGGCAACAAGTATGAGAAGAAAGATGCATAAGATAATTTATCAAAAAGAAAAGAGTATAAGATTTTTTTTCTTAATAATTTAATAGTTACAATAGAGTAAGGGGGATTTAAATTCTGAAAATTTCTATTAAAAATTATAGAACTTTTCTTATGGGGCGACACACTGACATAACGGCATGTGCACCTCATTAAATGGGACACGATCACCAAGCCTAAGGTCTGTGGTGGGCTGGGTATTAGGGATTCCAAAACTACCAATGATGTCTTTCTTATGAATCAGGCATGGCGAATATGGCAGAACCTGCATTCTTTATTAGCTAAATTTCTCTCCCAAAAGCATTATCGAACAACTGATCTCTTGCAGACCACTTCGCATATTAGATCTCACTCATGGAAGGCTCTGTTGCGGGGGTAGGACCTCTTGCAGGGTGGTCTATAGTGGATTCTTCGTAATGGCTGTAATATAAATTTTTGGACGGATCATTGGTTGCCCCAAGACCAATCCGCGATCTCATTCATGGCCCACTTCTTCCTCACAAATATGAGTTTAAGGTGGCTAGAATGATCACTAACACTCACCAATGGGATTTCACACCTCTTAGTATGATATTGCCATCGACAATAACCCAATTTATTTATGCTCAGCCACTACCTATTCTTGGTTCTCTTGCTACTCTTATTGATGACCGTGTCTAGGACCACCATGCGGATATTTGCTCAATAAAATCCGCTTACCATTCTCTTGTACCTAAATCCAACGAGGCTACATGGCGGTCTTCGGTATCATGGTCTTGGATTTGGAAGTTAAAAATACCTCCTAAAATTCAAATTTTTGTTTGGAAATGTGTGCACCATCGTATTCCCACCAAATTAGTCATTTTCCCTCATACTGCCTTAAGTGACCAAGTGTGTCTCTGTTGCAATGATATTGAAATGCCAATTCATGTTCTATGTGATTGCCACTTTGCACGTCATATTTGGTCCCCCTTTCCTGTGCACTTCCTCATTTTTGATTTTTTTAGGCTTGAGCTCCATGATTGGTGCAAGCTTAATTCCTAACTTAATTCCCCTTTGTGTTATATCCCATGGAACATTATATTTGCTTTTATCATATGATCTGGTTGGGTCGAAATTCTTTGATCTTTATAGGAAAATTCATTCCTTATCATATTTTAAAACAAAACACTATATCTCATGCCACAAAGTTTTTTTTCCTCAGCATTGTTATGTTGGGGCACCCATCCCTCAAATACATTAGGTGGAACTCGACTCCTTTTCCTTACGTAACTCTTAATATAGACGGAAGCTCATTAGGCAGCCTTGGAGAGTCTAGTGCAGGTGGCGTGGCACGCATAGCTAATGGAGAATGGTTGTAGGGTTTCTCGTTACACTTGG
Organism: Quercus variabilis; assembly: GCA_030445155.1. Taxonomy (NCBI): domain Eukaryota; kingdom Viridiplantae; phylum Streptophyta; class Magnoliopsida; order Fagales; family Fagaceae; genus Quercus; species Quercus variabilis. The sequence goes on from CP129447.1 coordinate 849,021, forward strand.
GAATCACCGATAATACTATGGATGAACTGTGGGGTATTAGAGAAGCGTTGGCTCGAGCATGGGCCAAGGGTCATCATCGAGTTTGTCTTTAAATAGATTCTTTTCTTGCTTACAAATGGTTAAAAACTAATGAAGATTATCCTATGGAATTTGCTAACTTGATTTTGGATTGTAGGTGGCTCCTCAACAGGGACTAGGAGGTGAGTGTTAACCATATATGGAGAGAGGCTAATAGCTGTGTAGACTTATTGGCAAAGATGAGATACTTCTCGGTCGGAAAGGGAAGTGTTATATGATATATGCCCCAACTTTTTGTGGCAATGTTTATATTGGGACTCTATGGGTTTTGTCTCATCCCGGAGTCATCGTGGTTAATAAGGATCCAGTGGTATTTTGTTTAGTTTCAGCTATTCCTTTCTTCGGTTTGGTGTTGTTCGGATTGTGTTCAATTTGCTTTAGTTTAGTTTGTGTGGATTGTGTGTTGATGTATGCCAAATTACCAATATTTTTTCTCACACGTGAGTAACACACGCATAAAAAAGAGCAGCAGAGAGAGAGCGAGAGAGAGAGAAGAAGACAAGAAGAGTGGAGGGTATGATATGTCAGAAGCTGATTAGTTTATTCAGTTAATGGAAGGTGGCACCTTCCATGACACCCACTTGTTACTGGTTCTTGTTTTTTTCAACTCAATTTCTGACCCTTTCTTCTCTCTAATTCAACCTCTTCAAACTCCAAACCCTACAAACTCTACAGCCCCCACCACCACCACCACCACCACCACCACCCAAAACTCCATCACACCATGGGCTCCCAATCTCACCCTCACCCTCATCTCAATGGTGACTCCAATACCCACATCCCAAAAAAGCCAAAGCTTTCATCTTTATTTTCTTCTTTATTCACTGAAGCTGAAATCCAAAATGAATTCAACCACCATGACCCCACCGTAGCTCGCATCAACAATGGTTCCTTTGGCTGTTGCCCTCTCTCCATTATCTAGTCCCAGCAAGAACTGCAACTCGAAATTCCTTCGCCAACCTGATCACTTCTACTTTTCCGAACTCAAACCAGGCATTCTCAAGTCCCGCATCCTCATCCAACGCCTCATCAATGCCCACCACCTCGATGAAATCTCCATCGTCGATAACGCCACCACTGCAGCCGCCATCATCCTCCAAAACATCGCCTGGTCTTTCGCTGAAGGCAAATTCAATCATGGTGATGTTGCCATTATGCTTCACTATGCTTATGGTGCTGTGAAAAAGTCCATTGAGGCCTATGTCACCCGTGCCGGCGGGCATGTTATCGAGGTACATTTGCCCTTCCCTGTGAACTCTAAAGATGAGATTGTGTTTGAGTTTAGGAAGGCTTTAGAGAAAGGGAAAGAGAACGGTAAGAAAGTGAGGTTAGCTGTGATTGATCATATAACTTCAATGCCTAGTGTGGTTATACCTGTTAAGGAGTTGGTTAGGATTTGTAGGAAGGAAGGTGTGGATCAAGTTTTTGTGGATGCGGCTCATGGAATTGGGTGTACTGATGTTGATATGCAAGACATTGGTGCTGATTTTTACACTAGTAATTTGCATAAGTGGCTCTTTTGCCCGCCTTCCATTGCGTTTTTGTATTGTAGGAAGTCGCCTGGGTGCATAGACTTGCACCATCCGGTTGTGTCTCACGAGTATGGAAATGGGTTGGTTGTGGAAAGTGCTTGAATTGGAACTAGGGACTATAGTGCTCAGTTAGTGGTTCCTAAGGTGTTTGATTTTGTCAATAGGTTTGAGGGTGGTATTGAGGGGATCAAGAAGAGGAATCACGAGAATGTTGCGGAGATGGGGCAGATGTTGGCAAAAGCATGGGAGACAAATCTTGGATGCCCTCCGGAGATGTGTGCTAGCATGATCATGGTTGGCTTGCCAGCTTGTTTGGGGATTTCAAGTGATTTGGATACTTTGAAGTTGAGGACACATTTGAGGGAGAACTTTGGCATGGAAGTGCCTATTTATTACAGGGCACCAAAAGATGGGGAGGTTGATGTGGTAACTGCTTATGCAAGGATTTCTTATCAAGTCTACAACAAAGTTGAGGATTATCACAAGTTCCAGGACGCAATTAACCAGCTTGTTGGTGATGGGTTCACTTGCGCTCTTCTTTATAATTGAAGAGGTGTGTTTTCCTTTCATCTACTTTTTAATGGTTTATAGGTTATTTGTCGGTCATACAAGGTACTATTTCATTTCCTTGTGTCTGGTACTCTAGTTGACCTGCTCTTTTGTGAAGTAGTAGTTAGTATTCTGTTGAATGAGTGTGATTTCAGATTTTGTATATTTTAAGCCTGAAAGTATCACTCCTCACTCTTCAGGTATGTGCCATAACTTATTGAAGTATTCTACCCCTGAGCAAGAGGATGCATTCATATTTTTCTCATAGAAACAGTAGTTTAGTGCCTTTAAAAAGTGATAACATTGAAATCTGCTGCATTTTAGTATGTTGTTTAAATTGGAAGTTTAGTAATTTGTAATATATTTTCTTCTTTTCTGGCAAAAACCACATAAGGTTGTTTTTTTATTTTTTGTTTTTTATAGCTGCATATGAAAAAAGAAGGAAAAAAAAAAAAAAAAAAACTAAACTAAACTAAAAGGTTATTCCTTGAGATTCAAATGATTATGTAGCTTATGCAGCAGACCTATTAGCATTTATTTTCATTTTCGGCAACTCAGTATTTATTATTCATCACTTTATTCATAACTTGCATCTTTTCCTACTTCTTATTTTTTAAAATCTTTCATTGACTTTTTCTAATTTGCAGACCTTCCACTTCTTTTTATACCATCTCTCCTACCAATGAGATTTATACCCTGTCACAACTCACTTCTTACCACAAAAAAGCAAAGCCCCTTTCCGAAAAGGAGACACATCAAGTACAAAATAGTTTTTAAAACTTATAGAATACACTTTTTCTATGAGATTCACAAAAATTTGTATAATCACCTTAACCACAAGGGTAAGCATTAATATGGCAATATCTTTGTGCGTCATTCTCATTACTTGCAAAGACATTAGTTTGTAATCAGAAAGGTAAGAATGCTATGTTTCAGATTGCTCGGAGTGTTATTACTTGATCTTTGTTAGCTTGTCTATCTCAAATATAATATCAATGTGTCACTTTCTGAAAATTTTGTGGATAAGTTGTTGCTGAAAAATGAAGGAAAACATTGCCTGGGTTTGGATTCCGCGTTAAGCTGCAGTGCGTTTCTGAAACTGCGTTTTCTCTTTTTTTTTTTTTTTTTTTTTTTTTTGCCGCACTTGTTGACTTTAGGGGGACAAAATACACTGTGCGTGCACTGTTCATGCACTGTTTACGCATTGTTCACGTAATATTTAATATTAAAAGTGAGTCCCACAATACTATTTACACATTTAAAAATTATTTTGCTACAGTGTTTTCAGCAACAATTAGTTTTTAACAACTTTCAGCAACAATAAATGCTATCCAAACGGACCCATTATTAGAACGAATGATTATTTAAAGTCCAGAATGGTTGAGCAGGATTCCATCCCCTTCCCCTGCCCTGTTAATTCCATTATGTGTGTGGAAATCTTTTCAAGCACTATGAGCAGATTGTCTCCCTTCACCCCTTTCTTCCTCCCTTTTGAGATTAAGCACTACTGATATCTTTCCAATTTGCTGTTAGATTTTGGTCTCACCAATTTTTGTAAGTTTGAAAACTCATAACCTACTACTCCTTCTTTATTAATCTTATTTTGGTTGGTATTTTTTAATTTCTTAATTTAAAAAGCTAAAATCAGTTTTTTGGTTTAGTATAATGAATCGTGTTTTGTCATTCCTGAACTTATTTTCAATGTTGTGATGAAAACTAATAAAAGCTCAATATTGTTGTTAGCAGCTCAACTAAGAACATTAATTTTTCATGTGTAGTAGTTAAAGTGTTTGTATGATATTTCTGACTTGGAATATTTCATGTGTGTGTGTGTATCTTTGAACAGAAGTAGTTTTGTTAGCACCTATTATTATTCATGGGTATGAAACCAATGAATCATAGAACTCTTGTTAGCCACATCAAACATGAGGCATAGTAGTGATTAATTAATGCCTTTATGAGATAAGTGGTTTTCCCTAGTAATGCCTTGTGTTGTGATGAGGTGAAAGGAGGAAGCCTTCTTTTGGTTCTTCAATCCCTCTTGTAAACATAAATAGGTGAGCAGTATGTTTATCAGACTCTTGGTTAATTCCGAATAGCTATTCCAAATTTGTGCAATAACTTGAGTATCTAAAAGTCATTGCTATTCTTTTTATTTTTATTTTTATTTTTTTTTATGTGTTTTCAATTTATCTTACTTCAATGAGGCACTAAGTACGTTTTATTTATTTATTTATTTAAATAACAGCTGTGTCTTGTGTGCTCGGCTACTTTTCATGGTTTCACTACCATGAACTCCCAAAATCAGAGGAGAAACAAACTGCAGAGATGCAAGTAGCGGGGCAGAACAATAAGCTTTTGTAATTTGAGAAGAGATGTTTATCTATCTGTTGGGCTCCATGAGAGCTATTCTCCTGACTATTTGACATATGTATGCGAATTGAATTGAGTTTACATTAGTTGCTTGTGCTATCCTCTCTGTGTGATGATGTAAATGACTTTGCTGATTTTACTCTTTAATAAAGGCTAATGGAAGAGGGCATGGCTCTCATCCAAATCCTTCGAATGGTTTGCAACGTGTAAGTAGATAGTACATATATAGCTGATGATATCAGAGATTTGACTTTATGCCAATAAACTTGGACTACCGAAACATTGGAATTTATGCTAACACTCAACAGAGCACAGTTACTATTTGATCCCTTCAATATCACTTGTCAATGTTGACTTCCCAAAATCCTCTCACCAAAAATAGGAAGGATGCGAATAAAACATTGCTATCACTTGCAATTTGAGATGTGGACTTTTAATGCACAAGTACTTATCACATTTATTCTCCATATTATGGCACATTTCGTATTTTTCAAGGGCAGATTCATTTATATTTCTTGCCTACCTTATCTCACAATTATAGATAAATTGACTGTCCCAAGGAAGGAGATGGAAGGTAGAGAACAGTAGAAGATGCTTCCATCCAATCCCATCCCATCCTCCCCTTCATTTATACATTGGGCTAATCTCTTGACATTTTTTCATAAAATATGAGAGACACTAAATGACCACAAAGATGGATGATAAATACTCATTTAGTTGAGGTGTAGTTTATAAAGAAGGTACGATTGATAGGTTTGCAAGGCAAGGCTATGAAGTTGTAGATGTACACTCCACTTACGCATAGTATGGATGGGCTAATAACCTAATCTACATCCATAAAGGGGTTTTTGTTTTGGGTTTATTTGAGTGAGTTCTTCAAGCATGTTAGGTATGTGTAGCCCCCCTCCCACATTTATCACGTAAATATGAGAAAGATTTCTTGGAAGTGGCTCTAAAATATTACTTAGAAGTTTTGAACTAAGAATATCGTGAATTTCATGAGACTTTAGAAATCATTACATTAACCCTCAAGGAAAAAAAGGGGGAGAGAAGAAGGGTTATATGCAATTGCAAGTGGTGCTAACTTGATTCATAAACTATTTGAAAAAACAAATTGAAAAATAAAAGAAAGTACTGGTTTAATTTGATAATTTTAATTTTTAACATGTATTTTGTAAATGTGTTACCAGTTTATTGGTAAAATCACTACCAAGTTACTTGTAACTTTTTAATAACACCCCAATCCAAAGAAGAAGAATCATCCAATAAAGAAGAGATTTCATCTATTCAAACTTTACCCAATCTTAGTTATGGACCAAAGCATAATTTATTAGCAACTTTTGTGACCCTCACAACTCATGAGTGTAATCAAATTTCTTTCCAATTTGATTTAAAAATAAACTCACTTAGCTCATTGCTTAAATGACTTACATTCGGTTATGATTCTAAAAAGAGAGGGGGGTGTTCTAACAACATTACACGTATTTTCATATATTTTTTATCCACATGTATTTCTAAAAAATACAAATAACATTACTAAAACAATATTACCAAACGGTCCCTCTTGAAAAATCATTTTTATCACAAGTATTAGGGAATGACAATTAGTAATCTTTGTGATACTCACTGTCTAATCAAAATTATATTGGACAAAATTTTTTCCTAAAAAACTAATTTGTAAGAATTCTCTCCAAATTATTACTCTATATAACGATTGTTCTATAAGAGTTTGGTATGAACCATCTTCTAACCCAAATTTGGTGGACTATATAAAACACCACTTCTTGTTGATCTAGTTCTTGAGCAGGTGGGTTTGAATAGAGTCTTGGGTCTAATAGGGTTAGGCCACCCTTTTTACGCCTTCAATTAAAAAAAAAAAAAAAAACCAACTTCATATTACTTGGTTTGCTAGAGTTAGTTTGGGAGGTAAACATTTCTTATACTTGAAATTTAGACCCAATGCATGGGAAAAGCAAAATTACATACTCAATATTCACCCAATCCATCAGTCAAAATCGTTGACAATCCTTTAGGTGGAGCCAGCTCAATTGGGTGGGTTGAGTTTTATGGGGCTTGAGCGGCCCTAGTCAAGAGTTCAATTTAGGAGCTATCACAAACATAGATTTAAAAATATAATTACAAGTGAAATAAAAAAAGTAATACCCATAATACAATTTTGTGTCATAATTTGACAGGTAGTAAGTTGTGGTATAAAATTGTGAGTAAAGTTGTGTTTTGATTATTACTAAAAAACAAAAAAAAAGTTGAAAAAACAAGAGTGATAGAAGAATAAACAAACAAGAGGAGAGAAACACATCTAATCTAAAGTCAATTTTTGCATTAATACTAATACTAGGAGTAGTGGTAGTAGTAACGTTTGATTTTTTTTTTTTTTTGATTGGATAACGTTTGATTTTTAAGACTTCGGTTTTTTGTTGTGGTATTACCGACGTAAGTTTTTAACCTCCCCCAAATTTAACCCTGAACAATCTCTCTATCTCTGACTCTCTGTTTTGGTGTTTTGGACGTATTTTACGTAGATGTAAGCAAATTGTGGTGAATTTCTGGGCGAGAGACACAGACAGAGACAGAGCCCAATTTCAATTTAGATTCTGCACCCAACACCTCTCTTTCGCTTTTTTTGCCTCCTCTCAGGTAACAATTTTCTATCTTCACACACACACACACACTCACACGCACATATATATATATATATATATATATATATATTTTGAATTTTCAATTCTGTATAATCTTAGGGTTTGCCAATCACCCTCTAATGCAATTTGGGGTTTTTGTTGAATGGCTTCTATGATTGAAAATTTTGAATTTTTTGTTCTCTAGGGCGCATTGGGTGTTTATTTATTTTATTTTTTATTTTTGTTTATTTATGCTTTCTGGGTTAGGCATGGGGATGATGAGTTTCAATTTATTGTGCTTGAATTGTGAGGGTAAAGTTTCGAAATTTTAGTTATTTGGGGCTATTGGTGAGGTTTCTGTGCAATTTTTGCTTCTGGGTTTTTCTTTTGCTGACCTTTTGGATGCACCTCTGCTGTTTCTGAGGTCCCTTCTGTGTTTGGCTGCTGAGAAAATCTCCAAATTATGAATTAAATAAAAATGAGGTTAAAATTATTGGAGTTCAAATCAGTTGCCTAATACCTGCATCTAATGCAATTGGAATTTTCTTTTACGTGTCAATTGGTTATATAAGTATGCATCAATTAGTGGAAGTAGTAAAAAAAGGCCTCGTTTAGGAGGTAAGAGAGAGTATGATTTCGGATAAAGTAGAATGATTAGAAAAGAATATATGTGGGCAAATTCATAGATAACCCAAAATTTTGGTACTAAGGCTTGGTTCTTGTTGTTGTAATTGGTTAAATAAGCTGTTCGTTTTCTTTAATTTATCATGTTGAATTAGCTTTGTTGAGGGCCTGAGGCCGTGTATGTTGATACTTTAATTATTTTTAGTTGTACTTTCAACTTGTTTACAACATTTTCACAAAAATCAAAATGGTTTTGGGGATGTTAATTTTTATGGCTTCCTTTTTATTTTCATTTTTTGAGAAAATTTTTTATGGCTTATTTGAGTGGAGAGGGTTTATGATAATAGTGATTTTGTATGCAATGTGTCAAATTTCAATGGCGTCATTCTTTTTGAAAGTTTTTTAATGTCTGAAATTGATAAGTTTGTTTGTTATCCTTTTGAATGATTTGAAATAAGAGTGTAATTTTTGACTGAGGCAGGCCATGGCGGGGAAGAGAATTATAGCGATATGTCAGTTAGGAGGAGAATTTGAGACAAATAGAGATGGTTCATTGTCGTACAGAGGTGGTGATGCTCATGCTATAGACATTGATGACCAAATGAAGTTTAATGATTTTAAGATGGAAGTGGCAGAAATGTTTAATTGTAGCATTGATACCATGTATATTAAATACTTCCTTCCTGGCAATAAGAAGACTCTTATTACAATTTCCAATGACAAAGATCTAAAGCGCATGATAAAGTTCCATGGAGACTCTGTCACTGCTGATGTTTATGTCATTATGGAAGAAATTGTTGCTCTTGATGTATCAAATTTGCCTGCCAGTAGGTAGTCTTCTTGATGTCTAAGCTAAAGTTTATTTGTTACTTTTGGGTTTAAATTTGTAAAGCCTTGGATTTTGTAGGTCAAGCAGAACAACTTTGTCAGAAACTGTTCTTCCAGTTGATGCCCCCCTTGACATTGTAGATGGTATTGTGGATGATACCACCCAGCCCGAAGTCACACTTGATGCTGCTCTTGATATTGTAGATGATACCAATCATGTTGACACCCATATGATCATGCCTGCTGAAATTTCTCCCATTTTCTCTATAGTTAGTTCCAATGATGAGAAGCATGCTAAAGGTGCACAGCAGTGGCAGAATACCATTACAGGTGTGGGGCAAAGGTTCAACAGTGTTCATGAATTTCGTGAGTCTCTGCGTAAATATGCAATTGCACATCAGTTTGCATTCAGGTACAAGAAGAATGATAGTCATCGTGTGACTGTCAAATGCAAAGCAGAAGGCTGTCCTTGGAGAATACATGCTTCAAGGTTGTCAACCACTCAATTAATATGCATTAAAAAGATGAATCCAACGCATACGTGTGAAGGGGCTGTTGCAACAACAGGGCATCAGGCAACTAGGAGCTGGGTGGCTAGTATTATTAAGGAGAAGTTGAAAGTTTTCCCGAATTATAAGCCCAAGGATATTGTCAATGACATCAAACAGGAATATGGAATACAACTGAACTACTTCCAGGCATGGCGTGGGAAAGAAATTGCAAAGGAGCAGCTTCAGGGTTCATACAAAGAAGCTTATAATCAGTTACCTTTTTTCTGTGAGAGGATAATGGAGACCAATCCAGGAAGTCTGGCTACATTCACCACTAAGGAAGACTCAAGTTTCCATCGTCTCTTTGTCTCGTTCCATGCCTCGTTATATGGTTTCCAACAAGGTTGTCGGCCTCTTCTTTTTCTTGATAGCATACCCTTAAAGTCAAAATATCAAGGCACACTGTTAGCTGCAACAGCAGCAGATGGAGATGATGGTGTATTTCCTGTTGCTTTTGCTGTAGTTGATGCAGAATCTGACGATAATTGGCATTGGTTCTTGTTACAATTGAAATCTGCCCTCTCAACATCTTGTCCAATAACATTTGTGGCAGACAGACAGAAGGGGTTAAGGGAGTCCATTGCTGATATATTTACAGGCTCGTACCATGCATACTGCCTACGGTACTTGACTGAGCAATTTATTAGAGACTTGAAAGGGCAGTTTTCTCATGAGGTGAAGCGACTCATGGTTGAGGATTTTTATGCTGCTGCTTATGCACCTACGCCTGAAAGCTTCCAGAGATCTATTGAAAGCATTAAAAGTATTTCTCTAGAAGCTTACAATTGGATTGTACAAAGTGAACCCCTGAACTGGGCAAATTCATATTTTCATGGTGCCAGATATAACCATATGACATCAAACTTTGGGGAGCTATTCTATAGTTGGGCTTCAGATGCACATGAATTACCAATAACACAGATGGTTGATGTGATAAGGGGCAAGATTATGGAGTTGATTTACACACGGCGAGCAGATTCCATCCAGTGGTTGACTAGACTAACTCCTTCCATGGAGGAAAAACTCAAAAAGGAAAACCATAAAGTTCCTCCCCTTCAAGTGCTACTGTCAGCTGGTAGCACATTTGAGGTTCGTGGTGACACCATTGAAATGGTTGATATTGATCATTGGGATTGTAGTTGCAAAGGGTGGCAGTTAACTGGTTTACCATGCTGCCATGCAATTGCTGTTCTTGGTTGCATGGGTCGGAGCCCATATGATTATTGTTCCAGATACTTCACAACGGAGAGCTACAGATTAACTTATTCAGAGTCTGTAAATCCTATTCCAAATGCGGACGTGCCTGTGCTAAAAGATTCTTCTCAGCTCACTGTAACTGTAACCCCACCTCCTACCCGCCGTCCACCAGGCCGGCCCACTACGAAGCGGTATGGATCACAAGAGGTAGTGAAACGTCAACTCCAGTGCAGCAGATGCAAGGGTCATGGACACAACAAGTCCACTTGCAAAGAGTTCATTTAGAGTTTTAGACATTGTAAGCATCGGCTTCTTGTATATAATGCATCTTTATACCCATTTCATGTAATGGTATGATGCTTCTTGTTATCACCTGTTCTGTGGATTCTCTCTATCTTCACTGATTATGCTCACAAGCATATGTTCTAGCTCAAATGATACTTTCCATAATAATGGATCTGAGGGTGAGGTTTTGGGTTCATGATCAATTGAGTGTGCACGTGTTACTTCCTAATCAAAGAAAAAGAAAAGTGCAAACCCAGTTCATACGTATTTATTTGCATCTGTAGATATGGTTCCCTTTGCATTACTCTGTTGTCCATAGGAGCTTATGTCTGTTCATGCTCTGTCACACGTATATAATCTTTAATGGTTTAGCTGCGCATAACTTATGGATGTGTATCTGTTGTAAAAACTAAGGTGCATCTATTGGTATGGTCTCCCTCTCTTTGCTTTCTTGTTCGTTTAAACCTGTACATATAAATTACCTTTTGACCTCTTAATTTGTAAACAGGATGATCATTTCAACTTTTGCACTGCCAGTCCAGCTGGTGGCTCTTTTTTAATATATGAATGTGCTGATGCATACCTAATTTGATCGACACTGTTGATTTCTGTTGATGACACGGTTGTATGTTAGCACTGAGTTTTTAGATGACCCAACAGGCTTTCCCTAGGAGTCAATGAGCCTGCAGGATTTTTTTTTTCCTTTTTCCCCTGTTTTAACAAATTTTGTTGACTATTAACTAATAGAACCTGTTTTGTTTTCTGCTAATAGGATTGCACGGAAGGACAGTGCGCATCACAATCTTGTACATCTAACAAGTCTTTTGGAGTGGATGAAAAATAGACCTGTAATTTAGTTTAAAATAACCAAGCCATGGGACCTGATGTATGTAATGGAAGTGTTAGAGAAGGTAGTTTCTCGTGTTATTCTGTGTCTTACTAACTTCAGTTTTTGCTAGTATAAGTGACATTTAGCGACTGTGACATAATAATATATAAAGATTTTCTTACTGTTGTTTGAAAGTTCTATACAAGATGCAGTCATTATGCTGATCTAAACTTGAAATATTTTCGTTATTTTAGTTTTACCATCCATAAGATTTAAGAGCAACCGTATATAATTATGAGTACTGGAATGTATTTTAATATGTTATTTCTATTTTTTGAGAATGATAACTGGGTTTAGCAGATATGATCTGAATTATTTTCTTCCCATGTGATAAAGCACATCACAAATATGGTTTGTTGAGTATTACGAGCTCAATAACTTGAGCAAAAATAACTGCACGTTTTTATTTTTTGGCAACTGTTGAGGCAATAAGTTATTAATGATAAATGATAAAATGATATTAGTGGTGGGTCTAAGTAAGAACCGATAAAAATTTGTCAAATCAATTATTGTGATGGGTTGAATACATTTTGAGTGTGGCATCTACTTTGAACATTACTGGGGCCTTGGTGGCTTTGATGGCCACAGGAAATCAGCTTCAAAATTCCCAACATGAGCCTTGCAATTGTGCTGCTGATTCGAACTAATCGCATGGGTATTATCTGGCATGTGGCATAAGCATAAAACCGTAGAATACAACCTTGATATTGTTTGAGTCCTTATGGGTAGGGTCACAACAAAAATTCAAAATGGTATTACGACAGTACTTAATTTTCTTACCACCCAGACGGCTGAGACTTGTCATTAAAAGATGTAAATTATGATGGGCCCAAGTGTGAGTTGGTAGGCAAAATTGGTGGCCCTAACTTGATTATATTTTTCATTGGGCCATATTCATATTCTTCTAGCAATATCGTTTATAGGGTCAAGAGCTGAGTGGTATGCTCAGGAGTCAGGACTTGAAATTTGAAAAGGAGCTGGGCTCGAAGGGCATAGAGCCATAGACATGAGATAATCAATGCACAACTCATATATATCATATACTATATAAAAAAGTTAGGCTTAGACGCTATAGTTGCGTCAAATGACTTTATTATATTATAGAAAATTTTTTAAAATTTTTAGATTTAAAATAAATATATATATATATATATATATGTAAAATTTTTCTTCTCCTATAGTTTCTAAATTGATAAATTTTTTTATTTGATTACAATCCAAATTCTTCATCTTATGCATGTAATTCTTTTTTTTTTTTTTTTTTTTACATGTAGTGTACTATAAAAAAAGAAAAAGAAAAAAAAATCTAATGCATCTTAAATTGCAACAACGTATGCTACGCTAAAAAAAAAAGAGGTCTAATTTATTTTAAATTGCAGCGACATAGACATAGTGTAATCTAATTCTTCTCAGTTTTTAAATACTACACTAAAAAACAAGGTCTAATCCATATTGCAGATTTTTCTTTTTTATTTTTAGATTTAAAATGATAAGACACATAAAAAAAAAAAAAACCCTTAGAAACATGGATAAAATAACTAATTTACTTAGATTAGGATCGTGTAACCATTAATATTTTATTTAAAATTTAAAATTATGGATAAAAAATAATTTTAGAAAAAAATATACGCTATTTTTTTTTTTTGGATAGAAATATATTTTAACAATATATATATATATATATATATATATATAATTGATTAGAATTTCACATAGGATAGGTGTTTCTTTAATTCCAAACCATCTAATAATTTCTCTTATAATTTAACTTCAATATAATTTGAAATTCTATGTCTAATAGAACTCTCCCAAGTCCTAACTTCCAAGTTTTTTGGATAAATATGCATCCTAAGTGATGAGTTTTACATTTAAAAAAAAAAAAAACGTTAATTGTGATAATTTTTTTAATACATATATTTTTCCTAATAATTCTATTTCTCTTATAATTCCAAAATTGATTAGAAATCTAACATCTTCACATTTGAAAGTTCTCTCTATAAACGGTTTTTTTAGTGTATTCTTATATTGATTAGAAGAGAATTATGTTTATTCTTTTTGGCAAATGAAATAGTTTTGGTTAAGTTTCCATAGGGTTTTAATTATTAAATTTATGAATTTTTTTCATATAAATATGTTGTGTGATTGCTTGATACTTTTAAGAACAATAACTTATATGCAATTTATATAATCTATATTCAAATGATTATTAATTTATTATTTTTCAATAAAATCATACTAAAAGTTTATAATTAAAATCGTGCAACACACGGGCATACTATTAGTATATAGTAACAAATAAAAATAAACCAGTACACAGAGGACCTATATATGGAGAAGCCAAATAATCTAGTGCAGTGGTCCAACAGATACAGCAACGCACAGATCGAGAAAGTAACTAGAGTCTGAAGTGGAGGAGGTTGATATCTATGTCATTTGGCAGTCTACGCTGTGGAGGGAACTTGGGGAGGAGACTGGCAATGTACTTAGCCGTTTCCAAATATGCTGTAAACTCATTTACGGATCCAGTTTGTTTAGCTATCACATTCACATTCTCACATTTTTTTGAATTGTGATGCTTTAAGTTCACTACTGTATCTGTATGCATAGCACTGGCCACTGGCAATACGTGAACGTTGCACTTGTTTTCCTTGCTAAGTAGTTCCTTAACTGCCTTTTTCTTCAGTGACCAACTACCACTTCTTAAGTTGAAGTTATATAAAGGAAGGAACCGTTGCCCATAAATAGCTAAAAATTCCACTGCTGCTAAAATAAACTCAAATTCCTCTTGGGACATGTAGTAGGGAAAGCTGACCCTAGTCCATCCTGGTTTTACTCCAACATAGCCCTATAAAAATACAACAAAATTTTAGCCCCAAAATCTACATCATAGATTTCAAGGGTACATAATGGGAAATAGAAATACTCTGTTTTTACTTCAACTTTTATAATCAACTTTATTCTTTACCAATTATTATATGTTTTTTTTTAATAATTTTTTTTTTTCATTTTAAACTTTGATTACTAAAAAAAAAAAAATTGTAAAACACATCCGTGGCAATAATTTAGGGAGGATTTACCTTTTGAATGAGAGCTCTCAGGGCGAGTGAATGAATCTCACCCACATTAAGTAAATTGTGACCATAGGGTCCGGCACAAGCGCATCCACCTCGAGCCTGGATGCCAAACAGGTCATTGAGGAGTGCTGCAACAAATGGTCCATGAAGAGGTTTATCTTTATTTTTCCCTGACTCTCCCCACAAGTAAAACTCTTTCACCTTTACCTCTCTGCAGCTATCTGTATTGTCAAACGGGTCATTACTCCCATTTTTGGGACCAGCCAATGAGGAATTGCTAGTACTATAAATGAGGAAAGACAATATAGCTTGGCGCTTGGCACTTGTATTTCCTAAAATGCATATGTTCTGATTTAGGAGAAGCCTCTCAAGAGCTTTCTCTATGTAGGTGTGCTCCTGTTTTTCTATCACTTGGTAACCAATGTATTCCTTCACCCACAAAGCCAAAGCTGCTCTAACTGTCTGTATTATTTGAGGAGTCCCACCATTTTCCCTTTCTTCTATGTCCTCCACATATAATGTGTCCTGCAAATCAATGATAGAAGATAACGGAAGTGTATGTGGGTTGGTTAAGGCCTAAGGGGGTACCATTTTATTTAGGACTCGATTTTACCAGGACAAGACTCAAGAGTAACAGCCCTGCATACTCAATCATCAATCCCGTAACTGGGTAAAGTGCCATAAATACCAATTAGAATCAGATATGGGTCCAATACCAGTAGATAAGGCAATAACGTTATCCATATAAGAGGTTCAATTACCTTTTCATTGAAGCAATTGACATAATTAACAGTTCCACCTCCACAAGTTGATGGTGGAGAAGATTCCAGTCGATAGAGGACCTTTCTCATCAGAAGTATGCCAGGTGATCCGGGCCCACCAAGGAACTTATGTGGACTAAGGAAAATGGCATCATAGCCATCAATCTCCCCCGATCTCATGTCAATCTCCACATAAGGGCCACTGATCACATACAAATATTCATGTCAGGAAAACTGGCTTCTCTAATCTCTTGATGCCAAAAACTAAAAGAAGCTAAAGAATGAACTTTGCACAAATTGTATGCACCTTGCTGCGAAATCAAAGCATGCAAAACCTCCATATTGATGAAGTAATTTAGCAATTGCACGCGTATCCGAATAAATTCCAGTCACGTTGCTACAAGCCGAAAAGGAACCCAAAATTGGACGGTTGGCATATTTATAAGTCTCAAGTTGTAGTTTTAGAGCCTCCATGTCTATCAAACCATTATCATCCAAGCCAATCTCTATTACTTCAGCCAAGCTTTGCCGCCATGAGAGAAGGTTGGAGTGGTGCTCATAAGGACCAACAAAAACCACCCACCTTTCTTCACTACGAAGGAATTTAAGTACCCTATCTTTCAAAATGGATGGTACTGCAATTCCCATTACTTCTTGAAGCCTTTTGATAGCAGCAGTTGTGCCCGAGCCACAGAACAAGATTGCATCTTCTTGTCCACCACCTAAGCTTTTCTTGATGTAACTGGTTGCTTCATGCACCATTTTTGTTGTCCAGGACCCCACGTGACTGTCACAAGTGTGAGTGTTCCCTGCACGCGAATTGGGTGCTCAAAGTTAAGCCAAAAAAATCATAATGCTTAAAACACTATTTCTTTAAGTTCGGGGAAATGACACTCAACTCCCAATTTAAAGAAAAAAAAACACTCTTCTCTCTTTGTTTGAAGAAAATAGAACCCCTATTTTGTTTATATTAATAATAAAATATTCTAAGTTTTTATAAGATTTTCTTCAACAAAGTTTAACTATGATTAGTAAAAATGTGACTAATAAATTTATAATTAAAATGCAAACTTTATCAAGCACTAAAAGACTGTAATAATAAATCTCTTCTCATTTGAAAAAGGAAAAAAAAAAAAAAAAAGTAAATGTCATCTTGAATATTTTAAAATACTCTTTATTTAAAAATTCAAAAAAATAAATTTCAACTCCGAAATGAATAATAATTTTGGAAGCCTTTTTTTTTTTTTTTTTTGAGCGAAACTGGAAGCCTATATTAAGTATAAAAGACAAGTTAATGCATAACATTTTTAACATCAGTTTAACAAAGTTTGGTTATTTTAATGGAGAAAAACGTTTTTTTAAAGAGAGAAGTGTTATTCCCTTAAATCTTAAAGAAGAGTGTAATTAGCCCTTAAATAAGTGTTAGGAAAACGTGCAGCATATTATAAAACGGCAAATCAAAAACCGGATGAGAGCAGAGGACAATCTCAGATCATGTTGGACAAATGAGATGAGAAAATCGTGTATATATTTGAGACAGGTCATAGTGTATTGTTTAGTTGATTCAGAGGCAAGATTGTAATTTGGAATCATAGCCTGTCGTGGTTGCAGGTTGCTTAGGTGTATGGTTTGCTAAACCCATAATATATAATAATAGAAAGGAAGAAATGCTTAATTACCATAAAAAGGAAGAACATTGTCAATGATGAAAGTTTCAATATATTGAAGAGACCGACCAGAGGCGGTGTGATCAGCATAGGTGAGTCTTCTTTTTCCAAAGAGAGAATCGATTTCTGCATCACCGCCAATGATTTGAGAGCGCAGCCAAGTTAGTTTTTCCTCGGTCGAGTTGGCCCTTGGAACACCCATTTCTAGTGTCCTAAAGGATTCAGAACGATGGCAAAGATCATCAGAAGGTTGAGAACTACTACTTGTTCCATGTGAATTGATGCTCTTCCTCCTAGTACCATTCTTTTGCTTGTTTTTTGGTTGAGCACTAGGAGCTTCTCTTAACATGGGTTTCTCCAGTTCCATGCTTCAAGAAGATAAATAAAAGAAACAAAAATTTTGATTGCTAAAATATTTGAAGAAGAGGATAAAGAAGAAGAATATGATGACTTGGAGAAAAGATATGCATGGTATATTTAAAGAGAAAAGTAATTGATTACCAATGGGTTTAAAACTATGAGTTTGCTTAAATCGACAGCACCCACAAAAATCTGGCACCACTTTAAAATATTGTATATCCAATTCAAGTGAAATCGCCCTCGGATCCTGTTCCCACTTTGAAATGGTAAGACTTGCGTGCAAAAAGACATGGTATTTGAACTTTTTCAGTTTTCCTACTTCCTATGTTAACTTGAGTTGAATGTCTTTTTGACCTTGAATAATATTACAAAAGAAAAATAAGGGTAATATGGTGCCAGATCCATGCTGAAGTTGATTATGAATTGCTTCAAAGTAAAAGGCAATGATGTGTAATCAGTCTAGGGGTTCTCACCCACATTAACTTGAGTAGCAAGTGGTATCCTAGCTAATAGTATAAGAAAAAAATGGAAGTCAGTTTTTAAAAGATCCATAGATTAATTTACCCCAATACATGTTGTATTTTGTTTTATTTCCTCTCTCTCTCTCTCTCTCTCTCTCTCTCTCTCTCTCTCTCTCTATATATATATATATATATATATATATTACTTTATATAAAAAGTAATACATATATTTTAATAATATTTTAATGTAATAAGAACATAATAATAGCATACTCACTATATTTTGTTTATTATCAAAAAAGAACATTTAGTATTAATCTGTCTTTTTTTTTTTTTTTTCAAAGTAAGAATATCACTTCTAAATGAAATTGTTTTTAATAGTTAAATAGGTACTAAGTACAACTTAGTTAATAAATATATGTTCTTATGAAATTATCTCAAAAAATAAAATTACATAAATACTAATGATAATCTTCAATAAGGGTTCATCCTTAATATTAATTATAAATTTTGTTACTCATGAATATTATATACTAAACTAGATAAATAAAATAGAGAAAAGCCACAAAGAAAGCTGCATGGGCTGCCTCTTTTTTTTTTTTTTTTTGGCTTTCTAGGTTAAAAGTTATCGTAATAGTCTCTATTTTTTTCTATATTCTTACAAACTGACCAAAGCCCTTTTTTATACAAGAAAAATCGCCTCACATATACATACTCCTTTTTTTTGATGAATCACATATACATACTCCTATTACAATTCGGAAAAGGAATTTTTATTGTTTTACGCTCCTTCCAGTTTTACCCACCTAGCATTCAACTTATGAATTGTTCAGCATGTCCACGTTATAACAAAGACAACTTATAATCCCACAAAAATATAGTATAAAAGTAAAGTTTAATATACATACGTGAGAGTAATTTATTTTATATACAAGTATTATTCCCATATGATGTACGGCATGATGAAAATTCATATGTTAGCTATTTTTTTTTTTAAAAATAATTAAACCTAAATTATTAAATAAGGAGTAATAAAAATTATAAAAAAATTACTTTAAGTTTTAATTTTTTACAGTTTAGACTTTATATTTTTATCTATTTTTATATTTTAAAATTATTTTTGTGCTTTGTGTTAATTTCTTACTATGAGATGTGGTACGAGTTTGATCATTCCTATTTGAGTAACGTTTACTATATACTGTAGTTAGCACAAACCATAATAAACAAAATAGTTCTTCAATACCAATTTTTTCCTAGTGATGGTCTAATTAAAAATTTCAACGCACTCAAAAATTAAATACAACAACCGAAACCCAAAATCGAAATATACACAAAAAAGTTCAAAAATTGAGAATATATAAAAAAAAAAATTTAAAAATTTACATAAGAGTACCAAGAACTTAAATGAGTGTCCACCATTTTGCTTCTTTATAGTAAATTTCCTCTGGCATAATATCATGCATGTAAATACAAAAGTAAAGAACAATAAGCCGGATGAATTTATTATATTAAAACATAAGCATAAGTTGAATATAGGGGGAAAAAAAGTGAGTTGTGTGAGATTGAAGTTTAGAAAAATTTTGATGATGGAATTTTATTAAATGCTATCCCTTAATTTGAGGAAACAGATCATAACAAATTATATAAAATTAATTTACTAATTACTTGTTCTTAAAATGTTGATAATAGATTTTTAGTTGGAGCAGAAGTCAAAAAATTAATTCAAATTCTTTTAATTAATAGAGGAATAAATTACTTAATTTTTATTAAAAAAAAATACTTGATTAATAAAAAATATATGTAAATGTAAGTTATAATTTGTGCCTTTTTTGTGCTTGGTTTCAATTTATTTTTTTGAACTTAATAGTAGAGTTAGTATAATCATTGATAATACTTTTAAGTTAATTAATTTATTTTTATTTTTATTTTAATTATTCAAACGATTTTTTTGGAATATCTTATATTTATATTAATCTTTTAACTTTCCCCTTTATATTTATATTAATCAAGGAACTCGAGTGTGTGTATATATAGTTATTATGATGCACGAGATAGATGTGGCAGCGTTATATTTGTGAAAATTAACCAAATGCTTGAGAGTAATGTTGGGATTTTAGTAGTAATCATCAATTCTATCCCTTGATGCGGTTAGAGTCATGACACTTGTTAACTATCAACTATATACACATTTCAATCTAATTTCCACTCTTCTCTAGATCTAATTCAATTAAAGTTGCAAACGCTTGCAAGCCATGTCATTTTAAAACCAATTAAGATCAATTAATGTGTGGCTGTCCTATACTTAAATGTTTAATGTATCGTCCACTTGGGAAACATTTTCTGTACATGAAGCTAATAACTGTGCAGAGATGGACTGACGAAAAAGAGTCGTCTACAAAAACGTAACGCGGAGGACTATATGATATATACGGGACTTATTAAGGCACCTAGGTGTTGGGTCCTAAATAATATTATCAATAATATCAACAATATTCAATGGGACCTTGAATAGATGACTTAAAAGTACTAGCAAATGATTTTGTTCAATTACAATACTCTCATGCAAGAAGAGAATGTAATAGGCTTGCTCACAGTCTGGCAAGATATGCGATAGACATACTAGATTTTCTAGTATGGATGGAGGATGTTTTACTATAGTTTATAATTGTTTTACAGGCTGATTTAGCCAATTTAATTTAAAGCATTTCGAGTTTCCGCCTCAAAAAAAAGAAAAAAAAAACAATATTAGCAATTCAAAATAACAATCACACATAGGAAAAACACAAATATTTATGTGAAAAATCATTTCTTTTTTAAGGGAAAAATCATGTGACAAATTCCAAATAATTTCACTATTATCAAATCAATTACAAATTCTTATGCATGTCTCATGGTTAAAGAAAAAAATCTCTCTTATTTTCTTTGCTCTCACACACACTAATTGTCTTTCTCAAAAGCGGCAACATTTTGCTCTCTCATTTTTATTTTCTTCTCCATGCATAGCTCTCTTTTTTTGGCTGTCTTTTTTCTCTAAGCGGCTCTCTCTTAGCTTTTTTTTTTCCTCTTATGTGGCACATTTTTCTTATCATATAAAAGACTTCTCATAGAAATAGAATTCTATTCGTGTCCAACAAGCTTATTACGGGTGTGTTTGGATTGAACTTATTGTTGCTGAAACTGAAAACTGAAAATTGAAAACACTATAGCAAAATAATTTTTAAATGTGTGAATAGTGCTGTGGGACCCATTTTTAATATTTTTTTTTATTACATAAACAGTGCATGAACAGTGCGTGAACAGTGCACGCACTGTTTATGCACAGATTTTTTGTCTCCCAAAGTCAAAAAATGCGGCAAAAAAAAGAAAAAAAGAAAAAAGGAAAACGCGTTTGCTGAAACGCAAACGCGGAATCCAAACCCCACCTACATGGGCTATTATAAAATTTGTGGGCTGGATTTAATTGGTGCCGTGCACCTAACAATCTCCCCCCTCCAGCCCACCAATGGGAGGAGATTTTCAATCTATTTCTTCAATTCAATTCCATGTCGGTCAAGCTGACTCCAAGCTTGACCTTCTTCATTATTTTCATCAACATTGAGAACACCTCATCAATGTCAATCCCTTTCATTCTCAAATAATTAATCTCATTTTGGATAACCTTAATCAAATCACTTGGCTCCCTCTCATCAGAAACCCAATTATTTTTAAAGCTAACAGTTTGATGTTCTTTAGCAATCCTCTTCTCTTGAGGTTTAACAATCTCTAGTGGAGGATATTGCTCCCCTTGCTCAAGACCTCTAAGGTCTTTCACTTCATTATCATCCAATGTAGCCTTAGCATCTTCATATTCTTCATCACCTATCACTTCCTCTTTTAAAGCACTATTGGGCAATGAGAATTTCACCCTCTTGACATCATCACCAATCTTAACTCTCAACTGTGCTTCTCAAAATCCTAAATCTCATTGAACTTCTTCTTACAAGTTTTCACTTGAGTCCTGTACATTCCGCAACATGCATGTCCTCTTACAACAACCAATGGCTCCTTAGTAAGTTTCCATCTTCCATTACCATGGTAGTTACAATAACCAGTCCAATCCATAGCTAATGTAGAAAACACATTTATTCTTAAATCTGGAACATGTCACACATCCTTCAACATCACAATGCTACCAACATTTGTTTTGATGCATACATCACCAATTTCCACAATTTTTGAGTAACTAGAATTACCTATCTTCATTGTACCAAAGTCTCCTACTTTGTATGTGGTAAACAACCGTAGGGATAACATGGTGGGGGGCTGCAGTATCAACAACCCACTCAACATTATTATTAGCAACATGCTCACACTTTTGCTCTTCAATAGAGAGCACCACAACATCCTTAGCAATCACAGTAGCTATAGTATTTTTTTCACTGTCATTCTTTCCATATTTTCCTTTATTTTGGTCCTTATTCCAATGCCAACAATCTCTTCTTAAGTAACCATTTTTCCCACCATAAAAATATTCTCTAGTTTCCTTGAACTGAGATCTATCTCTTGATTGTGACCTACCATTGAATTTTTGATCATTAGGTCCTCTACTTTTACCTCTTGTCTTGTTCTTTGTGACAAAAGCTTGTTCTTATGCATTGTCTATATTCGCATTTCTCCTACGAACCTCTTCACTTAAAATCAAATCTCGAATATGATTATATTTTAGTTTGCTTTTCCTTGCAGAATTACTCACCACCATTCTCATGGCTTCCCAACTGTTTGGTAAATAAGCCAAAAGAATTAATGCACGAACTTCATTATCAAATTCAATAATTTCCATTGTGGATAATTGATTTGTGATTGTATTGAACTCACTCAGATACTACGCTACAGGATTGCCTTCTGCCTTCTTCAAATTAAATAACTTCTCATCTGATACACCTTGTTGTTAGTTGACGGCTTTTCATTCATGCAAGACAAAGCCTTCATCAAATACAATGTGATCTTTTCTTTTACAACATTATGTGTATCTGATCTTAACAGAGTTAATTGAATAACTCCCAATACTTGTCGATCAAGAAGGTTCCAATCTTCATCTTTCATAGTTTTAGGTTTCGTCCCCAAAAGAGGCAAATGCAATTTCTTCCCATATAATAATCTGCATCCTCTAATACCCGAAGTTTGTTCCATCAAACTTCTTAATTCCTGAAGCCTTGCATCTTCTCCGGCCATCGCTTCCACTCTAATCTTAGGTCTGATACCATTTGTTGGGTCCCAAATAATATTATCAACAATATTAGCAATTTAAAATAACAATCACACACAAGAACATAAATATTTATGTGGAAAACTCTTTCATTTTTAAGGGAAAAATCACGAGACAAATTTCAAATAATTTCACTATTATCGAATCAATTACAATCATTCTTGTATATGTCTCAGGGTTAAAGAAAAAAAAAATCTCTTTTATTTTCTTTACTCTCGCACACACTAATTATCTTTCTCAAAAGGTGGCAATACTTTGCTTTCTCCTTTTTATTTTCTTCTCCATGCACATCTCTCTTTCTTGGTTGTCTTCTTTCTCTAAGTGGCTCCCTCTTTTTTTTTTTTTTTTTTTTTTTTTTTTTTTTTGCGGCACCTTTTTCTTTTTTCTTCACTACATGCGGCACACAAAACCTAATAAACCTTATTTATATAAAATTCTTCCGCCTTACACTCCTAGGAACATATGGATTCCTAAATCAACTTATATAAAAGACTTCTTATAGAAATAGAATTCTATTCGTGTTCAACAATCTCATTACACGGGCTATTAATATAAAACTTGTGGGCTGGATTTAATTGGTGCATTGCACCTAACACTAGGCACACCACAACAATGTGTTGGTTTAATTTGTTCATTATTTCCTTGACGTGGATAGAGTCATGAGACTCATGACACACTTGTTAAATATCAGCCATATATAATTTCAATCTAATTTTCACATTTTTTCGTCGCATGCCATGTCCTTTCAAGTCAATTAAGATCAATGTGTGGCTTGCAAAGGCTATGTTATTATGCTCCATTTGTTTTAAAGTAAAATATTTTTCTATTTTTAGGTGTTTATTTGCAAGTAAAATATAGCTAAACTTTATAAAATATTTTTCATTGATAGTAAAATCCTTTATGAAAAGGTGTAAAATGTTTTACTTTAAACAATTTGGTAAAATATTTTTCAAAAACACAAAGTGGCTCCCCCTATCCCATTTGATCGATAGGTCATCATCGGTTTGGTAGTAGAAGACATCACTCCAATGACTGGTGTTGACAGTCCAGTGGCTGGAGACTCCTCTACAACAACCGGTGTATTTGCATGTAATTTCTATCTTTATTATGTGACTAAAGTATAAGAGTCAAAATGTTGTCATTTTTCTCTAAATTGTAACTAGGAGAAAAGCAATTAAACTTTTATTGTCTAAAACAATGTAATTTGGATTTTATTCTAATAAAATGTTTATATATATATATATATAATATTAAATTGTAGTTTTTTAATTTTCTCCATAAGTAAGTGATTCCAATATAAAACCATCAATCAAAGGGCTAGTAAACACAGTCAATTGAGTATCCATTTTGATACCCATATTCTGAGCTAGCGGTCTTGCTCTAGACCATGATTCTCACAGTGGAGAGTCCATTGAGAATGTTGAGGCTAGGGCTAAGCTTCAATTAGGAATAAATGATCAAGTTATATTATGTTAGATGCACTTGTTTCTTATATGCTTTCCACAAATTAAATGTCATCCTTCATATATATGCTCATGCATGGATGCGTATGCTTTATCATTTGGTTTGAATCGTTTGATTGGCCAGAAGCTCAATAATAGTAGATGTAAAAGAGTTGGGCATCGATAGGTTGGCACAAATTGAAATTTTGTACCGAATTGACAAGGTCGATATTCCAGATTCTGGAACTGAGGAACACTACTACAAGGGCTTGTCCAGAAAAATAATAGTGTGCGACTTGGTACCTGGCATATTAGATAACAAAGTTGAAAGCGGATTTTTATTGTTCTGACGGGAAGCCGCAAGATTGCTCTAGTTTTCGTTACAGGCCGAATCATACCTGAATTGCTCACATCAGATCTGGACAGGCTACCTGGAGTGTATCATAGACCCGAAACTGAACTCAGATTCAATTTCTTCTGTGATCGATGAGAGACTTATCAACAGTACTAGTGCTGGTGTCATCGCTCATCATGTTGCCTTCAACAATGTCAAGCCTCTTCCATTAAAGAGGGCATGGGTGCAGGATTTTTAGCAAAGAGTTTTGTGTATTCAACGGAAGTGAAAGAGTTGGATTTTCTCACAAAATAACACTGTTTAGTAATTCTGTTAAGTAGTCATGTCTTAATTAATTTTAAAAGGAGAAGATGATGTACAATATATAAGGTACTGTTACTACTGTATCTAAGTTTTACCTACCGTCTTACTCATAATAAACTAAAAAGAGATATCACTGACAAATGAATAATATGGGTGCATAATAACTCCCTACACATAACCAAAATTCTAATTAAACTTGACATTTTGGTTCAAGACTTTGTTTTTAATATTTTCCAAGATAAAGAACATCTAAACTTTTCCATTTTCTTTAAGTTTGGTTTTAAAATCAAAATAAATATTAGTGACCAATCATACCTTAGAATCCTAGTGATTAGTGACAACTCCAATTTTTTTTTTTTTTTGCATAAATCCTCATTTGCCAACTCACTTCCTTTAACGTGCACAAAGCATATACAGATATCACATATATACACTTTTATCACCTGCTTAACAATCTTTCACCTACAAATTCACATTATTATTATTTTTTGCATCACCGTAGCAAGTGGTCAAAAAATTTCCACAATACATATATAAATATAATCATTAGTCCCAAATAAGTGTTTCATGTCCTTTGCGTGTGTGCATGCTCGCGTATTATTCTTCTATATATTCAAATAATTGTTTGCATGTACAATTGTAAAACAAATGTAATATATTTCAATTTATAATATATGTGACCTGCGTCCAATAAGTTAAAAGTTAAAATAAAATACATTATAACTTACATTTATTAGTTATAGAGTTATAATTCAGTCATATGAGAGAGAGAGAGAGAGAGAGAGAGAGAGAGAGAGAGAGAGAGAGAGAGAGAAGTTGCTAGCCACCTCTTAACCCCATTCAGCCATTGTCTTCTACCCACCTCAATGGGATTTAAGAGGAACTCCTCTAGGGTGGAGTCCCTTCAATTTTCAATGTGAATTTTAAAATTATTTGTTTTTTTATTTATTTATTTTTAATGAAATCTGTGATTTTGTCGTTTATAGTAATTTTTGTTTTTTTAATAACTTTTTGCTCAAAAATTATATTAAAGTCCCGTTTGTTTTGGAACGATCCTTAAAGTCAGTAGTTTATGATTTTGTATTTAACTCAATTTTTCTATTTTTAGTAAATTTCGGTATTTGGTCACCTGATCGTGTAATTAGTGCGAATTAGACTTTCAGACGTTTCTTAATCGTCCTAGGATTTTACTTTCTCAGTATTTATATGTTTTTTTAGTCGTCAAAGGAAAATCATATTATTATCAATAAAATTGTGGAGTTTTTCTCAAATTTTCTCTGGTAGATTCCAGTTTATCACCTTGTAGATTCAACGAATCTCTCATGGATTCGAGATATATGGCTAGAAATTAACAGTTTAGTTTCTGTTCCATCAAAGAGAGTATCATGTGTGCTTTCTTCAGGCTTCTGTGACATCGCTCCCAATCTAAAATCCGAGAGAGTGAATAGAAAAGATAAAAAGATAAGATGAAAGATGCTACAATGACATGTTTGTGGTATCAAGTCTTTATTTCACATTCATTTTTATGTGTTAAAATGTGAACATTTCCGTATCAATTATGGATATGTCTAAAAATAGAAGATGTGAACTAATAATTTTCCTATCCACAATTCGACTTTTACCAAAGAATGGGATGTAAATGCTCATACCTTTCCTCAAAAAAGAAAAAAAATAAAATAATTGGGGTAACAACTCTATCCATTATCTCATATCTTGCTTAAAGTATTTGGTGAAATCTTCTTTGCGTTGACTAACTTTTAAGATTTATGTTCTCATTGGGGTTATTTAATCAAGATATTCATGTTGAAATCTATTTAGTGGAAGCCAATTCACACAAGACTTCAACTAACATTTAACGCGGTCCAGTCAATTTCATGCCAATACATTATTATTCATGGGTAATACAAAACAAAATTCACAATAAAAAATATCGATTATAACAATATAACCACATGACTGATTAACACAAATCAAACTCTAAGACCCTTAAAATTAAGGTCGGTAACAAACACTAACACAAACTAACCTAAATCACAACACATCCAAATTTAGACAACTGGAGACTTCTTGACTTGATCTTGGATTTGCAACAACAGCAAGAAAGGAGAAAGGGTTTATGTATGTCATCTCTAGGAAGTGTGGTTTTATATGGTCAGGTCAAACGCAAAAATGATAAATACACTCTCACATTTCAGAAGATGAGATCATGAAAGTGTTTCGAAGACACATATAACAAAGGGACTGTCCACAAGGCCCCAGTGCTTAAGATTGATGTTTGAAATTAACTGGAGAAACTGGAATGCAATTGTATATTATTAGCAAGTGCATATCAAATAGAGAATTGAGCATGGGAGATCCGTTTGATACCACAGTATATATATTTATGCAGATAAATGAAAATTTCATCAACAAAAATAAACATAAATGCAACAGATGCAATGAGAAATATTATCTGCAAACAAGATCAAAACAATCCAAATGACATAAAAGGAACAAAACTAAACAAAGATCCTTAAACAGGATAAAAAATAGACAAAGTGATACCCTATAAGTCGCAAAGAACTCTATTATTTAAGACAAAATTCTTAACATTTCAGCACCTGCAACTAGTCAAGCTCTTTCTGGGAGATCGTTTGATACCATATTTTTCTGGGCTATGGAGGAAATGCAAATACAAAATCATAATGAATAGATAAGCTCAAACCTAATCTAGAGGAATCCAACTAAAAGATAAAAAGCAAGAAAGTTTCCATTTATTGGAATCCACTCAGAGATTTAAACAAATTTTGTTGTTCCTAATTCTCAACATTCACAGACCGATTAATTCAAAACCTCACTCACTAATCTTCCAATTGGAGCAACCCTCCAAGCATCATGAGTAACACAACTTACATTTTCAAGACCTGAAAGTTTAATTGAAATCAAAGAATTAATTGATCAAATATTCAAAGTACAACTAACACGACCAACAAGACAAGGGAAATGGAGATGATAATCTGGAAACCAAATAGAAAAGGAAAACAAAATTTAAAAATTCGCCATTTTTAGAGTGTATTCTATCAACCTAGATAGTTGTAAAACAATTATTATATTGCACACGGTTCGTTACATTGAAAACTAGATATTGCACACCATTTGGCAAAAATTTTTTTGTTTAGTTGTTGTTTTTGTTTTTGTTTTTTGTTTTTATTTTTAAAAAGCTAACTTATATTTTTTTTGTCAAACTTTTACCATAAAAGCTAATAAAAACTATATATTATATATTTTGTCTTATATTTAGCGAATAAGCTATCAAACAACTGCGTGATACTAAACAGAGAAATAGAATTTCCCATTGATATATGACTTTCTTGCTAATTCTTTTGGGATAATTCCATAATTAATTTTGAAAATTACCTAAAAATACTGATTGGAGTTACATATGTTAATGTTAAAACTATACCAATTTGGTGATCAAATTTTGCCAAGTTATTTATTTGGTAATGATCGAGACACCCGTGTCAATATTTAATTTTTATGCTCGTCAAAGATAAGGACGTGCATTAAGCTTGCCAATTAATGTTTTTCAAGCTTATGCTTTTGACGTAAGAGGGATTTATGACAACTGGCAGTAGTTGAGCACTTCGTATAGGTTGTCTATATATCGTAAATACTTTCAATCCAATTTGTATTCAACTACACAGCTAAGGGTGCTAAACATACATAATTAGTGGTTTAGGACATCATCATCATTTTACTACACCATGTTCATGTTGGTGCGCTTGCTTTTCATACTCCCTCTGTTTCATCTTATACCTTCATTTCCTTCCAAGCAGCCACTATGCCATGATGATGAGAGCTCAGCCTTGTTGCAATTCAAGAAAAGCTTTATCATAAACAAGTCTGTCTCTTTGTATGATCCTATTGCAAATCATAGGGTTGAAACTTGGACATTAGAAGGAGAAAACAGTGATTGCTGCTCTTGGGATGGTGTAGACTGCGATGAGGACACAGGTCATGTGATCGGCCTTGACCTCAGTAGCAGTTGGCTCTACGGTTCAATCAACTCCAACAGCACTCTCTTTCGCCTTGTTCACTTAGAGAGGCTTAACCTTGCAGACAATCACTTTAACTACTCTCAAATCCCATCCCAGGTTGGAAATCTTTCAAGACTCACATATCTCAATCTCTCATATTCTGCGTTTTTTGGTCAAATCCCATTTGAAGTTTCAAAACTTTCCCAATTGTCATCTTTGGATCTATGTTGCAACTATGATTTGTCTTCGGGAAAATACTTCTTACAATTCAAACAGTTGAGTCTAACAAGCCTAGTTGGAAACCTGACGCGCATAGAAAACCTTGATCTAAGTGGGGTGAATATATTCTCCACGGTGCCTAATATCTTTGCAAACTTGTCTAATTTAAGGTCCCTTTATCTCCATGACTGTGGAATGCATGGGAAATTTCCAATAGGCATCTTTAAGCTACCAAATTTGCGGGTTCTTGACGTGAAGTACAACCAAGATCTCACCGGTTCTTGGCCTGACTTCCAATATTTGAGTAGTCGTCTGGAGGAAATTGACCTTGCAAATACCGGTTTCACAGGTGAGCTACCCATTTCTATGGGAAACTTCGGCTCCCTGATTGCTTTGAGTATTTGGGGTAGCAACTTCTCAGGATCCATTCCTTCTTCAATCGGTAACCTCACAAATCTCATTTACCTTAAGCTTTCAAATAACACTTTGGTGGGTAACATCCCATCTTCAATTGGAAATCTTATCCAGCTTGCTTTTCTAGACCTCAGTGACAATCAATTATCTGGTCCAATCTCTTTTGGGCTTACAAACCTGACACAACTGGTTGTCCTTAACTTGGGCGGCAATCATTTAGCTGGTCCAAATCCTTTTGGGCTTATGAACCTCACAAAATTAAATGTCTCGGGTCTTTGGGAGAATAAGTTTGAAGGTCAGTTTCCAATCTCCATCTTTAAACAAAATAATCTTTATGTTCTTGATATTTCTTCTAATTACCTTAGTGGAACTTTGTTTATTTGCAACATGACTTCTCTTCATATCCTTGACGTGTCTAACAACTACTTTAGTGGTTCACTTCTTCCATGCTTGCACAATATCTTGGAATTGAGGATGATTAGTTTGAGAGGAAACAAATTCCAAGGATTATTACCAAGATCATTGTCCAATTCCACCATGTTAGAGGCCATTGATGTTAGTAATAATCAATTCAATGCAGTGGCGGCTCTAGGATTTTCTTTTAGGGGGATCAATAGTGTCTTGAGCTAGGATTTGTTGTGGGGAGTAAAAGATAAAATGATTTTCTTTTTTTTGGTATATACAATTGTCATATTACATATAATAATCTAACATAGTATTTGAAATAGTATACAATACAACTAACTTGTAAAATAGTCTAAAAAATTATTAATAGTTTAAAGATCTGTAAGAAAACAATGATAGAGTGCATATAAATAAATATAAATAAATAACTAATCATAATATTTGTCAAATTAATAATAATTTATTATAATCATATGTAATATCAGTTAAATAAAAACATATGATAAAGAAGAATAGTAACACATCTAAGAGTTGGTCTGAGAGTAAATGTTAAACTAAGGAAAATAAATATTAACTTATATAAAATTTTGCTTTTGAAGTGTATGGATTTTAGTCACCCATGTGGTCATTCTCTTGAAATTGGAGCAAACACTAAAAGACTTTTTGAACTAAAAAAATTGTAGAACACTTACCAAACTACTTGATTAGATAGAAAGAGATATGGAAGGGAGAAAGAGAGTATGAGAAAAGAATCATAGATGGAAATACAGATCAGTTGGTTGTACAAATGGTGTAATTTTTTGTTGATGAAGAAGAAAAGTATAGAAAAAAACAGTTTCATTCTACCATCAATAGTAAAGTAAGACAGAGTCCAAAGAGAATGTCTATTTATTTTTTAACAAATGAGCAATTTTAATAGTAGTGCTATTGACAAAACACGCAATAAAATTTAGATGGCAAGTTGTTAAAGGTATGTAAAAAAGTGACGTTAGTTAAGGGTTTAGATAAAAAGTCAATTACAACTTGTCACTTAACTTTTATTGTAAAAATATTGTGAAAATATTATGAAAATAGCACTAATATGATCATATTTCAAGTTTATTTCAATTGAGTTTAAACAAAATTTAAGGTTAAGGTGTTCAAAATTTTATTTTAAGGCTCAAAACAAAAAAAAAAAGAAAAAAGAAATAGAAAATTTTATATATACTTTTTTTTTTGGGGCCAAGCCAGGGGGTTCATTTGAACCCCCTGGCCTGGCTGTAGAGCCGCCCCTGATTCAATGACACTTTTCCCTCTTGGTTAGGAAACCTTCCAAACTTAAAGCTTCTCCTCTTGCGGTCCAACAAATTCTATGGGAAAATATTAGAAAGTCTTGAAACAAATTATCAGTTCCCCAACTTGCGAATCATTGACCTTTCTTACAATAGTTTTATCGGAAGGTTGCCATTAAAGTCCTTTAGAAATTGGAACACCTTGAAATTGGACAATGAATTCCACTTGACATATATTCAGGCAGAAATATCTTCTAGTGATGGAACATACCATATGTATTACGATTATGATTATGCAATGCAACTAGCAAACAAAGGTCTGGATATAGCATATGACAAGGTCCAAGAATTTTTTAGAGCCATTGATATGTCAAGTAATAGGTTTGTTGGAGAGATTCCAAGTTACATTGGAGATTTGAAAAGGCTTCGTATGCTGAATCTTTCCAACAACATTCTCACCGGACACATTCCACCATCTATAGGAAATCTTACCATGCTAGAATCATTGGACCTTTCTCAAAATAGGCTCTCAGGAGAGATTCCATCACAACTAACACAACTTACTTTTCTCGAATGGTTCAATGTTTCTCATAACCAACTCACTGGCTCTATACCACACGGGAAACAATTTGATACATTTGAAAACAAATCATTTATGGGGAATTTAGGCTTGTGTGGTAATCCATTATCAAAGAAATGTTGGGTTCCTGATTCTTCACTACCTTTACCTTCAACTTCCAAACAAATTCAGGATTCTGCTGTGTCTCCTTTTGAATTTGGTTGGAAAATAGTTTTGGTTGGGTATGGATTTGGACTAATCGTTGGAGTGATAATTGGCAACATTGTGGCTACAAAAAACTTGATTGGTTGGTGAAGACCTTTAGAATATGGCAACGGACACAGAAACGTGAGAAGGGAGCATAGGAACTAAGTTTTTTTTTTGAAACTGAGCTTGTACCTTGTGAAGATATAATTAAATATGTATAGAATGTTACAATTTCATGAGCATACTTACTATATAATTTATTAAAGATTGTGTTCTACATGTTCTGATAGAGAAAAGTACATACTTTCTCCTTTTTATTTTTATTTTTTTTTCGTACTTATATCAGGTGGAGCATACTTTTGCTTTATTTTATATACACTTAAAGACTTTTTATCCCAATAAAACGACTCATCCCTAATCAAAAAGTTCTTTTATATTTACATATTACAGCTCTATTCCCGTGCAATGCACAAACATTGTAATATCCATTTCCTTTAATGTTTTTGGCATATTAAAGATTAAAAAAAACCAAAGGAATAAATTTCTTATTAGAAACCTTTTCAGTTCGGTCAAATGAACGATATGTTTTTGTATTGGCCGATACCAATGTACCGTTTGGAGATTATCTTTACAGTATATATATTGACAAAATTAGTAAGTAATGGTTTAAGTTCATATTGTAATTTGACAGGTTCTTATGCCTTTTTAACGGAGATATTTAGAATTCAAATTCTCCCTCCGACTATCAAATCATATAATAATAAATTAAAAAAAAATTCAATTAAATTTTATTACTAAAAATTTGAAAAAATTAATAAGAATTCTTTATTTTAGCATCTCTAATAAACTGGGAGTAAGAATGCATACCACGATCTCTCCCATACCTCATATAAGTGGGAGCTTTCTGCAATAGGTACAACATTTTTTTTTAATAAAAGATAATTCATTATTTAAATATCTTAATAACTTAACATAACTTTTATTTTTGATTCTTGGATACAGTGAAAACATAATTCTATTCACCCCATGCTTCCAAGAAAAATTAATTGCTGGGGATTTTTGTTAGGACATATGTGATTAACTTGTTAGAAACATATATCACTATTTTATGTAATTGGCTAATTTTTTGACAAAACGCACTTTACTTGTATTTGGGTAGATCTAGGATGTGTTTAATACTTTAAGAAACTTTGTTTCAAGATCAAGTGTTGAAGCCATGCAAGTCTGTCCAAGATTCAAGCTGAAAAGTGCAAGTTCATTAAAACTTGACAGCTAGTATCTATCAAACTTGAAGAGCTGTTCCAGCCCCATGGCTCGGTAGCTGCTCGACAGATGGCTATCTGTTGAGGTTTACGAAATTTAGATTTTTTGTTCTGTTTTTCACTCAATCCGTGATTGTATGTTTGTGCTTTCTTTTCTCACAATCCTAGACATATATAAGGATTATTTTAAGGGTTGTCAAAGGGGATACAAGTTGCACAAGTGTTGAGCAAAGTTTGTTCAAGCAAATTGTGACCGGAGACAGAATTTGCCTTAGTTCATCATTCTTGTGAAGAAGTTGCTGTGTTTGTGCACTGTAGGATTTTGTAACCAAGTATCTTCTGAATCTTCATCGTGTGGATGAATTGAAGAACTTTGCAGCCAATAATTCTCTCTAGTTGGTAATTGAAGTCGTGTACTGGAATCTGCGTAATTGGTTAGCCACGTATTAGGAGCCGTGCATTACAAGGAGAGATTGTCAATACAAAACAAGTCTAATTGAGTATTGAGGTAAGGGTTTAATTGTAGGTTGGTATAAGGTACTATGATTTCTTTACTTGTAATCGCTTGTTGTGATAATAGTGGATTCTCGGAAGTAGTAACCTTAAAATCATCTGGTGGGGTTTTGCCTCAGTGGTTTTCCCCATTTGTAAACAAATCACCCATGTCAAATTTTATTTCCACTGCATTAGTTATTTGGTGATTTGTTTGTGCTACCACACATTTTGTATGTTAATTTGATTAATTAATAAACTTGACTAATTAATTAATTAATTCATCATCACAAGGAGTCAATACGTTTTTGGCCTATCACTTTCTCTACTACCTAAACCTCCACTTCACCGCCCCATAGAATTTCTACAATTCTACATGATCCTTCTCACTGCATCACACCAAGCTAATTCAGTCCAAGCCTTAACCAAACTCTTTTAGTTAACTACAAGTGATTGGCTATTTAAAAACTCAAAAGTGCTGATCATATTAAATTATTGAAAATAAGAAAAAACATCCTATCTTTGTTAACACATAATGAAATTTTTTGATTCTTGGATCGTTCCACACTGAAATTACTAAGACTCTGATAGGAGGAATGCAAATGACCCAATAGTTAAGGGGGAAAGTGTAAATGCATTTTTTATTAATAGAAGAAAAAAAATACTTAATTTAGCAAACAAAATATTTTAATAACATAATAAAATAATGTAAATGTAAGTTATAATTTTTTTTTGTGTGCTTGGTTTCAATTTATTTTTTTGAACCTAGTATAGGAGTTAGTACCATCATTGTTACAGTAACCATTCTTCTCTACTCTCCTCCCTTGTACTCTCCTCTACTCTCCTCCCTTTCTAAACTTCTAAACAGGCCATTAAGGTTACTCATAAATTAACTATAAATATATATTTCAAATAAGAAAAACATAATACAATAAATAAATGAGCATTGACATATGAAGTTAAAAGATTAATATAAATATATGATATTCTAGAACGGTAGAACCATTAAGGTCGAACCTGAGACCTGGAGGTGCTAGGTGCCATCAAACCATTAAGGTCATTGGTAGCAAATTATTTTTTAATAGTATGACATAATCTAGAAAACACGAACACTTTATTTGATGTGTTATACCCGTGTTAGACACAAGACAAGTTTAGAACACAATTACACACATGTCCCAACCATGTCCTTTATTTATTTATTTATTGAAAAGTTGCAGGACACGGTTGGGACATGGAAGAGTATTTATCTTTTATTTCTTTTTAATTTCAATCTTGAATGCTTATATAGTCATCTTTTATTTACTCTTATGGTTCTTAATTTTTATTTCTATTTTGAATTCTAAACATCATTTATTAGTCATGAATTAAATTTATTATTTATTATTGCTCTTAAATTGATATATGTTTAACAATATATGAAAGAATAAATACTTAACAATATCTAAAAATATAAATAAAAACTCATTTAATAATTAATTAGTACGCTTATTGTCGCTGAGTCTTGTCCTAGTTTTTAAAAAACTATTGTGTTGCTATGTTATACTTGTACCCATAATTGTATTCATGTCCATGCTTCCTAGTCACGTAAGTTACCTTCAAATTCCTAGACACATAAGGTACCTTTAAATTTGACATTGGTCTTATTTGAAGTAGGGGTGGCAAAATCAACCTAAACCCATTTGCCCACCCAAACCCGCCCACTTAAAATAGACCCAAACCCACCCAATTATTAGTTGGGTTAAATGGGTATTAACCCAAGTAAACCCAATTAACACTAATGTTTATTGGGTTTTAATTGGGTACCCAATTACCCAACCCCAAAACTACTAAAATTACAAAAATACCCCCTCAACCTAAAAAATGACCAAAATAACACCTAAACCTGCAAAATGACCAAAATACCCAAAAAACTCAAAAAATGACCAAAATACCTTCTGAAACCTAAAAAATGACCAAAATACCCTGAAACCTAATAAATGATCAAAATAACACCTAAACCTACAAAATGACCAAAATACCCCTAAATTCTAAAAAATGACCAAAATACCTCTCGAAACCTAAAAAATGACCAAAATACCCCTCAAAACCTAAAAATGACCAAAATACCCCATAAACCTAAAAATGACCAAAATACCTCTGAAACCCAAAAAATGACCAAAATACCCTTAAAACCCAAAAAATGACCAAAATACCCCCGAAACCTAAAAATGACCAAAATACCCCTAAAATCCAAAAAATGACCAAAATACCCTCAAAACCTAAAAATGACCAAAATACCCTCAAAACTTAGAAAATGACCAAAATACCCCTAAAACCCAAAACAAATGACCAAAATACCCCCAAACCCCAAAAATGACCAAAATATCATCGAAACCTAAAAAATGACCAAAATACACTCGAAACCCAAAAAATGACCAAAATGTCCCTAAAACCCAAAAAATGACCAAAATACCTCCGAAACCTAAAAATGGCCAAAATACCCCTAAAACCCAAAAAATAACCAAAATAACCCCGAAACCTAAAAAAATGACCAAAATACCCTTGAAATCCAAAAAATGACCAAATTACCCCCTCAAAACCCAAAAAATGACCAAAATACCCCTAAAACCCCAAAAATGACCAAAATACCTCCAAAACCTAAAAAATTACCAAAATACCCCTGAAATCCAAAAAATGATCAAAATACCCTCGAAACCTAAAAATTACCAAAATACCTCCGAAATCTAAAAAATGACCAAAATAACCCCGAAGCCTAAAAAATAACCAAAATAACCTCGAAACCTAAAAAAATGACCAAAATAACCCCGAAACCTAAAAAATGACTAAAATACCCTCGAAACCTAAAAAATGGCCAAAATAACCCCGAAACCTAAAAATGACCAAAATAACCCTAGAACCTAAAAATGACCAAAATAACCCTGAAGTCTAAAAATTGACAAAAATAACCCCGAAACCTAAAAATGACCAAAATACCCCCTAAAACTATAAAATTACCAAAATACCTCCTAAAACTAAAAAGTGACCAAAATACCCCTGAAACCTAAAAAATGACCAAAATACCCTCAAACCTCTAAAGTGACGAAAATACCCCTAAACCTTTGAAATGACCCAAATAAACCCAAAACCTCTAAAATTACCAAAAATACCCTGAAACCTCTAAAAAGACCAAAATACCTCTAAACCTTTAAAACGACCAAAATACCCCTCAAAATATCTAAAATGACCAACATACAACTAATCCTGTAAGATGAACAAAATACACCCAAAGCCTCTAAAATTACCAAAATAGGGGTTTGGGGTATCTTAGTCATTTTTTAGGTTTAGGGAGTATTTTGGTAATTTTTTATGTTTAGGGAGTATTTTGGTCATTTTTTAGTTCTACGGGAGATTTTGGTAATTTTTTAGGTTTAGGGTGTATTTTTATCGACTTACAGGTTTAAGGGGCTTTTTTGTCATTTTATAGGTTTCGGGGTATTTTGGTCATTTTTTAGGTTTCGAGGATATTTTGGTCATTTTAAGGTTTAGGGGTTATTTTGGTTGTATTTAGGTTTCAGAGGTATTTTGGTCATTTTTTAGGTTTCAAGGGGTATTTCAGTTAATTTTTAGGTTTCAAAGGTATATCGATCATTTTTTAGGTTTAGGGGGTATTTGGGTCATTTTTAGGTTTAGGGGCTATTTTGGTCATTTTTAGGTTTCAAGGTTATTTTGGTCAATTTTTAAACTTCATGGTTATTTTGGCCATTTTAAAGGTTTTGTGGTTATTTTGGTCAATTTTTAGGCTTCGTGGTTACTTTGGCCATTTTTAAGGTTTCGGGGGTATTTTGGTCATTTTTAGTTTTTAGGGTTATTTTGGTCAATTTTTAGGCATCGAGGTTGTTTTGGCCATTTTTTAGGTTTCAGAGGTATTTTAGTAATTTTTTAGGTTTTGGAGGTATTTTGGACATTTTTTTTTGAGTTTATGGGGTATTTTGGTCATTTTTTTTTTGTTTCAGGGTTTTTTGGGTCATTTTTTGTGTTTTGGGGGTATTTTGATCATTTTTAGGTTTCAGGGGTATTTTGGTCATTTTTTGGGTTCCAGGGATATTTTGGTAATTTTTAGGTTTCAGGGGTATCTTCGTCATTTTTTGGTTTTGGGGATATTTTGGTAATTTTATGGGTTTTGGGGGTATTTTGGTAATTTTTAGGTTTCAGGAATATTTTGGTCATTTTTTGGGTTCTAGGGGTATTTTGGTCATTTTGTAGGTTTTGAGATTATTTTTGTAATTTTCAGGTTTCGGGGGTATTTTGGTAATTTTTTAGGTTTTAGGAGGTATTTTGGTCATTTTTTGGGTTTTGAGGGTATTTTGGTCATTTTTTGGGTTTTGAGGGTATTTTGGTCATTTTCTGAGTTTTAGGGGTATTTTGGTCATTTTTTAGGTTTTGGAGGGTATTTTGGTAATTTTAAGGTTTTGGGGGTATTTTGCTCATTATTTGGGTTTTAGGAGGAATTTTGGTAATTTTTGGCTTTCAGGGGTATTTTGGTCATTTTTTGGGTTTTGGGAGTATTTTGGTAATTTTCAGATTTTGGGGGCATTTTGGTCATTTTTGAAGATTTTAGAGTACTTTGGTCATTTTCACTTTAGTGGCATTTTGGTAATTTTGATAATTGGGTAATTGGGTGGGTTGGGGTTTACCCATAATAATTGGGTTGGGTTGGATTTGGGTTATAAGGAATTAGTTAAATGGTTTTTAAATGGGTAAATGGGTTTTATACACCCAACCCAATTATGCCCACCCCAAACCCACCCAGACCCGCCCATTTGCCACCCCTAATTTGAAGCAAGCAACTCTGCGCCGACCCATTCCGCGATGCATGTTGTATTTAAGAAATTCACTTTTTTTTTTCTTAAGTTTTTAGTATCTGAAGCAAAAATATATTTCAATTAGTTAATTTTTGACATGGATTTCCATCAGTCTTTATATTCTATCCTCAAGACTACGTCATTTGAATATTGTAATCATTTGAATAGAAAACAGAGAGGATCATTTTCGTAAAATATCATATTTTATATTCTTCCTAATTAGCTTCAACCACACGGCCACTGCCAACAACGACCATAAAATCCATTTGAGTAATGCTAGGGACAATGACCAAAAAATCCATGTGAGTAATGCTAAGGACACAACAAAATTCGTAACAATTTCACAATATTTCTAAATTTAGCATGTCAACTCATACATGGACTACCATAACTTCCAATTTTTTAATTTTTTGATATGCTAATTTGGATAAAATTATTGTGTTCATAGCATTACTCAATTTGCACAAACCCTATTGTCATCAAAAGCAATATTGATCCCACATGCCGCCAATGACCACCCCTTATATACTCCCAATCAAAGAGCCGAGAGGACCACCCCTTGTATACTCCCAATCAAAGTGCGGAGAGAGAGTATAGAAAATATAAAAAATATGATGAAAGATGCTACAATGACTTGTTTGTATACTCCCAATCAAAGAGCGAAGAGAGAGTATAGAAAATATAAAAGATAAGATGAAAGATGCTACAATGACTTGTTTGTGGTGTCGAGTCAATGTAGGTTTTTTTTTTTTTTTTTTTTTAAGATTGGAAATAATGGGATTTTGAAAGAAGAAAAAAAAAAAAAAAATTTGTGTCGGAGTTTATATCTACAAGGGTTTTGTTTATCTCAAATCCACTATTTCACGTCAAGTTTTATACGTTAAAATGTGAACATACATTCTCCTATCAATTGTGGACATATACCGCTTAATAAACGATTTAAATAATACTTTTCCCTTCCACAATTTGACTTTTACGAAAAGAATGGTATGTAAATGCTCATACCTTTCCTCACAAAGAAATAAAGAGGACAACTCTATCCAATATCTCATATCTTGCTAAAAAGTATTTGATGAAAATATGAAATATTCTCTGCGTTGAGTAACTTAATTTAAGACTTTTATGTTCTCATTGGTGTTATTTAATCGTGCTATTAGCCTATTCACACAAGACTTCAACTAACGTTTAATTTGGTTCAGACAGTTTCATGCCAATACATGGGTAATACCAGTCAAAATTTCGCTGCTCAAGATTGATGTTTGAAATTGCCTAGAGAAACTGGAATGCAATTGTGTATTGGCATGTGCATATCAAACCGAATAACATATAAATTCTTAATTAATAAAAAATAATATATAAATTCTTAATAAAATAAAAAACCCTCCTAATTAATTACCAAATAATATATAAATTCTTAACATTTCTGCCCCTAGCCACACTACTTCTAACATCATTTACACTAGAGTTGAGAGATCAAACTCAGATTGACCATGTTTTTCTTTAGATGTGTTTGTTTGTTTATACCCTTAAAGTAGATTGTTTAACCTAATATATTAGCCAAGTAGTTACTTAGGTTAATTATTCAGATTTAGGTTAAATAACAATAAATCATATCATGCAAAGCAGTGGAAAATAAAGAATACAATGATATAATGACTCAGGAAAACCAATGAAACCAATAGTTTCAAGGTAAAAACTTGGGGAGAATTTGACTTAACTATCCTTAAGGTAAAACAAATCCACTATAGATAATCGAAGTTTTTACAATCAGATTTAACTCTAAATCTATTGCTACCTCCAGTAGTAACTTACTAACACAACCACATGCAAGCTCTGAATCCACGGATTCCTTCTCTCTTGGATTTGCAACATACAAGCATCCACGCTTTTGACTTTGAGATTCCACTCAAAGGTTTCAGATCACCATCAGTAGTTGATCTTGTAGCAGCAACTAGATTCTACTAGCACTTGATTGTAGATTTTGTTCCAGTAGATGCTTGTAGAGTTAGAAGGTACAAAACCTCTCAGATCTCATAGGAGTAACTCACAAGTCTTCCAAGAGTCTTCAAAACGTGGCTAAGGTTTTCCTTTTATATGTAGGAGTGTTGGACTGAAACCCTAAACATTTTCATAGGCTTGGGCCTGTTTAAAATTCTGTAGAAATTATTTTTTTGTGATTTTTGATTGATTGAGCTTCACCATTCGACCAGTCGAGCTTCACCATTCGATCGGTCGAGCTTCAAAGAAAAATAAATCTTTTTCCTGCAGTTTGTACATTCTTGAGTTTTGACTTGTACAACTTTGAGCAATCTCTAACACCTATTCTAGACATGTTTTTGTTCTTGGTTTGCCAACACATACAAGTTGAAATTCTAAACATTTAAGCCTAAATCTTTAGAACCTAAAAATCTCCCAATTTGGAAATCCGTGACAAAACACCCTTAAAAAAAAAAGAATTGCTCAACTCAAGAGTTAGCCCAACTTACACATTGTTGCCCAAATACAATTCCATTACAATCCACTAACTATTAGTTGCTAGAATAACCAGTAGATGATAAATAATTAACTTGTAAATTCTTGAAACACTCAAAACAAATCATAAACGCATGTGTGGAAATTACAGTATAAATCCAAAATATAAAAACTGAACTTGAATTCACAAAACATAAGAGATAGATAGAATATTAAATAAACTATCATAGTCAATGAACCAACAATGTTTGTGAAACAAGAACAATAAAAATAACATCAATGAGAAAAAATATACATCAAAAACTCTCATCAACATAATCTAAACTACTCAACTACTCCCTATAAATACCAAATCTAAGAAAGGTGGCTCCTATGGGGGTAGTAATATGTACTAACTCAAGGAAAGGAAAGCTATCTAATCCTAAAAAGAGTAAAACCCTATAGATAAAAACTAGAAAGAACAAATTATGTAACTTAGACTTACTTCTATATACCTCAACAATGGTTTGGATAAAAAGAGAAGGAAAACACATGGACCCATTTGTGATAAAGGCATATAGAAAAGCAAATCTATCTAAAGGGATGGTGTGAATGTGATAAATAGGAAAAATGTTATGACAAGCCATCCTAAAGAAAAGATAGTTAACCTCAATCAACTCACTTGAGTTTATTCTTGGTTCAGATCCCTAAGAGACTAATCTGCCACAAAGTAAAGACATCACATCATCAAGAGGAGGAGACTTAGTGTTTGGGAAAAGGGTCTACGAACTAGAGGTACACCTAGAGCTTTAGAAACTGCATGTTTAGTTATCTTATACTATGTGTCTCTAATCTAGAAAGTCAAATAATGACCACTTGTATCCTCAGAATATATAGAGAGATTCAAGTGGAATTCTCTAATCAAGGCAGCAAGAGGGGGATGAGAAACTACACACAAAGGACCCCAGTTCCTAGACACTAGATTCCTATGAATGGAAGGATTTAACTCATCTAGAACTAGTTGTCTTTCCCCCTTAGATAGACCAATACTTAATCAAGGTCTCAAAAATTTCCTTAGTTTTGGCTGAAGGAAACCTAACCCTATCAACCAGAGAAGAGGATAAGGATGCTATGTTCCTATTAGCTTTTGTTTTAAATTTTCTACCAACCTTAGGAGCCATGTCTAAAGGTTAAAAAAAGAAGAAAAACCAAAACAAAACAAAAACCAAGGGCAAACTGCATCAGATAGAGTTAGAGCACAGAATAATAAGAAATTTGAAAAACTATATGATGCATGATGCAAGGACACATATGATGCATGATCTAATGCTCAAAAACAGTTCAATTTTATCTGAATTTTAAAAATTGACTAAGGAAATTAGAAATTTAGCAAAATCCCCAATTTTGAAACCCTAATTTTCCAAAAATCCTTATATTGATCAATTAAACAACACAACAAGTATAAAACATGTTATAATTACTCAGTTAAACAATAGCATAAGCCAATTTTACTCAATTTTATTCAATTGAACAAAATCCCCAAATTCCTCAAGAACACATAAACCCTAATTTCAAAATATTGCACAAATCATGAAAATTTTGAAATTAAAGCATGTGAATCATGTTTGTATGATACAAGAACAAAAACACATCCAACAAATTGGATCAAAACAACCAAAATCATCAAAAACCCTAAAATCCTTTTGGTTCGAAATTTTGAAATTTTTTGAAGAAAATGCATGAATGCATGTAATATAAACAAAAAGGGGGTCAAAAGAGTCTTACCAAATGTTTAGGAGAAAAACCATTGAAACTTTGACTCAGAAATAGGCAAAAGTTTTTTTGACTAAGGGTCTGTTTGGATAGCACTTATTGTTGCTGAAAGTTGATAAAAACTGATTGTTGCTGAAAACACTGTAGCAAAATAATTTTTAAATGTGTGAATAGTGTTGTGGGACCCACTTTTAATATTAAATATTGTGTGAACAGTGTATGCACAGTACACGCACAGTAAATTTTGCCCCCAAAGTCAACAAGTGCGGCCAAAAAAAAAAAAAAAAAAAGGAGAAAATGCAGAGGTGAAAACGTGCCGTGACTAGCTAAGCTATCCAAACCCATACTAAGAGGAATCGAGAGAGGGATCAAAGAGGGAGACAAAAGAATGAAGAACAAAGTTCAAATTCCTCTTATTTCTTTTTAGAAAATGATTTTTGATTGGTTAGAGGGAATTGAGCCAAGAATCTAAAATAATATAAAAATAGGTTCGATTGATCGGAAGGAATCGAAGGAGGAATCGATTCAACCCAAGAGTTTTAGCCTTCAAAATTGAATTTTTCAATCGGTCAAAAAACAGGTTCAATCAATCGAATCCTTAAAAATCAGAAAATTTTAAAAACTTGTAAATTTTCTGCAAAAACATTTTTAAAACAGTTTTT
The DNA here is from genome assembly GCA_030445155.1 of Quercus variabilis. NCBI lineage: Eukaryota > Viridiplantae > Streptophyta > Magnoliopsida > Fagales > Fagaceae > Quercus > Quercus variabilis. The sequence continues at coordinate 892,810 of CP129447.1, forward strand.
ATGATATGAGAGGTATGTTAATGATTCCAGATGTTTTCAAATACTCTTTCCCTTCAATCAAATCTTCATTTTTTTTTTATTTTTTTTATCAAGCTTCAAAAATTTTCCTCACACAATTTTTATCTCAAAACTCCAAAAAGTGTTAAACATTTCAAGTAGCACCATTTTGGATGGCCACAAAAATTAACACATAATCACATGTACAGAGTTTAACAAAGATTTGCTTGTGATGTGTGTACTTAGTAAGTGCATGAGACACCTTAAAAAGTGATATGTAGATAGAAATTAAACACAATTTCTACATTATCAATCACATAAGTTTGAAAATGACTATCACCTAAAGAGTTATGTCATATAACTCTCATATCTCCTAGAAAACATGCTTGCAATTATGTAAAATCAATTTTTTTTATTCTTTTTCTTTTGAATAATCTTTTGTTTTTCACATTCTTGTCACAATTAACACCTTGTTTGATCTTGTTGTGCAAGTGCTACACTTATCGAGCACGACTTTTATAATTTGCAGGTGTTCATGATTGGCGAGTAACACTGTTGAGATGATTATTTATGCATTTTTTAAAGGTTTTTTTAGTCCTTACAATCAAAAGAATATGACTTCAAAATCAAGAGCTTGTGTTTAAAAACCATAAATAACTCACACAACATAAGCACTACATAGCACAAACTAGCTAAGTGCAGAAAAATAAAGTTCATCAAAGCTAAACAAGGTACATAGTTATGAAATGCAAATTTCATAGGCCAACCTCAATTATATACTTGAAGATGTGTAACATGTACACAAATCTTTATTTATTTATTTTTTTAAAATTAAAAAAAAAAAAAAAACTTAAAAACATCATAAACAAACCTAGAATGAAATGCATGAATGTAATGTAGATCCTAATGAAAAACATTTTGGTCATAAGAGATTGAAAGAATTAGCACAAGGACCATGTTAGACAGACTCACTGAGACTGTGTCTTTTGCATCCACTCTCTCTTAGATACAAACTTAGAATTGGAGTTTCTAGATGAATTAGACCTAAATTCAGCTCTTGTATTGGCATAAAGGTTAAGAACTTTCACCAATTCATGAATAAGTGCCATAGGATCTTCTCCTTTTGGCACAAACACTTTTTGTTTGGTTGCTTGCTTTGAAGCTTGCAACTTAAAACAATTTGGGCGTGTATGCTAGCTCCACCACAAAAATGAAAAACCCATTGAGATTTGTGTTATTGCTTGCTTCTAGGATGATTGGGTTTCTTGGGTTTTGACTCACTTAGATCTACCCTAGTTCTCCTAGTAGCTAGAATATCTTTTTTAGGTACCTTAACTTTAGGAGAAGAAATAGATATAATAGGTACAAACTTAGGAGGATGAAAAATAGAAGTAGAAACACTCTTTACAAACCCTAACCCTATCTTATTAGAAAAATATTTTTGAACATTTAACATATTACCTAGTTTAGAAGTAGAAGTCCTATCAAGTTGTTCTCTAGCAATAGATAATTCGGATTCTAAACATGTTAACTTTCTCAATGAAAGACATGTTCTCAATCTCAACAGAGGTTATGAGTTCATTAGCATTAAACCGTTTAACAAGTAGATTTTTCTTTTCTTGTTCAAGAGTGTTTATCTTCTTCAAACCTATGTCAACATTCATGGCATCCTTTGTTGCAATCTTGCAAAGTTTGTTGTAAGCCTCTTGCAAGTTAGTATTCTCAGAGAGTTCCTCATTAGAAGGGTTCTCCTCAACAATTTCAGGCTCACTTACTTCAACTGTAGCAGTGAAGGCCATAAAATTTCCTTCTTGATCACTTTTAGACTCGTGATTAGAAACTTCATTATCACTAAGGGTAACAGCTATAGCCTTTCCCTTAGATCTCAAGTAAATAGGACATTCTGACCTAAGATGACCATAACCTTGACAACCAAAACACTGTTGACCTAACGAATTGTTAAAAGGATTGAACAACCTTATCTTTTGATTTTTCAAAATTGTTATTTTTGGTTGTTTCATTCTTCTTCACATTCTTAGTGTCAGCATTGTTTTGATTTTTTACCCTTCTGTTATTGTTCATCAAAAAGTTTCTAAAGTTATTGGCAAGATAAGCTATCTATGTAGAAGAGATTTCATCATCAAATCCACCATCATCTACATCATCAATAGATTTTAGAGCTTTGGATTTGTTGGTTTTGGGTAAGTTAGACTCATAGGACTATTGAGATCCTACAATTTCATCAACAAGGATAGTGTTCACATCCTTGCTTTCTTTTATAACAATGACTTTAGGTCTAAAATCCTTAGTTAAGGATCTAAGAATCTTCCTAACTACTTTAAGTTGATCATAGACTTCACTTAAATTAAAAAGTAGAGTTCATTATATCATTCAGTTTGGCATAGAACTCATCAAAAGTCTCATAATCAAACATCCTGATGCTTTCAAAGCTAGGGGTCAATTGCTATAGTTTATTGATTTTCACTGTCTTAGTGTCTTCATGCACAATTTGCAAAATATTCTAGGCAGTATGAGCAACATCTACGGTAGAGATTCTTTTAAATTCTTCCATAGAAACAACATTGAATATAGCATTCATAGCATTGCTATTAAAGCTTGCTACTTTCTTTTGTGCAGTGTTCCATTCACTGACTGGAGTGGTAGGTCTCTCCCAGCCATTCTCAATAGAGAGCCATACTCTCTTATCTAGTGATTTCAAAAAGGATTTCATCCTAACCTTCTAGTAAGCATAGTTATTCTCATCAAAATGGGGAGGGATCACAAGAGAGTGATCGTGTTCCATGATAACGGGGGTCAAGGATCAACTCAGGGTAAATTACCCAAACAAGAGCTAACTTGCTTTGATACCACTTGCTTGTTTAGACCCCGTAAAGCAAAATTTTTAACCAAATACATTAGCCAAGTAGCTACTTAGGTTAATTATTCAGATCTAGGTTAAACAATAATAAATCATATCATACAAAATAGCGGAAAATAAGGAACACAACGATATGATGACCTAGGAAAACCAATGAAACCAACAGTTTCAAGGTAAAAACCTAGGGAAGATTTGACCTAGCTATCCTCAAGGCAAAACAACTCCACTATAGAGAATTGAAGTTTTTACAATCAGATTTAACCTTAAATTTATTGCTACCTCTAGTAGTAATTTACTGACATGTTCACGTGCAAGCTTCGAATCTACAGACTTCTTCTCTCTTTTATTTGCAACACATAAGCACCCTTGCTTATGACTTTGAGATCGCACTCAAAGGTTTCAGATCTCCATCAGTAGTTGATCTTGTAGTAGCAACTAGATTCCAGTAGAACTTGATTGTAGATCTTGTTTCGGTAGATGCTTATAAAGTTAGAAGGTACATAACCTCTTAGATCTCATAGGAGTAATTCACAAGTTTTCCAAGAGTCTTCAAAACATAACTAGGGTTTTCCTTTTATACGTAGGAGTGTTGGACTGGAACCCTAAACATTTTCGCGGGCTTGGGCTTGTTTAAAATTCTGCAGAAATTATTTTTTTGCGATTTTCGATCGATCAAGCTTCACCATTTGATTGGTCAAACTTCACAGAAAAATAAACATTTTTCTTGTAGTTTGTACATTCTTGAGTTTTGACCTATACAACATTGAGCAATGTGTAACACTTATTCTAAACATGTTTTTGTTCTCGGTTTGCCAACACATAGAAGTTGAAATTCTAAACATTTAATCCTAAATCTTTAGAATCTAACAACCTAGTATATATGTTATTGGAATTTAGAATGATAGCCAGTAGCCAAGCTCTTTCTGGGAGATCCGTTTAATACCATATTTTTTTGGGTTGTGGAAGAAATGCAAATACAATATCATAATGAATAGATCGATAAGCTCACACCTAAAGGAATCCACACCCAAGATTCAAGGGATACAGAGTAAAGCATAGAAATGAGAACTTACATTTTCAAGACATAAACGCTTAATTAAAATCAAAGAATTGTTGAAATATTCAAAAAAATAGAACTGACATGACCAACAAGACAAGGAAAATGGAAATGATACTTTGGAAACCAAATAGACATATGAAAGGAATTTTATTTTTATTTTTATTTTAAATATTTATTTTTGGAGTTCATTATATCCCCTAGATAGTAGTAATATAACTATTCTCATTCTAAAAGACTTCATATTGCACACCGTTTGGTACATTGAAAACTAGATATTGTACACCATTTGGCAAAAAGCTTTTTGTTTTTGTTTTCTCAGTTTATATATATATATATATATATATATATATATTTCAATTTAACACTATTTTTTTTTAATTAAACAAAAAGTTAACCTTTATCTTTCTGTAACACCTTTAGTATAAAAGTTACCAAAATGATATATTTTGTCTTATATTTAGCAAATAAGCTATCAAACAACTGCGTGATACTAAATGAAAATAGAGTTTTCCGTTGATATATATGACTTTCTCACTGATTCTTCTGTTATAATTCCAAAAATAATTTTGAAAATTACCTAAAATACTGATAGAGGTTATATATGTTATAATTCCACCAATTTGATGTTCAAATTTTGCTAAGTTATTTATTAGGTGATATGACACCACCTTGACCCCAGTGTCAATAGAGTTGTGCACGTCAAGGATAACGACGTGAATTACGGTCGCCAATTGAAGTTCGCTTTTGACATGACATGGAATATTTACGACAACTCGCTGAGCACTTCATATTGGTTGTGTCTATAAATAGTAATATACTTGCAGTTCAATTTGTATTCAACTACGCAGCAAAGAGTGCTAAACATATATAATTAGGATTTTAGGACATCATCATCATCATCATCATGAGGTTTTCATTTTGTTACACCATGTTGATGTGCTTGCTTTACATACTCCCTTTGTTTTATCATATACATTCCTCTCCTTCCATGCATCCACTATGCCATGATGATGAGAGGTCAGCCTTGTTGCAATTCAAGCAAAGCTTTACCATAGAAGAGTCTGCTTCCTGTTTTCCTATTGCATGTTCTAGGGTCATATCTTGGACACTAGGAGAAAACAGCACTGATTGTTGCTCATGGGATGGTGTTGACTGCGATGAGGACACAGGCCTCAATAGCAGTTGTCTCTATTGTTCAATCAACTCTAACAACACTCTTTTTCGTCTTGTTCACTTACAAAAGCATAACCTTGCTGACGATTACTTCAACTACTCTCAAATCCCATCCCAGGTAGGCAATCTTTCGAGACTGACACATCTCAATCTAGCTCATTCTATGTTTTCTGGTCAAATCCCATTAGAAGTTTCAAAGTTGTCCCAATTGTCATCTCTGGGTCTGGGTTGGAACCATGATTCAAAGAAAAACCTGTTACGATTGGGAAGGCTAAGCCTAACGAGCCTAGTTGGAAATCTAACCCTTCTAGAAGATCTTGATCTGAGTAGAGTGAACATATCCTCCACCGTTCCTAATATCTTTGCAAACATGTCTAATTTAAGGAGCCTCTATCTCTTTGACTGTGGAATGCATGGGGAATTTCCTAAAGGCATTTTTATGCTACCGAATTTACGGATTCTTGACGTAAATCACAATATTGGCGCAGCCCCCTGGAGCAAATGAGCCTCGCACGCGTCAATTTCTCTAGTGAGCTGCCCTCTTCAATGGGAAACCTTAGCTCCTTGATTGCTTTGGAAAAGCCCAGTTGCAGCTTGTCAGGGTCCATTCCATCTTCAATCGATAACCTCACAAATCTCATTTACCTTGACCTTTCAAATAACATTTTAGTGGGTAACATTCCGTCTTCAATTGGAAATCTCATCAAACTTGGTCTTCTAGGCCTCCGCAATAATCATTTGACTGGTCTAATCCCTTCTAGGCTTGCAAACCTCACACAATTGATTATCCTTGACATGAGTTACAATCATCTAACTGGTCCGATTCCTTTAGGGCTTAGGAAGCTAACACTATTAAATGACTTAGGTCTTGCAGGCAATGAGTTTCAAGGCAAGTTTCCAATCTTTATCTTCAACCTAGGGAATCTTAACTTTCTTGATATTTCTGATAATTACCTTAGTTGTATTAAATGGATTTGCAACATGACTTTTCTTCATGTCCTTGATGTGTCTAATAACAACTTTAATGGTTCACTTCCTCAATGCGTGCACAATATGTTCTATGGAAGCAAATTGAGGATGATTAGTTTGAGAGGAAACAAATTCCAAGGCTTGTTACCAAGATCATTGGCCAATTGTACGATGCTAGAGGCCTTTGATGTTAGTAATAACCAATTCAGTGACACTTTTCCGTCTTGGTTGGAAGATCTTCCAAATTTAGAGATTCTCATCTTGCGGTCAAACCAATTCTATGGTAAAATATTAGAGAGTCCTGAAACCAGTTTCCAAACTTGCGAATCCTTGATCTCTCTTACAATATTTTTTCTGGAAATTTGCCATTAAATTCCTTTAGAAATTGGAATGCATTGAAATTGGACAAAAACGATCATCTTTTGACATATATTCAAGAAAAACAATATTACAATGTGGGGACACACCATTTGTATTACTATTATGATTATTCAATGAAAATAACAAATAAAGGCATGGATACAGTATACAACAATGTCCAAGACTTTTTTAGAGCCATCGATATGTCTAGTAATAGGTTTGTTGGAGAGATTCCAGAATCTATAGGAGATTTAAAGGACCTTAATATGCTCAATCTTTCCAATAACATTCTCACTGGACACATCCCTATATCTTTATGGAATCTTACACAATTAGAATCATTAGACCTTTCTCAAAATAAGCTTTCAAGGAAGATTCCACCACAGCTAACACAACTTACTTTCCTCGAATGGTTCAATGTTTCTCATAACTATCTCATTGGCTCTATACCAGAAGGAAAGCAATTCAACACATTTGAAACTAGTTCCTTTCAGGGAAATTTAGGTTTGTGTGGAAATCCATTATCAAAGAAATGTTGGGATTTTGATTCTTCACCTGTAGTTTTCAATCGAACTTTAGACTCACCTGGGTTTCTCTTTGAATTTGGATGGAAAATACTTTTGGTTGGGTATGGATTTGGATTCATTGTTGGGGTAATAATTGGCAACATCGCCACAACAAGGAAAGATGATTGGTTGATGAAAGCCTTATAAATGACGCAAAGCAGAACTAGTACAATGGAACTTGAGAAGGGAACATATAGAAACTGAGAAGCACCTTTTGTGGAGCCTAGTTTATTTTTGGCCCGTTTTGTAGCCCATTGTAACCTTGTAAGCAAGATATAAAAGCCGCTTTTATAATTAGGGTTTGTGTCTACTACTGTTGTTGTGTTTTTAGAGAAAGAGAAAAAACACTATAGCCACACTTTGTATTTTTCCCTAATAATAGTGAAATCTTTGCAACTCCGTGGACATAGGCAAATTGCCGAACCATGTAAATACTATCTTGTGCGTGTGATTATTTTTCTTTGACGTGTGTTTTCTCTTTTTTTTTTTTTTTTTTTTTTTTTTTTTTTTTTGTTTCTCATAGGTTGGAATTTAGGTTGAATTCCCAACAACTGGTATCAGAGCTTAGGGTTAGGTTTGAGTGAGAGCAATGGCAGAGGAAGCAGGAAAGGCGTCTGGAATAGAAAATTTTGATGGCACAGACTTTGGATTTTGGAGGATGCAAATCGAGGATTACCTTTATGGGAGGAAGCTGCATCTGCCGCTTTTAGGGGAAAAACCTGAGGCTATGAAGGCTGAGGAATGGGCTCTTCTTGACAGACAGATACTGGGAGTTATCAGTTAACTCTGTCTAGGTTTGTTACACACAATGTTGTAAAGGAGAAGACCACAACAGATCTGATGAAGGCTTTGTCTGGTATGTATGAAAAGCCATCAGCAAATAACAAGGTGCATCTGATGAAGAAATTGTTTAATCTAAAGATGGCAAAGAACGCATCAGTAGCACAACATTTGAATGAATTTAACACTGTCACAAATCATTTGTCGTCTGTAGAAATTGATTTTGATTATGAGATTCGTGCTATGATTGTTTTGGCTTCTTTGCCAAACAGTTGGGAGGTAATGAGGATGGTAGTAAGCAATTCTATAGGAAAGGAAAAACTCAAGTACAATGATATACGAGATTTAATTCTGGTTGAGGAGATTCGCAGAAGAGATGTAGGTGAAACCTCAGGATCTGGTTCTGTCCTAAACCTTGAGACAAGAGGTAGAGGTAATAACAGAAATTCAAATCGGGGCAGATCAAAATCTAGAAATTCTAATTAGAATAGAAGTAAGTCTAGATTAAGCCAACAAGTACAATGCTGGAACTGTGGGAAAATAGGTCACTTTAGGAACCAATGCAAAAGTCCTAAGAAGAAGAATGAAGATAATTCTGCTAATGCTGTAACAGAAGAGGTACATGATGCATTACTTCTTGTAGTAGATAGTCAACTTGATGATTGGGTTTTGGATTCAGGAGCCTCGTTTCATACCATTCCACACCGAGAAATCATACAGAACTATGCTGCAGGTGATTTTGGTAAGGTGTATTTGGCTGATGGTTCAGCCTTGGATGTTGTGGGTATGAGAGATGTCCGAATATTGTTACCTAATGGGTCTGTTTGGTTACTGGAGAAGGTTCGACATATTTTTGACCTAAGGAGGAATTTGATTTCTGTTGGACAACTTGATGATGAAGGGCATGCAATACTATTTGTTGGTGGTACTTGGAAGGTTACAAAGGGAGTTAGAGTATTGGCTCGTGGAAAGAAGACTGGTACTTTATATATGACCTCAAGTCCAAGAGACACAATTGTAGTTGTTGATGCAAGTACTGATACAAGCCTATGGCACTGCAGACTTGGTCACATGAGTGAGAAAGGGATGAAAATGCTGCTGTCAAAAGGAAAATTACCAGAATTGAAGTTCATTGATTTTGATATGTGTGAAAGCTGCATCTTAGGAAAGCAGAAAAAGTTAAGCTTCTTGAAAACTGACAGGACACTGAAGGCAGAAAAATTGGAGTTAGTACACACTGATTTGTGGGGGTCTTCTCCGGTTGCATAAGGTATAAGTCTATTTTCTGAAAAATAAATCTAACGTATTTGAAACTTTTAAGAAGTGGAAGGCCATGGTTGAGACAGAAACAAGTTTGAAAGTAAAATGTTTGATGTCGGATAATGGAGGAGAGTACATAGATAGAGGGTTCAGTGAGTATTGTGTTGCACAGGAAATTAGGATGGAAAAGACCATTCCTAGGACACCATAGCAGAATGGTGTGGCTGAGCGCATAAACAGAACTCTTAATGAGCGTGCTAGGAGTATGAGGTTGCATGCTGGACTACCAAAAACTTTCTGGGCTGATGCTGTTAGCACTGTAGCTTACCTGATAAACCGAGGGCCATCAATTCCCATGGAGTTCAAACTTCCTGAGGAGGTTTGGAGCGATAAAGAGGTAAAGTTTTTCCATTTAAAAGTTTTTGGTTGTGTTTTTTATGTTCATATTGATTCCGATGCTCGTAGTAAACTTGATGCTAAGTCTAAAATATGTTTTTTTAATTGGCTATGGTGATGAGAAATTTGACTATAGATTTTGAGATGAACAAAACAGAAAAATTATCAGAAATAGAAATGTGATATTTAATGAACAGATTATGTACAAGGATAGGTTAACTGTAGTCTCAGATATTGTAGAGATAGATCAAAAGAAATCTGAGTTTGTCAACTTAGATGGATTGACTGAAAGTACTGTCCAGAAAATGGGTGAAGAAAATAAGGAGAATATAGATTCACAGGTAGATTAGAGTACACCTGTAGTTGAAGTCCGCAGATCTTCTAGGAACATTAGACCTCCACAACGTTATTCACCCGCTTTAAATTATCTACTATTGATTGATGGTGGTGAGTCAGAGTGTTATGATGAAGCCTTGCAAGATGAAAATTCAAGCAAGTGGGAGTTAGCCATGAAGGATGAGATGGATTCCTTGTTGGGGAATCAGACATAGGAATTGATTGAATTACCAGTAGGAAAGAAGGTTTTGCACAACAAGTGGGTATATAAAATAAAGAATGAGCATGATGGTAGCAAACGTTACAAGGCCAGATTAGTTGTTAAAGGGTTCTAGCAGAAGGAAGGCATTGACTACACAGAGATATTTTCTCTATTTGTGAAGATGTCAACAATTAGACTGGTGTTGGGAATGGTGGTTGCAGAAAACTTACATCTTGAGCAGTTAGATGTGAAGACGGCATTCCTTCATGGTGATTTGGAGGAAGACCTTTACATGATTCAGCCAAAAGGGTTTATTGTTCAGGGACAAGAGAATCTAGTCTGCAAACTGAGAAAGAGCTTATATGGCCTAAAACAAGCTCCTAGACAGTGGTAAAAGAAATTTGACAATTTTATGCATAAAATTGGGTTCAAGAGATGTGAAACTAATCATTGTTGCTATGTTAAATTCTTTAACAATTCTTATATCATTTTACTATTGTATGTGGATGATATGCTCATTGCAGGGTCTAGCATTGAGGAGATTAATAATCTGAAGAAGCAATTGTCAAAACAGTTTGCAATGAAGGATTTGGGAGCTGTAAAGCAAATCCTTAGTATGAGAATCATTAGAGACAAGACTAATGGTACATTGAAGCTTTCACAGTCAGAGTATGTGAAGAAAGTTCTCAGTAGGTTCAACATGAATGAATCTAAACCAGTGAGCACACCTTTGGGTAGTTATTTCAAACTGAGTAAAGAACAGTCACCGAAGATAGAAGAAGAGAGGGACCATATAAGCAAGGTGCCCTATGCCTCAGCTATTGGCAGCTTGATGTATGCTATGATGTGTACAAGGTCAGACATTGCACATGCAGTGGGAGTTGTGAGTAAATTCATGAGTAGGTCTGGAAAGCAACATTGGGAGGCAGTCAAGTGGATTCTGAGATATTTGAAGGGTTCATCAGATATATGTCTTTACTTCACAGGTGCAAGTTTGAAGCTGTAAGGTTATGTAGATGCTGATTTTGTAGGTGATGTTGATAGTAGAAAAAGTACTACTGGATTTGTATTTACTCTGAGTGATACAGCTATATCATGGGCTTCAAATTAGCAAAAGATTGTTACTTTGTTTACTACAGAAGCTGAGTATGTTGCAGCAATTGAAGCTGGAAAGGAGATGATTTGGCTACATGGTTTCTTAGATGAATTGGGTAATAAGCAGAAGATGGGTATTCTACACAGTGACAGTCAAAGTGTAATATTTCTTGCCAAAAATTAGGTTTTTCATTCAAAGTCGAAATATATACAAACAAAATACCACTTTATTTGGTACCTTGTTGAAGATAAGTTGGTAATACTTGAGAAGATATATGGATCTAAGAACTCGGCAGACATGTTGACTAAGGGTGTCACTATTGAGAAGTTGACGCTGTGTGCAGCTTCAATTGGTCTTCTAGCTTGAGGACAGGAGGATAAGTTGCAGGGATGAGGGATTGCTTTTGGAGGATAACAACTGATGTTGATGATTGAACTAGTCTCCAAGTGGGAGATTTGTTGGGCTTTGTGGAGCCTAGTTTATTTTTGGCCCGTTTTGTAGCCCATTGTAACCCTGTAAGCAGGATATAAAAGCCGCTTTTATAATTAGGGTTTGTGTCTACTACTATTGTTGTGATTTTAGAGAGAGAGAGAAAAAAAAAACACTATAGCCGCACTTTGTATTTTTCTCTGATAATAGTGAAATCCTTGCAACTCCGTGGACGTAGGCAAATTACCGAACCACGTAAATACTGTCTTGTGCGTGTGATTATTTTTCTTTGACGTGTGTTTTTTTTTTTTTTTTTTTTTTTTTTGTTTCTCATAGGTTGGAATTTAGGTTGAATTCCCAACACCTTCACCTTCTCTTCTTCTTCTGTTTCAATTTATTTCTTCCTCATTTTTCGTATTGTTCTTTATGTATTTTAGGTTGGGAAGTATTAGTATTAAACTATATCATCTCAATGTATTTACTATATAATCAACTAAATGTTATATACATTATGACTGTGCCAACTACCAAATGCATTCCTTCTTTTATATATATATATATATATATATCCCAATTAGAGATTTACATGTTTGTCAAATAATATTATACATTTGTGAATTACTAATACAAACATTAGTGTCATGGTGCTAACTCCAAAAAAATCAACATCCACACACAAACATATGATTTGCTATTTTGGTGTTTATTCTTTTTAGCTAACTTCATGACATTCTTGGTTATATCAATAGTTTGCAAATGCATAATATTTTTGAACAAATGTGTAGACCTTAAATTGAGATAAATGAAAAAAATTATGAAAATAGGATGAATTTTTTATTTTAATTTTATATAAAATTTTCTAAATAACTTTTATACCCTTAGTTATTTATTTGTTTGAAATAATGTCAGGTAAAAATATGGATAGTTTATAGCATTCAAAAAACAGGTAACTCTTTCTCAAAAAAAAGAAAAAGAAAACAGGTAACTAACTTTCCATAACCTCTGAGGTTGCGTTTGGGTATAGGTTATAAAACTAGCTTATTTTACTATTTAGCTTATTTTTGTTACTATTTATGAGATCTCATTGTATTTTTTGGTACTATTAATGGATCTTCAACTATCTTTTACTTTTATCTACAATATTTTTAGCAAAAATTTTTCAATTTTAACTAAATAAATTGTTCCCAAACGAACCCTTAATACATATCGATAATACCCCAGCAAACATTAACAGAACTAAATCTAACCATATTTCAACACCTCAAAATTTCCACAACTGGAGATGACTTGACTTATAATATGGATTTGAAACGACGTTGAGAGTCTATGTTTCTATACTTTCTAGGAACCGTTCTTTCTTTATAGTCAAAAGTGAAAAATGAAAATGACAAAATCTATATTTTTTCACATGAAAATGACAAAATGAAATCATGAAAACGTGTCGGAGACACGTTTTGTCCACAAGGCTCCCCAATGCTGTGCTTAAGATTGATGTCTGAAATTGCCTACAGAAACTCGAATTCAATTTTATATTTGCATGTGCATATCAAACTTTGACAATTGTGCATGGCACTATAAGTTTAAAATATTGGAACTCTAAAACTACCATTGTATCTATAGTAACATAGTTATATATACTGATATATAAACGAAATTAAATTTTTAACCAAAAGAAACATAAGTGCAACAGATACAAAATGTTCTCTACTCTGGAAATACACCTAAAATATACAAAGCAAGAAACTTGACAACTATTGGAATCCACCAAAGGCTAAAAAAAAATTAATTCTAAACAACACTCGCTAATCTCATTTTATACGTGAACTTGTATAAGACTAATTTGGAACAATCTCTCAAGCATGAGTAATGACATTGACAACTTACATTTTCTTGACATAAACATCTAATTAAAATTAAATATTCAAAACACAACTAAAAATGTGACCAACTGAGACTAAGGAAATGGATAGGACACTTTGGAAACTAAAAAGTGATGCTAAGGTTATTACAAATTTTATTATATACACATTGCAGCCTAATGTGTAATTAATCATGTGAATTCTAGTTACCTCAACTAGTAAAGTTTTTCAATGACGAATAAAAGATTTGTGATTTGAACTCTGCTTATACCAAAAAAACATATCATTGTTTGTTTATGCTCCAGTACAATGCAACATTCGCTATGATCACTGTGTGCGGTGGATACTTGTACAAAATTAATTGTTAGTTGGATAGGACATGCATTGGGTGTTGTATAGTGTTAATTAGGCTTCAGTGTTGTAATGTGTTGTACTTCTTAGTTAGTTATAGTTGTTCTTGCAGCCAACTACAGTAAGTGTAGTAATTTAGTAGACTATAAGACTGAATTGATTAAAATATGAGATTCATTGAATAAGAATATACTTGCTTCTCAAAAAAAGAGTATACTTAGTTCTCGTTGAGATATGATTCTAAATCATTTTTATGTGGACAAACTTGGTTTGTTGGGACAAAAAATCCAACCATTATCAAGAACCGGTAAGACTCAAGCCCTCGTTAATCAGAATATTTATGTTGGAATGTTGAGAATGGTAAAGATAATGACTCCAGACCCAAGCCAAGACTGAAGCATGATAAGACTGGATTTAAGAATTGCGGTGCCAGAGGTTGAAGACGACCTTTTGGGAGTTACCGTTGGAGACCGTTGAAGTATTTGAATTACAATGAAACGCACCGTTTCACTTACTCCTATTTATCAATACGCACCGTATCACTTCCCTTGTATGTGTCTGATGCTTAAGTACGAAACGGTGTCGTATTTTACTGTTCCAAGTCTGTTAGAGTTTGGCGCGTAATTCAGTTACATTCTGTTGAATTCTGTTTCCTTAAATCACGGGCGTGATCCCGCATAATGTGGAAAGATGGTTATGAGATTAAGACTGATCTTTGTACTATATATACTCTTGTACACTACTGAAATTAATTAAGCAGAATTACACAGTTACAATCTTTGCTCTCTCTCTCACAGACTTCTTCTTCTTCTTTCTTAGCTTCACTGTTTCACAGTCAGTTCTTGCGATACTATTACTTTCTTGCTTTAATAAGTAAATTGTATCAGACTTAGTTTTTCTTCAGGAATATCGGGTTAGTGAAAGCGTATTCACATTAACAGTTAAATAAAAATCCCACACAGGACAAAACAGTTAGTAAAAGCACTTTTATGTGGCCAAAAGTGAAATTGAAAAACAGGTAGTTTCACATTTCAGAAAATGAAATCATGAAAACTTTTCGATCGGGCATTGGACCTTAAATAAGTGGCGGAACCACTAATTCCTTTATAGAGTGGTGCTTATTTCACACATTATTATACATAAAGTCCATACTATTGATGCCAAAAATCACTAATTGGGTTACTCATACAAATCAGGAGCTCGGGAAGGTCTTTTAGGATTTTGTGAGAAAAAGAAAGCTAATCAAAGAGACCACTGAGTTGTTCTCGGTGAGGACCCTCATAGGCTTAAGTTAATATTAATTTTAGTATTTTGTATGTAGATAATATTTTGTGGTTTTTTACTCACACCCAAGCAAATGAGGTGGATTATCGCTTTTATAAGTGGCTTGGGTAGCCGTTGTACTCATAAATGTCTTCCTTTACATAATTGTAGGTGGTTATTTTCCTAAGTATAACGATCTCTGTCTTGATGAGAGTTTAAGGCCAATAAGTAATGGTAGTTATTTAATGTGTTAAATGTCCTTGAACGGTTGCATCTTTTTCTTTGATGGTTTACTAATGAAACAAGGTCGTCCATTAAGGCGGACGTTCTTAATGATTTTTCTGGACTCATCACATACATTCATTTTTTTGCACACAACTACATGCGACTTGAAGAAGGAAATTCTTGGTTTTTAGACCTGGACCATTCAAAGAATCAAAGAAGGGAGAGGTTTAAGGTTTTTAATGTCGGACCAAGGTTCAATCGAGGTCTAACCGTAATGACGTCAAAATTAATTTATATTATTTAAAATACAAATAAATATATTAAATGTGTAAAAATGTGAAAATTTACCCTTAAAAAAAATAAAGCAATAAAAACAACTTTCAAGTGAATTTTCATTATTTTATAAAGTGAATAGAAAATAATAAATATAAACAAGCGTTAAAAGTTGTGTTGATTAATCTTTCAAATAAAAAGCATTTTAATTTAAAATAAAATCATTTTTAACATAAATTTACAAATTTTATATTCATATTTATTGACGTAAAAACATAATTCTTGAAAAAAAAAATTTAGAAAATACTATTAAGTAAATAGTGATAAAATTAAATGCAAAGCTATTAATCTTGTACAATTAAAAATAAATAAAATGTAAATTTCAAATATGACCCAAGGAAGCCAATTACTTTCCTCAAAAAAGTAATTGGCACAACAACTCTATCCTTATCTTAATTACATCTTTCTTAAAGTATTTGATGAAATCTTCTTTGCGTTGAAAAACTTTTAAGACTTATGTTATTGGTTATTTATTCAAGATATTGATTTTGAAATCTATTTAGTGGAAGCCTATTCACACAAGACTTCAACTAACATTTAACGCGGTTCAAACAATTTCGCTCCAATGCATTATACACGGGTAACACCAAACAAAATTCACAATAAAAAATATCGATTATAACAATATAACCACATGACTGATTAACACAAATCAAACTCTAAGACCCTTAAAATTAAGGTCAGTAACAAACACTAACACAAACTAACCTAAATCACAACACATCCAAATTTAGACAACTGGAGACGACTTGACTTGAGCTTGGATTTGCAACAACAGCAAGAAAGGAGAAAGGGTTTATATATGTCATTTATAGGAGGTATGGTTTTATATGGTCAGGTCATACGAGAAAGGCTCCGGTGATTTAGATTGAAGTTTGAAATTGCCTAGAAAAACTGGAATGCAATTGTATATTGGCATATGAATATCAAGCAGAGAATTAAGCATGGGAATAGAAGTTTTTATTTTTTTATTTTTTATTTTTTATTTTTTATTTTTTTAATAAATAAAAATAAAAATAAAAATAAAACTCTAACTAGCTACCATATATATATATATATATTTATGTTGATAAATGAAAATTTCATCAACCACAATAAACTTAACAGATGCAATGAGAAATATTAGCTGCAAACAAGATCAAAACAATCCGAACGACATAGAAGGAAAAAAACTAAACAAAGATCCTTAAACAGGATAAAAAATAGACAAAGTGATCCTCTATATATAAGCTGCAAAGAACTCTGTTTAAGACAATATTCTAAACATTTCAGCACCTGCAACTAGTCAAGCTCTTTCTGGGAGATCGTTTGATACCATATTTTTTTGGCTATGGAGGAAATGCAAATACAAAATCATAATGAATAGATAGGCTCACACCTAACCTAAGGGCCCGTTTGGATTGAGGGAGGAGGGAGGAAAAGTAGAGTAAAGTTGGCTGAATATAAACTATTTTTGGGCTAATTCCACTCTACTTTACTCTACTCCTCCTCAATCGAACAAATTTTCTTTCCAAGCTAATTTGGAGAAAAACCCTTCAAACTCCTCATATATTTTTATATTGAGTGTGAATTTTGAAAATCTAACTATTAGAGTGCATATTTTTTATTATATCATTTATGCTTACAAAATTTTAAGAAGATCGAATATCAATTGCTATGTCATTAAAACAAAAACAATCACTCTCTAATTCATTTTCTTTCTTCCATTTTTTGGGTAACCAAACACAATACACCCTTCTTGTAAAACCACAAACAACTTAGAAAAACAAAACCACGTCCAAATCTGTGTATTGAAAGTTGAAATCAAAACAAAACATCACCAACAGGATATTGATCTCTTTTGCCTTCACCAACCCTAATAGTATACTGTACTAGCAATGGACTCCTAACCCCAACAATAGCACATCTCTGTCGACCTAATGTGACTCCTCAATGGCAATGACTTCTGCAGTTCTTGTTGGGTGTTTGGGTCATGCAATGGCTGATCGGAGGCGAATGGGGCTGCATTGCGATAGAGGTTTGGGTCTCTATAGTGGTTAGGTTGCAACGGTGGCAAGGTAGAGAGGGACAGGTGGTTGAAGCTTACCCACCGTTTGGTTTCTGAGAAATTGTGAGAAAATGAAAATAAAAAATTCAGCCCTAACTAACCCAAATTGTTGGTCATAGTTATTATTACTATTTTTTTGGCTATTTCTGATCTGAACATTTACTTGATTTATGGTCAATACGATTTAAGTTTTGGGACTTGCTTTTGGGTTGTTCTCTTTTAGTTTAGATTTTTGTGTTTCCGAGAGAGAGAAGACTTTGGATTTGAATAAAAATCAAACCCAACCATTTCAATTGAAAAATAAACCCACCACAGAATAGTTGTATTGAGATTTTTTTTTTAATGTTTATATTGTGTTTCGCTGCCAAGAAAAGAAAAGAAGTGTGATTCTTTTAGATTTTTTTATTCATTTCATTTATTATTTTTTCCTTAAAAATTTGTAATTTAATATAAATGTTGATGCAGCAATTTTTTCATGTTGATTGAAATTTTTTTAATATTATTTTATAGGCCATTTAGGCATGAAGTGTGCCGATAGTTCACACTGTTTGCCATGTAAGCATTTTATATTAATATTTAATGGTAGAAACCAAATTGATTGTAAGTTAAAAATAGCTGGGATCAAATTGATCGTGATCCTAAAATGTAGGGGACCAAAATGGTATTTTTGCCTTATATATTCTAACTAAAACATTTGTTCAAGACAACTTGGAGCAACCCTCTAATTGAGGAGAAATTATAGAGTCCTCTGTTGGACCACGTTACTTGTCCATCATTCTACTAAAAAACTTTCATTTGTTTAAAATTGCTGAGTCAGTAATTAATTTTTGTTTAAATTTTTTTTTTAACTAACAAGTTTAAACAAGTAGCAGTTTTTTAGTGGAATGGTGGACCACATCACTTGTCCACCATGTGGACCTTATAATTTCTCCTAATTGAGCATGAGTAATGATGACAACTTACATTTTCAAGACATAAACCTTAATTAAAATCAAAGAATACAACTAGCATGACCAACAAGACAAGAGAAATGGAAATGATACTTTGGAACCAAATAGACATATTAGTAGAATACAAAACTATTTTATTTATACCAAAAAAAAAAAAAAAAAACCTAACCTTTATATTTCTGTTTCGCCTTTTTAGCATAAAAGTTACCAAAAATTATATTTTTTAATTTCATATTTAACAAATAAGCTATCAAACAACTACTAAACTAACACAGTTTTCCATTGATATATGACTCTCGCTAATTCTTTTGGGATATATAACTCCAAAATTATTTGAAAATTACCTAAAATGCTGATAGCTAGAAGTTATATATGTTATAAACTCACCAATTTGATGTTCAAATTTTGCGGACTTATTTATTTGATGATGTGACACCACCCTAGTGTCAATATTGTTGTGCACGTCAAAAATAAAGATGTGCATTAAGGTTGCCGATTGAAGTTCGCTTTTGATATAAGATGGAATGTTTACGACAACTCGATTACCACTTCATATATGCTGTGTCTATAAATAGTAATATACTTGCAGTCCTATTTGAATTCAACTACGCAGCAAAGAGTGCTAAACATATATATAATTAGGAGTTTAGGACATCATCATCATCATCTTGGGGTTTTCATTTTGTTACACCATGTTGATGCGCTTGCTTTACATACTCCCTTTGTTTAATCTTATACGTTGCTCTCCTCCCATGCATCCACCATGCCATGATGATGAGATGTCAGCCTTGTTGCAATTCAAGCAAAGCTTTACCATAGAAGAGTCTGCCTCCTGTTTTCCTATTGCATGTGATAGGGTCAGATCTTGGACGTACACCAGAAGGAGAAAATAGTACTGATTGTTGGTCATGGGATGGTGTTGACTGCGATGGAGACACGGGCCATGTGATTGGCCTTGACCTCAATAACAGTTGTCTCTATGGTTCAATCAACTCTAACAGCACTCTTTTTCATCTTGTTCACTTACAAAAGCTTAACCTTGCTGACAATTGCTTCAACAACTCTCAAATCCCATCCCAGGTAGGCAATCTTTCGAGACTGACACATCTCAATCTAGCTCATTCTATGTTTTCTGGTCAAATCCCATTAGAAGTTTCAAAGTTGTCCCAATTGTCATCTCTGGGTCTGGGTTGGAACCATGATTCAAAGAAAAGCCTATTACAATTGGGAAGGTTGAGCCTAACGAGCCTAGTTGGAAATCTAGCCCTTCTAGAAGATCTTGATCTGAGTAGAGTGAACATATCCTCCACCGTGCCTAATATCTTCATCTGTGATATCTGAGCATCCTCTGATTCCCAATCAACTAATAAACATGTCTAATTTAAGGACCCTCTATCTCCTTGACTGTGGAATGTATGGGGAATTTCCAATAATCATTTTTATGCTACCAAATTTATTCTTGACGTAAATCGCAACAAAGATCTCAATGGTTCTTGGCCTGACTTTCAATATTGGAGCAGCCCCCTGGAGCAAATGAGCCTTGCACGCATCAATTTCTCTAGTGAGTTGCCCGCTTCAATGGGAAACCTCAGCTCCTTCATTGCTCAGGAAATGCCAAGTTGCAGTTTGTCGGGGTCTATTCCATCTTCAATCGGTAACCTCACAAATCTCATTTACCTTGACCTTTCAAATAACATTTTAGTGGGTTACATTCCATCTTCAATTGGAAATTGTTAGGTTTTAAAGATTTAGATTTAAATATTTAGAATCACATTTGTCTTATGTTGGCAAACTAAGAACAAAACATGTTTAGACTAGGTTTTTAAACAATGCTTAAAAGTGGTTGTTTCAAGGTTCAAGTCTAGTTGATTGTAAAAAAAGGGAGTGTGGTTCTACCTTGCTCGACCGATCAAGAATTAGGCTTGACAGATCGAAAATTGTAGGTCCAGTTTTTTTAGCAAAAATTTAAACAGGCTTAAGAGAGCGAAAACATTTAGGGTTTCATCTAAACTTCTCCACATATAAAAGGGAAACCCTAACCATGTTTTGGAGACTTTAGAAAAAATTTGTGTGTTACTTTTTGTGAGATTTGAGAGGTTTTGCACCTTCAAACTACACAAGAATCTATTGGAGCCAAAATTACATTGAAGCATTGGTAGAACATAGTTGCTGCATTAAGATCATTTTTGAAGGTGATCTAAAACCTTTGAGTGGGATCTCAAAGTCACAAGCAAGGCAGTTTGTGTTGGTATAAATCTAAGAAGAGAAGGAGTCTGTAGATTCAGAACTTGCACAAGGTCGTGTCAATAAGTTACCATATGAGGTAGCAATAAATTTATGGTTAAATTTGATTGTAAAAACTTCGATTCTCTTATAGTGGATTTACTTTACCTTGAGGATAGTTAGATCAAATCCTCTTTAGGTTTTTACCTTGAAATGGTTAGTTTTATCGATTTTCCTAAGTCATCATATCGTAGTGTAATTTACTTTTCTGCATCTTTACATGATATGATTTGTTTGTGTTTAAGCTAGATCTGAAAATTAGTCTAAGTAATCACTTGGTTAATAAATTAGGTTAAACAATCTGTTTTAGGGGTCTAAATGAACAAACAGAAATCCCATCCAACTTGGTCGTCTAGGCCACCATAATAATCAATTGACTGGTTTAATCCCTTCTAGGCTTGCAAACCTCACACAATTGATTATCCTTGGACCTTGACATAAGTTACAATCAATTAATTGGTCCAACTCCTTTAGGGGTTAGGAAACACAATTAAATGACTTAGGTCTTACAGGCAATGAGTTTCAAGGCAAGTTTCCAATCTTTATCTTCAACCTAAGGAATCTTAACTTTCTTGATATTTTTGATAATTACCTTAATGGTATTGAATGGATTTGCAACATGACTTTTCTTCATATCCTTGATGTGTCAAATAACAACTTTAACAGTTCATTTCCTCAATACTTGCACAATATGTTCTATGGAAGCAAATTGAGGATGATTAGTTTGAGAGGAAACATATTCCAACACTTGTTACCTAAAGTACATTAATATGCTCAATTTTTCCAATAATATTCTCACTGGACACATCCCTTTGTCTTTAGAGAATCTTACACAATTAGAATCATTAGACATTTCTCAAAATAGGCTCTTAGGGAAGATTCCACCACATCTAATACAACTTACTTTTTCGAATTGTTCAATGTTTCTCATAACTATCTAACTGGCTCTATACTAGAAGGGAAGCAATTTAACACATTTGAAACCAGTTTTTTTGAGGGAAACTTAGGCTTGTGTGGAAAACCATTATCAAAGAAATGTTGAGATTTTGATTCTTCACCTGCAATTTTCGAACGAACTCTAGACTTACCTGCATTTCTCTTTAAATTTGGTTGGAAAATACTTTTGGTTGGGTATGGATTTGGATTCATTGTTGAAGTAATAATTGGCAACGTTGCCACAACAAGAAAAGATGATTGGTTGATGAAAGCCTTTGAAATGACGCAAAGCACAACTAGTACAATGGAACTTGAGAAGGGAACATATAGAAACTGAGAAGCACCTTCACCTTTTCCTTTTTCTTCTGTTTTAATTTATTCGTTTTCGTATTGTTCTTTATGTATTTTGGATTGGGAAGTATTAGTATTAAACTATATCAACTCAATGCATTTACTATATAATCAACTTTATGTTATATAAATTATGATTGTGCCAACTGCCAAATGCATTCCTTAACTATATTTACATTACTAATCTAATTCTACCAAAACAAGTTTAGTTAGGGGCTGTTTGGATTGAGAGAGAAGGGAAGAAGAGTAGAGTAAAATTGGTTGAAAATAGACTAAGTTTAGACCAATTTTATCCTACTCTACTCCTCAATCCAAACAGAACATTAATATTTTGTTGCTCCACTTGTTCAACTTTTGCTAGAATAGTCACAGTAGCTTTTTCATTAAATTAATGTCGGTTTACTGAGAGCAAATCCGTCCATTACCTCCTATAATATTAATTGCTTAAAGTATCTGGTTGCGTTCTTTAACTTTTACTAAGGCTTAGGGCTGTGTTTCTTTCACGCAACGTATTTTAATAAGCTTTAAAAAAAAAAAAAAAAGTTGGTAAAACCCTGTGCAAAATAATTTTTACCCAAAGACTTATATTGGAAAGGAAGATTATTGGAAATTTATTCACAAGAGAGAATCCTAAGAAATTTTATGAGTTTTAGGACCAAAAAAAAAAAAATTATGGGAATTGATGAGTCGATATTCATTGAACGCATGCAGCGCAGTAACCACTATGTCATTTGCGTTGTATCAGGGCCCACCTTGCTTTATTGGGCTGAAGTCACCGGCTCTGGGCTCATAGGCCTAGTCTAGCGCTGTCTGCAAGGCTGTGTCTTCCGTATTGTTCTTCACCACGCACGACAGCTCCTTACCCATGATGCCGGTTTGGGCCCTGGAAACTGATGTGCCGGCGAGAAGTGGGAGTGTTAGTACCAAAAAGAGAAATATCTTAGAGGAAGAAGAAGAAGAAACCAAGAAATATTTTTTCCATTTTGCTTTTTTGAGTGACCTAAGAGAGAAAAATAGGGAAGGGAAATGTTTTTAATTGTTTGTGAAAATCGTGTTTTGGTCTTTAATAAGTGTGTCACCTAAGTAAAAATTATGTGCAAGTTATGTGCTATTAATTTCTATCTAATTTAATAGTAAAACTAACATTAGGATGCAAAGTATAACAATAGTCATAGTTTATGGTGTAAAGTGTGTATTCAAATAATTTATAGTGCAAAGCGTGTATTTGAATAGTTTATGGTGCAAAGTATAATCTAGTATATAATTTAAAGTAGTAAAGTGTAATTTTTCCTTATTTTTTATTAAATTTTTATACTAAATGAGTTAATTCAGTCTAACGACGTCGTCTCAAACACCTATCATATATCCAACTTTATAGGTAAAATTAAAAATAAGAAAAAGTTAACTATATTCACATTACTAAAAAAAATTCCTAATAAAAGAATCCGTACCTCACTACGTTAACTATATTCACATTACTAAACTAATAATTCTACCAAAACGAGTTTATTTAATCTTTTGTTGTTCCACTTGTTCAACTTTTTCTAGAATAGTCACTGTTGCTTTTTTTTATTGTTAGAAATACTAAATGTAATTATATTATATTTCATGATGAAAGAATGTACATAGGTGCCTTTATATAGGAGGCATATGTGTGCAGTACAAGTAAATATATGTACTATACAAGTAACCTAACTGGGCCTAAAGCCCACAATATATTATATACGTTAACAGCCCTCCTCAAACTCAAGATGGATGTGAGACCAGCTTGAGGTTGTCAACCAAAGTATGAAGGCGTCCCTTAGGATGTGACTTGATGAAAATATCTGCAAGTTGATCTTTGGAGGAGACTGAAATCAGCTTGAGAGCACCATGGACAAGATGAAAATGGATAAAATGACAATCGATCTCGATATGTTTAGTCCGTTCATGGAAGACATCATTGTGAGCAATATGAATAGCACTCTGATTGTCACAATAAAGAGGAGTAGTAAAGGATGTAGACACACCTAAGTCTTTGAGAAGCCATCGTAGCCAAAGGAGCTCAGATGTGGTATCAGTAAGGGCACGATATTTTGCTTCAGTACTAGAGCAAGCCACATGAGTTTGTTTCTTACTTCGCTAAAAAATCAGAGAAGAACCAAGAAGAAAGCAATAACCAGTGGTAGACCTGCGATCAATGGGATCTCCTGCTCAATCAGCATCAGAAAATGCACGGAGAATAAGAGGAGACTGAGCAGAGTAGAAAAGATCATGGAAGAGAGTGCCTTTTAGGTATCGAAGAATGCGCAGAATAGCAACATAGTGAATCGATCGTGGTGCAGATAGATACTAACTCACCTAGTGAACAGCATAGGAAATGTCTGGACGAGTGACAGTGAGATAAACTAAGCTGCCAACCAAACTCTGTAAAGAAATGGATTAGATAATGGTTTCCCCCCTGAGGGAGTCAGATGCGCATTAAGCTCAATTGGAGTGTCAGCAGTCTTGCTATCAGTGAGTCCAGCTCAAGACAAGAGTTCAGAGGCATACTTGGCCTGAGTAATATAAAGTCCATCTATAGAATGAGTGATTTCAAGACCCAAGAAGTAATTGAGATGTCCAAGATCTTTCATCTCAATTCTCAAACTGCTGACTAAGAAAAGTCTTGAGTTCTTGAATACCATTGAGGTCATCACCAGTTATGATCATATCATCCACATATAGGAGAAGTAAAATAGTGCCTTTATTAGTGCGACGAAGAAATAAGGTAAAATCATAATGACTGGCCATGTAACCCAAGTGAGAGATGGTAGAGCTAAATTTGGCAAACCAAGCTCGTGGGGCTTGTTTAAGGCCATAAAGTGCACGTCGAAGGTGACAAACCTTATTTGAGTCAACAGAGAGACTAGGAGGAGGTTGCATATACACTTCTTCACTTAAATCCCCATTAAGGAATGCATTTTTGACATTCATCTGAAAAAAGTCTCATTTACTGGCAGCAACAGTAGCTAAGAGGGCACGAACAGATGAGATACGAGTAACCGAAGTAAAGGTCTCTTCATAATGAATCCCATATTATTGTGTAAAACTTTTTGCAACAAGACGAGTTTTGTAGCGCTCAATAGACCCATTAGAGCGAGTCTTAATCTTGTAAATCCATTTACAACCAACCACAGATTTCCCAGAAAAAAGTATCACCAAATCCCAAGTATGGTTTTTAGATAATGCATTAAGTTCCTCTTTCATTGCAATCTGCCATAAAAGGTCAATGGAAGCCTCACGATAGGTGTGAGGCTCGTGTAGTGTAGCTAGGGCAGTGTAACAATGATAGTCAAGTAAATGTGTAGGAATAGATCGTACCCGAGTTGAGTGACGATGTGGAATGTCTTGTGCAAGATCTTCAGGGGAAGCAGGAGCAGGAGACCCAAGCTTAGAATTGGGGTTGGGTAGCTCGTCTTCAACTTGTTCATCTTCCACCTATTCATTAAAGGGTGAACTATGAAAAGGATTAGTGATATCTGGTGGTTGGACAGAGAAGTCTATAGCAACAGAATCAGGAGCAACTACAGGAGGATCAGGAGCAGCTACAGAAGGAGTATGTGCCTCATCTAAAAAAAGATCTAAGACAGAAGAGGAAGACAGGGAAGCACTGAAATGAGAGAGCTTGACAAAAAGGCGATGTTCCCAAAAGACAACATTACGAGAGATATGAAGATGATGAGAGACAAGATTGTAGCACCTATACCCGTTTTGAGTTTCGCCATAGCCAAGAAAACAACAAAGCCTTGATCGAGGCTCAAGTTTGTTATGTTCATGTGGCTGAAGAAGAACAAAACAAGCAGACCTGAAGGAGCGGAGGTGGTGATAGTTTGGAGGTGACCCAAAAAGGTGCTCATATGGAGTTTGATTTTGGATAACAGGACTTGGAATGCGATTAATAGTATGAACAGCATGAAGAGCAGCTTCACCCCAAAAAGGAGCAGGAACTTTGGCAGAGAGAAGGAGAGCACGAACAGTATCAAGAATATGACGAAGTTTTCGTTCGGCTCTACCATTTTGCTGAGAGGTACTTGGAAAAGTTAATTGATGAATAGTGCCATAGGAATGCAAAATAGCTTGGAAAGCATATTGAGTATATTTAAGAGCATTATCAAATCGAAAAATTTTGATGCGTCTGGAAAACTGAGTTTCAACCATTTTTGCAAAATTAGAATATACTTCTAATAATTCAGAACGATGTTTCATATTAAAAATCCAGCTATAGCGAGAGTAATCATCAACAAAGACAACAAAATATCTAGATCCACCAATACTAAAGATAGAGGACGACCCCCAAACATTAGAATGAATAAGGTCAAAGATATCAATGGATATTGATTCACTAGTATTGAAAGGCAAAGCTGGTTGTTTTCCTAACTGACATGAAACACAATCAAAATTTTCTGTAGACACTGAACCTAACAAACCTCTAGAGGCCAATTGTTGTACTCGAGAGGAAGATGCATGACCAAGTCGAGCATGCCAAAATGCAAGGGAAAGAGTGGAAGAAACTGTAGCAGCTGCAACAATAGAAACAGGAGCAACAAGTGGAAGACGAAGGTTGTCCACGGGAAACATACGCCCAACTTTGGGATTGGTCCCAAGCTCTTGTCCTGTCCTAAGATCTTGCACAATGCACCCAGAATAATCAAAGGTAATGTGATAACCCAACTCAGCTAATTGTCCCACAGAAAATAAATTATAAAAAAGGTCAGGAACATTAAAGACTCCAGGAACCGAGAGGTTGGAGGTTGAAACTGAATTTATATTATGACCAGACATTGTGGAATCATTTGCTGTGCGAATATTAAGAGGGTGCGGTGCAGGTTTAAGGTTAGAAAATAAGGACGAGTGAGGTGTCATGTGATTGCAACAAGCAAAATCCATAAGCCAAGAGGTTGGAGACATACCAGATAAAGCTGAGAGAGAAGAGGAATAAGATGCATTACCAACCGTACGAATGACATTGGCGATGATATTTATAAGGTCATCTTTGTAAATGGAGAAAGTGGATCTAGAAGACTTAGACTGTTTAGAGATAAGAGCTATTGGTTGGACATTCTCAGTGTTAGCAACAGTAGCAGCAAAAATTGAAATAGCTAATTTGTTGCAATGATAGCAAATCTTAATATTATGGTCAAAATGTTTGCAAAATTTGCAAAAACATTTGATGGATTGGCAGCAACAATTGTTATAATAAGAAGAAGACATGCTCTTATTCTTCATTTAGAAGCAAAATATGCAAAAATGGACTGCAAAAATGAAATCTACACGAAAAACTAGGTAAGGAGAACCTGGACTGCAAAAAGTCAACACTGGCCCAAAGTCAACGGTCAAATCTGGTCAAAGTCAACTTATCAGCAACGGTCAACGGATGACGTCAGCAAGTTGACTAGTGATGACGTCAGCATATGATGTGTCGATGACGTAAGCAGGTGACGTTAGCTAGGGCTGACATGGCGGTGATGACATCAGCAGGTGTCCCAGTGGCGCGAGTAGCGCGTAAGGCATGTGGGTCAGCTTCGCCGAAGTTTCTGGCGGTGCGTGAGGGCGCGTGGTCCAGCCAATGAAGGTGATTCTTCCCTGAAGAGGCAGATCGGGTAAGGACAATTCTGATGGTGTCGACGGAAACAAGATTGGAGCAACCCTGGTGGCGCGTGGAGCGCGTGGATGTGTTGACTGAAACGTTGACCGACGCGTGGAGGCGCGTGGATGGTCAGATGTGGATGTTTCTGGCGGCGATGTGTAGATCAACTGAATAGCTACACGGTGATATGTCTTATGTCCTAATCGGAGGACGGAAGTGACAGATCCAATGATGGCAGTGGTTTTGGCGGTGGAGGAGTAGCTTCTGGTGGTGGAGATTCAACCTTGAGGACCTCTGACGGCGAGGAGCAGTTGGGAGAGGGCACTGAAAGGGTTTGGCGGTGGTTTTGGCGGTGGAGTAGCTTCTGGTGGTGGAGATTCATCCCTGAGGATCTCTGACAACGGGGAGTAGTCGGGAGAGGGCACTGAAAGGGTTTACTGACCACAAAAGTTGAGGTAGCGAAAAATACCGACTAAACAAGACTGCAAGACACAAGAAAATTAGAGCAGTGGTTCTGATACCATGTTAGAAATACTGAATGTAATTATATTGTATTTCATGATAAAAGAATGTATATAGTTGTCTCTATATAGGAGGCATATGTGTGCAGTACAAGTAAATATGTGTGCTATACAAGTAACCTAACTGGGCCTAAAGCCCACAATATATTATACACGTTAACATTTATTATATTAATAAGCACTGGAAGCTAGTGGGATGTAAAAGAGACTTTGTCTGATCCACACTGGAAGCTAGTGGGATGTAAAAGGATTGTATGTTGTATGAAGAAAGAGTGGCATATATGTTAATGTCGGTTTACTGAGAAAAAATCCGTCCATTATCTCCTATAATATTAATTGCTTAAGTACCTTCTCTGCGACTGCGTTCATTAACTTTTACTAAGACTTATTAGGGTAGTGTTTCTTTCATGCAACGTATTTTAATAAGCTTAAATAAAAAATGTGTGTAAAACCCTGTGCAAAAGAATTTTTGAAGAGGTAAGTTAAAATTTAGGAAAATAAGGTAAGTTTTGTATTTTAATTTTATACACAAATTTCTAAATGATTTTTATACCCTTAGTTATTTATTCATTTGAAATAATATTAAGTAAAAATTATGGATAGTTTAGGGAATTCAGAAAACAAATAACTAACTTTCTATATCCGTTCACAAAAGGGTATAAAGCCTTCATACCCTTTCAATTGTTACCGGCTTTTCAAAGATGTAAGTTGTGTGATATTATACTCATGTCCCCTTTCTCTAGTAAATGTGTGTGTGAAATTAGCCTTACGATTTTCTCCAAAAAAAAAAAAAAAACTTTCCATATCCTCTAATATTTAAACACGACTAAATCTAACCAAATCACAACACCTCCAAATTTCCACAATCGGAGACGACTTGACTTAGGATTTGGATTTGCAACGACATGGAGAGTCTATATTTCTATCCTTTCTAGGAAGCGTTCTTTCATATGGTCAAAAGTCAACATGACAAAACCATATTTTCACATTTCATCGCAAAATGAAATCATGCATGAAGACGTGTCTGAAATTACCTACATAAACTAGAATTCAATATTATATTTGCATGTGCATACCAAAAATTCGACAATTGATCAGCATGGCACTAGAAGTTTAAAATATTGGAACTCTAACTACCATTGTATCTATCTTTATACTAATATATAAATGAAAATTTCGTTAACCAAAATAAACATAAATGCAACAGATATAAAATGTTCACCACTCTGAAAATACACCTCAAAGATACAAAGCAAGAAACTTGATAACTATTAATTGGAATTCACCCAAAGATAAGAGTTAAACAAAAAAAAAAAAAAAAAAATTATTCTCAAAAGCTAAAAAACAAATTAATTCAGAACGAAATTCACTAATCTCTTTTTTGCTGAGAACACTCACTAATCTCATTTCATACGTGAGATAGAACTTGTATAAGAATAATTTGGAACAATCCTTCAAGCACGAGTAATGACAACTTACATTTTTCTAAATATAAACTTCTATTTAAAATTAAATATTCAAAACACGACTAACAATATGATCAACTAAGTCTAAGTTTGGTATGCGTATACTTAAATATTGACTGGTCATATTCATACGGTTGAATATAACCAATCGATAGTAGTTTAAATTCTACGTATATTAGGCTCAATTCATCATTATTTTTTATCCTTCTATAATGGCCCATTCCATTACATATAAATCTAAATTATCTAATCATTATATAAGGAAATACAACTGGGAACAAGTGTGAAAGGGTCAAAGAGTCAAAGACCGCATTAACAAGACAGACTTACAGTCCTCCAAACATGAGTAATGCCAACTTATTTTTATTTTCAAGACAAAAATTAATATTTAATAAGAATCAAAGATTTAATCGAATATTCAAAACACAACTAACAACCATGGTTCTCAGAACCGGACCGGACCGGGAGGTCGGACCGTGAGAACAAGAAACCGGGATGAAAACCGGTTTTTTAAGCCTAAAGAACCGGATTTTTTGCTAATTCCTTGAACTCCTAAAACCGGAGTTGGACTACACGAACCAGTGAGAACCGTGTGGTCCAACCCCTTAGCAATTTTTTTTTTTTAAAATTTTTATAAAGACAAATTTACACAAATTTATTC
The DNA here is from genome assembly GCA_030445155.1 of Quercus variabilis. Lineage (NCBI taxonomy): Eukaryota > Viridiplantae > Streptophyta > Magnoliopsida > Fagales > Fagaceae > Quercus > Quercus variabilis. The sequence goes on from CP129447.1 coordinate 923,166, forward strand.
TACTTAATTAAATTATCCATCTCTTACAAGGAATAAAAAAATTTATGATTAAAATCCTTTAAAAATATTCAACTTTACTTCAAAAATTAATCATAAATTTTAATGTTTTCATGGTTATTATTTTAATTTGTTAACTTTCTTATTTAATTATTAAATATATGCTTGAAAATCATTAAATTTCCCTTACATATATAGATATATTAGTCAATTTTGCTAGTTTAATAAATTTAATATCTATATTTAGGCTTTAATTAATTATTAAATTAATTATGACGTCATCACGGTTCGACTCCGGTTCGACCTCAAAAACCTTGAACCTCTCCCTTTTACAATTCAATGAACGGTCCGGGTCTGAAAACCTTACTAACAACACTTACAAATTGGATATGAAATTTCAAAAACCAAAGAGACATAAATAAGGGTAAGAAAATTTAATATTTGCTACTTTGAAAGAAAGAGAACTCCTAGGATAACCATTCTTCTCATGCATTACTGAGCAATTACCGAGAGTCAGTGGGTGAGTACGTTGAAAAATTGAATGACATTAAGAAACATTTGCTGAATGATCTTCCTAACTAGAAAACAATTGGTTTTATCATCTATCGGATTAAATGCATAGATTTTTTTTTGGAGAAATAATTACAACATGCTGCTAACTCTGCAGCTCGAACCCTTTTCTCCCTAGATCCGCAAGCACTTTGTGCATGGGGAGATGCCAATTCAACAACAAGGCCATTGGCAATGCATACATTAGTTTGACTAGGAAAAAAAAAAAAGTGAAACATCAATTTGTTTGAATTACTGATTTGTGTGTGGGTTTTATTTTTTTGTGTGGAAGAGTACTCGCTTGTGGTTAAATCCAATCCTCCACATTAGAGTTGTGATGGGTAAATAATTATAACTTGTCTCAAAAGCTTGACAAAAATAAATAATTATTTTAATCAATATTCCTAATTTGGTCTTCAAAAAAAAAAAAAATTGATATGTAAATATGAAAGAGGAGTGTGTGATCCAGATTTTGTAGAAGAAAGAGAAGGAAAAATAAAATTTGTGGAGATGCTATTTTATTTGGCTCAATAAGTAGCCTAATAAGGTTATGTTAAAAACAAGTTAATAATTTGTTATTAATTCAAATAAGCACAAATTTTAATAAAAAAATTCAAATTTTTGGTAAAATAAAATCCAAGTTAACCCATATCTATATGTACTATTCAATTATTATGTACGATTCATACAATATACAATACCAATTTATATATCATACAATTCATAAGCATGATCGAGATTTATCTATGATACGATACACTTTTCATTCACAATAATTCACATAAACAAGTAAACAATTATGCATAAAGGTGCAATATTTGCATCATGTTCAAAGAAATAAGTTTGTGCTAAAGAATGACCAAATGAGTACAAGAATCACATGACACATCAAGAGGATGGCATTACAGTATCAGAGTGGAGGACTTCTTTTGGAAAAGACAATGCATGATTCCGATTATCAATAGTTATTGATGTAGAATAAACCGCCATGGCCTTTTTGGATTTTCACACGCACCTGAAATAATCGCATAAGGCAAAATGCACTAATAGAAATGATGGGAAACAAAGTCGAAATTACATGAAACTTGGCAAGTTAAAGCGAAATGACCTTTCGAGCAATAGTCATCGCTTTGCCACAAGATACCCCCTGAAAATGGTGAATTCCTCTGTTTAGCTCTTGAAAATTGTGATTTTGCCATTCATAATTGTACGTTTTTAGATCCCTATAAACTAGATTGTTTAACCTAATTAATTAACCAAGTGAATACTTAGGTTTATTATTCAGATCTAGGTTAAAACAAAACAATCATATCATGTATATAATGCAAAAAAACAAAAAACAAAACGATATGATAATCCAAGAAAACCTAACCGGTAAAAAACCTAAGGAAGATTTAACCTAACTATCTTCAAGGTAAAAAGCAAATCTACTATGAAAGAATTGAAGTTTGTATAATAGAACTTAGACCACTAACATTCTATTGTTACCTCAAGTAGAAAACTTACTACACGACCCCATGATAGCTCTAGTCCATGGACTACTTCTTTCCTTGATCTACAGCAACCACAAGTCCTCCTACTTGTGACTTTGAGACTCCACTTAAAAGTTTTGGATCTTTTTGAAAGTTCTTTATGCAGCAAATGAAACCACCACCAAGTTCTTGATGCAAATCTTGATCTTGATAGTTCTATGTGTATTTATGAAGGTAAACACCTCTCAAATCTTACAAAAGATTCAACATATAACTCAACAAAGATCTTAAAGAACTTTTGGGTACAAAACCCTAGATCTACAAAAGAGGCAAGATGCACTCTAATCTCTCTAAAAAAACTCTAAAAACCCTACCTAGGGTTAGCTTATAATGTCCTTTAAATACTGAAATAAAAAGGATCACAATTTAGGCTTTAAAACGGATAAGTTATGACATTTTTACATTTGTTGGTTTTTGTTGATGTGCGACTTTCGATTTGTTAGGAAATTTAGACCCCGATTGATAGAATTAACAAGTTTTAGACCCAAGTTGTTAATTGGATTTATTATGAATAAACCTTGTTAAAACAAACAAACATCAATATCACGTACAGTGGAAAATTAAAATAAGATAAGATATGATGATATAGAAAAACTAATGAAACAAACTAGTTTCACAGTAAAAAAACTTGGGGGGGGACTTTTCCCAAAAACAATCTACTATAATAAAGAGAAGTTTTAGATCTAGTAAAAAACTTTTGTCCCTAGACTCTACAATCCTCGTAGATGAACTTACAGCAGAAACCTTCTACCACTTCAGAACATTTGAACTCTTCAATATATGAATGCCACCATTTTACACGGATCCTAGTACGTGACTAACCAATGATGCACGGCTCCCAGTTCATGACTAACTCACTAAATTGAAGAAGATTGTTGATTGCAAAATTCTTCACTTCATTAACAATGAAGATCAAGAAACACTTGGTTACAAAACCCTAAGGCACAAAGACACAGTAGCTTCTTTTAAAGAAAATAAGGCACTCAGTCACCTTTTGCATGTGTTCTACTTGTATTCTCATGAGTGATGGCTTTTAAAATAAGTCTTATATATGTCTAGGGTTATGATAAAAAAAAAAAAAAACCATACATAAATAAATAAGCATGGGTTGAAAATCAGATCTGAAAAACTGATTTTTGTAATTCTCAATAGATACAGTTGTCGAGCAGCTATCAAGACCTCAATAGATAGAATCTATCGAGAGCTGTCAAGACTCATTAAATCCCAATAGATACTATCTATCGAGAGCTGTCAGGAATTTGTCCAGCTTTAATGAACAGTCATCGTTCACTTATTTCTTTGACAAACTTGCATGACTTTAACACTTGAACTTAAAATCTTATTCCTTGAAGTATTAAACATATCCTAGATCTACCAAATTACAAGTAAAGTGCGTTTTGTCAAAGGATTAGTCAATTCTATGTTGACATATGTTCCTAACATGATTCACATATGTCCTAACAATCTCCCTTTTTGGCAATCTGTGACAAAACCACAACAAACAAATGAATATATGAGAGAAGTCATAAATCACTCAACTTATACTTATTAAATACAATAAAATCTATCCTAACACAAACTCTAGAAAAACTTTGCAAAAAGAGAGTTCATGGCAAGAAGACTTTGACAACCTGTATTTCTGAAACACTTTAAACAAAACTCATCACAACATCTTAGTGTGAAATAGAAATAAAAAGATTGCATATAATAAAGAAACATGTGTATACAGAGAGAAAAGAAACAACACATATAGAGGTAGGTGAAGAAGACATACATCATATATATATATATATATTAAAGATAAGCACAATGTATGTAAACATCGTCACAAGACAGTTGTACAAGAAGAAGGAGGTAAGCACTCCCTCTAACAAGATGAAACACATCTCCTCCTTATAAGGGCATGTATTTCTCCCCCTAACATGTAGAATCTTAAAAAGAAACCACACTTTCTCCACAATTTCTCCTCCTTTTTGTCATGATCGACAAAGGGTACAAGAAGCTATAAAGTTTCACCCGAGAAACATAAAGATGATCAAGGGGGCTCAAGGAATCTATATAAATGCATAAATGTAATGAAACAAGATGCTATGGGTGACAAGATAATAGAAAGATGAAAAACATGTGAAAAACAATGCATGCAAGAGGATCTTGACAGATCGAGAAGCTGTCGAGCAACTATTGAGCAGAAGCCAACCTCGAGGGATTGAGAATCTGTCGAGGATCTATCGAGCAGACAAAAAGTTTCTCGATTGATCGAGAATTTGTCGAGAAGAACTCTAGAAATCTCGATGGATCAAGATTGCGTTAACTTTTGTCGAGACAAGAAGGAAAAGGGTCTCGATAGATAAGTGTGAAAAGGGCATTTTGGTCTTTAATAAGTGTGCCACCTAAGCAAAAATCATGTGCAAGTTATGTGCTATTAATTTTTATCTAACTTAACAGTAAAACTAACATTGGGGTGCAAAGTATAACAATGGTTATAGTCTAGAGTGCAAAGCGTGCATTCAAATAGTTTATGGTGCAAAGTGTAATCTAGTTTATAGTTTAAGGTGATAAAATGTAATTTCCTTCTAAGTTTTATTTTTATTTTTATACCAAGTGAGTTAATTCAGAGTAACAACATCATATCAAACACCTATCATATATTTAACTTTATACGTAAAATTAAAAAGAAGAAAAAGTTAACTATATTCACATTACTTAAAAAAAAAAAAAAATCCTAATAAAAGAATGCGTACCTCACTATGTTAACTATATTCACGTTACTAAACTAATAATTAATTCTACCAAAACGAGTTTATTTAATCTTTTGTTGTTCCGCTTGTTCAACTTTTGCTAGAATAGTCACTGTTGCTTTTTTTTTTTTTTAATTATTATATTAATAAGCACTGGAAGCTAGTGGGATGTAAAAGAGGCTTTGTCTGATCCACACTGGAAGCTAGTGGGATGTAAAAGGATTGTATGAAGAAAGAGTGGCATATATGTTAATGTCGGTTTACTGAGAACAAATCCGTCCATTACCTCCTATAATATTAATTGCTTAAAGTACCTTCTCTGCGACCGCGTTCATTAACTTTTACTAAGACTTATTAGGGTAGTGTTTCTTTCATGCAGCGTATTTTAATAAGCTTAAATAAAAAAAATGTGTGTAAAACCCTGTGCAAAAGAATTTTTGAAGAGGTAAGTTAAAATTTAGGAAAATAAGGAAAGTTTTGTATTTTAATTTTATACACAATTTTCTAAATGATTTTTATACCCTTAGTTATTTATTCGTTTGAAATAATATTAGGTAAAAATTATGGATAATTTAGCAGATTCAGAAAACAAATAACTAACTTTCCATATCCTCTAATTAAACACGACTAAATCTAACCAAATCACAACACCTCCAAATTTCCACAATCGGAGACGACTTGACTTAGGATTTGGATTTGGATTTGCAACAACATGCAGTCTATATTTCTATCCTTTCTAGGAAGCGTTCTTTTATATGGTCAAAAGTCAAAATGACAAAACTATATTTTCACATTTCATCACAAAATGAAATCATGCATGAAGACGTGTCTGAAATTACCTACACAAGCTAGAATTCAATATTTATTTGCATGTGCATACCAAAAATTCGACAATTGATCAGCATGGCACTAGAAGTTTAAAATATTGGAACTCTAACTACCATTGTATCTATCTTTATACCATATAAAAATGAAAATTTCGTCAACCAAAAAAAAAAAAACACAAATGCAACAGATATAAAATGTTCACCACTATGAAAATACACCTAAAAGATACAAAGCAAGAAACTTGATAACTATTAATTGGAATTCACCAAAAGATAAGAGTTAAACAAACAAACAAATAAAATTTATTCTCAAAAGCTAAAAAACAAATTAATTCAGAATGAAACTCACTAATCTCTTTTTTGCTGAGAACACTCACTAATCTCATTTCATACGTGTGATAGAACTTGTATAAGAATAACTTGGAACAATCCTTCAAGTACAAGTAATGACAACTTACATTTTTCTAAACATAAACATCTACTTAAAATTAATGGTTCAAAACACAGCTAACAATATGATCAACTAAGTCTAAGTTTGGTATGCTTATACTTAAATATTGATTGGCCATATTCATAGGGTTGGATATGACCAATCAATAGTAGTTTAAATTCTACGTATATTAGGCTATATTCATCATTATTTTTTATCCTTCTATAATGGCCCAATCCATTACATATAAATCTAAATTATCTAATCATTATATTTTATGAAGCAGAAAAAACTTGGAACAAGTGTAAAAGGGTCAGAGTCAAAGAAAAAGAACCCACCTAAGACAGCATCACAGCCCTCCAAACATGAGTAGTGCCAAATTTTATTTTCAAGGCAAAAATTTTTAATAAGAATCAAGGATTTGATCAAATATTCAACACGCAACAGACAAGACTTAAGAAGTGGATAGGAAGTTTCGGAAACCAAAGAGACATAAATAAAGGCAAGAAAATTTAAATTGCTAATTTACAGATTGCATTTTTTTGGTGTGTTGGAAAATAGAGACACAAAACTATAATGCACTCTACAAAACTCCAGACTACACATTTTTTGATATGTTGAAAACTAGAGACAACTTTCAAATATTATATGCGTTTTTGGCTAATAATTTAATTCTGAATAACTCCAAAAGTAATTTTCATAATAACTCAAAAATGCCGATTGTGATTTTATTAAAACTTCAATTTTTATATTGAGTGTTTGCGTTTGCTAATTGTGAGACACACTAGCGTCATGGTTGTGTTCATCATGGATAAAGACGTCCATTAAGCTTCTCATAAGTCATTCATTTCATTCTTTTTTCACGCATGCGCTTTTAAGTGGTTGGTCAATGCAAATAACAAACAAAGGCCTAGATAGAGTATACGACCAGGTCCAAGAATTCTTTAGAGCCATTGATTTGTTAAGTAACAGGTTTGGGGAGAAATTCCAGAATCTATTGGAGATTTAAAGGGCCTTAATATGCTCAATCTTTCCAATAACATTTTCACTGGACACATCCCATCATCTTTAGAAAATCTCACAATGCTAGAATCATTGGACCTTTCTCAAAATAGGCTTTCGGGGGAGATTCCACAACAGATAGCACAACTTACTTTTCTCGAATGGTTCAATGTTTCTCATTAACAATCTCATTAGTTCTATACCACATGGGAAACAATTTGACACATTTAAAAACAGTTCGTTTGAGGGAAATTTCGGTTTGTGTAGGAATCCATTATCAAAGAAATGTTGGAATTATGATTTTTCACTACCTTTAGCAACAGTTTCTGAAGAAAGTCAAGATTCTACTAGGTCTCTCTTTGAATTTGGTTGGAAAATAGTTTTGATTGGATATGAATTTGGACTAATCGATGGAGTGATAATTGGCAACATTTTTTTTTTTTTATAAGGATAATTGGCAACATTGTGGCAACAAGAAAGCGGGATTGGTTGATGAAGACATTTGGAACGAGGCAACGGTTACAAAAAAAAGGTGAGAAGAGGGACATAGAAATTGAGCATGCATCTTGAAGATATAAATATACACTTACTTTTATAGTGGTGTTATGCTTATATCATGTAGCGAACTTACTATATAATAAAACTTGTGCTTAATGCATTATGTTTATGATTGCACTAACTACATGCTCTTCCCTTTTTTCCTCTATATATTTTCTATTTCATTTTTTCTCTTTATTACGTGAATAATCCCTTTTTCCCGTTTATTTTGTACACACTTAAAACTGCTTAACCCAACTAATAAAGAATTGACAATATAATTCTACTATATATATCAAGATGTCACAATATATATATATATATATTGGGGTCAATATATGTCGGCTACAATAGAGATAACATATCCTACGATGCACAAGATTAAAAAAAATAAAAAAGTTTCCCATAAAAAAAAAATAAAAAAATAAAAAAGTTGTATGAATTAGCTCCTGCTATACGATTTTTGGTTGTGTAAATTAAAACAGAAAACTTACAATATTGCTTAATTTATGAAATGCAAATTTTTATAAAACATAGCAAATACCAGATACAAGAACAGAGCAGGACTCGCAAACTTATGGAAACAGAGTTTACAAACACAGAAGGGCCATCTGAATTTCCAATGAGGCCGAGACGAGGCCAGTAAACAACATTGGTAGTGATGTACTAGCTGGTAACAAATAGCACGCTTCCTTCTCTATTTTTTCAGAATTTATACTTCTATTAATTAGATATTTGGTTTCAAACATGTTAGGATACTTTCAAAGTTTAAAATTTGGTTGCTTATTTACTAATTAGAAGATAAAATATATATATATATATATATATATAAATTTTATTGTGTCAAATATCTAAAGCTGTCAAAAAATGATATATTTACTATAAAAAAAAAATGAATTGAATGTCTTTTTTTAGATAAATAATTTTTAACAGATGGTCAAAAAACTCAAAACGTGAATTTCATAAATAAAATAATTAAATTAACAATTTGTAAATAGACTTTGAATCATTACGGGACACACAAAAGAATGAATGATGCTTATTATAATTGTTATTTCTTTGTAATCTCTTTATTGTTATTATTTTTACTGAAATGAACCAGATATTTCGAAATGGACCAAAAATATTTTTACCGAAATAATCTTCTTTTAATTGCTATAATAATAATATCAAATTTTTTTTTTAAACTAAGTTTTAATACAATAATAAAATCAGAGCCCGGTCCAGTTTGACTAGACTTTGCTAGTGCTAATTTACCCAACTGATTAAAAGTGTCCATATCTTTTTTTATTTTTTTGAGAATCAAAAGTGTCCATATCTATACTGTCCTCGCAGAAATAAAATCTCTTCCTTTAGTATTATAAGTATTAAACAATATCTCCAAGCTATTATAAGCCGGACTATAGAATAGCGTCATTTACTTCATCATATAGCCTCAAAATGATGGTTTTTTCACATCATGATTGTGTTATTTGATGAAGGGTTATAATCCTTTATAAAGAGGGATACAATTGTCCAAACCCCGAAGGTTGTGACTCTTATGAAAGGATGCACGCAAACACTTGTCATATTCAGGTCATTCTAAATTCCCATGTATAATAACATGTCTATACATTCTCAATTTTAGCGTCTGGAGAAAAATATTATTATTATTTTAAAATATTTTAAATAGTTAATTTGACCTCCATCAGTCTTTTTATTCTATCCTACATGACTACATCATTTAAATATTTGAATAGAAAATAGAGAGGATTATTTTCCTTAAATATTATATTTTGTATTTTACCTAATTAATTTCAAGAACATCGCAACCACCAACCCCCATAAAATCCACACAATCCACAAGAGCAATGCAAGGGACACAACAAAAAGCCACAACGATTTTACAAAGATTCTTAAATTAGTATGTCAACTCATACATAGACCCACCACAATCTCAATTTTAATTTTTTTTCAAATGCTAATTTGAATAAAATTATTCTAACTTTTTGTTGTGTTCATAGCATTACTCAATCCAGACACACAAACATACTTGACATCGAAAGCATCATCGATCCCACATGCCGCCAATGGCCGCCCCTTCTATACCACCAAACTAAGACCCAAGAAAGAGAATAGAAAAGATAAAAAGATACATGAATGATGCTATAATGACTCAGTTGTGGTGTGGAGTCATTATTTCACATCTCTTTTATATTCTTTTTTATGCGTTAAAATATGAACATTTTCATATCGATTGTGGATATGTGTGAAATAACTAATGTGAACTAATATATTTCTAATCCATAATTTAACTTTTACGAAATAATTCCTATAACTTTCCTCAAAAAAGTGATTGGGACAACAGCTCTATCCTTATCTTACATCTTTCTTAAAGTATTTGATGAAATCTTCTCTGCATTGAAAAACTTTTAAGACTTATGTTCTCATTGGTTATTTAATCAAGATATTTATGTTGAAATCTATTTAGTGGAGGCCTATTCACCCAAGACTTCAACTAACATTTAACGCATTCAGACAATTTCATGCCAATGCATTATACATGGGTAAAACCAAACAAATTTCACAATAGAAAATATCGATTATAACAATATAACCACATGACTGATTAACACAAATCAAACTCTAAGACCCTTAAAATTAAGGCCGGTAAAACTTACCTAAATCACAACACATCCAAATTTAGACAACTGGAGACGACTTGACTTGATCTTGGATTTGCAACAACAGCAAGAAGGTGAAAGGGTTTATATGTGTCATCTATTGGAAGTGTGGTTTTATACGGTCAGGTCAAGTGCAAAAATGATAAAAATACACTTTCACATTTCAGAAAATGAGACCGTGCAAGTGTTTCACAGTGCTTAAGATTGATGTTTGAAATTAACTAGAGAAACTGGAATGCAATTGTATATTATTGGCATGTGCATATCAAACAGAGAATTGAGCATGGGAGATCCGTTTGATACCATATTACATATATTTATGCAGATAAATGAAAATTTCATCAACAAAAATAAACATAAATGCAACAGATGCAATGAGAAGTATTATCTGCAAACAAGATCAAAACAATCCAAACGACATAAAAGGAACAAAACTAAACAAAGATCCTTAAACAGGATAAAAAATAGACAAAATCATCCTCTATAAGCTGCAAAGAACTCTATTTAAGTCACAGACCGATTAATTCAAATTTTCAAAACAGCAGCACTCACTAATCTAGCAATTGGAGCAACCCTCCAAGCATCATGAGTAACTCACATAGATTTTCGAGACCTGAACATTTAATTGAAATCAAAGAATTAATTGATCAAATATTCAAAATACAACTAACACGACCAACAAGACAAGGGAAATGGAAATGACAATTTAGAAACCAAATAGGAAAGTAAAACAAAATTAAAAAATTTGCCATTTTCAGAGTGTATTCTATATTGCACACGGTTCGGTACATTGAAAACTAGATATTGAGCACCATTTGGCAAAAATATTTTGTTTTTGTTTTCTGTTTTTTAGAAAACTATTTTATTAAAATTTTTTAAAAAGCTAACTTATATATATATATATATATATATTGTTAAACTTTTACCATAAAAGCTAACAAAAACTATATTTTTTATCTCATATTTAGCTAATAAGCGACAACAATGTGATGCTAAACGGACAAATAAAATTTTCCATTGATATATGACTTTCTTGCTAATTCTATTGGGATAATTCCACAATTAATTTTGAAAATTACCTAAAAATACTGATTGAAGTTACATATGTTAATGTTATAACTTCACCAATTTGATGATTAATATTTTATTTATTTGGTGATGAGACACCCGTGTCAATATTTTTGAGCTCGTCAAAGATAAGGACATGCATTAAGCTTGCCAATTGAAGTTTTTCAAGCTTACGCTTTTGATGAAAGAGGGATTTACGACAAACTCGCAGTAGTTGAGCACTTCGTATAGGTTGTCTATAAATAGTAAATACTTTCAATCCAATTTGTATTCAACTGCACAGCTAAGGGTGCTAAACATACATAATTAGGGGTTTAGGACATCATCATCATTTTACTACACCATGTTGATGCGCTTGCTTTACATACTCTCTCTGTTTCATCTTATATACTCGTTTCCTTCCAAGCAGCCATTATGCCATGATGATGAGAGCTCAGCCTTGTTGCAATTCAAGGAGAGCTTTATCATAAACAACTCTGCTTCCTCTGATCCTGTTGCGTATCCTAGGGTCAGATTTTGGAGTCTAGAAGGTGAAAACAGTGATTGTTGCTCATGGGATGGTGTTGACTGTGATGAGGACACAGGTCATGTGATTGGCCTTGACCTCAGTAGCAGTTTTCTATATGGTTCAATCAACTCCAACAGCACTCTCTTCCGTCTAGTTCACTTACAAAGTCTTAACCTTGCTGACAATCACTTTAACTTCTCTCAAATCCCATCTCAGCTAGGCAATCTTTCAAGACTTGCATATCTCAATCTCTCTTCTACTATGTTTTCTGGTCAAATCCCATTTGAGGTTTCAAAGCTATCCCAATTGTCATCCCTGGATCTTTGTTGCAACTATAATTTGTCTTCGGGCAAATACTTCTTGCAATTCAAACAGTTGAGCCTAACAAGCCTAGTTGGAAACTTAACTCGCATAAAATATCTTGATTTGAGTGGGGTGAACATATTCTCCACAGTACCTAATATCTTTGCAAATTTGTCTACTTTAACATCCCTTTATCTCCATGACTGTGGAATGCATGGGGAACTTCCAATAGGCATCTTCAAGCTACCAAAATTACGTGTTCTTGACTTGAAGCACAACAAGGATCTCACTGGTTCTTGGCCCGACTTTCAAGATTGGAACAGTCCCCTTGAGGAAATGAGCCTCGCAAACACCAGTTTCTCCAATGAGCTACCAGCTTCAATGGGAAACCTTGACTCCCTAATTGCTTTGGATATGTGGGGTTGTAACATATCAGGATCCATTCCATCGTCAATAGGTAACCTCACAAATCTCACTTACCTTAAGCTTTAAAATAATTGTTTGGTGGGTAACATCCCATCTTCAATTGGAAATCTCATCCAACTTGCTTTTCTAGACCTGTACGGTAATAGATTTACTGGTTCAATCCCTTTAGGGCTTGCAAACATGACAAAATTGACTGTCATTAGCTTGGGATTCAATCGATTAATTGGTCCAATACCTTTCGGGCATGCAAACTTGAGACGATTGGCCATCCTTAGCTTGGGTGACAATCAATTAACTGGTCCAATCCCTTCAGAGCTTGCAAATCTAACACAACTGAGTACCCTTGAATTGTTCAACAATCTATTAACTGGTCCAATCCCTTTTGGGCTTGCAAACCTGACGCAACTGACTATCCTTACCCTAGTCAACAATCAATTAACCGGTCCAATCCCTTTTGGGCTTGCAAAATTGACCCAATTGATTATCCTTAGCTTGGGTTTCAATCGATTAACTGGTACAATTCCTTTTGGGTTTATGAACCTCACTCAATTGGAAAAATTGGCTCTTTCAGGCAATGAGTTCCAAGGCCATTTTCCAATCTGCATCATTAACCTAAAGAATTTGAATGTTCTTGATGTTTCTGATAATTACCTAAGTGGTACTATGTCGATTTGCAACATAACTTCTCTTAATATTTTTGATGTGTCTGATAACTACTTTGGTGGTCCACTTCCTCAATGCTTGCACAATATGGTCCAAGGAAGTAAATTAAGGATGATTAGTTTGAGAGGAAACAAATTTCATGGCTTGTTGCCAAGATCATTGGCCAGTTGTATGATGTTAGAGGCCATTGATGTAAGTAATAACCAATTCAATGACTCTTTTCCCTCTTGGTTGGGAAATCTACCAACTCTAAAACTTCTCCTATTGCGGTCAAACAAATTCTATGGTAAAATATTAGAGAGTCCTGAAATTAAATATGGGTTTCCTAACTTGAGAATCCTTGATCTCTCTTACAATAATTTTACAGGAAAATTGCCCATAAATTCCTTTAGGAATTGGAATGCCTTGAAATTGGACAAAGAACACAATTTGACGTATATTCAAGGAGAAGAATCTTTCAGCGTGGGGAGTTTTAATTCGTTTTACTTTTACTATTATTCAATGAAAATAACAAACAAAGGCCAGTATACTGCGTACTATAAGGTCCAACAATCCTTTAGAGCCATTGATATGTCAAGCAATAGGTTTGTTGGAGAGATTCCAGAATCCATTGGAGATTTAAGTGGCCTTCATATGCTCAACATTTCTAATAATATCCTCACAGGACACATCCCACCATCTCTTGAGAATCTTACAAATCTAGAATCATTGGACCTTTCTCAAAATTGGCTATCAAGGGAGATTCCACAACAGTTAGTACAACTTACTTTTCTCGAATGGTTTAATGTTTCTCATAACAATCTCACTGGTTCTATACCACATGGGAAACAATTTGACACATTTGAAAATAGTTCGTTTGAGGGAAATTTAGGTTTGTGTGGGAATCCATTATCAAAAAAATGTTGGAATTCTGATTCTTCACCACCTTTAGCAACAGTTTTTGAAGAAAGTCATGATTCTACTGGGTCTCTTTTTGAATTTGGTTGGAAAATAGTTTTGATTGGGTATGGATTTGGACTAATCGTAGGAGTAATAATTGGCAATATTGTGGCAACAAGAAAGCGGGATTGGTTGATGAAGACCTTTGGAATGAGGCAACGGGTACAAAAAAAGGTGAGAAGAGGGACATAGAAATTGAGCATGCATCTTGAAGATATAAATATACACTTACTTTTATAGTGGTGTTATGCTTATACCATGTAGCGAACTTACTATATAATAAAACTTGTGCTTAACGCATTATATATATGATTGCACTACATGCTCTTCCCTTTTTTTTCCTCTTTATATTTTCTATTTCATTTTTTCTCTTTATTACGTGAACAATCCCTTTTCCCGTTTATTTTGTACACGCTTAAAACTGCTTAACCCTACTAATAAAGAATTGACAATTAATTCTACTATATATCTCAAGATGTCGCAATATATATATATATATATATATTGGTGTCAACGTTGGCTACAGTAGAGTACAATAATTGAATAACATATCCTACGATGCGCAAGATTAAAAAAAAGTTGTATGGATTAGCTCCTGCTGTATGATTTTTTATTGTGTAAATCAGAACAGAAAACTTACAATATTGCTTATTTGATGAAATGCAAATTTTTATGGATTAGCTCTTGCGATAAAACATAGCAAATACCAGATACAAGAACAGAGCAGGACTCGCAAACTTATGGAAACAGAGTTTATAAAAACAGGTTGCTTATTTACTAATTATAAGATAAAATATATAAAGTTTATTTTGTGTCAAATATCTAAAGCTAACAAAAAATGATATATTTACTATAAAAAAAATGAACTGATTTTTTTTTTTTTTGGATAAATAATTTTTAACAGATGTTCAAAAGACTCAAAACATGAATTTCATAAATAAAATAATTAAATTAACAATTTGTTAATATACTTCGAATCATTACGGGACACAAAGAATGAATGATGATTATTATAATTATTATTTCTTTGTAATCTCTTTATTGTTATTATTTTTACTGAAATGAACCAGATATTTCGAAATGGACCAAAATTATTTTTACCGAAATAATCTTCTTTTAATTGCTATAATAATAGTATCAATTTCCTTTTTTTTTTTTTTTTTAATACTAAGTTTTAATACAATGATAAAATCAGAACCAGGTCCAGTTTGACTAGACTTTGCTAGTGCTAATTTACCCCAAAAATGATTGCTTTTGCTGGTGCTAATTAATGGCCTGTTTGGTTGTTTAAAAAAGAAGGGAGAGTAGAGTAGAGGAAGAGAGAGTAATTCAATTATCTTATTTGAAAGTTTTTTAAAGAAAAAAGGAGAGGGGTTTGAACTACCTCTCACCTCTCATTTTTAATTCCCTCAAATATAAGAGATTTTTAGAGAGAATAAAGTAGATAGACTATTAACCAAATGAATTCCCTAATTTACCCTTTCTAAGTCACCACAATTCTAATAAATCATACAAGCAAACCTTTAACTTCCTTTTAATTTCACAATTATTTTTAATTTTTCCATCATTACTTTCTCGCGGAAACCAAACAGCACAAACAAAATCATTTCAGAGAGAGAGAGAAAAGCGAACCAGCAAAATCGGAGATGTGGCAGAGGTCGGAGATGGAAATCTGATTGCCTTCCCAAAATATAATGATCGGTGATCTATTAGAATCGATAACAAGTCTTATAACAGCGGCAGTGGAGGATTAGGATTCGATAACCACTTCCAGAGAAGCTTCTCTTACGGTGGTGGGTTTGGACTCAGGTTCGGGTCTAGGCCATTCAGGCAAGGGAGGATCGAGTACACGTCGACGTTTCAGAGGAGCACATGTGGGTTTTCGTTGGGATTTACGATGGGTTTGAATTAGCCACAACAACAACGATTTGTAATGCTACTGCTGGTGGAGCTGCAGGTGCCATGGGCTTGTTTACGTTCACGTTCATGGGTGGCACGTGAGCTAGGGACGGCGTCGTCAGCAGAGGCGTAGTTAATGACAACATGATCTCTCTGTTTCCACACGTGTCTGAGATAGAAAACCTTTCACTTTGCTCTACCTTCTTTTCTTTTTTTTTTTTTTTTTTTTTTTTGAGATTTATATTTTGTATTATCAATTAAGGATGGTTTTTTTTTTAGTATAAAAAAAAAAGTAGAAAAAATATTTAATCATAGACCAATGTTAATTATTTAATTCACATTAGAAAAAAAAATTATCAAAATATATATATATATATTGTATGCAATAGTCATAATTATTTAATCTAACAAATTAATCATAGACTAATATTACAAGTCCATTTTCAAATATGGGTAAATTTGTCTTTTTAAATCATTTCATTTCATTTTTATTATAATTTTTAAAACATCCAAATAAGAGGAATGTTTAATTATTTTCTTCTCTCTTACTAATTTTAAAAACATCCAAACAAGGTAGAACATAACTATTCCCCTCTACTCTCCTCCCCACTACTCTCCTCCCTCTCTAAACTTCCAAACGGACCATAAAAGTGTCCATATCTTTTTTAGTTTTTTGAGAATCAAAAGTGTCCATATCTATCTATACTGTCCTCGCAGAAATATAAAATTTCTACCTTTCGTATTATAAGTATTAAACAATGTCTCCAAGCTATTATAAGCCGGATTATAGAATAGCGTTATGTACTTCATCATATAGTCTCAAAATGATGGTTTTTTCACATCATGATTGTATTATTTGATGAAGGGTTATAATCCTTTATAAAGAGAGATACAATTGTCCAAACTCCGAAGGTTGTGACTCTTATGAAAGGATGCATGCAAACACTTGTCATATTATATATATATATATATATATATTCAGGTCATTCTAAGTTCCCATGTATTATAACATGTCTATACATTCTCAGCATTTCGAATATTTATGCATTTTGCGCAAACATGCAATATAATACTTCGAATTAATTCATAATCTAGGATTTGTGTGCAGTTTCAAAATTTGATTACCTATCTGGCTACTTTTTTTTTTTTTTTGGGTTACCACAGGTGGCCTGTTCATTAATTTCCTCTTTATTTTCCAGCCTATTCTTTTTGTTATTATTGTCGATGTTTTTAGCTTTTGATCAAAATTATTAATCAATGGTCTCAAAAATGAAAAAACAAAAAACAAAAAATCCCTCAAGATCTATTCCAAATCTCCTGGACAAGTCAATGTACATAGAATATATTAGTCTTTAAGGCTCTTCTATTTTTTGGGGTAAAAGTTACATCTATTATAATTTGAAAATATATTTTTTTAAAAGCATGACATAAGGTACCTTCAAATTTGACATTTTTCTTATTTGAAGCAAGCAAATTCTGCACCAACTATTCCGTGATGCACATTGTATTTAGGAAATTCCGATTTTGTTCTTTTAAACTTAATATTTATATCCTAAATGTTTTTAGTGTCTGGAGCAAAATATTATTATTATTATTTAAAATATTTTAATTAGTTAATTTGACCTCCATCAGTCTTTTTATTCTATCCTACATGACTGCATTATTTAAATATTTGAATAAAAAATAGAGAGGATTATTTTCCTTAAATATTATATTTTATATTTTACCTAATTAATTTCAACAACAACGCAACCACCAACCACCATAAAATCCACACAATCCACGTGAACAATGCAAGGGACACAACAAAAAGCCACAACGATTTTACAAGATTCTTCAATTAGTATATCAAGTCATACATAGACCCACCACAATCTCAATTTTAATTTTTTTTTTCGCATGTTAATTTGAATAAAATTATTGTAACTTTTTGTTGTGTTCATAGCATTACTTAATCCACCCCTTCTATTCTACCAAACTAAGACCAAAGAAAGAGAGTAGAAAAGATAAAAAGGATAACATGAAAGATGCTATAACGACTCATTTGTGGTGTTTAAGTCATTATTTCACATCCCTTTCGTATCTATTTTTATGCGTTAAATTATGAACATTTTCATATTGATCATGGATGTGTGAAATAGCTGGCAATTTGACTTTTACGAAAGAATGGGATGTAAATGCCTATACCTTTCCTCAAAAAAGTAATTAGGACAACAACTTCATCCTTATCTTACATCTTTCTTAAAGTATTTGGTGAAATCTTTTCTGCGTTGAAAAACTTTTTAAGACTTATGTTCTCATTGGTTATTTAATCAAGATATTTATGTTGAAATCTATTTAGTGATGGCCTATTCACACAAGACTTCAACTAACATTTAACGCGGTTCAAAAAATTTCATGCCAATGCATTATACATGGGTAACACCAAACAAAATTCACAATAGAAAATATCGATTATAACAATATAACCACATGATTGACTAACACAAATCAAACTCTAAGACCCTTAAAATTAAGGTCGGTAACAAACACTATCACAAACTAACCTAAATCGCAACACATCCAAATTTAGGCAACTGGAGACGACTTGACTTGATCTTGGATTTGCAACAACAGCAACGAAGGAGAAAGGGTTTATATATGTCATCTCTAGGAAGTGTGGTTTTATATGGTCGGGTCAAACGCGAAAATGATAAAAATACACTTTCATATTTCAGAAAATGAGATCATGAAAGTATTTCACAGTGCTTAAGATTGATGTTTGAAGTTAACTAGAGAAACTTGAATGCAATTGTATATCATTGGCATGTGCATATCAAACAGAGAATTGAGCATGGGAGATCCGTTTGATACCATAGTATATATATATTTATGCAGACAAATGAAAATTTCATCAACAAAAATAAACATAAATGCATCAGATGCAATGAGAAATATTATCTGCAAACAAGATCAAAACAATCCAAACGACATAAAAGGAACAAAACTAAACAAAGATCCTTAAACAGGATAAAAAAATAGACAAAGTTATCCTTTATAAGCTGCAAAGAACTCTATTGTTTAAGACAAAATTCTAAACATTTCAGCACCTACAACTAATCAAGCTCTTTCTGGGAGACCATATTTTTATGGGCTATGGAGGAAATGCAAATACAAAATCATAATGAATAGATAAGCTCACACCTAACCTATAGGAATCCAACCAAGATTCAAGAGATACAAAGTAATGATGGAAATGCTCCCCACTAAGGAATCCAACTAAAAGATAAAAAGCAAGAAACTTGCCATCTATTGGAATCCCCAGAGAGATTTAAAAAAAATTTGTTTTTCCTTCTCAAAAGTCACAGACCGATTAATTTAAAACAACACTCACTAATCTTGCAATTGGAGCAACCCTCCAAGCATCATGAGTAAGGGTGGCAATTTTTATCCATATTCATGAACTCACTCATTACCCATCTAATTTAGATAAGTCTTAACCCAATCTATTTAAATATTTGGATTAAATGGGTAAAGACCCATTAAATTATTTATTCATATGAGTTTTAATGGATAAATCCACTAATACCCACTAAAACCCATCTAAAATTTAAATAAACAACAGAAAATCTAAATTTCTAGAAAAAATAAACAAAGTGATCCTCTATAAGCTGCAAAGAACTCTATTATTTAGGACAAAACTGATGCAGGATAACTAGTACAAAATTGAAATAACGGAAAAGTAAAAGATATGACCTAGGACTTAGCACCAAGCGGGAAAACCACTAGGAGTCAGCACCTAGGGTAGACCTGGAGTCAGCACCAGACCAAAAGAGACCAAACGGCCATTGTTTTCATTCATCAAAGTATCAACTATCTCCTCAAGGAGTACAATAGATTGTTTATATAGGATTGCTAAACCCTAGTTCTAATTGGCTAAAAACCCCTAATTGCCTTATTACAAAAATAACCTTGCTAATTGGCTAGAAAACCCTAATTACCTTATTACAAAAATAACCTTACTTTTAAATTAAAATACTAAAAGCCCAATAACTAAAAGCCCAATAAACTAATAGACCTAAAACATAAAAATACAATGGGCTTGCAAACATAAATAATACTAAATAATAATCTTCTTGTGTCTCCCGCATCAAAAACTCTAAATGTTAAGTTATGATTTTTCTCATAACATTAGTGTTGGCTTATTCCATGACAAAAAATGTTGTAATTACATTAATTTATTTCCTTGTATTTTTGTGGGATTTATTTGTAATGGGTTTAGTATTAAGTGGGGAGATTTGATCAAGACAACCAAAAGTCACATGAGGAGCACATGCCAGAAGCTTAAGAGTCAAGAGCCAGCTGTGAAAGTTGAAAAGTCGTGCTAGCTGTGCTAGCTATTTTCGTGACTTAGGCAACCTGCGAGTGACCTGCGAATTTCACTGGTTAGAGGATTTTTTAGTGTGACCTATTTGACCATCACTCATACTATATATACCCTCATTACCCAAAAAAATTGTAGAAAGCCTATTGAGAGAAAAACCCTAAGAAAGGTTTCTACAACACACCTACCTTATTAGAGAGAGAGCTACTCATTCCTAGAGAGAAATCTTTGTAGTCTCTTCTCCTTCCCTCTTCCATTGTTATACCCATTGAAAGGAGATTTTTACCTAAACACAACACACACCCATTTAAAGTGTTGAGAGTGTTTTAAAAGCTTAGAAAGCATTGGAAGATGCTAAGGATGGCGTAACCTTGTTGGAGCAAGAAGCTTGGAGAGTTGAGGTGCATCCGGTAGATTAGGCTTGAAGGGTCTAGTAGATCATTTTTCCGCTTGGAAGGAAGTGGAGAGGTTTTTTACCGAGTTTTTCGGTTTTCTCTTCGATAACACGTGCCAGTGTTATCTTTGTGTTTGCTTCTCTCTTCCCTACTCTTTTGCTTTTAATTACTACTATGTTTGTTCCCCTTAATCCAAATGGACCAATATTTTATCCTTCCTAGAAAGGGTTCTTTAATATGGTCAAAAGCCAAAATGACAAAACTACATTTTCACATTTCTTCACAAATTTTATATTTGCATGTGCATACCAAACTTATCGACAATTGAGCATGGCCCTAGAAGTTTATAATATTGGAACACTTAACTACTATTGTATCTACATCCTTATACTGATATTATTAGGTTCTAAAGACTTAAGATTTAATATATTTAGAATTCTAATATGTATTGTTGGCAAACCATGATCAAAACAGGTTGTTTAGTCTTGTTTAGACTTGCTCCAAGTTGTACTATTTATGTAAAGTTGGAACAAGATGATGCAGGAATTAATAGTGCTTCTCGCCCTGGTTCGATCGATCGAAGCTCAGGCTCGATCAATTGAAAATCGGGTCAGATGCATTTTTTCTGCAGAATTCCAACTCAGTCCTAACCCTTAAAACGTTTAGAGTTTTATGTTTTTGCCCTAGGTATATAAGGCAAACCCTAGCCACATTTTAGAGGTTACTCATATTGCTGTTTTATGTAAATCTCTTATGAGATCTAAATGAGCTTTCTTTTACATGAAGATTAGGGTTGATCTAAAAGAGTCTAAACTTAAAGAGTCTACCATTTCTAAGGACAAGATGCATGGTAAGCCTGTGTAGGTTTGTCATTTTTGTGGAAAGTCTAGACACATTCGTCCAAATTGTTATAAGCTGCAAGCAGCTAAGCAAGTAAATAAGCCAAAAGTGTCTGTGCCTCAAGCACAAGATTCTATGGCACTTATTGGTGAATTGGTAAAGGCTCTAAACTTTTATTCCAATCCTGGAGTTGGAAATCACTTTAATGTGAATAAGAACTCCAATGCACGTAGTGCATCTAAAAGGTTTTGAATGCAAAAAGCTCGATCTAATTAAGTCTTTCTGACATAGTTCTTGTGCTTCATTGCTCTATCTTTTGTGACCTTTGTTCTTTGGTTTCTTTTACCTTTTTGTTTCTAGGATTTGCATTGCATAACATTCATGCATTTCATTCTAGGACTATTTTTGTTTCTTTTTTCTAAAAAAAGGGAAGCAATTTGTGTTTTGTATTCATTCTCTTGGTTATTTTTAAAACAAAGGTTGGTCAATTTATTTTCACATAACATGTCCTCTGTACCTTGTTTAGCTTTTATGAGATTATCTCTTGGGAAAGATGTTTATAGTTTTTGATTACTTTGTCTTAATCTTGAAGTCACATATCTTTGATTGTCGGACTTGAATTTTTTGAGAAAGGTATAAATAACCATCTCACCATTGTTCACTAGCCAATCATGAACACCTTAGTGCATATCATAAGATTCTGTGCTCAAGAAAGTGTAGCACATGCATAAAAAGAACATAAGGTATAGCCTCGGTTTAATTGCTCAATGCTTAAAATTGGTGTGTACCATTAGACTTGATGCCAAATCACATAATTAAAATTAGTGTGTACACTATCCTGACTTTTTAATAAGTTTCTGAATAAATTAAAATTTGTGTGTACAATATGAGGCAAAATTCAAGAAACTTACATGATTACAAGCTTATGTTTTAGGAGATGTGGGAGTTATATGATGTAACTCTTTAGGTGATAGTCTCTTTTGAATTCTATGTGATGAATTTTGTAGACTTTGTGGTTGATTTCTATTCACATATCACCTCACATTTATCTCAAGTTTTTGCTAGTTGCACACACTACACAAGTTACTCTTTACTAAACATTGTACATGTTATTGTGTGTGTTTTTATTTCACCAATCAAGTTTGAAAAATACTTTGAGTTTTATGCAAAACTGATTCGTTGCTTGAGAATTAAAAAGGAAGTTTTGTTTGAAAATCTAATTTTGGAAAACTGGGTTTAAATCTTGGGTTTTTGAAAAGCATTTCATATCATACTCATGCATTTTGTTCATCTATTTCAATGCTTTGAGGAGTTTTTCGCCTAAAATGTGTTTCTGTTTTTCAAAAACTGTGTTTTTCCCTCAAAAATTAAGTGAGCTTCTGTCTATTTCAATTGATCCAATCTGTTTTTTGATCAATCGAATTTGTTTTAAAAATTCTTTATGAAGTTTCTATCTAATTCAATCGATCGAAACTATTTTTCGATCAATCGAATATCGTGAATAAGGTTTTTAAAAATTCTGGGTTTGACTTGTTTAACTTCACTTTTCCAAAAGTTTTTCAACTTTTTTCTCTCTCTCCGACTCGGGAAAGCACAATCATCAATTTTTTGTCATTTTCGACCAATTTTTTTTTTTTTTTTTGCAAGGTTTTCCTCTCCCATCACTGGTAAGACCTTTATACCCTTTCTTTTGCATTGTTTTTCATGTTTTCATGCATTATTTCATAGTTTTTGGGTAAATTTCCAGACTATGCATAAATTGAGATTTTTTTTTAATCAAGCCTTATTTTGTGAAATTGATCAATGGGTTTTGTTGCTATGTTGATATATTCATGATCTATGATGGTTAATTTGATCAATTTGGGGTTTTGTGAAAAATTAAAAATTTCTAGGGTTTATTTTGAATCCGATTTGGGGATTTTGTTCAAATTGGGTAAAATTGATGAAATTGGCTTGATTAATTGATGTAATTGATCACTCTAATTTTGTTGTGTTGTGTGATGATCAACTGGTCAATTTGTTTTACAAACAAACAAGTGGTTTTTTAAATTTTAGGATTTTTCATAGAAACTCTTTGCTCAAGCCAAATTTGGTGAATTTGACCTTAAATTGAACCTAGTTTCACTGCATTAGAGCATACATCATGACATTTTATTGTTCATGCATCATATAGATTATTGTTTTATATTTATTTTGTGCTAACTTGCAGTTTTCCCTTGATTTTTCTTTTTCTGTTCTTTCTTGGTTCTGCTGTGTGTCCTTGTCCTTTCCTCAGCACTATGCCTAAGAAAACTAAAGCCCATAGGACTCCCTCCTCTTCTTCTAAGTCACCCTCAAGGAGTGAGTTGTTTAAGGATGCCAAGAACAGAGAGGCCTTTGATAAGTTGAACAGTAAGAGGAAGATTTGGGCTTAGTGTTCTGTGTTGCTAGATGAGTTAGATCCTGCCATTAGGGCAAATTTTGAGAGTAAGGGCTAGTTGTCTTTGTTAGAGATAGATCATCCATCCCTGACCGTCCTCATTAGAGAGTTCTATTCGAACCTCTCTTGTCACGTCTATGATTCCAACACCCTTGTTAAGAGTTAGATATGAGGTGTTGAGTTCACCATTACCCCTAGGGTAGTGACTGAGACTTTTGGGGTCTCAGTCGTTAGGTAGCCTGACTATCCTTATAAGGAGTCTCCACCCTTTGATGATATCATGTCATACATCACTGGATCTTCTATCCAGTGGGGTTCTGATCCTCGGATCACGTCCGTTGAGCTCCCTGAGACTATCTAGCTTTTTCTTAGGATAGCGTGTCATTCCTTGTGGCCTATCTCTCATCTCCACACCATCCCTATTGAGCGATGTGTGTTTTTGTATGCACTTATCTCTGGTGCTTCTATTTCTTTTCCTCATCTGTTTATTCGTTCTTTGAACGATATTCATAGGAGTAGCACAGTTGGTCATGCTCTTGTATATCCTATCTTCATTCATAGGATTTTGTTGTTTTTAGGTTTAGATGGTTTCCTCGCTTTTGAGCCCGTTCATATTACTGGTCCCATAGGTGCCTCTTTTCTTCATCTGAGGGCTGCACATTTGAGGCTTCCTCATGTTTAGTCTCCTGGTGTTATGCCCCCTTCTTTGTCTTCTACAGGTGATGCACAGGCCGAGGCGTCTGGTGCTGCTATTGCTGTTGCTGATGTTCCTTCACCGACTACTTCGGATGATTCAGACAATCGACGTACGTTGGATCATGTCTTGACCGTTCAGGCGGCTTATGGACAGATTTTGGTGGACTTGCTCGATGAGGTTCGTGCTTTGTGTGCAGAGTTGGCGCATTTTAGACGATCTCCTTCGCCACATCTTTTTGATGATGGTTTATGATTGCCCTTTGGCATTCCATCACAAAAAGGAGGAGTAGCTTTTGGATTAGCTTGTAAAGTTTTTGTTGATAGGGGGAGTTTTTGTTTCTGTGGAGCCTATGGTGATTAGATTGTATCTAGGAGTTGTATGTTGTATTTACAGTCGTTTGGCTCTTGATGTATTTTTGTTGGGCTATTCATGTTAGGGGGAGATACATTTATTTTGTTTCTTGTTTCACTGCTTATTGACTTATATTTTGTAAGTTATTCATTTGATATATGTCTTTGTTTTATGTTTTTGTGAAATCAAGAATTTATTTTGTTTACTTGTATTTTCCACACATGCGTTTATGCGTTTGTTGAGTATTTCAGGTTGATTCAATTGAGCTGCTATCTATACTTGCAACTGATGGATTGTAGTTAGGATTGGATTTGTTAAGTAAAGGGCTTTATTTTGTAAACTTTGAGGCTTTAGTTGTGTTTTGTCACAGATTGTCAAAGGGGGAGTTTGTTAGATTCTAAAGACTTAAGATTTAATTTATTTAGAACTATAATATGTATTGTTGGCAAACCATAATCAAAACAGGTTATTTAGTCTTGTTTAGACTTGCTCAAAGTTGTATTATTTATATAAAGTTGGAACAAGATGATGCAGGAATTAAAAGTGCTTCTCGGCCTGGTTTAATCGATCGAAGCTTAGACTCGATCAATCGAAAATCAAGTCAGATGCATTTTTTCTGCAGAATTCCAACTCAGCCCTAACTACTAAAATATTTAGGGTTTTATCTTTTTACCCTAGGTATATAAGGCAAACCCTAGCCACGTTTTAGAGGTTGCTCATATTGCTACTTTGTGTAAATCGCTTGTGAGATTTAGAGGAGCTTTTCTTTATACAAAACTTAGGGTTTTCAAGGAGGAGATGTTATCTACACCTTGATGATCAACTTAGTTGTTGCCATTGGAGCTTAAGGATGCACAAGCAGGTGTGCTTGTACTTGCTGGAGAATCCAAAAAGAGAGAGTCCGTGGTCTTGGAGTTTGCATGTGGTCGTGTCAGTAAATTCTACTGGTGGGTAGCAATAAGAAGTCAAGCGTGGGGATTTATAAGTCTTATTGTATGAACTTTGATTCTTTCAAGATAGTGGATTCAAGTTTACCTTGAGGATAGCTAGGTTAAATCCTCCCCAGGTTTTTACTGTGTGGTTTCCTGGGTCATCATATCTTTGTATTATTTATTTTTCCGCTGCTATATACTTGATATGATTGTTTGATTGTGATAACCTAAATTTGCATAATTTGACTAAGTTAATCACTTGGCTAATTAACTAGGTTAATCTAGTTATGTTAAGGGGTCTAAAAACCGTTCAGATATATAAATGAAAATATCCTTAACCAAAATAAACATAAATGCAACAAATATAAAATGTTCACCACTGATCTGAAAATACACCAGAAAGATACAAACTTTATAACTTGATAACTATTAATTGGAATCGACCAAAAGATAGGAGTTAAACAAAAAGAAAAGATCTTCTCATAAGCTAAAAACAAATTAATTTAGAACCACACTCACTAATCTCATTTTATACGGAAGATAGAACATGTATAAAACTAAAAACAATCCTTCAAGCATAAGTAATGTCAAGTTACATTTTCTAATTAAACATAAACATCTAATTAAAATCAAATATTCAAAACCAAACTAACAATATGATCAACTATAAGTATAAGTTTGGCATGCCTATATTTAAATTCTATGTCTTCAAGTATATTAGGCCCAATTCATCATTATTTTTTATCCTTCTATAATGGCTCAATCCATTACATATAAATCTAAATTATCTAATATTATATTTTAAGGAAGAAAAAAAAAACTTGAAACAAGTGTAAAAGGGTCAAAGAGTCAAAGAACCCACCTAAGACAGCCTCACAGCCCTCCAAACATGAGCAAATATTTAATAAGAATCAAAGATTTGATCAAATATTCAACACGCAACTAACAAGACTTACGAATTGATAGGAAATTTCTGAAACCAAAGAGATATAAATAAAGGCAAGAAAATTTAAAATTGGCAACTTTCCAGATTGCATTCTACCAATCGGGATAATTTGTTGTAAAGTAGCCATAATGCACCCTACACATTTTTTGATATTGTTAAAACTTCATCAGTTTTTAAATTGAGAGTTTGCTAAGTTATTTACTTGGTCATGAGACACTCATGCGTCATGGTTGTTGTGTTCATCACTATGCTTCTCATAAGTTCTTCATTTCATTGCTTTTCGCGCTTGCGCTTTTAAGTAGTTGAGCAGGGTAGTCGGTCTATAAATATTTGCATTCCCCGACGCACTTATTAAACCAAAAAAAAAAAAAGGGGGGTGCTAAACATAATTAGGACATCATCATGTTGATGCGCTTGCTTTACATACTCCCTCTGTTTCATCTTATACATTCGTCTCCTTCCATGCAGCCACTATGCCATGATGATGAGAGCTCAGCCTTGTTGCAATTCAAGGAAAGCTTTATCATAAACAACTCTGCTTCCTCTGATCCTGTTGCATATCCTAGGGTCAGATCTTGGAGTCTAGAAGGTGAAAACAGTGATTGTTGCTCATGGGATGGTGTTGACTGTGATGAGGACACAGGTCATGTGATTGGCCTTGACCTCAGTAGCAGTTTTCTATATGGTTCAATCAACTCCAACAGCACTCTCTTCCGTCTAGTTCACTTACAAAGTCTTAACCTTGCTGACAATCACTTTAACTTCTCTCAAATCCCATCCCAGCTAGGCAATCTTTCAAGACTTGCATATCTCAATCTCTCTTCTACTATGTTTTCTGGTCAAATCCCATTTGAGGTTTCAAAGCTATCCCAATTGTCATCCCTGGATCTTTGTTGCAACTATAATTTGGCTTCGGGCAAATACTTCTTTCAATTCAAACAGTTGAGCCTAACAAGCCTAGTTGGAAACTTAACTCGCATAAAATATCTTGATTTGAGTGGGGTGAACATATTCTCCACAGTACCTAATATCTTTGCAAATTTGTCTACTTTAACATCCCTTTATCTCCATGACTGTGGAATGCATGGGGAACTTCCAATAGGCATCTTCAAGCTACCAAAATTACGTGTTCTTGACTTGAAGCACAACAAAGATCTCACTGGTTCTTGGCCCGAATTTCAAGATTGGAGCAGTCCCCTTGAGGAAATGAGCCTCGCAAACACTGGTTTCTCAAATGAGCTACCAGCTTCAATGGGAAACCTCGGCTCCCTGATTGCTTTGGATACGTGGGGTTGTAACATATCAGGATCCATTCCATCTTCAATAGGTAACCTCACAAATCTCATTTACCTTAGGCTTTCAAATAACTCTTTCACAAATAAAATCCCATCTTCAATTGGAAATCTCATCCAACTTGTGTTTCTAGACCTCGGGAATAATCAATTGAATGATCCACTCCCTTTTGAGCTTGCAAACATGACACAGTTGGTTGTGCTTGACTTGGGCGGGAATCTATTAACTGGTCCAATTCCTTTTGGACTTACGAACCTTACAAAATTACAATACTTAATTCTTTGGAAAAACGAGTTCCGTGGTCAGTTTCCATTGTCCATCTTTAACCTAAAAACTCTTTATAGTCTTGATATTTCTTATAATCACCTTAGTGGTACTCTGTTGAATTGCAACATGACTTCCCTTCATATTCTTGATGTGTCTGATAACAATTTTAGTGGTTCATTTCCTCAATGCTTGCACAATAGCTTTCAAGGATGCAAATTGAAGATGATTAGCTTGAAAGGAAATGATTTCCAAGGATTGTTACCAAGATCATTGGCCAATTGTATGATGTTAGAGGTAATTGATGTTAGTAATAACCGATTCAAAAACACTTTTCCCACTTGGTTGGGAAAAATTCCAAATTTAAAGCTTCTGCTCTTGCGGTCCAATAAATTCTATGGTCAAATCTTAGAGAGTCCTAAAACTAAGGATGATTTCTCCGACTTGCGAATTCTTGATATCTCTTACAATGGTTTTGCAGGAAAGTTGCCATTAAATTTTTTCAAAAATTTGAATGCCTTGAAATTGGACAATGAACTCCACTTGATATATATTCATGAGGACCATTCTGTTAGTGTGGGGAGGTACAAGATGTCTTTCATTTATGAGTATTCAATGAAAATAACAAACAAAGGCTTGGATATAATATACAACAAAGTCCAACAATCCTTCAAAGCCATTGATATGTCAAGCAATAGGTTTGTTGGAGAGATTCCTGAATTTATTGGAGATTTAAAGGGGCTTCATATGCTCAATCTTTCCAATAATATTCTCATAGGAAACATCCCACCATCTTTAGGGAATCTTCTGAAACTAGAATCGTTAGACCTTTCTCAAAATAGACTCTCAGGGGTGATTCCACCACAACTAGCACAACTTACTTTCCTTGAACGGTTCAATGTTTCTCATAATCATCTCATTGGCTTTATACCACAAGGGAAACAATTCAACACATTTGATAACAGTTCCTTTGAGGGAAACATAGGCTTGTGTGGGAATCCATTAACAAAGAAATGTTGGATTTCTGATTCTTCACCACCTTCACTTTCAATTTTTGATAAAAGTCTAGACACGTCCAAGTTTCTGTTTGAATATGGTTGGAAAATAGTTCTGGTCGGGTATGGGTTTGGACTAATAATTGGAGCAATAATTGGCAATGTTGTGGCTACAAGAAAACACGATTGGTTGATGAAGACCTTTAGAATGAAGCCACAAGGTCGAAGGAGCATGGAAAGGGAACATAAAAACTGAGAACTTGCACCTTGCAATGATACTTGTGTGTGTGTGTATATATACACACATTTAAAATGGTATCATATCATGTAGCATGCTTACTATATAATAAAACTTGTGTTTTAATCATTATGATTGCACCTCTCTCTCTCTCTCTCTCTCTCTCTCTCTCTCTCTCTCTCTCTCTCTCTCTCTCTATATATATATATATATATATTCTTCTTGTATGTTTACTTGGAAAGTAGTTGCTGTGAAAAGTTTGTTGTTATTATTATTATTATTATTGTATTCATCCCTTAATCTGATAAAAATTTCTGTAACTCTCTTTTGAATTTTTTTAGAAATAATACTTTTTCCAAATGTTATTTCCGGATATTTTTAGAAGGTAATAAACTCATAAGTACTTTTTCCAAAAGAAGTCCTACAATTTAGAGGGTATCAACAACCTCCTCTCTCTCTCTCTCTCTCTCTATATATATATATATATACACATATTGACATTTTTTTTTCTTAGTAATTAGTTCCCCCACACATTTCCATAGTCCCTTTGATCATTTTCACAAAAGGTGGGCATTGGCAGTATTCTAGAAAGCGGGTTGATTGATTTCTTCCCGCTTTTGCCAGTATTAGAAATATATTAAATATATTAACCCAATGTAATGAGCCTAAGTTCACTCATACTTGTACTAGTAGTCTAGGGTTTAGTTGTCTATATATACTCATATTATAGTTCATTGTAACACAAGTTATTATATTACTCTTACATAATAAAGATGTGGCGCTTGAGGAATTCTTCTGTGGACATAGGCCGACAAGGCTGAATCACGTAACCCTCATGTTCTTGGTGTTTCTATTCTATGTTTTCCCTCCTGCATCCACTCTGGCATGTACAACATGATATAATATATCGCATTACTAATATATTTAACAGCCAGCACAAGATTGATTCTCTATCCCTTCTGAGGGTTATTTTTGGAGAACATCACTTTTGATTTATTGATGCTACTAATAATCATTTATGATCTATCTTGATGAGATGATAAGAAATTCAGTCAGAAGGCTTTGGAGGACACAACATAGGATGAATAGGTATGGTGAAAGCCTGTCTTCTTGCCAAATCTCGCGGGATGGAGTGAAAGGTGGTAGTTGTTTTCCATTCCAAAAAATTGAAAAATGAAACTGAAGAGATCTTGTTCATGGTGATTTTTATTAACTAAGTGACAGTGAAAAAAAAAAAAAAAAAAATCTAAGAACGTCTTTAATAAAATGGAAAATCTTATTACATACTCCATATTCAACACCCTGAACAAAACAACATACTGTCAATATGTGGCAGTCCTACATACTTTTTGAAATCGTATTTTTAAAACATTATTTCACATAAAATTGTGAATGGATTTAATATAACTATTTTAGATAAAAATTTGTTATTTTCTTTAGACATGTGGCAAAATGCATATGTATGGTAAGCGTATAACAAAGAGTATACGACCATCATTACTCTTAATAAATAAATAAATAATCCATTCCAACCTATGATATGCTTTGTCAAGATTCATTCTCGTCTATCAGATGATAATATTATCATCACGAACACCTGGGAACAAAACCCACTTGACATGGATGAATAAGGTGTTTCAATGAGAGGATAGTTAATTTGAGTGATGATTATGGAATCAAGATTTTAAAGGGAATTGCATAAACAAATTTTGGGGATAAGAACAATGTTTGGCGCTCACGATTCCTTAGGAAAAGAAGCTGTATAGAAACTTTGCTGAATTATATTCACGATATAATGTTCCAGTGTCTTTGAAAAAAGATTGTCTAGGTGATTTTAAGGGGGGGAGGGGGGGAAGGGGAAGGGAGGATAGTGAATGTATTCTTGGAAATTTGAAATTTCCTTCTTCCGGAGCAACTCACAGAGAAAAGAAAGGTCATCATGCTGTTCACTCATTAAAATGTGATTAATAGTATATGAGTGCTGAAAAAAGGTAGTGACATAGCGTGTTATAAGATAACTACAATTCTAGAGAGAGAGAGAGAGAGAGAGAGAGAATATATCTTATTGGCTTATATATAATGTATCCCTCAAACTAGAGCTATTAATGAATCAAGCCATTCATAAATAACTTGGATTTGACTCAATAAAAAAGTTATTCATATTTGTTTGCTTATAAGTAAAGATCGTTATGAAGTAGTAGTCTAGGATTTCTCAAAAAAAAAAAGTAGTAGTCTATGATTTTACACATATAAAGAAGTGGAATATATAGAGTTTACTTACGCTCCATTTGTTTTGATGAGAAACATTGTGTAAAGATCTTTTTCCATGTTTTTCAGTATTTGGTAGGATTAAAATAAAATGAGTCAAAGAAAAACTATCTTTGGTCAATATAAAAAGTATGGCTTGTTTTTAGAGATTCTTTTCTACTAATTTTTTTTGGAAAACAACTCTATATCATAGTAAGCTAAATAAGGGAAGTTAAAAGATTTTTTTTAACTCATTTAAGATTACTACCAGACATAGGAAAATGAAATACTTTTATAGAAAACATTTTTTGGAAAATGATTTATTTTCTAGAAAACATTATTGCTGAAACAAATAAAGCGTTAAGGTATATGTAAAGATTCACATTTTAGAAAAAAAAAAAGTATATGTAAAGTTTTTTATTAACATAAAAGAAAAAGAGAGGAATATTCTATATATAAAAAATGGTATATATGAGGTTTTTATTAACATAAAAGAAAATGAAAAATCAATTATTAAAACTAAAACAATAATAATAATAATAATAATAATAATAATAATAATAATATAGTGGTAATTATATTCCCCTTCCTTAACGTTTGGAGAAATTATACTCCGCCCAAACTTAAAGGAAAAAAATATTTTTCCCCTTTATATTTGTTTGACCAAATTTTGTTAAATTAATATTAAAATATTGTGTACTAACCTGCCTGTGTGACTATGCTTAAGGGTAGAACTCCAAAATTATCCTCAATTTCAGAATTAAAATATCTTTTTTTTAAATAAAATAAATTAATTAAAGTGTATTTTAAAATATTAAATAATGACTTTTGCTTTTCTTTTCTTTTTTTGGTTTTCTTTTCTCAATGAGTTATGGAGAGATTTGTCGTTTCAAATGTTTTGGTACTTGATAAATTTTTTATTTTTATTCTAAATTTATGAGTAATATTTTTACTAACCATGGTTAAACATTATAAAGAGATTCTTAAAGAAATTTAAAATATTTTGTTATTAATATAAACAGAAAGAGAGAGTATTAATTTTTTCAAACCTTAAAAGAGGAGAGTGTTATTACCCCAAATATATAATATATATATATATATATATATATGAGATTATCCTAAAAATAATTAATTCCACGCAATGCGCAAGTTTGTGACTATTAAAAGCAAAAAGCTAAAAATTGAACTTATAATAGGATGCCAAATAAAGTACGTATAAAGACTTATTCAGCACGTTTTGACTTAAAGACGTTAGAGAGGGGGTGACTTATTTTGATTTAAAAAAGACGTAAGAGGGGACTCGCAGTAACACAAAATAGTTGAGTACTAACTTCTTGGAACTTCATATATGTCGTGTCTATAAATACTTACATGGTTGCATTGCGATTTGCATTACCCTATGAGCAGCAAATTAGAGTGCTAAACATAATTATTAGAACATCATCATGGGGCCTTATTCGTTTTGTTGCTTCCTGTTGATACGCTTTCTTTACATGATCCCTTTGTTTCATCTTATACATTCGTCTTCTTCCATGCTGCCAGGACTATGCCATGATGATGAGAGCTCAGCCTTGTTGCAATTCAAGGAAGGCTTTGTCATTAACAACTCTGCTTCCTCTGTTCCGGTTGCATATTCTAGGGTCAGATCTTGGAGACTAGAAGGTGAAAAAAGTGATTGCTGCTCCTGGGATGGTGTTGACTGCGATGAGGACACAGGTCATGTGATTGGCCTTGACCTCAGTAGCAGTTGTCTATATGGTTCAATCAACTCCAACAGCACTCTCTTCCGTCTTGTTCACCTACAAAGTCTTAACCTTGCATACAATCACTTTAACTACTCACAAATCCCATCCCAGCTAGGTAATCTTTCAAGACTCACATATCTCAATCTCTCTTCTTCTATGTTTTCTGGTCAAATCCCATTGGAAATTTCAAAGTTGTCCCAATTGTCATCCTTGGATCTGTGCTGCAATTATGATTTGTCTTTGGGCATATACTTGCAATTCAAAGAGTTGAGCCTAGCAAGCCTTGTTGGAAATTTAACCCGCTTAGAAAAACTTGATCTGAGTGGGGTGAACATATTCTCCACAATACCTAGCATTTTTGCAAACATGTCTACTTTAAGGTTCCTTCATCTTCATGATTGTGGAATGTATGGGGAATTTCCTATAGGCATCTTTAAACTACCTAATATACAAGTTCTTGACATGAAGCACAACGAAGATCTCTCTGGCTCATGGCCTGACTTTCAATCTTGGAGCAGTCCCCTTGAGGAAATCAGCCTTGCAGGCATCAATTTCTCTGGTGAGCTACCAGCTACAATGGGAAACCTTGGCTCCCTGATTGTTTTGATGTGTCAAGTTGCAACTTATCGGCGTCAATTCCATCTTCAATTAGTACCTCACAAATCTCGTTTATCTTAATCTTTCAAATAACACTTTGGTGGGTTACATCTCATCTTCAATTGGA
This sequence comes from Quercus variabilis, assembly GCA_030445155.1. Taxonomy (NCBI): domain Eukaryota; kingdom Viridiplantae; phylum Streptophyta; class Magnoliopsida; order Fagales; family Fagaceae; genus Quercus; species Quercus variabilis. The sequence continues at coordinate 957,696 of CP129447.1, forward strand.
AATCTCAACCAACTTACATTTCTAGACCTAAATCGTAATCAATTGATTAGGCCAACCCCCTTTGGGCTTACAAACATGTCAAAATTGACTATCCTTAACCTAGGCTCCAATTTATTAACTAGTCCAATTCCTTTTGGGTTTGCAAAACTGACACAATTGACTATACTTAGCTTGATCGCCAATCGATTAACTAGTCCAATTCCTTTTGGACTTGCAAACTTGACACAGTTGACCATCCTTGTCTTGGACTCCAATCGATTAAATGGTTCAATCCCTTTTGGGCTTGCAAATATGAAACAATTGACTATTCTTAGCTTGCGTTCAAATCGATTAATTGGTCCAATCCCTATTGTGCTTGCAAACTTAACAGAATTGACTATCATTTCCTTGGGTTCCAATCATTTAACTGGCCCAATCCATTTTGGGCTTGCAAACCTGACAAAATTGGATATCCTTATCTTGGGCTTCAATCAATTAACTGGTAAAATCCCTTTTGAGCTTACAAAAATGATACGATTGACCATCCTTTGCTTGTGCTTCAATCGATTGACTGGTCCAATCCCTCTTGAGCTTCCAAACTTGAGTCAATTGAATATCCTTAACTTGTATTCCAATAAATTGACTGGTCCAATCCCTTTTGACCTTGTAAACATGACGCAACTGACTATCCTTATGTTGGGCTAAAATCGATTAACTGGTCCAATTCCTTTTGGACTTATGAACCTCACTCAATTAAATATCTTGGTTCTTGCGAGAAATGAGTTTCAAGGCCAGCTTCCAATCTCCATCATTAACCTAAAGAATCTTTATCTTCTTGATATTTCAGATAATTAGTTAATTACCTTAGTGGCAATGTATCAATTTGCAACACTTCTCTACATATCCTTGATTTGTCTAATAATGGGTTTGGTGGCTCACTAACCCCATGCTTGCTCAATGTCTTCCAAGGAAGTGAATTAAGGGTGATTCGTTTGAGTGAAAACAAATTCCACGGATTATTACCAAGATCATTGGCTAATTGTACGATGCTAGAGGCCACTGATGTTAGTAATAACGAATTTAATGACACTTTTCCCTCTTGGTTGGGAAATCTTCCACATTTAAAGGTTCTCATGTTGCGCTCCAACAAGTTCCACGGTCAAATGTTTGAGAGTTCTGAAACCAACTATGAGTTCCCCAACTTGCAAATTCTTGATCTCTCTTACAATAGCTTTACTGGAAAGTTGCCAATAAATTCCTTCAAAAATTGGAATGCCTTGAAATCAAAAAATGAAGGGCACTTGACATATATTCATACAACAATATCTTTATCTGGCTGGACATACTATTGGTCAATGCAAATAACAAACAAAGGCCTATGTATGACATACAAAAAGGTCCAAGAATTCTTTAAAGCCATTGATATGTCAAGTAACAAGTTTGTTGGAGAGATTCCAGAATCTATTGGAGATTTAAAGGGCCTTAATATGCTCAATCTTTCCAACAACATTTTCACTGGAGACATCCCATCATCTTTAGAAAATCTTACAATCCTAGAATCATTAGATCTCTCTCAAAATAGGCTATCAGGAGAGATTCCACAATAGTTAGTACAACTTACTTTTCTAGAATAGTTCAATGTTTCTCATAACAATCTCACTGGTTCTATACCATATGAGAAACAATTTGACACATTTGAAAATAGTTCATTTGAGGGAAATTTAGGTTTATGTGGAAATTCATTATCAAAGAAATGTTGGAATTCTGATTCTTCACCACCTTTACCAACAGTTTTTGAAAAAAATAAGGATTCTACTGAGTGTCTCTTTGAATTTGGTTGGAAAATAATTTTGATTGGGTATGGATTTGGACAAACCGTTGGAGTGATATTTGGCAACATTGTGGCAACAAGAAAGCATGATTGGTTGATGAAGACCTTTGGAATGAGGCAATGTGTACAAAAAAAGGTAAGGAGAGGAACATAGAATTTGAGCTTGCACCTTGAAGATATACATATATACACTTACTTTTAAAGTAGTGTTATATCATGTAGCATGCTTGCTATATAAATATATAATAAAAGTTATGTTTTGGGCGTTATGATTGCACTACTTACACAAGGTTTTCAGACCCGGACCGTTCATTGAACCGTAAAAGGGAGAGGTTCAAGGTTTTTGAGGTTGAACCGAGGTCGAACCGGGGTTGAACCGTGATGACGTCATAATTAATTTAATAATTAATTAAAGCCTAAATATAGGTATTAAATTTATAAAAACTAGCAAAATTGACTAATATATCTATATATGTGAGGAAAATTTAATGATTTTCAAGCATATATTTAATAATTAAATAAGAAAGTTAATAAAATAAAATAATAACCATGAAAACATTAAAATTTATGATTAATTTTTGAAGTTGAATATCTTTGAAGGATTTTAATTATAATTTTTTTTATTCCTTGTAAGAGATGAATAATTTAATTAAGTAGAATAAAATTGTGTTAAGTTGTTTTTATAAAAAAAAAAAAAAAAAAAAAAAATTGTTAAAGGGTTGGACCGCACGGTTCTTGACCGGTTCGTACGGTCCAACCCCGGTTTTAGGGGTTCACGGAATTGCCACATATACCCGGTTCTTTATGCTTAAAAAACCGGTTTTCATCACGGTTCACGGTTTTCACGGTCCGACCTCCCGGTCCGGTCCGGTTCTGAGAACTATGTACTTACATGCTCTTCCCTTTTTTCCTCTCTATTTTTTTTTTTTTTTTCATTTTTGTCTTTATTACGTGTACAATCCCTTTTCCCCTTTTTTTTTATTTATTTTTTTTTTCTAATGTATAATTTTTAATTTCAAATATGTATCAACTTTTTTGAAACATGTATTTTTTTTTTTTTTTTTTAAGTTATGTTAAATACTTTCATAATGAAATTGTCGGTCATCAGAATCTAATATTTAGGGGAGATTTTTTTTTTTCCCCTTTCTGGTATGTAAGGGAATAGTTAGTTTTAATACTGAACGATAATATTAATTATAAAAAGTATAAATAATTTTGTAAGGTTAATTTTTGGGATATTTAATTGGAATCTAATTCCATTCTGCCCTCTTGTATAATACTCAATCAAACTGTGAAATATAGATTCATGGTTTGATTCATGTGTTATTACCAAACAAACTGTGAAATATAGATTCATTGTTTGATTCATGTGTTATTACCAAACAGATGAATAACAATTGCTATTCCAATAAAACTTCTTGTATCCATATTAATAATCAGTCCTATTTCTAAGTAATCATCATTCTAGTGCATTAAATGTATCCTCTATTTTAACATATCATATCATATCATATACTATATATAATAGTAGAATCTGAGAGGAAGTAAGGCCCTACAATTAAGGATATGTTGACATGTAAGAAAAAAACCCAATAAGAAATCTGCCACATTACTCGACAAAAAACACGTAATAAAAAGCGAAAGGTTGTGCCTTTCGTGTCTTCAGGAATTACAAAATCAAGCATTGCACTCCTTTGCTATTGATAGAAAATGCATAAGCGAACCGTGACATTAAAGGAAAAAAGGCTTAAGTGGACCATTAACTGCCAACTTCTATCAATAAACACTGCCTAAAACTCTTTCAGCCAATCAATAGAAATCCAAAACATCGTGATCCTAGGTAGTTACAAAATTAACTACAATGGCCATCATCCATTCAAAACCTCAATTCATATTTACCTTTTGAACCATTTTTTCCCTGCAAAAACAGTGAAAAAAAAAAAAAGCTTTTTTATTTTTATTTTCAATAATAAACATTGGAAGCTTGTGGGATGCAAAAGGGACTTTGTTAAGGGAGGAGGGGGAGAGATTTGGAGGGATTTGGAAGAGTTCTAGCTTGTTTGTATGTTTTCTAAGGGAAGCGTAAGTTAAATTACCTTATTTTTATTATTTTGCGATTGCGTTCATTTTTAATTCCCTCAAATTTGAGAGATTTGGAGGGAGAGTAGAGTATAGAAATACTTGGCTAAACCAAATTTACTCTTACCATATTAACAAAATTACAAACTATGAAAATGCTAATTATTCCTTTCCTCCTTACTTAATTTTAAAAATATTAAAACAAGGTAAAGGATAACCATTCATCTCTACTCTCCTCCTCACTACTCTCCTCTCCCTCCAAACTTCCAAATATGGCATTAAGGCTATGTTTCTTTCACTCAATGTATTTTAATAAGCTTAATTTAATAATAAAAAAAAGTGGTATGTGAATGTTGGCTTACTGAGATAACAAATCAGTCCATTAATTTTTGATAAGTAACTTAAAAGTTTATTAAAAGAACACAGCCCCGTACATAGGAAATGTACTAAAGAGGCAAAAACATCAAGAAAACAAAGTACAATGATCAAGCAACCCAGAAAAGGAATTACAAGAAAAAGAAGGTAGAACCAAACACCATTTGAGAAGAGTAAAAAATAAAAAAGATTTAAACTCAAGAATGGACCGTTCACGATCCTCAAAGCTTCTCGAATTCCGTTCCCGCCAGATACACCACATCAAACAGTGCGGCACAATCCTCCAAATAACTAAATCAATCCATTAATTATCTCCTATAATATTGCTTAATGTATTTTCCTTGTCTTTTAAGACTTAGAGCTATGTTTCTTTCGCACAATGTATTTTAATCAGCTTAACCACCGCACGCCCTTGATGCGATGGTCATTCTATGAGTATAAGTGCTTGTGAGGTGTGAGATATAAGAGGCAAGGGATAGGGTTCAAGTTTCCAAGAGGGAGTTTCACACACATACATACATAAATTAAGGTAGAGTAGAATTTCTATCTTGAATAAAAAAATTAAGCTTAAAAAAAAAAACTAAACTAAAAAAAAAAAAAACAAAAAAACAAAAACAAAAACAGAGTGTAAAATACTGTATAAAAGGATTTTTACCCTAAGACTTATATATCCTCATTAGTGTCATGCAATAATAAAGAAATTTATATTGGAATGGAAGACTAGTGGAAATTTATTCACGAATAAAATAAAATAAAAAATATACACAGAATAATAATTAACTGAGTTTAAATAATATGCAAATCAAACTTCTAGACTTTCATAATTAATACTAGCCTCATCACACACGCTCCGCGTGTGCGATGAGGCTCTTTTTTATTATTATTTTGAGTTTAATGTAATTTTTCAATTTGAATTTATCTATTGTAAGTGAAGTTATACATGAATGAATTTTTAAGAAACTAAAATTTAGGGTTTGAAAATTAGTAAACTGGTAGGTGTGAAATTGTTACTAGTTTTAAGTTGGAACTCCCGACACTAATTATTTTTTTGCTATCACTTACAACCTATAATAACTTGCTATTTAGAATTTATTGTAAAAATGTAGTGAAAAATCTATAGGCTGAAACTTTATTTGGGAATGCATAATCTAATCTATTCTAAACTTATTGAGATTGAAATTTCGACTAAAAATTTTGTCAAATATGAAACACAAGCAACCCAATTTCAAGGGCAAAGCTTGGTTCAAAAATCGGTTGAGTACATACAATTCAAAATAAATCAGTACTTATATTTATTAACCTAAAATTAGGGTATCATTAAATAACATCAACAACTATTTATTGGGAATGCAAAAAGAAAGCAACATATGTCCAAGGGTCATGCACAATGCACACGAGACCCTTAGACATTATGTGGCAATTGCAAAAGAGAAGTATGCAGCAAAACCTTTTCCTTATTTATTTATGATTCTCTCAAATTTAGTTATTTATTTTTTAGTAAGATACAAACCTAAATTATGAAATTAGAGATGGGATTTTAACAATGCAAAAGTTGCAATATAGTCTATTTTTTTCTTATAAAGATGCAATTATGCAATACATTTATACAGTAGCATGCACTTAAAGGGGGGAAGAGAAAGAAATAGAGCCACCAAAATTACTCAAGCAAACTGTCACCGGAAAGAGACTTCTCTAAATAAACCAAAAAAGGGGGGAAAAAACTTACCCTAAGATTCTCACCTACAATAGACCAAAGACTCATTTACGAAAAACAATAAAGAAATGCCAAAGTTGTTGACTGTGTGTGGGGTTATAATTTTTTGGAGAAGTTTTACTATTTAAAATTTTGAATTTGATCTAAGAAAAGATGGATGTAGAAGTAGAAAAGCAAAACCATGCTTAACGGAAAACAACAATACATTTATTGATTATATTGACAAGAACCACACCCTTAGCTAGGATTCAATTGGTGGTGGGACTGAATAATTGGCATCATCATCATTCCTTGCAACCCAAACTTTAAAAATAAGAGTTAGAGAAAATAGTAGAGAGAGAATTTCATGAGAAGTAAATCAATCAAATAGGAGAGAGAATGACAGAGGGGAACTATTTCATCTAATCGGCTCCATGGTTGAATAAGTCCCTGGAGAAGAGAGGTTGAGATTGTTCTTATAGGGGAAGGAAATGGTTGAGATTTTGTTAGCGTGAGAGTAGTAGTCTTTTGTGGCTGAACAGTTTTGGATTCTAATAGAGTTTTGTATATAAAATTAGAATTTTTGTTTTTTTATTTAAATAACGTTGATGTGTAAAAATGTGGGAAAAAAAGTCAAAGCTAAGTCAGGTTTTGGTTATATATATATATATATATATAAACTGCATCTTAATTTATTGAATGATTTCATTCTGTCCATATATATTTTTCTATCATCTCATTGTGCACTATTTAAAGCCTACTAGTCCAACCACCCAATTGTGACATCTTAGAATATCCATATAACATAAAGATTAGGCAATTATTGAATTTTGTTGGAAAAATCCCTGTCATAATTCTACTATACATGCATAGGTTAGTAAGTAAAGTCGAATGTAAACTTCAATAAATTTGATTCTTATCCATACATAATCACTATGATAATGAGAAAGCTATTGATATAAATATTCAATACCAAAATATAGCCAATACAAATGCGAGGAACTATGCAATTTCGCAATGTAATACCTTTACCAAAAATAAACCTTTAAACCGTATAAAAACAGGATAATGCATTCCAAATCATATGAATCCCAAAAAGCCAATTATTACACAGCCGATTGCAAAAATAAAAGCAAACTAATTTACCCATAAAAGTAATTAAACAAAGTAAAGCTTTTAAACTACTAATTCTCTCAAACCTAAAGTAACAAATCAACTTCTGAGACTAATAAATATGCATGAGATACATCAAAATCTAAAGCATTATTTCCTATCTCGAAACTTAGCTTGAGCATTATAGGTAAAAGTCAGTGGTCACCTTATCTAAATATTTTATTACCTTTTTTCCTTTTACTGCCTTCTAATTTGATGGTGTGGGATGATCAATTCATCCTATTTGAGCCTCATCTTTTCCTCTAAACCTAATTGCAAATCAATTTATTTAGTCAAAAATGTTCATTGACCCATCATTAACATATTAATAAATCTGCAACTTTTTATTAGTATCAAGCAAGCAACCACAACCCATATTAATATTTTGTTAAGAACCTGTAGTTCTTGATCAATTGGAGTTATGAAGTGTGTGACTTGTGAATTGTAATGGCTGATTTGAGTTAGCTGGGCCTCCTAAGAATTTGGGGAAGAGATTAGATAACAAAAGAAAGAAAACTTAGATTATTATTCTTCTGATATTCCTTTCTGCAATCATTGTAGCCTTTTAAACAAAGTTGCAACTGAAACTGATTAACTCCTAATCTATCACATTCTCTATAATACGTTGAGCACATGCCTAATTAGCCAGGTCATCTATAACACAATGTGACCTGCCAATAACTACCAAAACATCTTAATTGCATGTAAGCGAGCATCTAAATTTGTGACCAAGAATTAAAAACACAACTCTATACCATTCTCTTCTATAACTGCCTAATTAGCCAGGTCATCTATTACACAATGTGACCTGACAATAACTACCAAAACATCTTAATTGCATGTAAGCAAGCATCTAAATTTGCGACTGAGAATTAAAAACACACTCTATACCATTCTCTTCTATAACTGCTGCTACTTTTTTCTTGGTTTTCCCATATTTTATAACAATGATAAGTGATAACATCTTATATCCAACCTGACAGGGACACAGTTTATCTGGTTACCAGGTTACCACTCATAAAATGTAAAATTTACAGCAGGTGGCCAAGCACTTTGCTGAGCTGCTTTATGATATTAAAACATTTCAAATATTTGGAAAGGAGTTAACCACTCCACACAATAACTTAGGTTCAAGTAATAACACAAGCAATCACAGCTATTCTAAATTTTCCACAATGTTTAAATGGAAGCAATGCTGTCTTGATTGGATAACACTTAATTGTGAGCAAAGCCACAGAAAAAAGAAAACTACTACTCAAAGTTCTTCAAACAAAAACATGCATTGATCTCTCCAAATATACGTAAAATTCAACAATTATTAGATCATGAGTATTGTGGGGCCAGGAAATTGTACAGCCTTGGCCCACTTCAAGCCAGGCCTAAATGACCCAATCCGAGAAAGGATGACTATCCAAGGCCAATTTGGGGAGAAAACTCCTTCGGATCCACACCGAGGACCCCCTCGTCCTCGGCATACTGAGGATAATTGTAAGGGGGGGGACAAACCCAGAGCAAGTTGTCACCTCAACACTTAATACGTTCACCTAACCCTTCTAGCCGCATTAATGGGGATGCAACCCCCGGGCAGGGCTACATTGATCAGAGTGAACCACTTGAGCACGGATACGACCTCTAATAGGACAGGCAGCCAGAGGAGAGACCAATAAATGATCAACAGAAGGAGGAAGAGAGTAATATATAAGGGATACGAGCAAAGTGTAAAAGGGGAGGGGAGGTGAAGGAAAAAGGAGAGAGGCCTGGGAAACGAGCCTCCTCGGCTATTGGCCGAGGAGCATCCCTTAGTTGAAAATTGGTCTAAGTGTTCTTTCAATAAGATATAAAGTAGTTCTGGCCCGGTGAAGGCCGGCCAGTGCCTAAACCTTCGACCCATTCTCTACAAATTCATTGTTTCGGGTTCTTTAGGCTTTCAACCCATATCTTTTGAGCTTGGGCTACGAAAACCGACCCTACAATTGGCGCCGTCTGTGGGAAGGATTAGTGCGCTGGCCGGCGCAACCAGCGGTCGTTCTAAGGGATCACTTTACAGAAAGTTGGCGGCGTATCAAAAAATATATATATATATATATATATCGCAGAAAAGTAGAAGATTTAACAGCAAAGAGAGAAAGTTTGATATTATTTCATAAAAGGAAAAATACAAAATACAATCAGAGACTCAGGCAGGCATGTTTTACAAACAAATTTACAAGCTAATCCTACAATCAGAGCCCCAAGCGGACCGATTCTAGAACTAGCTAGAGGGAAGTGTCAACCCGTACCCTTGTTGGCGTCAAGAGAATGGGAGAACTTGACAGTAAGGGGCGGGAAGGGGGCTGAGGCCGGCTCGCTTCAAGGCCACCAGCAACTCCTGGCCCGGTGCGGCAAAGCTTGAACAAAGTGAGGAGTAGATGCAGGCACACCGGGACACCCTCCCTCATGATGTTCCCTTGATTCTCTCCAGCCCTCACGAGCATTGGCCGTTGGAGATGGCAACGCTCGGGCACCAGCCATGACGTGAATTCACACATCTCCTCCGTCGAGGGTGCGCTCCGAGGAGAGACATTAGGTACTCCAACGACATCCCTCCGGGCCACCATGCACGGCACCATCGAGGTTACGCCTAAACTCTGCCGCGCCGGAAACATAATAGGGGTTGCGGTCACGACGGCCCTTGGTCCGAATGTCCTCACACCCGCCCAAAGCCGCCACATGTCCTCTTACTCCGGCCACAATCCTAACAGGGTTATTAAAGGGGCTAAGGAAATTGAGGGGACGCGTTTCTAATTGCGTTTGGGAATTCATGGAGTGTGAAGAAACCTTCCCCCCGAAGAATCTTATATAGGGGATAAATGTTGGTGGGAATTAATTCACGCAGAATTCGAAAGGAGAGTTGTCAACAATGCAAATCAAAGAGCCACCAAATTCCGAGGGGCCATAGACCGCTGGATGTGTGCTAATTCACGAGGACATTAATGAGGGCGCGTCCCGCGCACCGAAACGTCAAGCGCGGACAACGAATCTCCAAAGGACGCCTCATAAATGAAAAAGGTGAGACTCGAACTGGAGGCGAGACAGAATGCCACGTGTAAGGTCATAATCTAACCCGAAGAGGAATCATCTCCAATGAAGTAGTCCGAAGACAAACCCCTACTTACAGAAAAATATAAGTGATAGACAGAACCAAGGCATTGCATGGTCCTCGGACTCAAGCCTATGGGAAAACTAATCACACCATTATATCTGGGTACTAGACAGAACCAAGGTATTGCATGGTCCTCGGACTCAAACCTATGGGGAAACTAGATACTTACAGAAAAATAGAAGTGATAGACAGAACCAAGGCATTGCATGGTCCTCAGACTCAAGCCTATGGGAAAACTAATCACACTATTATATCTGGGTACTAGACAGAACCAAGGTATTGCATAGTCCTCGGACTCAAACCTATGGGGAAACTAGATACTTACAGAAAAATAGAACTGATAGATAGAACCAAGGCATTGCATGGTCCTCGGATTCAAGCTTATGGGAAAACTAATCACACCATTATATCTGGGTACTAGATAGAACCAAGATATTGCATGGTCCTCGGACTCAAACCTATGGCGAAACTAGATACTTACAAAAAAATAAAAGTGATAGACAGAACCAAGGCATTGCATGGTCCTTGGACTCAAGCCTATGGGAAAACTAATCACATCATTATATCTGGGTACTAGACAGAACCAAGGTATTGCATGGTCCTCGGACTCAAACCTATGGGGAAACTAGATACTTACCGAAAAATAGAAGTGATAGATAGAACCAAGACATTGCATGGTCCTCAGACTCAAGCCTATGGGAAAACTAATCACACCATTATATCTGGGTACTAGATAGAACCAAGGTATTGCATGGTCCTTGGACTCAAACCTATGGGGAAACTAGATACTTACAGAAAAATAGAAGTGATAGACAGAACCAAGGCATTGCATGGTCCTCGGACTCAAACCTATGGGAAAACTAATCACACCATTATATCTGGGTACTAGACAGAACCAAGGTATTGCATGGTCCTCGGACTCAAACCTATGGGGAAACTAGATACTTATAGAAAAATAGAAGTGATAGACAGAACTAAGGCATTGCATGGTTCTCGGACTCAGGCCTATGGGAAAACTAATCACACCGTTATATCTGGGTACTAGACAGAACTAAGGTATTGCATGGTCCTCGGACTCAAACTTATGGGGAAACTAGATACTTACAGAAAAATAGAAGCGGTAGACAAAACCAAAGCATTGCATGGTCCTCGGGGCTCAAGCCTATGGGGAAACTAACCGCTCGGCTACACTTGGGGGCTAGACAGAGCAAGATCCCTTCTTGATCCTCCGATTCAGGCCCACGAGGAGACATAACCATAACATATCCCAAGTTAGGAAACGATCAAGTCCCACCTAACCTTTGAGACACAAGAAAGCTACCCATGCATCCGTACTCTATACATCTCATCATTGCTGCCACAACTGGCTGACATACACCTAAAATCGTGCCAATCAAAGGAAAAGAGGGAAAGCAGGCAACACATACACAAATAAGCAATTCAAATAAAGGGAGATTAAATTAACATTACAACAATGAGTTCGTAAAAATTGCATGGCAAGAGCCACAGTACACAGAGAAGGAGCATAACAAAATAGAATGACAACGTGAAAGTAGGGTGAGCCGAGACGCCGGGGAGTCTACTCCTTTTGCTCAGGCTGAACGGAGGCGACCCTCGACCCCTCCGTGCCTTGGCCTGAGTGGACAGCTTGTGAGGGTATGGCGAGAGCAGTTGCTTCCTTGGCGGTAGGGGCAGGATCATCGGAAGGGATCTCCACTATCGCTTGGGGCACCTCCTCGCTCGAATGCTCCCCCAGTTCAGCTGCCCCTACCTTTTCAACAATCTCCCCAACCTTAAGGTCCTCAGGGGCGGCCTCGTGGATAGCAGGGGGGTAGTACACGTTCTCTGCCTTCCATAGGTCGGACGTAGCCTCCACCCCAGCTTGTTTAAGGGCCTCAGCCCAAACCTGGGAACAATATCGCCTACACACCCCTGGAACTTGAGCCTTATAGGCGGCCTCTACCGAAGCCATCCCCTCAGCGTAGGCTGTAGCTTCAGCCTCTTCCTTGGCACGCTCGGCCATCTCCTTGCCATGGTCAGCCTCGTCCTTGGCCCGCCGGGCCTAGTCTCTGGCCCATTTTGCTACCCTCTGATCCCCCTCAACCTTAGCCACGTCAGCCCACAGGTCAGTAATCAGATCCCTCACGATCTGCAATTGCTCCTCCGCCTCACCTAGGCGCCTCGTCTACTCCGTGGCCTGGGTCTGGGTGCCCTCAAGACCAGACAGCACATTATCCCGCTCCCTGGTCACCTCCTTCAGAGCCTTTTGGGCCTTAACGAGGTCAACTTCGGAATTCTTCAGAGTCTTGGTGGCCTGGTATCGCTAGTTGCGCTCCTCTTTAAGGGCCTCCTTCTAGTCGTTTGCCACCCCCTCCAACGCAAAGATAGCTTGGATAGCCTACCGGAACAAACAATGTGCTATAAGCCCAATAAAAGAAAATGAGTGGGAAAAGATCCGAGGCTAAAGCCCTTACCATCCCACATATCGCTTGAGTCTGAGGAAGTTCTGCTCACTCGTCAAAGAGTTAAGCTCCGCCATGTCTGCCGGGAGCAATAGGCTCCTCTCTAGTGCATCAGCCACGCGCGTCCCTTCACCCTCGTTGAAGTCCCTAAGGGAGGCGTTATCCCTCAATGGCTCCCCGCGGAGCATCAGGGCTGGGAGCCAGGCTTCAGCCTCGGACGAGGTGGTGTCGGCGGCCTGCCTATCCGGACTTCTACCACCTATCCTCAGCTGCTTGGACGGCCGCAGAGTAGTGTCCCCCTCCTGCGAAGGAACCGTTTTCTCCTCTATAGGCCCCTTGCCCTTGTCCTTCCTCTTCTTGGGTGTGACGGGCACAGATCGAAAGGGCGAGCGAGTCTGGGGAGGAGGAGGGAGCTTCTGCTGAGCCGAAGTCGACCTAGTCTTCAGTGGGGTAGGAGAAAGCTTTTGTTGGGACTTCCCTGGCTGGCCCTCGATCAAGTCTAGCAAGTCGGTAGTTGGCCTCCTCTTATAACCCATTGTTGGTGGAGGGGCTTCAGAAGCAAGGAGGTCTGCTTCGCTCAGGTTAGGTTCACCCAGGTCCCCAGGCAAATCCTCGGACCGATCAAGCTCAGCAAAAACGTCAAATGGGTCCTCCTCCCTCTCTGGACCTTCTTCGGCAGCCTCAGCGAATGATTGGGAAGAGGAGGGGATGGCTAGTGGGACAGCTTCCTGATCGGGGGGCTCCTCGGGAATCGAAAACCCGTCCTTGGTCACAGTAATCCTCTGAAGCCGAGGATTGTTGGCTAGGATGACGTGCTTTGGAACCGGGAACGACCTCTGGGTGGGCGTATACCCCAAGATTAAATGGGCGGCTCTAACTTGATTGTCGTCCTCGTTTACGTAAAGCCCTTAGCACCTTCTACAAGTCTTCCTGGTTAGTCAAATGGAAGTGGCGCTCAAAGGCGTGCGGGTCTACAAATGGAAAACACCGCCATGTTAGCAAAAAGGAAAAGTGCAAGAAAACTCAAAACCCCTCCTACTCCTACTGCCCCACCTGGTACCCCTTCCGTCGTTGGGCAGTGAAGGCCATCATGCCATGCCCTTGACACGATGAGGAAGTCTTCGCTAAGCCCCTTATTGGACTTAGGGAGGCACTAGATGAGTCGCATCCTGTCGTCCCTCGTTTTCAGATAATAAGACTTGCCCCTAAGATGCTGAAGGTTGTAGCACCAATTCACGTCTTGGTGAGTCAACCTTAGCCCCATCTTCTCATTTAGGACGTCCACACAGCCCAAAATCCTAAAGACGTTTATTCCACACTGGGTAGGGGCCAACCGAAAATACGTGAGGTAGTCCCTCATCACCGGCCCCATTGGGATTGTCATCCCCCCTTCGAGGAAGGCGGCAATGGGAATTACCACTTCACCCTCCTGCTTATGTAAGCGCCAGTCCCCATCTTCACTATATCTCAAACCTACATTGGCGGGGATCCGGTATTCGGCGACGAATTTCTCCATCGCCTCCTCGGTGTGGACATATTTCTTAAACCTATCCATCCTAGTTGACGCTTAAAGGAGCTAAGAAAGGACAAATGAAGGAGAAGGAATAACGGGAAAGAGAGCTCAGAGAAGGGTAGAGCAACTTACTGAAGAGAGGAGAAGCTCCTCGGACAGGCTTTTTGTGCTGAAGATGTAAGTGTGGCTGGACTCAGAAGGGACGCACGAGAGCTCTTGATTACGAATGAGGAACAGGGAGAAGCAGTTCTTACGGGTATTTATACCCCGAATCGAGGAACGATATGTGCTTTCCTGCCCATAAATGCGAGACGAACCCCCACCGTTGGACAGATAACGCCTCACTAGACGTGGGGAGCACAGAGCCGCCTGAATTTAATAATGGGCACGTTACGTGCTCCGGAACGTCAGCAACATGCATTGGGCAGGTGAATAGACCCCAATCCTGACAGGGGTGAGGCCGAGGATGTCAAAATCCTACTCCCCGCCTGAGGATGCGTGCAGCAAGAATTTGAGGGGCTATTGTGGGGCCAGGAAATTGTGCAGTATTGGCCCACTCCAAGCCAGGCCCAAATGGCCCAATCCGAGGAAGGATGACTATCCGAGGCCAATTTGGGGAGAAAACTCCTTCGAATCCACGCCGAGGACCCCCTCGTCCTCGGCATACTGAGGATAATTGTAAGGGGGGGACGAACCCAGAGCAAGTTGTCACCTCAACACTTAATATGTTCACCTAACCCTTCTGGCCGCATTAATGGGGATGCAACCCCCGGGTAGGGCTACATTGATCAGAGTGAACCACTTGAGCACGGATACGACCTCTGATAGGACAGGCAGCCAGAGGAGAGGCCAATAAATGATCAACAGAAGGAGGAAGAGAGTAATATATAAGGGATGCGAGCAAAGTGTAAAAGGGGAGGGGAGGTGAAGGAAAAAGGAAAGAGGCCTGGGAAACGAGCCTCCTCGGCCATTGGCCGAGGAGCATCCCTCAGTTGAAAATTGGTCTAAGTGTTCTTTCAATAAGCTATAGAGTAGTTCTGGCCCGGTGAAGGTCGGCCAGTGCCTAAACCTTCGACCCACTCTCTACAAATTCATTGTTTCGGGTTCGTTGGGCTTTCAACCCATATCTTTTGGGCTTGGGCTACGAAAACCGACCCTACAAGTATTATTACATACCGCCTTTACCTGAGACTTTTGCAAAATTGCAAACATGCATGCCTAAGCAATTGAGATGCCTCTGTAAGATTGAAGAGAAGAAACAATTAGTCACAACAGAAGTAAAGTTACAGAAAAAGGGATAGTTGTTTCCTTAAACCAATTAAGAGCCCTTTCACGCAATTATGGAAAGGGAAAAGCTAGCCCAAAATACAAATTTGATATATAATATATGGCAGAAGGATAAGGA
This sequence comes from Quercus variabilis, assembly GCA_030445155.1. Lineage (NCBI taxonomy): Eukaryota > Viridiplantae > Streptophyta > Magnoliopsida > Fagales > Fagaceae > Quercus > Quercus variabilis. The sequence continues at coordinate 973,327 of CP129447.1, forward strand.
AAATGAAAAATAAAAATGTTTTTATGTTAAAAGTAGAAAAACAATTTTAAAATAGCCCTAAATCCTAATCACAAAACTTTAACTCCAAAAACTCCCAAAAGATCAAAGCAGATTTCACAAAACTCCAGGACATATATCACCTGCAAAATTAATCTTATAAACTATATAGCAAATGAGACTCTAATGCTGAAACAGGGTGCTATTGCTTCTATTTCTAACATTTTAATTCCTTGTTTTCTCTAGTAGAGAACAGGGTTACTATAAGTCTATAAATGAATCTGGTAAGTGGTGTAATGAAGGATCATACTTTAGAGATAGATGATGCCCATGAGTCTCTATTAAAATGAATGGGCAAATTATAATAACTTTGTCATGAATCATGATACCCATTGAGAAAGTATCAAAAAGGGTCCAAAAACACCCTATCACAGACCTTTTCTTTTAAAGGGATAGGTAATAGGTCATGCATACAAAACCAATGGATTTGTGGCAAACTATGATGAAATAAAGCTTCAAGACCCAAGATTTATAAAATACTAAGTTCAAAAAGTAAATTCTCACAGCCATGAACTATATATTATTCTAAAGATCTGCAATGGCACATTGTCCCCATTTAATGGTGCTAATCTTGGCTTTGCGCTAACCCACCATTCAACTAACCCATAAAAACGACTACGATACAAAACTCACAACCCAAATTCAATACCAAGGCTTAAAAAGATAATTTTTTTTTTTTTTTTTAAAGACCAAATGTAATTAGAGCAATTGATGAATTTTGAATGTTCCCTAATCCTAAATTAGACCTTTTTTTGGTGCAGTTATGCCAACAATCCAAGTCTTGCAGCAATTGAGTTAATGAACGAACCTCATGCAGCAGGAGTCACTCTAGAAAACCTTAAAAACTATTATAAATCCGGGTATGATGTTGTGAGAAAGTACACACCAAGTACTTATGTGATCCTCTTAAACCAGTTGGGGAATGCTGATCCAAAGGAGCAACTCTCATTTGCTAGAAACTTCAATCATGTAGTCATTGACATGCATTACTACAATCTCTATTTAGATGAGTTTAGCAACATGAATGCACAATCTTATGCAAAAAAAAAAAACGTGACAACTTCCAATGGCCCCCTTAGTTTTGTAAACCAATCTTATGCAGTAGTGGCAGCCACTGCTATTGTCTGGTATAAATCTTTCCTATTTGGACAAAAGCTAAGACCAAGACCACTTTTAAATTAGACCCAAATTCACTGACCCCACAATTCATTCTCAATGATAAATTTCAAATTTGCAGAGAATATCCCAAATTCTAATCTCAATGCACAAACCCACCATGAAATAAATCATTAAAAAATCAAACCTTCTTCTCAATATCCCTTAAACTTTCACATACATAATCTCAAAGACCATTGTGATTCAATTCATCTCCTTTCTACTATATAAACCTATCCTATTTGCAAAACCTGAAATTGTCTTCAAAAGTTAAATACCAAAACGTTAAGACCAAATCCAAGTTCAATAACAATCCCACCACCAATAGTCTTCTAAATCAGTAAAAATATCTAAATCAAACCCAAACCCACATTTTAAAGGAAACCAATACCAAACTCTAATCTCAAAGCACAAACCCACCACAAAATGAATCATAAAAAATTCAAACCCAAGGATCAATTTTCCCTAAAAGTTCAAATACACAATCTCAAAGTCTGTTGTGGTTCCACCTTGGTTCAAATGAGAACCTATAAATCCCAAATGGAAACCAAAAGGAATTAGAATTTAAAATTCCTTGTGAATTTCAAATTTATATATAGAAGAGAAATTATACCCTAAAACCAAGTTTCTAAGTGGTAGCCACATGAACCCAGATAAGAATTCACAAAATTAAATCCAAAAAAAAAAAAAAAAAAAACCCTAACAAAAGTAGCATTAACAATACCCAACAACAATATTAGCAAAAACCTAACAAAGTAGCACTAACAATACCCAACAACAGTATTAGCAAAAGAAACTGAATAGAAAATATTACCAACACAACAACAGTAATTCAGTCTAGGAATCAACAAAAAGAAGCAAAGCTAACGAACATTAATAAAAACAAATATTTAGAAATAGAAAGAGGGAGGAATAGATTGGATACACATGATGTTAAGAGCATCTCACCTGCGAGAACTGAAAGAGGCAGAAAGAACGGCTAAGAGAGTAAAAGAAGAAAGGTTTATCGGGTGGGCAAAAAAGAAATAAAAAAATAAAAACATAGAGAAAACGGTTGTTTGAGAACCGAGAGAGATTTCTCCGTAAGGGAAGAAGAACAGTTTGCTACGAGGCCACACCGTTTCAATCTCTTCTACCCCAAAAAAAAAAAAAAAAATCTAAATAAAATCAAATCTAACACAAATAGCAAAAACAAAATCAATTCTGACCCAAAGACCTCAGTTCAAACAAAATCTAACCCAAATTCAATTTTTATTACCAGGTTTCTTCAAAATAAAAAAATTTACCGGTAGCAGTTTAAGCGATCTGATGTTGGTGACTGACTGGCTTGCCGGTGGATGATAGTCTGACACTCCGACGATCCCTCTCTCAGTCTATTTTTGTCTCTCTTTTTGTCTTATGGTGAAAGATCCTCAGATTAATTTCTCTCTTTCTCAGTGTTTCACAGTTTTTTTTTTTTTTTTTCTCTCTTGAGAATACGTTTGGGTTGTACCTGTTGGGTATTTGTTTAGGATTGATGTTAGGCTTTTATTTTGGCTTGCTCTATCACAATTTTTTTTTTTTTTTTTAATTTTAGTTTAAAATTTCTTTGGCATAAAAATTTAGAGGGTGTTCCTGATTTTGCTAGAGGGTATTTCTATTTTTTTTTTAAGGTAAACAAATAAAAAAATTTTAAATTATTATATATAAATTTTTTTTTTCATCAAGTCAAGGTGATCTGGAACGCCTTGAACTTAACGTGGTGCCGCCACTGTTAGTGACATATAAAATTTATCACTAATAAAATTGTATAACCCAATTTAAATGAGTACAGTTGAGATATCAACTTAATATTTTTGTAAACTTTAGTCCGGTTATGGTCCCCTTGCCCCAACATGGCTCTGCCATCCATTAATCAGTGTGTTGTCGTTGAGAATCAAGCATCATGGCTGCTGCATGAGGTTGGGGATAGAGCCAAGGCTATGGTCATGTGTTATCCACCGCGTCCCATTGTGCCACGTGATTACATAAATTTAAGCCACGTTAACGTTTAAAAACACTAAACATTGTTACTTTTCTGGATTTAACATTAACCGTTTAATTCAATTCATTTTAAATACATCTTTTAAGAATTAACTACAAATAACAAAAAAAAAAAAACCTCCCAATTACATTCTACTTAAAAAAAAAAAAAAAAAAAACAAAACAAACAAACAAACAAAAAACAAAAAACAACAACAACAACAATAACAACAACAACAACAACCAACCAAAACCCAATACGAATAGGCGTCTACCTTAATCATCAAAGGGTAAAGCTGAAGCAAAACCTAAAATTAGATACCTTACCTAACCTAAAGAGTCATTTTTTTTTTGGAGGCAGAATTTGGGATTGTGCTGGGAGTCCTCCAAAGCAAAACTTTTTTTAAAAACATTTAATTATTAGATAACCCTTTTAGTTTCAGCCAAAAGATAAATAGTTAAATACTTTTAAATAGTATAAAAAAAATTGCAAAGCTTTTTAGATAATCAATAAGACATAGGCCGCATTTGTTTTAGTGTAAAATATTTTCCAAGTGTAAAATGTTTTCAGGTGAAAATGTTTTCGAGAAAAGAAAATATTTTCCAGTGTTTGGTTGCATTCTAAAAAATGTTTTGAAAAATATTTTCTAGTGTCTGGTTGTATTCTTAAAAATGCTCTAGAAAATACACTTTTATTAGGTTTCTCACATTTTCCCAAGATCCAAACAAATATTATTCCAGAAAATCTCAATATAAACACAAAGACATAAAAAAAGCAAAACAAAAAAATTGGACCCCTTCCTCAGTTAGAACATTAGTCGTGAGAGGTGTGGAGAGAGATGGCTTGAGAGAAAGAGATGGGTAACAGCGGTGGCAAGATCATGAGAAATGGTATCAAGCTTGGGGCTTTAGGCAACAAGATCGGTGGTTCGATCTAGAGGCGGCAACGACGGCGAGGGTGGGTGATGGGTTGTAAATCGGTGACATGCTCAAGCTTAAGGCTTTAGGCGATGAGATCGGTGGTTCGATCTAGAGAAAGCAACGACAGCGGGGGTGGGCAGTGGGCTGTAGATTGGTGACATGCAGTTGAAGATTCGGTCATGGTTGGTTAAAGGAAAAGAGAAAGAACGAGGGAGGAAAAGAAGAGGGACAGTGGACGCAGCTTGCACAGCGGATGACAAATGGTGGACAGAGCTTGCACAACGACCAAAGCTTGCATGGCGGTCCAATTCCTCTGGTGCTCTCTCTCTCTCTCTCTTCGGGTTGTTGAGTTCTGTGTTTTTGGGAAATCAATTGAAGGTAAAATGAGAATGTATTTGGTTTTACAAAGTTAGGGCGTATATTTTATAGTCAACTAAAATTTATTTTCAGTTTGACCAAATTTTCATACTCATCCAAACACCCTTAAGGGTGTAAAATATTTTCCGAATTTCCTTTAACACCAAAACAAACGCAACCATAGTTACATAAAAAATTATAGCCAAAAAATATAACCAAAAAATCCACAACAATGAACATAAAGAGAGAGAGAGAGAGAGAGAGAGAGAGAGAGAGAGAGAGAGAGAGAGAGAGAGAGAGAGAGAGAGAGAGAGAGTGAAAGAGTGAGACAGGTAAAAAACTGAAGGTGACCTTTGATAATTCTTTGAGCTTGAGGTGGATTACTCATGAAACTTCGACCTTCACAATGTTCACATATTTGCAGCACAAAGAGAATGGGTGGCAGAGAGAGTGTGGTGCCTTGTAAGATAGAAGTATAAAACACAGAGGTAGAGAATTTGAAAACTAGGGGCTTTATTCGGGTAAAAAAAGGTGGGATTAGGTGAGGGTAGGTGAAATATTAAATGGGCACCCAAGCAAATATTGACACATTTTTCTTTTCTGGCAAATAGTGTCCTTTAGGCAAAAATCTAACATCAGCTAACAATTAAAAATAGGAGTACCACATTGTTGAAAAAAGGCACCCAATTAATAGTATATAAACCACATTTTTCTTTTTCTTTTTCTTCTTTTTTCCTTTGAGGTTTTTCGGTGTACAGAATGTAAATTTCTTTTGGTTTTAAGAACTTTTTTTTTTTTAAGCACAAACTTCATGCTGGCTAAATCTTAAATTTCGGCCGATATTTGCCGAAACACCCGAAATAAACCAAAATGACCCGAAATTTTTTTAAAGTGGAATAGGAACACCCTGAACAAAATTCCTGGAGCCGCCACTGGTCACTAACTTAAATTGGTGGGACATTTACTGTAACTCACTTGCAAAAATAAATATTGTTTTTTATTCACTCCATCTGATTGTTTCTCTCTCTCTCCCTCTCCCTAACTCACTTCTCTCTCATCTCATCTCAGCCTCCCTCCCTCACTTTCTTCCCACCCTCTCTATCTCGGTCTCTCTATCCTTCCTCACTCTTAGATCGACATGGAGCTTAGTTTTTTTTTTGGAGAACCAAACAGTCCTCACTCTCAAATTGGCATGGAGCTTAGATTGGCGTGGACTATGAGATCTCTCCAGTGAGTAAAACTGAAAACAAATTAGTGGTGATTTGTTGGGGTTCAGTGATAATATCAACTCCGATCATGTCAAAGATCAGCGTGGATTGATGGTGGGGATTTTCATCACACCCCTAGGTTTTTTTTTTTTATTCGAAAACGTAGTAATTCTAAATTATAATGGATGTAAATTATTAAAATTTACCCAAAAAATAGAAGAGCCTCTGAGCGCGTGCTCAGAGGCTAGTATATATATATTAGGATCAGTTTGATCGATAATCCTGTCAGTGTCGAGAACTGGATCCAATGTTCTTACCGCATTGGCTTTTTCAGTCAGCCCAAAGGCCGTTCAGTTGATGTAGTGAGGCTGGGTTGTGTCGGTGATGGTCGGTGGGTGCACAGTCCTACTCTCTCTCAATTCAAACCTACCATTAATCTTTTGTTGCTCCACTTGATCAACTTTTGCTAGAACAGTAACAGTAGCTTTTTTATTAAATTAATAAACATTGGAAGCTAAGCTAGTGGCCTATTAATGTCGGTTCACTAAGAAAAAATCTGTCCATTATCTCCTATAATATATTCCTTAAAGTATCCGGTTGCATCTTCCCTTCAACTGCATTCATTAACTTTTACTATGACTTAGGCTGTGTTTCTTTCACGCAAACGTATTCTAATAAGCTTTAAAAAATGTGTGTAAAACCCGTGCAAAAGAATTTTTACTCCAATACTTATATTCTCATTAGTGTCATGCAATAAAGAAATTTATATTGGAGTGGAAGAATATTGGAAATTTATTCACGAATAAAATAAATTAAAAAATATATACTGAATGATATTTAATGGATTTTGAATAATATGCAAATCAAACTCTTAAACTCTCATAATTAATACTTGATGATGCACGAAATTGTTAGTGAGTTGGTGGTTCGCACGTGCACCAACGAGAGTATCTGAAGAATAAGAAAATGATGAATCTTGAGAGAGCACTAGTGGGGTGCCAGCCAAAAACCCTCCGAAGGTTAAGTTAGTAGCAAAAGAATCTCTTAAGAACTCAAAAGTGTGAGAGCTAATAAGAATTCCTATACCTTGAGAAATCTAAAGTGTGGTGCTTATATAGTGGTGGAGAGCTGACCCGAATCCCTTGATTCGAGGAGTCTCCATGTAGGGAGATATGGAGTTTAAGACCCAAGATCTTTAGGCCTTTCTTACCATGTATAGAGGATTTGGACATGTAGTAGGGTCTTTGGACGTGGTGCACAAGTCATTCCCATATAGGGTGATATAAATGGGGAACACACAAATCCTACGTGTCAAACAAGGTATTGGACCGTTGGCTTTCATGGGAAGCCGACCTATCGCCTTCAAGCTGTAGTCCATTTGTCGGCTTTATGAAGTAAGTTTCCCCATTAGCTTTAGATAATGTCCCCATTGGTATGGCGGAAAACAACCCTGTTGATCACCATGCATGCTTTATTGAAAGGGTCTTGTCCATCTGTCCATGGATTCATATGTCGGTATCTTTCCCCTTTGTGGAACATGACGGATGGGAAATTGACTCAATCTCGATGAGACGAAAATACCCCTATCAACTACCCCCTACTCTGTGACCTGTCGGGATAGCTGATGGGTCATAGAGCATGTAGGGAATATTCCCATCATTAATGTTTTGTCTTGGTTGTCATGCGTCATATATGAGGGGTGAAAATGTCTTTTTGTGTTTGGCTGGATGATATGTGGCAGCTTTTGATTATTAGATAGAAGGCTTCACGTTGCTTTACTTTTAGTGCCCCTTCAGCCTATAAATATGCCAATGTCCTTTAGATAGCTTCTCCATAAATTTCCTTAGAGCTCTTAACCTTTGTCCATCCGTCAATCTTGAATCGTCCCTTTGCTATTATTGATTCGTCGAGACTAATCCTGCACCATCGACTTTTAAGGTAATCTTTTATTTCTTGCCATTGCATTTTTACTTCTTTTTTCTCCCAAATGTCTTCATTTAGCTATCGGTCTAGTATGTAGTTTGTGTGTGTGACTGCTTAGTTTTCATCCTTCGCTTGTAGGTGAGAGAATGTCAGGTGGTAGTAGAGTGACAAGCAGTCATGTCATGTTGATTTGTCTAGATGACAAAAATGTTCGCCCATTGGCAATAACCCTATGACATAGGATTGGTTGAGTTTCCCAAAGAAGGAACCGTTAGCCCACTTCTCAAAAGAAGAGATGGAGGGAGACAGAGAGGAAGAAGAAGAGTATGGCGAGGAAGAGGAAGGAGAAGAAGAGAAGGAGGAAAAGGACGAGGAAGGAGAAGATAAAGAGGAGTGGGGGAAGAGTCCTTTGAGTCGTTAAGGGAAGACTTTAGACCTTTCATCCTTCCCAAAATTTGGTCAGTAAATGACTTTCTACCAAAGATGACGGAAAAGGTCTTCAACAAGTTCCTAGTACATTTTCAGATACTTAGTCACATTCTGTTAAGGCAATGAGGTAAAATTGAGAAATGCTATTTCAAATGAACCCTGACGTCAGCTTTTATAAAGCCGTGTTCATCGAAGTAATTAGGTGTTTCCATTAGCCAAATCTACCCCAACGCTTGGAGAATTTTCATCGACACTGAGGTGTTATGGGGTCAAATAAGTAAGGGTCACCGTCGGCTTACTCTCGACTAGTTTTTCTACTATTACAAACCCCAAGAAATCACGTCGTCGAAGGGCTTTTACAACTTCATTTCGTGTAAGCCATCACTAAAGTTGGTGACAGATGTGCCCGATTCCAATTATGATTGTAATCGTAGATATTTCTTTGTCCAAGGGACGGACTGTCTGTAGGATAGTCAGTTGTCTATAGGTGATTCTTACCGTCGTCCCATTTCCATATCACCGTTTTACTTTTATGTTCACTTCTTTTCGTCTCTAACTCTTGTTTCTTTTCCGTTTTGGTCTCGTCAGCTCAAGTGCTCCTGGTGATTAGTGAGGAGCAGCAGGACTTCTTAAGACAGATCCTCTAGATTCTTTTAGTTGAAAGGAGTTGGAAGAAGTTAGTGATGCTTGATACTCTTCACGCGTACTGCGGTGGGCTAGAGCCTACGAACAAAGTGAGGAGGCTAGACGCATAAGCCCATTGATGTAAGTACCCTAATTGGCCTCTATTTCATTTGCATTGTCCCCTTTTTACTTCATTCTTACACTTGGTGTTTCGAAGATGTATTTGGGAGCAAAAAGAACTTTGGCGGTGAAGCAAGTTGCAGCCCTTCAGATCAAGGCTGGTAGCTCGTCTACCCCTAATGTGAAGACGAGGCAAAAAAGGAAGAACCAAGGCGATAAGGAGCGCCCGTCCAAAAAGGTCAACCAACCCGTCACTTCTGATCTGGCGAGTTCATCTTAGGGAGCCCTTAACCCCCTAAGGCACGGCGTAGGTAAGGGCCTAATGATGGCTCGTGGCTCCATCATCCAAGAGCCCGTCCCACAATATGCTCCTCTCCTGGTGAGGGACAAGGAGCACGCCATCCGGATGACCCAGTCCATCATTAAGGAAGTGGATCTTGACAAATGCTTTGAGCATGAGACGAACTTTCTGGGGGATGTTGGCCTATTTGACCTAACGAGGGTAAGTTGCTTTAATTCCTCCTTTGCTTTATTGTTTAGTACAAGTATGCTTACCGTTCGTCTTTGTGCTAGGCTTGGGTGAGAATGCAAGCACTCTAGATTAGGTGTGCTGCTCAAGAGACCGTTGTCAAGCATCTAAGGGCCGACGCGGAGAATCTAAAGAAGTACAAGGAGGTGGCGTGCAAGCTTAATGGGGAGGTCACTACCTTGACGGCCCAAGTAAAGGAGCTTGAGGGTGCCGCCCGTCAGGCTGAAGAGTTGAAGGAGGCCAACTTTGTCATGACAGCTGAGATGGTGTCCCTTCGTGAAAGTGCGGATAGGGCCAAAGTTAACGCTGTCGAGGAGTTCAAAGATTCGCAGTCGTTCTTCAACCTTCTTGAATCTCAATACGGCAAAGGCTTTGAGGACTTCCGTAAACAGGCCGTCCTCCTTTTCCCTGGCATGGACTTTTCTTCCATCCAAATTGACACAACCATTCCAATGACACCTAGAGTGGATGACGGTGTGGTTGATATCAAGGACAAGGAGGACGAGGAAGTGCCTGAAGGAGGAGCCACTGCTCCATAGGTGACTAAAGGTGATAGTCCATCCCATTTCTCTCTCTCTCTCTCTCTCTCTCTCTCTCTCTCTCTCTCAAAGACCCACAGAGAGTCACGCTCACACTCTTTTTCTAAGCACCTTTATTTGTGCCAACTTTCCTTGAAATTTCTCTTCCTTTCATAAAACCCCCCTTTAATTTGTTTCTTCCTTTTTGGGGTTCTTGAATTAGTATTATTATAAATACCCATTAATGGTTTGATTTCTCTCTGTTTCAAGCTTCTCTTTGACGTGTTCTCTCTCACCTTTCTTCTTTTATACCCATTTCTCTCTTTATTCTCCTAAAGAATCTCAATTCTCAAAACCCCCACTTCTTTTCACTCTCTCTCTCTCACATTCAAGCTTTCGCTTTCAATGCTCTTATGAGCGAATCTTTAGCCACCATGAACTACCTCTACCAAAACCACAGTGCTCAAGTGAAATACACAGAGCACCGAGTCAATATCGTAAAGCTTCTCAAACTGCCCTCCACTTTTACTCATGCATTTTTATACCCCCCCCCCCTTTTTAATTTCCAATTTTAGAACAATTTGGGTGCCTTGTTTTGGCATATTGAACAATATTTTTATTTGAATTAATCATCGGTTTTCCTTAATAATATGCACTTGTGTGTGACTGGCTTTGTTGTCCCCATCACTTTTATGAAATCGTATATTTCGAAATTGTACCCTTGAGTGCAATTCGTCTGCCTTATAGGCAGGATTTCAAGATTTGTCAGACCAAGTGCCCGTTGTCACCCTAAATGATCCGTCTACCCTATAGGTTGAACTTAGTACTTTTTGAACCAGACACCCATCGGTGTTCTTGGTGAACCGTCCACCCTGTAGGTAGGACTCAGATTTTTTGAATCAAACATCTATCGGTGTTCTTCATGATTCATCCACCCTATAGGTAGGACTTAGTACATCTTGAACTAGACACCCCTCAGTGCACTTGGTAATCCATCCAACTTGAAGGAAGGACTTAGGATTTTTTGAATAAAACACCTATCGGTGTTCTTTGTGATCCGTCCACCCCGTAGGTAGGACTTAGGATTTTTCAAGTAAAACATACGTCGGTTCTCTTTGTGATCCGTTCACCCCATAGGTAGGACTTAGGATTTTTCGAGTAAAACACCTGTCGATGTTCTTGGTGATGTATCCACCCTGTAGGTAAGACTTAGGATTTTTCAAGTAAAACACTCGTCGATGTTCTTTGTGATTTGTCAACCCCCTAGGTAGAACTTAGGATTTTTTGTAAACTAAATTTTATCGAAAAGGGGATCCTTTCATCAAAGATAATAGAAATGTAGATAATTTTGCCCTTTGGGATTTTGAATAGTCTAAAAAGGAACCTGCAATGAAAACTTAAGTCTACTTAAATAAAACGATGCAAAATTTACATAATATCCTTTAAAATTGACCCATATCAGTTTGGCCATTGGTGTGTAAATATGCACACTTGCTACAGTATCTATGTATATATATGCGGTTACTGTAGTTTTGTATTTAATAGTTTAATAATTTTTTTTTCTCTCCTTATCTCTCGCTCTCTCTTGGGTAGACCTTCTCTCTCTCTCTCTTTCTCTCTTTCTTTCAATCTCCCTCCCTCAAAGCTTCCATGGCCAGACCTTGATGATCTTACCATTGCTCATCCGCTACTACCACCGTGGTCTACCTCGTAAAGCCCTCTTCGATCTCACCCATTTTCATTCAATATTGCTCTCTTTATTTGCTTTGCACTGAGCTTAGCCATAATTGAACCACAACCGTCAGTGATAGTGGTGGTTTACGACAATGGTTTATTCACTTTCTTCTTCTATTTTCTCTTGGGTTTGGGGATTTTAGGATTTAGATTCTTTTTGTTTAGTCTTAGGTTTGGGGATTTAGATTTGGTGTATCTCATACATAGCGAGCTCTCACAATTCTTGGAAAACTTAAAAATTTAAACATCCAATGTTGAAGTTGATCTGTAACTATTGGGGCACTTGTTTGATGTTCTTAGTAATTGATTCATTCATAAAAATGGGTACCATGCAGTAAATGGCTGCTTTGTTCACATGAGGTAGGTCCACGGGCAATAGGCAAGCCTGAATCTGCCCTCTGATAAATTATATGTCTTTGTGGTGGTTGTAATGGTGGTGGTGGGTGTGATATTTGTATGTCTTGTGGTGATTGTAATGGCAGTAGTGGTTGTGGTTGTGAGAGAGGGGGAGAGAGAAGGTTAAAAGAAGTAATAAAAAATTAATATTATATTGAAAGAAATTTTTAGAATAGACTGATTGATGTGGGTGCTTTTAGAAAGTGATTGTATAAAGTTTTTATGTTAAAATAGATGGGAAATTTTGCACGGACTAATGCGAATGCTCTAATTGCAATCTTTTCTAAATATTTTGTTCTCTTGGTAATCAGGTTTACAGTCCCTTTTTATAGGCCTAGCTACCAATCAACAACTAACAACAAAACAAAGGGTTTAGCTTACCTCCAGTAATTTTTAACTGTATACATCCTTTTGTTTTAAATATACAATAGCAAGTGGTAATAAGTTTTAATTCCTACCTTTTATTTAGTTAGTGGGTGATGTGACAGTTTCTCATTAAAATAAAATGAGATTCTTTAAAAAAAAAAAAAAAACTAAAGGTAAGCCAAACCCTAAAACAAAAAGTAATTTTTGGAGTTGAGTTTTATAAAATATTAGAAATTCTCCATTCCTTTGCCTACAAATCTAGTGATCTAGCTGACGAAATCGTTCTTAAGATCATGGATATATTTTTTTCGAAAAAAAAAATCGTGGATATATTTTATAATTGGTTTATGTGCACTAAATTCATAATCTAGGGTTTGTGTGCACTTTCCAAATTTGATTATTTCTTTTTCTACTGACAAATAATTTTTTTGTTGACAATTTATGCATTAATTTCCCATCTTTGCCACTTCCTTTTCATATAAAGCATATGATGGTCAATATACTTTTATTATAAAAATCATCCCACATTCATTGAATACTTGTCCCACTATTTTGATCAACACACTATAAATTTTTGAGTCACGTACTTTTAGAGTAATTGTTAATAAACTATTTTAAAAAAAATTTGACACAATTTTTATGGAATCCATAAAAAATATTAATTCATTTATTATTTTTTATAAAATATTTTAAAACTAGTTCACAAATCAATGTCTCTAAAGCATTTGTTAACATTTCCCTAAACTTTTAGCTCTACATCAAAATTATTCATCAATGGTCTCAAAAATGATAAGACAACAATAGATCCTTCAAAACAATAGGCTAATGAACATAGAATCCATGTTCCAAGTTCGATTTAAAATAAACGCCTAGCTAATAATATACAATACTTAAACAAGACATATCTCCCCCAATCTTCCCACTAAAGAAGACCATAATTGGCCTTAATACTTAGTGCTTTGACTATACTTTGCTAGTTCTAATTTTCCGCCACCAATTAGAAAGTCTCCATATACCGTGTTCAAATCTAACTCTCTTTCTCACTCTCTCACTCCAAATATGGATGAGAATATTATTGAAAGTGAAAAATGAGTCTTAATGTTACAATGAGGTGCACCGCTAATATGTATACAAACACAGCATTCTAACTGAAAGGGAAGAAACTAACTAATCTAGCCGTAATGGTAACGGCTTCAAGTAAATCGTGTCTTCAATGCACAATTTCATTTGTTTTGTGTATCCGGGTACAGTCGTGTGTGAAAGTGTGTTAACACTGCTTTTTTCTTTTTTCTTTTTCTTTTTTCATTTTATATATATCTATATATATATAATCAAAATAATCAATTTATAGCAAAATACGATAAAGCCTAATACAAATCAATGCAAATTAACCATGTAACAACAGTAAAACCAATGGTGTTTATGGTGTCGTGGTCCAAGAGTCTTGGTCTGCGCCACTAGTGGGGATGCAAATGTTTTGTTACTTGAGTACTTTATTTCCTCAAAAGAAACATCTTGTTCAACCTGTTGCATTTCTCATGGATATCTCAACTCTCTACTTTCTTCTGTGTATACTGCAAACTCTTACTTTATCTGCTTCATCTAAAATATTTGACACTCTCATAGGCACATCTGTTTGTTGAGAAACCAAGTGACAAATTGGTTTCAGCAAATGGTGAATTCTCTGCAGGGTTTTACCCTAGAGAGCACCGACGCAGCTCCAGGGGTGCCGCACCCGCGTTCGACATGGCCCGATGTGGGATGCAGTGGGCGACGTTGCTGCCTGCACGTCGGATTTTTTTTTTTCAATACACGCCGATTCGCGTTGAATCAAATTGTATCAGCCGAAACTGCCGAAACAGGCTAATTCAGGCTGAAACCGACCGATTCAGCCTGTACCGGCTGAAACTGGCTCTGAATCAGGCCAAAATTTAAGTAAAAATTGCAGAAAATGACCTTTTTTCCCAGTCTATTTCTTTCTATAAATTGCTCTCTCTATCTATCTCTCTCTTTCTATTTTCTCTGTAGAATCCAGGTGGTTCGAGAAGCTATATATCTTTTGAAATGGAAGAAACCAGTTGATTATATTTTATTTTGTTTTAGTTTTAAACTTGTGGATTGTATTCTAATTTCCGGACATCATAGAACGTTTTAGTTTCAAACTTGTGGGTTGTATTTAATTTATGAACATCATGTTATAGTTATTATCTATTATTGCTCTTAAATTTGGTATATATTTATATAATGTGAAAAATTATGCTTAGCAATATATAGAAAATATAAATAAAAATATTTTTAATAACTTTTTAATCACTGCACCTTACCGCACCCGCATCCTACTTTTTAAAAAATTCTTGAGTCCCGCACCTACACCCAAATCCGGAAATGCACTCGTGCTTCATAGGTTTTACCGTGTTGGTGATAATGCTTTACGCTTAGCCATATGGATGACAAAACCCACTGTTCCCACAGTTGTTTGGATAGCAAACCAAGATGATCTTGGTGATGGAAAAGGTTCAAGGCTTTCAGTTTTGAAAGATGGCAAGCTTCATTTAACCGATTCAGTAGCAAGCTTTGAACATTGACTAGAAAAAATCAACTTTTTTGCAACAAACCCAAAAAAAAAAAAAAAAAAAAAAAAGGGTGTTTCTTTTAAGGATAACAACACAAAAACACCAACCACAGAATCACAAATTGAACTTTACAATTTGTGAGAACATTTAGATTTGGTTTAACTCCCCAACTACAGATTTTGGGTTTCGGGAAGAAGAACAATGAAAGGTGTTGAGCCAAAAAATATTTGGTAAAGTAAATGAAATGGTAAAAAATTTGTTTGGTTAGTAATTGCAGATTCTGGGTTTAGGGGAAGAATAATAAAGAACATTGTGTAAGAGTAAAATGAAATTATCTTTGGTTAAAGAAATTGTAAGAAAAATAAAAGAAAAAACAAAGAAAAGAAAAAATTGGTGAGGAAATTTAAAAAAAAAAAAAAAAAAAAAAGTTGACGAGGATTTTCTTTTGCCGTGTAAGTTGCTAAGTGGCCACTAAAAATTCAGACACATTAGCATTTTAATTAATATTTTAATATTAGATGTGCCAAGTGCCAACAATGCAATTTGTTTGCCACGTATGCTTTTTTTGTTAGTGAGTTAACGGTAGGAATTAAATTGATTGCAAACTAAAAATAAGTAGGACCAAATTAACCGCTACCAAAATGTAGAGACCAAATTGACCGTAACCCCAAAATGTAAGGACCAAAATGGTGTTTTCACCTATGTTTTATAGGAAAGATATATCCTACATTCATCAAATACTTGTCTCTCCATTTCAATCAACACGCTATAAGTTTTTAGGTTTGGATAAAATTATTCATTAATGCTTTCATAAAGGAAACACAAAACAAAAGATTTATGAAGGTTATTACGAGAAGTAATAAGTTCACAACATTTTTAAAACAAATTCTAAGTGGTAAGTGGTTATTGGTTCTAATTTGAACCTACCAATGAAAATACTTTTTTTACCTACTAGTAACAACTCATAACAACCTACCACTTAAGATTTATTATGAAAATATTGTGAACATAACATTTCCCATTAAGCATAATTAGGATAGGCTAATGTATATAGATGGGAAAAATTACCCTATCCTTCCTTGAGATTTGCTGAAATTACACTAACTTCCCTCTTAGTTTTGAATTGTACGCATACCACACTTACTATTCAAAATAAACTACACTCACCACTCTTGTAGCTTAACACCATTAAACCCAATTTTTTTTTTTTTATTACCTTTTGTTTGGTTTAAATTTAATCCACGGAAGGCAGAATGGGAATTTAACAGGGCTTATTTAATTAATTTTTCAATTTACATTAGTTAATTTAACAGTGATAAGCATTTAAGCCTTCCATTGCATTAAGTTATCAACAAAATTCTCATACATATCATGAATCCCAATTATTTCAATTGCATGTCACTGAGCTACTCCAAATGATGGGGAATTAATCATGCCACCTAGCAACTATATTATGTTCACAATTTGAGCCACACAATTATTGTACAAACTTTTGCTAGTTATTTTAGCCCGTCTAAATCTTATTGTCTCAACCACATCCACCTTAAAGAATAAAAGTTTAAAGGTCAATTAGCGCTTCTTCTCAAAAATGAATTTTTATGGTGTTACTTTATTATAAACCTTCCTCTCTCTCTCTCTCTCTCTCTCTTATTTAATTGAAAGGCACATAGCACCCATAAGATAACATTTTATTCCCAATTTTTCAAAGAGCATCATCCTCGACCAATCTGAATGAATTTTTATGGTGTTACTTTATTATAAAACTTCCCTTCTCACTCTCTCTCTCTCTCTCTCTCTCTCTCTCTCTCTCTTTTAATTGAAAGGCACATAGCACCCATAAGATAACATTTTATTCCCAATTTTTCAAAGAGCATCATCCTTGACCAATCTGATGTTATTAACAGTCAACACACACCAATAAATTTGTTAAACTTTTGAAGTATTGTCTACAAGTCACTAATCTTAAATGTCATATCTTTTATTTCTCTTATTTCAAGTTCTACCTATTTTGAGTTCCAAGCCAATAACATACGTGACAAATGACAGTAAGATTAATCATACTTTGAAATGGCAAGCTGGGCCACCAAATTTGAAAAAAAAAAAAAAAAAAAAGTATCTATGAAACCCAATAGTAAAAGTACTGCAGAACAATATAATAATATCATAAATTTAATTAAATAAAAGCAAGTGTGATGCTAATAAAATGCATCAAAAGTCTCATAATTTCAAGATTTTGCACCATATTCTTCACAAACTCATTGCAAATAGCAAACTTTGAACATTGACAAGAAAAATCTCAATAATTCAATGAAAGTAGCAAGCTTCGAACATCGACTAGAAAAAATCAACTTTTTTGCAACAAACCCAAAAAAGAAAAAAGGGTGTTTCTTTTAAGGATAACAACACAAAAACACCAACTACAGAATGACAAATTGTATTTTACAATTTGTGAGAACATTTAGATTTGGTTAAACTCCCCAACTACAAATTTTGGGTTTCGGGAAGAAGAACAATGAAAGGTGTTGAGCCAAAAAATATTTGGTAAAGTAAATGAAAAGGTAAAAAATTTGTTTGGTTAGTCATTGCAGATTCTGGGTTTAGGGGAAGAATAATAAAGAACATTGCGTAAGAGTAAAATGAAATTATCTTTGGTTAAAGAAATTGTAAGGAAAAAAAGAAGAAAAAACAAAGAAAGGAAAAAATTGGTGAGGAAATTTAAAAAAAAAAAGGTTGATGAGGATTTTCTTTAGCCATGTAAGTGCTAAGTGGCCAATAAAAATTCAGACACATCAGCATTTTATTTAATATTTTAATATTAGATATGTCAAGTGCCAACAATGCAATTTATTTGCCACATATGCATTTTTTGTTAGTGAGTTAACGGTAGGAATTAAATTGATTGCAAACTAAAAATAACAAGGACCAAATTAACCGCTACCAAAATGTAGAGACCAAATTGACCATAACCCCAAAATGTAAGGACCAAAATGATAAAAGATATATCCTACATTCATCAAATACTTGTCTCTCCATTTCAATCAACACGCTATAAGTTTTTTGGTTTGGATCAAAATTATTCATTAATGCTTTCATAAATGAAACACAAAACAAAAGATTTGTGAAGGTTATTACGAGAAGTATTAAGTTTACAACATTTTTACAACAAATTCTAAGTGGTAAGTGGTTATTGGTTCTAATTTGAACCTACCAATGAAAATACTTTTTTTATCTACTAGTCACAACTCGTAACAACCTACCACTTAAGATTTATTATGAAAGTATTGTGAACATAACATTTCTCATTAAGCATAATTAGGATAGGCTAATGTATATAGATGGGAAAAATTACCCTATCCTTCGTTGAGATTTGCTGAAATTACACTAACTTCCCTCTTAGTTTTGAATTGTACGCATACCACACTTACTATTCAAAATAAACTACACTCACCACTCATGTAGCTTAACACCATTAAACCCAATATTTTTTTTTTATTACACTGTGCTTGGTTTAAATTTAATCCATGGAAGGCAGAATGGGAATTTAACAGGGCTTATTTAATTAATTTTTCAATTTACATTAGTTAATTTAACAGTGATAAGCATTTAAGCCTTCCATTGCATTAAGTTATCAACAAAATTCTCATACATATCATGAATCTCAATTATTTCAATTGCATGCCACTGAGCTACTCCAAATGATGGGGAATTAATCATGCTACCTAGCCACTATATTATGTTCACAATTTGAGCCACACAATTATTGTACAAACTTTTGCTAGTTATTCGAGCCCGTCTAAATCTTATTATCTCAACCACATCCACCTTAAAAAATAAAATTTTTAAGGTCAATTAGCGCTTCTTCTCACAAATGAATTTTTATGGTGTTACTTTATTATAAAACTTCCCTCCTCTCTCTCTCTCTCTCTCTCTCTCTCTCTCTCTCTCTCTCTCTCTTTTAATTGAAAGGCACATATTACCCACAAGTTAACATTTTATTCCCAATTTTTCAAAGAGCATCATCCACGACCAGTCTGATGTTATTGACAGTCAACAGATACCAATAAATTTGGTAAACTTTTGAAGTATCGTCTACAAGTCACTAATCTTAAATGTCATATCTTTTATTTCTCATTTTTCAAGTTCTACCTATTTTGAGTTCCAAGGCAATAACATGCATGACAAATGACAGTAAGACTAATCATACTTTGAAATGGCAAGCTAGGCCACCAAATTTGAAAAAAAAAAAAAAAAAAAAAAAAAAAAGTATCTATGAAACCCAATAGTAAAAGTACTACAGAACAATATAATAATATCATAAATTTAATTAAACAAAAGCAAGTGTGATGCTAATAAAATGCATCAAAAGTCTCATAATTTCAAGATTTTGCACCATATTCTTCATAAACTCATTGCAAATAGCAAACTTTGAATATTGACAAGAAAAATCTTAAAAATTCAATGAAAGTAGCAAGCTTTGAACATCGACTAGAAAAAATCAACTTTTTCGCAACAAACCCAAAAAAAAAAAGGGTTTTTCTTTTAAGGATAACAACACAAAAACACAAACTACAGAATCACAAATTGTATTTTACAATTTGTGAGAACATTTAGATTTGGTTAAACTCCCCAACTACAAATTTTGGATTTCGGGAAGAAGAACAATGAAAGGTGTTGAGCCAAAAAATATTTGGTAAAGTAAAGGAAAAGGTAGAAAATTTGTTTGGTTAGTAATTGCAGATTCTTGGTTTAGGGGAAGAATAGTAAAGAACATTGTGTAAGAGTAAAATGAAATTATCTTTGGTTAAAGAAATTGTAAGAAAAATAAAAGAAAAAACAAAGAAAGGAAAAAATTGGTGAGGAAATTAAAAAAAAAAAAAGTTGATGAGGATTTTCTTTTGCCGTGTAAGTGCTAAGTGGCCACTAAAAATTCAGACACATTAGCATTTTATTTAATATTTTAATATTAGGTGTGCCAAGTGCCAACAATGCAATTTGTTTGCCACGTATGCATTTTTTGTTAGTTAGTTAACGGTAGGAATTAAATTGATTGCAAACTAAAAATAATAAGGACCAAATTAACCGCTACCAAAATGTAGAGACCAAATTGACCATAACCCCAAAATGTAAGGACCAAAATAGTGTTTTCACCTATATTTTATAGGAAAGACATATCCTACATTCATCAAATACTTGTCTCTCCATTTCAATCAACATGCTATAAGTTTTTAGGTTTGGATCAAAATTATTCATTAATGCTTTCATAAATGAAACACAAAACAAAAGATTTGTGAAGGTTCTTACAAGAAGTATTAAGTTCACAACATTTTTACAACAAATTTTAAGTGGTAAGTGGTTATTGATTCTGATTTGAACCTACCAATGAAAATACTTTTTTTACAAACTAGTAACAACTCGTAACAACCTACTACTTAAGATTTATTATGAAAATATTGTGAACATAGCATTTCTCATTAAGCATAATTAGGATAGGCTATTGTATATAGATGGGAAAAATTACCCTATCCTTCCTTGAGATTTGCTGAAATTACACTAACTTCCCTCTTAGTTTTGAATTGTACGCATACCACACTTACTATTCAAAATAAACTACACTCACCACTCTTGTAGCTTAACACCATTAAACCCAAATTTTTTTTTTATTACTCTGTGTTTGGTTTAAATTTAATCCATGGAAGACAGAATGGGAATTTAACAGGGCTTATTTAATTAATTTTTCAATTTCCATCAGTTAATTTAACAGTGATAAGCATTTAAGCCTTCCATTGCATTAAGTTATCAACAAAATTCTCATACATATCATGAATCTCAATTATTTCAATTGCATGCCACTGAGCTACTCCAAATGATGGGGAATTAATCATGCTACCTAGCCACTATATTATGTTCACAATTTGAGCCACACAACTATTGTACAAATTTTTTCTAGTTATTTGAGCCCGTCTAAATCTTACTGTCTCAATGACATCCACCTTAAAGAATAAAAGTATTAAGGTCAATTAGCGCTTCTTCTCACAAATGAATTTTTATGGTGTTACTTTATCATAAAACTTCCCTTCTCTCTCTCTCTCTCTCTCTCAATTGAATGGTAGATAGCACCCATAAGATAACATTTTATTCCCAATTTTTCAAAGAGCATCATCCACGACCAATCTGATGTTATTGACAGTCAACACACACCAATAAATTTGGTAAACTTTTGAAGTATTGTCCACAAGTCACTGATCTTAAATGTTATATCTTTTATTTCTCTTATTTCAAGTTCTACCTATTTTCAGTTCCAAACCAGTAACATACGTGACGAATGACGGTAAGATTAATCATACTTTGAAATGGCAAGTTGGGCCACCAAATTTGAAAAAAAAAAAAAAAAAAAAGTATCTATGAAACCCAATAGTAAAAGTACTGCAGAACAATATAATAATATCATAAATTTAATTAAACAAAAGCAAGTGTGATGCTAATAAAATGCATCAATAGTCTCATAATTTCAAGATTTTGCACCATATTCTTCATAAACTCATTGCAAATAGCAAACTTTGAACATTGGCAAGAAAAATCTCTAAAATTCAATGAAAGTAGCAAGCTTTGAACATCGACTAGAAAAAATCAACTTTTTTGCAACAAACCCAAAAAAAAAAAAAAAAAAGGTTGTTTCTTTTAAGGATAACAACACAAAAGCACCAACTATAGAATCTCAAATTGTATTTTACAATTTGTGAGGACATTTAGATTTGGTTAAACTCCCCAACACAGATTTTGGGTTTCGGGAAGAAGAACAATGAAAGGCGTTGAGCCAAAAAATATTTGGAAAGTAAATGAAAAGGAAAAAATTTGTTTGGTTAGTGATTGCAGATTCTGGGTTTAGGGGAAGAATAATAAAGAACATTGTGTAAGAGTAAAATGAAATTATCTTTGGTTAAAGAAATTGTAAGAAAAATAAAGGAAAAAACAAAGAAAGGAAAAAATTGTTGAGGAAATTAAAAAAAAAAAAAGTTGACGAGGATTTTCTTTCGCCGTGTAAGTGCTAAGTGGCCACTAAAAATTCAGATACATCAGCATTTTATTTAATATTTTAATATTAGATGCGCCAAGTGCCAACAATGCAATTTGTTTGCCACGTATGCATTTTTTGTTAGTAAGTTAACGGTAGGAATTAAATTGATTGCAAACTAAAAATAAGTAGGACCAAATTAACCGCTACCAAAATGTAGAGACCAAATTGACCGTAACCCCAAAATGTAAGGACCAAAATGGTGTTTTCACCTATGTTTTATAGGAAAGATATATCCTACATTCATCAAATACTTGTCTCTCCATTTCAATCAACACGCTATAAGTTTTTAGGTTTGGATAAAATTATTCATTAATGCTTTCATAAAGGAAACACAAAACAAAAGTTTTATGAAGGTTATTACGAGAAGTAATAAGTTCACAACATTTTTAAAACAAATTCTAAGTGGTAAGTGGTTATTGGTTCTAATTTGAACCTACCAATGAAAATAATTTTTTTACCCACTAGTAACAACTCGTAACAACCTACAACTTAAGATTTATTATGAAAATATTGTGAACATAGCATTTCTCATTAAGCATAATTAGGATAGGCTAATGTATATAGATGGGAAAAATTACCCTATCCTTCCTTGAGATTTGCTGAAATTACAGTAACTTCCCTCTTAGTTTTGAATTGTCCGCATACCACACTTACTATTCAAAATAAACTACACTCACCACACTTGTAGCTTCACACCATTAAACCCAATTTTTTATTTTTTATTACTCTGTTTTTGGTTTAAATTTAACCATGGAAGGCATAATGGGAATTTAACAGGGTTATTTAGTTAATTTTTCAATTTCCATTAGTTAATTTAACAGTGATAAGCATTTAAGCCTTCCATTGCATTAAGTTATCAACAAAATTCTCATACATATCATGAGTCTCAATTATTTCAATTGCATGCCACTGAGCTACTCCAAATGATGGGGAATTAATCATGCTACCTAGCCACTATATTATGTTCACAATTTGAGCCACACAATTATTGTACAAACTTTTGCTAGTTATTTTAGCCCGTCTAAATCTTATTGTCTCAACCACATCCACCTTAAAGAATAAAAGTTTTAAAGTCAATTAGCGCTTCTTCTCACAAATGAATTTTTACGGTGTTACTTTATCATAAAACTTGCCTTCTCTCTCTCTCTCTCTCTCTCTCTCTCTCTAATTGACATAGCACCCATAAGATAACATTTTATTCCCAATTTTTCAAAGAGCATCATCCTCGACCAATCTGATGTTATTGACAGTCAACACACACCAATAAATTTGGTAAACTTTTGAAGTATTGTCTACAAGTCACTGATCTTAAATGTCATATCTTTTATTTCTCTTATTTCAAGTTCTACCAATTTTGAGTTCCAAGCCAATAACATACGTGACAAATGACAGTAAGATTAATCATACTTTGAAATGGCAAGCTGGGCCACCAAATTTGAAAAAATAAAATAAATAAATATCTATGAAACCCAATAGTAAAAGTACTGCAGAACAATATAATAATATCATAAATTTAATTAAATAAAAGCAAGTGTGATGCTAAAAAATGCATCAAAAGTCTCATAATTTCAGGATTTTGCACTCTATTCTTCATAAACTCATTGCAAATAGCAAACTTTGAACATTGACAAGAAAAATCTCAAAAATTCAATGAAAGTAGCAAGCTTTGAACATTGACTAGAAAAAATCAACTTTTTTCCAACAAACCCAAAAAAAAAAAGGGTGTCTCTTTTAAGGATAACAACTCTAAAACACCAACTACAGAATCACAAATTGTATTTTACAATTTGTTAGAACATTTAGATTTGGTTAAACTCCCAAACTACAAATTTTGGGTTTCGGGAAGAAGAACAATGAAAGTTGTTGAGCCAAAAAATATTTGGTAAAGTAAATGAAAAGGTAAAAAATTCATTTGGTTAGTAATTGCAGATTCTGGGTTTAAGGAAAGAATAATAAAGAACATTGTGTAAGAGTAAAATGAAATTATCTTTGGTTAAAGAAATTGCAAGAAAAATCAAAGAAAAATCAAAGAAAGGAAAAAATTGGTGAGGAAATTTTAAATAAAAAAGTTGACGAGGATTTTCTTTTGCCGTGTAAGTGCTAAGTGGCCACTAAAAATTCAGACACATCAGCATTTTATTTAATATTTTAATATTAGATGTGCCAAGTGCCAACAATGCAATTTGTTTGCCATGTATGCATTTTTTGTTAGTGAGTTAACGGTAGGAGTCAAATTCATTGCAAACTAAAAATGACAAGGACCAAATTAACCGCTACCAAAATGTAGAAATCAAATTGACCGTAACCCCAAAATATATGGACCAAAATGGTGTTTTCACCTCTTTTTTGTAGGAATGATATATCCTACATTCATCAAATACTTGTCTCTCCATTTCAATCAACACCCTATAAGTTTTTAGGTTTGGATCAAAATTATTCATTAATGCCTTCATAAATGAGACCCAAAACAAAAGATTTGTGAAGGTTATTACGAGAAGTATTAAGTTTACAACATTTTTACAACAAATTCTAAGTGGTAAGTGGTTATTGGTTCTAATTTGAACCTACCAATGAAAATACTTTTTTTACCTACTAGTAACAACTCGTAACAACCTACCACTTAAGATTTATTATGAAAATATTGTGAACAGAGCATTTCTCATTAAGCATAATTAGGATAGGCTAATGTATATAGATGGGAAAAATTACCCTATCCTTCCTTGAGATTTGCTGAAATTACACTAACTTCCCTCTTAGTTTTGAATTGTACGCATACCACACTTACTATTCAAAATAAACTACACTCACCACTCTTGTCGCTTAACACCATTAAACCCAATTTTTTTGTTTATTACTCTGTGTTTGGTTTAAATTTAATCCATGGAAGGCAGAATGGAAATTTAACAGGGCCTATTTAATTAATTTTTCAATTTCCATTAGTTAATTTAACAATGATAAGCATTTAGGCCTTCCATTGCACTAAGTTATCAACAAAATTCTCATGCATATCATGAATCTCAATTATTTCAATTGCATGCCCCTGAGCTACTCCAAATGATGGGGAATTAATCATGCTACCTAGCCACTATATTTTATTCACAATTTGAGCCACAAAATTATTGTACAAACTTTTGCTAGTTATTTTAGCCCGTCTAAATCTTTTTGTCTCAACCACATCCTCCTTAAAGAATAAAAGTTTTAAGGTCAATTAGCGCTTCTTCTCACAAAAGAATTTTTATGGTGTTATTTTATCATAAAACTTCCCTTCTCTCTCTCTCACTCTCTCTCTCTTTTTAATTGAAAGGCACATAGCCCCATAAGATAACATTTTATTCCCAATTTTTCAAAGAGCATCATCCTCGACCAATCTGATGTTATTGACAGTCAACACACACCAATAAATTTGGTAAACTTTTGAAGTATTGTCTACAAGTCACTAATCTTAAATGTCATATCTTTTATTTCTCTTATTTCAAGTTCTACCTATTTTGAGTTCCAAGCCAATAACATACGTGACAAATGACAATAAGACTAATCATACTTTGAAATGGCAAGCTGGGCCACCAAATTTGGAAAAAAAAAAAAAAAAAAAAAGTATCTATGAAACCTAATAGTAAAAGTACTGCCGAACAATATAATAATATCATAAATTTAATTAAATAAAAGCAAGTGTGATGCTAATAAAATGCATCAAAAGTCTCATAATTTCAAGATTTTGCACCATATTCTGCATAAACTCGTTATAAATAGCAAACTTTGAACATTAACAAGAAAAATCTCAAAAATTCAATGAAAGTAGCAAGCTTTGAACGTTGACTTGAGAAAATCAACTTTTTTGCAACAAACCCAAAAAAAAAAAGAAAAAAAAAAAGAAAAAAAAAGGGTGTTTCTTTTAAGGATAACAACACAAAAACACCAACTACAGAATCACAAATTGTATTTTACAATTTTTGAGAACATTTTGATTTGGTTAAACTCCCCAACTACAGATTTTGGGTTTCGGGAAGAAGAACAATGAAAGGTGTTGAGCCAAAAAATATTTGGTAAAGTAAATGAAAAGGTAAAAAATTTGTTTTGTTAGTAATTGCAGATTCTGTGTTTAGGGAAAGTATAATAAAGAACATTGTGTAAGAGTAAAATGAAATTATCTTTAGTTAAAGAAATTGTAAGAAAAATAAAAGAAAAAACAAAGAAAGGAAAAAATTGGTGAGGATATTAAAAAAAAAAAGTGGTTGACAAGGATTTTCTTTTGCTTTGTAAGTGCTAAGTGGCCACTAAAAATTCAGACACATCAGCATTTTATTTAGTATTTTAATATTAGATGTGCCATGTGCCAACAATGCAATTTGTTTGCCACATATGCATTTTTTGTTAGTGAGTTAACGGTAGGAATTAAATTGATTGCAAACTAAAAATAACAAAGACCAAATTAACCTCTACCAAAATGTAGAGACCAAATTGACCGTAACCTCAAAATGTAAGGACCAAAATGGCGTTTTCACTTTTGTTTTATAGGAAAGATATATCCTACATTCATCAAATACTTGTCTCTCCATTTCAATCAACACGCTATATGTTTTTAGGTTTGGATCAAAATTATTCATTAATGCTTTCATAAATGAAACACAAAACAAAAGATTTTTGAAGGTTATTAAGAGAAGTATTAAGTTCACAACATTTTTACAACAAATTCTAATTGGTAAGTGGTTATTGGTTCTAACTTGAACCTACCAATGAAAATACTTTTTTTACCTACTAGTAACAACTCGTAACAACCTACCACTTAAGATTTATTATGAAAATATTGTGAATATAGCATTTCTCATTAAGCATAATTAGGATAGGCTAATGTATATAGATGGGAAAAATTACCCTATCCTTCCTTGAGATTTGCTGAAATTACACTAACTTCCCTCTTAGTTTTGAATTGTACGCATACCACACTTACTATTCAAAATAAACTACACTCACCACTCTTGTAGCTTAACACCATTAAACCCAATTTTTCTTTTTATTACTCTGTGTTTGGTTTAAATTTAATCGATGGAAGGTAGAATGTGAATTTAACAGGGCTTATTTAATTAATTTTTCAATTTCCATTAGTTAATTTAACAGTGATAAGCGTTTAAGCCTTCCATTGCATTAAGTTATCAACAAAATTCTCATGCATATCATGAATCTCAATTATTTCAATTGCATGCCCCTGAGCTACTCTAAATGATGGGGAATTAATCATGCTACCTAGCCACTATATTATGTTCACAATTTGAGCCACACAATTATTTTACAAACTTTTGCTAGTTATTTTAGCCCGACTAAATCTTATTGTCTCAACCACATCCACCTTAAAGAATAAAAGTTTTAAGGTGAATTAGCGCTTCTTCTCACAAATGAATTTTTATGGTGTTACTTTATCATAAAACTTCCCTTCTCTCTCTCTCTCTCTCTCTCTCTCTCTCTCTCTCTCTCTCTCTCTCTCTCTCTCTCTCTCTCTCTCTTTAATTGAAAGGCACATAGCACCCGTAAGATAACATTTTATTCCCAATTTTTCAAAGAGCGTCATCCTTGACCAATCTGATGTTATTGACAGTCAACACACACCAATAAATTTGGTAAACTTTTGAAGTATTGTCTACAAGTCACTGATCTTAAATGTCATATCTTTTATTTCTCTTATTTCAAGTTCTACCTATTTTGAGTTCCAAGCCAATAACATACGTGACAAATGACAATAAGACTAATCATACTTTGAAATGGCAAGCTGGGCCACCAAATTTGAAAAAAAAAAAAAAAAAAAAAGTATCTATGAAACCCAATAGTAAAAGTACTACAGAACAATATAATAATATCATAAATTTAATTAAACAAAAGCAAGTGTGATGCTAATAAAATGCATCAAAAGTCTCATAATTTCAAGATTTTGCACCATATTCTTCGTAAACTCGTTATAAATAGCAAACTTTGAACATTGACAAGAAAAATCTCAAAAATTCAATGAAAGTAGCAAGCTTTGAACATTGACTTGAAAAAATCAACTTTTTTGCAACAAACCAAAAAGAAAAGGGTGTTTCTTTTATGGATAACAACACAAAAACACCAGCTACAGAATCACAAATTGTATTTTAGAATTTGTGAGAACATTTTGATTTGGTTAAACTCCCCAACTACAGATTTTGGGTTTCAGGAAGAAGAACAATGAAAGGTGTTGAGCCAAAAAATATTTGGTAAAGTAAATGAAAAGGTAAAAAATTCGTTTGGTTAGTAATTGCAGATTCTGTGTTGAGGGGGAGAATAATAAAGAACATTGTGTAAGAGTAAAATGAAATTATCTTTGGTTAAAGAAACTGTAAGAAAAATAAAAGAAAAAACAAAGAAAGGAAAAAATTGGTGAGGAAATTTTAAAAAAATGGTTGACGAGGATTTTCTTTTGCTGTGTAGGTGCTAAGTGGCCACTAAAAATTTAGACACATCAGCATTTTATTTAATATTTTAATATTAGATGTGCCAAGTGCCAACAATGCAGTTTGTTTGCCACGTATGCATTTTTTGTTAGAGAGTTAACGGTAGGAATTAAATTGATTGCAAACTAAAAATAACAAGGACCAAATTAACCGCTACCAAAATGTAGAGACCAAATTGACCGTAACCCCAAAATCTAAGGACCAAAATGGTGTTTTCACCTATGTTTTATAGGAAAGATATATCCTCCATTCATCAAATACTTGTCTCTCCATTTCAATCAACACGCTATAAGTTTTTAGGTTTGGATCAAAATTATTCATTAATGCTTTCATAAATGAAACACAAAACAAAAGATTTGTGAAGGTTATTACGAGAAGTATTAAGTTCACAACATTTTTACAACAAATTCTAAGTGGTAAGTGGTTATTGGTTCTAATTTGAACCTACTAATGAAAATACTTTTTTTACCTACTAGTAACAACTCGTAACAACCTACCACTTAAGATTTATTATGAAAATATTGTGAATAGAGCATTTCTCATTAAGCATAATTAGGATAGGCTAATGTATATAGATGGGAAAAATTACCCTATCCTTCCTTGAGATTTGCTGAAATTACACTAACTTCCCTCTTAGTTTTGAATTGTACGCATACCACACTTACTATTCAAAATAAACTACCCTCACCACTCTTGTAGCTTAACACCATTAAACCCAATTTTTTTTTTTTTTTATTACTCTGTTTGGTTTAAATTTAATCCATGGAAGGCAGAATGGGAATTTAACAGGGCTTATTTAATTAATTTTTCAATTTCCATTAGTTAATTTAACAGTGATAAGCATTTAAGCAATGGGAAAGGCTGGTGTATTTTATATTTTAAAGTAAGAGAGGTTTGTGTACAATCCAAAAAAAAACTAATAGGGAGGTGGATGTAATTTCACTAATCCTGAATAAAGGTAAGTGCAATTTTTATGTGTTCCAACTTCCAAGTTTGATGTAAAATAAAAGCCTAACTACTAATAAGCAAAAGTAATGTTACAGTTACAAACTATTTTATAACATTTTTACAAACTGCTGATTTGACCAATCTTTTATTAGTATTCATCTAGACCCACCATTACTAATTTTTTTTTTCATTTACCAATAATTACTCATTATATCAGCAATTTGTAAATTTTTTTTTATAAAATAGTTTGTATCTCCAGTATTATTCAATAAACAATACATAAAAAAGACGTGTCCTAATTTCCCACTAAACAAGGTCATAGTTAACCTTAATTAATGATGATTGCAACAGAAGAAAAAAAAAAAAAAAAAAAAAAAAAAAACCTTAATTAATACTTATTGCTTTGACAAGACTTCGCTAGTGCTGATTTTCCCCACCAATTAGAAGGTCCATACACGGTCCTTGCGAAAATTTTTTTTTTTTTTTTTTAACCTTTGATATATAGTAAACAATGTTCCCAGATTAACTATTGTAATCTAAAAAGAATATTTTAACATATGACTTTTGTGAGTTTTGTCCCACAATGTTAAGTAGAATATTCTCTTTGAAGTGAGTTTGGAACTAAACACTACTAATTCCTTGAACTGCTTGTCTTCTTTTGTAGGATTGTGTATTATTTATATTTAGCAAATAAACAAACAAACAAACAAACAAAAACTTGCGATACAAATGCACTTTAAGCATTGAAAATAGAGAAAGTGTTTATGGTGCAAAGGTTTTCTTAGTTGAGCAGGCTTATTAAATATCCGGTATTGGCTTTCAAAAAAAAAAAAAATTCCGGTATTGGAAGATTATATCGTCTTGTTCAACCTGTTGCATTTCTCATGGATATCTCAACTCTCTTCTTTCTTCTATGTCTGCTGCAAACTCTTTCTTTATCTGCTTCATCTAAAACATTTGATACTCTCATAGGCACATCTCTGTCTGTTGAGAAACCAAGTGACAAGTTGGTTTCAGCAAATGGTGCATTCTCTGCAGGGTTTTACCCTGTTGGTGACAATGCTTTCTGCTTTGCCATATGGACGACAAAACCCTCTGTTCCCACAGTTGTTTGGATGGCAAACCGAGATGATCCTGTTGATGGAAAAGGTTCAAAACTTTCAGTTTTGAAAGATGGCAAGCTTCACCTAACCGATTCAGCTGGCAGTGTCGTTTGGAAAACTAAAACAGAAGCCTTGACCACATCAGAGGCCTCCAATTTGCAACTACAGCTAATGAACACAGGCAATCTTGTGCTTTATAATTTCTCAAGTGTTGCTATCTGGCAAAGCTTTGATTCAGCTACAGATACTCTTCTTCCTCAACAACTACTAACCTTTGGTACAAGCCTGATCTCAAATAGAGGCCAAGGTGTCCATTCTTCTGGCTACTATAAGCTCTTTTTCGATGAAGATAATGCGCTCCACCTGCTTTTCCAAGGTCCAAAACTTTCAAGTCTCTACTGGCCAGACCCATCCCTTGAAGACATTTCAGATGCTGGGATTTCTATCTACAATACTAGTAGAGCTGCACTACTAGATGACACAGGCTATTTCTGGTCGTCTGATCATTTCAAATTCTATGCAACAGATTTTGGTACTGTGACTCAGAGACGAGTAACGCTCGATCCTGATGGCAACCTTCGATTATACAGCCTGCAAGAGATGAATGGGAGTTGGGATTGGGTTGTAACATGGCAAGCCATCTCTGATCCATGCAGGATTCATGGCATCTGTGGACCTAATGGTGTGTGTACTTATGATCATGTCTCTGGCAGGAGATGCTTTTGCTTGCAAGGCTTCAAGATGAAAGATCATACTGATTGGTCCTCTGGGTGCGAACCAGAATTTAGTATCTCTTGCGACCATGGAGATGAGTCTACTTCTGTCCAGCTTGCTCATGTTGAATACTATGGCTCAGATATCGACTTCTTACAGAATTTTACCTTCCAGGATTGTCAACAAGAATGCCTAAATAGGTGCAATTGCAAAGGGTTTCAATATAAATTTAGCATGAAAGATGGTGGCTATGACTGTTATCCCAAGTCTCGGCTACTAAATGGACGCCGTTCAACAAATTTTTCTGGAGATCTTTATTTGAGAGTACCAAAAGCTGGTATTTCCAATCACAAGCTGCCTGCTGAAGAATTTAGATTGCAGTGTTCAAGCATTGTTTCTAAGCAAGAAAGAAGCACATATGAAAATAAGACGGTAAAGCTTTTGCTTTGGTTCGCCACAGCAATGGGAGGTGTGGAGGTGAGTTGTATTGTCCTGGTTTGGTTTTTCTTGTTAAAAACTAGTAAACGTCCAGACTCCACTGCACAAGGATACCTAGGCCTAACAACTAAATTCAAACGATTCACCTTTAATGAGCTAAGAAAAGCAACGCAAGGATTCAAAGAAGTGATTGGACAAGGAGCAGGAGGGATAGTATACAAAGGTGTATTGTCTGATCAACGAGTAGCAGCAATCAAGCGACTCAACGAAGCTAACCAAGGAGAAGCAGAGTTCCTTGCAGAAGTAAACACCATTGGGATGTTGAACCACATGTACTTGATAGAGATGTGGGGATATTGTGTAGAGGGAAAGCATAAGCTCTTGGTGTATGAATACATGGAGCATGGATCTTTAGCTGAAAATCTTAGTTCTAATTCACTTGATTGGAAGAAAAGGTTTGAAATTGCAGTGGGTGCTGCTAAAGGCCTAGCTTATTTGCATGAAGAATGCTTAGAGTGGGTTTTACATTGTGATGTAAAGCCTCAGAATATACTCCTAAATGCTGACTATCAACCAAAAGTAGCAGATTTTGGTTTGTCTAAACTACAAAGCAGAAGTAAGATTGATCATTTAAGCTTCTCGAGGATGAGAGGAACCAGAGGTTATATGGCTCCTGAGTGGGTCTACAATCTTCCAATCACTTCTAAAGTTGATGTGTACAGTTATGGAATTGTGTTGTTAGAAATGGTAACTGGAAAAAGCCCAAATGTCATGCATACTGCAAACAACGAAGAAATAAGAGAGCATAAAAGGTTGGTCATGTTGGTAAGGGAGAATGTTAACATTGGAACAACTACAAAGAAGTCATGGATTGAAGAAATTATAGATCCCATGTTGACTAACAATTATGACAAGGCTAAGATGGAACTTCTAGTCAAAGTGGCTCTGCAATGTGTTGCAGAAGATAAGGATGAAAGACCCACCATGACTCAGGTGGTAGAGATGCTTATGAGTCATGAGGATTAAGGTTGTTGGGAAAGTAGTTTCGAAATTTTATGTACTAGAAAATACTTTTAACTTTTTCAATGCATTTTTCTTTTTCTTTTTTGTGAAAATATAGATATGAGTGGACTGTAATAAATGTATTTATCCGTCCTTCCTTAATCCTCATTGCACTGCAGATTTTTTTATACACTGGTACACTTTTTTTTTTTGGCTAAAATGCAAAACTGTCCCTCTAACTTTCTTCAGATTTCATTTCAATTCTCTAATTTTACTTTCGTTCATTTCAGTCCTCTAAGTTTTGAAAATTTTCAATTAAAGCCTTTCTATTAATTTTTGTTAAAATTTTTTGAAAAAGAAAATTTGAAAAATATTTTTCAATCATTAATTGAATTTTTTTAATTTAAAAAATTCAAAGAAAAATTTATAAAATTGAAAAATGAACCATAACATATAACAAAAGTTAATAGAAAAGCCTTAATTGAACAAACTTGAAAGTTAGAGGACTGAAATGAAATTTGAAGAAACTTAGAGGATTAGTTTTGTATTTGACTTTTTTTTTTTTTACTTGAAAAGTGGTATAGGAGGAGATAAGCCTGGGCCCTTTAAAACCCAAGCCTATAGCATGGGCCTGGAGGATCTTTTTACTCCAAGTCCATCAAGCATTGAGAAAGTTCACAAGGTTCGTGTCCAACCAATGAGATGCTCAGTTCAAAACCCCATTTGTGACCCAAAGATGAGTTACCGCTTAAAATTATGACAAAAAGTTACACATTTCTTAATTAAGTAATGATCAATTGATAAATTTATAATAAGTATATTAATAAATTAATTTTAAAAGATGATAATTTTCTAAGTGTATTATAATTATTAAGCTTAATATATTTATAATGAATTTATTTAATCTCGAAATATCACACTCGTTCATTTAGTTAATTATGAGCCGCGATTGGTATCAACATACTTTCCTTTTTCTTTTTCTTTTATTTTATTTTATTTTTTTTATGAGGTATCAAGTATCAACATACCTTTTTATTTCTTTGTTTTGGGTGTCAAAGTTTGCTACAAGCCTACAATAAAGTAAAATAACATAACCTATTATATATATATATATATATAATGCCCGATAAAATGAACCACAAAGTTCTTTTACGATAAACAAATACCAGTCCTATATCCCATAGAAGAAAAAAAACAAGGTCCTATACCTTATAATGCATGAATACTATAATTTCTGTTTTCCATTGTTTATTGTTTATTGTTTTTTTTTTTTGTTTTTGTTTTTTTTTTTTTGAGAATCTCCATTGTTTACTGTTTAGTATGCAGAAAAGGAATAACTATTCCATTGAAATCATCATTCGGTATTTTGTTGCATATTTATTATCAAAAGATTCGTAATAGTTTTTTTTTTTTTTTTTTTTTTAATGGGAAAAGATTCGTAATAGTTATTCTTTAACCCACGTATATAGTTAATATTGACCAATATTAGTCTTATCACATTCTATTATACAATGGAAATTAATATACATTTATTTCTAATGAATAATTTTTAATTTCAAATATGTATCAACCTTTTAGGAAACGTGTATTTTTTATTAAAAAAAAAAAGCTTATGTTAAATATTTTGATAATGATCAAAGCAAATGAAATTGTCAGTCATTGTAGGTTCCAGTTAGCTCAACTGGTAAAGTCTACGATGGTTGTATAAGAAATCTGGGGTTCAATTTCCGCCTACGCCAAAAACTGATTAGTGTTTTGGTCTGATGATAAAGAGCTATCATCAAAAGCGAACGCCATAAGTTGAAACTCTCTCTCAAAAAAAAAAAAAAAAAAAAATTTGTCAGTCATCAGAATTTAATATTTAGGAGAGATGTTCTTTTTTTTTTTTCTTTTTCTTTTTCTTTTTTCCCTTTATAATATGTATGGGAATAGTTATTTTTAATAAAGAATGATGATATTAATTATAGAATGGTTCCATTTATAATTATAGGCTGTTAAGAGAGAATTATAAAAAGTAAATATAATTTTGTAAGGTTAATTTTAGGATATTTGATTGGAATTTGATTCCATTCAACCATCTTGTATTAATACAGATTCATGGTTTTATTCATGTGTTATTATCAAACAGATGAATAACAATAGTTATTCTTGTACAACTTCTTGTATCCATATTAATATTTGGTCCTAATTTTAAGTAATCATCATTCTAGTGTACCAAATGTGTCCTATGTTTTGGTATATTAAAGATAAAAGATAAAGTTATTTGAATTAGCTCGTTTTATTAAAATTTTTGTTGTGTAAATTATAACACAAAATTACAATATTTATAATAATGTAGCTTATAAGTTGTAACAAATAAATGGTTCATGATTATCTACTTAACCACAATCTGTTGACCAACTTATACCTTTTGAAATTAGTAGAATATAGCTTGTGTTTATGTGTAATTTTTGTTTTCATTTGGGTAAGTACTATTTCACAGCCCTAATTTTAACACTACTTTCTTGCATGCCTACTAATTAGGTGGCGTAATATACAGTTTAAAAAGTAATTCAATCGACACTTTTTTATGTTTTTAATGGAAATATCCTACATTCAAATCCTCTCATCTTTAACTATTGAATTATATATCAATAATTTTTCTTAAAATGGTTATGTGTGGTATTACAAATTATAGAAAAGATACAAAATCTTTCTTTTTTTGGCTGCCGAAAATAGAGCACCACGAGTGTACCAAACAAAAATAGTTAAAAAAAAAAATACACTATGTCTAAAACAACGCAAATATAAACACTCTTTAATACATGTTGGTGTGGGTGTGTATTCCAAACACTTTTATTCTTATTTATTTTCTAGCCGTTGGAAATTTATGAGTAAAATAGCCGTGGGGCAATTATGAGAAAAATAGTCGTTGGACAATTATGAGAAAAATAGCCATTAGGCAATAATTGATAATATAGCCGTTGGACTTTTAAGGTTTATTAGAGCAACCACATTAGTTTGCGCAAATTTTCTGTCTATTTTGCAAGAAAACCTTACTTTTTCTATTTTACACACCAAGTTTTACAAAACACTCATATCAGTTTGTCTATTCTACCATCTATTTTATTTAAATAATCATTTTTCTCACTTTTTTTATTATTTCCCACTAGTCCCACCACCTTACTAAGCTCTCCAAAAATATCTCTGACACTCTCTATCTCTTTATTTTCCACCTTCTTTTTTTTTTTTTTTTCCTTTTCCTTCTCCTTCTTACATCTTTGGCATCTTCATCTTCTTCTTCTCATTCTCATTCTCAATCTTCTTCTTTTTCTTTTTCTATTTGAGTTTGATTATGGCCAGTGATTTTGGGTTTGCAATTTTGGTGGTGATTTTGGGCAGATTTTTCCACTACATGGATAGTGATTTTGGGGCTCTCCATTGACTGCTGCTGCTACTACTTCTTCTTCTTCAACACCTTGTTCTTCTACTATTTTTGCATTTACTTCTTCTTCTTTTGCAATTTGGGTTTGATTATTTATATGGGTTTGAGATATATATATATATATATATTTTTTTTTTTTTTTTTGAGGAGAAGGTTTGATGAATTTGGGATCTAGATTGATTTACGTTTAAAGAATTTGATAATTTGCTATTGGATTTAAGAGATGATAAGATGAAAAAGAGGGTAGAAGAAGAGAGAGATCAGATGAGAGAGGAGAGATAATCAGATGGAGAGAGAAAAAGAGAGCGTGAGGTGGAGAGAGAAAATAATAAAATATCAAAAGCAAGAGTTACAATAACCGTGCATATATGCACAGTTACTGTAGCACTTGTGCATTCATGCACAATTTTACACCCATTAATGTGAGTGTTTTTTCGATCAAAATGTGTAAAATGACTTACTTTTTCTATTGTGCAAGATTATGCAACCACTAATGTGGTTGCTCTTAGTAACTAATAACTATAGACTATTATCTTTATAGGTAGCTTATATAATACTCATCATAACACCTTTTCTAAAATGTCTTTTTACTACTCTATATTTTAGATATACACAACTCTACCATCTTTCTCTCCCACATATTTTTCTACAAGAATTTTTTTTTTTTTTTTAAGGAAATGTAATAGAAGGTTGTTCTTAAACCTTTTGTGAGTGGAAGTGCATACATCACAAAGGTCGACGCTATAGTCTAATCCTAGGGGTTTGTTTGGCCAAGAGAACTAATCACACCAAGTTTTACTTTGAGTGGCACGAATCAATCTTTAAGAGCAACGCTCTTGGCGTTATTTTATAGCACTGTGAGATTTTTCCTAAATTTACTTAAATTTATATTAATATTGCTTATTTACATTCTTACTAATTATTTGGGATATGTTTGTTGTATTAAACCTATTTATTCATTATTATTTTTCCAACAATACCAACATAGCCAATATATTTGTGTATACAACGATCATAATTAATTGTACATGTGACCAATGATAATATAATATAAGGGTCTGTTTCTCACTTTCTCATAACCTTCAAGACTAAATCAATTAGTTGGTAGTGTCTCTGGAGTCCACTTCTACCACTACTATGTGTAGAAGAGAAAATGTAAAGAATAACAATAAAGCAGCTCAGGCAAGACTTAGTATTTTTATATATGTGTGTCATATCCCCTATGGAATTATTACCACAAAGTCAAAAATGGTGTATTCTAATGAGATGGTATCGTTAGATGGTATCTCACACATTGGATATATACATTCTCATTTTCGCAGCATGTAAGTTCCACCACTGTTATGAGTTCAAGAGGAAGGATGCATATATTTGATTAATTATTATATTATTAGTAAACATTACTAAGGAAACATTCCAACAAATTCACATTCATAACTATTTCTTATAGTTAATTATTTTTTACTAGGACGAAAAAACATAGCACATTTTATGCACTTTTGGAAGTTTCAAGGAATGTACTAATTTGTAGGAATAATAAAAATACAATGTACAGATTATTGTATTTTGACCCAACATTACTGATGAAACCGTCCAACAAATTCACAATTATAACTGTTTCTATATTAAATTATTATTTTTTAGAATGAGAAAAATAGCACAGGTTGGAAGTTTCAAAGAATGTTAATGTACTCATTTTGTAGGAATAATAATATAATATACTAATTATTAATTATTATTTTATGCGACTAATTATTAAGTTTTGACCCAACATTGCTGATGAAACAATCCAACAAATTCACAATTATAACTGTTTCTTATATTAAATTATTATTTTTTAGAATGAGAAAAATAGCACGGGTTGGAAGTTTCAAGGAATGTACTCATTTTGTAGGAATAATAATACAATGTACTAGTTATTAATTATATTTTTATGTGACTAATTATTAAGTTTTGACCTAACATTGCTGATGAAACAGTCCAAGAAATTCACAATTATTACTACTTATATTAAGTGTGCGTTTGCTTAGCATTCAAGCTGCGTTTGCATACCTATGCATTTTTGGGTCTTATAGCACTATTCACACATTTAAATTTTTTTTTTTTAAGAGAGAGTTTTGAACTTCAGATCTTTTATATATACAACTATCAAAGACTTTACCAGTTGAACTAACTGGAACCTACATCAATAAGTTTTCAGTTTTCAACAAATAAGTGGTATGGAAACAGACCATAAATTATTATTATTTGGAATAAAAAAATAGCACGGCCAGAATATGTTTATACATTTTTTGAAGTTTCACGGAATGTACTCATTTTGTAGGAATAATAATACAATGTACTAGTTTTTAATTCTTTTTTTTTTTTTTGTGACTAATTATTAATTTTTGACCCAACATTGCTGATGAAACTGTCCAACAAAGTCACAATTATAATTGTTTCTTATATTAAATTATTATTATTTTAGAATGAGAAAAATTAAACGGCCCGAGTACGTTTATACACTTTTGAAAGTTTCAAGGAATGTACTTATTTTGTAGGAATAATAATAAAATGTACTAATTAATAATTCTTTTTTTTTTTTTTTATGTGTCTAATTATTAAGTTTTGACCCAACATTGCTGATGAAATAGTCCAGCAAATTCACAATTATAAATGTTTCTTATATATTAAATGATTTTTAGTAGAATGAGATATCATGTAATAGCCAAATTACGTTAATAAACTTTTGGAAATTTCAAGGAATATACTAATTTGTACGAATAATAATACATGGCCTTGTGTGTGTGTTGGGGGTGTTTAATTACACGGTTTTGAAATCTAGATTGGACCATACGGTCGGACCGGAATAATCAGAAACCAGTCATCATTCTAGTTTTTTAAACTTATAAAACCAAAAATTGCATTTTTGCTGTAAACCCCTTGAACCGCAGTCAAACCATGTGGTTTTCTAAATCGGAAACGGGTTTTCCGGTTTCTTCTTTCCAAAAAATTTTGCAATAAAAAGTATAAAAAAAAAAAAAAAGAAAAAAAAAAAGTAGATTGGGTCTTCATGGAGAGCAACTACCTGTTTGCTGGATCTATTCTTCAGGGAAGAAAGAGTGAGGAAGGGAGAGAAAGAGGTAGAGTAGAGACTCTGCGTTGCTTTACTATGTGTTTGAAAAACTAGGGAAGACAAAGTGTAGTAGAGTCTGAGAAGTGAGAAGAAGGAGATAAAGAATGAGAAGCAAACGTTGGGAAGAAAACATGACAGTGGGAATGAGTTGGCTTTCTCTTTATTTGTTTAAATTATTTTCAAATTTAAAAAGCCAAGTCTTTTCTCATCATTTGTTTAAGTTATTTTTAAAGGATTCAAATTAGGTGCAATACCCACCTGATGCAATAGTAATACACGGTTGAGATTGAAAGTTTAAAAAAGAAACTTTCAATCTTAACCATTGAATAAAAAAAAGTTAAAAAGTTAAAGTCAAAAAATAAAAGTGGTAAAAATTAATGTGAGTGAGTGTGGTATTGTACTGGATCCAAATCCATTTTTGAAATTAAGAAGCCAGGTTTATGACTTGGCCTGTAGGACTAGTGATTAGTGACGCGCTCACTGCTCACTATGAGATTTTATATCTAAGTTGTGAATTTTAAATATTTTTTATATATTATCTTGAAGGACTTATTTACGTGAAATTATTATATAAAAAATAATAATAAAATATGCCAATATAATTTGCACATTATTATTTAATTTCTCTATATTTTTAAATCAAGATTACTAATTTTTGTAGTTTTTTTCCAAATATTTGTTTTTATTTTATTATTAAACTAGTCGCTAATCCGTGTGATACACGGAAAAACTATTAAAACTAAGATCTGAAATAAATTATTCACAAAATTATGGTATTAGAATGTATTAAAAAATTCATGTAATTTAAGTATCCTCTAAAATAAATACTTAATAAGCACTTTTTCTACATTTTTTTATAACAATATTAATAATGTAAATTTTCAGTTAAGTTCATATATTACCTTGCAGAGAGGTGCGTAATATTTTCCTATAGTATCTATACATTGCTATATATTTCTTTACACATTGCTATATATTTCTTTACACATTGTTATATATCCTACTTAAACACAATCTATATCATTAGGAAATTGTCTAAAAATCAAACTGAATGTACCATTTTTTTTTTCCTCAAAAAAGAATGTACCTTTGTGTGTGTGTGTGTGTGTGTGGAGAGAGAGCCTCTAATATTAATCAATTGACACTAAAGTGATTAAATTCTTGATCAATCACATTGACCATCAATCAATTAATTATAACTTGTTTCATGACCATATCTAACAAAAAGAGAGGAATTACTAATAAATTTCATAATTTAAATCAAAATTCAA
Organism: Quercus variabilis; assembly: GCA_030445155.1. Taxonomy (NCBI): domain Eukaryota; kingdom Viridiplantae; phylum Streptophyta; class Magnoliopsida; order Fagales; family Fagaceae; genus Quercus; species Quercus variabilis. The sequence continues at coordinate 1,013,789 of CP129447.1, forward strand.
ATATACATATATGCATAGTAATTATAAAAAAAAAAAAAAAAAAAATCAGAACCAAATACTTTTCACAAACTTCAACAAAAAATATGTTTCTCAGAAAAAAAAAAAAAAAAATCTTACAAACCTTTAAACCTCACCATTCATGAACATATTCTAATATAAAATTTGATAAATAAAAGTGTAGAGGTTTTTTTTTTTTTTTTTTTTTTTTTTTTTTTTTTTTTTAACATAAAAAGCAAACTAGAGCTATCCTTATCAAAAAGTCAATATTTGGGATAATTACACATAACCGACCTGTGGTTTACGCGAAAATCACTTTGTCTACCCGTGGTTTGAAAAGTATCACTTAACCTACCTAAGGTATGTTTTCATCACCCTCTGTAACCCACCTCGGTCTCTGCCGTTACAAAAACACCTTTTAACCCCAAAACAGAACATTACAAGAATCAAAACACCCAAAACTCAAAAACTTTTCGAGAGAGAGACCCGAGGTGCGATCAACTTGTTCTTCGTGGTTTGGAGCGTTTGGTGGGGGAGAAAACACTTGTTTTGCATCATTGAATCTAGGCAAGGTATGTGTGACTGCTGTTCATTTGCATTTGGGTTCTTCCACCCACGTTTTTTATCGCAACCCACCCACGTAGTTAGGTTTTGCTGTTCATCTGCAAATTTTAATTTTTTTTGTATGTTAAATGTGCATTTTGCTATTTATATGTAGAATCACTTAGGATGTAGCTAATGTACTGCTATGGTTGTTTATGTAATGCATATACCTGAAAAATCAAGTTTATTTGTCAATGATTGCACTTGTTTGTGAACTATAGGTAGTGTGGTCCCTATGAATTTGTTGGGAATCTGGTTTTGCATGTGCTTTATGTGGTCTTTTGTTCGTGTGTTGTTGTCTTGTTGTCAATTTGTTGGCTTGTTGTCTCTTTTGGCTTCTTGTCATTTTTTGCATGTCAGTGTGTAAACAAACTACTTATTTGAATTGCAGATGGTTGACTTCACATTTGACATTGAAATTCATGTTAGGGGATGTTTTGTGGAGGAGCCAACCATTAAATATGTGGGTGGGTCTATATGTTCACTGACAGAGATTGACCTTGACAAGTTGAGTTTCTTTGAAATTTGGGATTTATGCCATCTAGTTGGTGCTCCTAAAGAACACAGTAGATATAAGTATTTACTTCCTGAAGGTGATCTACAGGATGATTTAAAAGACAGAAACAGATGCAAATGTCCTAAACATGACTACCCTTCATAGGGCATGGCCAGCTGAAAAAATCATAATCTATACTGACATAGACGTGGAGCCACTGTCAGTTGAGTATCCTGATGGAGGGGGAGTGGCAGATGGTGGTGTAGGTGGTGATGCAGGTGGTGATGTAAGTGGTTTAGGTGGTGATGCAGTAAGGGATGAAATAGATTTGGATAGTGATTATGATGAAGATGGTGAGAATGATGATGAGAATGATGAATAAAAGAAGATGTTGAGATTGGTGCAAGAGATGAAGAATAGAATGTTGAAGGAGATGATGATGATGATGATGATGATTGGCTAAATGAAGGCCTAGAGGGGGATGACTTTGGTGATGATATATTTGCTACTCAAAACTTAGCTCCACAAGGTTCTGCTCCCAATACAGCCCCAGAATCAAGCAATGCACCCCACACAGCCCCAGAATCAAGCAATGCATTCCATGCAGACCCTGAGTGGGCTGAGCCAGCCCTTGAGGATGACCTGGTAAGCATGGTTAGGTCTGATGATGAGCAGGTAGCTGAGCAAGTAGAGTTTAATGCTAAGAGTGACATGAGAAATGTTGTACTAAAAAAGGAGATGAAGTTTCCTAATGCAAAGGTGTTCAGAGCTGCTTTGAGGGAGTATGCAATCAAAAAACCTATTGACATCAAATTCAAGCTTAATGAGAGGACCAAGATATCAGTTCACTGTAAGAATGAGTGTGGGTGGAGATGTTATGCATCTCAAATAAGTGGAGAGCTAACATTTCAAATTAAGACCTTGACTAGTGACTGTACTTGCCCCAAGTCTTTTAAAAATAGCCAAGCAACATCAGCTTATGTTGCAAAGAGGTTCATTGAGGATTTTAGCAAAAATCCAAATTGGGAGGTGAGTGGTGTACATAACCATGTGATGCAAAATTTATCTGTTAACCTAAGTATAAACCAAGTGTATAGGTCAAAGAGAAAGGCAAAGGATTTGATCAATGGAGATGAGCAATTGCAATATGGTGTCCTTAGGGACTATGCACAAAAGATAACCATTGTAGACAATGGGAGTAGGGTTATACTGTAGACAGAAATGGCTGATGAGACTTCCCAGCCAAAATTTAAGACGATGTATGTTAAGTTCAATGCTCAGAATGTAGGATTTTTAGGTGGATGCAAGCCATTTATAGGTTTAGATGGTTGTCACATAAAGCACAAGAGATCAACATGATGTCTGCCACTCAGCCTTCATCCTCACAATAAGGAAATCAACCTAGGCCATCTCACAGGAGAGCAGGATGGTTCTCTTCCTCACAGCCAGAGTTTCACACACCTAAGGAGACCTGGGATACCTTACCAAGTTCTTCACAGGTAACTTGGTTGAGTAACCTCTTTCCTGGATGGTTGTGTAGACTGGGATATTTTTTAACAAGTAGATCTATTTTTTATTTTGTAGCCTTCACATGCAAATAAGAGCACTGGTGGTGTGAGGACTAGAGGACAACTTGCTGTACAAAGGACACCAAAAATGAATTCAATGGGTGGAAAGAGGAAAGAGTAAAGGCAAGAAATGAATGAAGCTAGTGGGTACACATGCCAGCATTAGGAGTAAAGCTAGTGGGAACATGTGGGCCTTTTTGTTTTTTTGTGAAGACCAATGTTGGCTTTTTGTAATTGTCAATTAGTGTAAAAAGCAATCACCTTGTTTTGAGCAATTATATGTATGTGTATATATGTATATATATATATATATATATATATATGTAGCTGGCCTTGGAATGTGCTTTTTTGTAATTAAGGTACAATACACTCCAGGTTGTTATATGGAAGTTGTGGTATTACAGTTTGTATAGAATAATATTTGTCCAAAATAGATTATATGAAAGTTTATTTATTACTACTACAAATTGTGTCCAAGTAGATTTTTCCAATATAGATTGTATGGAAGTTGTTATTGTGGAATGATTGTTATGGTATGCACAGGTAACTGTATGGAACATTATTTGTCCAAATTAAATTATATGGAAGTTTATTTATTGCTACTACAGATTGTGTCCAAGTATATTTTTCCAATATAGTGTATGGAAGTTTTTATTGTGAAATGGTTGTTATGATATGCACAGGTCATTGATAATTGACCAATACTTCTTTCATTATATGCCCACAGACTAGTGGCATGACCAATATTTCTTCCATTGAATGGTTGTTATGGTATGCACAAAATACTCAATAATTGACCAATTCTTCATTCAATGACACATCAAAACGTTACATCAGTAGGCTAGTGCTATTACAATGCAAATTCATTAACAGCATTGCCATAACTATCTCTATTAACCAATTAACTACTTCAGGGCAACAATCTAGGTCTCTTCACTCCAGAGAACTCAATTGAGCCAAAACACAACAACATAACAATAACAAAAAAGATCTATGACAAAATGCATGCAGACTTCCACATTCTCTACTTCTCTTTAGCAAACATGGCTTTTCCCTTAGCTTTTTCACAGACAACTCGAGCCTTTTTCTCCCTCTCCTTGGCTTTGGCTTCCTCTTCAACAGCCTTTTCTGCCATTTTCCTAGCTTCTTCTGCGGTTTCCAAAGCTGTCCTTTCCCTCTCATTGGCAAGTTGGAGAGTACTCTGAAGCCTAGACATCTTCTCTAGAGCCAAAGGTGCAGTTTCATTCCCACGAGGATAGGTTAGGTTATCAACCCAAACGAAGAAAGGACACTTAGGACCAACCTTATAACGGCTACAACCCAAGAACCTCCTCCCTAAATTGTACAAACTCAAACTTGTTCTCAAAACACAAGTCTGCTCATTGCACATATGTCCACATGAACCCGAGAAATTACCACTTGATGAAAACATATCAACATAACACGATTCCTGGGAAGTACAAATTTAGACATTCACACAATAAGTTCGCACTTGAACAAAATCTAAAACCCTAAATCAAGAACAGACACAAATACGTAGGTGGAAGAACCCAAATGTAGATGAACAATAATCATACATACCTTGCCTAGCTTCAATGATGCAAAAAAAGTGTTTTCTCCCCCTCCAGACGCTCCAAACCACGAAGAACAAGCTGATCGCACCTCGGGTCTCTCTCTCGAAAAGTTTTTGAGTTTTGAGTGTTTTGATTCTCGTTATGTTCTGTTTTGGGGTTAAAAGGTGTTTTTGTAACGGTAGAGACTAAGGTGGGTTACGGAGAGTGACGGAAACATACCTCAAGTGGGTTAAGTGATACTTTTCAAAGCACGGGTAGGTAAAGTGATTTTCGTCCAAACCACAGGTGGGTTATGTGTAATTATCCCACAATATTTTATACGTATACATCAAAGCACCGGCCCAAAAATTTTGGTTTGGTTTGATTTTTATTTATTTATTTTTTTAGAGAAAAATTGCATTAAGTTTTGCTGGTTCTAAATTCTAAACAATGAAAAAGAACCATAAACAGTCACAGGCACAAAATAAAATAAAATCTTTACAAAGCAAATATAAAGAAAGACATAATAAAGTTTCTCTGACCTAGAGTCTTGGCGGCGCCAGAGTCCCTGTTAGTGGAATCCTGTTCCTCACGTAGGACTTAGTTCCCTTACATAACAACGTTACGTATAGGACTTGTGGGTACTTTCTTTGTGGGACCAGGGAAACAATGTGAGCCATGGAAGCTTTAACCAGAGACTGGAACCGATTGTCTCTCTCAGAACAAGAGGGAGATGCTTTTGATTTTGAGAACCAAAACCTTAAACCCAGAAGCATGTTACCGGCTAAATTCTTTACAAAACAAGCTCTCAGTATCGAAGTGGTGGCTCGGACTCTCTGACCACTATGGAAGACAAAGCACGAGTTTCGCATCAAAGATCTAGGAAACCATCTTTTTCTCTTTAGTTTCGAAGACGAGTTGCTTGCAGAGAAGATACTACTTAGTGCACCATGGAGTTTTGACAAATATTTGATTGCTCTGTGTTGTTACGAAATGGATTAGTCCCTCAAAGATCTTCGTTTTGATATAGCAGTTTTTTGGGTCCAAATACATGACCTTCCAGCTCGGAAAATGACGTTAGAAGCGGCGGAAGGCATCTGTAAACCTCTAGGGTGCATAATTCATTGCAGCGATGAGGATGAAACTGATGGAGGGGAGTTTATGAGGGTGCGAGTGGAGATCGACATTACGAAATCACTTAGTAGAGGAAGGCGAGTGCGGTTCGGTCCTGCTAGTGATGGGTGGGTTTCGTTTCGATATGAACGTCTCCCAGTATTCTGCTACCAGTGTGGGAGGCTAACGCACGATGCAAAGGACTGCAATGTCTGGATTTGCAGTAAGGGAACACTTAATGTTCAGTAGCAACCATTTGGAGATTGGTTGCAAGTGCCCCAAATGAGCATGGCAAGGCGGAAAATCATATCAGTGGCAGGGCGAGAGGCACAAAGAATAGGACATTCTCAAGAAAGCGGTGGACCACCTCTACTGTGTACCGCCCAGACAACAGTGAATGTTGGTCCGTCAACGGAGAATAGGATGGAAAGTAATACGAGAAAGGAAAGTGCGAATATCGAGGATTTTTCAAAATCTGGAGATAAGGCGAACATCACGGAAATTCTCACTGAAAACGAGAAATTTCAGGCACACATTAAGGAAATTGATATTGCTCTCAATAATGGTTCTGATATCTCTGAGCTGACTAATAACTTTGATGATGATATTGATTGTAGAACTGCTGAACCGGCTAACAAGGCGCTGACTGGCATGAACATTAGTGGACCCGTTGCAGAGGAAATGTTGGACCAAGGCCCAACCACTAAGGCTCGTATGGATAGTGGGCCTATTATTAATAATACAACTTCCAGAACTTGGAAAAGAATCATAACAAGGCCGAAGATTGCTAACCCAAACTCTGAGGAGAACCAAGCAGGGAGTAAACGTGGGGCCCAATACCATGCAAAGAATGAATTGAACACCACGTTAAAAAAGAAAAAAAACTGAAATAGATGTGGCTAAGGTAAGTAGGTTGATGGCTATGGAGTTCACTGAAAAGGCGGTGGCTGCGAGGCAACACTGCTAGGATCAATGAGTGCATTAAGCTGGAACTGTTGGGGGCCTGGGAACCTCCGAACAGTTCGAGCACTCCAAGAGGTTATTGCCTCTAAAGATCCCATCTTAGTTTTCCTTATGGAAACTAAGCTGTCCAAAAAAGAGATGACCAAAAAGAAGTACACTTTTGGGTTTACAAAAGGTTTGATAGTAGCTAGCAATGGAAGCAAGGGTGGGTTGGCATTACTGTGGAAGAAAGAAATAATGGTCGATGTTTAAATGTTTGTCCCGTGGCACATAAATGCTGAGGTGGGTGGGACAGATGGATCAAGGAAGTGGAGGTTCAGGGGGTTTTATGGGCAACCAGATACGAGTAAGAGGGAGGAGACATGGCGGATTCTCAAGAGGCTAGGGACCAAAACAAATGGAATGATTCTAGGATGCCATAAACAGATGTCGTTTCAGAGATTTGGGTTATGTGGGTCCGTGTTTTACTTGGAATAGGATTTTTGCAAATGGAGATAGTTAGTGGGTATGACTTGATCGAGCACTAGCCACTCCGAAATGGTATTCACGTTTTGCAAATGCGAAGTTGCACCATCTATCAACCACTGCTTCGGATCACTGCATTCTTGCTCTTCGATGGAATCAGGGTGAGAAATGGAGGCCTAAGGGTGCAAAACCTTTTAGGTTCGAAGCCATGTGGCTTTATGACCCTCGATGCGCAAAGGTCGTAAGTGATGCATGGGAATTCGGCCTATGTGTACCTATGGGTCATCCACTTTAGAATTGTATTTCATCATGTAATGATCACCTCACCCAGTGGAATAAAAGAGAGTTCGGTCATGTTGGCCACCAAATCAAGACTCTTCGGAATAGACTCCAGATTTTGGAAACCTCCCCTGAGCACAATATGGACACTATTCAGCAGGTCAGGCAGACTCTTAATTCTTGGCTAGACATGGAAGAGGTTATGTGGAAATAAAGATCTCGGAACAACTATCTGAAGGAGGGTGATCGTAATACAAGTTTTTTCCACACCAAAGCTTCAAACAGAAAGCAAAGGAATTGGATTCAGGGACTAGAGGATGAGAATGGTCTTTAGTAGGAGGGTTTGGATGAGATCAAACATGTAGCTACATAGTACTTCTCCTCCTTATTCACTTCTTCTCATCCAGGAGAGATGTCGAAACTTCTAAATGCCATTTCACCTTCAGTTATGGATGCTATAAACCAATTCCTTGCTAGGGACTTTCAAGCTTCAAAGGTCACCCAAGCTTTACAGCAAATGCATCCTCATACTACACCAGGACGGGACGGATTGCCACCTCTATATTATCAAAAAATTTGGTCCCTCACCAGCACCTGTGTCACTCAAGTTGCACTTGGCTTCCTGAATCATGGTATTGTTCCTCCTAACTATAATGACACCTAGATTGTGCTTATTCCTAAAGTTCAAAACCCTAGAAAAATTACTGAATATAGGCCTATCAGTTTGTGTAATGTGGCCTATAAAATAGCATCTAAGGCAATAGCTAATAGATTGAAGAGTATTCTATCAGTCATTGTTAGTAAGGACCAAAGTGCTTTTACCAAGGGGCGTTTTATAACTGATAATGTCTTGGTTGCCTTTAAAACCATGCATCATATTAGCCAAGTCTGGGAAATTGGGGGAGATAGCTTTAAAACTAGACATGAGCAAAGCATATGATAGGGTAAAATGGGCATGCCTGGAGAATATTATGAGGAAAATAGGTGCTCATCAGAAAATGATTGAGGTGATTATGAGGCGTATAACGACTGTCACATATTCTGTCCTTATTAATGGGCAATCCCGAGGCAGAATTGTACCCTATAGGGGTCTTTGCCAAGGTGACCCATTATCACCTTATCTATTTCTCTTTTGTGCAAAGGGTCTTTCAGCACTTCTCCGTCATGCAACAGAAAGGCAAGCTATCCATGGAGTTTCTGTGTGCCAAAAAGCTCCAAGAATTTCCCATCTATTCTTTGCTGACGATAGCTTGGTATTTTGTCGAGCATCATTGGAGGAATGTAATGAGCTACAACGCATATTTACCCTATATGAATCTACTTCAGGTCAGTAGCTTAATAAAGCCAAGACTGCTCTTTTCTTCAGCAAGAATACCCCACGTGTAATACAGGAAGAGATCCAAACTAGATTTGGGGCCCAAGTCATTCACCAACATGAAAAATACCTGGGCCTACCTTCTTTGGTTGGAAGATCCAAAAAGAATACTTTCTATGATCTCAAAGACAAACTTGGCAAAAAATTATCAGGTTGGAAGGAAAAGCTATTATCAAATGCGAGTAAAGAAATACTAATAAAAGCAGTAGGCCAAGCAATTCCCTCTTACACTATGAGTTGCTTCAAACTCCCAGATTCCTTGTGTGATGAGCTTGCTGGAATGGTTTGAAAATTCTAGTGGGGACAAAACAATAAGGTGGACAAGATGGCTTGGCTTAGTTGGGAGAAGATGTGTACACCTAAGGAGACTGGCGGTATGGGATTCAGGGACCTTAAGGCTTTTAACTTGGCATTACTAACCAAACAAGGGTGGCGACTTCAAACCTGCACTAATTCCCTATTTTACCACGTCTTCCAAGCCTAATATTTTTCAGATGGAGATTTTCTCTCAGCCACCTTGGGCACTAAACCGTCGTATGCTTGGAGAAGCATATTCGCTGCACAACAAATTACCCGGAAAGGAAGCTGCTAGAGGATAGAAAATGGAGCAAAAGTTTGGATATGGGGTGACCATTGGCTTCCCTTGTCATCTACCTACAGAGTGGTCACGCCATGCCCAGATGCGGGTGCTGACTCACTAGTGGCAACATTAATTGATTACCAGAGAAGGGAGTGGGATTTGGAAGCCCTCCAAAACATCCTCATGTCCAAGGATGTTGAATCTGCCCTCTCCATTGCACTCAGTCCAACCTTGCCTGAAGACCGTCTCATCTGGGCACTTACTTCCTCAGGGAAATTCATGGTGAAATCAGCATATAGACTTGCTTTGGATGAGAGAACTGGCCACAGAACTGAGGAAAGCTCAAATGCTACGTGCATAAAGGAGTTCTGGAGGTTTATTTGGTGATTGAGGGTCCCTAATAAAATTCGAAGCTTCATGTGGCATGCATGCAGAAACATTCTGCCCACAAAAGCCAACCTTTCCTGTCGAAAGATAACACCGGACAAAATCTATGAGGTGTGTGGAAATTTTAAGGAAACGAAAGATCATGTGCTCTGGCACTGTTATCCTGCAAAGGAAGTGTGGAAGGAGGTAGGTTTGGACACAGACAAAGTCATGGACAAATGCCCTAAGTTCCTAGACTTGGTATGGTATGCTCGAAATACGAAATAGTGGTTAGAGGAGGATATTAGGTTGATGGTTATGACAACGTGGGGTATTTGGACAAACCGGAATGAGGTGTGCCATGGAAAGAGTAGGAAGCCTGCATCTGTTCTGGCTCAGTGGACAAATAACTATTTGGAGGATTATTTAATGGCCAACCATTCCACTCGGCCGTACAAAGAATCAACGGACGCAACGTGGAAATTCCCCAAGCCTCTATGGTACAAAGCAAACATGGATGGTGCAGTTTTTGCTCAGCATAGGGAGGCCAGTGTTGGGGTCATGATCCGGGACCACTACGGTGCGGTAGTGGCGACATTAAGTAAGAAGCTGAAAGCTCCTCTTGGCGCTCTCAAGGTGGAAGCTAAGGCAATGGAGGAAGCGGTTTCATTTGCACGGGATATGGGGATCCGAGATTGCATCTTTGAAAGTGATTCTCTAACTGTGGTGAATGCTATGCTTCGCCTCATAGACCCACCCTTGGCCATAGCTAATAATGTTGCTGGGTCCTTGTCCCTTCTTCCCATGTTTCGTGCTGTCAGTTTCAGTCATGTACCTCGGTCTAGGAATAAAGTTGCCCACACATTAGCACAGGTTGCTAAGGCTTGTCAGGTCTGCATACTTGGGTTGAGGAAACACCAGGTTGTATTGAGAACTTGGTGTCCCAGGATGTATTGTTTTTGTCATAGTTTGAATAAAAGTCATTGTTTTTACATCAAAAAAAAAAAAAAAAAAAGTGAAGGAAAGACTTTAGTTTTGAATACAAACGTTAAACCCTAGATCCACTCACACCAAAAATAAAAATAAAAATAACACCAATAATAAACAAAATTGAAATAAACAGCCAACGAAGAAGCTAAACCTGTAATCAAAATATGCTGAAACTATTTCAAAAACAAAAGCATGAATGAGAGATTTTTTACCTCGATGGAGAGATTGGAACGCTCAAAGAGAAAGAACTTAGTGTGTATCTATATCTATATCATATACTATATATAATAGCAGAAGCTTTTACCAGGTGCTGACACGTATGCAAAAAAACCCCTTAAAATACTGACACGTGTACGATTTATTTTTTAAAATACCCGCACGGTGCAACGTTTACACTTTAAAAGGCAATGCATTACCATCTTTCACCGCGTAAAATACTGTTTGGAGCCTCTAGGTATAAAATGAAACGAACCGCTTAAAACTGAAAAAAAAAAAAAAAAAAAAATTGGTACGCGGAGAAAGGAGAGAGAGATGAGGCACGCTAAAGACACACAGAGAGCCCGAGAGCAAGAGTGAGAGATCCCAACAATGGCGGCATTGAGATACGAAGATAGAGAGAACTACCACCGGTAATTTTTTTTCCCTTTCTTTCTTAGATCTAGGTATGAAATATGAATTAGTTTTGAGAAATTTGGTTGGATTGATTTTTATTTAGGTATTTGGGTTACATTTGGTTTCGATTTTAAAAGAGAAGAGAGAAAATTACTGAAAGGATGCTTTTTTAATAGTGATGCGTTGTTAAGGCACAGGGGAGAAAGACAGACATCTCAGGGCTAGCACTACCGTTAGCCTCCAACCACAAGGAAACTTTATTTCTTTTGCCGTGGCACCGTCAGAGCCGTTATTGGGTAGGTTCCTTTTGACTCTCTGTTTATTTATTTCAAGTATAGATTCACTATGCGATTTCGACTTTGACTACACTCTTTGTTTATGTTTATTTATTTCTTGGTTTGTAGGTGGAAAGGCCAAGCCTTTGAGGCAACCCAAATTGAAACCCGTGTAAGGAAAAATGAGAACATAAAAACCCAAAAAATGGTTCAGGGAGGGAGACATGTAATGCTGAATTATTAAACAGAGAGACGGGGAGAAAGAGAATGATAGAGAGAGAGATTCGGTCAAGCATAGAGTGGAGAGAGAAAATCTGAGAAGACAGTCAGACCTCTGCCACCATCAGATCCCGTATCCTCCACCGGTTAGTCTCTGTTTTTTGGTTCTTTAAATTTGGGTTTAAATATGATTTAGGTCTGGGTATTTGGATTGGATTGTATTGGATTGCATTCAGGTTTTGGCTTAGATTCAGTTTTGAGTAAGGAATTTGGATTAGAATGGTTTATAATATGCTGTTTTTAATTTTTTGTGAAATATTTTCCCTTCTTTATATTTTCGTTTCCCATGTTTCTTTTCTACCATTGTTGTCAAGGTTCTTGCAGTTTTATTTAAAGTTTTTCATTTGCAATTGCTCTGATTTGAAAAAATAAAACCCTAGAACACAGAGAATAAGAAGCTGTTGAACATTAAATTGCCTTTTTTCCTCCACTGATGCCAATCTGCTTCAAGCATTATATCTTTGTGTTTCGGATCCAAAATTAAATCGTACCCACAAAAATCCTTACACAAATCTACATCTTCAACGGCCCAAAACCACCATGTCTTATCCGTCTCCAAAACCAAAAATAAAAGTCCACTTAAAAATCTGCCACACTTACAGATTAAGAGAAAAGTCACAGTGTTTTGCTGAAACACTTTCTACCTTAAGCCACTTAAAAAAACCCTGAATCGCCACACTCTTAATCAACTGCACACACTGCAATTCAATCCAAAAAAAAAAAACTGCACACACTGCAAAGAAAAGATGAGTTCCCTCCGTTAGGCAGAGGACAAAATGGCAAAATCAAACCTCTTCCTCCTTCCAATTTTCAGTTTGACACCTTCTTTGATTCACTTCTTTTCTGCAGCGCCACACCTAAAAGAAAAACGATGTATCTATATGGACCCAAATGTAATTAGTAAAACACGTTTAGAACAACTATCAAAAGATGCCTAAGATTTGAAAAATGGTGATGAATCATAATAAATATAGATATAGCAAATTATTTTACAGATTACAGCACAAAAAACACACGAGATTTCTTTGTAATCTACAATGACAATGGTTAAATTGAATGACAAAAGAAAAGACATTAAAATAACACTCATTAGGAGTTTTTTTATTAATAACTATGACAAGACTATAAGTAAAAATGACAAAAAGTAAACCTTCAGCATATAACGTCAGTTCTTAGAGAAGACATTCTATTGGTACAGCAGATGAGGTCACCTATTATCAAAGATTGGAGTCTTATATACAGGCAGCAATGATTTCTCTACTGACCACCACCCTTCACATTCTGATGCAATTGGCATTAGCTTTTGATGTTTTCCTTGATACCAGCACACAGAATTGAAAACTACAATGGCACTAAAGAGAGAGTATCCAACTCTTTCAACTGCTCCCATCTAGAATTGGACTTCAAATTTACCCATTTAAGTAAAAATCTGTCAACTTTTCAAACCTGCATAAACAAACATTCAACATGAATTCAGTCACAAGAAGAATAGAATTACATTTTCCAGTGGGTTATATGCGTCACAAGAAAAGGCACTACAGTGAGTGACAGTTAAGCTTAAAGCTGGATAGTATTGACTAGGCACAAATTTTTTCAACCTTGATTAGCAATTGCCTAATATCCCTGATTCTTTTCTGGGTAGACTGCAAAATTAATTTATGTAAGCATTTTAGATTTAACATTCATAGCTGTATAGTCTAACTTTTTCCCTAAATTTGTGATGCCTCCCTCAATTTTTTCAAATCAGTTTGTAAATTCTCACAAAATAATAATTATCCTATGGCAAGAAAACTGCGTATCTTATTTCAACTTATCATTGACAATGAGGCTAAGTGTAGGAAATACAATTCAAATTGGATAAAAGAACAACTACAATATTTTAGTTTTTTAGTCATAGACAATTTCATTGATAGAAGTTTTCAGTCATATTTCTGAGTAATACATATATTGTATTCATTGAATAATTACACACAAAATTCAGCTTACAGAGACTTATGTCCATTGCCTTATCTGCAATCTGTAGGCTATTTCCCTCCATATGGTGGTATGAAGTGGAGCACCCAAACAGGTTGGCCTCTTAGTTAAGACAACAAGACTGACTATAAGAGAAGACTGAAATAGAAGTTTGAAAATCCATTAATTGAAGCTTACTATTATATGCTATTTGCAGAGATTTGTAGCAATGATTATCTGTGAAATAATTGTAACAATCAATCAAGTGTGCAAGATGGAAAGTCACAAGATGTATATCTTAGAGCATAACTTGATCATAGACAAAAAACATGCATCAAATTTAAGTTTCAAGTTGCACTTCTTAATTGGGTTCTTCAATTTCTTACAGACGTCTACTAGGAAACTACTGAAGTCACTACTACAAAGACTTTAAGTTAGGAAACCATAACATAGGATTTGAACAGCAGATGCATTGTCAGGAATCCTACATATTCCAAAAAGAAAAAAGAAAAAAAAGGAGTTATTTTTGATATTATATATACTAGCTAATAACCCGCACAAAGTGCGGGACACTTTCATTTATTACGAAAGACAAACTGTAGGTGAAAATTTAAACATTTTATAGTTAGATAATACAAAAAATATATATAAATATATATATATATATATATATTTAAAAAAAAAAAAAAAAACTTGCAAGAAAGAAACTCAAATTCAAGGAGTCTTACATAGAGAGAGGTGGGAACCCCTACCCATGAGTTTTTACCTTCGCATTTAAGTTTGTTTGTTAAATATGATTAGGTTTTGATATTTTGTTTGGATTGGTTTCGATTTGGATCTTCAAATTCAGTGTTTCTCTTCACTTTTCAGTTTCATATTTTGATCAGGCTTTGATATTTGTTTGGGTCTTTTTTATCTTCACATTTAAGTTTGTTTATTAAATATGACTACGTTTCAAAATCAATTTCTCTATGCTTGAAATTGGCATATTTATAAATTGTTTTGTTTGTTATTGGAATACCCAACTTGACGGCTGTTTATGGCAAAGTCAATAAGAGTTTGCTACCCAGGTAACTTAATCCATTTAATATGGTCTAATTTTGGTCTTACCTTCAATCTTCTGCAATTAAATTGTTGGGTCATTCTATATTGGCATTGGATAAAGCTTGAAGATATATTTATTCTACAGTATTTACTAATTATTTTCTACAGTAATAGTTATTAAACCAAATATAAAAGCACGTTATGATTACTGTAATATATTAGTTCTTAATATTTATATTTTTCATATTATAATGATCTTATGTGTAAATTTTTGACAATTTGTAAACAACATTTTTCATTGGAGCCGATTTAGCCTTCAAATAGGTGAAATTAGACAAATATTTAAGCCTGAACGTGTTAACACTTAAACTTAAATCTGGAATTTTGCAGATTGTACATGTATGTGACTTAACTTTAAATGTGTTTGAAAAAAATATTGATTTGAGATTGACGTATTCTCTTAGAGACAGCCATTAAATTCACCATTATTGGGGAAGTTTGCAGATTGTACATTTGTGTTTTAATGTGTTTTAGAAAAATGAATTGATGCATTCTCTTAGGCTTAGGCTGCATGATAACTAACTGTCTATTTGAGTTTATCTAATGGCCATAATTCCACACTATAACTATTTCATTTTTCATTCATGGTACTTTGAATTCCAAGTTTTAAGACATCACATGCATCATCTGAGCCTATATTATTTCTCAATTGCACTATTCACTTTGATGGTATAAACTTGGTATTATAGAAAAAAAAAAAAATAATGTCTTACCTTAAATATGGCTTCATGACTGAGTAAGATATGTATTTAAATTATGAAACTTTGTGATCAATTTGTATTCTAATCATACACCACAAATGTGTAATACTAATATCCATATTCCCAAGTCCCAAGAGGATTGATTTTTTTACCTTTTGTGGCTACTTTGCTTTAAGTGGATGTGGTTTAAGACTAATTGTGAGAGTTAACACAAATCTATCTTTTGAAAAAGGAATATATTTATCTTCAAAAGGAAGATGAGCAGAGAACTTACTAGATAGGACTGCTTCATTAATAGAAAAAATATTCCCTAGAGCCAAAATTTATTTGCAAAAAATCAGTGAAACTTGAATGGAAAGAAATGCAACTTAGATTTATGAGAGAAGCTGAGTTTCATTTTCTTTTAATATAGTAAAAGTCTTGGAGGTGGTAAATGTTTGTTTGTTAGCCCTCTCTTTAATGCTATTGCTTGGTTCTCTTTTAGAATAAGTTTTTGTTACTGCCAATTGGCATTTCTTTCATATTTTCTATTAAAATTTTTTATTGCCTTTCACTCTATTTGCATAATAACCAGGATTAGGTACTTTAAACCTCTGTTTTAATGGCAGACAATTGCGAACAATGTGTTTTGTTATTATACTTTTATGGTTGCTGGTGTGTGAATTGTATTAACAAAACTGACAATGAGTGGCTGCTATTAAGTTTGCAGGTTGCATGTAATTCATTTAGTAGACCATGTTTGGTTGGAGGACACCTCCTATTCTTTGAGGTTCACACTATAGAATACATTTGATCATAATCAAAATTTTCCGATAGTTTACATTAAAAAAAAGTGCAAAGATGCTCTATATATGTACTTCTTTTATACAGAATAGGTACAATATTATTCTAATAATTATTGTTTTGTTACTTAAGCTCATTGCCATATCTGGTTGAATTCCAATGAGCTAGAAAATTGTATTTCCTAACAGCTTTGAAGTCGTGGAAGCCTTGGCTGCAGAGGGACCGTGATATTATTTGAGATAGTTGTGGATATAGTGCCACCACCACTGTTGAGCCAACTTTCTGCCAACGTCCGGTTTCCTGCCACCTTCTTACCACCAAGTTTGCAAAGAGAAACCCCTTAAGGCAGACATTCATAGAGAGAGAGAGAGAGAGAGAGAGAGAGAGAGAGAGAGAGATATCTTAAGACTGCCTACCACCACACTCTCCATCTCTTGGCTCTCCCCCCCTCCCCAAAACAATCCTAGATGTTACTTAAGCCGGTTATAGTCCTAAGGTGAGTTTTTCTTTGATTATTATTATTATTAGAGTATTATTTTAAACATTTTTCCAATGAATTTATGTTGGTTTGTGGTTGGTATATTTGGGGTAGTTGTGGGTTTGTGTTTGGGTGTTAGGACATTGGTTTGTTGGGGGTGTTAGGACATTTGTTTGTTGCGAATGAGGCAATTAAAATCATGATGATATTTGGGAAATACAAAACGTGACAATTTACCTATTGTCAGATTGGATAAGTGGGCAAGAAAATGAGTACAAGCTACATTTAATTTTTTTTGATAAGTAAGTACAAGCTACATTTAATGCTTACCATAAAAAGATTTTTTTTTTTTCCCGATTTAGAGATTTTTATTAGACAGGTATAAAGGAAAAAGAAATGATAAGCTATCTAACACTGATTCATGTGATTTAGATTTTAGATGGTAGAACTAATTTTGCATTTGTATGTGTTATTCGTTTGGAATCAATTTAACATTTTTTTTTTTTGAAACTTCTGATATGTCCAGGTATGCAAAAAGATCATCAATGGCTTGGATGCTCACAGCATTAGACCCATAAGACTTTTAAGAGAGAAAGGAAGTCCATAAACAAGGGGTTAAACTATTTGACTTTTGGTTTATTTTATGATTATAAATGTTACTTTGAGCTATGAATCTAAATTTGTATGATGTTTTGAAGAAAGGTATTTGTTTTTCCACTACTGTAAGTTTAATTTTTCCCCCTTATTTAAAGTGTGTTAATATATGTTACTATGATGAAGTATGATTTGATTTACTTTTGACGATGTTAAATAAGAAAGAAAAATACTTTTGAGATGCTATAAAAATACAATAATAAAATTATAAAAAATTTTAAATAAAAATCCCGTGCATTTGCACGGGTTAAAAACTAGTATCTATAATAGACGAAGCTCAGAAAAAGTAAGTGCCTACAATTAAGGCCGTGTTGACAAATCAGACAAGTGACGTCATTTTAAAAGGCGATACTTCATATATTTTGGCAATGCTACGCACCATTTCAAAGCCTCTCATTATAAATATAAAAAAAAATAACCGGTTAATATTAAAAGAAACACGGAAATAGAAATTGAGAGGCGATGAAAGAGAGAGAGAGACAACGAGGAAACGGGGAAAGAAGCAGAGAAAGAGAGAGGCGATCCTGGGACACGGAGAAAGAAACAGAGAAAAAGGCAGAATCAGACCATCGGAACCACAAAAACATAGAAAGAAAAACCTATGGCCCATCAATACCGGTAAATTTTTTTAGATTTCGGTATGAAATGTTACTTTTAATTGAGTTTTCATGTTGGATAGGTTTAGATTTGATTTGTTTTTGTTTTGGATTTTTAAAACATAGAATGATTGAGAGGGATACAGAGAGGGAACCGTAGATTGTCGAAATCGGCATCGGTACATTTTTCTCTCTCTTTTTTATTTTTCCAGATTTGGGTATGCAATGTTACTTTTTATGGATTTTTTTTTTTTTTTTTTTTTTAGTTGTATAGGTTTAGATTTTATTTTGGCTTTGATTCGTACGGCCGGCCATCGCCATCTCAGGCCACACTTAGACAACCAAGCGATACTGCGATACAGAGAAAGGGAAAAAAAAAAAAAAACTTGCAATCCAATGGAGAATCGTGTGATCAAAGGTTTCTCTTCTTTCTTTTTTTCGCTTCCTTTTGGATTTTCTTTCTTCGCATGTTTGTTGGTTGGAAACACGCTATTCGTATCAACCACCCAAATCGACGGAACCGCACCGGTAAAGTTTTTCTTTTTCCATTTTTCAGATTTGGGTATGAATTGTTACTTTTAATTGATTTTTTTTTTTGTTGGGTAGGTTTAGATTTGATTCGTTTTTGTTTTGGGTTTTAGGGTTTTCTATCAAAATGTTTGTAGATATTTGCTTTTGTTTTGTTTTGTTTTTTACGTTTGGTTTTTGGGTAATTAACGTTGTTTTTCCCTTACTGCTTATAAATACCATCCCTTAACCAATCTGGAAAAGCCTTCACAAACAGTTTCATTTTGCAAACCACGAACCTGTGTCTTTCAAAAAATCACTGACAATCCCAAGGCCAATTGACTACACTAACAATAGACACAACGTTTTGTCCACTGGGCAGTTACAAATTTTGCCCATTACATATTCCTTTCTTCTCCCAGTGTCTGTTTTTTATCCCCCTCTCCCGCACTCTGTACTTAATTTTTTGCAACACAATTTTTTCCCTCTTTGCAAGCAATGCCTCAAAGCAAAACATTCACAAGGCACTTTGAGAAGAAATAGAGAGCCGGAGAGAGAAGTCTGAGGGCTGCCAACATTGTCAAGCCAACACCCACCTTCAGCTGGCATCCCACCACCGTAATACTGCCGTTACCACATTGGTAAATGTATTTTCTTATGCACAAAAAATTTGATATGGACTGCTTAGTTTTGATTTAGGCATCTAGCCTAGATTTGGTTTTGATCAAGGTTTAAAATTTGGAATTGGTTTGAGGTAGTTAGAAAGATGAGAAAAAGAATGGTATGATTGGAGGACTCTGAAAAATGTTGCATGTCATGTGTTTGAGGAAATTTCTCTTTGACAACTGGTACATAATCCTTTGATTCAATCTTTTCTTTTCCCTATCTTGATATAAATTTTGGCCTTTTGTTGGATTCACAAAATCCAATTGACCACAAGTGTTTAATTTTTGTGTGTAAGGTTTTAGTTGTAATTGATTTCTTGGCTTAGTTGGTTTGCAGCAGTTTTTATGCTTTTGGAAAATTCTTAGATTAAAGGTCAGGACCTTAAGTTCATGAATTACACTTCATAAGTTGTCAAGAACAAAATCTATTTTCAACATTGTCCTGGAACTAACTCATTCATGACTAATTATAATTTAAAATGCAGTTTCCTTCATACTGATGATCCATTATCAATCACATGACCGTATATAAATGGCTGTGGAAGTTGACGAATTGATAATGAATGTGTCTTTCTAATTATTTTAACGATAAGCTTTTGATACCATTTTTAGATACTTGGTTGTGTAATGATTGGACTAATCGTTATACTAATAGTTGGTACATGTTAACAATTAACTGATTAGCTTTCTATAACATGTAAGAGTTGGTAATGGTATTATTAAAAGGGAAAAAATTTTAAAAGGTAGAACATATAAAGTATGAATGACAGATTTGCTTGAAAACATTAATTCTTTGTAGTTGTAGTTCTTTTATTGACAAGCTTTGGTTTCAAATTAAAATTTCAGTTTTGAATAGATTAAGGCAAAGAGGAAGATGTCGTTTTTAATAGTAGGTCATTTACCATGAATTCTAGACAATTGTTAAAAACATATACCTTTCTAAATTAGAAAAACTTGGAACTTACATTCAACAAAAAAGGTGAATTGGATTTGGTTACATGTACCTTTCTAAAATTGCAAAACTTCTCAAATTTTATTTTCATTGTGTTGAATAAGGTGAATTGGATTTGGTTACATGTATTTGGAAGTATACTAAAAATATGCTAAATGATTTAAATTCTTATATCATTTTCTTTCATTCTTGCATAACATTTTTTTTTCTTATTTTTTTATTGGTGACTTTAGGGGTCCAAAATTGAGGTAGATTTCAAGTATAGGTTTTAGTTTTGATATAAGGCCCACAAGGTATGTTCACTGCATACAGAGGTTTTTGAGTTTTCAATTCATTACATGACATGAGAAAATCAGATCTGTATTTTAGATTGGGCATTGAAGACCCTTTCTGCATTTGATGTTAAAAAGATTGCATCTTAATTTATTGGAAGTCATGACATTTTTGTTTATGTGCACAAATACTAAATTTACCGTCTCATAACAATATGATAGTGTTAGCTTCTGTGCATTTTATATTTCTGCTTAATGAATTCAATAGTTTAGAAGTGAAAGATTCTTCATGACATATGTCCTAATTGTTCCAGTTCATCAAACAGTTCTTAGCTTTCTCAAAAGTGGGTTTGTATTTTCAGTTTTGTGGTTTTTGTCAAGAGGTCAGTTTTTTCTTTTAAGCCTTTGTGCTTTTCTTGGTTTTTATTTTTACTGGGATTTGTTAGTTTTGAAAGGATAATTATAATGTTTTGTTTGATGGGGATGCAAAAATATTTTAATGCTCCTATAAGGCTTGCATTTTTGTTCTTCAGAAAGAAGTTTATACCTGCACGTGTAGTTCTTTTCCAGTTGTCGTTACATTGAGGTTTATCAATCTGTTCTCTTCTATTAATGTTTCTTGAATGTGGGTTGAAAATTGGATTCTTATTGTTTTGCTTACAGGGATTTGACATTTTATCATCTGGGTTATTTGGAACTGTGGATTCTCTGCATCTGCATAAAACTCTTAATACGTTACACAAATCCTACTACTTGAACAATTCAGAAACTACGAGACTAGAATAGCTAGGTATTTACCGGTCTTCTCCTTTATTCTGTATGGTTTCTTGCATATTTATTGTCAATATATTTCTATAAAGAATATGAAATTGGAATCTAATTGCATATTTATTGGTTTTGATATAGGAATTTTTTTTTTTTTTTTAAGTTGAGGCTGTTTTTCTTTTCATTTGCAGTTGAGTTTTTCTGCTTCACTCTTCTTAGAATTTTGACTTAACAATTGAAGTTTTTCATTGAATTTGATCTTTCTGCTTCACTTCATCATAGAATTTTGATTACCCTATTGAAGTTGTTAATCGAATTTTGGCTGGTACAAATTTGCATGGATTTAGTTTGAAATTTTTAAAGTTGAGGTTATCAATGTTTACTTCTTTATGATGTTTTATATTTTCTGAATTTTTGAATTTTTTTTCCAGGTTCCTTCTCAGGTGATTTTTTTAAATTAAAGTCTAAATTTCTAATAAATCTCTACCAATTCTGACTTTCTAATGATATCATTCAATTTACCACCTAAGCAAGAGTGAATGGGTGATTTGTTGTCCATAACTTAATACATCATCACCCAGTACTGCGTACTTATCAAAGCGCATACCTGGATGTACCTGTTCGGCGCAATACCACACCAATATATGATGGGATAGTGCAAAGAGAGGCCAAGAGGCATAGTACCCTAAGGGTTGTCCTGCAATAAAGCTGACAAGTGAAAAAACTTTCTTTTGACAAATGGCACAACAAATGCGTTCATCGCAAGAGCCGAGAGCAGTGCTGCATTGGTTTAAAGTTAGGAATGCTATGTGATATATTGGACTGAACAGAATTGAACTGCTGTTGTGGTTATCAGAGAACTGAGTCTCTATGGTGAGCATCGCCCCTATTGCCACGAGAGTATAATTAGATGCATGTGTGTCTGCATGCGTGTGCACCTGTGTGTGGCAGGGGCATGTTGTAAAACACGAGTCAATCTCAGTCCCTTGCAAAACTCATTTCTATTGTGTATGATACTTGGTTTGGGTTGACATTGTTTAGATACCATAAATATGTAAATGATGGTTCTACTAAATGACCATCCTGTGCTCAAATCCTAATTGAGCACAAAATTCATCCATGTTTGATATTTTAACCATAACTGGCCAGCCCTCACAAACCATGATAGTCCTTATTGACTGACAGTGGCAGTTTTGTATCTCTTCTCTTGAGCATCTTACACATGTTTTATGGAGACATTGTGAACTTCAAGCTTAATGGGTCTCCATCTCTGTTAGATGAATAGATTTCGTTACACGAAAAATACTTAAAACACCTAATAAACAGTACTAAGTTCAATTTTTTCCCTTTTAAAAAATCAACTTTTTTCCTTTCGTATTAACTAAGATGTTGCCTCTTGACCGTTTCTAAAATCGTTCTTATCTATATTATTTTTCTTTTGTTAGATGAATAAATTTCCTTATACAACATATACCTAATGATAGTAACAAAACTTTTCAAAAAAAAAAAAAAAAAGAGTAAAGAACTAACTATTGAAAATATCAGTATGAATACTCGGCTACTGCATTATCTGAAGAAACAAAATAGACTGTTCAGTGCATTGTGCAACTCCTAGGCCTAGCATTCTTTTAGAACTTAGACCATATGAAGAAGTTGTTTACTTAATATTTGAAAACCCATTTAAGTAGGTTGGCAATTATCGTTTCTGCAAGGCTAAAAGTAAGCTAAGATTGATGGTGTTCTTGGAAGTTCAGAAAAGAAATCTGATTCTTTATTGAAATAGAGTTTCATTAATCTTTAAAACCAAGATAAAAATTTTCAGGCGTTCAAGTGATAATGGCATTTTTGTGGAGCCTAATATCAGATTAAACCCTACACTTCCCTCCCTCGTTATCTACCTACCTCAAAAAGAGAAAAAAGAAGAAGCAGATGAGCTTAAATATTTTTGTGGTTAATCTATTATTTAGTTTGTCTATATATGTATTTATGTACGTATGTGTATGAATCTTAGTCAGTGGCGGAGCCAGGAATTTAGGTCAGGAGGGGCAAGATTAAAAGACAAGATTGGAAGTAAAAACTTAATCTAAAAAAAAATTGATCGATATTAATAACAAAATAAGTAAACAACTATATGATAACGTAATTGTTATACATAATCTAACATAAAATGTAAACTTAAATTTATTTTTTCACATCTAGCTTATTTTACTCAATTGCCTTTGGCGATTTTTTATATTTTGAAACCGCTGCATGATTTATTCACACTCAATAGTTTTGAATATATCTTTCTTAATATATGTGACTAAGCAATCACATATTGAAAAAGCTCTTTCAATAGTAGTTATTGTAACTGGTAAGATCAATACCAAAGTCACTAATGAGTAAACCAATGGATATGAAACATTTTTTTTTTTTTCATTTCTACCATTTTTTTAGCAAGCTATCCAATTCTTTTAACTGCTGAAAACTCCTCAGTGGATTGCATGTCATGGATGTATGTCTCAAGTTGGCTATCCAAGAAAGAAACTTGACACATAAAAAAATTCTACAGGTGGCTTTGTCTAGTCTATCAAGTTTACTAAGTGGGATCTATTAATTTTATATATAGAATTGTACTAGGAGTAGAAGTCTACTATTACTAGAAAAGTTGAAAAGGTAATGTGAATTCACTTAATTGGATTTTTTTTTTTTTTTTTTTTTTTGTCTTTTGTGTAGGAGAGGGGGGGGGGGGGTCAAAACATTTGAAAGTTCAGGGGGGGGGGGGGGCCCCCCCCCCCCCCCCCCCCCCCCCCCCCCCCTCCCTCCGCCCCTGATCTTAGTGCTTGAGAAAACAAAAGGTTTAGGAATTTTCATCTTGGGTAGAGTATCAATTGAAGTTTTTGATTAAGATGATGAGCAATTGAAGTTGAAAGTGAGTGTTCCAAATGGACGTACCAAAACATCTGAGGAGAATCCATCAAGAAAAATATCTCAACATATTGCAATGTACTACACGTGAATTAAGATGTTAGAATGCTTCAATTTGTCTCCTTAGCAAAAGGTGTGATTCACTTTGGAAATTTGATTTTATGGTTTTAATTATTTGTTTTATGAGTTACTACACAAAGGCAAAATGTACTATTAACTTTTGTCTTTTAATCTATAGACATTTCATACTTTCAATTTATAAAAATTTTGCACAACTATTATCAGCCAACTTTGTAATGGTTTCTAAAATAAAATAAATAAATAAAAACTCTTTATAATGCTAAAACTACATTATACGTACAAATGCTTTGGGTATGAAATTTTTTATGGTGGCATTTATAAATAATATTAGAGATACAAACTATTTTATAAAAAAAATTACAAACTATTGATGTGGTGAGTGATTATTGGTAAATAAAAAAGTAATATTAATGATGGGCCTAAATGAGAACTAATAAGAGATTGGCTACATCAACATTTTGTAAAAATATTGTAAAATAATTTGTGGTTTTAATATTACTCATAAATTATACTCCATTAGAAAAATAATTATATAATTTTGAGTTTAAGACTAATACTTATAAGACAAAGCTGGGAGAAAGTGAGTGCCTACAATTAAGGACGTGTTGACAAATCAGAAAGGTGACGTCACTTTAAAAAAAGCGATAAATTATAATTTTTCACTCAGTTAAACACTGTTTGGAGTGGGTATAAAAGGAAAAACCAACCGCTGTGACCCAAAAAAAAAAAAAAAAAAAAAAGACTGCTACACGGAGAAAGGAGAAAGAGAGACCGACAGAAAAGAGAGACAGAGAAATAGAGAGGCAGAGAACGGAGAAGGAGAGAGGAATCGAGAGATTAAAAACTGCAGTTTACAATCAAGAATGAAAAGATGTCTCTCACTTCCTGTCAGATTTCTTCATCTAACTATCCGCTAATTTCTTTCCCTAGAATAAGAAGAAGTAACGAAGATGAAGCATCAAGAACGAAGAGGAGTCAAGAATGAAATAGAGGGGCAGAGATAGAGAGAAGGGCGCCACCCAGGTCTTCTGCCATCACCGTAAGCCTCCACTCACTACCCGACTATCGGAATCGGAATCGCTACTGGTATAGTTCTGTTTTAAATTTAAAAATTTAGGGTTTTTGGTTTTTATTTGGAGAATCAATTGGGTGTTAATTATGATTTAGATTGGTATTTTGGGTCAGATTTGGTTTTGATTTATAGGTTGGTATTTTGGGTTAGAAATAGAGAGAGGCGATGAAACAGAGAAAGGCGATGTGTACATGGAGAAAGAAGCAGAGAAAGAGAGAGGTGACGAAAGCAAAAAGTTTCATAAAACAATTTTGCCACCATCAAAATTGAAATTAAAATATTTTTTCTTTGTATTTATACATTGAAATTTAACCTTATATTATTATTGAATATGTTCTCCTTACATGGAGCTCAAAAGGTTGTATTAGTTTCTATTATTTCAAAGGTTACATATGTGCTATAGTTTTTGCAGATGGCTGAAGATGACTCAATTCATCCAAGTGAAACAAAGCTGGCATTTATAGTACATCAGGCCTAGCTAGAATATGGCTTTGCTCACTAGATGTTTTTTTTTTGGGGTTAATAAGTGCTTATACTTTATTTTTTGCTATGGGAAATTTTGGACTTTTGACATTGTTATTGAACCTGACTCTACACCGCACAATTGTAATTTTTTTTTTTTGGAATTGATTGGCATTATTAAAACAAAGCCTTTAATAAACATATTAATTGTTGTATTTTATTGTATTTTTATGTCAATTTGATGGTATTTTAAATGTGTAAAATGTTTCCTGCGCATTGTGCGGGTTTAATGCTAGTATATATAAAGGAAACGTCCCAAAGAGAGAGGGATTTCTTTTTCTATTTGGTTTTGGATTTTACTTCAATACTTTTTTTTTAATCCAAAGTTTTTTTTTTTTAATCCTAATCCTAATGTGAGTCTTTCTAATTACCCTATTGCAATCTACCCATATTTCAACTCTCATTTATTGTCTTCCATGGCTCCAGGCATTCACTATTATTTTTATTTTTATTTTTTTTCCTTGTTTTAGTTTATCTCTTCCACGGTTCCACCTATTTCTTCCTTTTTTGTGTTATCATATTTCATTCTACTTTATCTTTTAATCAAAATTCTGTATTATCCTCTTTCAATGGCTACACGATTCTCAAAAAGTAGATTTTAATGCTTTACGTCTTTTACTGAGGAGTTTAGTTTCAACTTTCACATGAAAAAGAGAGAAAAACAGTAAGAGAGGGGGAGGGAGAAAGTATAGAAGAAGATGCAAAGCAGAGCACGCTGATGGATGCCGGTGAAAACGAAGAAGAAGTAATTTGAAAGCAAAGAAAAAACAAAAAGAAGAGAGAGACCAAAAATCTAAAATCATCACAGACACTGTTAGATCAATCTAACCAAAATAACCAAATCTAAATTTGTCTATTCAAAATACCTTTACCAGTTCCGGTTGTGGGATGCTAGCCCATGCTTGCTTGACGATTGTAGTGCCCTCAAATTTCTCACTTTTTTTTTCTCTCCTTACGCCTTATGTTTTCTTCTCAATGAAAATTTTTTGTTTTAATATATATATATTTTATGCAGTTAGTTAGTTACTGAAAATTGAATCAACAAAATCAAAAAGCACAATTGTTCGGGTTAATATCTTGTGAAATGAATTGAACTAAACGGTAGATTAAAATCCCAAAAGAAACAATTGTTCAGTGTTTTTAAATGTAGAATTGTCAATAATTTATGTAGTCACGTGGCGTAATGAGACGCGGTCAACAAAAAGTCAAACGTTTCGACTATTAATTATTATACATAAATGATTTATGACATTATCAAGGTTCAACCTCGGTTGAACCTCGTTTCGACCTCAAAAACTTTGAACATTTCTCTTTTCTAGTTCAATGAACGGTTCGGATTTCAAAACCATATTTAATTATTGATAGGGGATGGAGATTAAAAAAGTAAAAAAAAAAAAATATATATATATATATATATCTACTCTTGTACTTTCTTTATAGCTTTATATCATATAATTCAAGTTTGTTTTAATTTGTTTTCTATTTCTATTTTATTGAGTGAAATGTTGCATAGAATGTATAAATGTTTCAGTGGTTTTGGTATCAATCATATTCTCTAATAATTTCGATTACTACGATTATAAAAATGTGTTTTTAATGATGTACCTCACACATAGTGCAAGGCTATCATGTAACCTTTTAAGATTTGCTAAGTGAGAAAAAAGAAAAGAGAATTTTTTTTTTTTTTTTTTGAGAAACCGGTAAGGAAAGTTTATTAAAGTAAATCAAACTGAAAAACATCATCCAAGTCACGTGGTAGGTCTTCCAACCACACACGGTATCTGCAGATAAAACTACTCTACACGCAAGGACATGAACTAACTTATTACCCTCACCTTAACATGAACAAAACTACAGCAAGGCAAAAAAGAAGATAACAATTTAATGGCTTACAAGCATTTCAACTACCTGGTTCATGGTGGGTCTATCATCCTTGTTTTCTGCCACACATTGCAAAGCCACTTTGACCAAAAGTTCCACCTTATACTTGTTATAGTTATCACAGATCATGGGATCTATAATTTCCTCAATCCATGCCATTGTTATAGCATTCTCAAAGTCAATAGTTTCTCTTACCAACGTCACCAACCTCTTATGCTCTCTTGTCTCTCCGCCGTCTAAAGTATGCATGTCATTTGGGCTTTTTCCAATTACCATCTCCAATAACACAATCCCATAGCTATACACATCCACTTTCGAAGTAATGGGAAGATTGTAAATCCACTCAGGAGCCATATAACCTCTGGTTCCCCTCATCTTGGAGAAGTTTGAATGATCAATCGTACTTCTACTTTGTAGTTTAGACAAGCCAAAATCTGCTACTTTTGGTTGATAACCAACATCTAGTAGTATATTTTGAGGCTTTACATCACAATGTAAGACCCACTCTAAGCACTCTTCATGAAGATATGCTAGGCCTTTTGCAGTGCCCACTGCAATTTCAAACCTCTTCTCCCAATCAAGTGCATTAGAATTAAGATTTTCAGCTAAAGATTCATGCTCCATGTACTCATATACCAAGAGCTTATGCTTTCCCTCTACACAGTATCGCCACATCTCTATCAAGTACATGTGGTTCAACATTCCAATGGTGTTTACTTCTGCTAGAAATTCAGCTTCTCCTTGGTTAGCTTCATTGAGTCGCTTGATTGCTGCAACACGCTGATTAGGCAGTACACCTTTGTATACTATCCCTCCTGCTCCTTGTCCAATCACTTCTTTGAATCCTTGCGTCGCCTTTCTTAGCTCATCGAAGGTGAATCGTTGAAATCTATTAGTGAAGAGGTATCCTTTTGCAGCTGGATTTGGATGTTTACTACTTCTTAAGAAGAAAAGCCAGACCAAGACAATACTGATCACCTCAACACCTCCCACTACTGTGGCAAACCAAAGCAAAAGCTTTACCGTCTTATTTTCATAGGTTATTCTTTGTTGTGTGGAATTTTTGGCAGAGCACTTCAATCTGGATGCTTCATCAGGACTATTGCTATTGGAAAGACCAGCTTTGGGAACTCTCAAATAAAAATCTCCTTCAAAATTCGGTGAATGGTGTCCACTAACTAGTAGAAACTTGGGGTAACAAAAATGGTAACCATTATCCACAAAAAATTTATATTGAAAGCCTGCGCAAATACATGAGTTCCTGCATTTGTCTTCACAATCTGCCAAAGTAATATTAGCATAGACAGTTAGATCTGAGCCCTAGTATTCAACATTATCAATTTGAACAAAGCTAGACGGATCTTTTTGGTTGCAAGAGATACTGAATTCTGGTTCACATCCATATGACCAATCAGTATGATCTTTAACCTTGAAGCCTGGCAAGCAAGAGCACCTCCTGCCAGAAACATGATCTGCACTACACAGACTATTGGGTCCACAGATGCCATGAATTCTGCATGGTTGAGAGGAGACTTGCCATGTTACAGCCCAATCCCACGTCCCATTCATCTTTTTCAGGCTGTATGATCGAAGATTGCCATCAGAATCAAGCGTTAATCGTCTATGAGTAACCACACCAAAATCTGTTGCAAAGAATGTGAAATTGTCAGATGACCGGAAATAGCCTGAGTCCTGAAGTATCGCATGTCTACTACTATTGTGCGGATCCCTTTGAGTTAATTTTCCAGGGTCTTTAACCCAAGGGGCCGGCCAGTACAGACTAGTCATAGTTGGACCTACAAAAAGCAGGCGGAGCACATTATCATTGTCAAAAAAGAGCTTGTAGTTGCCTGACGCATAGTCATCTTGGCTTCTTTTCGAGATAAGACTCGAAAGCATGGTGAGTGCTTGTTGAGGAAGAAGAGTGTCTGTAGGTGAATCAAAACTTTTCCAGATGATAACATTTTTGGAATTACTAAGAACAAGATTTCCTGTGTTTAAGAGCTGTAGTTGCAAATTGGTGGCCTCTGATGTTGCCAAGGCTGGTGTTCTAGTGGTCCAAACAGTGATACCAACTGCATTGGTAAGGATAAGTTTCCCTTCATTCAAAACAGAAAGCTTTGAACCTGTTCCATCAACAGGGTCATCTCGGTTTGCCATCCAAACAACTGTAGAATTTGTGGATTTGTTGAACCATATGGCAAAGCAGAAAGCGTTGTCACCAACGGGGAAAAACCCTGCAGAGTATTCTCCATTTGCTGAAACCAACCGGCTCTCAATAGATAGAGATGTGCCTTTGAGAGTGTCACTGTCAAATGTATTAGCTAATTGTGGAAGAGTTTGCAACAGACATAGAAGAAGGAAGAAAATTGAGATATCCATGACAAATGTAAGAGCTAGGTTGGAAGAGATGTTTCTGCTTGTTAAATCATCTTCATTTCTATACCTTATATATACAGTTAGGACCCTCACTCTTTGCTCAGACCAAGACTTGGAATGCGATGCTTGTCTAGGGAGAAAATTCTAATTACCAAAAAAATAATGAATAAATAAATAAATAAGACAATTGACTTGGACCAATTAGTAAATGATATGAAACTAAGGAATATTGACGACATAGGATAAATAAATAAAATTTAGAAAGCAACATTAACTTAGTGATTTTTGAAATTTAGGGGGGTTCCTTTTTACCATTGGTTTAGTGAATTAGACCCTAGGATCATTCTGGTAATTTTTTGGGACACCATTCTTTGTAATTGAATTGATTATGTTGGATTGTTCTTGAAGAGTTCTAGGAGTTTTGAGTAGAGGTATTAATGGCGGTAACTATTCTTTTGACTAGTTATGTTTTGCTTAAAATATAGCTTTTTACTAAAAAAATATTCATTTGTTTTCCCTCACAAATTTTTACTTAATTTATTAGCTACATTGATTTTTTTTGTTTAAAAAAAAAATAATTAGAACATATAACTTACCAAAATATTTAGTCTTCCAATTGAACTAAGGTACAATATTTAAGTCTACGACGTTTAATCCTGTGGGGCCCGAAGGCCCAGAACCCCCGGCCCACCTTTGCCCAGGGCCCAAGCCGAGGAGGGTAATCTCCCTAGATGGTCGGCTTAGGGGTTTTAGTTCTCCCAAGGCCCAAGCCGAGGACACACCCCTCCTCGGCACACCTAGTCCAATCTAGGCAGAGGGCAGACTCAGTATAGATGGTCACATCCACACTTAACGATTCTGCCAGGCCCTCCAGGTCCCATTAATGATAACAAGACCCTTCACTGAGAAACCTTGGAGGCAGCAACCCCCAGTATGGGAAAGAACCTGTCTGATGGGACAAGTCCTGAACCATTAACCCGGATGGCCAACAGCTGTAAGGCTAGGATCGAGCTAAAAAGGATATATAAGGCAAAGAGCCCCCCTGGTGAAGGGGGGCCTCCTCGGACGCCAACCGAGGAGCAACCCCAGGCGCAGAGCAAATAAACGAGAAGTCCCAAAGAAGACCGGCGAAGGGCCGGCCGGAGCCAAACCCTTTGCCCCACTCTCTACAAATTCATTGTCGGGGGCCCACCTCCGAAAAAGGAGCCCCTACAAATCCTATGTACAAATTATTTATTTTATTATTATAAATGACTGATTTAAGTTAGTTGGAATTTAATTATTTACTGAGCTATTAAGCTTACCCTCATTTTTACACCTTTTTAGATTATGGGAAATAACAAATTTTTAAGTTTTTGCTGAAGTAGTGCACATTCAAGGAGTTTAGGAATTTCAACCCAAAAGAAAAAATATTAATAGAGGTTTCCACCATTTATATATATATATATATATATATATATATTACTTACTTTCTTTGTTAGTGATAGAATATAGGAGGGGTTTAAGTTTTTCCAATGACGATAGTTAGAAATGAATGGTAAAAAAAAACAGAGTTTTCCACCTTTAAAAAAATTTCAACTTGTCTTTAATTTCAAACCAATATATCTATTTTGAGTATACAAGGTAAAATCATAACCTATCTTCTTGAATACAATGCTTATTTCAATACATTCATAAATATATAGTGAATCAAAACATATGTATTTAAAGATACTTTGCAAGCAAACAAAATGTCATACCAATCATCACTTAACAATAATTAGTTAGACTAATTAGGAAAACAATTTGTTGTTGCTAATCTATTGAGATTATTTTATCTGCAAAAAATGCAAAATTGTCCACCTAAAAAGATTACAAATAGATAATTATTAGCAAAATCTCCTAATTAAGTTTCTATATGAATTCTTATATTATAATAATAATACTAATAATAATAATGAAAATAATGAAAATACAATTGCAAAAACTAAAATATGTCACTCATCCAAAAAAATTTTTTCTTTTTTGATAGAACATACATCCATTTTTTTTTTTTACTAATATTTGCTTTTGTCTAAATAGGTGGCAATATAGGGTACTTCTAATTCAACCATTAAAAGTACTTTTTAAAACTATAAATTTGTCAGCCCAAAATGATTAAAAAATAAACAAAACTTAAATAAAATCTCATAACATCTAAATGGATTACTAAATGTTAAATTAAATTCTAACTTGCAAAACAACTAATTATTAACCCAAATCAAATCAAACCAATGGGATAAAGAAAAAGAAATTGTGGTTGGGAATTGGAAATACCAAAATACATAAATATGCATAAAAGTCAATACAAATTTGCCAAAAAGAGAAACAAATGTGATGTGACAATTAAATCAATAATAATAAAAAACACCATTAGTGGAAAAAAAATGGTTGAAACAATAAAAAGTATCCACCAAAAGAAAAAAAAAAAAAATTGGGGAGAGAGTATTGACCTTTTTTGCCATAAACAACTTGGAAAGAATAGGGAAGATAGGTTAAAATGAAGGAAAATTGAAATTTACAAGAAAATTAAGATGGAAGAGGAAAGGTTGAAATGGATGAAAGGTTGAAAATTAAAAAAAAAAAAAAAAAAAAAGATTGGAGGAGATAAAATATTGAAATAAGAAGACAATAGTTGAAGAAGATGAAAAGTTGAATAAAGTAAAAATTGCAAAAAAAAAAAAAGATACTAATGATGTGGTGCAAAAAGAGATTTGAAAATTTTATTACGAAGCTTCCATATTATATAAAGTATAGATAGATATGTATAGACATTGTTTTTAGTTTTTTATTATTCATTGATTTTATTTTTTAATTATAAACATCTAAATTAAAGTAGAGGAATATGTGAAGACAAAATTATATGTAAAGTTAAAACTATTCAAGATTAATATGTAAAGTCAATTTATTTATATATTTGATATTATCAACAAAATTTAGGATTTAAAAATAAATAAGAAAAATTAATTATTATATAGATAGTGATGTAACGGATGAGGTGACAACATAAGTATACTTATGTTGGGTGAAAACATATGATCCAAACATATCATCTGTAACAATTACAAGCTTGTAAGGTGAAAATTTTGTATGTTGGGTTGGGGGTGTGACACTACTTCTCATTGGAAGCTAGACATTTTTTTTTTTTTTTTTTTTTTTTATATATAGGAAATGGAAGCTAGACTTTGATATTTCTTTTTTAGAACCTTCGAAATTTCAATAATAGGCTTTTATTTATTTCTTTTAGATAACCAACGATACGTGTGTGTGTGTTTTTCTTTTTTTCCTTAAAAACTGATAAGTGATGGGTATTTAAGTGTTAGTCTTTATACGTTTAAAAATATGTTTTAATTGGAACCTAATTATTTTGAAGTCATTAAATTGTTGCCTAAGCTGTAAAACAAGAAATTAAAAGTCCATACTATATTATACTTTAGTGGATTCAGAATATCAACCTTCTGGATTCATAGTGTTTTGAAGGTCTCGGCGTGCAGTAACCGTTCAGTTTACTTTTTTGCTGCATAAACTGACCAGAAACTATCAACGTAGATTTTTATTTTTATTTTTTTTTTAATAAGAGTGCAACAACAGTTAAGACACGGTCAAGCTACCGATTGTAAAGGCCGTTGATTATATTGGCTAATTGTGTTCACGAGTCCACCGATATTTTAAATCTTAATTAATTACATGCTTATATATAAGGTCGAGTTTAAAAGTTCAAGAGTTTAAAACAACTAGTTGAGGTCCTTGAGGACATTGTTTAATACACTAAATATAGTGACTTTGTTCCTGCGAGTACGGCATCTTGGAGACTTTGCTATTGGATATCTCCTCTAGAGCAAGGTCGAGAATGAGACCGTAAGTTCAAGACCCATAAAATTTGTGTAATTACCAATTAATAAAAAGGAAAAGGAAAAACTACACTGTCAACTTTCAAACTAATTTGAATATCAATACACTGTAATCATTACATTCCATTCAAGTTCACTGGTAATTTGGTTTTATATTATTTTGTTTGTGTTTTTTGGGAGCCGTTGTTTTTCATTATTGGTGATTTGCCAGTTAGGTACGAAATAGTTTTGGCATTCTTGCCTGGTGTCACATAATTTTGAAGCTCTGATTGACTACTTGAGCTAAGGGACAGTGGGAAAAACGAGTTTCTAAGATAATAATTTTCCTAGAAAGCTTTGGCTTCCACTATGGTTGAACGTGCCAGCTGATAATCCAGTTTTACAGTGACCGTGTTGAGCAGAACGGATACTCTTCACTTTAATCATTCACGGTGACTGATATTAACAGTACAGTGACAAAATTGATGATATTGGGAGCTGAACTGTATTCCCTTCAATAATAGAGAATGTTTGTTCATCCAGATCTATTACAGCCGTACATAGTGTGTAAAGTATTGGACCTGAGAGTATGGCATAAAGGGTCATTTTAGGAGAGTAATTATTCAACAGAAGGTAGTCAAATACGCTTCAAATTACCTGTCATGTAGATCGGATATTTTGCGTCAGCCATATCTCCAAGAAGTGGCAGGAATTCGTTTTTTGATGTTTTTGGTAGCACTAGTGCTCTTCTTTGCCTGCTTATGGAGTTGTCATCTTGTACCTTCAAACAAAATCCATGATTTTATTTTTCCATTGGAGTAGATAATTTGATCAATTAAAATTTTTTGTTTAGTTATAGCTGCTAAAACTGCATCTGTCATATATGTTGCCATGCCACCACTCCAGGTGAGCAAGGAGGTTCACCACACCAGAAAAATTGTCAGACCCAGCATTGGATTTCTGATGTGGATTTGAGAAATATTTGTAAAGTGGTGAACATATGGTTGGCCTATTTGGTGTGGAGTAGACATGACAAAAGGGGCAGGTCGGGTTGGTCAATCGGGTTGCGGGTCAAACGGGTCACGGGTCATTTTAAGCAAGTTAAAAACGGGTTTGGGTCAATCGGATTGCGGGTCAGGTTGACCCGTATTTTTCACAAGAATTTTTTTTTTTAATAAAAAAAATATGTATTTGCCATTTGGAAAGTTATGCAACAAATTACTTGATGTAAAATAAATTATTTTGAATTCACCAGTTATATTAAGAATGAACTCAGTTAAACTTATTAATACTTATTCAATAATTTTAAAATTATGCAAATCCTAACATTGCTATCTAAAACAAAATAACACAAAAATAAGTAAAACAAATACACAAGTTTTATTTCTACGCAATATCGACATTTCAAAACATAAACCAAAATTACAAATGACTTATTGGGTAACTCATGTGATAAAAATAAAAACATATAAGAAATTTACAATCTAGAAAATTAATTTTATAATCTATTATCAATTGTGGTTGGCACTTTATTTCAATTTGAAATATACATTAATATTTGATTGCTTACTTATTTATATATCGTCTCTTTTATGAATATCATATCATTGTTAAGCAACACATACTCTAAAAAATATCATAATTTATTTTGAAAAGCTATTTATTTTGGACATAAATTGTTAAAAAATAGATCTAAACATTTATAATTTATGCTAATTTGATACTTTGGCTTCATTATTTTCACACTTCTGAATGTTTCTCACACATATCTACAATTTTAAATTTATATTCTTAACTTTACTGTAACCAGATTATCTTGGCATGTACTTGAAAAGAATCTAACAGAGGTTTTAAGAGATTCAACAATGGTGTTCACACTATGAAGTTAGTGAAAACCAGAGAGCAAAAGAGAAAGCTTGAGACAGAGATTAGAGAGAGAGACGAAGAGAAGAGTTCTGTAGAAAAAATGATTTTTCTTATCTCTATATTACATGAGAGTTACAATATATATAGCTTATCTGATCTTAGTAACAGACTAAGCTAATTCCTAAATTCTAGGGATGGATCCGCATTTTACGGAGGAAGATTAGGAACTAACTAACTAACATTTAGTTATCTTAACTGCCTAACTGATCTCAATGAATGCCCAGGCAAAGCAGCTCACTCCCCAGAGATGAAAGACTGAGATGAAAACGCAGCGTTTGAACTAATCACTCTAAGTTCTAAACGCAGCGTTTTAGTTAAATACATTTACACTGAGTTATGAGGTAAAACGCCACCATTTGCTGTAGTATTGAAAAACTAGCCGTTGGGCATTTTGACTGGAACTAGCCGTTGGGTGTTGATGGTTGTCCAGGTATTCTTAACATTCCCCCTCAAACACGAGGTAGTATCAGCCAAGAGTTTGCCACGGAGAACCAGAAAGTGAGGACCAGGCAAAGGTTTTGTGAAAATATCAGCAAAATTCTCACGGCCCGAGATGAATTTGATGCCCAAAGTATGACGAAGAACACAGCCCCTCACATAATGATAATCAACTTCAATGTGCTTCGTGCGAGAATGAAATACAGGATTAGAGGCCAAGGCAATAGCTGAGTTGTTATCACACCAAAGGATGGGAATGTGAGGAAGAAACAGTTTAAGTTCTTTAAATAGAGTATGAAGCCAAGAGAACTCAGCTGCTGTGGAAGCCAAGGCACGATACTCTGCCTCTGTGGAGGAACGAGAGACAGTAGATTGTTTCTTGGAAGACCATGAAATGGGGTTTGAACCAAGAAAAATCAGAGTACCAGTAGTAGATTTTCTGTCAGTAGGGTCACCGGCCCAATCCGCATCAGAAAAGGCAGAGAATGTGAGTGGACCAGGAGCAAGGTAAAGCCCAAAATGCAAAGTACCTCTCACATAACGAAGAACTCGTTTGGCTGCCTCCAAGTGAGAAGAAGTTGGATGCTGCATAAACTGACAGAGCTGATGTACACTGAAGGCCAAATCTGGTCTTGTGAAAGTTAAGTACTGGAGGGCACCCACCATGCTGCGATATTCAGTTGGGTCAGGCAGAATGGAACCTTCAAAAGGAGTAAGTCTGACATTGGGGCAGCAAGGAGTCTTAGTTGGTTTAGAGTTCTCCATGTGAAATCTGTGCAGTACATCAGATGCATATTTGGATTGGCACAAAGAAAGACCCACTTTGGAAGGCACAATTTGAATGCCTAAGAAATAGGAGAGAACCCCCAGATCCTTAAGTTCAAATGCTTTACTAAGGGCAGTGACAAGATGAGAGACTTGTGATGAAGAGTTGCCTGTGATGATAATATCATCAACATACACCAAAAGATAGATTATAGTCTGATGAGAGGAAAATACAAACAAGGAAGAATCTGCCATGGAAGCTTCAAAACCAAGATGCAGTAGCTGAGAGGTGAATCTATCAAACCAGGCACGGGGAGCCTGTTTCAAACCATATAGGGATTTATGTAATTTGCAGATGTGATTAGGATGTTGCTGATCCACATAGCCTGGAGGCTGTGCCATATACACCTCCTCCTTTAGGAACCCATGAAGAAAGGCATTAGAGACATCTAATTGTCTTAGAGGCCACTTGCAACTCACTGCAATGGATAGCACCAGTCTCACAGTAGCAGGTTTCACCACTGGACTAAATGTTTCAGTGTAATCCACACCTGCCTGTTGATGGAAACCCTTGGCAACCAACCTTGCTTTGTAACGAGCAATGGTGCCATCACTGTGCAACTTGAGCTTATATACCCACTTACAACCCACCAGATTAACACCAGAAGCAGCAGGAACAAGAGACCAAGTATGCTGTCTTTGCAAGGCTGAGAATTCCTCATCCATGGCTTGAACCCACTGAGGAAATTTGCAGGCAATTTTGTAGGATGGAGGTTCAGTTTGAGTGTAATCAACCACAGCCTTGTAGCATAGTTTAGGTCTAGAGATACCATTCTTTGATCTGGTGGTCATAGGATGTAAGTTCACAGGAGCAATGGTAGAAGCAGTGGCTGTAGGAATAGAAGAGGTGTTGACAGCAGGAAGGGATGAAGTAGTGACTACAAGAGGTGAGGAAGTAGTGACAGTAGGAAGAGAGGAAGTAGTAATTGCAGGTAGTGAGGAAGAAGTGGCTGTAGGAATGAAGGAAGGAGGTGATGGGGGTGTAGATTGAGAAGTAGATGAGGGAGGATAAGGTTGACAGGAAGAATTATGAGCTGGATTTGAGATATGAGAAGGGGAAGTAGGATATGGTCCTAGAATGGATGGTTGGTTAGAGGAGTGTAAGTAAAGGAGATTAGACAGCCAGACATCAGAAGAGGGAGGAGATGAATTTGCAGTAGAGGATGTGTGTAATGAAAAAGGAAACTTGGTTTCATTGAACAACACATGTCTGCAAGTGTATAGAGTATGAGTAGGCAAATCAAGACACAAGTAACCCTTAGAAATTGCAGAATAGCCTAAAAAGAGACACTCTTTGGTTCTGTGATTTAACTTGTGCTTGGTGTATGGTCTTAGGAAAGGGTAGCAAGCACAACCAAATACTTTGAGGGAAGATATATCAGGTGGTTGACCATACAGTTTATACCAAGGAGAATGAAAGCCTAATGTAGGGGTAGGCAGTAAATTAATAAGTGTGACAGCAAATTGAACAGCAAAAGACCAGTAGGAAGAAGGTAAGGAAGCTTGTGATAAAAGGGTAATGGTAGTTTCAATTAGGTGTCTATGCTTCCTTTCAACTAAGCCATTTTGTTGAGGAGTATATGGGCAAGAGATTTGGTGATTAATACCATTATAGGTGAGGTAGGATTCAAAAGAATGTGAAGTGTACTCACCCCCACCATCTGATCTAAGGGTCTTAACAGTGGTTGAATATTGTGTTTTAACCATAGCATGAAAAATGACAAATTTGGAGTAAACTTCAGATTTTGCAGAAAGGAAGTAAAGCCATGTAAACCTAGTGAAGTGATCAACAAAAATGACATAGTATTTGTAGCCATTTATTGATTGAAGAGGGGCAGGACCCCACAGGTCAGTGTGTACAAGTTCAAATGGAGCAGTAGCTACAAATTTGGAACTAGGGAAAGGAAGTCTATGCATCTTTCCATGAAGACAGTGAATACAAGAATTAACAAAGTTGACATTGTTATTACAAGACAAACCATTATTTTGTAACAAAAGCTTAAGAGTTTGAGAGTTGGGGTGTCCAAGTCTGTTGTGCCATAGATGCCAACTAGAAGAAGAGAGCTAAGCAGAATGACAGATTTTATTTGGAAGCAAAAGGTCAGTGGCCTTGTGAGGGTAGATAGGGTATACACCCCCTTCACTCTTGCCCTTGTAAAGAGTTTTCCCCGTGGCCAAGGCCTGAATGAGTAAGGTGTTTGCATCAAAGTAACACCAACAGTTATTGTCAAGACATATTTTGTGAACTGAGGCAAGATTAGAAGCAATAGATGGAACTCTAAGAACATTTCTAAGTTGAATAGGAGTATGGGAAGTAGAAATGAGTGTGTTACCTATATGAGAGATAGGCAAATTCTGACCATTGCCAACTGTGAGATGCTCCTGACCTGTATAAGGCTTAGGAAAGCTCAAGTGACTTAGGCTTGAAGTGACATGGTCTGTAGCTGCACTATCTGCCAACCAGGGTTGCTCTTGAGTGATCATTGAGTTTGAAGAAGTGGCCATTGCAGCTAGCTTCGTGGGTGGATGCTTGCCTTGATAGGCATAGTCCATCCTGTGGTAACAGTCTAGAGCAAGATGTCCTGCCTTACCACAAATCTGGCAAATTGGTCTTTCTGATCTAGTGTTAGACCCTTGAGATTGTGAGAACTGAGATGGAGTAAATTGATGATTGAAATGATTAGGTAATGGACCTCTGCCTCTACCTCTTCCATTGTTGTTTCTTCCTCTCCCTTTGTTGTGATACTGATTGTAAGTATTATTGTTACTAGTGTTGTTAAATCTTGGTGAAGTGTTGACTGCCATAGCAAAGGTGGAGTCCTTGATCTCCATTCCTTCATTCAACGATTCTTCTTCTGCATTTAACATGGTGGCTAATTCATCAAAGCTCAATTTGGTGCTTCTGGTTCTGATTGCAGACCTGAATGCACTGAATTCCTTTGGGAGACCTTTGATTGCTACATGAAGTAGCTCCTCATCATCCAATAGCACACCTACTGCCATAAGTTTATCTCTTATCACCTTGATCTTCTGCAGATATGCATCTACAGAATCTGATCCTTTCCTTACATTGTGTAGCTCAGCCTTTAGGTTCATCACGTGTGACCTTGAGATTGAAGAGAACCTGTTTTCAAGAACCTTCCAGACATCTTGTGCTGAAGAACATCCAACAGTTATAGCCAATACTGAAGGAGTGAGGGTTGAGCTAATGAAGGTAAGTAGTGCCTTTTCCTTGGATTTCCAGATGAGATACTCTGGATTGATCACTGAGGTAATCGTACCAGATAAGTCTTTGAGAAATTTCTCAGGAACAAGTGAAACTTCATCAAGAAGTTCAAACATGGAGTAGGTCTCTAACACCATGGAAATCTGATATTTCCAAACAATATAATTGGAAGAATCCAACTTGATTGTCATCATATTCGACATATTTGATAGTAGAAGCAGAGGTTGATTTGTAAGATTGAAGGAGGTAGGTGTTGGAATTGATGGTAAGGTTGTGGAGGTTGAAGGTACAGTTGTTGAAGGTGGAGCTGAGGAATTTTCTGCCATTGTTGCTGGGATCGATTGTCGCTCTGATACCATGAAAAGAATCTAACAGGGGTTTTAAGAGATTCAACAATGGTGTTCACACTATGAAGTTAGTGAAAACCAGAGAGCAAAAGAGAAAGCTTGAGACAGAGATTAGAGAGAGAGACGAAGAGAAGAGTTCTGTAGAAAAAATGATTTTTCTTATCTCTATATTACATGAGAGTTACAATATATATAGCTTATTTGATCTTAGTAACAGACTAAGCTAATTCCTAAATTCTAGGGATGGATCCGCATTTTACGGAGGAAGATTAGGAACTAACTAACTAACATTTAGTTATCTTAACTGCCTAACTGATCTCAATGAATGCCCAGGCAAAGCAGCTCACTCCCCAGAGATGAAAGACTGAGATGAAAACGCAGCGTTTGAACTAATCACTCTAAGTTCTAAACGCAGCGTTTTAGTTAAATACATTTACACTGAGTTATGAGGTAAAACGCCACCGTTTGCTGTAGTATTGAAAAACTAGCCGTTGGGCATTTTGACTGGAACTAGCCGTTGGGTGTTGATGGTTGTCCAGGTATTCTTAACAGTACTTTGTTATTTGATATCTAAAAATCTTTACTCATTACAAAATGCTCAACCATTTATCTTTCAATTAATTTGCATATAGTTAAGTAAATGTATCAATTGTTTCCTTAAAGCTCACAATAAACAATTAAATCAATATTGTTTTAATTTTACTTTTTTTTTTACCCAAAAAATCAAAGTTTTAAAAAAATGGTTCGGGTCGTGTCGAGTTAACCCATAAAAAACGTGGGTCAGATCACGAGTCAACCCGTTTTGCTTCGGATCAAAAAAATCGGGTTCAGGTCGGGTCAGAAAATTCTGACCCATTTTGCCATGTCTAGTGTGGAGGCGTGGTGCTTCAGCATAAAATACATGAGTGCAATTTTTGGATTTAGAGATAGATTTAGAATGTAATAAATGAGGACAATTAATGAGATTCTAATATGAATATTTGTAATAATGTGAGTCTTTTTTTAACTGTTAGATTTATTTAAATTCAACGGTTTAAAATGTATAACTAGGTGTAACTTGAACACATCTCATATATAATATGGAATTGGTCTTAAGGAGGAAAGTTTTGTTACATTTTTTTCATTTTTGGTACCATCAATTGCTTAAAATTTTGGATCTCGAGGTAGGAACTTGTATATGCGTGTTGATCATGATCAGAATGGTCAGAGTGGTATAGGAATTTAGGATAAATGTGGGAATATGTTTCTAATACCCAAGAAGAAGAGAAAATGGGAGTTGTTAGTGATATTATTTTCCTGGTGCATACATATTCAATGTCCTAATGACATTATTTGACCCTCTCGCTGAATTATTTTCTTGGTCATTTGCTGAATAATGATTGTAGCTTGTGGAAATTCTCTTGGTTTTGGGAACGATCTCAAAGTAAATTTTATAAATTAAAATTTGTTAATATATTTTCGTTAAAATTCATTCATGAATGATAAAATAGCATGGTTGGGGTTTTACCATCTATCATTTGGCTTTAAGTTGATGGGAAAAATTTATTAATGGGTTGTGTTTAAAACTATTTTCAACTTTTAACGACCTTACAATGGTGAAAAATTTCAAATCTCTAGAGTTATAAATTCTTCAAAGTTAAAAGAAAAAAAAAAAAACAATTGAAACTTTTGACAGGTTTTTTTTTATTTGGTTAGATAGTGGGAAATTTTTTTGAGTTGATATTTATGTTATTCAGATTTACATATAATTTAAATTTGCATCACATTATTTTAGAAAAAGTATAGAGAATTGATATTGTGCCAATCACATCCTACCTTAGGAAGTTGCGCAAAAAGGATCAATAAAAAAAATTCTCTTAATATTATTACTCGAAAAAAAAAAATTCTAAGGCAATTAAAGGAAAATTTTCTTTTCTTTTTTTGATAATGCGATAATTGGTGGAGAAGCAATTTGTACCATGTATATCTTTGTTAGAAACACCACAAGGTGCTAACTAATTGAATTATAAGATTCTTGTCACTAAAAATTATGGCTTCTCAAACTTTAAATATTTAAATTGTTTCATGTTTTATTAAATAGATAGTTTTAACCCTTATTACCTAATTTAGCTTTGTGTTAATGAAAAATTATAAAGCTACTGCAAATTTGACTACATAAAATTTACAAACTTATATATCAATAACTATAATTAGTAAGTTTCAACTGCCTATAACTTTGTGTTTGGATGAAGAATTTGGCAAATATTCACAAATTTACAACTGATGAGATCTAATTACTTCCCCATTATTTAAAAATTTCCTTGTTTGGTTTTAAAATATAGATGTTTCATCCATTTACACCAATAAAATATAAGTATTTAACAAAAATATTTAAATTACATGATTATAATATATTTTTTTATAAAAATAGAGAAGATGTTATTAAAATGACTTTTTTAAATATACCATAATTAGTTGACTAATTTGAATATATCCAAGATAAAAAAAATTAAAAACAAATGTACACTTCTACTCCACAGAGATAAAATAAAATTTCATACTCTCAAACCAAAAATTAAGTTTTTTAAAAAAAAAAAAATTGAGCCCAAAAAAAACCCTTCAAAACAAATCGATTTAAGGCTCAATTTCGATAAAAATAAATAAATAAATATATATATATATATATATATGAATGGATATCCTCTTTGCCAAAGAGTTGACTAGTGATAACATCATTTTGAACCTCAAGGTTGACTAGGTATATTTCTAGGGCTTTGAGGGTTCTTTGGAAAAGGCTGTTTTTATTTAGGGTCCAGGCTGCTTGGAAGTTATCAAGGATAAATTTAATGGAGAAAGGGAGGTCTTTGAAGGAACTTTTATC
Source organism: Quercus variabilis (assembly GCA_030445155.1). NCBI lineage: Eukaryota > Viridiplantae > Streptophyta > Magnoliopsida > Fagales > Fagaceae > Quercus > Quercus variabilis. Next base: position 1,057,045 of record CP129447.1, read on the forward strand.
CCATTGTAATTCTTTATCTAAAACTTCCTGCCATCCAGTTGTTACCATCCCATTGTGGTAGAGTGCTCCAGCATCTAATGGAAACAAATGGACTTCTAATCTTTCTGACAACTTGCTGTATAATTTGTGGGAACTGAATGATTTGATCATGGCGTGTTAGCTTGATTAGTCTAACGAACCCGTATTCAAACATTCTGGAGAGCCAGCTTGAGTTCATGACTTCTTCTTCTGTTCCATCATCTGCACCGTCCTCATAATTGATTATGAGACCAGGGAAAGGATGGCGTTTCTCATAGGCTCTATGGCTGCTACCAAAATATTGTTCCCATAAAGACTGAGCAAGAGCACGATCAACTTCTGCATCAACATCCCTATTTGTCATTCCCTCCAGACACCTTGTTCTCATCAATGGTTACACCTACGAAGGTCCCTGGTTTGAAGGAGACTCTTATTTATCCTACAGAGAACCCAATGACCTTGTAGATTGCTGGCGTAACTATTTCACCAATGAGATTCTAACTGTTGCCCAAGACCTGTGGGCAAATTATCATTTTGTTGGTAGCACAGGAAGGATTTCTGTCTTCACCACCAAACCATACTCTGAAGCAGCCATGAACCTCCAATGGATTAGATACAATAATGATCCACGGCGTTTCATTGCTAGACCACCAGATTATGAAGCCCTGAATTGGTGTGATGTTTGTAACCAATTCGCTACCTTCCATGAACATGACTATCATCATAGTCCTCCTTCGGAGTATTATGACACGGACTAGCATCCATCTAACAAGTCTGGCAGAAAAGCTAAAGTCAGTAGATCAGATTTCTCCTGCCTCTTCTGAAGTTTCTGCAGCATTGGATTCCCTAGTTCCGATTCTCCAAAATGGCACAAATCACTATTTGGAACAGTTTCCAGACCCGGTTACTATGCAAGATTCTGCACAGCCACAGTACCCGGACAAATCACTATTCCCCCAACAGTAAAGGTGAACAGTGATCCAGAAAAGTTAACAGTCTGGGATACCTTTGGATTACAATCTGGCTCTAAGGGTCCAAATTGTATCGTTGGGTTACAACCTGCCCCCACACCAAAGGTGTGGTATGGGTTTGCCACTTCTTGTAATCACTAGGCCATGCCTCCTAGTCCTTCTTCATGGAAGGACTTGTTTAGTCCAGGTCTAAGGGCCATAAGGATGGAGGCATTCAAACCTTCTCTGATCAAGGGTTTAACTCCGACCTGGACTAAACCAATGTGGATATAATGATATCCGTCGTTCATATGTCTTACCAAGGTTTCTTCAGGTAACAAGTAGCACGTCTTGTACTCCTTGTTGATACTGTAAACCTGTTCTATGGTTCGGACATTAAGACTGGTTTTGAAAGCATTTCTAAGGGTCCAAGAAGACTTATAGATCTTGTCGGTGGGAACCTTAGGGATGTTCCAATCTCCTAGTTTTAGATCTAGATCTAACGACTGGTAACTCTCAGAATTGATTACACCATCTGACTGGGGAATCTCTTTGAGGGATGTACTGGAAGACCTAATGCTGGTAGAAGAGTTACTTCTAAACAATCTTCTCATATTCATGATTAAAAGCCTAGTTAAACAATCACAACCTAATTACCTTTAACCTCAAACTTCTGGATCTATCCTTAGATCTGAAACAGGGTGTACACATAGACAGTTGCCTAATCCACGCAACTCAACCTCCTACTGCCACAATCTTACTCTGAGATAACTCCCTTTCGCTCATGCCCTACCCGTTGGGACTTATTGTTTGATGCGGGACACACACTCAGCCTGGGATTTACTGGTCTTACTGGGTTGACAACGGCACAGATCACGGTCTTACAAGTCTCAACAGTACACATCTGCAACAAATGGGCTGGATAAAAACAGAAACAAGAAGAAGCAGATAACTGGGAAACAATTGATCAACATGAACAAATAATCAATGAACAAAAGCAGATAGAAAGGAGGCTCAGCCTTCCAACAAAAGAATAATAGTAACAACGACAAGAGATATGAAGGAGATGATGAATAGTAACTGGAGAGTGGTCAGAAAATAGATGTAAAATAAACAAATAGGAGAGTGCATTCAAAATAATGAATATAATGCAGTCAAAATAATTTGATAACTATGGCGGTAATACCGGCCAACTTGATTTAATTCAAAATACAACTGTAACTTACAACGCTACGATCGGCCAAACTTGGCTCTGATACCAAATGGGGGTTGTAATTACAGGTACTGGGGGAGATGGGTAAACATAGCCATCTGATGAGTGGCACAAGAAGTCTTGTGTTCTCACCAAAACCAATTGGACAAAGCCCCCTAGTAAAGACGCTAGTGGCAAACCCAAACCCCCAGAAGTTGTTAGATCTCACCATCCACCCCAAGAGGCCATAGTCTTCAACCACCGTGGAACAGATCTAGTTGCCTCGCCCTTCAAAACCCCTACCACTCAAGAAGAAACGGTAGTGAAGAAGGTCATAGAGCAAAACAACTACACCAACCAGTGTTTAGGTGTTATAGGAAAACAGCTTGATAGGATAGAAGACAGAATTGAGAGCAAGGTCATTCCCCAGCCAGGAAGCCCTAGCAAACCTGTCAAAGCCTTAGAAAAGCCTTTAGTCAAGCTCCCTACAACTAAGCAACCCAGCCTTAGATCTAAGGATAAAACGGCCTTAGAAATAGTCAACCAAAGGCTTGCAGAGCTAGTGAAGCAGGAACCAGTCACCCCTTCACCAGTTAGCACCCCAACCAGTGTTGATCCCCGTCTAGAAGCCAATAGATTAGTTGCTTTAGACGTCCACACAGCTTCTAGCAGTTCTAGCCAAACCTCCTCAGATAGTGAAAAGGAGATAGAACACCTAGAAAGCCAGTTTAGGGATTTAAAGGTCAAAAGGCTTACCAACCCAAAGGTAACCCCTACTAGCCTAACCAGAAATTGGTATCCCAGACCAACACCCCCTGACCTCCAGTTCGAGGAAAGGAATCTTAGTAACCAGTTCTCTGTCACTTCAGGTAAACTCTATAAATGGAACATAGATGGTTTGTCTGAACAAGAGATCCTCAACCGACTCCAGCATATGACCATGGTAGCCAACAACTACATCAGTGAAGGACATTCCCATACTGAGGTCATAGGACTTATTTCCTTAGGATTCACAGGTAAACTCCTCCAGTGGTGGAACAATTGCCTTACTGAAGAATCTAGGGAAGACATTAGGCATGCTGTCCAGAAAGATGAGGAAGGACTCCCCATCTTTGATACGGATAGAGGTAGTGGAATTCCCGACGGAGTCAATACCCTGGTCTATACGATCATGAAACACTTCGTAGGAAAACCCAACAACATCACATCTAGGATTTACGACCAGTTGAGTAACCCTAGATGTAAAACCCTTGGTGACTTTAGGTGGTACGAAGATGGCCTTGCAACCAAAAATATTAGTTTGTATTTCTGGGGGCAAGTTGGCAATAGCACTTCTTAGGATAGTTTGAGCCTTAAGGCTAAACTTTGCATAGTCAGTGCCCATAATAGTCGTTTTATCCATTGAATGGATATCCTCTTTGCCAAAGAGTTGACTAGTGATAACATCATTTTGAACCTCAAGGTTGACTAGGTATATTTCTAAGGCTTTGAGGGTTCTTTGGAAAAGGCTGTTTTTATTTAGGGTCCAGGTTGCTTGGAAGTTATCAAGGATAAATTTAATGGAGAAAGGGAGGCCTTTGAAAGAACTTTTATCCCATTGTAATTCTTTATCTAAAACTTCCTGCAAAATAATAGCCATGTCACAACTGGAGTATGTCACCTCTGCCGGGACATAATCCTGAAGGGATGTTGATCCTCTTTGGTTTCCCTTGGAGGATGCACCTTCATGCATTACAAAATGAGATCTTCCTACTGCAGGAGTCCTTTTGTCTTGAGGATAGCCCGATGCCGGTGCTTTCCCCTTGTTCCTCTTCTCTGCTAAAGAAGTCAACTTACGCCACATTGCTGTGGGATAAGATTTTTGCTCTTTTTCCTGCCAAGGATGAATAACATGAATTTGCATGGTTTTGAAAACATCTTTTGTTAAAGCATGCAATGTTATGGAGCAAATTCTTTTATGTAGAGTATGAGTATTAGAATACAATGTTCCTTGGAAAGAATCAAAAGGGACATCAAATGAGATGGAAGAATTAGGGTTTTGAGTTTGCTTGTCAAGAGAAGAAAGGTTGAGGGACTTAGAAACTGAGACATCTTGGAGAATGGTGATCTCACTTTGTTCAGGTCCTCTGAGAAACTCAAACTTTACTGGTTGAACAAAGGGATAGGTAGTGATTCCTTCACTATCCGTGGTGAAAGGATACAACAGACACATAAAGGGATTTCCTAATATCACTCTATCTGTCATATTTTTCACTAGGACAAATGTGGTTTTAAAGCATGTGTTGTCCTGACACACATGGGCTTTGGGTATTTTGAATTCAATCTGCATTTTACCTCCACTTGCAGAAGTTAACCTTTCTCTGGTTTTCCTGAAGTATTTGGAGGGAATGATTCCTTCCTGAATGCAGTTGAGATCAGCACCTGAATCCATCAAGGCTATGGTCTCGAATTCAAAATCTTTGCTTATGACAATCCTGACTTTGGAGTGCCATTTCTGGAAGTTAATCCTACTGATGGCTACCAAGAACTTGTCACCGAGTGGGACAGGGTCTTGATTCTGAACCATTTCTGCAATTGGGTTAACTGTTTCTTCTTCTTCATCATCAGAGGACTTCTGGTATGAGGTTCCTGCCTCATTGTCTTGATGAGAGGTACTTTCCAGGTTTTTCAATCTTTGATCAAGGAAATTGTGAACAACTCTAAGGATGGTTAGCTCTTGCTTAAGGGTTCTAACCTCAGACTTAGTTTCCTTGATTTCCTTTTGAAGGTCGTTGACTGTAACTTCCTTCTTGGATTTGGTAAATCTCTTGTAGATTTGTTCCAAATCAACTTTGGGATCTTGAAGCTTAGTTTCAGGTTTACTGGTTTCCTTAACTAAGGTTCTCTTAAACTCTGTAAACTTTTGAACTTTGGTGACTGGGTCTTCGATCTGTTCTATGAGATCTAAGAGGAGCTCTTCTTGTTTAGAGAGTACATTGATAGTTTTGTTCCTACAACAACTATCTATGCAAGGAATGGGTTCATCTGGGCCACTAGAGGTGCTAGAAGAAACTCTAGAGGAATCAGAGGATGTTTGGTAGATCTGACGAATCTCATTACTAGAAGTCTCACTATCTGAGTGGTTGAGTTCTAGGAGTTTAAAGATTTCATCTTTTCCTGCTTGGTCACTAACGAGGGTATTGATAAGGGATTTGGCCTTAGCTCTACACTCTTTTCTAAAATGACCTTTTTTTCCACAGTTATAGCATTTTCCTGATGCTTGGGGTATGAACTTTCCTGTGGACTTGGATTTGGATTTACCTTTCTTATAGAAATCATCCTTGCTGGACTTTTCCTTTCTATAATACTTGGCTTTGGTTTTCTTCCTAAACAAATGCTCAGGGGATTCTTTTCCTCTGTATTTGGATTTCCTTTTAGGAAGGATGGAGGGTAAGCCGTACTGTGTACAAAAGTTTCCTACTTCGTACTTGGCTTTTCCTTTGCTGGCTTTGCTCTGGATTTTAAGATCTCTGCACATCTTCATTCCTTCACTTCGAATGGTGCTAGAGATGTCACCATAGGTTAGGTTATCATAATCTATGACACCTAAGGGGTTACACAGGGTTTCTTTAACCTTTTCTCCAAAAAGGGTAGGTAAACCATTGATGAACTTCTCCTTCCAAAATGGAGAGTTACAATCACTTCTGTGCATGACTCTGGTAGTAAACACATCTTCGTACCACCTAAAGTCACCAAGGGTTTTACATCTAAGGTTACTCAACTGGTCGTAAATCCTAGATGTGATGTTGCTGGGTTTTCCTACGAAATGTTTCATGATCGTATAGACCAGGGTATTGACTCCGTCGGGAATTCCACTACCTCTATCCGTATCAAAGATGGGGAGTCCTTCCTCATCTTTCTAGACAGCATGCCTAATGTCTTCCCTAGATTCTTCGGTAAGGCAATTGTTCCACCACTGGAAGAGTTTACCTGTGAATCCTAAGGAAATGAGTCCTATGACCTCAGTATGGGAATGTCCTTCACTGATGTAGTTGTTGGCTACCATGGTCATATGCTGGAGTCGGTTGAGGATTTCTTGTTCAGACAGACCATCTATGTTCCATTCATAGAGTTTACCTGAAGTGACAGAGAATTGGTTACTAAGATTCCTTTCCTCGAACTGGAGGTCAGGAGGTGTAGGTCTGGGATACCAATTTCTGGTTAGGCTAGTAGGGGTTACCTTTGGGTTGGTAAGCCTTTTGACCTTTAAATCTCTAAACTGGCTTTCTAGGTGTTCTATCTCCTTTTCACTATCTGAGGAGGTTTGGCTAGAACTGCTAGAAGCTGTGTGAATGTCTAAGGCAACTAATCTGTTGGCTTCTAGACGGGGATCAACACTGGTTGAGGTGCTGACTAGTGAAGGGGTGACTGGTTCCTGCTTCACGAGTTCTGCAAGTCTCTGGTTGACTATTTCTAAGGCTGTTCTATCCTTAGATCTAAGGCTGGGTTGCTTAGTTGTAGGAAGCTTGACTAAAGGCTTTTCTAAGGCTTTGACAGGTTTGCTAGGGCTTCCTGGCTGGGGAATGACCTTGCTCTCAATTCTGTCTTCTATCCTATCAAGCTGTTTTCCTATAACACCTAAACACTGGTTGGTGTAGTTGTTTTGCTCTATGACCTTCTTCACTACCGTTTCTTCTTGAGTGGTAGGGGTTTTGAAGGGCGAGGCAACTAGATCTGTTCCACGGTGGTTGAATACTATGGCTTCTTAGGGTGGATGGTGAGATCTAACAACTTCTAGGGGTTTGGGTTTGCCACTAGCGTCTTTACTAGGGGGCTTTGTCCAATTGGTTTTGGTGAGAACACAAGACTTCTTGTGCCACTCAAAATGTTTCTCAAAGTATTCAAAGAAAGGGACATTACTGGATATCTCTTTCATGAAGGTCTGCCAATTCGTGAGAACTTCTTTCTTTTGGTCAAGTGTGTGGTTGGCTCTATAGGCTTCTCTTTTGAGTCTGTTTTCTTCTGACTCAAAATCTTTTCCTAGGGCATCCATATCAGGAGTGAATTCTTTCCTGATAACCATAAGCTCATAATCGATTCCAGGTTCTTCCTGGAACGGATCTTGGGGTTCCTGTTGGTAGGGATTTACCATATCACTACCTATTGGTGATGGCTTGTTTGGGCTTTTCTTTTCGTCCTCATCAACAACTGATTCTTGTCTGGCTGTGTAGCAGGGTGTGCTAACCTGGGATTTGGTCTGGACACCTTGGAGCTCTAGATCTAAGTCTCTTCTTGACTTAGGGAAGGGTGCTAGAGGTCTGGATGTACTACACTGGGATGCAGGTCTATCTCTTAAGAGATTAGGTGGCTGCCTAAAGGGTAGATCTACTGGGGATCTATTGTCAAGTTAATCATATCCTGATAGGGTATAATATGGTGAACCTACTGGTGGTCTTAATCTAGAATGGTCAAAACTTATTCTAACCTTACCATCGGCTAGTTGTTGGACAAAATCTAGATCAGGGTTCCTAGCTGGGTTTTGGATCTGATGAGCAAAATTCTCATTCTCAATCATCCAATCTGGAGGGAAAGTAACCTGTGACCATTTCAGGGTTTTGGGTACCTGAATGTTAGCTCTAGTGTCTGTGGTCTGGATCAGGGTAGTTTCTCCTTTAACCTTTTTGTCAAGTGCTTGAACATTGAAGTTTATCCTCATGCACTTGTAATACACTCTGTATATCAAGGCCAACTGTCTGACTCCGGGTAACACAAGGGTACCAAAGGTCTTGATATTGAGGGTGAGGGTTTTCATAACATGTGGGTCTTCAAGAGCCACTGAGAAGTTGGGAAAGCAGTCAAAATGGACAGGACCATTGCTAAGACTGGTTTCTATGGTGCCTAAGAGACTGTCATTGAATCTTATATGACGGGTGTCTCTAAGGGCCATAAGGATGGAGGCATTCAAACCTTCTCTGATCAAGGGTTTAACTCCGACCTGGACTAAACCAATGTGGATATAATGATATCCGTCGTTCATATGTCTTACCAAGGTTTCTTCAGATAACAAGTAGCACGTCTCGTACTCCTTGTTGATACTGTAAACCTGTTCTATGGTTCGGACATTAAGACTGGTTTTGAAAGCATTTCTAAGGGTCCAAGAAGACTTATAGATCTTGTCGGTGGGAACCTTAGGGATGTTCCAATCTCCTAGTTTTAGATCTAGATCTGACGACTGGTAACTCTCAGAATTGATTACACCATCTGACTGGGGAATCTCTTTGAGGGATGTACTGGAAGACCTAATGCTGGTAGAAGAGTTACTTCTAAACAATCTTCTCATATTCATGATTAAAAGCCTAGTTAAACAATCACAACCTAATTACCTTTAACCTCAAACTTCTGGATCTATCCTTAGATCTGAAACAGGGTGTACACATAGACAATTGCCTAATCCACGCAACTCAACCTCCTACTGCCACAATCTTACTCTGAGATAACTCCCTTTCGCTCATGCCCTACCCGTCGGGACTTATTGTTTGATGCGGGACACACACTCAGCCTGGGATTTACTGGTCTTACTAAGTTGACAACGGCACAGATCACGGTCTTACAAGTCTCAACAGTACACATCTGCAACAAATGGGCTGGATAAAAACAGAAACAAGAAGAAGCAGATAACTGGGAAACAATTGATCAACATGAACAAAAGCAGATAGAAAGGAGGCTCAGCCTTCCAACAAAAGAATAATAGTAACAACGACAAGAGATATGAAGGAGATGATGAATAGTAACTGGAGAGTGGTCAGAAAATAGATGTAAAATAAACAAATAGGAGAGTGCATTCAAAATAATGAATATAATGCAGTCAAAATAATTTGATAACTATGGCGGTAATACCGGCCAACTTGATTTAATTCAAAATACAACTGTAACTTACAACGCTACGATCGGCCAAACTTGGCTCTGATACCAAATGGGGGTTGTAAGTTACAGTTGTATTTTGAATTAAATCAAAATACACGGGTTAACTTGTACCTGTGATAACCGATTTGGCTCTTCTATGGTTGACTAGTGATAGATGCTTTTGGGGTGGATGAAGAAGGAACGCTTGGCCTTCCATAGTATACTTCCGATGAGATGATTTTTAGGTGCGTGATTACAACCAGTTGTGATGTTGCTGGGTTTTTCTACGAAGTGTTTCATGATCGTATAGACCAGGGTATTGACTCCGTCGGGAATTCCACTACCTCTATCCGTATCAAAGATTGGGAGTCCTTCCTCATCTTTCTGGACAGCATGCCTAATGTCTTCCCTAGATTCTTCGGTAAGGCAATTGTTCCACCACTGGAGGAGTTTACCTGTGAATCCTAAGGAAATGAGTCCTATGACCTCAGTATGGGAATGTCCTTCACTGATGTAGTTGTTGGCTACCATGGTCATATGTGTCAAGACAACACATGCTTCAAAACCACATTTGTCCTAGTAAAAAACATGACAGATAGAGTGATATTAGGAAATCCCTTTATGTGTCTGTTGTACCCTTTCACCACGGATAGTGAAGGTATCACTACCCATCCTTTTGGCCAACCAGTTAAGTTTAAGTTTCTTAGAGGTCCTGAACCTAGAGATATTAGTACTCTCCAGGAAATTGCTGTGTCTAAGACCCTTAACCTTATACAAGCCAAAACTCATCATCTCAACTACCTCCAGGATGATTTGAAGTACAAGAAAATTGAGGAACAATTAGCTTGTAAATCCATCCAGGATGAAATCAAGAACGATACAACAGGTACAGGTTACATGAAACACTTCCATAGTATACTTCCCATTGTAAGACGGATGGACAGGTACTGGGGGAGATGGGTAAACATAGCCATCTGAGTGCGGAAGTATAAAAGGTACAGGTTACAAACTGTGTAAACTGTGATACAAAATGTGAAAGCCATCTGTTTACAATATGTAAAGAGAGGGGAGCAATACTGAGCTAGAACTAAATTAAAGCTTGAGGATTTTTAAAGCCTGCTTCAGATTGGAGAGGTGGCTGCCTTTTATAGGAGAAGGGAGCGTCTGGAACTGCTGAAGACTGCTGAAAATCCGGAAGGTGAAATGCTTTTACCTCGGGTGAATAATCATTTCAACCGAAAGCAAATAGTAATTCCGTGATTATTTGTCGGGGCACTGTAGAGTGAACAGTAACGGTCACTGTACATGAATAGTGTTTTGTCCCCTTGCTTTTCAGGATCACTGTTCACCTTTACTGTTTGGTGAATAGTATCTTGTCCGGGTACTGTAGCTGTACAGAATCTTGCATAGTAACCGGGTCTGGGAACTGTTCCAAATAGTGACTGGTGCTATTTGGAAAATCCTAACCTTCATCCAGATTGTAACCCTCATAGGGGTCTTGTGAATCTTGGAATGGGTCAAAAGGATACTTGTTGACTGAGGCAGCTGAAGAGGAAGGAGAATCTTTTTCTTTTGACTCTAGCTTCTCAGCTTGAATCTGGATCTGTTTAGCTAGATCTTTTAGTTCTTTGCTAGTTTTTCCGGAGAATTGGACGGATTCTAGGCTGGACTGAGATCTTGTATTGTAAGGAATGGTTCTCTAGAGAGGAAGGGGAAAGTCTTTGTCAATTTTGCAGATGACTTCATTGAATCTGAAACTGTCCCACCATTTTACAGAGAATTCCCTATCTAATAGGTTATCATGGAGAGCATAGTCCCATTTACTTATTCAGTGGATCCTGTACATGACCGTCATATGCAGAATTGCTGGAAATTGTGAACCATGTGCAGAGGCTTGGTGTCTGGAGCCAAAATACCTGAGGGCATCCTGTAAAGGTTCTGGGAAAATTTGCGGAATTGAGCCAAACATTTCCCACCACTTTAGGAACCATGAAGGGATCTGACTAGAGAATCCTTTGTCAAACATTATAAACCAGGAATGATCAAAATCCTGATTTTGGTAGAACAAGATTTTCTCAAAGGCATCCATGTAGTCATAATAGCTGTACTGGAGTTCTATGAGACCTGTGGTTTTTGTGAGTGTTTTGAGGAGAGAGGGATGCTGTCCCCAATCAGAGCAACTAACAAAACTTTTGATGATAAATTTGTGGTAGAGAACCTGTGAAGGGTCTCTTTTGTTCATGATGTTTTCTATTCGAACAGAATCTTCTTGAAGGAGAATGCTCTAATAGAACCTGATATTTTTCCCTGGGCTTTTTGGGAGGAAGTGCCAACCATTGGGTAAAATTTCCATGGCCAGAGCTAAGGAATCTGTTATATGGACCAGATGTGGTTCAATATAAGAGATATGCTAGACAAATGGTTTTTTGACATAACAAGAGGTGGACTGTCTGGGTTGGTAAGAAGGCTTTTGGGGCACAATGGGTCCAAAAGGGTCTTCAACAGTATATGGGGTGATTTGTCTTGGGGGAGGGGAGGCCAAGGCAGAGCTGTAAGTGGGCTGTCCTTGGGTTGGTCTTTGGTAGTTGGGTCATTGGATGGTTGAGACAACATATCTGTTGGCAATAGTAGAGGCAGGGAGTGGAACTAGCTGTTGACCAGGAAGGTTCTTGACCTGACTGGTACTGGAGGTAGTTTGCTGTTTAGGGAGTTTTTGGGTTTGGGGTTGTACGGGTTTTTTCCTAGACATCTTGGTTTGGACACTGCAAAAATTCACGGGTTAGGAAGTCAGGAATACAGTTATAAGTTCCTTCTATGAATTCAATGTCAAAATCAAAAACAGAGAGAATGGCTTGCCATCGTGCAAAAATTTGTTTTGATGCAATGTTTTGAACATCTTTTTCTAAAACATGTTTTGCAGATTTGCAATCAATGCGTAATAGAAATTTTTGGTTCAAAAGATCACTTTGGAATTTTGAAATACATAGTACTATAGATAAAATTTCTTTTTTAATAGTACTATAATTTAACTGAGTGGGAGTCCAAATTCCAGAATGGAAACAGACAATCTGTTCAGGGGAAGTGGGACTAGCACGCTGGAGGAGAATGCCACCATAACCAATGTTAGAGGCATCAGTCTGAACAATCTTGAAGGAATTATCTGAAGGAATTCCTAGACATGGGAGTGTCTTGACATATTTTTTTGTGGCTTGGACAACAGCAGTGTGGTGTGGGGTCCAAGGAGGAGGCATGGCCTTCTTCATCCACCCCAGATTACTCATAACCTGTACCTTTTACTAGTCAACTAAACAAGTCCTTCTATGAGTGCTATTAAATCAAACTTGGCTCTGATACCAAATGGGGGTTGTAAGTTACAGTTGTATTTTGAATTAAATCAAAATACACGGGTCACTTCTCCAGCCGTCTAATTCTCCGGAAAAACTAGCAAGGAACTAAGAGATCTTGCTAAACAGATCCAGATTCAAGCTGAGAAGCTAGAGTCAGAAGAAAAAGATTCTCCTTCCTCTTCAGCTACCTCAGTCAACAAGTATCCTTTTGACCCATTCCAAGATTCACAAGACCCCTATGAGGGTTACAATCTGGATGAAGATTAGGATTTTCCAAATAGCACCAGTCACTATTCGGAACAGTTCCCAGACCCGGTTACTATGCAAGATTTTGCACAGCTACAGTACTCGGACAAGATACTATTCACCAAATAGTAAAGGTGAACAGTGATCCTGAAAAGAAAGGGGACAAAACACTATTCATGTACAGTGACCGTTACTGTTCACTCTACAGTGCCCCGACAAATAATCACGGAATTACTATTTGCTTTCGGCTGAAATGATTATTCACCCGAGGTAAAAGCATTTCACCTTCCGGATTTTCAGCAGTCTTCAGCAGTTCCAGACGCTCCCTTCTCCTATAAAAGGCAGCCTCCTCTCCAGTCTGAAGCAGGCTTTAAAAATCCTCAAGCTTTAATTTAGTTCTAGCTCAGTATTGCTCCCCTCTCTTTACATATTGTAAACAGATGGCTTTCACATTTTGTATCACAGTTTACACAGTTTGTAACCTGTACCTTTTATACTTCCGCACTCAGATGGCTATGTTTACCCATCTCCCCCAGTACCTGTAATTACAACCCCCATTTGGTATCAGAGCCAAGTTTGGCCGATCGTAGCGTTGTAAGTTACAGTTGTATTTTGAATTAAATCAAGTTGGCCGGTATTACCGCCATAGTTATCAAATTATTTTGACTGCATTATATTCATTATTTTGAATGCACTCTCCTATTTGTTTATTTTACATCTATTTTCTAACCACTCTCCAGTTACTATTCATCATCTCCTTCATATCTCTTGTCGTTGTTACTATTATTCTTTTGTTGGAAGGCTGAGCCTCCTTTCTATCTGCTTTTGTTCATTGATTATTTGTTCATGTTGATCAATTGTTTCCCAGTTATCTACTTCTTCTTGTTTCTGTTTTTATCCAGCCCATTTGTTGCAGATGTGTACTGTTGAGACTTGTAAGACCGTGATCTGTGCCGTTGTCAACCCAGTAAGACCAGTAAATCCCAGGCTGAGTGTGTGTCCCGCATCAAACAATAAGTCCCGACGGGTAGGGCATGAGCGAAAGGGAGTTATCTCAGAGTAAGATTGTGGCAGTAGGAGGTTGAGTTGTGTGGATTAGGCAACTGTCTATGTGTACACCTTGTTCCAGATCTAAGGATAGATCCAGAAGTTTGAGGTTCAAGGTAATTAGGTTGTGATTGTTTAACTAGGCTTTTAATCATGAATATGAGAAGATTGTTTAAAAGTAACTCTTCTACCAGCATTAGGTCTTCCAGTACATCCCTCAAAGAGATTCCCTAGTCAGATGGTGTAATCAATTCTGAGAGTTACCAGTCGTTAGATCTAGATCTAAAACTAGGATATTGGAACATCCCTAAGGTTCCCACCGACAAGATCTATAAGTCTTCTTGGACCCTTAGAAATGCTTTCAAAACCAGTCTTAATGTCCGAACCATAGAACAGGTTTACAGTATCAACAAGGTTTACAGTATCAACAGAAGAAACCTTGGTAAGACATATGAACGACGGATATCATTATATCCACATTGGTTTAGTCCAGGTCAGAGTTAAACCCTTGATCAGAGAATGATTGAATGCTTCCATCCTTATGGCCCTTAGACACTTAGATCTAGAGCTCCAAGGTGTCCAGACCAAATCCCAGGTTAGCACACCCTGCTACATAGCCAGACAAGAATCAGTTGTTGATGAGGACGAAAAGAAAAGCCCAAACAAGCCATCACCAACAGGTAGTGATATGGTAAATCCCTACCAACAGGAAACCCAAGATCCGTTTCAGGAAGAACCTGGAATCGATTATCAGCTTATGGTTATCAGGAAAGAGTTCACTCCTGATATGGATGCCCTAGGAAAAGAGTTTGAGTTAGAAGAAAACAGACTCAAAAGAGAAGCCTATAGAGCCAACTATACCCTTGACCAAAAGAAAGAAGTTCTCGCAAATTGGCAGACCTTCATGAAAGAGATATCTAGCAATGACCCTTTCTTTGAATATTTTGAGAAACATTTTGAGTGGCACAAGAAGTCTTGTGTTCTCACCAAAACCAATTGGACAAAGCCCCCTAGTAAAGATGCTAGTGGCAAACCCAAACCCCCAGAAGTTGTTAGATCTCACCATCCACCCCAAGAAGCCATAGTCTTCAACCACCGTGGAACAGATCTAGTTGCCTCGCCCTTCAAAACCCCTACCACTCAAGAAGAAACGGTAGTGAAGAAGGTCATAGAGCAAAACAACTACACCAACCAGTGTTTAGGTGTTATAGGAAAACAGCTTGATAGGATAGAAGACAGAATTGAGAGCAAGGTCATTCCCCAGCCAGGAAGCCCTAGCGAACTTGTCAAAGCCTTAGAAAAGCCTTTAGTCAAGCTCCCTACAACTAAGCAACCCAGCCTTAGATCTAAGGATAAAACGGCCTTAGAAATAGTCAACCAAAGGCTTGCAGAGCTAGTGAAGCAGGAACCAGTCGCCCCTTCACCAGTTAGCACCCCAACCAGTGTTGATCCCCGTCTAGAAGCCAATAGATTAGTTGCTTTAGACGTCCACACAGCTTCTAGCAGTTCTAGCCAAACCTCCTCAGATAGTGAAAAGGAGATAGAACACCTAGAAAGCCAGTTTAGGGATTTAAAGGTCAAAAGGCTTACCAACCCAAAGGTAACCCCTACTAGCCTAACCAGAAATTGGTATCCCAGACATCTTTGTAAACACATCTTCCTGGAAAGGAAGTGCTATTGCCAATTCTGTACCTGTTGTATATCCTCTTTGCCAAAGAGTTGACTAGTTATCATCTTACAACCATCTGTTCCTTCTAGAAGTATACTATGGAAGACTAGTTATCATCTTACAACTATCAACAAGGAGTACGAGACGTGCTACTTGTTACCTGAAGAAACCTTGGTAAGACATATGAATGACGGATATCATTATATCCACATTGGTTTAGTCCAGGTCGGAGTTAAACCCTTGATCAGAGAAGGATTGAATGCTTCCATCCTTATGGCCCTTAGAGACACCCGTCATATAAGATTCAATGACAGCCTCTTAGGTACCATAGAAACCAGTCTTAGTAATGGTCCTGTCCAGCCTCTTAGGTACCATCCTGTATACTATTGAAGTTCGTCTTAGGTACCATACAAACAACATCACAACCCAAAGGTACACAGTTTGTAACCCAAAAATCTTATCACAGGTACCTGTTGTATATCCTCTTAGATCTGAGCGTTCCTTCCATAGTCCTTAGAGACTTGTAAGACCACACCCATTATCATCCGTCTGGTACCCATAGTTTACAATATGTACCTGTGATAACTTCGTACCAAAGGTACCCTCAGACACACTGAGGGTACCTTTGGTACGAAGTTATCACAGGTACATATTGTAAACTGTGGGTACCATTGAGGACTATGACTATCATCATAGTCCTCAATGGTACAAAGATGTGTTTACTACCAGAGTCATGCACAGAAGTGATTGTAACTCTCCATTTTGGAAGGAGAAGTTCATCAATGGTTTACCTACCCTTTTTGGAGAAAAGGTTAAAGAAACCCTGTGTAACCCCTTAGGTGTCATAGATTATGATAACCTAACCTATGGTGACATCTCTAGCACCATTCGAAGTGAAGGAATGAAGATGTGCAAAGATCTCAAAATCCAGAGCAAAGCCAACAAAGGAAAAGCCAAGTACGAAGTAGGAAACTTTTGTACACAGTACGGCTTACCCTCCATCCTTCCTAAAAGGAAATCCAAATACAAAGGAAAAGAATCCCCTGAGCATTTGTTTAGGAAGAAAACCAAAGCCAAGTATTATAGAAAGGAAAAGTCCAGCAAGGATGATTTCTATAAGAAAGGTAAATCCAAATCCAAGTCCACAGGAAAGTTCATACCCCAAGCATCAGGAAAATGCTATAACTGTGGAAAAAAAGGTCATTTCAGAAAAGAGTGTAGAGCTAAGGCCAAATCCCTTATCAATACCCTCGTTAGTGACCAAGCAGGAAAAGATGAAATCTTTAAACTCCTAGAACTCAACCACTCAGATAGTGAGACTTCTAGTAATGAGATTCGTCAGATCTACCAAACATCCTCTGATTCCTCTAGAGTTTCTTCTAGCACCTCTAGTGGCCCAGATGAACCCATTCCATGCATGGATAGTTGTTGTAGGAACAAAACTATCAATGTCCTCTCTAAACAAGAAGAGCTCCTCTTAGATCTCATAGAACAGATCGAAGACCTAGTCACCAAAGCTCAGAAGTTTACAGAGTTTAAGAGAACCTTAGTTAAGGAAACCAGTAAACCTGAAACTAAGCTTCAAGATCCCAAAGTTGATTTGGAACAAATCTACAAGAGATTTACCAAATCCAAGAAGGAAGTTACAGTCAACGACCTTCAAAAGGAAATCAAGGAAACTAAGTCTGAGGTTAGAACCCTTAAGCAAGAGCTAACCATCCTTAGAGTTGATCACAATTTCCTTGATCAAAGATTGAAAAACCTGGAAAGTACTTCTCATCAAGACAATGAGGCAGGAACCTCATACCAGAAGTCCTCTGATGATGAAGAAGAAGAAACAGTTAACCCAACTGCAGAAATGGTTCAGAATCAAGACCCTGTCCCAGCCAGTGTGTCAGAGCCATGAAGAACCATGGCTCAGACACTCTACCATGAAGAAGATGTAAACAAGAAGAGCTCAACAAGAAGAGCTCCTCTCCAGAAAGGGAGGTCTTTGAAAGAACTTTTATCCCATTGTAATTCTTTATCTAAAACTTCTTGCAAAATAATAGCCATGTC
The DNA here is from genome assembly GCA_030445155.1 of Quercus variabilis. Lineage (NCBI taxonomy): Eukaryota > Viridiplantae > Streptophyta > Magnoliopsida > Fagales > Fagaceae > Quercus > Quercus variabilis. The sequence continues at coordinate 1,074,454 of CP129447.1, forward strand.
ACAACTAGAGTATGTCACCTCTGCCGGGACATAATCCTGAAGGGATGTTGATCCTCTTTGGTTTCCCTTGGAGGATGCACCTTCATGCATTACAAAAGGAGATCTTCCTACTGTAGGAGTCCTTTTGTCTTAAGGATAGCCCGATGCCGGTGCTTTCCCCTTGTTCCTCTTCTCTGCTGAAGAAGTCAACTTACGCCACATTGCTGTGGGATAAGATTTTTGCTCTTTTTCCTGCCAAGGATGAATAACATGAATTTGCATGGTTTTGAAAACATATTTTGTTAAAGCATGCAATGTTATGGAGCAAATTCTTTTATGTAGAGTATGAGTATTAGAATACAATGTTCCTTGGAAAGAATCAAAAGGGACATCAAATGAGATGGAAGAATTAGGGTTTTGAGTTTGCTTGTCAAGAGAAGAAAGGTTGAGGGACTTAGAAACTGAGACATCTTGGAGAATGGTGATGGAGGCTGCCTTTTATAGGAGAAGGGAGCGTCTGGTCCTGCTGAAGATTGCTGAAAATCCGGAAGGTGAAATGCTTTACCTCGGGTGAATAATCATTTCAGCCGAAAGCAAATAGTAATTCCGTGATTATTTGTCGGGGCACTGTAGAGTGAACAGTAATGGTCACTGTACATAAATAGTGTTTTGTCCCCTTGCTTTTCTGGATCACTGTTCACCTTTACTGTTGGGGGAATAGTGATTTGTTCGGGTACTGTGGCTGTGTAGAATCTTGCATAGTAACCGGGTCTGGAAACTGTTCCAAATAGTGATTTGTGCCATTTGGAGAATCGGAACTAGGGAATCCAATGCTGCAGAAACTTCAGAAGAGGCAGGAGAAATCTGATCTATTGACTTTAGCTTTTCTGCCAGACTTGTTAGATGGATGCTAGTCTGTGTCATAATACTCCGAAGGAGGACTATGATGATAGTCATGTTCATGGAAGGTAGCGAATTGGTTACAAACACCACACCAATTCAGGGCTTCATAATCTGGTGGTCTAGCAATGAAACGCCGTGGATCATTATTGTATCTAATCCATTGGAGGTTCATGGCTGCTTCAGAGTATGGTTTGGTGGTGAAGACAGAAATCCTTCCTGTGCTACCAACAAAATGATAATTTGCCCACAGGTCTTGGGCAACAGTTAGAATCTCATTGGTGAAATGGTTACGCCAGCAATCTACAAGGTCATTGGGTTCTCTGTAGGATAAATAAGAGTCTCCTTCAAACCAGGGACCTTGGTAGGTGTAACCATTGATGAGAACAAGGTGTCTGGAGGGAATGACAGTCATCCAGTTGTTACCATCCCATTGTGGTAGAGTGCTCCAGCATCTAATGGAAACAAATGGACTTCTAATCTTTCTGACAACTTGCTGTATAATTTGTGGGAACTGAACGATTTGATCATGGCGTGTTAGCTTGATTAGTCTAACGAACCCGTATTCAAACATTCTGGAGAGCCAGCTTGAGTTCATGACTTCTTCTTCTGTTCCATCATCTGCACCGTCCTCATAATTGATTATGAGACCAGTGAAAGGATGGCGTTTCTCATAGGCTCTATGGCTGCTACCAAAATATTGTTCCCATAAAGACTGAGCAAGAGCACGATCAACTTCTGCATCAACATCCCCATTTTCCCCAATAACTGGGAAATGGGTGGTGACCAAAACTCTGAAGTGTTCGTACCATTGATCATAAGATTCGAACATAGCCTTGCAACCAAAAATATTAGTTTGTATTTCTGGGGGCAAGTTGGCAATAGCACTTCTTAGGATAGTTTGAGCCTTAAGGCTAAACTTTGCATAGTCAGTGCCCATAATAGTCGTTTTATCCATTGAATGGATATCCTCTTTGCCAAAGAGTTGACTAGTGATAACATCATTTTGAACCTCAAGGTTGACTAGGTATATTTCTAGGGCTTTGAGGGTTCTTTGGAAAAGGCTGTTTTTATTTAGGGTCCAGGCTGCTTGGAAGTTATCAAGGATAAATTTAATGGAGAAAGGGAGGTCTTTGAAAGAACTTTTATCCCATTGTAATTCTTTATCTAAAACTTCCTGCAAAATAATAGCCATGTCACAACTGGAGTATGTCACCTCTGCCGGGACATAATCCTGAAGGGATGTTGATCCTCTTTGGTTTCCCTTGGAGGATGCACCTTCATGCATTACAAAAGGAGATCTTCCTACTGCAGGAGTCCTTTTGTCTTGAGGATAGCCCGATGCCGGTGCTTTCCCCCTGTTCCTCTTCTCTGCTGAAGAAGTCAACTTACGCCACATTACTGTGGGATAAGATTTTTGCTCTTTTTCCTACCAAGGATGAATAACATGAATTTGCATGGTTTTGAAAACATCTTTTGTTAAAGCATGCAATGTTATGGAGCAAATTCTTTTATGTAAAGTATGAGTATTAGAATACAATGTTCCTTGGAAAGAATCAAAAGGGACATCAAATGAGATGGAAGAATTAGGGTTTTGAGTTTGCTTGTCAAGAGAAGAAAGGTTGAGGGACTTAGAAACTGAGACATCTTGGAGAATGGTGATCTCACTTTGTTTAGGTCCTCTGAGAAACTCAAACTTTACAGGTTGACCAAAGGGATAGGTAGTGATTCCTTCACTATCCGTGGTGAAAGGATACAACAGACACATAAAGGGATTTCCTAATATCACTCTATCTGTCATATTTTTCACTAGGACAAATGTGGTTTTAAAGCATGTGTTGTCCTGACACACATGGGCTTTGGGTATTTTGAATTCAATCTGCATTTTACCTCCACTTGCAGAAGTTAACCTTTCTTTGGTTTTCCTGTAATATTTGGAGGGAATGATTCCTTCCTGAATGCAATTGAGATCAGCACCTGAATCCATCAAGGCTATGGTCTAGAATTCAAAATCTTTGCTTATGACAATCCTGACCTTGGAGTGCCATTTTTGGAAGTTGATCCTACTAATGGTTACCAAGAACTTCTCACTGGGTGGGACAGGGTCTTGAGTTGGAACCATATCTGCAGTTGGGTTAACTGTCTCTTCTTCTTCATCATCAGAGGACTTCTGGTATGAGGTCCTTGCCTCATTGTCTTGATGAGAAGTACTTTCCAGATTCTTCAATCTCTGATCAAGGAAATTGTGATCAACTCTAAGGATGGTTAGTTCTTGCTTAAGGGTTCTAACCTCAGACTTAGTTTCCTTGATTTCCTTTTGAAGGTCGTTGACTGTAACTTCCTTCTTGGATTTGGTAAATCTTCTGTAGATTTGTTCCAAATCAACTTTGGGATCTTGAAGCTTAGTTTCAGGTTTACTGGTTTCCTTAACTAAGGTTCTCTTAAACTCTGTAAACTTCTGAGCTTTGGTGACTGGGTCTTCGATCTGTTCTATGAGATCTAAGAGGAGCTCTTCTTGTTTAGAGAGGACATTGATAGTTTTGTTCCTACAACAACTATCCATGCATGGAATGGGTTCATCTGGGTCACTAGAGGTGCTAGAAGAAACTCTAGAGGAATCAGAGGATGTTTGGTAGATCTGACGAATCTCATTACTAGAAGTTTCACTATCTGAGTGGTTGAGTTCTAGGAGTTTAAAGATTTCATCTTTTCCTGCTTGGTCACTAACGAGGGTATTGATAAGGGATTTGGCCTTAGCTCTACACTCTTTTCTGAAATGACCTTTTTTTCCACAGTTATAGCATTTTCCTGATGCTTGGGGTATGAACTTTCCTGTGGACTTGGATTTGGATTTACCTTTCTTATAGAAATCATCCTTGCTGGACTTTTCCTTTCTATAATACTTGGCTTTGGTTTTCTTCCTAAACAAATGCTCAGGGGATTCTTTTCCTCTGTATTTGGATTTCCTTTTAGGAAGGATGGAGGGTAAGCCGTACTGTGTACAAAAGTTTCCTACTTCGTACTTGGCTTTTCCTTTGCTGGCTTTGCTCTGGATTTTGAGATCTCTGCACATCTTCATTCCTTCACTTCGAATGGTGCTAGAGATGTCACCATAGGTTAGGTTATCATAATCTATGACACCTAAGGGGTTACACAGGGTTTCTTTAACCTTTTCTCCAAAAAGGGTAGGTAAACCATTGATGAACTTCTCCTTCCAAAATGGAGAGTTACAATCACTTCTGTGCATGACTCTGGTAGTAAACACATCTTCGTACCACCTAAAGTCTCCAAGGGTTTTACATCTAAGGTTACTCAACCGGTCGTAAATCCTAAATGTGATGTTGCTGGGTTTTCCTACGAAGTGTTTCATGATCGTATAGACCCGGGTATTGACTCCGTCGGGAATTCAACTACCTCTATCCGTATCAAAGATGGGGAGTCCTTCCTCATCTTTCTGGACAGCATGCCTAATGTCTTCCCTAGATTCTTCGGTAAGGAAATTGTTCCACCACTGGAGGAGTTTACTTGTGAATCCTAAGGAAATGAGTCCTATGACCTCAGTATGGGAATGTCCTTCACTGATGTAGTTGTTGGCTACCATGGTCATATGCTGGAGTCGGTTGAGGATCTCTTGTTCAGACAAACCATCTATGTTCCATTCATAGAGTTTACCTGAAGTGACAGAGAACTGGTTACTAAGATTCCTTTCCTCGAACTGGAGGTCAGGGGGTGTTAGTCTGGGATACCAATTTCTGGTTAGGCTAGTAGGGGTTACCTTTGGGTTGGTAAGCCTTTTGACCTTTAAATCCCTAAACTGGCTTTCTAGGTGTTCTATCTCCTTTTCACTATCTGAGGAGGTTTGGCTAGAACTGCTAGAAGCTGTGTGGACGTCTAAAGCAACTAATCTATTGGCTTCTAGACGGGGATCAACACTGGTTGGGGTGCTAACTGGTGAAGGGGCGACTGGTTCCTGCTTCACTAGCTCTGCAAGCCTTTGGTTGACTATTTCTAAGGCCGTTTTATCCTTAGATCTAAGGCTGGGTTGCTTAGTTGTAGGGAGCTTGACTAAAGGCTTTTCTAAGGCTTTGACAGGTTTGCTAGGGCTTCCTGGCTGGGGAATGACCTTGCTCTCAATTCTGTCTTCTATCCTATCAAGCTGTTTTCCTATAACACCTAAACACTGGTTGGTGTAGTTCTTTTGCTCTATGACCTTCTTCACTACCGTTTCTTCTTGAGTGATAGGGGTTTTGAAGGGCGAGGCAACTAGATCTGTTCCACGGTGGTTGAAGACTATGGCTTCTTGGGGTGGATGGTGAGATCTAACAACTTCTGGGGGTTTGGGTTTGCCACTAGCGTCTTTACTAGGGGGCTTTGTCCAATTGGTTTTGGTGAGAACACAAGACTTCCTGTGCCACTCAAAGTGTTTCTCAAAGTATTCAAAGAAAGGGACATTGCTAGATATCTCTTTCATGAAGGTCTGCCAATTTGCGAGAACTTCTTTCTTTTGGTCAAGGGTATGGTTGGCTCTATAGGCTTCTCTTTTGAGTCTGTTTTCTTCTGACTCAAACTCTTTTCCTAGGGCATCCATATCAGGAGTGAACTCTTTCCTGATAACCATAAGCTGATAATCGATTCCAGGTTCTTCCTGAAACGGATCTTGGGTTTCCTGTTAGTAGGGATTTACCATATCACTACCTGTTGGTGATGGCTTGTTTGGGCTTTTCTTTTCGTCCTCATCAACAACTGATTCTTGTCTGGCTGTGTAGCAGGGTGTGCTAACCTGGGATTTGGTCTGGACACCTTGGAGTTCTAGATCTAAGTCTCTTCTTGACTTAGGGAAGGGTGCTAGAGGTCTGGATGTACTACACTGGGATGCAGGTCTATCTTTTAAGAGATTAGGTGGCTGCCTAAAGGGTAGATCTACTGGGGATCTATTGTCAAGTTCATCATATCCTGATGGGGTATAATATGGTGAACCTACTGGTGGTTTTAATCTAGAATGGTCAAAACTTATTCTAACCTTACCATCGGCTAGTTGTTGGACAAAATCTAGATCAGGGTTCCTAGCTGGGTTTTGGATCTGATGAGCAAAATTCTCATTCTCAATCATCCAATCATCGGGGAAAGTAACCTGTGACCATTTCAGGGTTTTGGGTACCTGAATGTTAGCTCTAGTGTCTGTGGTCTGGATCAAGGTAGTTTCTCCTTTAACCTTTTTGTCAAGTGCTTGAACATTGAAGTTCGTCCTCATGCACTTGTAATACACTCTGTATATCAAGGGCAACTGTCTGACTCCGGGTAACACAAGGGTACCAAAGGTCTTGATATTAAGGGTGAGGGTTTTCATAACATGTGGGTCTTTAAGAGCCACTGAGAAGTTTGGAAAGCAGTCAAAATGGACAGGACCATTACTAAGACTGGTTTCTATGGTACCTAAGAGGCTGTCAGGAATACAGTTATGAGTGCTCTTCTTGTTTAGAGGAGCTCTAAACAAGAAGAGCTCTTGTTTAGAATGGCAAACGCAATGACTATGGAAGGCCATGCCTCCTGGTTGAGTGGGTTAGGAAGGACTGGGTTATCACCTAGAAGGAACAGATGGTTGGGTTGCGTGAAGGAAGTGCTAAGAAACCAGTCTTGAAACCTTGGTACTACTTGGGTTAAAGATGGTTGGGTTGCAGGATGGTACCTAAGATGGTTGGGTTGCGTGAAGGTAGTGGACAGGACCATTACTAAGACTGGTTTCTATGGTACCTAAGAGGCTGTCATTGAATCTTATATGACGGGTGTCTCTAAGGGCCATAAGGATGGAAACATTCAATCCTTCTCTGATCAAGGGTTTAACTCCGACCTGGACTAAACCAATGTGGATATAATGATATCCGTCATTCATATGTCTTACCAAGGTTTCTTCAGGTAACAAGTAGCACGTCTCGTACTCTTTGTTCAAGCACTTGACAAAAAGGTTAAAGGAGAAACTACCCTGATCCAGACCACAGACACTAGAGCTAACATTCAGGTACCCAAAACCCTGAAATGGTCACAGGTTACTTTCCCCGATGATTGGATGATTGAGAATGAGAATTTTTCTCATCAGATCCAAAACCCAGCTAGGAACCCTGATCTAGATTTTGTCCAACAACTAGCCGATGGTAAGGTTAGAATAAGTTTTGACCATTCTAGATTAAGACCACCAGTAGGTTCACCATATTATACCCCATCAGGATATGATGAACTTGACAATAGATCCCCAGTAGATCTACCCTTTAGGCAGCCACCTAATCTCTTAAGAGATAGACCTGCATCCCAGTGTAGTACATCCAGACCTCTAGCACCCTTCCCTAAGTCAAGAAGAGACTTAGATCTAGAGCTCCAAGGTGTCCAGACCAAATCCCAGGTTAGTACACCCTGCTACACAGCCAGACAAGAATCAGTTGTTGATGAGGACGAAAAGAAAAGTCCTAACAAGCCATCACCAACAGGTAGTGATATGGGAAATCCCTACCAACAGGAACCCCAAGATCCGTTTCAGGAAGAACCTGGAATCGATTATCAGCTTATGGTTATCAGGAAAGATTTCACTCCTGATATGCATGCTATAGGCGAAGAGTTTGAGTCAGAAGATAACAGACTCAAAAGAGAAGCCTATAGAGCCAACCATACCCTTGACCAAAAGAAAGAAGTTCTCGCAAATTGGCAGACCTTCATGAAAGAGATATCTAGCAATGTCCCTTTCTTTGAATACTTTGAGAAACACTTTGAGTGGCACAAGAAGTCTTGTGTTCTCACCAAATCCAATTGGACAAAGCCCCCTAGTAAAGACGCAAGTGGCAAACCCAAACCCCCAGAAGTTGTTAGATCTCACCATCCACCCCAAGAAACCATAGTCTTCAACCACCGTGGAACAGATCTAGTTGCCTCGCCCTTCAAAACCCCTACCACTCAAGAAGAAACGGTAGTGAAGAAGGTCATAGAGCAAAACAACTACACCAACCAGTGTTTAGGTGTTATAAGAAAACAGCTTGATAGGATAGAAGACAGAATTGAGAGCAAGGTCATTCCCCAGTCAGGAAGCCCTAGTAAACCTGTCAAAGCCTTAGAAAAGCCTTTAGTCAAGCTCCCTACAACTAAGCAACCCAGCCTTAGATCTAAGGATAAAACAGCCTTAGAAATAGTCAACCAAAGGCTTGCAGAGCTAGTGAAGCAGGAACCAGTCGCCCCTTCACCAGTTAGCACCCCAACCAGTGTTGATCCCCGTCTAGAAGCCAATAGATTAGTTGCTTTAGACGTCCACACAGCTTCTAGCAGTTCTAGCCAAACCTCCTCAGATAATGAAAAGGAGATAGAACACCTAGAAAGCCAGTTTAGGGATTTAAAGGTCAAAAGGCTTACCAACCCAAAGGTAACCCCTACTAGCCTAACCAGAAATTGGTATCCCAGACCAACACCCCCTGACCTCCAGTTCGAGGAAAGGAATCTTAGTAACCAGTTCTCTGTCACTTCAGGTAAACTCTATGAATGGAACATAGATGGTTTGTCTGAACAAGAGATCCTCAACCGACTCCAGCATATGACCATGGTAGCCAACAACTACATCAGTGAAGGACATTCCCATACTGAGGTCATAGGACTCATTTCCTTAGGATTCACAGGTAAACTCCTCCAGTGGTGGAACAATTTCCTTACCGAAGAATCTAGGGAAGACATTAGGCATGCTGTCCAGAAAGATGAGGAAGGACTCCCCATCTTTGATACGGATAGAGGTAGTGGAATTCCCGACGGAGTCAATACCCTGGTCTATACGATCATGAAACACTTCGTAGGAAAACCCAGCAACATCACATCTAGGATTTACGACCAGTTGAGTAACCTTAGATGTAAAACCCTTGGAGACTTTAGGTGGTACGAAGATGTGTTTACTACCAGAGTCATGCACAGAAGTGATTGTAACTCTCCATTTTGGAAGGAGAAGTTCATCAATGGTTTACCTACCCTTTTTGGAGAAAAGGTTAAAGAAACCCTGTGTAACCCCTTAGGTGTCATAGATTATGATAACCTAACCTATGGTGAAATCTCTAGCACCATTCGAAGTGAAGGAATGAAGATGTGCAAAGATCTCAAAATCCAGAGCAAAGCCAGCAAAGGAAAAGCCAAGTACGAAGTAGGAAACTTTTGTACACAGTACGGCTTACCCTCCATCCTTCCTAAAAGGAAATCCAAATACAGACGAAAAGAATCCCCTGAGCATTTGTTTAGGAAGAAAACCAAAGCCAAGTATTATAGAAAGGAAAAGTCCAGCAAGGATGATTTCTATAAGAAAGGTAAATCCAAATCCAAGTCCACAGGAAAGTTCATACCCCAAGCATCAGGAAAATGCTATAACTGTGGAAAAAAAGGTCATTTCAGAAAAGAGTGTAGAGCTAAGGCCAAATCCCTTATCAATACCCTCGTTAGTGACCAAGCAGGAAAAGATGAAATCTTTAAACTCCTAGAACTCAACCACTCAGATAGTGAGACTTCTAGTAATGAGATTCGTCAGATCTACCAAACATCCTCTGATTCCTCTAGAGTTTCTTCTAGCACCTCTAGTGGCCTAGATGAACCCATTCCTTGCATAGATAGCTGTTGTAGGAACAAAACTATCAATGTACTCTCTAAACAAGAAGAGCTCCTCTTAGATCTCATAGAACAGATCGAAGACCCAGTCACCAAAGCTCAAAAGTTTACAGAGTTTAAGAGAACCTTAGTTAAGGAAACCAGTAAACCTGAAACTAAGCTTCAAGATCCCAAAGTTGATTTGGAACAAATCTACAAAAGATTTACCAAATCCAAGAAGGAAGTTACAGTCAACGACCTTCAAAAGGAAATCAAGGAAACTAAGTCTGAGGTTAGAACCCTTAAGCAAGAACTAACCATCCTTAGAGTTGATCACAATTTCCTTGATCAGAGATTGAAGAATCTGGAAAGTACTTCTCATCAAGACAATGAGGCAGGGACCTCATACCAGAAGTCCTCTGATGAAGAAGAAGAAGAGACAGTTAACCCAACTGCAGATATGGTTCCAACTCAAGACCCTGTCCCACCCAGTGACAAGTTCTTGGTAACCATTAGTAGGATTAACTTCCAAAAATGGCACTCCAAGGTCAGGATTGTCATAAGCAAAGATTTTGAATTTGAGACTATAGCCTTGATGGATTCAGGTGCTGATCTCAATTGCATTCAGGAAGGAATCATTCCCTCCAAATATTACAGGAAAACCAAAGAAAGGTTAACTTCTGCAAGTGGAGGTAAAATGCAGATTGAATTCAAAATACCCAAAGCCCATGTGTGTCAGGACAACACATGCTTCAAAACCACATTTGTCCTAGTAAAAAACATGACAGATAGAGTGATATTAGGAAATCCCTTTATGTGTCTGTTGTACCCTTTCACCACGGATAGTGAAGGTATCACTACCCATCCTTTTGGCCAACCAGTTAAGTTTAAGTTTCTTAGAGGTCCTGAACCTAGAGATATTAGTACTCTCCAGGAAATTGCTGTGTCTAAGACCCTTAACCTTATACAAGCCAAAACTCATCATCTCAACTACCTCCAAGATGATTTGAAGTACAAGAAAATTGAGGAACAATTAGCTTGTAAATCCATCCAGGATGAAATCAAGAAATTTGAAGAAAAACTTAGAAAAGAAGTCTGTTCTGATCTTCCAACAGCCTTTTGGCACAGACGGAGACATGAGGTTGCTCTCCCCTATGTCAAATATTTCCATGAAAAGGACATCCCAACTAAAGTTAGGCCTATCCAAATGAATCAAGAACTTATGGATACCTGTAGAGCTGAAATTGAGGATCTCCTTAAAAAGGGAATCATCAGAAAATCTAGGTCCCCCTGGTCCTGTCCAGCCTTTTATGTCCAGAAAAATGCTGAGATTGAGAGAGGTGTCCCTCGATTAGTCATCAACTACAAGCCCCTTAACAAAGTCTTAGAATGGATACGGTACCCAATCCCTAACAAAAAAGACTTAGTTAACAGGCTTAGTAAAGCAGTGGTCTTCAGTAAGTTTGACATGAAAAGTGGGTTTTGGCAGATCCAAATCAGAGAGTCTGATCGCTACAAAACTGCCTTCACCACACCCTTTGGCCATTACGAGTGGAACGTAATGCCCTTTGGTCTCAAAAATGCACCCTCTGAATTCCAAAACATCATGAATGAGATATTTAACCCATTCTCCACCCATATCATTGTATACATTGATGATGTTCTCATCTTTGGGTTGGTAATATATATATATATATATATTAAGGCCCAATTAATAAAAAATGAAATGAATGGACTGAAGTGAATTAAGTTGACCAAAATGGACAGAATGGACCGAATAGACTGAATGGACTGAATTGAACCTAAGTGGATCTAGCAGGACTAAATGGACCAATTGGACGTAAGTGAACCTAAGTGGACCGAATGTGGCCGAAGTAGGCCGAATTGACTTAAGTGAACCAAATGGACCAAATTAGACTGAATGGAATGAAATACTATACTAATGTGGCTTTAAAAAAAAAAAAAAAAAAAAAAAAAACTAGCTTAAAACCCAATTTTTCCAAAATAGACCAAAGTAGACTAAATGAATTGAAGTAAACCTAAGTAGATCAAAGTGGACATAGTTATAATAAAGTAGACTCAAATGGATTGAATGGACAAAAATACTACACTTATTTTGCTTTAAAAGTGCACAGAAACAATAATTGTTATGCTTCAATTAAGTCGGGATATCGGCTTTTGATGGAACAAGAAGAAACGGCGATGTCTGGTGCAAGAAATGATGGAGTTAATTCAAATGTTTGGAAGACTATTTGGAGTTTGCAAGTTCCAAATAGAGTTAGGATTCTGTTATGGAGAGCTGGGATCAATTCACTACCTACAAAGGTTAATTTGGTGCATAGAAAAATTTTGAATGAAGATGTTTGTATGGAATGCAAGGCACAGCCAGAGGACACGATGCATGCTCTCTGGACTTGCTCGAAATTAAAGGATATGTGGAACATTCAGTTTAGTAGGCTCATGGCTGTCACGGGTTCTTGCTCTAGCTTCCTTGAGATACTTGAACATGTTTCGAAGGATAAGTCATCATTTGAACAATTTGCTATGACGATCTCTAAAGTTTGGCAACGACGAAACAGAGCTTGTGTGGGTGAGACTGTAGTACCGGTTCATGTGCTTCCTCATAAGGCATTTGGTGCTCTCCACGAATTTCAGCACTTACGTCCTATCCATACGGATATTCCAAGGACAGCCCATGCTATAAAATGGAAGGCACCCAACGCACCGTGTGTGAAGGTGAATTTTGACGGCGCACTGTTCTCTCAAGAAGGTCTAGCTGGCATCAGTGTGATCACCTGAAATGACCAGGGACTTGTTATGGCTGCTCTCTCATAGCAGATTCCATCACCTGCTTCGGAGGAGATGGTGGAAGTGATAGCGGCACGTCGGGCTCTGATGTTTGCTAAGGAACTCGGGTTTGATAAGATAGAGGTGGAAGGTGACTCTGAAATAGTTGTTAATGCTATTGCTGGTGATTACATGGATAACTCTTATTGGGGTCATGTACTGCAAGATGTTAAGTTTTTATTTTCTAGCTTTTCTTGTATTTCTGTTAAGCATATTTATAGAGCAGGAAATTGTGTTGCTCATAAGCTTGCTAGAAGGGCTGCTAGAAATCCTTTGCTTGTCTGGATGGAGTCTGTTCCTCCAGATATTCTTGATGTTTATCAGCTTGACATTTCAAGAATGCATTAATAAAATGTTTCCCCAAGGGGATCTTTCTCAAAAAAAAAAATAAAATAAAATAAAATCATCGCCATATAAAGCGCTGGCATAGCCCACCGGACCTATGCTGGCAGTTTAGAGACGTATACCCGCAGTTTTGAAGTGCCTTTATAGATTTTTTTTTTTTTTTTTTTTTGGAGTGTTAGTCTACTTTAGAACAGCTTCAACAAAGTTCTAAGCAAAAATAATAAAATGGTATAGATAAGTCTTCCCACCAACCAAACCCCCCCCCCCCCCCCCCCCCCCCCCCAAATTGGTGATTAAAAATTTGGATTCAGAGGTAAAAGAATTCGAGCATGTTGATCACGGTAGTCAGAGTGATTTAGGTTCAATGAGAGATGTTAGTATTAATAATTATTATTATTATTATTATTTTGACAATAGCGTTACTTATTATCTTCTAATGCATGAATATTCAGTGCCCTAATGATATTATTTGACCACCGATATATTAATTATTGAGCCTTTCACTAAATGATTTTTGGCTAAGTTAACTTAACTGAAAAAAAAAAAATATATATATATATATATATATTTGTCGTCGAATAAAATATTTGAAAATTTTTTTTTTTTTTTGAAATCAGAATTCAATTCTTGGCTACATAAAAAAAAGTTAATATCTTAGTTTGATAATAAAAATAATAATATCAGAAATGAACATAAATTAATTTGAAATTAAATATTATATATTCAGGGTTTAAATTCACCATCTCCATTTTAACTATTAAATTACCATAATAAAAAAAATATACAATACATAAAAAATAAATTAAATTAAATTTTCAGCTTCTAACACTCCTCTCATGTTCTTCTGGGAAAAAAAATGAAACAAAAAACAACAAATATTAGGACTAAAACAACAAATATTCACAAATAGACTAAATGAAAGAAAAAGAGTAGAGAGTATTTGGCTAACAGTGGCTAGCCTTAGAAAAATTAGACCCAGACTCATTATAACCCGACCCAAATTCAAACGAATATACTAAACCCAATTTGAGATTTTTTTTTTAACCCAAGTAAAAAATAAATAAATAAATAAAGGGTCGATCCAACCTCGCCTCATTAATTTTTGAGAGGGGTCAGGTCAATTTGACTAAATTGCCAAATGCAACCATTCATTGTATTAACATCACATTCATAAAAGTGTTATTTGTTTCGCACACTAACTTAATAGTTTAGTAACCACCCCACTATTAATTTTTTTTTTTTTTTTTTAAATCCTTTAAACCTAAACCTTTACATTGGAAATGTCTTTGTTTTTGTATGTCCTTCTCGTTCTCATTCTCTATTTCAATTCTCAAGTATGAAGATTTCCAATACTAAATTTTACTACAAACATTGAGTAGTGAAATTCATATTAAATATTTACATAATCTTCTTTATTTTTTTTATAGAATATTTCACTCTTCCTAATATATTATGATTTATTCTTAAAGTTCTTTTAGTCACTTTCTAGGTAATTCAATTTTATTGTTATTTTACATACAACAGGAGCAAGTGCACCTAAGAACGTTGAAAACTTGACGTGGCCCATAGAAAACATCTTTTTAAAAGTTCTCTTGTCAACCAACCAGCTATCATCTCCTTTGATGACACGTAATCAATGAAATTTTTATTTTTAGCACCATATCAAATAATAATAATATTGATGAGCCGGAAAGGTTTCTACGACCGCTTACTTCAAGTATAGATTCTCTAAGTAGACTGCCTTATCGACTACCTAAACGTGGCAAAATAGGCGGGTCGGGTCAATCGAGTTTGTGGATTAGTCAAGTCGCGGGTCAAAACGAGTCATTTTTAAACGGGTCAAACGGGTTGCAGGTCAATCAGGTCACAGGTTGAGTCGGGTCAAGTTAACCCGTATTTTTCAAACAAGTTTTTTTTTTTTTTTTTGAAATAGATGCAATTTGTCAATTTTTTATGAGTTCCTTAACTGTGATTAATTTCTCACTGGTGATACTGTTACCAATTACCACTAAATACTTGATACCCAAATTTAGTGCAACTCTTGTTCTAGCTTTCTAGAAGCTAATCTTGGTATAATCTTCAATTTGTTTAAAGCAGGAAGAGAAAATGAATGTGGCAAGTAAAGAATGACAAACTAGAATGGAGTATATAACATATTAAGTAAAGAAGAATAAGTAAATATTTTATAAGAATTACACTTCAATCTCAATCTACTCAACGTTGATAGACGTGGCAAAATAGGGGGTTGGGTCGGGTCAAATGGGTCGCGGGTCAAAATGGGTCATTTTTAAATAGATCAATCGGGTTGCAGGTCAAACAGGTCGGGTCAAAAAATTCTAACCCGTTTTGCCATGTCAGTGATGACTAATATGTTGACCTCTTGTACCGAGCTCACCATTTTTAATAGTAAATATTGCAACTTGTTTATCACAAATGATTTTTAGATTCCTCTGGTATATTTAGACATGGAAAAACAAGCAGGTCGGGTCAAGTTCGGGTCAGGTCAAGCGGGTTGTGGGTCGAGTCGGGTTGACCCGTATTTTTCACATGAAATTTTTTTTTTTTTTTTTTTGAGAAAACAACATGTATTTGCCATTTAGAAAGTTATGCAACAAATTACTTGATGTAAAATGCATTATTTTGAATTCACCACTTATATTAAGAATGAACTCAGTTAAACTTATTAATACTTATTCAATAATTTTAAAATTATGCAAATCTTAACATTGCTATCTAAAACAAAATAATACAAAGATAAGTAAAACAAATATACAAGTTTTATTTCTACACAATATCGACATTCCAAAATATAAAACAAAATTACAAATGACTTATTGGATAACTCATTTGATAAAGAATAAAAACATATAAGAAATTTACAATCTTGAAAATTAATTTTATAATCTATTATCAATTGTGATTGGCACTCTATTTCAATTGATATATACATTAAAATTTGATTGCTTACTTATTTATACATGGTCTCTTTTATGAATATCATATCATTGTTAAGCAACACACACTCTAAGAAATATTATAATTTATTTTGAAAAGCCGTTTATTTTGGACATAAATTGTTAAAAAAATAGATCTAAACATTCATAATTTATGCTAATTTGATACTTTGGCTTTACTATTTTCACACTTGTGAATGTTTCTCACACATGTCTATAATTTTAAATCTATGATTTTAACTCTACTGTAACTAGATTATCTTGGCATGTACTTTATTATTTGATATATAAAATCTTTACTCATTACAGAATGCTCAACTATTTACTTTTCAATTAATTTGCATGTAGTTATGTAAATGTATCAATTGTTTCCTATATTATCTTAATTTTACTTTTTTTTTTTACCAAAAAAAAAAATGTTTTAAAAAATTGTTTCGGGTTCAGGTTGGGTCAGGTTGACCCGCAAAAAAAATGGTCAGGTCACAAGTCAACCCATTTTTGCTTCGGATCAAAAAAATCAGGTTCGGGTTGGGTCAGAAAATTCTGACCCGTTTTGCCATGTCTAGGTATATTGCTTTGGTATATTTTTAAATTTAGTTTTGAACAAAACCTTTTAATGCTTACAACATGAAGTAAATATAAAATACAAATACATTTTTTTAATGCATCTAACGTTGCATTACTTCCTGGTATACTTCTACAGATTTCAAAACAAATATAACAATATTGCTGTTAATACTGTATCTAACCCATGGGGCAAGGCTATCGTGTAACCTTTCAAGATTTGCAGGTAGAAGGATGAATAAATATTAAATCCCTTTATTACGGCTCAGAAACATTTGTTATTCACAAAAGAAAAAACACATACGATCTTTTAAATTAGTTTTCCAACAACATCATTCCTCGTGGCTTAAAAGCATTTCTACAACCTGGTTCATGGTGGGTCTATCATCCTTTTCTTCTGCCACACATTGCAAAGCAACTTTGATCAGAAGTTCCATCTTAGCCTTATCATATTTACCAACCATCATGGGATCTATAATTTCCTCAATCCATGACATTGTAGCATTCTCAATGTCAATAGTCTCTCTTACTAATGTGACCCACCTCTTATGGTCTCTTGTCTCTCCACTGTCAGCGGTATGCAAGCCCTTTGGGCTCTTTCCAGTTACCATTTCTAATAGCACAATCCCATAACTGTACACATCCACTTTAGAAGTAATAGGAAGATTGTAGACCCATTCAGGAGCCATATAACCTCTAGTCCCCCTCATCTTGGAGAAGTTTAAATGATCAATTGCACTTCTACTAAGTAGTTTAGACAGGCCAAAATCTGCTACCTTTGGTTGATAGTTAGCATCTAGAAGTATGTTTTGAGGTTTTACGTCACAATGCAAAACCCACTCCAAGCATTCTTCATGCAGATAAGCTAGGCCTTTTGCAGTTCCTACAGCAATTTCAAACCTCTTGTTCCAATCAAGTGTATTAGAACTAAGATTTTCAGCTAAAGATCCATGCTCCATGTACTCATACACCAGAAGCTTATGATTTCCCTCTACACAATATCCCCACATCTCAATTAAGTACATGTGGTTCAACATCCCAATGGTGTTCACTTCTGCTAGAAATTCAGCTTCTCCTTGGTTGGCTTCATTGAGTCGCTTGATTGCTGCAACCCGCTGATCAGGCAGTACACCTTTGTATACTATCCCTCCTGCTCCTTGTCCAATCACTTCTTTAAATCCTCGCATTGCCTTCCTTAGCTCATCAAAGGTGAATCGTTGAATTCTATTAGTCAGGAGGTAACCTTGTGCTGCTGAGTTTGAATCTTTTCTACTTCTTGACAAGAAAAGCCAAACCAGGACAATACAGGTCACCTCAATACCTCCCACAGCAGTGGCAAACCAAAGCAAAAGCTTTACGGTCTTATTTTCGTATGTTATTCTTTGTTGCTTGGAATTTTTGTCAGAACATTCTAACCTCAATTCATCACCAGGAGTCTTGTTATAGGAAAGACCAATTCTGGGTAATCTTAAATAAAAATCTCCTTCAAAATTTGGTGATTGGTGACCATTTATTAGCAGAAACTTGGGGTAACAATTATATGCACCAACAGTACCGTTGCTGCTAAATTTAAATTGAAAACCTTTGCATTTACACCCTTTCATGCATATATCTTGACATTGCTGCAAGGTAACATTAGGATAGTAGTATAGATCTGAGCCATAGTATTCGAGATGTTCAAATTGGACAAAGCTTGCCTCATCTGTACGGTTGCAAGAGAGACTGAATTCTGGTTCACACCCGTAAGACCAATCAGTATGATCTTTCATCTTGAAGCCCTGCAAGCAAGAGCATCTCCTGCCAGAAACACGATCATAAGTACACAGACTATTGGGTCCACAGATTCCATGAATGTGGCAAGGTTGAGAGAAGGCTTGCCATGTGACAACCCAATCCCAACTCCCATTCATCTTTTGCAAACTGTATAATCGAAGATTGCCATCAGGATCAAGCGTTAATCGTCTGCGAGTTACTGCACCAAAATCTGTTGCAAAGAATGCGAAATCATCAGATGACCTGAAATAGCCTGAGTCATCTAGTAGTGCTTGTCTGCTTGTATTGTACTTAGACCTTCCAACTTGTCCGGGGTCTTCAACCCAAGGGTCCGGCCAGTACAGACTAGTCATTGTTGGACTTTGAAAGAGCAGGCGGAGCACATTATCATTGTCAAAAAAGAGCTTGTAGTAGCCAGAGGAATAGTCATCTTGGCTTCTTCTTGAGATAAGGCTTGAAACCATGGCGAGTGTTTGGTGGGGAAGAAGAGTATCTGTTGTTGAATTAAAGCTTTGCCAGATGAGAACACTTTTGGAATTATGAAGAACGAGATTGCCTGTATTCAGGAGCTGTAGTTGCAAATTGGTGGCCACGGATGAGGTCAAGGCTGGTGTTATAGTGGTCCAAACGGTGATGCCAACTGAGTTGGTCAGGATAAGTTTTCCTTCGTTCAAAACTGAGAGTTGTGAACCTCTTCCATCAACAGGTCCATCTCGGTTTGCCATCCAAACGATGGTGGAAACTGTGGATTTGTTGAACCATATAGCAAAGCAGAATGCGTTGTCCCCAACTGAGAGAAACCCTGCTGAGTATTCACCATTTGCTGAAACCAATATGTCATTTGGGTTATCAACAGAGAGAGAAGTGCCTCTGAGTGTGTCAAAAGTATTAGAGGAAGATAGAGGAAGAGTTTGTAATAGACATAGAAAAAGGAAGAAAAATGAGGTATCCATTAGAAATGCAAGACGCATTGCACGATCGAGATCAATCTACTTGTTAAATGTTATTCATTCACACCGTATATATATATATATATAATTGAAGATAGCAAATGCTCACAAGTCAAAACCAGAAGTCATTGTTTTCCTTGCTTGGCAAATGGCAAATAACGAAACCTTTGCAGTTTGCAGACCAAGACTTGGCATGTCAAGTTAGACAAATGAGAAAAATTAATGAAACAGGGAGATATTGATAGCATAGGATATCCTACCTGTCATTGGAAGACTTTGTTTAATATTACCAAATATTGTAATTTTGTTCCTGCGAGTACGGCATCTAGAGACTTTTGCTATTGGAAGAGTTAATCAAGATTAAGTCTAGGTCTGTTGGGGGGGGGGGGGGGGGGGGGGGGTGTGGTTTGTTTTCTTTTTTCATTTTTAGGACCATTAATTGCTTAAAATGTTGGATCTAGCCGTAAAAGCTTATGCATGTTTATCACAATGGTCAGACTTCAGAGTGGTATATCAATGTGGGAAGATGTTTCCATTTACTTAAGACAGAGAAAATGGGAGTTGTTAGTAATATTATTTTCAATGTGCTAGTAACATTATTTGACCACTGATAATATAATAATCATTTTAAGCCCTTACCTGAATGATTTTCTTGGTCAGTTGTTGAATAATGGCTCTTTCTTTTGGGATAGATTTCAAAGTAAACACAGTACATTGTAAAGTTCCAATTGAACTTCTGACTATCCTCTAACGTGGATATATGTTATTGGTGGATCACAATTCCGTTCCCTTCGACTATTCTAATAATAGGCCCGCAAGACACGATGTATTGAATGTCATAAATGACCTGAGTATGTCACCATTACTTATCACCAATTAATTGATTTTAAAATAAAATGGTACATCTCATGGTCTAACATATGCACTTTACATTCACATGCATTTTACATTCGTCAATTTCACATATGACAGCCATTGCAAACACCTGTTACCAAAAATGCAGTCAACTTTTTACAAACTAACTTCTTGAGCAACTTGCTCTAAAATAATTTTCAATATATTGGTCAATAGTGTAGCCCATTGTGGTTTGCTAATTAATTTTTCCTATTAGCAGCTGGAATTCGGGCAGGTGGGATCTACTTCTAACTTCAAAATGCTCTCACTTGGGATTGGGGGCAAAATGTAAACAAACTTTGATAGGAACATAACATCTTGGATGGCTTCCAATTAAATAGTAAATATAACATATAAAGACACTATTTGACCTAAGAGACTTAAAACTTATGAGTTTTGACTCAATTATATTATATTAATCACTTACTCTTATCATTATTTATTCAATGAAAGACCTCACTCATTCCTGTATTTTTAACAAATTTATTATATTTTTATAGCAATTTTCATGAATAAGAAAACAGTTTTTTATTTGTAGATTTAAAGTGTACAGAAATAACAAAATTCTTAATAAAATTCTTAAACATTTGAATATTGTAATCTTTATATAATAGGTTTATATATGGGGTTTTTTATTAGCCTTGAATCAAGGACAATAGTAACAAGTGCCATTATTGGGCAGGTGATCCCACGTCATGTATGACAAAGACAATGACCACAAGAGTCTCACATGAAACTAGAAAATATTATATTGATAACATAGGATATCATACTTGTCATTGGAATACTTTGAATTTTTTTTTTTTAACTTTCTGAAATTTTTATGACATATTTACTTGTTTTTCCTTCAAATTTATATTGTTAAGGCTATTAGTGAAAGACTAATTGAAAAGAGAAAAACGGAAACAACAATATAATATGGTTTCCATCTACATTGAAAAGCTCTTGACAACTATATCTTTATTATTCATATTTATATAAATATAAACACAATATAAATATAAATATGGGGTTATGTGAGATGCTTGTGCATATGAGCACACATGATCATGATGGCACGTGGTCATCTTCTCATCCTTTATTTTTTTTTACATTTATATGTATTTTTTATGCATCTTTTATATATATACTCATAACAGAAAGTTCATTGAATAAAGAGCAATAAAGTGTTCCTATTTATCAATCTTTTTTTAGGGTTGAGAAGTTATAAAAAGAAAGTAAAAATAGAAAAATAAAATAAAATAAGTTTACTTGTTTTATATTCCAGTGTTTATTACATTGAGCAATTGAATAGAAGCAACATCTTTTAATATCCAAATGTTTATTATAATAAACTCAACATAGAGTTCAAATACTTGAGAAATCTAAACAAATTTTGGACTAACTCTAAGATTAGTTTATTTGTTTTATAAATGTCTGCGCCATCAATATTTGGATCTCTTGAACTATCACAAGTCAAATATAAGTTTTTTTTTTTAAAGTTTTTAAATTGGTGTCTATAATTTAAATAAAATAAACTAAAAAGTGGTCCATCACCTGTAAACAATAATTCAGAAGTCTCAATAAGGAACAATAATAATCATAAAAAAAGACCCAATAATATTCTTTATATCTTGTGTTAAAAATAATATTCTTTATATCTCCAGTGGATTCTAAGTGTGCGTTTGGATAGCATTGGGATGAAATTTTTTTGCATTTGTTGAAAAAATGGTGGGTCCCATGGTATTGTTCATGCATTTTTTTGGTACTATTCATAAGTTCACTACACTTTTTTTGCACTATTCATAAGCTCCACTATATTATTTTAACTAATTTTTACCTTTATCTATAGTACTTTCAGTAATAATTTTTCAGTTTTAGCAAAATAAGCGGTATCCAAACACACTTTAAGTATTTCATGAGCAAAAAAAACTAAAAATATATATTTTTTAAACACTAATTTCAACTATTATGCCAATTGTGGAAATAAGTATGTGAATTTTCTTACTTTTACTCAACAATTTAGTACGATCATAGAAACTTAAAGCTTTAAATAACAATTTTTTAATGACATTAGATAAAAATATGTTAAAAATACTCAAGGTTGTTTCAAGTTCACTGTTTTAAAAATCAGACCAGACCGGCCGGTCTGACTGGTTCAATCAAGAACCGAGAGCCAATTCGGTCCGATTAAAAGCCTCAAAACCGGTCAACAACCGGAAAATTGGCCAAAAACCGGAAAACTGGCCAAAAACCGGTCAAAAATCGGGATTGAACCGAAAATTTAAAAAAAAAAAAAAAAAGTTCGATGACCGGTTCAATTTTTAAAACCATGGTTTCAACCAAAAAAAAAAAAAAAAAAACTCAAGTTTGTTATCGTGCGGCAAGACCCATGCACCCTTGTGTTTCACGCTAAGTAGACTGACCAGTGACCAATAGAGTATATGCTGAATTCACCTAAGCTCAATAAAGAATAACAAGCTCTCTATTGTAATATATTTGCCGAATTGATGCCTAATTGAAATAATGAGTCCACGCTCAATATTGATATTTTAAACTCTTTAATTACATGCTTAATTATATAGTCTCATTTAGAACAACTTGAGGATAGTGTTTAATAATTAATATGCCAAATATAGTAATTTTGTTCCTGCGAGTACGGCATCTTGGAGACTTTGTTATTGGAAGAATTAATCAGGTCCAAGTCTAGTCGAATATATATATAGCTAAATATAAACAATGGACTCCTTTGGGCAACGTTCTCTTTCTTCAATTGATTTTCAAGCAAAATGTAAGACAGCCATTATATACACCTGTCACCAAGAATGTCAGTCAACTTTTGACAAACTAACATCTTGTTTTCTTACAAACTTTTGGTCAATAGTACAGTACATTGTGGTTTGCTAATTAAATTTCTCTATTAGCAGCTGGAATTCAAGCAGGTGGGATCTGCTTCTAACTTCAAAATACTCTCACTTGAGATTAGAGGGCCAAATGCCAACAAACTTTGTTGGGGAAATAACACACACATATATATATATATATAGGGACACTACTTGTCTCAAAAGATTTAAATTTGTGAGTTTGGGTTCAACTATATTATATTAACCACTTCCTTTTGTCATTCTTATCAATTATGAGATTTCACTAATACATGTATTCCTAACAAATTTATTATGTTTATATATTTTAATAGAATTCTTCCATGAATGAGAAAACATTTTTTTATTTGTAGATTTGAAGGAAATAGACAGAACAAAATTTTGAATAAAATTCTTGCACGTTTGAATATTGTAATCTTCGTATGGGTCTTTTTTTTGGCCTTTAATCAAGGACAATAGTGACAATCATCAATATTGGGTAAGTAGTCCTACATCATGTATGATAGGGCTTAAGTGGGCAAAGACAATAACCACACGAGTCTCATTGTTTTCCATCAAATAAAAAAATTAACCCAATTTAACCAATTATGATTATCAATAGATTTTAGGTTACTACCACAGATTTAACAAGTCACCAAATAAAGTAATAAAGCAATAAAGAAGTAAGATAGTGACAAAATGGATTTTTCTCATGAACTTCGTATGTTATTTCGAAGACCGCCTCGAAGATTCTCTTCATAGCAACTAAATTCAATGGTTCTATGACTTCAACAATTGATCTCCAATCTTCAATGGAACCTTCTTTAGATTGATTTTTCTTGATCTCTAGTTTGGTGATAATAAGAGAGAACAACGGTGAGATGTGGACAATTTTTTTTTTTTTTTTTGGAAAACAAATGTGGATAAAATTGGTTGACTAAGTGAACAAATAGGAAATGTTGGTCCTGGTAATAGTGAGATGGATAAAATTGCCAAACCAACTGGCAATAGAGAGCGCATCTAGGCGCTTCACATTAACCTCTAGAGTGGTAGAAACAGTCTTGCAATTAGTCAAGATGGCTTTGGAAAGAAGATCATATGTATATTTAACCTAAGAGAGAGATGATACCCATCATTAGTGGAAGTGACCTCAAGCCCAAGAAAATAGTTCAACGTCCCCAAATCATTCATCACAAAGTTCTTATTGAGAAATTTCTGAAGAGATCATAATTATATCATCAAAATAAAAGAATAATATATAAGAGTATATTGATAGTCATTTTGCGGATGAAGAGAGTAGAATCAAAAGAGATAGGGACAAAACCATGTTGAGCAATTACAAAGCTGAATTTGACAACCCAAATAGCCTACTTGAGTCATGGTAAACTCTACAAACCTTATCTGAGGAATGCACATAACCTAAAGGAGGTTACATATAGACTTCTTCAAAAGAATCACCATTCAAGAAGGCACTTTTTGACATCTATCGATCTAAAATAGAAACCAAAATAAAGATCTAACAAATGTCAAAGGCACCGGCCCAAAAACGAAAGACCTGGGGCCTCACTCCCGAGAATGAAAGACTTTTGAGCCTTGGCCCAAAGATAAAAGACCCATGGCCTCAGCCCAAGAATGAAAGAGTTTAGAGATTTACATACTTCAATATAGAATTATAGATAAAACGAATTCCTACACTTGACTTGATTAGGGCTGTCCAGATCACCCGCTGACCCGTCCAACCTGCTCGTACCCGACCGCTACGACCCAATCTGACAGCTCCGGTGGTCGGTTTCGGTTTTCGATCTCCAAAAACTGACGTTGGCGGCTTGGTTTCGGTTCCTTTCCTTCAAAACTCGTTCAACCTGACCTGCCCGAAGAGAGAACGACGAGCTGGGATTTCATGCTTTTCGACGAGTTTTCCAGCAACGATTTGGCAGATTTCGGCGACTAAAACACTAGATCCGACGATTCTCGGCACTATTTGGGGGAAAAAGCATCAGATTTGGCGAAATCTCTGCCAAATCCGGCTAGATCGCACCGGATCTTGGACGGATCAGAAGAGATTTCGCTGATTTTCTAGTTTTTTTGTCCTCTCCAGCGGGTTTCAGCCTCACCCGAAACCACCTCTCACCCGACGAAAAACCGAACCGCAAAACCCGACCCTAAGACGGGTCGGTTGCGAGTCCGACACCTCCCCACCCGATCTCCGGCGGGTCGGTTGCGATTTGGGCACAAACCCGACCCGCTCGACCCGTGAACTGCCCTAAACTTTATGTAGGTTTTGATTAACCGAATTCCTTACAGTGCTCGTAGACCTACTGATCTATTGATTTGGAGCATGATTGCATAAGGGCAAATATTTTTGTAAAAAGTGCATATTTTATGTACATGGAAGCAAAGTGGCGAGGAGAAAGGTTTCAATTAAGCCCCACCAGCTAGGAACAGAACCATGTAAAAGACTAGGCAGCCATTTTTTTTTTTTTTGGAATAATTTTAGTTTTAATTTTTTATATAAAAAAAGGGTCAAAGAAAATTATATTTGCTCCTCGCTCCTAATTAAAACTAGCCCCACAAAAACTATAATTAGTCAAAGTTTTTGTGTAATTTTTATTTACAAAACTTTTTTTTTTTAGTTGAGAATAAGAAGATTTTATTGAAACGACAGAAATTGAACAAACTACATTGAATATTATTCAACTAAGGTTGGGGGGCAGAGCCTAAAACAAAAGAACCAGCAAACTCGTTCGGTAAAGACCAGGTTGCTGAACAGTTTGGAACTAATTAGACTATATATTCTAAGAGCAACCACCAAACTTTCCTTCTATTTTGCACACACACAAAAAAAAAAATACTAATTTTTCTATTTTATACACCCACATCAGTTTATCTATTCTACATATTTTTTAAATAAAATATTTATTCTTTTACAATTTTTTATTATTCTCTCCCTCACCGCCTCTCTCTCACAGACCCAATCTGAAACCCATCTCTCCCTCACTGCCTCTCTTCCTCACAGACCCAATCCGCCTCTCTCTTGTTGGGAAAAAATCCTAGTCTTATGTCTATGTGTGAATTTAAATTAATGACTACCAAGCAATAGCAATAATATGGAAACAAAAAATAAAATAAAATAAAATAAAATTTCAACAAGCACCACATAAACACAACCACACAAGAACGCCAAATCTTACGTGAAAAACCCTATAGTGTAGAGAGAAAAACCACGGGGCAGCTCCAAAAAATATCCACTATGAAATAAAGATTACAACTATTAAGTTTATACTAAACTTGAATCCACAATAAATTTGATATACAATAAATAAATCTCAAGGAGTAAATACAATCTCACCACAAAGTCAATAGCAAAATCTTCCTCTGAATATTCCAACTCTCCATGGTTGTAGCACTCAAAAACTCCATAAAAGCTCCACCAATTTATCTTCCTTGTGTGTAACTCGAGCAAAGAAAAATATCTTTTTTTTTTTTTTCACTCTCTCACACTCTCACTGTGTTTCTCTCTATTTTCGAACTGCACCTCTAGCTCTCTCTTTTCTGTGTTTTGCTCTCTCTAGAACTCACACACAAAATGGCCGAATTCTCTTTGTGTGCTTCAGCTCTCCTTGCTTCAGCTCTACACTCAAGGCCGAATGGCCTTTGTTTCTTTTCCTTTCTTTTTCTTTAGCGTGTCCCACACGCCATGCAACACTTCTCAATAAGAGAAGTCAGACCATGCTTTGGTCACTTCTCAATAAATGAAAAAACTTGCTTTGAAGACTTTTGGAGGCAAGCCCTTAATGAGCTTTGACAAGGCATGTGGGCGGACTCACACAGTGCTCTGCACCCAACATCTCTCATTTTCTTATCAACTAAACAATAATTACAATCCTCCATTTCATAATAAAATAACCACAAAATACACGGTCACTCTTTCACGGTTACTGTAGCAATTGTGCATAAATATATAATTTTATACCCACTGATGTGGGTGTTTTTTGCTCAAAATGTGTAAAATGAGCAACTTTTTCTATTTTGCACAACTTTGCATCTATTGATGCAATTGCTCTAAGAGAGAGAGATATACCAACCTAATGTGCATCAGTAAACAGTACTTCAATTCTCCATGAGCCTTCTACCATCAGGTTGCCTATTAATTTTTCGGTTAAACACAATATTGGATAAATAATGAAATAGTAACTATATATATTTTTTTTGGTCAGCATAGTAACTATATTTTAAGATTATGCGAAAGTTAACCACTGTTTTAAAAACCAGACCGGACCGGCCGGTCCGACCGGTTCAACCGGGAACTGGAAGCCAATCCGGTTCGGTTAAAAGCCCCATAACCGGTCAACAACCGGAAAACCAGCCAAAAACCGGTCAAAAACCGGAAATTGAAAAAAAAACGGTTTGATGTCCGGTTCGGTTTTTAAAACTATGAAGTTAACTATAATATTTGACTTTTTAAAAAAGAAAAATGTAAACATTTCAAATTCCAATGCTAGTGATGCAAGACCAAGCTTGACAATTTATGGCGATATTGTGAAGGATATTCGTGATTGCTGCAATGATTTTTACAGTATTTCTTTTTTATGTAATTACTAATTAGCAAATCTTGTAATAAAGTTGCTAGGTTACTAGCAGCTGCTTTTGTTGGAATAGGGGATCCTCAAATCTGGATTGAGGAGTGTCCACCTATTATCCAATCCATTGTATATTTTGAATCTTAGTTTTTTGGGGAATGGATTTTCGTTTCAATCAAAAAATTTCTAATAATCTTAAAATAAATAAATAAAAAATGCACACTATCATTAGAGAGGGTAGGTGAATTTAGGAACAATAAGTTTAAAAACACAAAAATTTCACAACTTTCGTGGGAGCATATTATTATTAATAGGTAAAAAAGTGATATCACAGTAAATCTTGATAAAACGTATAAAAACTTGTTAACTCAGCTGTAATAAAAAGTATTGTGTGCAGCATTACTTACTCATGGAATATCTTTTCGGCTTTGTCTTTCATCTGTTGCGAACTGTTTTCATGAGGGTCATTTGCTCCTAGATGGTGAATATAAACATGCTCTGGCTTTTAGGGACACAGTTTAGGATGAATGCAGTGTTGTTTGAATGAATCTCCTCCTTTCTTTATCAAGTAGTTGTATGATGATGTACGATCTTCTATTTAATTGTCATAACATTTATTGTCTTTATTACAAATCAAAGAAAAATATCCAAGTTCGATTTTAAAAATTAAGCCTAAGAGCATTCTCATCAAGTGTGTCAAATGCCAAATATTTGACATTTGGCACACCAAACACCAAAAACAGCCCCTCATGAAGTGTGCTAAATGTCTCAAAATTTTGAGACATGCTACAGTACGCTCTCAAATATGAGAGCGTACGGAGAAGAATGCCATTTACGTTTATTATTATTTTATTCATCTTTCTCTCTCCTCCCGATTAAAATATTACTTCATCTTCTCCTTTTCTACTTCACCATCTCCAGATTCTCCACTCTCCCATACCCTTTTCTTCTCCCTTTTGCTCTTTTCTACTTCACGGTGCCATCTTTCTCTCATATATTCAGTCCGACTCTCTCTCTCTCTCTCTCTCTCTCTCTCTCTCTCTCTCTCTCATCTTTTCTCTCTGCATCTGAGTTCTTCTCTCTTGCCGATCTCACCGAAGCTGCCAATCTTGCCGCTGATCTCATTGAAGCAGCCGATCTCGCCAGAGCCATAGTCGTCCTCCACAACTCCCTCTTCACTCTCATTCTTTTCCTCTCTCATCCTCAAGCCGCCTGAAGCCGATCTCGCCTAAAGCCATCTCAAGCCACTGAAACCGATCTCGCCTGAAGCTGCCTGAAGCCAATCTCGTCGCTGACGTCTCCCGCTTGAAGCCGATCTCACCGCTTGAGCTATGGGTTTGTTTGATTTGGGATGGGTTTTGAGGTTTGTGAATGTGGTGGGTTGTGGGTTAGTTGTGGCATTGGTACTGTGGTTGTGGCAGCAATTTGGTGGTTGTGGTGGTGATTATTGGGTAGTTGTGGTGGTTATTTTTTGGGTTGATGTGGATTTTTTTTTTTTTTTTTTTTTTTTAAGGTGCCATTGGTGGATGTGGGTTTGTGCAGGTGGTGGCTGTCGATGTTGTTGTGGCAGTGGTTGTTAGTTGCCGTTGTTGCGGCAGTGGTGGAGGAGTTGTTGCTGTTGTTGTTGGAGGAGTTTAATATATTATTTTAATGTGGTGTACATATTATTTTAATGTATAGAAGGGAAGAATAAAACATCCAATATGTGGAATGTTGTAAAATGATGTGCTAAAATAATAAACTAAGTTTTTGGTGCGTCAAAATGACATTTTTTATGTGAGAGCTGATGAGAATACTCTAATGAACGTGCTCTTTATTAATGCCCCCACTTGAAAAAGCCATAATTGACCTTAATATATTTAGTTGTACTTTGACCGTTAGAAAGCCATCCTACGTAGTTTTAAGTTTTAACATGAACGCAAACCGCCAACGTGTTGCGTGGGATAATTTTTTTAGGGTAATTTCATTAAATATATTTGGGGTAATAACAATCCCCTTCCTTGAGGTTTAGAGAAATGACCCTCCACCCCAAACCTAAAGGGAAAAAACACTTCTCTCGCTTAGAGTTTGAAGAAATTAACACTCTCTCCTTCTATTTATATTAATCACAAAATTATTTAAATTTTTTAAAAATCTATTTATAAATGTTTAACCATGGTTAGTGAAAACATTACTCATAAATTTAGAATAAAAATACAAAATATATAAAGTACGAAAACATTTGAAACGACAAATCTTTCCATAACTCATTGAGACAAGAAAAGAGAAAAAATTATAGATCGATGAAATTATATTAACATTGGAACACCTACAAGGAGTTCATGGATCGATGAAATTATAGATCCCATGATAGCCGACAAATATGATCAAGCTAAGTTGGAACTTCTTGTCAAAGTGGCTTTGTAATGTGCGGCAAAAGACAAGGATGAGAGACCCAACATGAACCAAGTAGTAGAGATGCTTCTTAGAATGAGGATTAATGTTGTTGAAAAAATAATTTAGAAATTTTTTGAGATTTAAATTATGAAAACTTTTTCAAATTGTTCTCTTTCATTCTTTTCGTTGGATGTTAAAATATAAGTCCAGTAGGCTCATGCCCATTCAAGTCATGTAATACAGTATACTTCATTTTACCTTCTACTTCACATTTATTTGTACTTCTATTGATGTAAAACAGACCACCATGACTTTTTTGGACTCTCATGTGCACCTGAAATCATTGTGTAAGGCAAGAAGACACTAGTAGAAATCATGAGCCTCAGAATTCGAATCATATGAAATTTGGTAGGCTAAAGTGAAACGGCCTTCTAAGCAATAAAAATGGCTATGCCATGAGGTATCCCTTAAAAATGATAAATTCCTTCATTTAGGCCTCAAAACTGCAATTTTACCATTTATAGTAATTTTTATTTCCTTAATAACTTTTTACTCAA
Source organism: Quercus variabilis (assembly GCA_030445155.1). Lineage (NCBI taxonomy): Eukaryota > Viridiplantae > Streptophyta > Magnoliopsida > Fagales > Fagaceae > Quercus > Quercus variabilis. Next base: position 1,104,605 of record CP129447.1, read on the forward strand.
AAGTCAGAATAAGATCTCGCTTGTTTTGGGACAACTCTTAAAGTTAGTAGTTTATGATTCTTCACTTAACTCAATTTTGCCATTTTTGGTGAATTTCGGTATTTTGTTACCTAATCGCGTAATTAGTGCGAATTAGGGTTTCAAACGTTTTTCTTAATATTTATATGTTTTGTAGCTATTAAAGGCAAATTAGACTATTATCAATAAACACAAACTTTTGTCAAATTCTTTCTCTAGTGGATTCTAGTTTATCTCCTTGTGGATTTAGGAAAACCCCTCGTGGATTCAAGGTTTACTACCAGAAGCTAATAGTTTAGTTTCTGTTCTATCAAGAGAGAATCATGTGTGCTTTCTTCGAGCTTCCGCGACATCATCTATATTATACTTATACTTCTATGCGTATATCAAAGGCATTCCTCTATACAATTTGATACACAATTCAACGAAAACATTTAGTCTTTTCATTGTATAAGAGTCAGGGCTCTAGAAAAATTTTCTTCCATCTCTCTGATGTTTTGCCATATCAAGCACTACCATCGCAATTCCTAACCTCGGCTCTCCTCTTGAAGGTGTGGTAGGGTGGGGGGATCTAAGCCCAAAAGTCCTAATCCCACATCGCAAAGTGAGCGACTAAAGCAAAGGTTCATAAGTGATGGGCAACCCCTAACGTGTGCACAAGCTTTTACCCCAGAAGCCTGTGAAAAATTGAGGACTTAAGCCCAAGTTAAAGTATGTGCACACGGCAGTCGGGAACTGTGGGGGCTCTGTCGTTACAAATGGTATCAGAGCCGAGGTCAGCTCTCCTCTAGAGGGTGTGGTAGGGTGAAGGGATCTAAGCCCAAAAGTCCTGATCCCACATCGCAAAGTGAGCAACCAAAGTAAAGGTTCATAAGTGATGGGCAACTCCTAACATGTGCACAAGCTTTTACCCCAGAAGCTTGTGAAAACTCGGAGACTAAAGCCCGGGTTGAAGTATGTGCACATGGCAGTCGGGAACTGTGAGGGCTCTGTTGTTACAGAACTGAAGTGGATCAAAGTAGACTGAAATGGACTAAAGTAGACTGAACTAGACCGAAGTGGATGCAGTGAACCCAAATAGATTGAAATGAACCAAATGCTGATCTGTAATTAGCATAACCAAGATTGTGTTTAGATATAAACTCAAATTCTTACTTCCAAAATAATCAAGTATTAACTCAAAAATAAATAAATAAATAAATTGAACCTCAGAGAGAGAGAGAGAGAGAGAGAGAGAGAGAGAGATGACTTGTAATGGGGAACTAAAAAATACAACACCAAAACGTAACTGAAAAATATAACACCAAAATGTATGAACCCAAATTAGAGTTTATAAATCAAAATGATTCATCAATATAACGTAGAATTGCAAGAAAGAATTAAAAAAATAATAATAATAAGAGAGAGAGAGAGAGAGAGAGAGAGAGAGAGAGAGAATAGTTACTTTTTCAAGAGAGAATAATAAGAAATCTATAGAAAATAATATGAGAATAAAAGGTGAAAATAAATATATATATATATAGTACTAAACACTAAATTATCCAAATTAGGTTATGTGATGTAATGATGTAACATTATATTCTTACATACTATATTTATAATGCAATATGGTAACATTGATCTATGAAATCAAAGAGAAGAAAAAAGAGAACAACTTAAAAACACTACTTAATCAAATCAACCAAAATTAGAGTTCCAAATAATACAAAATTCCATTAACCTAAAGTAGAGAATCTAGAGATGCAAGAAAATAAAAATAAAAAATTCACCAAAAAATGAAAAACAAAATTTTGAGAGAGAGAAAGAGAGAGACATAACATTTTGTTTGTAGGAAAAATATATATAGAATGAGAGAGATAATTGTAAATTTATAGTAAGAGAAAGGGAATAAGATAAAGCCAAAAATAAATGAAGATAAAGGGATAGAGGAAAATGGATATTAAAGTAGATAGTAAAAGGAAGATGAAAAGGTAAAAGAGAGGGAAAAAGTTTGAGAAAGTATAACAATAAGTTGGAAAATTAATATGAAAAAAAAAAAAAAGAATATGTTGAAAATGGTTGAATGATGTAACTGTTGATTTTGCTCAATAGAAGCGCAGCAAAAATAAAATAGGTTTTGGCTTACCTCCAGTGAAAATTTAACTGGATATCTCCTTTTGTTTTAAACAGAAGCTGCCACGTCACCCACTAATAAACCAACGGTAGAGATTAAAAACTCAATGCCACCTCATTAAATTTTAAGCAAAAACTAACAGGGCCCACCCAAGACTAACGTTGCTGCTTCTTCTCACGTTAATGTTAATGGTTTTTTTTTTTTTAAGAAAAATATGTTTTGCTGCCCAAGTTCTCCCTCTCTTTTTATTTATTTTTCTTTTTTCCAGCCTACCAAATCAGATTTTAGAAGTATTCGGTATGATCTTTAGAAAAAAGATTGAAGAAGAAGAAGAAATTTCTTTGCAAACTGTCAGAGTATCAGAGAAAGTATTTCCATCTTTAATTTTGATTTCTTATTCAATCCTATGTTTATGTGATGTCAAAATAATTAAAAGATTAAGTTTAGGCTAAATATTATTAAATCTATGAGTTTTTCAGTTATTATTAATAAATTTAGGCAAATAATGTACAAGATTACAAAAGTTTTGCCATCATTCATTCATTGATTTTCATTTTTTTAGTGGTAATTCACGTTTCTTATACATTTTGATTTATATTTAATAGTTACATGGAAGAGGAAAACGATGATGACAGTCAAAAATTGGATATTGATTATATTCCAAAACTTGGCATTGAATTCAGTTCTGAACAAGAGGCATATGACATGAGTGTGGAAGAAATTCTGGATTTAGTATTCGAAAAGAATGGTGCAATAAAAGAAAAAAAGATGGCATGGTGACTTTAAGAAAGTTTACTTGTTGTAAAGAGGGAAATAAAACCCCATGGGAGAGAGATGGTGAAAATAAGTATGAATAGGCTGAAACAAGGACAAGTTGCAATGCTCATATGATAATTCGGCCTGATAAAAAGAAGGGGAAATATTTTATACATAGTCTTGAGCTCAACCATAATCATATTCTCCATATTCCACAATGTGCTCACATGATGCCATCCCAACGAAAGGTCTCAAAAGCACAAGCAATGGAAATTGATTTGGCTTATGATAGTGGTATAAAATTGAAGGATTCATATGAGTTCATGGCCAGGCAAGTTGGTGGTAGAGATGCTCTTGGTTCCACCAAGCAAGATCAAAAGAATTACCATTATAGTAGACGGAAAAAAGAATAGAAATCTGGTGAGGCAGGGAGTTTATTTAAATACTTTCAAAAACAAAGGAAAGAGAATCCTTCCTTTTACTATGCAGTACAGTTAGATGCTTCAAAACTAATAACAAATATTTTTTGGGTAGATGCGCAAATGATTGTTGATTATAAGTTATTTGGTGATGTGGTTTCTTTTAATGCAATGTACAGAACTAATAAGGAGTATTGACCCCTCGCAATGTTTGTCGGGTTTAATCATCATAGAGTCTACAATATTTGGGGCTGCCCTTTTATATGATGAAACTATTGATACATTTCAGTGGCTGTTTGAAGCATTTTCTGAAGCAATGTCTAGGAAGAAACCAAATACAATTTTTACCGATCAAGATCCAGCAATGGCAAAAGCCATCTCATTGGTGATGCCAAATACTTATCATCGATTATTTAAATGGCATTTGATGCAAAATGCTCTCAAGGGTGTCAACCATTTATTACGAGGTGAGGATGAATTTAGAAGTGATCTCGATGCATGTTTTAAAATTTGGGAAGAGGAGGAAGAGTTTCTTAGTGCTTGGGATGCTATACTTCATAAGTATAATGCTTTTGATAATTCTTGGCTTCAAAGTGCGTTTGAAGTGAAAGAGAAATGGGCAAAAGCATATGTCAAGATGTCATTTTCTGCAGGAATGACTACAACTCAATTGAGTGAGAGTATAAACTCTGATTTGAAGGACTATTTACAATCAGATTATGATATTGTAAAATTCTTCATACATTTTGAGAGACTACTTGATGCTAAACGTTACAAGGAGTTGAAGGGTGAGTACAATTTAAGGCAAAAGTTGCCAAAAGTTAAGATTGCATCTCCTATGCTGATTCAAGCAACACATATTTATACACCTAAATTATTTTTGAAGTTTCAAGAGCAATATGAAGAGTTCCAAGGAGCTTTTGTGAAGGAGTGTGTTGAAAGAAATGCAACTCATGAGTATATAGTTTCAATATATGGTAAGCCAAAAGATCATCGAGTAATTTGGAATCCTTTTGAAAAGATTGTTTCATGTAGTTGTAGAAAGTTTGAAAGAGGTGGAATTTTGTGTAGTCATGCTTTAAAAATTCTTGATGTTATGGATATTAAGGTTCTTCTAGAGAAATACATCCTTAAGAGATGGACAAAAGATGCAAAAAAATGAGATTGTGCAAGACTTTAATGGACATGATATCAAAGCTGACACCAAGTTGGAAGTTACAACTCAATATAAGTTTTTGGGTCCAATGTATGTCAAGCTTATCGCTCGAGCAAGTGAATGTGAGGAAGCATACGAGCTAGCATTGGGAAGCTATAATGAGTTGAGCAAAAAAATTGATGATATCCTTAGAAAAAAATCTAAACCCTGTCAAGTTGATATTAACCAAGAAAATTCATCAGACGAGATGATAACCATTTCTACTAAGGGTCTCAAGAAGAAGCATGGCTATAAAGGAAGACGCCGAATTAAAAGTTGTCTTGAAAAGCCCAAAAAGAAGAAAAAAGGAAGCATCCATCAACCCATACAAACAAATTAGTGTTTATAGGTACTAGTCTCACCATTATAATTTTTTAACATTAATACTGCTTCACAAATATTCTAGGTTCTTTATCTAATGACATAATAATTTACTAAACATTACACATTTTGTAGGATAAACATTTAACTTCATCTATGCAAGTTAATGGGGTCATTAGTTATAATCATCTGCCATACATAAATCATTCAGTTCAGGTAACTTCATCCATGTTGTTTAATCTTTTTTTCCCCTTCATTTTAGGTGATTTTGATTTCATAAATTGTACACTATTATTGATCACTAATAAATGTAGGATTTGTACATTCCTCATTTTTCAAGTGTTGGTGAACCTTGTAATCCTTTGCCGTTATCTCAGGTACCATTGTATTAGAGTTTACATTTAGTGTGTTAGGACATATATGTTTTCACTTGTTAAGAACATATGTCACTTATTTATGTAAATTGGCTAATCCTTTGACAAAACGCACTCTACTTATAATTGGGTAGTTCTAGGTGTTTTTAATACTTCAAGAAACAAGGTTTCAAGGTCAAGTGTTGAAGTCATCAAGTCTGTCCAAGAAAAAGTAAGCTGAAGTGCAATTTCATTAAAGCTCAACACCTACTCGATAGCTACCTCGACATCTGCTATCTGTCGAGATTTAAAATTTCAGATTTTCAATCTGATTTTCTTGGGATCCGTAAATATGTTTTTGGGCTTTCTTTTCTCCTAACCCTAAACATATAAAAGGATTGTTTTAAGAGCTATCAAGTGTGACACAAGTTGCAAAATCATTGAGCAATCTCTGTTTAAGCAAATTGTGATCAAAAGACGAAGTTCTTGACCTAGTTCATCTTCCTTCAAGAAGTTGCTGTGTATTTGCACCGTAGAGTTTTGTAACCAAGCATCTTCCTGCTATTCATCATAAAAGATGAACTGAAGAACTTTGCAGCCAACCTTTCTTCCTTAGTTGGTGTTCTGAAGTCGCGTACTAGGATCTGCGCATTGGTTAGTCACATACTTAGGAGCTGTGTATCAAAAATGGGAACTGTCACTACAGATCAACTTCAATTGGGTATTGGGGTAAGGAGTCAACTGTAAGTTGGTAAGGTACTTGGGATTCCTTTACTTGTAACCGCTTGATTTGATAATAGTGGAGTTTCAGGAGTAGTGACCTGAAAATCACCCAGTGGGGTTTTTGCCGCGAGATTTTTTCCCATTCGTAAACAAATCACCGTGTTATTTAATTTTCGTTGCATATTTAGTTTTTGGTGATTTGTTTGTACTTCCACGCAATTGCATGATAAATTTATTAATTAAAAACTTGGCTAATTAATTAATTGGTTTTATCACAAGGGGTCATTCAGTTTATGGCCTATCAAGTGGTATCAGAGCAGGCACACTCTGATTAGGGTTTAATCTTTACTGTGTTAATCCATTGACCCCTGTTGTCATGGCTATAATTGGTTTGAATAGATCCTTGTTTTCAAATACATCTTGTTTTTCTAATCACTATTTGTTTGAGTGTCTCAGAAAACACAATTCTAAAAGTTATTTGAATTCCTTTATAATGAATATTGGAAAGGATCTCAGTTTGGCTAAGAATAAACTAGACTGTCTCAGAATAAAAATGTGCAAAGGAGTTCGTCTGAGAAGAGTAAAAGTTAAAGGCTTAGCTCATCAAAGGCAATTGAGTGAAAGAACCATTCCCTCTGATTTGTCATCCAAGCATGAAATGTGTTTCATGATGAAGTTTGCTTTCAAAGTAATGGATACATGTCTATGGTATCTTGACAGTGGTTGCTCAAGACACATGACTAGAGACCGATCTCTTTTCAAGATCTTTGAGCCTAAAAAGGGTGGCAATGTGACTTTTGGTGATGGAAGCAAGTCACAAATTAAAGGGAAAGGAATCATATCTTTACCAGGACTACCAAACATCGCAAATGTTCTTTATGTAGAAGGTCTAAGGGTGGACCTATTGAGCAGAAGTCAGATATGTGATCAAGACTTCATGGTGCTATTCTCAAAGGGAAAGTGTCTTGTCATGAATGAGTCTGGAAAGAAGCTTATTAGTGGGGTTCGCACTCTAGACAACTGCTATGGATTGGTTCCTGATGCCGATATAGTGTGCAATAGCATTCGTTTGCTTAATGAAGATCTATGGTATCAACGGATGAGACATGCTAGTTACAAGCATCTATCCATTGTATCTAAGCATGAATCTGTCTTGGAGATACCAAAGCTTAGTAGAATGAGCAATGTGGTGTGGGGACCATGTCAACTTGGGAAACAGACAAAAGCTAAGCATCTGAGCACTCAGACTTCAGCTACCTCCAGACCATTGGAGCTTTTGCATTTAGATCTTATGGGTCTAACCAGAACCGAGTCTCTTGGTGGAAAAAGGTACATCATGGTTGTGGTAGACAACTTCACTAGATTCACTTAGGTCATCTTACTCTGATCCAAGTCTGATGCTCCTGAGCACATTGAGGCTTTATGCACAAGACTGCAGAATAAAAAGAGCTTAAAGATTGATCGAATTCGAAGTGACCATGGTAAAGAATTTGAGAACTCATACATGGAGTCTTTCTGCACAAGATCAGGTATATCTCAAGAGTTCTTTGCTCCTATTACTCCTCAGCAGAATGGTGTGATAGAAAGAAAGAATAGAGTTATTCAAGAGATGGCCAGAGCCATGTTGCATAACAAAGATGTGGCTCGAAACTTATGGGGAGAAGCTGTAAACATTGCCTGTCATACAATTAATAGGGTGTACTTCAGACCCAGTACCAAAAAGACTCCCTATGAGTTATGGAAAGAAAGAAAGCCAAATGTGAAGTATTTCAGGATATTTGGAAGCACTTGCTTCATCCTTAAGGATAGAGAGAATGTGGGAAAATTTGACTCTCAAAGCGATGAAGGCATATTTCTAGGATACTCATCCACAAGCAAGGCTTATCGGGTATTCAACAAGAGAACTCCAGGTAATGGAAACAGTAAATGTGGTCATTGATGAGTCTTCAGATTCCAGCACTGAGAAAGGCATTGAGGAACTCTCTAAAGAAATTCTTCCTCCTGAGCCTAAGGAAGTTCAAGATATTGCTGAACCAGAACCTGTGTCCCCAAGTACCCCTAGTATTGTGGAAGACTCTGCAGATGCTCCTACTTCACCAGATTCTGTGTCTCATAAAGAAAAAGGACCTTCCTCTAGAATCAAATTAAATCATCCTCCTGAAGTTATTGTGGGAAACATGAATGAACTCACATTAAGGAAACGTACAGTTGATAAATGTGTTGCTAATTTTGTGTCTTATTCCTGTTATTTGTCACAGGATGAACCCAAGAAAGTTGAGGAAGCACTACAAGATGAAAGTTGGGTCGAAACAATGCATGATGAACTACTTCAGTTTCAGAGGAATGATGTTTGAACACTAGTACCTAGACCAGAAGGTGAGCACATCATCGGTACAAAGTAGATATTCCGCAACAAGACTGATGAAGAAGGCAATGTGATTCACAACAAGGCTCGACCTGTGGCTCAAGGATACTCACAAATGGAGGTAGTAGACTATGATGAAACATTTGCCCCAGTTGCCCGAATGGAGTCAATCAGAATTCTGCTTGCCCTAGCATGTTAGCTGAATTTCAAACTCTATCAGATAGATGTAAAGACTGCCTTCTTGAATGGGTTACTCAAAGAGGATGTCTATGTGGCTCAACCCAAAGGATTCATTGATCCACACTTCCCTGATCATGTGCTATACCTTAAAAAGGCACTTTATAGGTTGAAGCAAGCTCCAAGAGCCTGGTATGATAGACTCACACAATATCTGGTGTCACATGGGTTCACAAGAGGAAATGCTGATCAAACTCTCTTCATCAAAAGGGAAGATAATGAGTTGATAGTTGCTCAAGTCTATGTTGATGATATCATCTTTGGGTCGACTAAGGATGAAATTGCTCATGGCTTCTCAAAACTCATGCAAGCCGAGTTCGAGATGAGCATGATTGGAGAGCTGACTCACTTCCTAGGATTACAGATTCGCCAACAAGATTCAAGTATATTTCTTTCCCAATCTAAATATGCTAAAAATCTGGTGAAAAGTTTGGTTTGGAATCTGCTAGTTCTGTTAGAACCCCTATGAGCCCTAATGTTAAACTTACTGTAGACTTGTTAGGTAAAAGTGTTGACCCCTCTCTTTATAGAAGCATGATAAGTAGTCTTCTTTACCTTACTACTAGTAGACCTGACATTAGTTACAGCGTTGGAGTGTGTGCTAAATATCAGGCTAATCCCAAGGAATCCCACATGACCGCTTTAAAAAGAATTATAAAGTATGTCAAAACCACTGCTGAGTTTGGTGTGTGGTATAGTAAGGACACTAATGGTGTCTTAGCTGGGTACTTTGATGCTGATTGGGCTGGTAATGCTGATGATAGAAAGAGTACTTCAGGGGGTTGTTTTTATGTGGGTAACAATCTTGTCTCTTGGATGAGCAAAAAGTATAACTCCATCTCATTATCCACTGCGGAAGCTGAATACATTGCTGCTGGTAGCTGCTGCACACAACTCTTCTAGATGCAAAAACTCCTTCATGATTATGGTATTTGTCAAGAGCATCTCACTATCTATTGTGACAATACCAGTGTCATAAATATCTCTAAGAACCCGGTTCAACATTCTCGAACCAAACACATAGAGATTCGACATCACTTCATTAGGGAGTTTGTCAAAGATGGTACTCTCACTCTTGAGTTTATCCACACTGATGATCAGAAGGCTGACTTGTTTACCAAACCTCTTGACAGCAAACTTTTTGAATTTCGTCGTCAAAACATTGGTGTTATCTCCATGGATTGATCTCCTTCTCTTGCCCCTCTTCTTCATACATATGCATCTAGTTTTTGCTTTGCTTTGTTAACATGTTTTGTGTGTTTACTTTCAGTTTTGTTTTTTTTTTTTTTGAAAAATAAAAAAAAAATTGGAAAATCAGAAAAATACAAAAACAGTGTGTGTTCTGTGTACTTTGGTACTTGTGTACCTTGGATGGCCATTGAAACAAAATTTTCTAAACTTTATATCTCTTGTAGCTTAGATAAGCATCTCTATGCACAACTAAGCAAGTGAGCTTTATGACTCTTGTTTGTGATGAGTAAGATTAGGTTATCTTTTAAAACTTAACACTTATATCGCTCTTTTTGACGGGTAGGACTAAAAAATCCTAAGAGAAAGGCATAAATAACCATCTCACCACTGTTACCCGCCAATCATAATATGACACCTGTATGCTTCGGCATAGCAAAAGTGCAGTGTCAAAGACATTCGTATGCTTCGGCATAGCAAAAGTGAGATGTCAAATGCTTAACATCTTGGGTATTTCTTTTCTCTCTTTTATATGCCCATGTATGATATGCTAAAATAAAAGAAAGCATGCAAAGAAAATAAAAAGTAAAAAGATTAAAAATGCTTTAAATATGGTTGCAAGCGTGTATTCTAGAAGATGTGGGAGTTATAGGATGTACCTCGAAGGTGATAGTCCCCATCAAACAGTTATGATTGTGTGTGAGTTAAAGTTATTTTCTCATATCTCAGATCGTCATAACATGTATACACATATGCAATCTTGCGATTTTTTACACACAACACGCAATATTCTTTGCTACTTTTGATACATGTGCAGGTACAATGTAATTTGGCCATCACAAAGGTTTTACATGTGCTAATATATGCTCACTAAACTGTCATAACTTGTTTTTGAAAAATAAAATTGGTTAGACTTGTTTAGTGTGTGTGTGTGTTTTGGAGGATCCATGTGCTTAAATTTTTGTTGAGAGATGTTTTTGAGAGCTTTATATGTTGAGTGGATCTTTGGTTGAGATGTGTGTTGAATTGCATTTATGTTTGTGTTTTCCCCTTCTCGAAAAACTGCTTTTTTCTGCTGGCTCGACACTTCCTCGACACCTCCTCGATACCTGGTCATCTGTCAAGCTTCTCAAGCCATTTCTTATCGCAATCTCGACACCTCTTCGACACCTGATGGATCGATCGAGAAAGTTTCTGTCCCCTCGATAGATTCTCGACACCTAATGGATCGATCGAGATTCACTTGTTGTGTTTGTGTCTTCTTTCTCGACACCTGTCTGGACACCTTGTGGATCGATCGAGAAATCTTCTGTCTCCTCGATACCTCCTCGACACTTGTGCGATCGATCGAGCATCTCTTATCTGAAATTCATCTTGCATCTCGATACCCCTCGACACCTCAACTGTCGAGAATTACTGAGGTGTCTATTTAAGGTCTGATCGCGATTTCTCTCATTTCTCACTCGATCTCTTCGTGGCTTTTCATCTCCTTTTCACACCTCTCTCACTCAAATCTTCCAACCCACTTGGATCTTGACCATTCCTTGCTTCAATCACTTGGTAAGATCACTTTTCCCTTCCTCTTTCATGCATTGCATGTTTTAAAACCTAGATTTTGGGATTTTTTTGAAATTTTTGGGGTTTTTCAAAATTGATGAGTGTTTCTTGAAACTTTGGGTTGGGTTTTCACTTAAATGCTTTTAAAAATGTCATACATTGCATTTCATGTGCATTATAATGATATTTACATGCATTTAGATGTGTGCTATATACTGTGTGTTGATAGGATTGGATTGGGCTGAGCCCATGATGCATTGTTTTGCATGTCACATGCTCATGCATTCTCATGCATACGTACTTGTTGTTCAATATATTTGTCATATTTGAATTGTTTTGGGAACTTTTCTGAGTGTTTTCCTCTCTCTCCCTCTCATTATTTTACGTTAGTAATGTCTATGGCACCCAAACGTAAATCCACTCCTGCTCGAAACCCTCTGTGTTCTGGAGCTTCTACTTCTTCTGATTCTACTCCCCTTAACCTTCAGTTCCATGATGGAGATGCCCATAAGGCATTTTCGGAGAACTTTTCTAGACAAGGTGTTCACTCGGAACCCCAAGTCATTCTGGCGGACTTCGCCGATACTGACCTTCCCTCTGTCATTCATAGTAGGGGATGGGGGTCACTGTGTGACATCCCGGTCACTTGCCCTCTCGTGCTGATACAGGAGTTCTACTCCAATATGCACGGGATAAATCGTTCAGTACCTCTCTTTTTCACTCGCGTTCAGTACCTCTCATGATGATGATGATGATGATGATGATGATGATGATGGGGATGCTAGCTCTGTTGATGAGATGTCTACATGACACTCTACCCTTTGTCACTCGTGACAAAAAGGGGGAGTAGTTTTAGGTTATGAAAGTAGTCATCTTAGGCGGAGAGTTAGTATAGGACATTTTTGATAGGGGGAGTGTTGACCTTTCTGAGGGATGTAGTAAGGCTTTATATGTATCTTTTCTTTTCTTACCTTTTAGATACATTGATCATGTATATGAGGTCCTTTGACCATTTTACATACATTGTACTTATTTTCTATATATATGGATATATGTTTCTTTCACCTCTCTCTTCATGTGTTGTTTCTTTTATATCTTTATACACATGTTCTTTATACTTGTATGCAATCTATTTAATTATGTTTCACACAAGATGCCTTGATGAGTTTTGTTTACAGTGTTTCAGAAATACAGGTTGTCAAAGTCTACTTGCCATAAACTCTCTTCTTGCAAAGTTTTTCAAGAGTTTGTGTTAGGATAGATTTTATTGTATTCAAACAAATGAATATGAGTTGAGTGATTTATGACTTCTCTCATATGCTCATTTGTTTGTTGTGGTTTTGTCATGGATTTCCAAAGGGGGAGATTGTTAGGACATATATGTTTTCATTTGTTAAGAACATATGTCACTTATTTATGTAAATTGGCTAATCCTTTGACAAAACGCACTCTACTTGTAATTGGGTAGTTCTAGGTGTTTTTAATACTTCAAGAAACAAGGTTTCAAGGTCAAGTGTTGAAGTCATCAAGTTTGTCCAAGAAAAATCAAGCTGAAGTGCAATTTCATTAAAGCTCGACACCTGCTCGATAGCTACCTCGACACCTGCTATCTGTCGAGATTTAAAATTTCAGATTTCCAATCTGATTTTCTTGGGATCCATGAATATGTTTTTGGGCCTTCTTTTCTTCTAACCCTAAACATATAAAAGGATTTTTTTAAGAGCCGTCAAGTGTGACACAAGTTGCAAAATCATTAAGCAATCTCTGTTCAAGCAAATTGTGATCAAAAGACGAAGTTCTTGACCTAGTTCATCTTTCTTCAAGAAGTTGCTGTGTATTTGCACCGTAGGGTTTTGTAACAAAGCATCTTCCTGCTATTCATCATAAAGGATGAATTGAAGAACTTTGCAGCCAACCTTTCTTCCTTAGTTGGTGTTCTGAAGTCGCGTGTACTGGGATCTGCGCATTGGTTAGTCACGTACTTGGGAGCCATGCATCAAAGGTGGGAACTGTTGCTACAGATCAAGTCCAATTGGGTATTGAGGTAAGGGTTCGACTGTAGGTTGGTAAAGTACTTGGGATTCCTTTACTTGTAACCGCTTGATTTGATAATAGTGGAGTTTCGAGAGTGGTGACCTGAAAATCACCCGTTGGGGTTTTTGCTGCGAGGTTTTCCCCATTCGTAAACAAATCACCGTGTTATTTAATTTCCGCTGCATATTTAGTTTTTGGTGATTTATTTGTGTTTTCACGCAATTGCATGATAAATTGATTATTTAAAAACTTGGCTAATTAATTAATTGGTTTTATCACAAGGGGTCATTCAGTTTGTGGCCTATCATAGTGCATAAATAAGAATTATTTGAATTTTATTTGATAACAACTAGTTTTAAACTATAAGATTAATCATCATTTTTAACTATTATGTTTCTACTATATATAGGGAAAGAGTATTAGAAATGATCAAGAACAAAGTTCATTTGGAACTTTTGAGAATTTGGTAAATTTTTATGGTAAGATAAGAAATGAAGAATTTGCAAGAGACTTATGTGGATTTTCTAATAGTTAATATTTGGCTAATAGTTGTAATGTGTCAAGCAGGAATGACAAATCCTCATGTTCCTCTTCCATGTTCTAAGAATCCTAGTGATCTTGAAGGGGATGATATTAGTTCATTGCTTACAAAGTTTATAACTGGTAAAATTGAAGCTTTTTCAACCTGATCTTCGAATGGATGCAGGGAATTCTTAGTTTTGAATGATTGTAAAATTTTTAATTGTTGGAGCTAACAATTTATACTACTTTTTGGAGCTCAAAGTTTGTAATCGTTAGAGCTCGTGATTAATGTTTTTTTTTTTTTTTTGGAGCTTGAAGATTGTAATTGTGGAACTCACAGTTTATGCTATTTTGTTGGAGCTCAAAGTTTGTAACGGTCAAAGTTCTTTTTATCTTTAATGCTACTTTGTACTTTTTAAGCAAACAATTTATGCAAATTAGAAGAATAGCGTCTTTTTTGATGGAAGAATAGTATGTTGCTGTGCCATTGGCTTGCAGGAAGAATATATATTAATCTATGTTGTTGTGGTTATAAAATCTCTAATAGGTGCCTAGTGCAGTGTTGTGGCTGCTGCATAACTGATGCAGTGCTGTGGTTGCTGCATAACTGGTGCAGTGCTGTGGCTGCTTCAGTTTGCTAGTTGGCCTCAGCATGATTCCTTCAAATACAATGCTTCCTTCATAGTATATGCTAGTTGGCCCTGGCCCTATTTGAAATTCTTTGGGAACTTTTCTCAAGCATTTGGCATGCATTTTTTTAAATCCAAAATAAAAACTATCCATTCAAAGAGCACACCTCCTCATTACAAACAATTAAGGTAGTAATCATGAAAAACTACAAAATTACAAGACTATCCATTCGAAATTACTGTAAATAATCCTTTTTATTTTAATAGGTGAAAAGTTCAGAAATTTATGTAAATAATCCTTCAAATCAGAGTTTCTACTCTCACTCAATTGAGTTGTAGTCATTCCTGCAGAAAATGACATCTTCACATATGCTATAGCCCAGTTCTAAAATCTGATTTGGCAGGCTAGAAAAAAGAAAAATAAATAAAAAAAAAGAGGGAGAACTTGGGCGGGCACTGTTAACGTGAGAAGGAAAAAAAAAACGTTAGTGAAAACATTAAAGTTGTTAACGTGGGAAGAAGCAGCAACGTTAGTCTTGGATGGGCTCTGTTAGTTTTTGTTTAAAATTTAATAAGGTGGCATTGAGTTTTTAATCTCCACTGTTGGTTTATTAGTGAGTGATGTGGTAGTTTCTGTTTAAAACAAAAGGAGATATTTAGTTAAATTTTCAGTAGAGGTAAGCCAGACCTAAATAAATATTAAGCTTCAGCTTTTAGATACATATAGATAGATAAATATGTACTTTTTTTTTTTACTTTGTTTTTTCTTAAAATAATAGGTGATGAATGCAAATATAAAACCCTTTATCTATGGGAAATTTTCATCAATTGAGTAACTATTTTGAAACTCACTTTGACCCCCTGGGGTCGTGGTTCTCCCAAAGCTATCTTAACATTCTTTGAAAAGCCTTTTATACCTTACTATCATAACCCTAATCACACCACCAGCTCCCTCTAGTCCAAGGCTTTACAGGGAAGAAACACAAGAGCTTAGGATGTGTACTCCTTTATATTCCTATCACTAATAAGAGGAAGGTTTTCCCAAAACCAATTTCTAGACTCCAACGAATGAAACTCCATTATAGCACGTCATAAAATTTCACAAAACCAATCTTGATCGACATTTGGGCTTGCTTCCCTTGAATTTCATAACAGCCTTTTGGAATATACATTGCTATCTATTGCTCTCCTGCCGAAGATGAAGCTTGCCTGAAGTGGATTAATGAGTTCATATGGGAAAGGCTTCATATGTCTGGCCAACAGCTTAGTAACAACCTTGTAAAGCATGTTAAATTAACCAATAGGCCAAAAGTGTCCAACATTTAATACTTTCTCTTTCATGTACTTATCAAAGAATAATGCTAGAAATATAAATTATTTTATAAAAAATTTTACAAATTGCTGATATGACGAGTGATTATTAATAAATAAAAAAGTTATATTTATTGTGAGCCTTAATGAAAATCAATAAGAGGTTTGCCACATCAACATTTTGTAAAATTATTGTAAAATAGTTCGTGACTATAACATTACTCCTTACCAAATTTTACATGTCAGAAAAAATCAAAGAAAAGTCTATATACAGTGGAGAGAAGATGAATCCATAAATTCCTTTATTACAATTCAAAATTTTCTATTCTTCCACAAAAAAGAAATATGAATGCATAATGAAATCTTTTTACAACAAATATTAATCCTCATCACCAATAAGCATCTCTACTACCTGGTTCATGTTGGGTCTCTCAACCCTGTCTTCTGCCACACATTGCAAGGCCACTTTGACCAAAAGTTCCATCTTACCCTTGTCATATTTGCCAAACATCATGGGATCTATAATTTCTTCAATCCATGACTTCCTTGTTGTAGTTCCAATGTTAATATACTCTTTTACCAAAGTGACCAACCTCTTATGCTCTATTGTCTCTCCACTACCAGAGGTGTGCATGCCACCTGGGCTTTTTCCAGTCACCATCTCCAACAGTACAATTCCATAGCTGTAAACATCCACTTTAGAAGTAATGGGAAGATTGTAAACCCACTCAGGAGCCATGTAACCTCTAGTTCCCCTCATCCTTGAGAAGCTTGAATGATCACTCATGCTTCTACTTACTAGTTTAGACAAGCCAAAATCCGCTACTTTTGGTTGAAAGTTGGAATCTAGCAATATATTCTGAGGCTTTACATCACAATGTAAAACCCACTCTAAGCACTCTTCATGCAGATAAGCTAAGCCTTTTGCAGTGCCCACTGCTATTTCAAACCTCTTCTTCCAATCAAGTTCATTAGAACTAATATTTTCAGCTAAAGATCCATGTTCCATGTACTCATACACCAGAAGCTTATGCTTTCCCTCTGCACAATATCCCCACATCTCTATTAAGTACATGTGGTTCAACATGCCAATGGTGCTTACTTCAGCTAGAAATTCTGCTTCTCCTTGGTTAGCTTCATCGAGTCGCTTGATTGCTGCAACCCGCTGATCAGGCAGTACACCTTTGTATACTGTCCCTCCTGCTCCTCGCCCGATCACTTCTTTGAATCCCCGCGTTGCCTTTCTTAGCTCATCAAAGGTGAATCGCTTAAATTTAGTTGTGAGGAGATATCCTTGTGAAGCAGGATCTGGGTTAGGATGTTTACTAGTTCTTAACAAGAATAACCAGACCAGCAAAACACAAGTCACCTCCATACCTCCCACTGCAGTGGCAAACCAAAGCAAAAGCTTTACGGTCTTGTTTTCATACGTTCTTATGATTTGCTTGGATAGGTTGGCCGAACATTGTAACTTGAATTCTTCATCAGGAATCTTGCTATAAAAAAGACCAGCTTTTGGTAGTCTTAAATAAAAATCTCCAACAAAATTTGGTGATTGGTGTCCGTTTATTAGTAGATACTTGGGGTAACAATTATAGTAACCACTACCCTCATTGTATTTATATTGGAAGCCATTGCAATCACACCTATTCAGGCACTGTTCTTGACAAAATTGAAAGGTAACATTCGGATAGAAGATGATATCTGAACCATAGAATTCAGCGTGAGCAAGTTGGACAAAGCTAGACTCATCTGTATGGTTGCAAAGGATGCTGAATTCTGGTTCGCACCCATAAGACCAATCAGTCTGATCTTTAATCTTGAAGCCCTGCAAGCAAGAGCATCTCCTGCCAGAAACATGATCATAACTGCAAAGACTGTTAGGTCCACATATGCCATGAATCCTGCATGGGTCAGAGAAGGCTTGCCATGTTACAACCCATTCCCAACTCCCATTCATCTTTTGCAGGCTGTATAATCGCAGGTTGCCATCAGGGTCAAGTGTTAATCGTCTGTGAGTTACCACACCAAAATCTGTTGCATTGAATTGAAAATGATCAGATGACTCAAAATAACCCGAGTCGTGTAGTAGTGCACGTCTACTAGTATTGTACATAGACCTTCCAGCTTGTCCAGGGTCTTCAAGCCATGGATCTGGCCAGTAGAGACTGGACATTGTTGGACCTTGGAAAAGCAGGTTGAGCACATTATCATTGTCAAAAAAGAGCTTATAGTTGCCAGATGAATAGTCATCTTGGCTTTTTCTTGAGATAAGGCTCGACATCATGGTGAGTACTTGTTGAGGTAGAAGCGTATCTGATGGTAAATCAAAGCTTTGCCAGATGACAACACCTTTGGAATTATGAAGAACGAGATTGCCTGTGTTTTGGAGCTGTAGTTGCAAATTGGTGACCTCTAATGAGGTCAAGTCTGCTGCTTTAGTTGTCCAAATGGTGATACCAAGTGAATTGGTTAGTATAAGCTGGCCGACTGCCAAAATAGAAAGCACTGAACCTCTTCCATTAACAGGTTCATCTCGGTTTGCCATCCAAACAACTGTGGGAGTTGAGGACTTGTTTAGCCATATGGCAAAGCAAAAAGCATTATCTCCAACAGGGAAAAACCCCGCAGAGAATTCACCATTTTCTGAAACCAATTTGTCACTTGGTTTCTCAACTGATAGAGATGTGCCTCTAAGAGTGTCTAATGTATTAGATGAAGATAGAGAAAGAGTTTGTAGCAGACATAAAAGAAGGAAGAAGATTGAGATATCCATAAGGAAATGCAAGAGGTATTGCACGATTGAGATCTTTCTACTTCTTAAATATTCTTCATCATATATAATTGAAGAACGAAATCTGAACAGCCCACTTGTTGAAATAATCTTTCTACCTGTTTGCCTGCCCACTAGTTGCGCACACCAAGACTTTTTATGATGTATTGCCAACAAAATATAAACAAAAAATAAATAAATAAAACAAGGCAAAAGACTGTGCATATGGACCAACTTCTAAATGAAGATTTTCTATACTTGATTTAAAAATAAATAAATAAATAAATAAAAGCCTTCTAGTTTCTGCATACCTTTTTTTTTTTTTTTCTTGAATATTTTCTGCAAACCGTTCATTATGGCTGATTGTATTCGCATTCCAACAAACATTTAATATTGATTTGTTGACTCGTTACATGCTTGGTCCAAGTTAGATAAGCCTGAGGACATTGTTTTATATACCAAAATATCCATACCTTTCCACATGGCATAGGAAGATGCCTGATTTGGAGGGCAAATCAGCATAATCAAAAGTCTTGTCCAACCACTGAGTAAATATTTAAGCTCAATTATGGTCTTCGTTGATGGGGAAAGGGGCCAAGTTCTCTGACTCCTTTTTTTTTTAATTTTTTAAATCAATATGATGATATAATTCAGTATATATTAGTATGTACCATTGAAATGGAAAAGGCCTTGAGGGATTTTTTTTTTTTTCCTTTTTTAATTCTTAAGACCATTAATGAAAATTTTAGATCCAGAGCTAATAATTTCTAGAGTGTTCCTCACAATGATGACAATGGTACCATCTTATCAATGTAGGATGATGTTTCCATCAACCATAAGAAGAGTTGAAAATGAGAGGTGTTAGTAATTTAGTATTATTATTCCTCTAAATGCATTTATCTTCAATTTTGATGATATTTTTTTCCAGCCAAAAAAAAAAAAAAAAAGACATTATTGACCACATATATTTGACCCTTTTCGGCAAATGATTTTCTTCCTCGGTGAATAATGAAAAGCTCGTTACTGCAAATTACATAAATTTTCTCTAGTTTAAAATTTTTTTTAATTAAAACAATAAATTTTCTAATTCATTTGTGAATATTTTCATATATGTATGTGAAAGAGACATCTCAAGGTTGCAGTATTTTATGAAAATGTGCATTATTGTTTTGACATCTCTTCCTCCTTTGTGACAATCCTAACTCTTTCCGAAATAATATATTAAATTTTTTTTTTAAAGGAAAGAATATATTAATTTTGCCAATATTTTATAGTCCAATATGGTTGGCTAGTTAGTTCCTCCAAGTAGCAGCCGGAGGGTAATACAAAGGAGGATCTATTTTTTTTAGTATAAAATATTATCCACTTGGGATACGTGTTTGGGGGGGGGGGGGGGGGGGGGGGGACCCCAAAAAACTTGGTGCGAAGATTCAGAATGATTTCAGAAGGTTGGAAATGGAATGCAACTCAACAAGATTTCACGTGGGGAAATAACATAATAGGGAGGGACCCAAAAGACTTGGTGCGAATGGACACAAATATAGGTTGGAATGCAATTCAACAAGATTTAACGTGTGTTGACTAATTCAATATTTCTAGATTTAGCGTGTGTATATTAGGAAAGAGTTCTATTTTAGAGAATAGTATCTTACCAGATGGTTTTATCACGTTGAGTTCAACGATCGAATCACCCAATAGCATAATAAAGTCTTCGTTATTAATAATAGTTATGCAATGTTTGTTTACACTTTCTAGTTTCCATCTTGTGTTTTGGGTTCCTGATATCTTATTGAATCTCATAAGAGTTCGACCAGAACACTATCAAACAATATTCACTAGAACCAATTAAAAACCAAAAAACAGATAAACAAAACCAAACCATATATTTTATTAAAACAACGGCGAAAATGGACAACTAATTTTTTTTTCCTAACTATCTAGTTAGTTGTTAAGGTTTTGAAATTATATTTTTTACTAGCATCTCGAGTCTAAGAGACTCGAGTTAGGGCCTATAAATCGAGCCTTTTAGGGTCGATTGTCATATTTTGATCGGATTTGAGCTGGCATTTTTTCCACATGGTGTCTACATGGAAATCGAGTATTTGAGACTTGATTTATAAGCCATATATATCGGAACAGCTCCAACGAAAAAGAAATAAGAGCAAAAAAAAAAAAAAAAGCCAAAGAAGAAGGAAAGAACCCAGGCCAGAACTTAGGCCGCACGCGACCTAGCCGCCGCACGGCTAGGCCTCGCGAGCCCAGGCCGCATAGCGTGAGCTCGCAAGGCCTAGTCGCGCGGCGGCTGGGTCGCGCGAGAACCCAGGCCGGTGCAACCTAGGCCAGAACCCAAGCCACGTGGCGGCTTGGTTGCACAAGCTCAAGCCGCACAGCCTGGGTCTTTCAATTGATCTAATCTGACTCTTTCTCTCTCTCTCTCTCTCTCTCTCTCTCTCTGATCTGGTTTTTCTCTCTCGCTGATCTCTAATCTGGTCTTTCTCTCTCTCTCTCTCTCTCTCTCTCTCTCTCTGATCTGATTTGATCTGGTGAGGTGAGGCTGCGCATGAGACTTCAAATTTTTTTGTTTTGTAAATCGAGTCTCTAAGACTCGATTTCCACGTAGTCGCCACATGAAAAAATGTCACATCAGACATGAACAACTCATAAAAATCGAGTCTCAAAAACTCAATTTATAGACTCTAAATCGAGTCTCTTAGACTTGAGATACTAGTAAAAGATATAGTTTCAAAACCTTAATAAATAACTAGATGGTTAAAAAAAAAAAATTAGTCACCCATTTTCGCCTTAAAACAACGCCATATGTCCCATCTTCTTCTTCTTCTTCTTCCTCCCAGGCTAATTCTTCCACTGAAATATAACAGTGGAAAAAGTAAATATTGAAGTAAGTTGCAAGGGCAAGACCTGAGCAAAGAACAATAAAATTTGCACAGTCTAACTAGCATTATAAATTGCTCTTGCTTCTGCCTCTGATTTCTTCTGTCGAAGATTAAAAGGGTCTCCTTTTTTCTTTTACTTAGTTTAGATTCTTTTTTTTTTTTTTTTAAGTTAATACTTGATTATTTTGGAAGTAAGAATTTGAGTTTATATCATAACACAATCCTGGCTATGCTAATTACAAATCAGCATTCAGTCCATTTCAGTCCACTTCATCTATTCGGTCTAGTTTCAGTCAACTTTAGTTTATCTCAATCCAATTTGGTCTACCTTGGTCTAATTTGGTCTATTTTGGTCCATTTCAGTTCAATTAGGTTCATTCAATCTACTTCCCTCAATTCATTCTAATTCGGTTCATTTGGTTCACTTCTATATATTTTAGTCCATTCAGTTTACTTTGCTCCCATTCGGTCCACTTTGGTCCATTCCATCCAATTCGGTGCAATTAAGTGAATTAGGTCCAATTCCTTCCTCTTCGGTCTATTTAGTTCAATTTAGTTCATCCAATCCAATTTGTTTTATTCGGTCCACTTCAAACCACTTGGTCTATTTCAAATCACTTTTGCCCAATTTGGTGTACCTACTTAAGAATAAGAAATGCAAGTTTGGGTCGAAAGTACTATCAATTATTTAAATAATATAAATTGTAATTATATGATAAGTTTTTGTTGTAAAATTTAGACCCCAATTGATAGAATTAATAAGTTTTAAACCCACGTTGTTAATTAGATTTATTATGAATAAACCTTGTTAAAACAAACAAACATCAATATCATGTCAATATCATGCACAGCGGAAAAGTAAATAAAATAAAATATGATGACCCAGGAAAACCAATGAAACAAACTAGTTTCACAGTAAAAAACCTGGAGGAAAACCTTCCTGCAAAGCAATTCACTATAGTAAAGAGAAGTTTCAGATCTAGTACAAAACCTTTGTCCCTAGACTCTATAATCCCAGTAGATGAACTTACAGCAGAAACCTTCTACCGTTTCAAAATCTCTAAACTCTCTAGTATATGAATGCCACCAATGATGCACGGATCTCTATACGTGACTAATTCCAGCAACTTGAAGAGGTTATTGGCTACAAAATTCTTCAGTTCATCAGCAATGAAGATCAAGAAGCTCCTTGGTCACAAAACCCTTGGGGTAAAAAGGCAGTAGCTTCTTTCAGAGAGAACAAGGCACTAGGTCACTTTCTATATGTGTTCTCTATGTATAAAGGCCTTTAAAATAAGTCTTATATATGTCTAGGGTTGTGAGAAAAGAAACCCTACACATACATGTCAGCATGAGCCGAAAATCAAATCTGGAAATTCTAATTTCGTAGATCTCGACAGATTCAACTTCTGTCGAGCATCGTTCTTAAGTCTCGATAGATACTGTTTTGTTAAGGTATCTATCGAGCTTTAATGAACAATTTCTCTTCACTTGTTTCTTGGTCCAATCTTCATGGCTTTAATACTTGGCTTGAACAACATGTTTCTTGAAGTACTAAACTCATCATAGATCTACCCAATTACAAATAAAGTGTTTTTTGTAAAAAAATTAGCCAATTACATAAAATATGTCCATAACAGTTTTGGTTATCATAATAATCTCCTTAAGAGAATGAGAAATTTGAATAATAGCATTGAAACTTAAAAATTTTAGTTGTACCAAAAGGAACTAGGAAAATATAATGCATAATAAAAATAATTAGAAGAATATGGATCATTTCAAAAAATAATAATATCAATCAAAAACATCAAAAATGATAAAATTATATATTTGTAAAAATAGAATGATGGAAATTACTTTTTGAAATTGTTTAAGTTTTAAGGAGAACTAATTATCTACAATAAAAGTTAGAGAATAAATTATACACATTCAATATGATAACCAAAACTTAACATATAATTAGAAAATAAAATTTTGATTATGATAATAATCTCTTTTGAGAAAGTGAACAATTTGAATAATTTATTTAAATAAAAATTATACACACACACACATTTATATATTGCTTGAAGGTATAATAAACCACATGCAATTCATTTAGAAATAATGACTTTAAAAAAAATGTGTTACTGCCCTAAAAATTAGATTTGTACATCCATAGCCTTCATGTTTAGAAAGACTTTCACTTAAATTTAATTAGACTAAAGTGGTCGGTCAACAAAATTCTAACAACAATAAATGACATGCTTAAAATTTTAGATATTACAAGTTTGGGATTTATATATATTTTTTAATAAATTTAGATTTAGAATATGTGTTCTCAACCCAAACATGTTTTTTGCCCTATATGTATGTACACAAAAATGGACCGAAGTAGACCAAAATGGATCAAAGTGGTCTGAATGGAGTGTAGTTGACACAAATGGATTGAATTGGACCAAATGAAATGAAGTGGACCGAATGGACAAAATAGGATCAAATGGGAACAAGGTGGACCAAATTGGACCGAGTAGAATTGAAGTGGACAATGTAGGACCAAAGTGGACCATATAAGACCGAAGTGGATAGAATAAAACATAGCGGACTAATGTGGACCAAAAATGATTGAAGGGGACTAAATAAGAACAAATGGATGGATTAGGGCCAAATTGGACATAATGGACGAAATAGGAACATATATGACCAAATAGGACCGAATTGAACTGAATAGGACCAATGTCAACAGAATAGAACCGAAGTGGACAAAATGGACTGAATAAGGCCAATGTAGACCAAATCAAACCAAAGTGGACTGAAGAGAATATAATGGACTGAATAGGATGGAAGTGGACCGGACAGAACTTTTGAATATTTAATTTTTATTGCATTTTTATGGCCCATATTTCTAATTTCTAATGTTTATTTTATTTGTATTTTTTAACTCAAAACTAAAAATTTTAGCCCAAATATAAGAAAATTTCATATTTTTTAACCCAATTTTTTTTTAATGTATTTTTGAGCTAAACTTGAAAAGACAACCTACAAAAAAAAAAAAAAAAAAAAAAATCAATTTAAGGCCCAATTATTCCAAAATGGACTGAAGAGGACCACAATTGACCGAGTGGACCAAATTGGACCAAATGAGACTGAAATAGACCTAATTGGATTGAATAGGACTGGCGTAAACCTAATTGGACTGAATAGAAATTGATTAATTTTTAGGGTAAACAAATTATCTTTAACAAATTTTAGAGAAAAATTATACATTATATTATAATTACAAAATAATTATTTATTCTCCATCATGTAGGCCTGCGACTAGTTTATATTTCAAAAGGTCATAGGAACATGAAAAGGCACAAGTTAGTTTCTCCTTTCATCAACCAGTTACAGTATACTCTTTCAATCTCTTGATATATATATATATATATATATCTCTGAAAATTCATGTGAGATTTAACAATTTCTTTATGTTATGTTAACTATGGTTTGCGCAAGAGATGTTTGGAACACCTAACTGATCTTATACTACCAGTATATAAGTTACAAGTTATTCATCATGATTTTATGATCAAATCTTCAATTTACAATTTACATCCATATGCATTTTCCTATATAGCTGGATATGGGCTAACGTCTCTAATCTTTATCAAGTAAGAGGCAAAGCTTTATTAGTGTTTATTTGGAACAACCTATTTAGTTTTCTTGCTGAAAATATATTATAATATACTTATATTTAATAAATAAATAAATAACTGACCTTATAAGCTCTAACCAAATAAACACTTATTCGAATGGCATTTTAAGCCACTTTTTTTTTTTTTTTTTGATGGACATTTTAAGCCACTTTTATTTGGCTTCTATCCCTTATTAGTAATGGAAGGATTTAAGGAAATTCTTAACATCCCAAAATATGAAAAGTAAAATGATCTCCCAATGTTTCTGTGCTTATTTTCCAGTAGTTTATTTGTTAATGGTGAAAATAAAAGGTTAATATAAGATTAAAAGTTAAATTTATCAGTATGTGGCTCTGCTAATAGACTTATCAGTGTGTGGGCCTTAACGTCATTATTATACTTCGAGCAGCTAGACTATTTCGTTTCTGTTGAACCATCAACCATTCTGAATTACCATCTGCTCTTTCAGTCTCTTGTGTTATCCAGCGAATTTCCATTTCCAAAGTATGGCTGGTGCTCTACTTTCTGCTATCGTGGAGCCGCGGCTTGGTTCTTTCATTTCTTCAGAGTTCAAGTTGACTGTAACTGTTAAGGAAGAAGTCCAAAAGCTTGAAACCAAATTCCGTACCATTCAGGCAGTGCTCAATGATGCTGAGAAGAGGCAGCTGAAGGAGGAAGCTGTGAAGCTTTGGTTAGATAAGCTCGAAGGCGTATGTACGAGATCGACGACGTGTTGGATGAGTGGAACACTGTCATGATCAAAGCAGAGATTGAGAAACAACAAAAAGAATTCGAAGAAGAAGAAAAAACTGAAACTAGTACTGCTAAGAAGAGGAAGGTATGGCCCATCACCCCCAACTACAATTTCTCAGTTCCTAATCTTTTTCAGCATCGTGATATTGCTTATAAGATAAAAGACCTTAATGAAAAATTGGATGAGATTAACAAAGAGAAGGAGATGTGCGGGTTTGAATTGAGTAGGCCATTGAAGAAGTAGTTGAGAGACCAAAAACTACTTCTTGGGTCCGTTTGGATTGAACTTATTGTTGCTGAAACTGAAAACTGAAAATTGAAAATTGAAAACATTGTAGCAAAATAATTTTTAAATGTGTGAATAGTATCATGGGACTTGTCTTTAATGTTTTTTATTACGTAAACAATGCATGAACAGTAATGAACAGTGCATGAATAGTGCATAAACAGTAATTTTTGACCCCTGCACAGTAATTTTACTATTCACGTGCAAGGAAAAAAAAAAAAAAAAAAAAACGCTGAAATCCAAAACGTGGACGCCAAATCCAAACCGGCACCTTATGTTGATGTGTCTGAAATTCTTGGTCGTGATAAGGTTAAGAATGAGCTAGTGCGCACCCTATTGGGCAAGGGTACTGAAAAAGATAAACACTCCCATGTAATCTCTTTGGTGGGCATGTGCGATATTGGAAAAACTACTCTTGCCCAATTAGCCTACAACAATCAGGAGGTGCAAGCCCATTTTGAGATAAAAGTGTAGGTTTGTGTTTCGGATCCTTTCGATCAGTGCAAGGTTGCTAAAGAAATCCTTGAATCTATTGAACGTCGATCCTCCAGCTTGACTGCATTGCAAAGTCTATTGGATAGAATTTGTGATAAAGTTGGGGGAAATAAGTTTTTTCTTGTCTTGGATGATGTGTGGACTGAAAACTTTGCAATGTGGAAGCCATTCAGAGACGCACTCAAAAATTGTGGTTCCCAAAGTAGTAGAATTCTAGTCACCACACGTAAAGACCAAGTTGCGAAGATGATGGAAAGTGCAAATACGATCAAGTTGGAGGACTTGTCTAAGAAAGATTGTTGGTTGGTGTTTAGAATAATAGCATTTTTGATAAGGATCCTCAGCAATTTGAGCAACTAGAAGACTTTGGCAGACAAATATCAAAGAAGTGCAAAGGCTTGCCCCTTGCGGCAAGGACTCTAGGGAGTCCCATGCGCTTAAAGAAAAGTAAAGAAGAATGGAAGAATGTTTTGAATAGCAATTTGTGGGAATTAGAAGATGTTGAAAGAGGTCTTTTTGCACCATTGTTGCTGAGTTACTATGATTTGTCATCACCACTGAAATGGTGTTTCTCATATTGTGCTATCTTTCCAAAAGATCATGTCTTTGATGTTGATGAGTTGGTATATATGTGGACAGCACACGGATTTGTTGAGTCAAAGGAAAATATGGAGGTGGAAATCATGGCACAAGAATACTTGGAAAATTTAGTCATTCGCTCTTTCTTCCAAGAATGCAAGGAATATAAACGGTTTGACACGAGTTACAAAATGCATGATATAGTGCATGACTTTGCACAATCAATTACTGAAGCTTGCCATTTGGGATATTCAAGAGGGTCCCAATTTCCTCCATCTACTGATAGATCCAAAAATCTACACACTATTATCATTTTTAATCATAGTGATTATAACATGTCCAATTTAGTTTAGAATTTTAGCCATTTACGGGTATTAACTTTGCACTTCATGATGGAACTCTAGATACAATAGGAAATTTAATACATTTAAAGTATCTCGATTTGTATGAGTGTAAAGAATATGTTTCTTTCGCAAATGCAAAATGCCTGAAACTATATGTAATCTATGCAATTTACAATTTTTGAGGCTTGGTGAGTCTATGAGTTCACCCAAAATATTACCACAAGAAATAGGTAAATTAATTAACTTCAAATTTCTTATTGGATATAATTTAGTGATTCCAAGAGGGATTGGAAGATTGACTTCTCTTAGAACATTAAATGGTGTCCTCATAAGTGATGAGGATAGCAAAGGAAGTAAACTTGAAGAATTAAAAAATTTGAACCATCTTCGCGATTTGTATCTATCTTTGATGTAGGACACAATTTACTATTTAATTATTGTAATTTAATATTTTTGGTATTTTTATGTAAAAAAACGTTGTTTTAGGTTTAAGTGATTTATTTCCTTGTTTTTAGGTGCATTTAATGCTTTTTAGGTCAAATTTGATTCCTGTTATGGTTAGGTATCAATTAGGAGTTATTTTAGATTATATTTTCTTGTCAGTCAAGTTTTAAGAAACCCTTAAATAGGCCCTTAAGTCTGTAAACGTTTTTCATAGTTTATTATCAATAAAAATTCAGACTTGTGTCTTTTGTGTTCTCTGGTGGATTCCAGACCTATCTCCTTGTGGATTCAGGGAAACCCCTCGTGGATTCGAGGTTTACTACCCAGGAACTAACAGTTTAGTTTCTGTCCATCAAAGAGAGCATCGTGTGTGCTTCTCTTCAGGCTTCCGCGACATCAATCTTTTAATGAAGGGTTTGATCCGATTGCCTTAGCTCCGAATGAGAGAAGAATTGTGAGTAACGTATTAAGTTTAAATGCGTTAGAACTTAGAGCCACCTCAAGACTTGGAGAAGTTAAGCATTAGTTATTACCGGGGCAACATTTCTCACATCCCAATCATCAATTTAACTGATATTCCATTCCCTACGTTGCGGTAACTAGTTCGGCTTCTTCTTTTATTTTGAAAACAAATACTATCAATTAAATATTCTCATTTTCTGGTTAAAATTCCGACGGAAAATAAATTACTAACAACGTAGATTTATGAATTTTAACATATTCACATAAATTTGAATTAGCGCGGTTTATTGTTGTTGCTTAGATTCAGAGCTATATTGTGATGTATCCAAAATTGATTGATGGGTTTAATAAAATTTCACAAATAATTTTAAAAAAAATAAATAAAAGTTTGGAATTTTAGATAGACTAATCAAATGAACAGAGTCACAAAATTTTAACTCATTTGCATTTAAAAGTAAACAACTAAATTCAAATGCCTACCTCTTTCTATTTCATTTGCGGTTTAATATCGTATATGGGTCTTGCTCATTTTCTTGATTTCAGGTAAACAAACAATGACCTTCCGTAATTTTATCAAATTCTGGCAAAACTCACAACGACACTGTCAGCAATGGTTTTCTTAAGGGCATGTGAGCAAGTCTGAACCAATGAAGGGTAACTTCTTCCTCTTCTGCTACTTCTGTCATTTGGCTGAAACATCAATTTATTATTTTAATTATCTCTTAAAAACTCCCACCAAAGAAATTACTAGCAACTTTGTCAAATTTAGGCCAAACTCACAACGACCCCATCACTAATTATTCTATCTAATAAGACCACTATTTGCAACATTACTGGAATGCATGTGTGAATGTAAGGAAGAATTTTTGTTTTTATTTTTTAAAAAGGACCCAAACTGAATGGTGCTGAAACTTTACTAGTAGATTTTTATTATTGGCATATGGCCTTGTTATTTAATATTTTTATTTTTACCATCTACAACTTATGCAACCTTCTATCCTAAATTTTGAGGGCTTGAGTGTATAGTTGCTAATCTTCAGGCTTTGGTGTTACAGCTTTAAAAGTTTGAATCTGGATGCATATAGATTTATTGTCTTAGTGATGTGTTTCTTGTCAATGAAGATGGGGAAGAGTGGGATGTTACCACCAAGGGTAGAGGGGAGAAGATAGGACCAGTCCAAACTTGATCTAGGCACTTAAATTTTGTTTCTTGAATATGTTACTCTGTCCTTTCTACTATTTTTTTTCTACTATCTAATAAGATGTTCAGCGACAACTTGGGGATGCGAGCAAGGATTTTGAACTGCCTTGGAAGCAAGTTTTCCTGTTTTACAAACAAATATTTCCAAGGAACAAATTTCCCAAATTTGTCCTTCAAATATTGCTCTGATGCCTTAATAGGTTCTCTATCTGGCATGCAACTATTTAGTTTATTCTATCTTTCTCTACCTTAATCTATTGGTATGGTTGTCACTGATCATATAAATCACAGATGAAGCTAATTAAGCTAGGCACAGCCCGTGGTTGAAGTTATAAGCATGGGGAATGGTGTTGTGTTCTCCAGTGTGGTGTTCCACAGTGATGATGATCTAAACGATTGGCCTCCAATTTCATCTGCTTTAGCTTTAATGTCCTCTGTTTTCTCCTCATCATCATGCTTACATTCAAGGTTTGTATTTTTATACTTTTTTCTCATTTCTTTTTTTAATATTTTTTATGTTATCTAAGATGTAGAACAATAGATCTGTATGTGTTTGTAATCACTTTTTCGAATATCTATATTAATACCATAAACTTGTTTAAAACATTTTTTTTTATAGGTAAGAAAAACAATTGTTCAAACATCATTCCACCATGTGTTATCTAAGTTTTAAAACATAGTCAACAAGTTGCAAATTACAGGGGATTAAGAGGTCTAGTCAAAGCTTCCCTTTTCCATATTGTTTTGTCAATTTAAGAATATCTAGCTCTTCTTTTTTAGACATCGTGAATTGATTTATCTCAATCTCACACAAATAGTAAAATTTTGTCAAATAATACCAGTTTGCCTTTCGGCTCAATTCTATACAATGTTACATTACAATAATGGGCTTACATCCAGTACACATAATATTTTGTATATTATTCAGAATGGTGTACTTATTGTGAATTTCCTAGAATTGGTAGGTGGGGAATCAAAATCCTTAAATTGATCTCCAAATGCAGTTTAAAAGATCTTACACATTGCAAGTGTCATTGCTCTTTTCTACAAAAGCATAATAGAAGAGTAGTTTAGAAGGGAGCTCTATCCCAGCCATAGGAAACAATCCCCACTTTACGTGGGAACTTTGAGGACAGAAAAAGGAAGTTCAGCAAGCAATTGGAGATGCAAGCAAGGATTCTGAATTGCCTAGGAAGTAAGTCTTCCCACTTTACATACTAATATGTATAGTGACCAAATGTTCTCAAAGTAATTCAAATATTGATCTGATTCTGAATTTGGTTTTTAATTCGACATGCAATTTTTTGGTTTCTTTTGTCTTTCTTTTGCCGCATTAATCTGTTGGTATGATACTATGATTCAAATCATAGACAAGGGTAATTAACATAGTAAAACAACTCATGACAGAACTTACAAGCATGGAGAATGGTATTTTCCACCATAGTGGTGAGTTTTATAGTGATGATGATTTGAAAGATTGGCCTCCAATTTCGTCATCTGTAGCCTTTATGTCCTCTGTTTTCTGCCCGTCACCAGGAAGGTACATGGCCTCTATTATATTAAAATTCCCAAGCAGTTGTAGCATCGGCATTCTTGGTAGGAGAATTGAAGTTAAAAAAAGGATATATACTTTTATCATTGACGTTTTTTGTATTTAGCATATAATAAAACCTTCAAATTGAAATTGCAACTCTCATTTGCTTCTATTCTATTTGTATTTTATTTGGTTTTTTTTTTTTTTTTGTGTTTTTTTACCGTGAAATGCTTTTTTTCAAACTGTTAGGATGAAAAGTAAATTTCATTTGCCAACCAACATTTTTTTTTTTTTTTTGAGAACAACAACATTTGGTAGTTGCAAAGAAATCTAAAAATATAAATTATTTGGTATTGTTTCAAAACATCAAAATTGATGGTGACTATGTGCATTATGAGTTGAAGACCTTTGTTGTTTAGTTATCATGGTCTCTTTTGCAGTTCAATTGCTTATGCTATCTGCTGAGTTCGTGGCTTCAGCCTTCCTGCACAATCAGGAACTTATTTTCAAAGTACATGAACGAAATAAACTCTGGGTTGTGGTAGACTGTCACTGCATATCTCATCTCGACTGGTATGTATTTTTATTCTTATTTTTCTCATAATGTGCTCTTCTGTTAGCTTTTTCATATTATCTGAGAAGTAGAACAATATAATTATGTAATCATCATTAAGAATTTTGATATTATTACCCTAAATATTGTTCAATGTCATTCTGCTGTGTTTACGTGAGTTTAAATTCGTAGTGAATGAGTTTCAATTTACAGGGGATTAGAGGTCTAGTCCAATACATAATGTTTATATAAATAATTGCATTGCATAGAATGTTTCATTGAAATTCTGGTCTTATATCCAGCATACAGAAAAACTAGCTAAAATTTTCAATATGTTGTACTCTTCTTTGAGAAATTGCTAGAATTCATGGGTGTGGAATCAAACACCAGATTGATCTTGGGATGGATGGACGTTACAAGAGCTTAAACATTGCAAATATAATTGTTCTTTTCTAGAAAAGGGCATTAGAAGAGAAAGTTTCCCATTATTGTCCATAGATAAAATCATTTTGATTTCAAAAGTAAAAAATTTCAGCTAGATTTGCCATAA
Source organism: Quercus variabilis (assembly GCA_030445155.1). Lineage (NCBI taxonomy): Eukaryota > Viridiplantae > Streptophyta > Magnoliopsida > Fagales > Fagaceae > Quercus > Quercus variabilis. The sequence goes on from CP129447.1 coordinate 1,136,870, forward strand.
TTAACCTATATTTGATACTTTTCATTTCTCAAGCTCAACTCATAAGTATGTTTTTCTGTTTTCTCCCCTTTTGTCTTAAATCAATAACCTCATTTGTAAAACTTATGCAGTAAACATTGGAGAAGAGTTGTCTATACTAGTGAAATTGTAGGCAAGGATGCACCTCAAATGGCCATGTCTTACATTCTGACGCAAGTTGCTATTGAGAAAGATCCAGAAGCAGAATGGCAAAGGTCATTACGGTGAATAATAAAGCTCCCTTTCTCTCCTCTCTGAAGCTTTGTCCTTTTCTCGAAGCTGTATACTCAATTCATAGGTGCAAAAAGGCTTATAGACAAGGCTCTACTCAACACCATGGATGTCAAGAAAAAACAATGTCTAGTGATTCTTCTGTTATATTTCATTTTTCTAATCAGTAATAATCAAAGATAAAATATTGCAGCTGAAAGACGTGCCGGAGTCTTAATAATCTTGAATCGGCCAGTTTGCTATAAGTCAAGTCAACAAGGTGGCTTTAGAAGCAAGTTGTTTATATATTTATGTTGTTAATTTGTGTTGTGCTTTTGTGTGGAGCTGTAATTAAATAATTCAAGCCTAAATGGCTAGGGCAGCTAATATTCAAGTGCTTTTGGTCCTGTTAACTTGGTTTATGAAAGATTGGTGCCCTGAAGTTTGAGTTGTAATTGTGATTATCCTTTTCACATTTGAGGAGTTAATGAGAAGATTCAATTATATTCTAGAGCTAGATGCAATAAAAAGCTCTTGAAAAGTATTTGTTCAAGTTCCCCAGGGTTTCTTTAATGAGTAATGCTACAGCCACAAACTATTTTACAACATTTTTACAAACTATTGATGTGGTCAACTTTTACTAGTTCTCATCTGGACCCACTATTAACATCATTTTTTTATTTATTAATAATCACTCACCACATTAGGAACTTATAAAAAAAATTGTAAGATAGTTTGTACTTCTAGCATTTTTCTTCTTTTATAGTTGGGTTTGGTAGGCACAAAACCCTAGGCAATTTGTGGGCTTGAATGGGTTGAAAACAAAAAAACTAGAATCTTGACTTTGGATTGATTGAATGCTAGCCTCAATCAATCGACACTTAGTATTCTCAATTGATCAAGCATGTGTCATGATCACTACGAGTTGTGCAATAACATGCACTTCATCTTGAATACATTTTAACACTTGTTTAAAAACCCCAAACTTAAGCAAGGTATTGTTCATAGTTTGCCAACATAAAAACCTAGTCTCAACAATTCAAGTTTATGGAAATGTTCAATTTGGACATTGTCAAACTATTGAATCTTGTAAGTGAGAACAAATAAGTCACATCTTTAATTCTATTGTCCATACCTTTTTACAAAACATTAAAAATAAAAAAGTCTAGTGTTCAAAGATCTTTGGACAATATTGTTAGGAAAAAAAAAAAATTCACAAAATAAAATGTAAAAGCTTTGTACTTGTTTTAAATTTTAAATTTCTATATTAAAAAATTCAAAATTATTTTTTCTTATAAAGAGAGAATTTGAATTTTTTTTTTCACATTTGTGACCTTAGTTAAACAAGTTAAGTCAAATTCTTTTGAGTATTATAGTATACAAATTTGGTGTATTTTCGTTCTAAATATATATATATATATATATATATATATTTGTGTGTGTTTTTTTCTTATAAAACTCACGCTTAGTAGACTCACCAAAAAATAAATAAAAAAATCCTTAAAGCTTAACACTAAGCTCAATTTTGTTATATTTTTTTGTTAATATCCATGTAACTGAACTGAATTAACATTTCCTAATATTTCTAACAAAAACATTTAAAGTTCAAATCTCTTTTCCCTATTATAACTATGAAATTGATAAATAAAAAATATTAATATTAATTAAAAAAGCGGTATTTATCCAAGAATCTATAGTGCGGTGAATAAAACTTGAAACCTCCAAGTTTACGTTACATCTCAAGTCCATTAAGCCTACCACTAAGAGTACTTATGGAAGTAACACAGCTCATTTTTTAGTTTCAAACTTGTTTTGTTCAAGAGCTTTTTTTTTTTTTTTACTAAAGAGCTTTTTTTTAAGTTCATTAGCATAGCATAACTTGCATAGCAATTGTATATCTATTAATATTAATTAAGAGCTTTTTTAAACGCAATATTTATTTCAAAATTTTCTTTTTAAAATTGCACATTAATTACTCATACGGTTAAAAAGATTTCAATTAATCACAAAAAAATATTGAATATTTTTATAAGTATAACAAAAATTCACAATATTTTCGAAACTGTTTACCACTTCACACATGGATTATAAAATAAATTAATTAATTAGATAAAAGAATGCAAATTCCGTTCGATTATTGTAAAATTGTTGTCCTAGTTTTATTGAAAACTATTACTTCTAAATTCTAATAAGTAATAACCTTGCTCCAAATGCTACTCTCTCACCCACTCCCACTGCCTCCCCTTCTTCTTCTTCTTCTTACCTTTGTCCTTCTTGCTCTGACCCCAATTTCTCCTTCTTCCAATTCCAACCCCACACCGCCACCCGCTCCGCCTCCGTCCTCCTCTGCGCTGCCCGCATTGCCTCCGCCTCCATGGCGAAGGCTGCTGCCGTGGCGCGTGCCGAGGCCGAGAGGAAGGTCCGCGAGGCTGCAGCTGCCAAGAAGCGCGCACGCGACGCCATGGAGCATCTAGCCATGGTGGAGGCTAAAGCAGGACGGGAGGACTGCAGCATTGAAAACAAGAATAAAGATGGGGTTTTGAGTAATGGGAAGTTAAAGTCTTTGGATAGCGTGGTTCCCAGGAATAATATATTTTGTATATTATTGAGAATGGTTTACTTATTGTGAATTTGCTAGAATTGGTAGGTGGTGAATCAAATCCTTAGATTGATCTCCAAATGCAGTTTAAAAGAGCTTACACATTGCAAGTGTCTTTTCTCTTTTCTAGAAAAGCGTAATAGAAGAATAGTTCAGAAGGGAGCTCTATCCCAGCCATAGGAAACAATCCTTACTTTACGTGGGAGCTTTGACTACAGAATAAGGAAGTTCAGCGAGCAATTGGAGATGCAAGAAAGGATTTTGAACTGCCTAGGAAGTCTTCCCACTTTACAAACTAATATGTCCAATGACCAAATGTTCTCCGATTTGTACTTCAAATATTGATCTGATTTTGTATTAGGTTCTGTATTTGACATGCAATTTTTTGGTTTCTTTGTCTTTCTTTTGCCGCATTAATCTGTTGGTATAATACTATGATTCAATTTCAAATCATAGACAAGTAATTGACATAGTAAAACAACTCGTGATATAACATTCAAGCATGGAGAATGGTGTTGTCCACTATAGGGTGAGTTTTATAGTGATGATTGAAAGATTGGCCTCCAATTTCGTCCTTTGTAGCCTTTATGTCCTCTGTTTTTTTGCCGTCACCAGGAAATTACATCATACATGACCTCTATTTATATTAAACTTTCCAAGCAGTTGTAGCATCAGCGTTCTTGGTAGGAGAATTGAAGTTAAAAAAAGGATATATACTATTGTCATTGACTTTTTTGTACTCTTAACATATAATAATACCTTCAAATTAATATTGCAACTCTCATTTGCTTCTGTTTTATTTTTATTTTTATTTTTTTTTGTGTTTTTGACTGACGCTATTTTTCGCACTGTTTTAGGATGGAAAACAAATTTCATTTTCCAACCGACATTTGGTCTTTTTTTTTTGGGGGGGGGGGGTGGGGGGGGGGGGGGAGAACAACATTTGGTAGTTGCAAAGAAATCTAAAATTCAAAATTTAAATTGTTTGCTATTGTTTCAAGACATCAAAATTTATGGTGACTGTGCATAAAGAGTTAAAGACCTTTGTTGTTTAGTTATCATATCTCTTTCTTTTGCAGTTCAATTGCCTATACTCCTATTCTATTTGCTGAGTTAGCGGCTTCAGCCTTCCTGCACAATCAGCAACTTATTTTCAAAGTACATAAACGAAATAAACTCTGGGTTCTGGTAGACTGGCACTGCATATCTCATCTTGACAGGTACGTGTTTAGTTTTCTTATTTTTGTCATAAATGTGCTTTTCTGTTAGCTTTTTCATATTAGCTGAGAAGTAGAACAATATAATTATGTAATTATCATTACAAATTTTTATATTATTACTGTAAATGTTGCTCAATGTCATTCTGCTGTGTTTATGTGAGTTTAAATTCATAGTGAACGAGTTTCAACTTACAGGGGATTAGAGGTCTAGTCCAAGCCTTCTTCTACATAATGTTCATATAAATAATTGGCTTACATAGAATGTTTCATTGAAATACTGGTCTTATATCCAGCATACAGAAAAACTTACTAAAATTTTCAATATGTTGTGCTCTTCATTGAGAAATTGCTAGAATTCATGGGTGTGGAATCAAACAGCAGATTGATCTTGGGATGGATGGAGGTTACAAGAGCTTAAATATTGCAAGAATTGTTCTTTTCTAGAAAAGGGCATAAGAATAGAAATTTGCCCATTATTGTACATTGAATAAATCATTTTGATTTCAAATGTAAAAAATTTCCATTAGATTTGCCATAATAAACCTATAGTTGAAACTCTTCATTTCTCAAGCTTTACTCATAAGTATGTTTTTCTGTTTATCCCCTTCATCTTAAATCAATAACCTCATTTGTAAGTAACGACGCACCTCAAATAGCCATGTCTAAACCTACTGGAAAAGAGTTGTCTATACTGGTGAAATTGTTAATTAATGACGCACCTCAAATAGCCATGTCTCACATTCTGATGCAAGTCGCTAATTGAGAAAGATCCATAAGCAGAATGGCAAAGCTCATTAGTAGAACAACAAAGCTCCCTTTCTCTCCTCCCTGAAGTTTTGTCCTTGTATTTGAAGCTCTATACTCAATTCATAGATGCAAAAATGATTATAGATGAGGCTCCATTCAACGTCATGGATGTCAAGAAGAAACAATGTCAAGTGATTCTCCTATTAAATTTCATTTTTCTGATCATAAATAACCAAAGACAAAATATTGCAGCTGAAAGATGCACCGGAGCAGGTTAAATCAACAAGGTGGCTTTCGAAGCAGGTTTTTCATATATTTATGTTGTTCATGTGTGGAGCTGTAATGAAATAATCCAAGCCTAAATGGCTAGGGCAGCTAAAATTCAAATGCTTTTGGTCCTGTTAGCTTGGTTAATGAAAGATTGGTGCCCTGAAGTTTGATTTGTAATTGTGATAATCCTTTTGACATTTGAGGAATTCGCAAAGAGGAGATTCAATTGTATTGTAGAGTGTGTGCAGTATTGTGTTGTATGTATACTCTAATTATGTTTTTTTTTTATTTCATTAGTAGTATTATAGAACATGATCAAAGCTCTTGATTTTTCAATCTCTTGTAAATTCGTTGCTCTTGATTTTCTCAAATCTCTTGAAATTTTGGTTGTGTACTGTGCTAGAAAAGATTAAGGAACAAAGAATTGTTTTACCGTTTCCTCTGTTTCCTATTCTATTGTCTACAATCCCATTTGATACTACTGTTTACTTAGGGGAGTTCCGAATCCATGGGCTTTTAACAATGATTGCTTGCAATCAATGCTTAGAATGCTCAACGAACAAAGGCTTGTGGGTTTGGGAATTGGGCCGGTTTGTTTTGCGAAGTAGGCCCTACTGAAATTGGGCCTGTAAGTCCTGCAGAATGGGCTTTCGTTGAACTAGTCTGCAGCAAAACAAACAGAATGGGCTTTCGTTGAACTAGTCTCAATAAATATCTGATGAGGACATTTATACATGTTTTGGGCCACTCTTGGGTCTGCTTTTGCTTTTCTCATAAGCTTTGACGTGAAGGTTGTTTTCATCCTCTTTTGTTAACCGCGGGTGACCAGGCCTTTGCTGCACCTCGTCCTAAGGTTTTCTACAGGTAGACCTCTTCGTTGGTCACTTGGTCAAATTGGCCAAGGCATGGGCTTGTTGGGCCCTTCAGTCCCCTTTTCTCTTGTCCTTCTTGGGCTTCTTTGGTTGGGCTTGGGGTTTCATTTGCTAGTCCAACGGTGTTAAAAAAATGGGCATCAACAATCTTCAATTGAGTTTAGGGAGAACTAATTATAGTAAAACCCTAGATGCAATATAAAGCTCTTGAAAAGTCTTTGTTTACGTTCTTTAGAGCATCTCTAGCAGATTCATCAAATTTTTGTATTATTTGAAGAATGAACAGTGACTTTTACTTTTATCTACCAACTTTTTCAAATACACTTTCCAATAGATTCTATATCTCATTTAAATATTATTTCTTCATTCATTATTTATTCTTTTTTTAACAACTACACATCTTCCAATATTTTTTTATTTAACACCTGATTATTATAATTGTAAGGTTGAATTTTATCAACCATCTTATTGGTTTTATTCCATGCCAATTTGCTTGTAATTTAGCACTTAGTAACCCTATATTTAGGTGAGATTCATGTAAGGGTAGTGTGTGAGAGAGTGTGAAGAATTGCTCAACAATGGGTAAAGAAGCAGGGACTTGCGGTTAGGACTCGCAACTGACTCACGACTTGCAAGCCGCCAACTGTAGCACATGTGAGAAACATGTGGGAAGGTGAAGGGTGACAAAAGCTATCGCATTACAGGACAAAAGTTCTAGGCTAGCTAGGCCATTAGCTTGCGACTTAGACAAGTCACGAGGCCAAGCCGCCAACTTGCTCTGTTTGGAAAAAACTGTCTCTTCGTATTGTAAACGCACACCATTATATATAGACCATTATACCCACAAAACGTAGAGAGCTTCTAGAGAGAATTTTGTGAGAGAAACTCTAGAAAAAAACTAGATTACCTCATCCCCAATCTTCACTAAGAGACTCTTTAAATTCCTCTACTTTCTTCTTCTCCATTAATACATCCTTGAGAGGTTATTGACCAAATCCTTTTCTCACCACACCCATATCTGTGAGAAGGTCTTTTGGTGCTAAGAAAAAATGTTTGGAAGGGACCAATGGTTATTGGTTGATACTATGGTTTATAGCGGAATCCGATAAGTTAGAAAAGAAAAAGGTTCGGTGCAACATCGTTGGAGCAAGAAGCTTGGAGGGCTTAGGTACCTAGGTAGATTAGGCTTGGAGGGTCTATTGTTGTTCATGTATCCCAATTACATTTTCTAGTGGATTATTAACCGCTTGGAGGGCGATAGAAAGGTTTTATGCCGAGGGTTTCGGTTTCCTCTTCGATAACACATTGTGCGTTGTCCTTGTGTTTGCATATCTCTTCCCTTTATCTTTACCATTTAATTACTGTTGTGTTTGTGATTATTTATGGTTTAGATTGTTTATCAATTATGTTATAAGTTTGTTATCATTTTCCGCACATACATTCTTTGATATTAAACTTGAATTGGTAAGTTGTTGTTTGGGGGTTTAAATGTTCATAGTGTTTTCAACACTATTTGAACTTTCAATAATAGAAAATAAAAATTTGAAGAATGAACAGTAGCCCATCAAACTTGATGGGCTACTGTTCATAAGCCCAAAAAAAAAAAAAAATGACTTTACCGAATCTGCTGGAGCACTAACACAGCACACATTCTCCAAATTTTAGCTAATATATGTGGATACCAATAGTCTTAGAGATGCTCTTAGAGAATTTATTGGCTTGAATTGGTTGAAAACAAAAAAACTGGAATCTTGACTCTTGATTGATTGAATGCTTGCCTCAATCAATTGACACTTAATTATTCTTAATTGATCAAGCATGTGTCAAGCAAATGTCTAGATCATTCTAGCAATTTCCTCCTTTTAAAGGCCATAAAAAAATTTATTGACTAAAATTTAAATCAAAATATTCAAGCTCAAAAAAATTATCTCAACAACAAAAATTACCAATAGTAAAGCTAAAAAACCTTTTAGTTCAATCAACCTATTTTACCCAAAATAAACAAACGACCCTTTAAAAAAAAAAATTTATACCCTTACCCAACAACAAATGCATGCAACAAAAAAAATTTTAATTAATTAATTTAAATAAATAATTCCCAACAATTAAGCAGCAAAGTTGAAGGCCAGAGCTGCTACATGTAGTTAGTAGCAAAGTTGCCCCCTAACTCCAAGTCCTAGTGTAACACCCCAAAATCATAAATAATAAAAGTCTATTCAATCTAAGTAATCCATAAAAAAATATTAAATAAATGCAACCAGCAACCTAAAATCTCAACACAATTGTCAGAGCTCTAATCCCACCAAAGATTAAAAAAATCCTCAAAATAATTCTTCAGTACAATATTTAATACCATAAAAATAATAATGAAATTCTCAGTTCCACAATATAATTTGTAACTGTTGTCTTCCAAAAATCTCTACTCCTATGACACCTCTAATGTATCTGTAAAGGAGAATAAAAGAGGGGGGGGGGGGTGAAATAACTCAATAAATAGAATTCACTAACATTGGGGTGTGGGAACAAACCTTTTAAATGAATAATCCATACAACAAATTTATAACTTTCAAACCATCTATATTTTTAACATCAAATATTTCATATAAAAATATTATTATATGGTGAGCCATCATAATATACCAACACCATCATATTAACAAATTCCTAAGCTTTTCTCATGGTTAATGTTTACGCTTCGTTGACAAGGTTGTGTTGTCTCCTTTTAAGATTGGAACCCCCTTTTCATCCCTTTTCTTAAGGGTAGTTCCTTTGGAACCTGAAGGTGCACTCCCTTGCTAAGGAGCTCATTTTTTCGTATCCTTAATGGTATACTCCCTTGCTAAGGAGCTATCAATTGTGCATTGTTCCCCTTTTCTAGGACCGTCCCTTGCTAAGGACTAGCTATAGTGAGACTGTCCCCTGTTAAGGACTAATACAACATTGAGCTTTTAATCACTACTTGCCATAGGATTCAAAACAAATTCAAGATGCTCACATCAAATTATCTAGTCATAATACTAAAAAATACAAAGATTTCTCCACACATACAAATTTAAATAAGTTTAGGTTGTCCCACAAGTTTTTCATATACCAAATAGTCAACGTTTCCATACAATGTGCACATCAAACTTTATAGGCTATCAATATATTCATAGAATATCAACATATTTCTTTGATATAAGGATAGTTTGATAATCAAAATTGTTTTGGGAAAACCCCCCAAAATTAGTAAACACTACTTACCTCTTAGTTGCAAAATGAAATCAAGCACTCTTAAGTCACAATAAATCAGTAGAATTAGAACCTAGCAACACCAAACATAGGTCCATCAATACACAAATTTCCCACTAAAATCTGTTTTCATACTTAAGTAATATAATCTTGGACAATACTAATATATCCTAAATTTTTCATCTATTCACTTAATTATCTAGTTCACTTTCAGCTTTAATTAGATTTTTGGGCTTAAAAATATTGTTGCATAACCAGATTTTTTTGGCTCTGCCTAATCAGATTTTTCCATTAATATAATCATAGATATTCACGAAACTACAATATGGCTGAATGATAGATATTTGATCAAACTAATTGTAGAAGCCATATGTTATATCTTAATTCATTAATCCCAAGCTAGCCCATTATTCCCTTGATGTCGTAAAACTTAAAAGATATTGCTGGACAAATTTCTAAACAATAGTGGTGCATGGATGACAAATTGGTTAACTTAGATAATATATAATTTCTTATTCCTACGTTATAGGAGCTAAAAAGATATTCTAGGCTTGAAAAGCATTGCTGCCTTCTACGATAAATTAAAGATGAATACACATCACTAGAAGGATGATAAAAAAGATAAATATCATCCATAAAGTATCCTTTTCCCTTTCACATAGTGAAAAACTTTTGTCTAAAGTCCAATCCTATTAAATTGATAAAATCCAAGCCTATTACTCTGTTAGGTACAATTCTCAAAGCTTGTGGAGGACCCCTTTCCTGACATACAGCCATATGCATCATTCCTAATCTAATATAATAACAATTATAGGAACCCTTTTTCTATTAATATAATGATAGATTAGGTTCATGACAATTGCTAGCCATTGAATATTCAAACTTCCTAAATTTAGAGCAAGAGAAAATCATACTTGCAATTTCCATGCAAAGCCGCATAGAAGAAAAGAAAAGCTTAATCGTGTGTTGCAGCTAAAACAAAAGAAACTCTCTTATGTATATACATGTGTAACTTAAGAGGAAAAAAGCAAGGGTTTTTTTTTTTTTTTTTTAAAGCTTATCAAGGCCAATATATATATATATATGTATGTATGTATGTATGTATGTATGTGTACTTATGCCATCTCACTTGGGCCTTTTATACCATAATAATTATATGATTTAAATATCTTAGGTCCAAATCAATTAAATCCATTTAATTGTGGGCCACCTTTTTAATTTATGTATAAGAATGAAATTATTAATAAAATTATGGGGTATTACACCTAGCTTCATCCCTAGTTGCACCTCAATCCCCTTTTTTTTTTTGTGTTTTTTCCTATATTATAAATCTCCAATTTTTGTTTTGCTCTAATTTTTAATTTTGTGTGATTTTATTATATTTTAGTGTATTATCACTAACAACAATTATAACTAAAATCCTTTCAGCTTTATAATTGAAATCAGGTTGTGAGATAGAGTGCATATGGCAATATATAACATAATGTATTCAAAAATAATTAACGTCTAATTTTGAGAAAAATAAATAGCAAAAAATTAGCTTAAAATCATACAAATTTTCACAATTAGTGAAAAATCCTTGAAACTTTCTTTATATATTTTTATTATATGTGAATTTTAAAAATTTAATCATTGGATTGCATGTTCTTATTATATCTTCCATACTTGCAAAATTTCAAGAAAATAAAAAAAATCAATAGCTATATCATCAGTCAAATGTTTAAATGTTAAGTTTTTGTAAATCAAAATTTTGCATAAAAAATAAATTTGTTGGTTGAATGGTAAATAACATCTAATTTGAGCAAAATTTTATGTGTATTAAAAACATAAAAAACGACAATCTAATCATTAAAATTTTAAAATATAAATTAAATAAAAAGATATAAGAGAATTAGAAGAGTTTGTATTTAGAGAAGAAGCCTTTTCCTTTTTCTCATCATCTTAGTCGACACTCCACTAGTACTAGAACTATAAAAAGTTCATTACTTTGTAAATAAGTGGAGAAATTCACCTTGTGTGTTGTAAATAAGCAGAGAAATTCACTTTGTAAATAGATAGTATGAACTAAGGATGTATGATCTAGACTTCAAGTTAATTTGAGAATAGTTTATTTAGTTGGAAAGAAAAAATTTTGCTGAAAATATATAAAAAATTTAAAAATTAAAAATGAGTTAAATAGTACAATATGACGATGATAATGTACAATGTGGACTTATTCATTGATTGACCAGAGGTGGCCTATTGAGATATCAGAATGTGGGCCCTCAACTTCATTATTATATGCTAAGCAGCTAGACTATTTGCTATTTGGTTTCTCTTTAATAATCAACCATTTCACCATCTCCCCACTCTTTCACAGGCTCTTCTATTGTCTTGTGTTATTCAGCAAATTTCCATTTCCAAAGTATGGCTGGTGCTCTACTTTCTGCAATAGTGGAGCGGTTTGGTTCTTTAATTTCTTCAGAGTTCAAGTTGACTGTAACTGTTAAGGAAGAAGTCCAAAAGCTTGAAACCAAATTCCGTACCATTCAGGCAGTGCTCAATGATGCTGAGAAGAGGCAGCTGAAGGAGGAAGCTGTGAAGCTTTGGTTAGATAAGCTCGAAGGCGTATTGTACGAGATCGATGACGTGTTGGATGAGTGGAACACTGTCATGATCAAAGCAGAGATTGAGAAACAACAAAAAGAATTCAAAGAAGAAGAAAAGGCTGAAACTAGTACTTCTAAGAAGAGGAAGGTATGGACCATCGCCCCCAACTTCAATTTCTCAGTTCCTAATCTTTTACAGCATCGTGATATTGCTCATAAGATAAAAGAACTTAACGAAAAATTGGACGAGATTTACAAAGAGAGGGAGATGTACGGGTTTGAATTAAGTAGGCCCATTGAAGAAGTAGTTGAGAGACCAAAAACTACTTCTTATGTTGATGTGTCTGATATTCTTGGTCGTGATAAGGTTAAGGATGATCTAGTGAGCATCCTATTGGGCAAGGGTACTGAAAAAGAAAAATGCCCCCATGTCACCTCTTTGGTGGGCATGGGTGGTATGGGAAAAACAACTCTTGCCCAACTAGTCTTTAATCATCATGAGGTGAAAGATCATTTTGAGAAAAGAATTTGGGTTTGTGTTTCTGAACCTTTTAATCAATGTAGGGTTGCCAAAGCAATCATTGAAGCTCTTGCAGGTTGTGACCCAAAAATTACTGAATTGCAAAGTCTGTTGGAAAAAATTTGTGAATTAATTGGGAGAAAGAAGTTTTTTCTTGTCTTTGATGATGTGTGGACTGAAGACTATGCAAAGTGGAAGCCATTCAGAGATGCACTCAAAAATTGCGGTTCCCAAAGTAGTAGAATTCTAGTCACCACACGTAAAGACAAAGTTGCGAAGATGATGGAAAGTGCAAATACGATCAAGTTGGAGGAATTGTCTGAGGAAGATTGTTGGTTGGTCTTTAGTAAAATAGCATTTTTTGATAAGGATCCTCAGCAATGTGAGCAACTAGAAGACTTTGGCAGACAAATATCAAAGAAGTGCAAAGGTTTGCCCCTTGCTGCAAAGACTCTAGGGAGTCTCATGCACTTTAAGAAAAGTAGAGAAGAGTGGAGGAATGTTTTGAATAACAATTTGTGGGAATTAGAAGATGTTGAAAATGGTCTTTTTGCACCGTTGTTACTGAGTTATTATGATTTGTCATCACCACTGAAACGATGTTTCTTATATTGTGCTGTATTTCCAAAAGATCATGTCTTTGATGTTGAAGAGTTGGTATATATGTGGATAGCACACGGATTTGTTGAGGTTAAGAGAAATAAGGAGGTGGAAATCATGGCACGAGAATACTTTGAAAATTTAGTCATTCGCTCTTTCTTCCAAAAATATAGAGAATATATACGGTTTGGCACGAGGTACAAAATGCATGATATAGTGCATTACTTTGCACAATCTATTACTAAAGCTCGCCATTTGGGATATTCAACAGCATCCCAATTTCCTCCATCTACTGATAGATCCAAAAATCTTCGCACTGTCATCTTTTTTAATCATAGTGACTATAACATGTCCAATTTAGTCCAGAATTTTAGCCGTTTACGGGTATTAACTTTGCACTTCGGAATGAAATTTTCGGATACTATAGGAAATTTAATACATTTAAGGTATCTCGATTTGATTTGGTGCAAAGAGGCTTTTTCTTGTGGCAAATGGGTATTGCCTGAAACTATATGTAATCTATGCAATTTACAATTTTTGAAGCTTAGTGAGAGTGATATTTCTCAGCCCAGAATATTACCGCAAGGAATAGGTAAATTAATTAACTTAAGACTTCTTACTGGATATAATTTAGTGGTTCCAAGAGGGATTGGAAGATTGATTTCTCTTAGAACATTAAACAGTGTCCTCATAAGTGATGAGGATAGCAAAGGATATAAGCTCGAAGAATTAAAAAATTTGATCCACCTTCGTGATTTGTCTCTATCTTTTAATAATTGGGATGGTCTGATTGCCTTTGCTCCGAATGATAGAAGAATTGAGAGTAATGTATTAATTTTAAATGCGTTAGAGCCACCTCAAGACTTGGAGAAGTTACGCATTAGTTATTACGGGGGCACCACAATGTCTCCTATTTGGTTGGTGTCTTTAACCAATTTGAAAGAGCTTTGTCTCTATCACGCCACAGTGTTAATGAGTTTGCCTCCTTTGGGGATGATTCCGTGCCTTGAATCATTAAGTATAGTGTTTATGGAGAGATTGTAAAAAGTGGGAGTTGAATTTTTGGGAATAGAATCTGAAAACAAGAAAGAAGACATGAAAATATTCCCAAATTTGAAATATCTCACGTTTTATGGTTTGGGCAAGTGGGAAGAATGGATTGGAGGAACGAGAGGAGGAAAAGAAGACGAAGACTGTATTACTATAATGCCACATCTTCAAAGGTTGAAAATTTTCTACTGCAGAAAGTTAAAGTCATTGCCGGATTTCCTGCGTACAACTCCATTGAAGGAACTGGAGATCAGTGCCTGTCCAATTATCAAGAAACGTTGCCAAAGAGAGACAGGAGAGGATTGGCACAACATTTCTCACATCCCAATCATCAAATTAGCTGATGATCCTGAGGATATGACGTGGTAACTAGTTCTGCTTCTTCTTCTTTTATTTTCTGGTTAAAATTCCCACGGAAAATAAATTACTAACAACGTAGATTGATGAAATTTAACATATTCACATAAATTTGAATTAGCGTGGTTTATTGTTGTTGCTTAGATTCAGCTATATTGAGTTGTATCCAAAATTGCTTGATGGGTTTAATAAAATTTCACAAATAATTTAAAAAAAATAAAAGGCTGGAATTTTAGATAGACTAATCAAATGAACAGAGTCACCAAATTTTAACTCATTTGCATTTAAAAGTAAACAACTAAATTCAAATGCCTACCTCTTTCTATTTCATTTGCAGTTTAAGATTTTATAAGGGTCTTGCTCATTTTCCTGATTTCAGGGCAGTAAGAAATCGCCTTCTTAAGGGCATGAAGATGAATTCTTGAAATCTGTGTGTGAGCAAGTCTGAACCAATAAAGGGTAACTTCTTCCTCTTCTGCTACTTCTATCATTTGGCTGAAATATCAATTAATTATTTTAATTATCTCCCAAAAACTTCCACTAAAGAAATTGCTAGCAACTTTGTCAAATTTAGGCCCACTATTTGCAACGTTAACGGAATGTGTGAATGTTATGGAAGAATTTTTGTTATTATTTTTTAAAAAGAACCCAGACTGAATGTATAGTTGCTAATCTTCAGGATTTGATGTTACAACTTTAAAAGTTTGAATCTGGATGTACTTAGATTTCTTGTCTCGTGTGTTTGACAAAAATTAAAAAACTAATTTATTTTACTATTCAGCTTATTTCTAGTACAATTTATCGTCCCACAACACTTTTTAAGTATCCGTTTAGAATCCGCTTTTTTTTTGTTGAAACTAAAAATATTTTGTTGAAACTAAAAATATTTTGTTGAAAGTACTGTAAATAATGGTAAAAATTAGTTGAAATAGTACAATAAGACTCATGAATAGTACCAAAAAGTACAATAAGATCATAAATAATATTAAAAATAAGTTAAATAATAAAATAAACTGACTTTTTAGTGGCGTGTTTCCTGTCAATAAAGAAGGAGAAGAGTGGGATGTGACCACCAAGGGAAGAGGGGACCATTTAATAAATACTTCGTATTTGCTGCAATCCGAAGTTGACCATTTTAAAAAGAACACTGTAAAAAGTGGAGGGGTTTTGGTTTTAGCCTTGTCTTTTTAAGTAATATTAATAATTATTTATCTATCTAAATCACTAACGTTTTTCTAGTTGTAAAATTTTATGATCTTCAATCAGATCCAAAGACCCTCACACAGATGATGAAACCTTTGGATTGGTGATCTCTTCGCCTCACAAAACTCTGATACAATGCAAGGTTAGTTTTTCAAAGACCAATTTATCCGAAGATTAAATACACATAAAAACCACTTTGAACAGGTTAAAATACACCTACAAAGGAGTATAACAAGTCTTGAGGTGCAAATTAACACAAAATATACTGGAAAAACTTGCAAGATCAAATGATAAGGTCCTAATTTCTCCAAAAAAATAATAATAATAAGGTGCTATTTGGTTAAAAAAATGGTGTATTCAATTTTCATTTTCATTTTTTGAATATGAATACACAATAAAGGACCCATTTTCACATTCATTTTCTATACATACCAGCTAACCTTTGAGCTCTCTCTCCGCTTTGTCTTGGGTTCTTCCATTTCCCCTTTCTCTCTTTATTCCTCAAACCTCTCCCTTACAAGCCATCCCCATTCACTCATTCGCTCAGTTTAAAGCTTTATCTTAGCTTGCTTTACTCTCTCTTCTCTGATTTCGATGTATTTTCAGGTAATCTATATGATTTCACATCGGATCTGAAATTTTCCATTGATTTGAATTCAATTTCTGCTTTTTTTTTTTCATTAGTAAATATACAGATTGCATCAGATGGTTGAATTAGAACTTTGTTTTAGAAAATTAGGGTTCGTTTTCTTCTTCTTCTTCTTATTTTTTGAGATTTTTTATCAAAATTGCATAAAGTTGATTTTTTTTTTTCATTATCAAACCTATGGTTTGATTCGATTAATTAGCAATTGATTAAAATAATTAGATTTTCTCCTCTCACTTCTCTCACAATCTCTCTCTTTTCTCCTCCAATATTTTCTCTATACAAAAACAATGCTGAGTACTTCGACTTTTGTGTGTGTGTGTGTGTTCGGATTTGTAAAACTATTTGTTGATTTGAGTAAAATCTATATGGATTTTCAATGGACTAGAAATTTAACTAGGGTTTTGTAAATTTTGTTTAGTTACTGATCTGCTTGATTTTGATTTGATCATTTTTTTTGTTGTTGAATTTTTTCAATGAACCGTTTAGTATTCACTACTCATTTGATCTGTTGAGTTGATTTTGCTTTTGAGTCTGTTTGATCTGTATGTATATTTGTGTTCTGTTTGTGTGTATGTGTACATACTATGTATGTATTTAAGCTTCGCTGAAATTAATGCTTTCTATTTCATATTGTTTTGTTGGTTTTGTATTCTATGACTAGGATTTTGTGTTTGTGTGGTTGGCTTCAATGTTTTGCTTAATGAAATGATTTGGGACATGAAAATTTCTGAACTCTGTTTTTAGTTTTTAACTGCCTTGATTTAAAGCTTTGAGAACTTTTGATTTGTTTACTTGATTGTGGTTTACTTTTATGCCAAAATGAGTTGTGCTTGGAAAAGATGTATTTTCTTTTGGGGAAAACAAAGATTCTAATGTAAAGTTCACATCATTTGTAAATCTCTGTATGCTGAAATTTTATTTTAGTCTACCACCAAGAGTATTTAAGTTTTTTTATTTTTTATTTTATTTTGGGTTGATTGTCTTTGATTTAGGTATTTGGGTTATTGGTTTTGATTAAGGTTGAATAATGAAGATGGAATTGTAGTAGGATGATCAATTTGAAGAGCTATGTTATTCAAAATCCAATTTTGTTCGACAAATTCACCAAATTTCCTGCTTTGTCTCTTTGTAATACTCTCTCTCTCTCTCTCTCTCTCTCTCTCTCTCTCTCTCTCTCTCTCTCTCTCTCTCTCTCTCTCTCTCTCTCTCTCTCTCTCTCTCTCTCTCTCTCTCACGTGTTTTTATTGGTATAATGGTTGAAAGAATGATATAAGAATTGGTATCCTTTGTGAAAATAGGCCAACCCTAAGTGTTTGACAAAATGTCTCAATGAAATTAGAATCAATGTAGATTAAAGGCATGGTAAAAAATT
Organism: Quercus variabilis; assembly: GCA_030445155.1. Classification (NCBI taxonomy): domain Eukaryota; kingdom Viridiplantae; phylum Streptophyta; class Magnoliopsida; order Fagales; family Fagaceae; genus Quercus; species Quercus variabilis. The sequence continues at coordinate 1,154,376 of CP129447.1, forward strand.
TAAATCTGTTTTGTGAAAGTCCTCTATTTTGTATTAGTAAAAATTAGAATATGTTTGGATTGGTTGAAAAAGTCTGGAATTTTTTATTGCTCTCTTTATATGTTATTATGCTGTTAAGTTTAGTATTTAAGGTTATTAGTTGCTATAAGTTGATTGTTTTGGGTTATCTTTGAATTATAGCAGGTATTGTTGGTGAGAATTTGTATTGCAACTCCTAACTAGAACTGTGAGTTATAATTTTGTTAATAGAGAACTAGAAGTGTTTAGAATTTTGGTTAAGAGTAATGATTTTTACTAATAAGTTCTTTGGAATTTTGGTTTTCTTTTTAAATGTTGTGCTTTTATTTAAGCAATCAATTTAAAAGGCTAAAAATGATGCTGCAACCTATGACTTCACTACATAAAATTATTTTTATTTGAATATATGTAGCGTAAATGGCAAAGCTATGTAATAGCACTCTAATGCTATGCTTTGAATATCACCTTATAATGTTAAGTTCTATCTAAATTTTTTTTATGGAATAGATGTATTGAACACTGATGTCGCGGAAGCCTGAAGAGAAGCACACACGATGCTCTCTTTGATGGACAGAAACTAAACTGTTAGTTTCTGGGTAGTAAACCTCGAATCCGCGAGGGGTTCCTTGAATCCACAAGGTGATAGGTCTGGAATCCACCAGAGAACACAAAAGACATAAGTCTGAATTTTTATTGATAATAAACTATGAAAAACGTTTACAGACTTAAGGGCCTATTTAAGGGCTCCTTAAAACTTGACTGATAAGAAAATATAATCTAAAATAACTCCTAATTGATACCTAACCATAACAGAAATCAACTTTGACCTAAAAACCATTAAATGTACCTAAAAACAAGGAAATAAATCACCTAAACCTAAAATAACGTTTTTTTACATAAAAATACCAAAAATAATAAATTACAATAATTAAATAGTAAATTGTGTCCTACATCAGACCCCTCCACTTGAAACAAACTCGTCCTCGAGTTCATCTTTGAAATCTGAAATCTCCCATGCCAAGAGAACAAATACCTTGAATACTTCATCTTCTTTGTCTTCTTGCCAAACTTGAAAGTCATTAATTGGACATCTTGAACTTTTTCTCCCTTGATCTTCATGTAATTGACAATATTCACCAAATAAGAGTCAATGATAAAATCAAATCTTTCCACCCCAATAAAATCAATAAACTGTGTTTTGGTGTCACCCAATAAAATAATAGGAGTTTGAATGTTGCAATCATCTAACTTGATTTCATCGAGATCGTTGACAACTTCCTCTATAATTTCTTCTTTAATGGTCTCCACTATCTCAACTTCAAGATCTTTCTCTATAATGGGGTCTTCATTAATCTCCTCTACAATCTTGATTTCAGATTCTTCTTTGACTTCTCCATATTCTTCAAGAACAATATTTGCTTCAACATGTAAGTCTTCCTTTAATGGTGAAATATTTGGCTCTTCAAAATAATTCAAGTATGAACTTCTTGGCCAATAATAATCTTGTATTGTATACGACAAGATTTCTTCACAATCCAAAGGATAAAATTTGATAGCAAGCATCTTTTTCATCCTTGGCCACGATCGAATTTTGTCTTTACCTTGTCGAATTCTATCAGATTGTACTCGTTCCCACCAACATAAGGCATACTTACTAAGTTTATACAAAGCAAGTCCAACTTTTCTCTCATAACAAATATTCTCATAGTCAAATAAATCCTCTATATCAAGTAACCAATCAAGAAAATCTTCTTTTAAAAAATAACCATTAAAACTTGCAATTTTCTTATAAGGTCTATATGAAATTTGCTTACCAATAGGTTGCCCGTGAGTTATGTCTCCGTTGCAGTTATCCCTATTGTTTTCATTCTTCAACGGCGCCATCTTAGCATAGATATTTGTGAGTGCTTGTTGTACGTCACATAATATTCGCTAAGTTATTCGTCGTTGTTGTGGTGGTGGTTACCGTCTCGCCGGTTAGCAGTCAGACCAGGGTAAGTCAAGGCTCTGATACCAACTGATGTCGCGGAAGCCTGAAGTGAAGCACACACGATGCTCTCTTTGATGGACAGAAACTAAACTGTTAGTTCCTGGGTAGTAAACCTCGAATCCACGAGGGGTTCCTTGAATCCACAAGGTGATAGGTCTAGAATCCACCAGAGAACACAAAAGACATAAGTCTGAATTTTTATTGATAATAAACTATGAAAAACGTTTACAGACTTAAGGGCCTATTTAAGGGCTCCTTAAAACTTGACTGACAAGAAAATATAATCTAAAATAACTCCTAATTGATACCTAACCATAACAAAAATCAACTTTGACCTAAAAACCATTAAATGTACCTAAAAACAAGGAAATAAATCACCTAAACCTAAAATAACGTTTTTTTACATAAAAATACCAAAAATAATAAATTACAATAATTAAATAGTAAATTGTGTCCTACATCAAACACATCTTTTATATGTATGTGGGATTGACTTATGTAAGCTTCACATACATATTCATATTGGTATATTCAATTTGTGTTTGCCTATTGGGTTTGTGTGTGACCTTGGGTCCTTGCTATCTAATTGTTACTTACTCTCTCTCTCTCTCTCTCTAAAGGCTAAATACTTTGATATGTTTGATATGTTGAGTTATTTGGGTTTTGTTTGAATGGTTTCACTGTTTTTTGTAAGTAATCTTGTGCCAATCAGGTACTGTTGCTTTACTAAAATTTGTATCTGCCGACCCTTTTAAGAAGCCTTCAAATAGGTCTTTGAAAACCTAATCAGAGCATGATTTGGTCGCACCAATTCTTGCAAGCCTGAGTATGAGTCCTCCATGACTAGCAGTTGCACTTCAAATCCAAGGTTTTCCTTCTTCAATTATATTGAATTGGGAAATTCTGGCTCTTTGTATTATAGATTTATGCTGTTGTTGACTACTTGGGAATTGAAACATGTTCTAACACGCCTACAGTACACCTAACAATATCAAAAATAAAATGTGTTAAATGGGAATGAAAAGACTATTTTTACTCACATTTAGAACTTGTACCCCACGGCATGTTAGGTGTACTGCAAAGAATCTTTTCATTCCCATTTAGAACGTGTACACCACCTGTTTGAAAAAAAATCTCACTCCCTTTTGCTTTAGTTATTTATTTATTTAGAATTTGATAGTTATATTCACATTATTTTAAGTCAACTTCATGGTTTGTGTGTCTCTTGGTTTTAGTTGTCATAGGAATTATTAACACGCTGAAACACCACCTGTGCTCTCATCTTACATTAAAACAAAAAATGTCATTGACTATTAACTAACCAAGCATGGCAGGTGTCCAAGAAAATAATATAGTAACATTATCCCATTGCTTTCAATTTATTTCTCCTTCCCCCAATTCCACATAGATACTTTGACATATTTTATCAAACAAGTCCATGCATTACACCACAATGACTCACTAAATGCATTGTATGTAATTGTGGTAGATTTGGTTTTGAATTAGAATTGGTTTTATAGTGGTTGAAACCCTAATTTGGGAACATTTCTATATACAACCCTCTATATACATCCATTGGTAAGGTTTTTGTTTTCCCTTTTGAAAATTTGGATTTTAAATATGACTTAGATTTTGATGTTGTGGTGGATTGGTTTTGATTTAGGAAATTGGGTTAGTCTATAGTCAATATAAAAAGGGTTGCCTAAGATATCATTTGGGAAGAACGTGCACTTGGCATTAATTTGTAAAGCATACGTATTTTGTTGTTGTTGTTGTTGTTTTTTTTTTTTTTTTTTTTTTTTTTTTTGGCATGCGATTTTGTGGACAATTATCAGTGAGTATTAACCTCTTATATGGTATATGTATACATGTTATTTTCAGATCTATAATTAATATTTTGGTCAATTTCACCATTGCCTTTGGTGATTATTATGTATAGGCTACACTTACGTCATCAGTTGAAGGAGTGGTGTTCCTTTGCAAAGCAGCCAATAAATATAAAGCTATCAACTTCATTTTCTTTTGTTCTTCCATAAAGAAGAGGGGGATGCATGTTCACAAAACTTGATGTGCAGGTTTAAAAAAAAGAGATGAGATTCTAGAAGGAGAATGTTTGGATCTAGATTGTCATAGCATTGAGCAACTGTGATAGCTATTGCGGCTGCTATTGGCTTCGATGTAAATTAAATGCCTACAACAAATATAGATGTGGCAATAGTGCTTATTGGAATTCTTTTGACAGTATTTGATCTACAAAATACATTAGAGCGAAAAGTGAATTTATGTAGTGAGACTGATTTACAATTAATATGAAGTGTGTTTTCATTGTTTCAAAATTGAATTTGGATTTTGACCTTGAGCCAAATAAACATACTAAGGTTGCAATCCTTTGCAAATAGATTTCCCATTATCTTAATGTCGCTTTAGTTTTCAACATTATTTTCTAAAAAAAAAATTCTTTCTTTCTTTTTCAATGTCTTATTTTTTTTCCTTTCCTTAATTTTTAGCTTTTTCTTGGTGGGCAAATCAGCCTTTCCTTGATTCTTTTAGCTTTTTCTTTAAATGTGAGCTTGATTAACTAAATATTTATTTAACTAGCTTTTTCTTTTAATGTGAGGTTGATTAATTAAATATTAATTTAACTATTTTGTGTATCGCACGGGTTAGCGACTAGTATAATTAATAATTGAATGTAAAATACATTGTGTTTCCTTAAAATTTAAGACACTTACAAAATTTATGACACTTTCAAATAAAAAACATAAAATACTCCATTTAGGAAATCTAATATACTGGATCAACTATACTTTATTAAAGTAATCTCATCATTTTAAGAAGAATTTAGAACTAACCCTTATAAGTCTCATCTACTATTTCTATTTATTACTTAACAAAACAAAATTTTCAAATTTTTCTTCACATCTCATGAATTTGTGATTAGTGGGTACATAATTTATGTAATACTTGCTATTTTTTTCAACTTTTTCACTATATTTTCATGCTCTAATTTGTCTTCATCAATCATCCATGTTCTCTGTAATAAAATTATCTCAAATTGTTGTGGAATATGAGAAGTTATACTACAAACAACGGAATAAAATAAGTTGCAATGAGGTGGTTGATAGAGATGAAGGCACAAACCAAATTGCTCTCTTGGTAGTATTATCAAATTTTTCTTCGCATCTCATGAATTTGTGATTAGTATGACATAGTGTCTCTTGGTAGTATTATCGATGCACAAAGGTTATTGGCGCATTTTTCCCCCTCTATACACCTTACAAATCTACACGCATTTGTAAAGTGAAAGATCCATAAAATAAAATATAACATCTCCCATACCTAGAAATTAGGAAAGATTTTATTTTTATTTGTAACGAGTGGAAGGTTGTAGGAGAGTAGGTGGCTACGGAAGAAGTTTTGATTCTTTTGAAAAAAAATTTCTTTTTTGAGTGGTGAGAAGAGATCATACGATTGTGCTATTTATAAGCTTAGGAAAGAAAGAAACCTAAAGATATACATAAATGAACCACAAGTTTTCCTCACACCCATTAATAAACTTATAACATTAAATCAACCCCAAGCTAAATTGAATGAAGCTCACATCATTTGTGAGACTTCCTCTAAACCTTTATGGAATTAAGCAATTAAAGAGGAATTGGATGCCTATGTGAAAGACACGTACAAAGGATTTGGTTGATCTACCTCCAAGGAAGTTTGTTGTTTGGTGTGTAAATGGATATACAAGATCAAGACCCATAGATAGTTCTATTGAGTGGTACAAGGATCGTATTGTGGCAAAGGGCTTCACATAGAAATATATGGATTCTTTTTGAAGAGAAATTTGCCTATGTTGTCTCATCTGCCCTTTGTACACACACTTATCACTGTTGCTACCGCTCAGTATTGGCCACTCTTTCAAATGTATGTTGAAAATTCTTACTCAATATGGTGATCTAACTAAAATAATTTACACGTGCAATCTCCTCCTAGCCTCTCACATCCACTCTACATAAGTTTAATTGTCTTCACAGAGCTTTATATGCACTAAAGCAGGCACCTTGGGTTGCCAAGCTTAGCTACATAGTTTCTTATCTTGGATATATATACTGGCAATTCCTAAGATTTTGCCATGCTTATTTGTTGCACTAACTTCGGCCCTATTCTTATTCTTTTGTATGTTCACGACATGATCATCACGACATGAAGGATTTCAAACAGTTTCTCCATTAGAAATTCAAGATGAAGGATCTCGACCCTTGGTTATTTTCTTGGACTTTTGATCTCTTCTTCTCTAGTCTCTAGTTTGTAATTATTAGATGCCAATCTAATATGCCTCACACCTTTTCTCTCGTGTTGGACATGATAAAAGCAAAATTTCTGACACTCTAATAGAGCTATGAAGCATGGGTGCGTTTTCGAATTCGGGTGCAGGTGTGGGTGCGGGACTCGGCAATTTAAAAATTATTAAAAATATTTTTATATAGTGAATTTAATATTTTTTATATAAAAAAAATTCAAAAAAAGGGTAGAGTTTATTATTAAAAAACAATTATTTATGATTTGTTTTTAATAAAATCAATATTTTTGGTAATTGTAAACAAAAAACCACATTTCAAGAAGGTTCGTTTACTCATTTTCCAATTCCCAAGCCCACCAATATGAAATACTTGACTTTCCCACCTACTTAATTTATATTCTTTTGTTATATACATTTATTCTTCTTCCAACCATTTTTCTGCCTTCTCATCTTCTTCTTCCTTCTCTTTTTTTTTTTTTTTTTTTTTTTCCTCTCACAAGTCCACATGAAGAAGAAGAATGATGGCCAGCTGCCCATTTCGGCCGGTTTCGGTAGTCATTTTAGCCGAAATCAGCTGTATCGGCCTATTTTGACCAAAATTGGCCGTATTGGCTCCCATTTCCACTGGAATTGGGCTGAATCGGCCGGTTTCGGCCTGAATTAGTGCAAATCGGAGGAAAAAAAAAAGGTGAATCAGCGTGTCAAAAAGTAGACGCTGTGTAGGGACGAATCCAGTGCGAGTGCGGCCACCTTGGAGCCACACCCGTCCTTTCTTGTAATAGAGTCCAATGCTCATCTCATAACTTAAGATGGTGAGTCCCTTTATGATACCACTCTTTACAGACTACAGACATGCAATTAGTTGGGAGCCATGTCTACCTTTATTATTATTATTTTTTTTTAAAGAGAGTTTCAACATATGGTGCCCGCTCCTGATGATAACTTTTTATCAACAGACCAAGACACCAATAAATTTCTGGTGTAAGCGAGAATTGAATCCTAGATCTTTTATTTAACCATCAGATACTTTATCAGTTAAGCTAACTGAAACTCACATTAGCCAAGTATACTTAATAGTTGTTGATCATGATAATTCATACAACGCTCATCAAGTAAGTAAATTCATGGATGTTCTGCAATGCACTCACTTTGCAGAAAGTTCTTCACATTTTTCATCATATCAGTATCACCTTGCAGCAAGATCTCCATTTTTGTTTAGAATCTTCCCTTTAGCTTTGAGCCTACTCTGCTCCTGAGACCTGACTAAGTAGGAGTCCTTACGGATTATCGCTCCACCATTGATTTGTACTTTTTACTTGGTGATTCCTTTATCTCATGGGGCAACAAGAAATAAATTGGGGTTGCTCATTCTATTTATATGTAGAGGCAAAGTATCAAGCCTTGGCTAACAACACTTCTGATCTGAGTTTCTTCAGATGCTATGGTTGTTACAAGATATGGGGTCACTCTTTCTTCTGTGTCTCCAAACAATTGCGACAATCGCATAGTGATTTACATTGCACATAATGACTTTTTATGAGCGGACTAAACAAGTCGAAGTTGGCTGTCATTTTGTTTGTGATCATGTTCTTCAGGATTCTCTGCAACTTAAGTTAGTGTCATCTTATCAACAAAAAAAAAGTTAGGTCATGATCAGGACTAGCTTTACGGCATTTTTATTAATCCCATTTGCCAAGATGCTTTAGTGCTTAGGTCTCCAAACTCAAATTTGTTTTCTGTGGTCCATCTTGAGTTTTAGGGAGCTATTAAATTATGTTCTCATCAGTCCCCAAGCCTTGTACTCACTAATTGTATTTTACTGTACTTTATCTTTATGCTATACTTTTTATAGTTGTGTACTAATAGTATTATGTAGTACTGATTGTGAATTAGTAATACATTATCAGTTTCAACTTTCAACAAGGGTTTTTTTTTTTTTTTTTTTCTTAAAATGAAGAGAAATGAAAAAAAAAAATTATTATGTGATATATGCTTAATATTTCATTAAAGTTTGGTAGGACATGGATTTTTTTTTTTTTTTTTTTTTTTTTTTTTGCGTGCAAGGCGTCGTGAACCTCGTGGGACTAGCTTTATTGAAAAAAAGTCAAAAAGGAGGAAAATCATGTTTCAACTTTAACATGGTTTTTTTTTTTTTTTTTTTTTTTTTTTTTAACTTAAGGAAGAGAAATGAAAAACAAAAATTATTATTTGATATATGCTTAATGTTTACATTAAAGTTTGGTAGAACATGGATTTTTTTTTTTTTTTTTTCGGGGTGCAAGGGGTCTTGGACCGCGTGGGTCTACAAGCTTTATTGAAAAAAAAAAGTCAAAAAGGAGGAATATCATGGAACTAAAGTTGAAGTGACTGAAGGCCCGTTAGATTATTCAACTGATTGGAGACTATGATAAAGTTTGATAAATATAATGACAAGTTAAATTTTTTTTAATTCCTTCTTTTGACGAAGTAAAACCCACACTTCACGTTTGATTAGAAGGAAAAAGAAAAGCAAGACGTTTCGAGGATTAGCAAAACATGACAATAAGGATATATATATATATATATATATGGTATACAAGTGTGAATGGGCTGCTCACATGAAAATAAAAAAATAAAGAAATTAGAGAATTAATATAAGAGAATTGAGCCCAAACTCATTTGCATAAGCTTTTAAATCAATTGGTATCCTTATATGTTAACCCTTCATTTTGGAGTGTCCTTAAGCCATTACCTTCCCAAACTATTATCCCTCCAAATCCTTTGCTCCCTTAATTTCAATAACTTATTATTTTGAATGCATTGATGTTTCAGTGACTACATTATGGCAATTATATACTTGAGGGAGTGTTTGTGTAACTAATGGTAGATAAATCTTAGCCACAATTGGAGAAAGAAGCAAGAGAAGTACGAGGATTATTAAATGATGTTTGTGATTAGGGAGCAAATTGGATATTTTTGAAAAAAATTTGTAGCACCTTGTATTTGAAAAAGGTTCTGATATTCCTTAGAGAGAAATTCTAGAAGAAGAAAGAATAGAAAAAACTGAATTTCATTCAATGAATAGATTACATCAGATCCCCAATTATATGGGGTAATTAACCCTAACTGATTTGTAACTAACTACTCTAACAAAATACATACACGTGGACAGCATTACAACTAATCCTATACTTAAGCCTGTGATGCTAAGCTACATACAAGATTACAATAGTATTGCTAAACTACAAGTCGTTCAAGCCCTGTTTGACAGAATCACCATCCTTCTTTACATCCCCCCTCAAACGAAGGGGAGGAGTCCCCATGAGTTTGTAGGACAGAGCATGGAACCGAGGAGAGGGCAAGCCTTTAGTGAATATATCAGCCAGTTGATCCAAAGTAGAAATGTACTTGATAACCATATCTCTATTCAACACCTTTTCTCGTACAAAATGATAATCAACTTCTATATGTTTAGTTCTGGCATGAAAAATAAGATTGGAGGCCAAAGCAAGGGCTGAAACTTTATCACACCATAAAATGGGAGGGTGATGCAAATAAACCCCTAAGTCCTTGAGAAGCATACGCAACCAATATAACTCAGTTGTTGTATGAGCAAGAGACCTCTATTCAACTTCAGTGGAAGACCGAGACACAACAGACTGCTTCTTAGCAGACCAAGTGATAGGAGAATTGCCTAAGAAAACAATCATGCCAGTAATGGACCTCCTATCAACAGGATCCCCTGCCCAATTAGCATCACAATAAGCTGAAAGAGTGAGAGAACTAGGTCTAAAGTAAATTCCTCTATGCAATGTACCCATCAAGTATCTCAAGATCCTTTTAGTAGCAACAAGATGAAGTTGAGAAGGTTTGCTCATGAACTGACAAGCGTTCTGTACAGCATAACTTAAATCAGGCCTAGTAAATGTCAAGTATTGCAAGGCACCAACAAGACTTCTATAGGCTGTGGGATCCGAGAGAAGAGGACTAACAGGAAGAGCATGAGATTGAGGAGATGCACACGGATTAGAACAAGGTTTACAGTCCATCATATGAACTTATGAGAGGCATAGGGTCTCAACAAAGGATAACAAGCACAACCAAAGGTTCTTAAAGCATGAAGAGATGGTGTGTGACCATACAACTTCTCCCAAAGAAAGACAAATTGCAAAACAGAAGATGGAAGTCTATTAAGTAGGTACACAGCAGTATTAAAAGCATAAGACCAATAAGAGGAAGAGAGATTGGAATGATAAAGCATGGATAAAGCACTCTCCACAATTTGTCTGTGCTTCCTCTCAGCAACACCATTCTGTTGAGGAGAGTAAGGACAGGAATATTGAAGGAGAATACCATGTTCTAAGCAAAAAGACTTAAAATTGGCATTAACAAACTCCCCCCCCCCCCCCCCATCTGACCTTAGTGTTTTGATTTTGGCATTAAATTGGGTCTCAACCAAAGAATTGAAATGGAGGAAAACTAGAAACACATCAGACTTCCTTTTCAACAAGAATAACCAAGTGAAACGAGTAAAATCATCAATAAAGATCACATAAAATCTATGATCAAGAACAGAAGTCACAGGAGCAGGGCCCCATAAATCAGAGTGCACTAATTGAAAAGGATATTCAGTATTTGATACATGAGGAGGAAAAGGAGTCTTGTGCATTTTAGCACTTATACAAGAAGTACACTTGGAACAAATGTCACTAACACAGGACACTTTAACAGAAGGAAAAGAAGACATAGCTGAAAGTAAAATCTTAGCACACGAGTGACCAAGCCTATTATGCCAGAGTAAGGACTGTGGAGACAGTGCAGCAAAACCACTTGAATTTGAATGAGGAGGAGATGAGGAAGGTAGAGTGGAAGAGGGTATAGGATATACTCCATCCTTACTCAGCCCTCTGTAAAGAATCTTCCCCATAGGTAAATCCAGAATTAAGAACTGATATGCATCAAAATAACAAAATGCATTATTTTGGAGGCATAGTTTGTGAACAGATAGCAAGTTGGAAGGAATACTAGGAACTCTAAGGATATTGTTTAAACATAAATTATGAGAGGAAGTGATGAGCTTACCATTGCCAATGTGTGTTATTGGTAAATCTTGCCTATTGCCAACTGTTACAGACTCACCAGTTGCAAGTTGTTGAGCAAGAGAAAGTTGAGACAAATCTGGTGTGATGTGATCAAAGGCACCAGTGTCAGTCAACCAATTCTGATTCTAATTAGCACCTGAAGTTGCAGTCATTGATCTTGTAGCCATGGAAGCAAGCTTAGCTGGAGCATGCCTACCTTGATAAGCAAAATTCATTCTGTGATAACAATCCAAAGCAGAATGGCCATTCTTGCCACAAATTTGATAGGCAACTTTCTATCCTTGAGGAAAAGAAGGCTTGTTCTGTGGAAAGAATTGAGGTTCCACTGGATTATTAGTGTTCTGAAACTGACCACTACCATTACCAGGAAACTGAAACTGATTGTGATAGAATTGACCACCACCAGAAAATTGATTTCTACCACCTCTTCCATTGCCACGACCTTTGTAATTCCTAGCCTTGCCTTTTCCTTTTGCAAAGTTTTGATTGAATTGATTGGTTGCAATAGCTAATGATGCAGAATCTCTAAGAACAGAATGATTAGACCTTTTCTTGATTGACCTCTCTTCAGCATTTAAGAGTGTATTCAACTCTTCAATAGTAAGAACATCATTTTTGGTTCTAATTGCAGAACAGAATGCATCATATTCTGGAGGCAAAGCTTCAAGAGCTAGATGGATTAGCTCTTCCTCATCAACACAAACTGCTACAGCCCCCAGTTTATCTCTAACCTCCTTAATTCGTTGAAAGAAAGAATCCATTGATTCTGAACCCTTCTTGATACTCATTAACTCATCCCTCAAACTGAGCACATGAGATCGTGATACTAATGCAAACCTTTTCTTAAGCACCTTCCAGACACCTCTCTCAGACTTCTGACCCACAGTAAGAGCCAAGACTGACAGAGAAAGAGTTGAATTAAGGAAAGTGAATAAGGCTTGCTCACGACTCTTCCATTGGAAATACTCTAGATTAGCCATAGTTGTAAAATTACTTGAGCTATCCTTCAGAAATGGATCTGGAGCTTGATCATCATCATTGATGAAATTGATCATCGAATATACTACCAAGATCACTTCAATCTGATGTCTCCACACCATATAGTTGTTGTAATCAAGATTCACAGTAGCCATACTTGCCATATTTGATAGTAACAGCAACGAAGGATTGACACCATGAGTGATTGAAGAACTCGTGGTTGATTCTGTTGTTGCAGAAGATGAAGACGATGAAGGAATTGTAGAAGAAGAAGAAAGAATAGAAAAAACTGAATTTCATTCAATGAATAGATTACATCAGATCCCCAATTATATAGGGTAATTAATCCTAACCGGTTTGTAACTAACTACTCTAACAAAATACATACACGTGGGCAGCATTACAACTAATCCTATACTTAAGCCTGTGATGCTAAGCTACATACAAGATTACAATAGTATTGCTAAAGTACAAGTCATTCAAGCCATGTTTGACAGAATCACCATCCTTCTTTACAGTATTAGCCCAAACCTTCGACAATATTTTTGTATTTTATCCTAAGAATGTATATTATATAGAGTAATATAGCTTCCAAATAACATCCTTAACAAATGATGCATTTAGCTAGACATCAACTTAAAAAAAGGAAGCAAAAGATCCTCCCCATAACCATTTTAACCACATAAATTACTTAATATATTTAAGATAATGCAATAGTTATTGAGGGAAAGGGGAAATGAACGCTAAAGATCTATATTGGAAACACCGGAAAATAACTTATGATAAAACATGAAAATTAGTTAGAAAGGGAAAATTTACTATAACTTTTTTTTTTTTTTTGGCTCCGCCCTTGGTTTTTGTGCCCTATACGTATTCAATTTGTTTTTTGTGATCTGCACTTATGCAATATTGTCATACAATATCAACTCTTTTTTTTTTTTTTTTTTTTTTTTTTAATTATGAAATTATACAATACAATTCATATTAATATTTGTGTAAGGCCATAAGATGTTTCCACTAGGGGTGTGTAGCCAACCCTCTAACCCACCAAAACCAACTCAACCCAATCCAACTCACTGGGTTGAATCAATTTTTAGGGGTTGGTGGGTTGGGTTGGATTATGATTTTTTTTTTTTTATAATAGGTCGGGTTGAGTTCGGGTCATAACTATCAAAAACCCGCCTAATCCGACCCGACCTACCTATATATTTAAAATTTAAATTATATATATTTAATATATATTAAATAATTAATAATTTTTATTTAATTTTTTCCTCTATTCAACTCTTTCTATATAAAACTCAATTACCTCGCAAACCCTAACAATCTTATTTCTCTCTCTACCACCTCTCATTCCCATTCTCTCACTCCATCTACTTCTATTTGTTTATGAAAGTTCAATTAGTGTGTAAAACACTAACGAATATTTAGACCCCCAATTTTAACAATACCAACATAAGCTTATACACAAACAATATATGTGTGGAATGATGTATATAAGCTATAACCAAATAGGTAAAATACTCTAAACCATAATTGTTAGGTTTTAGACCCCTTAAAACAAAAATTGTATTAACCTAGTTTATTTAGCCAAGTGATTAACTTAGTCAAATTATGCAAATCTAGGTTAACACAATCAAATAATCATATCAAGATATAAAGCAGCGGAAATATAAAGAACACAAAGATATGATCACCCAGGAAAACCAAACCGGTAAAAAACCTGGGGATGATTCAACCTAGCTATCCTCAGGGTAAACTTGAATCCACTATATGAAAGAATCGAAGTTCATACAAAAGGACTTACAGGCACCCACGCTCGACTTCCTAATGCTACCCACTAGTAGAACTTACTGACACGACCACGTGCAAGCTCCGAATCCACGGACTCCTTCTTTCTTGGATTCTTCACAAGATACAAGCACTCCCGCTTGTATTTTTTTAAACTCTAATGGTAGCAACTGAGTTAATCATCAAGGTGTTGATAATATCTCTACCTTGAAAACCCTAAGTTTATGTGAAGGAAAACTCCTCAAGAATCTCACAAGAGATTTACACAAACCGCAAATATGAGCAACAAGAGCATCTAGAGCTCCTCTAAAAACGTGGCTAGGGTTTCCTTTATATAGTGGGAGAAGTAGATCTGAAACCCTAATCTTTAATGAGCTTGGGCTAAGTTGAAAAATTTTGCAGGAAAACATTCTGCTCGAGATTCGATCGATTGAGTCTAATTTTCGATCGATCGAGCCAGGCCAAAAGTCACTAATACTTCTGCAGCCACTCGATTCCAACTTTACATAAAACGCCCACACTTTGAGCAAGTCTAAACAAGACTAACAACCTGTTTTGCTCATGGTTTGCCAACAATACACATTAGAGTTCTAAATACATAAAATCCTAAGTCTTTAGAACCTAACAATAATTAATCACAAGCACAGCAACAATTAAAAGGCAAAGAGTAAGGGAAGAGAGATGCAAACACAAAGATACCAACAACACGTGTTATCGAAGAGGAAACCAAAGTACTCGGCGAAAAACCTCTCCGCCGCCCTCCAAGTGGTCAAATGATCCATTAAAGAATACAATAAAGATACATAAATAGCAGAAGACCCTCCAAGCCTAATTTACCCAATGCACCTAAAGCCTTCCAAGCTTCTTGCTCCAATAGGATTACACCTAACCTTGTCTTCTTTAGCTTTCCGAATCCCGCAATAAGCCCATTGCATCAACCAAGTAAATTGGTCATCTCTCAATTGCTTCCCAAGCACCAAAATACCTCCTCATAGATATGGATATGGTGAAATAAGGATTTGGCAAAATGTACCTCTCAAGGATATGTCAATGGAGAGGGTGAAAGTAGAGGAATTTGGAGAATCAAATGATGAAAATTGTGAATGAGTCAATCTTTGTTTGTTTTTAGACCCCTTAAAACACAACCAGATTAACCTAATTAATTAGCCAAGTGATTACTTAGTCAAATTTCAGATCTAGGTTAACACAATCATATAATCATATCAATGCAAAGTGCAGAATATAAAGAACACAAAGATATGATAACTCAGGAAAACCAAACCGGTAAAAAACCTGGGGAGGATTTAACCTAGCTATCCTCAAGGTGAACCTGAATCCACTATGAAAGAATCGAAGTTTTACAATAGCGACTTAGACTACTAATATCCTATTGGTACCCATTAGTAGAAAACTTACTGACATGACCACGTGCAAGCTCTGAGACCACGGACTCCTTCTTTCTTGGATTCTCCAGCAATTATAAGCACTCCCGCTTGTGTATCTTTAAGCTCTTTAGTGCAGCAACTGAAGGATCATTAAGCTCTCAATGCAATCTCCTTCTTGATAATTCTAAGCATGTGTGAAGGCAACCACCTCTTAGATCTCACAAGAGATTTATACACACAACAAATAAAGCAACAACCTTTAGAGAGCCTTTGGGTACAAAACCCTAAAAATAAAAAGAGGCACACACGTCACTTTAATCTCTCTAAAAAGCTCTCAAAAATGTTTTAGGGTTTCCCTTATATATAGGAGTGTTTTACTTGAACCCCAAGACTTTTAATTAGAGTTTGGGCTGAACTGGAACTCTGCAGAAGAATAAATCTGCATGTGGTTCGATTGATCTAGTCTAATTTTCGATCGATCGAGGCTTGCAGATTTAGTCCAATAAATTCTACAATTACTCGATTCCAATTTTACAAATAAACATACTTTAAGCAAGCCTAAACATAGACTTAATGTTTTGATCATGGTTTGCCAACATAATACAAATTGAAGTTCTAATACATTAGTTCCTAAAGTCTTAGAACCTAAAAATCTTGTTTTTCTCTAGGGTTTCTCTCTCAAAATTCTCTTTGGAAGCTTTCTACATTCCGTGGGTATAAGGGTATTTATAGTAGTGTATGTGAGGAATGTGAAAAGTTAGGTTTCATCCAAACAGGGCATTCTAGCAACTCAACCTTACGACTGGAATGAGTTGCGAGTTTGAATCGCGAGCTAACTGCCTAGCCAGACTGTACATTTTTGTCCTATAGTGCTCTAGCTGTCGTGACCCTTCAGTTTCCTGCATGCTTTACATGTGTGCCACTTTGGCGACTTGCCAGTTGCGAGACTCTTTTGATTGCACACATCTTGAGGTTTCTTCACACTCTCTCACACACAACCCTTACATAATTCCCACCTAAATATAGGGTATCTAATTGGTAAAATACAAGCAAATTTGGCACGGAATAAAGCCAATACATGATTGAATAAAATTCAACCTTACAGTTTATAATTGAGTTGGGATACTAGTTCATGTATATTTTGTTTATCAACTCAGTTGGATATATTTTGTTTATAATTAAGTTGGAATACTAGCTCATGAACATTTTGTTTATCAACTCAGGTGACAAATGATTTTTTTTTTTTTTGCTCAATTTATTAATAATAATAATAATAATTATTATCCAACCCATAGGTTTAACCCAATTACAACTATGTTTTATGCTGGCTTATTCCATGACAAAAAGTGTTGTAATTGCATAAATTTGCTCCTTATGTTTTGTAGGATTTTATTGTATTGGGGTTAATATTAAGTTGGTGAAGACTCAAGCTTAATTGAAGATCAAGTAGATTTCACAAGAAACTCGAGAGAAGCTAACCCGTGAAGTAGCCATATGAGAAGCACATGACTAGAAGCTGAAGAGTCGTGCCAGACTGTTAGTTTTGCGAGTGTCTCGTAGGTAAGGCCTTCCCGCAAGGTACTCACGAAACATTGGAGGATTTTTTAGTGTGACTTTCTTTCCCTTCACTCATACTATATATACCCTCATTACTCACAGAAATTGCAAGGAGGCCATTCAAAGAGAAAAACCCTAGATAGGTTTTCTACAACACACACACCCATCTTTTAGAGAGAGAGCTACTCATCCTTAGTTAGAAATCATTCTAGCTTCTTCTCCTTCCCTCTTCCATAGTCATACCTTGAGAGGAAATTTGTATCCAAACACATCCCACACTTTTTCAAAGTGTAGAGAGTGTTTTGGAGCTCAGAAAGCTTTGGGGATTTGCCAAAAGAAGCCAGTGAGACTTGGCAGATGCAATTGGGCATATTGCGGGATCTGGAAAGTTAGAGAAGACAATGCTTCGTTAAGTCAGTTGGTAGCAAAAACTTTAGAGGCCTCAAGTATATTGGGTAGACTAGACTTGGAGGGTCTTTTTTTATTAGTGTACTCCAACTTTATTCCTTAGTAGATCGATTTACCGCTTGGAGGGCGGCGGAAAGGTTTTTTGTCAAGTTCTTCGATTTCCTCTTCGATAACACATCGGCATATTATCTTGTATTTGCATTCTTCTTCCCTACTCTTTTGACTTTCATTTTACTGCTATGATTTGATGAATATGGCTTAGAGTAGTTATTGTGTTTGTTTGCTCGCATTTACTCTATTCTGCACTTAGTTTAAGTAGAGTAAAATCAACCGAGCCGTAATTTTAATTTGGGGGTCTAAACAGCTCTTGTGTTTTCACACAAATTCGAGCTTTCACACCTTCCTTGTAACTTGAGAAATTATTGGTGAACTTCTCTAATACAAACTTTTCCATTTTACTTCTTAGACTATAACTAATGATGAAAAGAATCAGTAACAGTGTTGCCACAATAGATGCACCTTTTTCTTTTCTTTTCTTAAGCATCAAATGCCACAAGTAAATGCAAAATGGCTAAGAGCACAAAATAGAGCATCGGATGAGAATGCTCTAAGCACCTAATGATGTTTTAGCTTTTCTTGTTTTATGTGCTTTCAAGCATTCACATTCAATGAACTAAAAAATTTAGTAACACTTCAAAAAGTTATTTTTAGTATTTATCCATTTTAACACTTCATTTAAGACCCTATATCTCATCTTCTCTTATAGCTACAACACGTAAAATTATATAACAACTTAGTAAAATAATATAAAGCAACCACCACAAAATCACATAGCAACCAGCCACCACTACCAACCACAACAACCACCATAAAATAATCTTAAAAAAAAAAAAAAAAAAAAAAATCCAAACCCGCTCACCCACTGCCTCAACCAAGACCCACGACGCACAACCACCACACAACCACAACCCAAACAAACCTAGCTGCATACCCACAATGAAAGCAATGGATTTCCACATTTTGGTTTGGGTTCTCAGTAGACTTGGGCTTCCATATATCGGTGAGATCTTAGCTTCTTAGTTAATTTCTAGTGGTAGTGCAATATAGGAGATGAAAACGACGTGGTTGAAGGCTTGTCGATCTCTATAACCCATAGCCACTTCTTACATCGATCTCCGACATAGAGGCGTCCATGGCAAGGTCTAAGAAAGATTACAAGAGATACCAATGAGAGGGATAAGAGAGTAGTACTGAGGGGAAGAAAAGATAGAGAATGCGAATCAAAGAGAAAGAGGAAAGAGAGAATTGAAAATAATAAAATCAAAGTAAGAGTGTGCTGAAGTGAATTACTACTAGTAGCAGTTTAATGTAGCACACAACCTCTTTTTTTTTTAATAAGCACCTAGGATGTAGAAGCTTTTTTTATGCTGGGTTTGCTAAAATAGCTATCTTGGAGTGGTGTGCTGTCGTAGGCAACCAAAAATACATGTACTGATGTGAGTAGGATCGTTCCCACAGAAAGTATCTAGCCTAGTTTTATGCTACGTGAATACGGATTGGGGGGGGTGTTTGAGTATAAGACAAAGAATTTTAAGAAAAACAACTAAGGAACAATTTAAATCAAAGTATCAAAATCAATCAAGAGAACAAACCTTGGTCTAAGTCAACATCCACCATCAAAATATTATAACTGATCATCGATGCAAGCATATATCAATTCACACTTTGAATATTCACTGTTGGAACTATTTTCCTATTTCTCCTTGGTCACAGTTAATTAGAAAACAAATAATCTAATTAACCCTAACTACTAAACAATCAAAGACAAGCGCCAAAGGTTTAATCTAGTAGCGACCTTAAGAATTAGAGAGATCAATGAAGCTAAACAACACAAGCACAAGCAGTAGCATTTAATTTTTTTCGAGTGTTCTTCCTAAGATCTAATAATTTTTGACGCAGCAAATCAATAAATCTTAGTTGCTTCACAAATTAGAGAGATCAAACAATTACGAATTTAATATCTAACTTAGCAATAGATTGCAATAAACTAGTAGACCTCGTAGTAATTAAACGAGACAATCATGAAAATAGGCACAAAAGAACATCCGATATTCAAAGCATAAATTGAACAATAAAAAAAAATTAGATCTCACAGTTTTATTGATTCCGAGGCTTCAGTTTCCTTCGACCAAATATAAAAGTTTAGCCAAGCAAGGCCATGATGAAAACTCAAAGGAGAAGTTAGAGCAGAGGGGAGAGAGAGGCGTGTCTCTCCAATTTGATTTCTCCTCCCCTCTTTTACACTTTAATTCCCCCTTTCCCAAGCCTACAAAATCTCCTAAAAATGTTCTAAATAATAATATCCAAATCAGACTAATTAAGAAAAATTTTAAAAATAAAACAAAATCCTAATATAACTAGGAAAGTGGTGTTTTTTAAGCTGGAATTTTCGTGCACCAAATTTGGAAGCTTATAAAAATAAACCCTATCCGGCATTAGAATTTTAGGCGAAGGAACATTCTAGAACGTCAGCAGTGCAGGTGCAGCAACTTCAAGCCCAATTTCAACCTTGATGCAACCAGTATCTCTCAAAACTCAAAACATGAAAATTGTAGAGCTTTTTATTGGAGTTCCATAGCATCTTGAATCATCTCAATCGGAGCTCTGATGAGAGAGTTATTCCTAGATTACGAAGCAATATCGAAACTGTCCATAGCATTTCATAATTTTTATTGATATTTTATAAAATTAATCTAAGTTGTACACAGTTATTAAAAAAAAAAACTTTTTTCTTTTGTCTATTGAATGATACTATTCATTATTTCTTTTTTGATGGGAGACTCGAAGTCGTTCAATAAAGCAAAACGTGTGGCGATGTTTACGTCTCTTTTGGGTAAAATTTCCATTTTGTTTTTCTTTCCAAAGGGATAGGACTTAGGAGCATCAGTATGAGAAGCAGAGCAAAGCAACGTGTCATGTGTGAATAGACCGGGTCTCCTTTTGCTAAACTAAAATTCGACAAAGATCTTTGGCATCTAGCATTTTAAAGTGAGAATTAGAATATGGGCCTACATCACTGTTTATAATACGGCTTGACTTGACCATGAAACTTTAGTACTTTCGTCGAAGGCTATTTTAGTGATCCTTATTTAATTGTGTCTTAATGATCCAATATTTTCTGACAAGTACCCTATATTTACCTATAAATTTTCAGCTTTTCATTTTT
The DNA here is from genome assembly GCA_030445155.1 of Quercus variabilis. Classification (NCBI taxonomy): domain Eukaryota; kingdom Viridiplantae; phylum Streptophyta; class Magnoliopsida; order Fagales; family Fagaceae; genus Quercus; species Quercus variabilis. Next base: position 1,175,107 of record CP129447.1, read on the forward strand.
TTTTTTTTAATTTAAACATACTTTTTGCCATATTTCATGTATTTCAATATTTTATCATATTTTACTTTAAAAATAATATATTCCAAATATGTTTTTAACTTTGAAGTCAGAACTATATTTTAAGATATTGTATTTGTTTTTAAGTAACAGTAACAAGACTAATATCTTGATTGCGGAGTGTTTTGACAATTTTTGTGTGATAAATTTGATAATTACAACTTACAACTTATAATAGAGAGGCGGTGGTTTTGAATCGTGAATGACTAATGAAATCACCCGTGCTTTTAATGATATTTTAAACTGTGATTAGGTTTCCGTCTTGTATCTCTCTCTCTCTTTTCTTGAATATGAGTACATACTAAATACTGCACATTTAATACGTAAAGACTAAAGATTATATAATTTTGGTACAATTATTTACCCAATATGTACTTGATATAAAAATAAGATAATCGTCTAAAAATGAAAATCAAGTAGAGGAACAAACTGCAAAGGCTCTTTATGGTTTTAAAAAGATAAAAACTATTAAAAAAAAAAAGTACATTATGATTAAGAATTCTGTTTCTTATTTAATATTTACCCAATATTTACATTTTGAAAAGAGCAAATTTGGAACTAACTATGGTTGTTGCTAAAGTAAGATTCTAGTTTTGTAAAAATCATTAGTAGTAATGCTTTTTTTTTTTTAGATAGAAATATATGTATGCTATTGAACACGCAACTCCAACTTCGCCACCCAAAACATCCAAGCATTTTTTTTTTTGGGTAAATTAAAAACGAATTAATCTTCGAAAAGTGATATGATCACAAGGAATAAAATGCCACCAGTTGATGTTTGGCCTCATTTGCCCATACGTGTGTAGACGTTTACGTCTCTTTTGGGTAAAATTTCCTTTCTTTGCTTTCCTAAAGATAAAAGATAGGACAACTAGAGGCAAGCAACACGTGGGTAGACGGGGTCTCCTTTTGTTAAACCTAAAATCCTACAATGGTTTTCTTTTTTTTTTTTTTTTTTGGTTAAAGACAATGGTCTTTGCCTCTTTGGCATCTTGAATAATTAGAATGTGGGCCAACATCAATGTTCATATTACGACTCGACCATGAAGCTTTTCTACTTTGGAACATCAGACAAGGGACAACAACATGAACAAAACATGTACTTGGGATGATAAAAAAAAAAGTTAAATAAATAAATAAAGTACTTAGTTTTATTTTATACTTTTTAATTTTAAAATCTAAAAACTGAGAGAATGGTCTCTGGTCGAAAGCTTTTTAGTGATCATGTTTATAGTTGTGTTTTAAATATCCAATATTTTCTACCCTTTTTCTTGATATTCAAGTCTTTAAAGTAATAATTATCTTGTAGATAAATATTCTAAAAAAACTTGATTATCCACAACCTCTTTGTTATCAGATTATCCACTTTATTCTCATGCAAGCAGACTTACTTTTGACACTAACCAACAACCAATCACAAAATTATTTAATTAATTTTAATTGTTTAACCAATCAGTTTAATTTAAATTGATCACGTATGATCGGCTCCACCCAAACAAAATGTATGTAGACCATGAAAACTTTATCATGTGATATCTTTTAATCTGACAATCCGATTTGGGAATTAGACATACCGTCACGATCGTTAGAATCTCAAGATCATTTTTATGATATGCAATGAATGAATTAATGCATGTAATGCGACTCTAAATTTTTGGTATATGAATGGTTACTTTAGCCATCTTCCAAGATTAAATTATGGGTGTAAAATCGAGTATCTACAGAATCATCATATATGTTATCTATTAATTCAGAACTTTAAAATACTATTCATTACAATCTATCAAACATACAAAACATAAAATAGCTTTTCAACCAAAATTCTATATATGTAAAAGCTCTATCATTGAAGCAACCAAACTTTCAAAGGGCAGTGGATATGGAGGACCAAAATTCTCCCTAAGATTCAACTATTCCTGTGGAAATGCTATCACCACAACATTGGAGTGAAAACCTATCTCCATGCCAGAGGAGTGGACACGGATGTTACCTGCCCTTTATGTTAGCAGCTCCGGAAACGATCATTCTGAAAGTTTTGTGGAAGCAATATAGAACAAAAATAAATCATATTTACATTTAAAGATCGTTGTACCACACAACCATGGATTCTAAAAAGAATAAAATTGCGTACCTCTTTTAGCAACCCAAGCGTGTTGCCTCCCAAGGTATTCACGTCTCTCTCTCTATTTCTTTTGAGTTTTCAGAAGACTGCAGTATCACACAGTAGTTCTGATGGCCAACTCCAAAATATGATGTTATAAAATCTCATTTTATAGTAGACTTCTAAAACCCTAGAGAGAGATTGGACGTGGGATCCTTAGGGATCCTAATCTTCAGCCGTAGGATTTTATCAATAACTTTTTTGAACGTTATTGACTTTTCTTGAAACTCTTTCCAAAAATATTCCTTAATTTTCTCAATCATACCAAGAAAATATTTGAACTTCTACAAATTGCAATAATGTCCATCAACACATTGCAATTGACCCCTGAAGATTAAAGAATTACAAATGAGGTCCCATTACTTACAATTTTATATCTATGTCCTTCCACCATACTATATTCCCACAAGCCACTAGGACTGGATTAATATCACTGTCATGTCCCTAGCTTATGTAACCCTTAATTTCTTGATTTCATAATTTTTATTGGACTCCAAAATATCTTTAAAAACTCTTTAAATGTATATATACAATATTATATATATGAAAAACATTTTCGAAAAATGTCACCGGCCGGTTTTGTTTTGAGTCCAACTTCAATATGAAAATCAACTGAATATACTATCTTCTTTAGAGATTGGTGGATTCATTGTTGAGCATTTATATATTTTACTCATTACACACATAACCCAACGTGTCTGTATATAGCCTTTAAAAATCAGCATCACCAGTTGACATTGTCAAAGTTATGTGCATAATAAATAAATATACACAAACCCCTCATGTTTAAGGACAATAGAAAAATTGTGATAGGACAACCTTTTAATTAACAGTGATCGCTCCATAAGGTGTCCTTGATCGGATCCAATTCAGTGTATGTACTTGTTATATTACATCCACTTGTCTGCTTAAAGTCACTACCTCAATGATGGAGTAAATCATCCTATCATATAGTAGCACAACAAGTGTAGGCTTTAGTGGTAATATTCAATTAATATCCACAGCCTAGAACAATTTAATAATCTATGAAAAATCATTACTCCCTGTCTTTGGTTCCTTAACTATTAACATGATTTTTCTACAGAGGTGACATCACATGCCACATTTAAAAAAATGAATTATACCTATAAAATAATGAATGTGAAAATAAATTTTTATTATCAAATAAAAAATGCATAATATTGTTTTTGAGGGCAAATAATTCTAACACATTCATGCTCTCCGTGATTGTGCAGTGATTAACCCGATTTGGTATCAGCTGGGAAGAGGGCCTTCGAACTCTCTGTTTTATGGGAATGATCTTCTTGAGTGGTTGGAAATCAATGGTAAAGCAAATTCTGTCATTTCCCGAATCAAATTCCTTGGAAATATATCTTCCTTTTTGCTGTTTGTACTATTTGGTTGAAGCGAAACCTGGTGGTTTTCCACAACAAAAAGCCCCACTCCACGACTACTGCAGGAATTAGAAATAAAGCTTCAGAATGTGTCCTTTGTGCCCTTTGCCCCAAAAACGTGATCAGGCTTGTAAACAGACTCATAAGATGGGAGGGGCCAAGTAATGGTTGGCTAAAATTGAACACTGATAGATCATCGTTAGGGAACCCCGGGCTTGCATGTGGTGGGGATGTTTTGAGGGACAAACATGGGAACTGGCTGATTGGATTCTCTAGAAAAATTGGGATAACAACTAGCTACCTAGCCGAGCTGTGGGCCTTAGGGGATGGACTCAATATTTGCCTCTCAAAAAACTTGCTTGATGTGGAAGTTGAGTTAGATGGTAAGATTGTTGTTAATGCACTAACAGGTCCTCACCTGCCTAACTCAAACTAGTCCCTTCTCATGGATGAGTGTAGGCAATTGGCTACTAGATTCAACTGCATCCGTTTTAAACACTGCTACTGTGAAGCCAATAGGTGCGCAGATGGCCTTGCCAGGAAGGGTGCAACCCAAAGTGCTGATTTTGTTTTGTTTGACAGTCCTCCTCAAGGCTTTGAGACAAGTTTTATCTACGATTTTAATGGCTTGTATTCTATTAGTCATTGTACTGCTTCTTTGCTTGATTTGTAGTTTCTAATGTATTTCCTTCCTTTACCAAAAAAATAAATAAGTAAATAAATAAATAAGAAGCAGTACACTAAAAACTTTACTTACCAATGGTTACCATATATGTAACATACCATATAAAAATGGGCACAGTACTATGCATAAGTCACAATACCATTCATATGTATTATATAGTTATTAAACACGGACTAGATATTAATTTGGTGTAAGAGTTGGGTCATTAGGTTATTGGTTCAACCAATAGGTTATCGGTTGAACCGCATAGTTAAATAAAAACTAAATAAATATAAAAAAAAAATATATGTTTAAGAAGTCATAAAATAAATATAAAAATTAAAAAAAAAAAAAAAAAAAAAAAAGGCATGCCTAAATTACTAATTAAAATTAAGTCTAAAAAATAAGCCACCTTATATAATTCAAACTTAAGGTTTCACCAATAGCAAATTGAAAACACTAGAAAATATAAAATAAAAGAATTCCATAAAATTGTAGACAAGTCTTTTCTAAATAAAATCTAATTACATTATATTTCGTTATTTCTTAAAATTATAGCAATAAAAGTATATCTCAAATGCCAAAGTCGTCTTATGCATATTCTATATTTCACTCGTTGCTCTAATATCATGGATTACAGTCTAAGCTTGAAACTCTGTACATATTGAAAATTCAAGCATCAACCTCATTATAAAATCTCTCTTTTTCATTATGCTCAAAATTATGAGAACAATATTGCAATGAACCCAAAAAGTAATTTTATTCAAAACAGCAAAACCAGATGGGTCACATCAACTTGTTTGGGTTGCACGGGTTGTGGAAAAACCATTGGATTTTATTGGGTTTTACTAGGTCTATTGCATAAGTAGTCCAGTCAAGAAACCGAATCGGCTAAGGTATCATGGTTCACTGGATTACTGATGATTTAAATGGCTGGGTTTATAACTATTTGAAGTAGTAAAGACGTTATCACAATGTGCAATAATGCATCAAGTATCTAATAATTGAACAAAATTGTATCTTTACTATCATATATAAACTTAAATATGTTGTCAAATTCATGATCATTATTGCTGAAAAAGTCGTGATCATTATTGATTCTATAGTTTCTTTTTTTCTTTATTGATCCCACCAAACAGTACATGCATGCACGATGACTGATCCTAATCTCTATTGAAAATTTTAACTTAACCACAAGAGAAAAATAACAGAGGTGTGGAAATGAATAGAAGAAACCGATGTGGCTCATGTGGGCCATGAACTATGTTACTTATAACTTGCATCTCAAATTTTAAAATAAATAATTTGCTCATATGTTCCCCCAAACGACAAAGGTACAACAAGCGGTTTTCTTTTTCCCTATCATTTTCTTAAAAAAAAAAAAAAAAAAAAAAAAAAAAAAAAAAAAAAAAAAAAAAAAGTGAATGTTGATTTAGTCATCCTCTTCTCTTTCTTCGTAATTCAACAACAGTGGATATCTCCATGTATAAAAACATCATCCAGCCACACTTGTTTGATACAATAGTTGGCCTCACATATCAACCGACAGATAGAAACTCATGGAGATTTCTTCCATTTTCATCTTTTTTGTGTTGTTGTTGGTACACTGTTTAATGGCTAGCACAGCTGTGGCAGTAAGGACCAACATCACCACAGACCAATCAGCTCTCCTTGCTCTCAAAGACCATATCACTGATGACCCTTACAAAACCTTGCCAAGCAATTGGTCTACCTCTACCTCTGTTTGCAACTGGATTGGGATCACTTGTGGTGCCAAACACCATAGAGTCACTGCCTTGAATCTTTCTCACATGCGTCTTTCAGGAACCATTGCTCCACAAGTGGGAAAACTAACATTCTTGTCTCATTTATCCTTCAGAAACAACAATTTTCATGGTTCTCTGCCCAACGAGTTAGCTTCCTTGCGTCGGCTGGAAGTTGTTAGCTTTGGATTGAACAACTTTTCTGGAATGTTACCATCATGGTTTGGGTTCTTACCTAAACTTCAAGTGTTGTATGCTTACACGAACAGTTTTGAAGGTACTGTTCCGGAATCTCTAGGCAACATATTGTCACTGAAAGTACTTCATCTCAGCGAAAACAAACTTTCAGGTTGGATGCCCTCCACTATCTACAACTTTTTATCTTAAATTATTTTATTTTGATACCCAACACTTTGTCCTTTAACTTTTATCTCGAGAATGTATCTCATGCATATATTTTAGCTTTGACTTTTCACAGCGTGTAAATGTTACACATTCATTAGATTCAAACACTGAAAAAGAAGGATGTGTATATTAATTTAATAGATACGAAAAATTATTGGTCTCATCATTCTGGTATACCCTACACCTTTCATAATTCAGTCACTAGTGCACTGCCCACTCAGATAAGAGAAAAGTAAATAACGGTGGAAAAAGCAATTCTTTCCTTTTCTGTGTTCACTAACATCACAAATAAATCGCATTCAGCAACATCCCTGACCTTGCTGGCCTTGTCCACATAAAATGGAGGGAACTTCTTTTTTTTTTTTTTTTTTTGAGATTCAATAGAGAGTACTTAATGATAAAGACATAATATCTTCAGCAATTGTTTTGAGTAATTATACAATAAAATAGAGGTACAATAATAATGTATTCATTCTTCTCATATAATATAATATAATGATGATGTAAGGTTTTTTTTTTTTTTTTTTTTCAAGTTTAGTATATTATAATCAGTGTTATACTTAAACTACTACATAATTTAATTTGAATATAAATATATAGATCAAAACAGTAAAAAAAAAAATCAATCAATCAATATATGAACTTAAAAAATTAATATAAATATAAGATATTAAAAAATCATTTGAATAATTAAAAGTAAAATGAAAATATAAGTTAACTTACAAATATTAATAATCATATACTCAAAAAATTTTAAATGTTCTATGTATGCCTCCTTGATTTTTTAAGATGTTGTATGATGTTTTTCGTTTGAATTAACTAAAAAGTATCATTATTTGTTTTTTATATCTTAGATTTCATTTTGAACTATTCAAAGGTGAGAAAATTGCGAACATTTTCAAAATCTATATAGCAGTGCAAAAGATTTTATTTTTTAAAAAACAATGGCATATATAATTTGCCAAGTAGATTAGGAAAAATATTTTTATAATATACCATATTAAGTTTTTTTTTTTTTTTTTTCTTGACTACGTTAGGAGATTTAATATTTATTTGAAGTTTTGAGTATGGAACATTAATTTAAAAAAAAAAATGGAATGTATTTTATCGTATTAATTATCCAAGAAAAAAAAAATTCACAATATGAGTACAAATCATTAATTTGAACAATCAGAGTTCAAAGAAAGTTCAATCCTACGTGACATAACTACAAATCAATTATCCATTGGTTCATTTAGCATCTCCTCCGTCCCAATGGTGATGCCCACGGACCCAACTTAATGTAGAAAACAAAAATGTGACATTAATACAAACATTTGAAAATTCAAAGTATAAAGTTTCCCAAGATTTCCACATAAAACAGGGATCTTCATTAAGAAAGCACGGAGATATGAGTTTTAAGCCAATGAATGCATCAAAGGAAGTATTACTTTGTTTTCTTCCTTTGCTCTCTTCTTCTCTTCTTCCTTTTTTCTTTCTTCTTCTTCATTTTATTTTATTTTATTTTATTTTTTTTGGTTTTGCTTCTTAGGAGTAATTAATTAGGACGCATTTCTATATGTCACTAACCCTTCTTCAAAATTGATTATTTTAATTTCCAAACAAAAGCTCATGATTTATGTCTAGTTTAATTAAGCCTACTAGCTCTTGATCTGTTGTATACATTATGAAATTTTGTAGGAAGGATTCCAAAAAGTTTGGGAAATTGTTCTTCCCTTGAGATAATTCACTTGGATGATAACTACTTTACAGGTAAGATGGTAAACACTTCAATTTAAATATTATTTACCTCTCCTCTCCAAGAATATTCGAAATTTTAAAAACTTATAAGGTCCATCAAGTGTAATTATTTAGTGTGTAGTTTTTTTTTTTGCTAAAAAGTATTTAGTGTATATGGTGTTTTATATCCTCTCACAAATTATTCAGTGTATACAGTGTTTTATTTGCTAGAAATCATCCATTGGTCATGTACATGAGATTCAATTTTATGTAAGAAAAATTTGTAATACACCGGATAATATATGGAATACTTTCTCTTCTAAATAGGCTGGTGAATGTTGTATACACATGTTGTAGTGGGTTTATAAAGACTACAGTAATTAGAGAAGTTATAGGTGTATCCGGTGTACCATACATACTTTAAGTTAGGAAGCATGGAGACTTCATTTACGGTGAACTACACATGTTGTATCTGTGTTGTACCAGCCGTTCTATATTATAATTTTTTAGAAATTGCTCGTATCATCATGTCGTACCTGTGTCCGTACCCATATCAGTGTCCATTACAAGTCTTAGTGTCTTACTACATATTTATTACAAACTGATGTGTTTGTTTGTGATGATTCCTATGGGTAAGCATATAAGTGGAGAATCAAGTTTGCACAACGAATAGAATAAAGACTTAACATGCCTAAACTGATTACTAATTTAGAGCAAGTAGAAACCACTAAAAGTAATACACTTAAAGGAAATCTATAAAGGGCAGGTTTTAGGTTTTACACCTTGGCTAAAAAATGATTATTCTTTCATTATCTACTTAGAGTGATTTGGATGAACTCTGTTGATTTGCTTATTAGAAAGGGCTTTTGTGTGTGTGTGAGAGAGTGAGAGAGAGAGGGAGAGTATGGCAAAAAGCTGGCTTTTTTTAACTTTTCAAACACACTTAATTTTAAATTGTTATAATAGATGCAACCTTTTTATATGGTAGATGTAATTAATTTTTCTCAAGTACATAGGATGTATATCTTGAAGAGAATCCAAAATCTATGAAGTTTTATGGTGGATAACGAGGTTTGAATTTGTTTCGAGTTATTGTGGCAGGTGAAATACCACAGGAGATTGTGACTCTTCCAAATCTAATAGAAGTAACCTTGGCTAATAACAGTTTAACCGGTCACATCCCAAATGCAACCTTCAACGGCTCAAACATTGAAGTCATTAGTCTATACATGAACCAGCTCTCAGGAAATCTTCCATCAAGCATAGGCCACTGGCTTCCAAATCTTAAGGTACTTTATTTATGGGAAAATAGACTAGAAGGAATAATCCCCAGTTCTATCTCAAATGCTTCTATGCTCACTGAACTTGAGCTGGGTGCAAATTATTTCTATGGCTTTATTCCTAATACTCTGGGAAATTTAAGGCATTTGGAGAAGCTCAACTTAGTCAACAATTATTTGACTAGAGAATCATCAACTCTAGAATTGAGTTTTCTTTCATCATTGACAAATTGCGTAAATTTGACAAGTATAGTGGTAGCAGATAACCCATTGAATGGAATCCTTCCAATTCCCATAGGAAATTTCTCTACTTCTCTTGAAGAATTTATAGCACATAATTGCAACATTAAGGGCATAATTCCAAGAGAGATTGGTAATTTCAGCAATTTGATGACCCTAAGCCTATATGACAATGAATTGACTGGACCTATTCCAACTACAGTTGGAAATCTGAGAAAGCTCCAAGGTTTGTTTCTTCAAAACAATAGAATTCGAGGATTAATCCCAAATGGTATTTGTCTTTTGAGAAACTTGGTAGATTTATCTTTAAATCATAATGAGTTTTTTGGACCAATACCAACTTGTTGGGGAGGTCTTTCTTCATTAATTTGTAATGAAAGTTCCCTTTCTACGCTAGATTTGTCTTATAATGACTTAAGTGGCATGATTCCAAAGTGTTTGGTACAATTTAGGACCATCTCAATATTGGATTTGCGAATGAATAGCATTTATGGTACCATTCCTGCAATAATTTCCGAGGGAAATATTTTGAAGTATCTTAACTTTAATGGAAATCAATTGGAAGGGTCATTGCCACGATCTTTGACAAATTTTAGGGAGTTGCAAGTTCTAGATGTTGGAAACAACAAGATAAATGGCACATTCCCTTATTGGTTGGAAAGTCTTCAACAATTACGGGTTCTTATCATAAGATCAAACAGATTTCAAGGTCATATAGGCAATCCTGAGACTAAATTTCCTTTTCCAAATATGCGAATCCTAGACATCTCTAACAATAATTTTGATGGTCCTTTGCCAATAAAATATTTCAAATCTTTGAAAGCCATGATGAATGTCGATGAAGGTAAGGTTGCTTTGGAATATAGAGGAAGTTTGCATTATTATGGTTCTATAAAGATAATGATAAAAGGACAATATTTTGAGGTTATGAGAATCCTAATTCTCTTGACAACCATTGATTTTTCAAATAATAGTTTCCAAGGAGAGATACCAAATATAATCACGAGGCTTAAATCACTCAAAGGGCTCAACTTTTCTCATAATAACCTTATAGGTCATATTCCATCATCATTTGGTCACTTGACTAATCTTGAATGGTTAGACCTCTCTTCCAACAAACTCACTGGGGAGATTCCTAGGCAATTAGCTGATCTACCATGGCTAGAAGTTTTAAACCTTTCACATAACCAACTTACCGGACATATACCTTCAGGGAAGCAGTTTAATACATTCGACAATGATTCATACACCGGAAACTTAGGATTATGTGGATATCCATTGTTAAGAACATGCAAAAACCATGAGGAAAGTCAACCACCACCATCGGCCATGCAAGAAGAACACAATTTGGAGTTTGAAAATGGGTTTGGTTGGCAAGCTGTATTGATAGGTTATGGATGTGGAGTGGTATTGGGAATGTTTATGGGATATGTTATGTTTAAAATTGGAAAACCAAAGTGGCTTGTGAGAATGGTCAAATTAGAGCAACATATCTTGCTAAGAATGTTGAAAAATAATGCCTATAGATGTGGTGAAAGAAGATAACTAGTCAACACGATTTTTGGATAGTTTTGCAGAAATTTTTTAGAAGGTTTTAAAGGCATGTTGTATTTTGTGAAAGTTTTCCAAAAATTGTTATGAGAAATCCATGTTTATCCATCAAGTTCTTTGAGTCAATCAATGGGTAGAAATAAATTTGTTCTTAGTAGATTTTCCATGAGCAATTTTGCTAGCGACTCTTAAGGTAGTGCTTTCAAACACAAAATTTTAAACATCTCATATTTCTTTCTAGATATACAAATCTCCTATCTGATGTTTTGTGTTTCACTTTATCCTTCACAGATTGTAATTAATATGCTATGGGTCTAATTTTTTTTTTTTTCCTATTTTAAAATTTGGTTGTTTTATAAGGAAAGTAAAAATAATACATAAAAGGGTAAATTGCAAATTACACCCCTAAATTTTGGGGGTGATTGGATTTTACACTCTGAAGTTTCAGAATTTGGATTTTACCCCCTGAAGTTTGGGGGGTTTTGATTTTACACCCTAACATTTTAGAATTTAGATTTTACCCCCTAAGTTTAGGGGTGTTTGGATTTTACACCCCAAATTTCTGAAACCTTTAAGGTGTAAAATCCAAACACTCCAAGACTTTAGGGAGTAAAATCTAAACACTCCTAAACTATAGAGGGTAAAATCTAAATTTTGAAACGTCATGGTGTAAAATCCAAACATCACCAAACTTCAGGAGGCAAAATCCAAATTTTGAAACTTCAAGGTATAAAATCGAATCACCCCCAAACTTTAGGGGTGTAATTTGCAATTTACCCTACATAAAAAGTAATGATTGGAAGAACATAAAATGAAACACAAAAAGTGCAATAAAGATTTTTATTTTTATTTTTCACATGTGTTTGTGCCAACTAGGCGAAGAAGTGCATCATTTGTGGAGTAGTGGAGCCATGTTGGGGCCAAGAGGGGAGCCATGGCCCTCTTAATTTTTTTTTTTAAAAATTCATTTGATATATATTGAATAAGATCTATCCATATAACATTTGAACTGCCTAGTTAGTAAATACGTGTATTATACGTTCGTAACATTGAATAAAACTCTCATTCAACATTTTGCCTTTTTTTTTTTTTTGAAAATGCTAACGAATGCCCTTGGGGCAATGGTTAACAATCCATTTAAAGAAAGTTTTTATAAGAAAAGGAAAAAAAAAAAAGTAATTAATGTTTTGATATTTTTTTTCATTTCTCATAAAAGTGGTGTCAAAACTTTCTTAAAATGAATTGTTAACCATTAATGGGGGCTATAGCCGCGTTTACAAACCAGGCCCAATCGTAGCAATAGCCCCTACGGGTCTATAGCCGCGTTGTTATAACCACGACTAAAGGTTAGACCTATAGCTGGGTTTTTTGAAACGCAGCTATAGACCCAGACCTATAGCCGCGTTTCTAAAAAATGCGGCCACAAACCAACTTTGAGCTGCATTTATAGTCGTGGCTAAGGCTTCGGACCTATAGCCGCATTTTAAAACGCGGCTATAGTTTCATCAATGTAGCTGAAAAACATGTTTATAGCCGCGTTGTTAAAAACATTATAGGCCCGCTTTGAGTTGCGTTTAAAAACACGCCTATATGCTAGACCTATAGTTGCGTTTTTATAAACGCAGCTATAGGTCCCTTTTTCAGCTACACTGGGAGAAACTATAGGCACGTTTTAAAAACGCAACTATAGGTCTTTTTTTTTTTCTTTTTTTTTTTCCTGCTATCATAACTTAGGATTTTGTTACATCCCAACATCACAAGTTCCCAACATTGCAAGTTCCATAAACAAGTTCCCAACAACAAATCACAAGTTCCCAACACAAAATTGTCAAAAGATATATATACAAGTTTTGTACATCACAAAAAATATACAAGAAGGATTTTTTTACATTCTAAACTGCCCTCAAATAGCCATAGGCTGCTGTAGCAACATCATTAACCTTGTGTTTACAAAAATATATATACAAACGTTTGTTCATGTCTATTCACAAAAAATTGTACAGCATGCTTGGAATGTCCACCACTTTGACATACTTCTTAGCATCTTTTAGTGAACAGAAACGCTTTCTTAACCACTTCATGGTAAAAACTGCACAAATTATTCTTTGTCAAGTTAAATTTGCCAAATTTTGCTTGCAATAAATAACACTCTAAACATGAATTCAAAATTGTAATTCGGCAATGCTTAGATGCACATTTGTATCACAAGGCATGATCATGGAGCAATTTGGCAGAATAATGTAATGAGAGAAAGAGACATAATTTGGCTTTTTTTTTTTTTTTTTTTTGCCTAATTATGGAGTGATTTGGCTTTTCAAATGCCAAAATGAAAGGGAAAGTTGAGAGAGATTATATATGATAGGTGCGAGACTACGTACCTAGATAGTTAGAAATAGGGAGAGCTCATTTGGATTTAAAAAAAAAACAATACAAAGAAAATATAAGGAATGACCAATCTCTACCATATCAGTTATGTTGTTTTCTCATCAACTTAGTAACATGAGAGGAAGACTAATCAATAGTTCAACTATTCGTTAATAATTTAAGAAGAGTAGTGTAGTAACATACTTAGTCAGTTTATCAGAGTTAAAACATAGAGAGAATAAAAAAATCTAGTCAAAACTTCCAATTCAATCAAGTTCAGTAATACATTATTGACATTGATAATGAGAGCTATTGTTTTGTTCCTTTGCATGTGTCTAGTCATGCAGATGTGAATATGCCACGAAACTGTGTTCTTCATGTTTCAAGTGGCAAATAAGAATGCGATACAAAAAGTAGTCACTATGAGATTTTATAACATATTCACCAGCAGAGAGTTTTCTTTCCTCCTGTACTGACTATTGAGGTTCATAGTTATCCATCATAGCATGGTATGTATATATGTAGGCTACTGTTTTTAGAGAAATTTTGCTTTACCTCAGGATTCACAGTTTCATTCCCATCCTTCCCATCAAGCATGGCCACCCTAAAATATATTAAAGGCATCGTATTAATATCACATAACAATGCATTGCAAAAAGTAGTGCTTCACTAAATAACATTTGTTTGCTACCTAAGAAGGACCTATATCACGCATCCCCTAGCTAAGTTGGTCAAACATGTGTTTCATCGACATCATCATTTCGGCCATTTGTGCTTGGTGCCTTGCCTCAGATTGAGCTTGTTCCTCCCTATGCCTCACCTCAGATTGAGCTACTTCCTCCCTATGCTTCACTAGTTCCTCCCTAGATTGAGATAGTTGCTCCCTAAGCTCTTCATGACTCGTCTCCAACTCTGACATCCTTTGGTGAGTTCTGCTTGACGAGGGAGTCAAGGTAAACTGTGAATAGTTTGTGGCACTTCTTCCTGATGGGGCGTTTCCAAAACCTACCCCACGTACTTGTCCGGGGCACTCTGGACTACCCATCACTCGAGCATATGCATCATCTTTGGACCAGAGGATTCCATTACCAATCTCTCCTTGTAGTCGTACGCCCTGTTCATTCAAAAATGCTGCCATCCGATCTTGTTTTCCCACAAGAACCAAACAACATATTACACACCATAATCAATACAAACACAAAATACACTAAAATTCAATTTGATCAAATTGTGCTTGCCATGTTATCTTGCGCACGGGTACTAACAACAACCCCATCTTTGGTGCGATATACTTGTGCATATATATCTGCGCGCTCGACTGCCGCCCCTTTAGCTTTCGCCTACATGATGAACAAAATTCATACAATAAACACTAAGGCGTTCATGTTGTTATGTCACAATTAACACAAAACCCACAATGAAATAGTCATAACATAGCAAAGTTAGTCAAATAAAGATAAAGCTGAGAGAGTAGTAAATAAATGATAGGATTTAGCTAGCTTCGAAATACACGTGGGCTTGTTAAATGAAGAAATTAAAAATAAAAATGACATGGGGAGTTAGAAAATAGGCATCATAAACTTTCTATAATGACACTTTATTTGAGTTCAACAAAGATCCAGAAGGCCAAAATGTAAGTTTATATAAATGGAAAGGATAATGCAAAACCCATAGAAAATGGCTAAAGATAAGATTGAGATGCCCACTTTGCACACAAATTTGTCACAAATTACCCATGGGTGATCTAAAATGTTGGGACTTAGTAAACTAGGCATGTTTCTCTATGATTTGCACAAAAAGTTATGTTCGATGCTCACCAGAATGCTGGAAATTATGTGCACTAAGGATGACAAAAAATAAACATTGAAAAATTCCCATTTGGATCACCCCACTTCTCAATTGCTAAGGAACATTTGTTTCTCTTTATCATAGCACAAAATGACCCAAAGTTGTTACATTTAGAAACTACATTACACAAACTTTCCATTTGTATCAAGAACAAGCAAAATGGTGTTCGTGAGCTACATACTGACCAAGTTTGCATAATTTGTACCTGAAAACTAAAAAGAACAAAAAAAAAAAAAGAACAAAAAAAAAAAAAAGAACAAAAAAAAAAAAGAACAAAAATTGAAAATAAGACTCACAAAATTTGGACCCAGTGCACATACTCACAAATTCCTTGTGCTTTGGTGTTGATTCTCATGGTATGTAAGAGAAAATTTGGGTTTCTTATTCCATAAAATTAACACCCAAATTCTCTCCCAAATCAATTCAGAAAGTTTCTAAATAAATAATCCTTCATCAATTCCAAAGCTTCCCCTTAGTTTTAAATCCTATTCTATAAATCCCTTTTTATTTCATTGTTTTTATGCTTCTAGTCACTATAGTGAATACCAAGCTTGTGTAATTGTCATTTAATCATGTTTGGGTGATTTTGAATATTTATAGACATGCATAATTAGGCCGGGATCATGTTAGGATAATTACTCTCCTTAAGTGGTTGCTTAATATCTATACATTAAGAGGAGTAACAAAGTCATCTCTATATCTTAAGAGGATGCATAAAGTTTTTTATTGCATTTTTTACTTACAAAAATACCTATAATTTAACTAACTTATCCTTATTCCTAAAACATATGAAATGAGGTTAAAACCATAAATAGGAAAACAAAATATCAAAAACATCATGTAGGCATTCATGAATTATAAGTATATTTCTTACCATTTCATCAGAAATTTGTGCCAAACTTTTGGCCCCAGACCTTGCTATTTCTTCCTGCTTACCTCGACTCTCCTTGTTTTTGTTACTTTTAGTCTGCAACCACATTACTGTCAAAAAAAACAAAACAAAACATCTCTTGACTAAATTACCACAAAGATGACGTTGACGAAGAAAGTAGCGGTACCACAGTTTTGTCGTTGAACCAATAGTCAACCATCTCCGTCCATTACGCTGTGATAACCGATGGTGGTTTGCTAGCCAATACTTGTTCATGTGTCCTCCCACGTTTTTTGTGATCCTTCTTCAACATGGTCCTGCGATTTCTCCTCAGTTCCCTCAGTTGATGCATTGCCCATGCCATTTGATTAGGTGGTGCGAAAATAGTAGGATCAATTATATACCGTTTCTGAAATGCAAAAGTGGAGTTAGCAAAATGGTGTAACTTAATTAGAATAACGGTTGAATATGACATTTAATTAGGATAGCAACTGTGAAGAAAAATAACTTATATTTTATTTGCATACTACCTCAATCTCTGCCCAACAATCTTGTTTAAAATTTGAAGGAACGCTTGGCCACCCAGCAGGCGTAAGCGGGCATAATAGGCCATTCTCGCAAAACGAGCCTAACCACCAAACAAACAAAGACCTGACCCATCCAATCGGTTGGCCTTCATCATTTAACGGCAACTGGATTTTGTACTCACTAGTCATTGCCCATATGTCAGCCAACTTTGTTTTCCCACGTCTCACACGCCTATTTTCCGGTGCTGGATTTTGTACCGATGATGGGGTTTAAACATAATCATCTGCATATACAAAACCACCAATATTAGGACTGATTTAACAAAGCTCACAACTAGTGAAAAATATCACACCACGCAAAAATTATGCATCTAGTAACTTAAATAATAAATGGTTTATGATTTCATTTAAACAAAACATTTGGAAACTTAGGCCTTTCACCCACGCGTTCATGTAACCCACTAGTTGTTGTAGGAGGTAAAAAGTTATCAAGCCAATTACAAAATGCCACGTCAAAGTTTAGTGGAAAATTCTAAATTAATATGTCATTAAATTAATTAAATTAAATGATGACATGTGTCATCCAAATTGACATCACATTGGCATATCAAAATTTGCCATGTGTCATTTGGCCCACAAGATAAAGATAAATTTCTTATTCAAAATTTATGGATAATTATCTTTATAAATAAATAAAATAAAGATAAATTTTCTATTCAAAATTGGTAGATAATTATCTGTATTAAAATAAATTAAATAGAGATAATTATTCATCTTTATTGATTATCATCTTTATCAAAATATGATATTTATCAAAATAGATAAATAGAGATAATTATCTCTAAGAAGAATTTGGGCCAATCAAAAGTCTACTACATACTTTCAAGTATATCAATTCGTAGTGGAGTTTATCCTCTAAAATCACTATAAATAGAGGACATCCCTTCTCATTTTCAACACCAAGTTTTCAAGAGGCCTAAGCTTTGGAGAAATTCTGACTCAAGAAATTTTTGATGAACTTGAAGAATCTTTGAAGAACTTGAAGAACATTCGAAGAACTTGAAGAACATTCAAAGGGTTTGAAGAACTTGAAGGACAATAAATCCCTAATAAGCTCGAAGCTAGAGATTTATTGTGAAGACCGATCAATCCATCTTCCAATTAAAGTCAAGAAGATTCTTGTTCGAGTCAAATTCAATGTAGATAGAATCAGAGGGTATTCTTTTGTAAAAGAATCGAAATAGAGATTTTACTCATTATACATCAATACAAATTTATATTTGCAAACCATATTTCTTTTCAATTGTTTGATTTTCTACAATTGGGAAATTTTGTGTTTACAAATTCTTGGCACGCCCAGTGAGACAATCTCTACCTCTCATCTCTTCTTCATTAAATTGTCACATCTTTTGAAGCGCTATGGCTTCAAAGAAGACTCAAATCAACAACCCTCTTTTTGGAACAAGTGAAGTCAATCCTACAATGGATTCAAACTCTTCATCAAGTTCTGACGCTTCCTATGCTGGACCTATGACAAGGAGAAGAACAAAAGCTCTTGCAGAGGTTTATGCTCAAACAACATCCATTCCCCAGCCCTCACTTGTTCTCAACGCTTCTAAAGTTCAGAAGTTGCGAACAACTTCATCTACGCATGGGGCAAACAAAGACGAAGCTGGTCTTGTCAAAGAAATGTTATCTCAGCCAGCTTTGTCTCAAACTTCAGAATCAATCCAAGAAGTTCCAATAGCTGAAGAAGAAAACAAGTCACCTGATGGCTCTGAGTTCTCCTTTTCAGAAAATATTTATACTTCAAAGCTTGAGGATTCTCCTCACTCTGTTAGCTCATTGGCCATGCCAGTCATGATGACTAACACAACATCTCTGGAGGAACAAGTCTCAATTATAGCTCAGACTTTAGAAGAATTAATGAAGTCTATGAAAGAAAGGGAAGCATTGAGAGACACACAAATAACTCTCCTAATGAATAAGATGGGGAATACATCCGGGTTGAATCGTGAAGATGAAAGCTCTAGGCCAAAACAAACCCATAATGACAAACCCGAAAGTTCAACAAAGGATCTTAGTTTCTCTGCAGATAGGTCTATCTCTCCTGACCAGCTCAAGGAGTTAATCAAGGAAGCTATCAAAGACCAAGTTGGGGGTGGAAGTCAGGCATCCATTGCCTACGCTAAACCATACACTCAAAGGATAGATCTCTTGAGGATGCCTCAAAACTATCAGCCACCGAAGTTCCAACAATTTGAGGGTAAAGGCAATCCAAGGCAACATGTAGCTCACTTTGTGGAAACTTGTAACAATGCTGGAACTTATGGGGATCTCATGGTCAAGCAATTTGTTCGCTCTTTGAAGGGAAATGCATTTGATTGGTATACTGATCTAGCGCCTGGTTCCATTGATAGTTGGAATCAAATGGAGCGAGAATTCCTAAACCGTTTCTATAGTACTCGACGTACTGTTAGCATGATAGAACTCACCAATTCAAAGCAGTGGAAAGAAGAGCCTATCATTGATTACATTCAAGGATGGAGAAACCTTAGTCTCAACTGCAATGATCAATTGTCTGAAGCGTCTGCAATTGAGATGTGCATTCAAGTAATGAATTGGGCTATAAACTATATTCTTCAAGGAATAAAGCCTAAAACATTTGAAGAATTAGCAACACGTGCTCATGACATAGAGCTTAGCATTGCTACCAATGGTCACCAGGGTCCCCTTATTCAAGAACCCCGCAAAGGGAGAGAAGGGCAAGATGCTCGCAAAGGGGGAAAATTCCCTCCTAAACCAGAAAACAAGCAGTCTTTAATTGTAACTACTACTCCTCTCAAAGTTCCGGTTAAGCCCAAGATGAAAGAACAAACGCCTGATTTTATTCAAGATAAGGGAAGAAGAAGATTAACATTACAAGAAATGCAAGATAAGCAATATCCATTCCCTGATTCTGATATCTCCGAGATGCTGGATTATTTACTTAAATTGAAGCTGATTGAGTTACTAGAGATGAAACAGCCTAAAGAAGCTGACCAAACAAATAACCCTAAGTATTGCAAGTATCATCGCCTCATAGGCCACCCTATACAGCGATGCTTTGTGTTGAAAGACAAAATTATGGAGTTAGCCCACCAAGGAAAGATCACATTTGATGATGAAGCTGTGACTTCTAATCTTGCCATGGTGGCCTTAACAACCACTTCTACTTTTCTCACCATTCAATTTGGTTCATTTGAGCCTATTGAGGTGAAAGTACCTTTCTCCACAGTGCCAAATCCCGAGGATTATATCTTTTCATCTCTTACATGTTATCAAGTAAGTGGTGAAGAAGAATCTTTAGATAGTGAGGAAGAGACAGAACGAGCTATCGTGTATAGGGCATATTGGTCTTCAATCATTTTTACTGATAATGATCGTTTGTTGGGTTCCAAGATTCACAATTGCCCCTTGTTTATAACTAGGTACATTCGAGAACAACAAGTCAATTGTATACTTATTGATGGTGGATCTGCAGTTAATATCCTCCCACTCAAAATATTGAAAGAACTTGGAATCTCCTTGGATGAACTACTTCCTAGTAGGTTGATGATTCAAGGCTTTAATCAAGGTGGATAGAGAGCTATTGGGAAGATCAGACTTCATATGCTCATTGGTGAAATGGAATCAAGCGCACTCTTTCATGTCATTGATGCCAAGACCATTTACAAAGTGCTTATTGGAAGACCATGGTTGGTTTGATTTTGTTTTTTCATTTTGTTAATTGATTATTTGTGAATATTATTTAAAAGTAATATTTTCTATGATTAACTAATATGTGCAATTTTAAATTTAAAGAGAAAATTTTGAATAAAAATTATGGTGACTATTATGCTGCTGCTATGCAGTAATTATAAGCAAAAGTTATGTTTTGTTAATAAACTTTAATGGACATAACAAAGCTCTTGAACAAGTTTAATTTCAACTAAGAATTTTAAAAAAAAATAAAAATCAAGTTTGAAAATAAACCAGTAAACAAAGTAAACCAGTAAACCAGTAATCAAGTTTGAAAATCAAGTTATGTTTTGTTAAGCTTGATTTTGATAACAAAGTAAACAAACCAAATTTGAGTACTATAGTTATTACTTTTCATCACAACTGTTAGCTTAGAGCATCCACATTAGTATGTGCAAAAAAATTTCCATTTTGCACATCTAAAACCTACTTTATCTACTTTACACACCTATTTTTACAAAACACCTACATCAGTTTGTCTATAATACACATTTATTCAAATAAAATATTCATTTCTTAACACTGTGAATAGTAACCGTGAGAGTGAGGTGAGAAAGGAAATGAGAAAAAGAGACTGAGGAGAGGAAAAAAAAAGAATAAAAAAATTATTTACACGGTGAACAGTAACCGTGTATATATACACAGTTACTATTCATTTACAAGACCATTGTGTATATTTAGACATTTTTACAAAGACAAATGTAGAGGGTTTTGGGGTTAAAATGTGCAAAATTGAGCATTTTTTGTATTTTAAAAGACTATCCACGAGCTGGTATAGTTGCTCTAATTCCAACAAAATAAAAACATCCTCAAAAATAATTTTCATTGAAAAGAAACTGCCACTGCCTTCCTCCAAGAAACCTTAAAGTATGTGTAAGGTAGATGGGACTTAGGATGAGTTTGGTTCAGTTTTTTGTAAAAGTGCATAATGAAAAAGTGGAGTTTTCAAAAAGTGCATAATGAAAAAGTGCATTTTCAAAAAGCTGAGTATTTGGTAAAAACTGTTAAAAAGTGCTTTTTGAAAAAACTGAATATTTGGGTAGCACTTATAAAAGTGGCAGTTTGAGAGGTAAATTACCAAAAAGGACAATGTATATATAAGGGAGTTTATTTCGTACTTTTTTTTATTTTTATTTTTTATGTGAGTTTATTTCATACTTAAATCAACTACTTCATATACTTACTAAAAAAAAAATAACTAATAATAATAAATATATATTATTGGTATTATTTTAATAATATTTGGGCAATTTTTCTTTTTTATTGTCATAATTATTTGTTTTTACCATTAATAACTTCTTATTAATATTAATTAAATATAAATAATTTTCATCATAATGAAGCACAAAATGAAAATGTAAAAAAATGATAAAATATAAACCAATAATCCAAGTTTAAATTATACTATATAAAAATGTAAAAAGATATAAAATACATATCAATAACCCAAGTTTAAATTGTACAACACAAAAATGTAAAAAATATGATAAAATACATATCAATAACCCAAGTTTAAATTGTACTACATGATATTATAAAAAAAAATTAAAAAATTAAAAAAAAAGACAACTACTAATTAGTATCCCCCCAAATGGAATTAGCAATGGAATCACGAAGAACCACCATCGCAGGGTCTGTTAAAAATCCTAAGTTCTACTCATAATTGCTACTTGCTTCACTATTATGTTCTCTTCTAGAAATTGAATCTCGATTGGCGTTTATGAAGCCCCTATCATCCTTATCATTGTAATGAACAATTGATTAACCAATTACAAACCTGGTGGTGGATGTAGAAAGTTGTTACTTTGTTTACGATAGTATCAAGAAAAATGGAGGTGTCGTGTGCTGCACCTTCCCATCCAGGCAAAACAAATGTGAATAACATATCAAAGTCACATGCAGCCATCACATTTTGGGTTGGATATCCCTTTCTTTCAAAGTATGGAATGGACTTCTTAGTAGGTAGAATCGCTATCACATGTGTGCCATCAATCGCACCGATGCAATTCTAATAAAAACAATTCCAAATGCATTGTATTATCTTATAGACAATAACACTTATTCAAATATACAATAGTACACATACTTTGACATGTGGCCAATAAATTGGATGGTCTTGTATTTTGGTTGGAACTTCACTAAAAGTTGGATCCGAAGGCTTTACATATGCAGCTACAAAGCGAGCACCCAACAGAGTGATCATCTTCTCAAAATGTCTACTTATGGTTTCACCCGAATGCTGAAATATTTCTTGAAGCATTCGGTTACATGTTCCATGATAAAGTATCAGTAAACAGATTGCCACTAGGGGTGTGTAGAAAACCCACCGACCCGCCAAACCCGACCCGACCCACCGGGTTGGGTCGGTTTTTAAGGCTTGGTGGGTTGGGTTGGGTCACAAAAAAAAAATTTTATAGCGGGTCAGGTTGGGTGTGGGTCATAAAATTATAAACCCATCAAACCCGACCCGACCCACCCATATTTAATATATATTTAAAATATATTATATATTTACTAATTTTTTTTAAATCTGCTGTAAATTTAATATATACTAATAATAATATTATATACTATAAGTGCTTATATATAATATATTATATTATATTATATATATATATATATATAATATATATACTAAAAATAATAAATTTAATAATAATAATAATAATTTGTTAAACCCATAGGTTCAACCCGACCCAACCCGACCCATGTGGGTTGGGTTGGGTTGGGTTGGACTTATGTGATGGGTTGGGTTGGGTTGAATTTTTTTGACCCACCATGGTGGGTTGGGTCAAAAAATCCCCTCAACCCGACCCAACCTGACCCATGCACACCCCTATCTGACTCTTCTAACCTTATATTCCTTGAATGTTGAAGTCCATAGTCATGTTGTAAAACTTGATACAAATTTTGAAACACCTCATTTTTCATTCTAAACATGTTGTAACACAATTTCTCATTACCTTCTGTGCGCACCCAAAACTGAAGCCTGTTGGGCTGGGCCTCACTTGGGCTCACAACTTACTTATATAGTGGGTTTGGATTTCCTACACTGGGTCGTTCTTGACGCTAAGACTCAATGGGATTACTTTTCTTTCCTCAGGGGTCCGAACCACCTTCTCACTGCTCCCTCTCTGTTTACTCTCCCTTTACAGTTAATTCTCCAACCCCTGTCTTCTCAAACTTCTTGTATTTATAGCCTATAGTTAGTGGAGAGGTTATGATTACTCGTCGGTAAGTGCAACCGGCGGTCTAGTATTATCGATCGTAAGTGGGTGGTTAGGTGGGAGTGGGAATCGGTGAGGATGGCGTTGCAACTTGGTTCCCACTTCCACGATAGTTCTCGGCAGCGGTGCCTCTCCGAGGTACGACCGAGTAGGTATAGGGCGGGGTGTTCCGAGAGTCGAATATTTATCATTGCTCGGGAAAGTATTGCCGAGAAATGATGAAGAGGCAAAGTTTAGGCCCGCATCACGTATGGCTCTGGGGTAGGCCACTAGGTAAAGGGAGACTAGCCTTATGGGCCATGCACTCAGGCCAGGGTCCAAGGCCCAAAACGGGCCCCGATACGGGGGCCATACAATAGCCCTCCCTTGATTTGCTCCCCATTCCCGGGGGTGAATCAAGGATTACAAGGGTAATTACCCGTCTGGGAAGTCGAAGGGTTAGTGCCCGGCCGTTGATGGGCGCATTAATGCGTGCCTCAAAAGACGTGTTTGGAATTGATTGACGACCTATCCGTCATCACTGTTTGACGGTTCGTGAACCGATGCGTTACGCGTGTGGCAGTTGAAGCGGCGGTCAGCGTGGATTTCTTGCCAGTGGGTTATTTAATGTTACCCACTTCACTCCTTACGCCTATAAATAGTCGCTCTTGTCACTGACCCTCACTTTTGCATTCCTCACTTTTCAATATCTTACTCTGCCGAGCATCCCTCCTTCGTGGTTCATCTTCTGGCCCAAAACACACTTCCCCCTTAGAGCCCACAGTAAGTTCCTTTCCCTCTTCTTCCTTTTTCTGTTTGTCCATTTCATTTTATTCTTTGATAATCATAGCATTTCTTTTCTTTTTTTAAAAACACTCGCTTTGAAAAATGAGTTACTCTTACCTCCTTTCTTCCGCAAATGCTCTGGCTAGATTTAGGGATGCCTATAATGTCCCTCGGGACATAGACATTGCCTACTGTAATATGGGCGATATTGACATCCAGAGGCGCCGTGGTGAAAACACGGTGTTCTTTCCCTTGATGGCCATTCTAGAGGGTGGGCTCAGGTTCCCGGTAAACCCTCTAATTCTTAGTACCCTTAGATTTTACGGCCTTTGCTTTTTAGGGGTGAATGAGGGGTCAACTCCAAGTCTATGCACGATGAATTCGGGATCTACCCTGGGAACCTCGTATGGACTCCATGCAAATACGTCTACATTCCGTATTAGGAGTAGCAACATTTCTACTTTTTCCCAGTCCTCCATGCTCTCCCCTATTTGGAAGTACTTGTCTATATCTTACAACACCTTTACCTTGAGCATACTCTCGGCGCGCGTGACCCCTTTCTCCTCTTGCGGGCTCTGTAATTGCTATAAAGGCTTCCCCGACGACGAACATTTGGGGTCGACCTGATCCTTCTGGTCGATCTGCTCCTTCTTCCAATCGACCATGGCGATCAAACATTGCCTGGCCGCCCGCTGACTTCCTTGTATCACCGTGACACCATAATTGGTATGAAACTTGACCTTCATGTGCATAGTGGACGGGATAGCCCCCATTGCATGTATCCATGGTCTCCCTAGAATCGCCGTGTAGGGGGAGTATAAGGCAACTGTGATGAAGCTTACCATTACCTCATTGCCCCCCATGTTCACGGGCAGAGAGATTTGCCCCTCGGGAGCCACCATTTTCCCGTCGAACCCAACCAGGGTAGTGCTGTACTTCGCCAGATCCTCATTCCTCAACCCAAGCCCCCTGAATAGGTCCGGGTACATAACATCCGCCCCTCTTCCCTGGTCTATCATTATTCTCTTCACAACGAAGCCGCCAATCCTTGCCGTGACTATCAATGCGTCGTCGTGTGGCTGAATGGTTCCTTCCAAATCATTGTCATCGAAAGCGATTGGCTCTCGGGTAGGTCTGATCTTCTTCGCGGAAGGCAGCACGCCTGTACCTCCCTCCACAGATATTACTGTCAACACCTCCTTCCCCTTTGCCGTTGAAATGCCCCTCGGGGCGACGTGAATAACATCAATTACCCCAAGAGGGGGCGGAAGGGGATTCCTTTTGTATGGAGCGCCATGCCCTGTTCCTCGAACCCCGGCGTCCGTCACAAATTCCTTGAGGTGCCCTGCCTTAGCCAGCTGCCCGAGATGGTCCCTCAATACTCAGCATTGCTCAGTAGTATGTCCCCGGTCTTTATGGTAGGTGCAGTATAGGTTCTGATTCCTCCTAGAGGGGTCGCCAGCCATCCGATTCGGCCATCTGAAATACGGTTCGTGTTTAATCTTATCCACAATTTTATGCACGGGCTCCTTAACGTCACGTTCACCTCCCCTACTGGTGCTACTGGCTCTTGAATCCTCAAATTTCCCCGTGCCCTCTGTTGAAAACCGCTCTGCCGAGGACGATCTGTCACATGTGCCTTGCCTTTGCTTTGTATTCTGTCATCTTCTAGCCGCTTGTACTCCTCAATGCGCCTCATTAGCTGCCTCATATCCTCAGGAGGTTTCTTAGTTAATGATTCCCTCAACCCCGACTCCTCAGGCAATCCCATTCTGAAAGTGCTCGCTGCAATCTTCTCGTTCCCTCCGCCAATCTCGTTGTAGAGCTCCCAATATCGGCTGGCATAATCACGGAGGGTTTCCCCTGCCCTCATCTTCATAGACAGCAGCGTGTCCACCGGTTGCTGTTCCCGGCTGCACATCATGAAACAGGAACCGAACTCCTGTATTAGCTCGGCGAAACTATGGATGGAGCCCTTACACAACCCGTTGAACCACCTCGAAGCTGTGGGACCAAGGCTGGAGGGAAAAACCTTGTACATCAGAGCGTCATTCCAGGTATGTAGTGACATCATCTGGATATAGTGGCTGATGTGCTCCACGGGGTCTGTTTTCCCGCCATATGAATTGAACGGCAGGCGCATAAATCTGTTCGGCATCGGCGCTCGCTCAATATCTGCTGAGAACGAGGATCGAGCCGCCCTGCGTAGTGCACGGCTCATCGCATCCATGGCCGCGTTCCTTGGCCATCCTTCTGGAGAATCTAAACCCCGATTTCCGTATTCCCGTGACTGAGAGCGATTTCGTCGTCAACGAATTTCCGCTGAATGGGAGCGGTCTCGGCGGCGACGGGACTCCCTCAAGTGCGAACGCTCCCTGTGGTGGCGGGATCCTGATTGATTCGATCCCATCCCCCTCCTCGGCGTCAGGCCTTCTCCCTCGGTTGTTTTGACCCACTCAGCGGTGCTCGTTTCTTGCTTCCAACTCCAGGTCTTGTACTAACCTTCGCAGCCGCTCAAGCTCTTCGTCCCTGCATCGGGCTGCCTATGCCGGGAAGCATGGGATACGGTTCTCCCCGTTTGATACGACCCTTCTCCAAGGCCGAACCGCTCTTCCAGTTGCTCGTAAGCCGGATCCTCGCGTCTTTTCTACCTCTGTTCCCGCCAGGTAGAGCCCCGGGAAGACCCTGCCGAACCACTCTCGGCGTTACCTCCAGACATCTTCCTGCACAAGAGTCTCGGCAAAACCACTGCTTAGTAGGATTCCCCATAGACGGCGCCAATTGTACGTACCCAAAACTGAAGCCTGTTAGGCTGGGCCTCACTTGGGCTCACAACTTACTTATATAGTGGGTTTGGATTTCCTACATTGGGTCATTCTTGACGCTAAGACTCAATGGGATCACTTTTCTTTCCTCAGGGGTCCGAACCACCTTCTCACTGCTCCCTCTCTGTTTACTCTCCTTTTACAGTTAATTCTCCAACCCCTGTCTTCTCAAAACTTCTTGTATTTATAGCCTATAGTTAGTGGGGAGGTTATGATTACTCGCCGGTAAGTGCAATTGGCGGTCTAGTATTATTGATCGTAAGTGGGTGGTTAGGTGGGAGTGGGAATCAGTGAGGATGGCGTTGGAACTTGGTTCCCACTTCCACGATAGTTCTTGGCAGCGATGCCTCTCCGAGGCACGGCCGAGTAGGTATAGGGCGGGGTGTTCCGAGAGTTAAATATTTATCACTACTCGGGAAAGTATTGCCGAAAAATGATGAAGAGGCAAAGTCTGGGCCCGCATCACATGTGGCTCTGGGGTGGGCCGCTAGGTAGAGGGAGACTGGCCCTATGGGCCATGCACTCAAGCCAGGGTCCAAGGCCCAAAACGAGCCCCGGTGCGAGGGCCGTACACCTTCCATACAACGTCTCACCCAAGCCCACCCTATTTGTTCAGAATCATAACAAGGAGTCTTATTAATGTACTTATTGAAATATGTCACAACTGCTTCACAGGTAACTGCCACAAGCTGGTAAAACTCCTCATCAGAATCGTTGTTACTATCATCATCATCAGAATCACTGTCACTGTCATCATCACTGTCACTACTCTCAATATCATCATCATCATTGTTATCACCATCATTATTATTGTCAGTATTGTTATAATCACCACCATTATGATCATCACAGTAATTTCTGTAATCCCCATCCATTAATAGTTCCATAAAATGGTCACTCTCATGAGTACCATTATAATCATCCATATTGGTTTAGGCTACACAACAATGTAACAAATAATCAACCATTGCTAATACTTAATATAAATCGACATAATAATCAACAAAGTAACAAAAGGCAACAATGGGTCCCAATTCGGAACATCAAGTACATAACCAACCACTTGACTGGAAACACGTTGCATACCAACACAATTCAGAACATCAAGTACATAACACTGTAACGAAAATTTCAAATGTGTTTACATTACACATATATTAGTCCAAAGCTAATACTAAATATCACATAACTTAGTTTAAAGTTAATACAACATAGCTAATACAACATAAACCTAATATTAGTCGTAAGCTAATACAATATAAAGTTAATATTAGTCCTAAGCTAATATTGAATACCACATAAGGTTGGTCACTTCTTTTGGTTCCAACAAATCATTCTTTATAGCCACTCCAACTATGACTTTAGCTCCTTGAAAGTTAGAAACATCTCCCTACGTGACCTTTTTAGTAAGATATAGGAAGCTTGAACCACAAACATACTATCCACTCCAGGAAGTGCTCTCACAATCGCCATGACATTATCAATTGAACTTGGTGACTCTTGAGAAGTACCTTTAGACTTATTCTGACATACAGTTATTAATTGACTAATACGATTGTCCAACATTGCAGCTCTTCCTATCTTCTTCTTTTTCTTCTGTGAGGGTATTGATTCACTAGTTCGCTTTTGTCCTGAACTACATGATTGACTAATATGTCCTTGCTGCAAACTATCAATGTCTAAACTCATGTCACATCGATCACCAACACCCTCTTGTGGCATTGTTGGAGGGAGTGTATTTGAAGAAGGGGTCCAGGCAGCTACTCTAGTTGCTGCAACATCCCTAAACATTATATCAAGTTGTTCTAGATTCTGTGGACCTTTCTCTTGAAATTTTTTAGCTTTGGGTAATTCCTACAAAATGTAATTGTAATTTCACTCACATAACAATAATATATATATATATATATATATATATATATAATAAATTAATTAATTAAAAAAAAAAAACACACAACTATCTCCAACTAACTACATATTAATAAAATACTCAACTCACCTTCAACTTCCGCTTCCACCAATCATCACTAGCATGAATCGTTCCCTTCACTGCATCCCAACCTAAACCTATGTCAAGATTCCTCAATTGTTCCGACACTCTCCAATCACCTTTTAATACATCCCACCTACTTTTTAATTGGTCCTTATCATAGTTTAGACCGGTCTCATCATAAAATTTGGTCACCAAATTGGTCCAACCTTCAGTACTAAAGGCAACACCTTTTGATCTATTCCCAGCTTGAATCTGTTCCACACAAAGGTTACAAAAAGTAGTTGTCGACATTGGATTAATATCTCATAATGCTCTAGCCTTTTTTGCCTCGGGGTTGGAAGTGGTGTTGTTACCCATCTATAAAGTTAACCAACCATAAGAAATGCAAAAAATAGAATTCATAATATTCCAATCTAGTGAACTAGTTACAAGCATGATCTAATAGTTGAAAATATAAATCTGTCAATAATCCCTATACAATATGCTATATGCATATCCTTATTCATTCCTTCAACTTCAATAGTTGAAAAGCAAATTACATTACAGCTTACCCGTAAATTTTCAAATCCATGTCCACCCGGACAACACCCCCACTCCCCCAAAATATACTCAACCACACAACCTAATGAACCCATCCATCATCACCAAATGGTAGAAAAACCTTATACAAATAATTCAGGAGCAAGTTATTCACAAATGAATCCTAGTTAACACATTTATTAATGAACTAAATCAGAGCTGATCTTGTCCAGTAAGATACACAAAAATAAAACTAGATGAGCTAAACCCAGAGAGTTTCATTAAAATCAATGATAGATTAAGAACAATAAGCACATGTATAAGACCAAATTTCCTATCTTTTCAAAAAAATTCTCGAAAAACAAACAAAGCCCAGAAAATTAATCATCGATCTAAGCTCACAAACACAATAAAACCAATCATCAACAAACACAATAATACCCAATTCCAATTTTTTGTCAAATATCACATAACTTAGAAAGACAGAGCATCCACAAAAGAAAAAAAAAATTACAAAGCATGTACCCACAAATTTTTTCAGTACTCGGCAAGAGAACAAATAGATCATTAGCAAGAACAAAGCATGCAAGATCTGTAAAAAAAAAAAAAAAAAAAAAAAAAAAAAAAAAAATAAAAAACAAAGAAATATAAAATCCCATACTCAGTAAAAAATAAAAAAATAATTTTAGATCAGTGTTGGTACTTGGTGGTTTTTGGTAGCAGATTAGTGTTGCTTGGTGTTTTGTTGATCAAATCTCTACCTTCAAAATGTACTTCTCAGATCAGATTAGACATAAATAAAATTAAAAATAAAATACAAATCAATGCGCGTTGAAGAAGACAAAGAAAGAAGAAGAAGAGGAAGAAGATTCAACGGATGACAAAAGGCAAGAGAGACTTACCACGGAGAGGGCAGAGTAGAGAGAAGAGATGAGAGGCGTGAGCGAGTTTTAGGGCAAAGGGAAGAGCAAAGAGATAAGATGAGAGGAATGAGGGACAAGCATGAGAACTAAGGAAATTAACATGATTTATGAAGGGTAATTTGGTAATTGCTCGAAGAGCCCAACGGATAGCTGAGAACGTGCATGGACTTTTTGTAAAATGGACCTCCAGAGCTCCATAATGGCTTGTGCGTTTTATGCCTTGGCCCAAAACGCTACTTTTTCCAAAAAGTTATGTTTTATGCTAAACCAAACGGGCTTTGAACTCCAACTTTCTTCAAAACGTGCGTTTCAGCTTCTAAAAACTGAAACAAACGGGCACTTAAGCGCAGTCTTACTCTCTGTATGAATTGTGTCCAGATACTTTTTGAACCTTCTAGCCTTCTAGGTACCATATTTTAGCTTTTTACATTGTAACAATATCATGGAAAAATAAGGGTGCGTTTGGTAGGATTGTTAAACAACTCATTTTCAGTTTTTAAACAACATTATATATATTTTCACACACAAACATATTTTAAAAAATTACAAACAACATTACTCAAATTCCTCTATCAATTAAGTCCTAACTCTTTGAACTTTCTAATAACCAAACCGATGGTCATTGCTTTGCCTTTGCAGTCAAGCTTTTCACGTTGCGAAATCTCAAAAGCTTTGTTGAAACCAAAAAAAAGTCTTCGTCAGCCTCATCCTTCGTTGAGAGCGGATTCCAATTAAGCTGGCTCTGCTTTTTAGATTATAGAATGGATTCCAATGTGAACTAGTGATGTACAGTGTGGACTTATTCATTGATTGACCAGAGGTGGCCTTGCTTTTGAGATTCCAATGTGTACGTGGGCCCTCAACTTCATTCTTGCATGCACTTTGAGCAGCTACACTATTTGCTATTTGGTTTCTCCTTAATAATCAACCATTTCACCATCTACCTACATACTCTTTCACAGACTCTTCTATTGTCTTGTGTTATCCAACAAATTTCCATTTCCAAACTATGGCTGCTGCTCTACTTTCTGCTATTGTGGAATGTGGAGCGGCTTGGTTCTTTAATTTCTTCACAGTTCACGTTGACTGTAAGTGTTTGTAAGGGAAACTGAGTTCAGGTCTGAGGCTGTTTCCAATTTTTAAGATATGAGTTTGGGTGGTATGTTTGTAATTAGATGCAAGTATGTGGCATCCAAGTCAGTGACTTGTCAAATCCAAGCTCAGTTGTAAGCTTTTTCTTCTTTGGATTTACCTCCAACTTCACAAGTTCTCTTGAGTACGGACACCCACCTCTTCCTCTGACTTTTCTGATTTCTCTAGACCCATTACAACTCCAGCGACCTCATTTACTCATCTCAACCACCTCTTCTTCTTATTTTCCCTTGAGCCATTACAACTCCAATACCACTTCCTTAACTCATCTCACCCACCTCTCTGGACTTAAAATAAATTAGAGTAGAAATAGGGTCAGACACATGGAATCCATTCACGAGAAAGTGATCAAATCTTCGATTTAAAATTTGCATTTTCCAATACGTGAATCTAGGCTTATCTCTATAAACATTAGTAAGAGGTGATGTCTTTTTCAAATGAGGATCACTGATTTATTAGGGGAAGAAAAGAGAAAATTTCCCATTAATGATAGAATAATATAATTGGGGAAAATTTTAGGAGTGTTTAGTAGAGGAATTTGAGTAATATTTTTAATATACATATGAATGAAAAAATGTGTAAATATATTTAAAATGCATCAAATATTGCTTAAAATGGCCTACAAACAGGCCTAACATCCCAACTGTGACAAATAAAAAGATCTCCCAAGTTTTTCTTACCGACAAGAAATTAATGGTATTTCCATTACTGCTTCTAAACTTGTTATGTCTTTTAGTTAGGGTCCCATGCATCAGTGTGAGTGAAGTCGATGCGGAAATTCATTTTAGCTTCTCGGTGGGTTGAAGAAAAGATTAGTGTGAGTTGTGGAGTGTGGACTGATAATGCACCACGTGGACTTCATTGACCAGAGTAGGCCCTCAGGCTTTTGAGATAGTGGGTTCCACTTCCAAGGGGCAATGGATACTTTTTCTTCTTCTATTTTTTTTGGCTGAAAGGGCAATGGATACTTTGCTTTACTGTACTCTTTTTTTTTTTTTTTCTTTTTTTGACTTTTGATTAGGTGGGACTTCAATTATTTACTGTCCAATATAAACGGGGAGTTTATTTTACTGTTTAATTTATTTTTTTTTATTATTTATAAGTTTTATTATATTTTTTGATATTATTTATAGGTTCTATGGTAATATTTTAATTAAATTGTATTTTTATTTACAATACTTTTAGTAAAAAAAATTTAATTTCAATAAAATAAACAGATTCTAAACAAATTCTGAATTAAATTTTTTATTATATCTTAGATACTAGTAAAATTATAATAAAATAAAAAAGTACTATAATAGCTATATTATTAATTAAATGTTTAAAATTTAAATTTTTGTAATTTAAAATTTTAAATAAAAAATAAATTTATTGATCCAATAGTAAATAGTATTCAATTTAAATAAAATTTTATAGAGGTTAAGAGCATAAATATCTTCTGATAATTTTTTAAAATTTAATAAAAAGATAGAGAGTTATAAGAGTTTGTCTTTTCCTTTACTTTTTCATCTTGGCCACACTCTATTAGCACTAGAATTTTAATAAGTCGAGACCCGTTCGATAAAAAATTTCTAATAATTTGTTGTTATATTGTGAAAATATGCATAAATAAAAAAATATGTAAAAATATAAGTAATATTATTTAAATAACAGTAACCAACAACCCTTAATTACTTCCCTCTCAAAAAAAAACAACCCTTAATTACTTTATAAATAAGCGGAGAAATTCCCTTCACTCTATCCATTTGAATAGTTACGCGGGTACCACATAAAAGACATTATTCGCGGCACAACTCGTGAATAGCAAAAATGTCATAATGGGTTATGCAAAAACACTCTCCTACCACTCAAATGCCACGTGGCGAGTTGTGGTGAATGGTCTAGACCTCGTTGAGGAGAGCTGGCTATACTTTGAGATTATGGAATGGTTACTAATGTGAACCGGTAATGTACGAGAAATTATAAGAAAACAAGGGATATGGTCTACTATTCTACTTAAAAATTATTATTTGTTTAAAATTGTTAGTTAAAAATTTTTTTTAAATAAAAATTAATTATTGACTCAATAATTTTAAATAAGTGAAAATTTTTTAGTAAAATAGTGTACAAATAACATGGTTCACTAATTACCAGCGTACTTTATAATTTCTCGTGATGCACAGTGTGAACTTATTCATTGATTGACAAGAGCTGGCTGTGATTTTGAGATATCAGAACGTGGGGCCTCAACGTCATTATTGCATGCACTTTGAGCAGCTACACTTTTGCTATTTGGTTTCTCCTTGATAATCAACTATTTCACCGTCTACCTACGTACTCTTTCACAGACTTCTATTGTCTTGTGTTATTCGTCAAGTTTCCATTGAACAAAGTTTCTCTTCAAATTTTTCATATATTTTTTTTTTAGATGTGAATTTTGAAAATTTAACTGTTGAATTTTATTTTTCTTATGTTCTTAACATACATATCAAATTTCGTTCAAATTGGATGTTATTTACTATTTAATCAATTAACTTATTTTTTATATGCACTTTTAGATCACAAAAACTTGAAATTATAACATTTATTTGATAACATAGCAATTGATCTTTGATCTTCTTGAAATTTTGTAAGCATTAAGAATGTAATAAAAACATGCAATCTAACAGTTAGATTTTCAAAATTCACACTCAATATAAAGATATATGACGAGTTTGTAAGGTTTCTCTCCAAACCAGTTTGGACAGAAACTTTGTTAATTTCCATTTCCAAAGTATGGCTGGTGCTCTACTTTCTGCAATCTTGGAGCGGCCTGGTTCTTTCATTTCTTCAGAGTTAACGTTGACGGTAACTGTTAAGGAAGAAGTCCAAAAGCTTGAAACCAAATTTCGTACCGTTCAGGCAGTGTTCTTATTATTTTGGTTAGGTGGGACTTCAATTATTTTAGATTGTTTGGTAACGTCGGAATATTATTTATATTTTTTTAAAACATGTGTGGGTGAAAAATGTGTAAAAAAATGTGTAATATTATTTAAAAACTGAAAATATATTGTTAAACTATTCTACCAAATAGGGCATTACTATCCCAATCAGTTTATTTTACTATTTAGTTTTTTTTTTTACTATTTATAGGTCTTATTATTTTTTTTAATTATATTTATAAGTTTCACTGTAATATTTCAATTAACTTTTACTTTTATTTACTGTACGCTGATTTTCAATAGGACTTGTCTGTGTATCAACAAATATTCAAACTTTAATTTTCAATATTTCAGAGGTTAGTCCAAGCATGTCTATTAAAGCACTCAGTCAGGTCAAGCTTATTTTGGCCGTGAAGATTAGTGGGGCTCCGCTAATGATCACAACATTCAAAAGTAAAGTGAATACTTAACTTTTCTCTCCTTGTACTGTGACAGGGTTCTCTCGCCTGTGCTTTGGCACGAGGCTGTAAATTTTGGCTACTAATCAATCCCCTAATTTCAGAAAATATCTGTTACTCTCGCCCAGATTCCCATCCCAATCAAATTATCTACCTAGTTTCCATCTACTCTCTGTAAGCACTATCATTTCGTCCTTTTCCAAATCTCCCAAATAGTAACTTTCACTATATCCCTCTCTAAATCTACAGTCATCCAATATCTTCATTTTAACTTTTCAAATCTATTCGGTGGATTTTGTCCTTCCTAGGTGGTCTAAAGGCCCCTCCCTTAACCACTTTACACTAAAAACCATGGATAAACAAATAGATCTGGTGGAGTCAATAACAAAGAAACTCCAGGGTACGGGCAAGATAATAAAGTTAAAGGCAAGTGAAAAGGCAGCAGAAGAGCTTGTAAACATTGGGTTGGTGGGAAAGCTTTTATCAGACAGAGTCATCAACAAAAACGTGATCAAAGCCATCATATTAAAAGCATGGAGAACTTCGAGAAGTGTATAGATTGTGGACCTCAAGGAGAACATTTTCTTGTTTAAGTTTGCTTGTGAAGGAGACAAGAAGAGGATCCTAGAGTTAGGACCTTGGAACTTTGAAGGTTGTCCGATCATCCTCAAGATGTGGCATCAGAATTTGTCTGTGGAAGACATGGATTTCTTGAGTATTCCCATATGGATGCAGGTTCATAATCTCCCCATTGAGTATATGTCCAAAGAGAATGCAGAGGAGATTGGTGCTTTGGTCGGAAAAGTGATAGAGGTAGATTTTACTGGTAATGGGGGCATATGTATGATCAAATTCATAAGGGTAAAAGTGGAGTTGAAAGTGGACAATCCCCTTTGGAGTGGTTTTTTCCTTGACAGACAGCCACAATCGGATCTATGGATCCATTTTAAGTATGAGAGAATTGCAGATATATGTTATAAATGTGGTAGATTGGGGCATTTAAAAGCTAGGTGCTCTTGGGCAGATCACTCTGGGAAGCAATTAAATCCTAAGGAGCCATTTGGATTTGGGCCTTGGATGAAGGCAGAAAATATGAGCAGAAGAAGCACACGGTGGGTGGAGTTCTTGCATGAAGATGATCAATCCAGAGATGAAGAAGAAGGAGATGAGGAAGGAAGAGGAAGACAATGGCAGGTAGAATCTGATGGGAGTAGAGAACATGCGCCAGGAGGTGCACGTATCAAAGTTCAGTCAGATATTTCCTTTCTGGCTAAGGTCGATGATTCTGGAGAGTGTCAGACCAACTTTGAAAATTCTGAAGCCCACTTCCCATCAAAGCAACTAAGTGCAGAGAAGTTTCCAGGTAGCCCCACACAAAGCCAACCAGAAATACAACCGAAGACCAAAAACAAAAATATCTTATACCAACCAGTATTATTCAAAGACTCACATACCTTTACACCCATGGAAACCGACCAAAAAGATGGAACTAAACTAAATTTAGCCGTCCAATCCCAACGATGCACCAACTCCCAAGGAAAAACAAATTCCAGAAACACATCAGAAACCCAAACGATAAACCTTCAACTGGCCCATGACCCAATACCCTAGGAATCCAATTCTACCCAAGACTCAACCTCACCCAATAAGTATCTGCAAAACACCCGGCCTAAACAAAACATTATGGACCCATCTCTTTTTATTGGGCTCTCAAAGGCCCATGATAATAGATTGTCATGGACAGCCTACTATAATGAAAGAGAAAAATCAGGCCCAAGTGATTCATCTATGCGGGCTACTATAGCTAAAAGGAAGTTTGAAGAAGAGGAAAATAATGTCACTGGAAGGGCCCTTAAACTGACCAAGGTGGGCTCTGGTCTCTTAAATGTGCAATCTAAGCTCAACGTGCCCCGACAACCAATTCCAAAGGAATTCTCAAGAAGGACCAGGATGGATAAAAAGAAAAGAATCAAGGAACTAGCCAGAGAGCAATCTGCTATTGCCTCTAATTCCCCACTGCAAGAGGTAACATATATGGAACCTGTATGTTTAAATATTAGTGAATCCCTTAAATCCAAAATGGCTGAGGAGGCGGGCCAACACATGCCCCCAACTCAGCCATGATTACTCTATCATGGAATTGCCGTGGTTTGGCTCGGGCTACGGCAAAAAGAACCCTTAGAGCCTTAATAAGGGATATTGGCCCAGATATTATTTTTTTAGAAGAAACTAAAATTCCCAGTAGTAAGAGTAGTGAAGTGTTGAAGTTTTTGGGTTTCTATAATATAGAATGTGTTGAGCCGAGAGGGAAAAAAGGAGGACTAGTAGTTGGTTGGAAGATTGGAGTAGATATGGAAATTACTTTCAAATCTAGTAATATCGTTAATGGATTAATTTTTTCTGATCCAATCAATGAGCCTTGGCTGATTTCTTTTGTGTATGGTCCTCCAAATTACAGTAACAGAGGTATATTTTGGGAAGCTATTGAAAAGGTGGGAGATGCTTTTAGTGGGGGTTGGATGTGTATTGGTGATTTTAACCATGTATTTTCCCAGGCTGATAAAAAAGGTGGTAAACCTGTGACAAATTCTTCTAGTGGTGGTTTGAATGAGGTGATAGACAAGACAGGGCTCATTGACCTCCAATTTTCAAGAAATCCTTTTACATGGTCAAATAGAAGGGAAGGTTTTGCAAATATAAAAGAAAGATTGGATAGGGCTTTTGCAAATGAAAGACGGAGGCAAATTTTTCCAAGAGCTGCAGTTCATAATTTACCTGCCTCATCTTCAGACCACTCTCCCATTGTGTTATTCACTGAGGGTGAGCAAAGAAATGCCAAAAAGCCATTTAAGTTTGAAGAGGCCTGGACAAGAGATGAGACAAGCTTCTTTGTGGTGGAAAAAGCCTGGAGGTCTGCTGTACAAGGTACATCTCTGTTTAAAGTATGTAGGAAGATTAAAGAAACTAAGAGGGAATTCAAAAGGTGGAACAAAGAATGGTTTGGAAATATCCAGAAGAAAATCAAGGATTGCTGGGACCAATTGGAGAAGATTCAGAATGAAGATCCAACACAGGAAAATCTGAACAGAGAAGCTAATATTACCGTGGAATTCCAAGAATGGCTTCAAAGAGAAGAAATGTTATGGAGACAAAAGTCTAGAACCAAGTTCCTGGCAACTGCTGATCTGAATACCAAATTCTTTTACCTCACAACTATTATTAGAAGAAGAAATGCGATAGATTTTCTAAAAAACCAGCAAGGTAGTTGGGTATCGGGAAGAGAAGAAATTGGAAAATGTTTTGAAGAGTTCTTTACAAACCTTTTTACATCCTCTAACCCCTCAATCCCAGGTAACCTTGAAAATCTCATAACCCCAAGCCTTACTGATGAGGATATAGAGATGTTATCTAAAATTCCTTCGCCAGAGGAGATTAAAGAAGTTGTCTTCAGTATTGGGTCAAATAAAGCTCCAGGGCCTGATGGGATGTCAGCACACTTCTTTAAGTATTACTGGAATGTGATTGGGGGTGAAATTATTGAAGCCATCACTACCTTCTTCCATAGGGGGTACATGTTGAAGGAATTAAACCACTCCTTTATAGTGCTCATACCTAAAGGGAGTAATGCTGCAACTGTATCTCAATATAGGCCCATAAGTTTGTGCAATGTCTTATACAAGATCATCTCTAAATTGCTGGCTAATAAGTTAAAGCAGATTCTACCCAAACTGATTTCTCCTTGGCAAACAGCATTTGTTCCAGGCCGAAAAATTCAAGAGAACACATTTTTGGCACAAGAAATTCTTCATGACATGAGAAAGAAAAGAGGTAAGAAAGGTTGGATGGGGTTGAAGATAGACATGGAAAAGGCCTATGATAGGCTAGAATGGTGTTTTTTGGAGAAGGTTCTTCGGGTTTTTGGCTTTCCAAGCATTTGGATACAGTGGGTTATGCAATGTGTAACTACTACTTCCTTCTCAATTTTAATCAATGGCAGCCCATTTAGCTTTTTCAAGCCTAATAGAGGAGTAAGACAAGGAGATCCCTTATCTCCCTTCCTGTTTGTCCTAGCAACAGAAGTTCTAGCTCGGCTGATTGAGAGGGAAGCTTCAGATAACAAAATCAATGGCTATAAACTAGTACCAGACCTGATGCCTATTACCCACCTCCAATTTGCAGATGACTTGTTCCTATTTGCTCAAGCAAATGAGGAAAATATTGAGAGCATTAAAGCTTGTCTAGAAATATTTGCTGGATGGTCAGGGTAGAAAGTTAATCTGTTAAAATCAGTGATCATGTTTAGCAAGAATGTGCATCAAAGTGTAAGAACTCACCTAGGAAATTTAATGGGAATAAAAGCATCAAATAGGAAAGAGAAATATCTGGGTATCCCAATGGTCTCTGGTAAAGACAGAAAGTTTGCAGTTGAGGAAATCATTAATAAAGTGAAACAAAGACTTCAAGGGTGGAAGATGAAGACTTTATCACAAGCAAGTAGAACCACTCTTATTACATCAGTGGCATCCTCCCTTCCATCTTATCAAGCTTCTTCTCTCCTTTTTCCTAAACAAGTCTGCTCTAAGCTTGATGCTATGAATAGAAATTTTTGGTGGGGTTTCAAAGATGAAAATAAGCTGGGTTGTTGTCTTAAAAGCTGGGATTCTATATGCACTCCGAAAAGTGTTGAGGGGTTAGGTATAAGGAAAACTGAAGACATGAACAAAGCTCTGGTAGCAAAGATGGCTTGGGAAATAGTAAGTAATGTGGACAAAAGATGGGTTCAGATATTTACAAAGAAATATGTAAAACATAGAAATTTTATGAACATGCCTTCACCAAAAGTGGCATCCTGGGCTGCCTAAAGCATCTTTGAATGCAGAGTCGTAGTAAAGAAGGGGATGTGCCATAAGATAGGGAATGGCTTGAATACATGGATTTGGGAAGATCCTTGGATTCCAAATGAAACAAATCTAATCCCTCGAAGGAGAAATGGAGCTACTCTTGAAGCTCAATTGGTGGCGGAGTTGATTGATCAAGATACTAGGCAAAGGGATAGAGGAAAGCTTCATGAGTTATTTGAGCCAAATACAGTAACCAAGATTATGGCCATTCACATTAATCAATTATCACAACAAGACCAACCTTTTTGGTGCCTTAATCCTGCAGGTGAATTCACTGTAATGTCAGCATATAATGCCTTAAGGGTATCTAATTATCCTCATCAATCTGTGCTGCAAAGTAAAGATTGGAAAGAATTGTGGAAGCTAAAAGTTCATCCGAGGCTCAAAAATATGCTGTGGAAGATGGCTTGGGAGATTTTGCCTACAACATCCGTTTTAAATTCCAGGTTCTCTCTATCCTCACTAAATTGTTATTTATGCAATAATGCCGTTAAGTCCTTGGAGCATATTTTTCTGCACTGTGATTGGGTTGCTTAAATATGGTTTACAGGTCCTTGGCCACTAAATATGAGCCATATGCACAATGTATCTATCATAGATTGGGTGAAGATGATAATCAACCCAAAGCTTGGACTAGGTTTAAAGGGAGAAGAAGCAAAAGACTTCCAATTATATGCAACAATTTTATGTGATCAAATTTGGCTGACAAGAAATAAGGCTAGAATGGAAGGAATAAAAAACAACCCAGAGCAGTTGGCAAGGCAGGTGTATAAAACATATGAAGAGCACAAGAATGCGTGGAGAAATCAGTCAAATAAACCGCCTAAAGACTCAATCTGGTCTCCCCCACCCTTAAATTGGATAAAAATTAATTTTGATGTTGCAATTAGGGAGGATAGAGCTTCAGTGGTAGCGGTGGCAAGAGACCAAAGGGGAAAGTTTATTGCAGCATGGACAGAGCAGTTGGAGCAAATAGAGCCTTTGTTAGGAGAAGCTAAAGCAGCTTGGTTAGCTATCAACAAGGCAGCTGAGGAAGGATTCAAAAGAATTATCCTTGAAGGAGATGCGCTGAATATTATTGGGCCATTGAAGAACAAAGCAATTGGCTCTCACTGGAGAATTAAAGCAGTTCTAGAGGATATTTTGTTTCTAGTCAAATATTTTGATAATGTATCATTTTCTTTTATATGTAGAGAAGGTAATATGACCGCTCATCTTTTAGCCCATTGGGGTGCTCTTTTGAACTGGAGTGGGCCGGTTTCCATCTCTAATGTTTCGCCGATGTTAGTAAAGGCTTTTGATAGAGATGGACACTGGCCCTCTCTAAACTGTATAGCTGGTGTTTCTTCGGTTTAATAAAGTATTTATTCAGCAAAAAAAAAAAAAACATTCAAAAGTAAAGTGTAAAAAAAAAAAAAAAAAAAAAAAAAAAAAAAAAAAAAAAAAACTTATATGCGTGAGTTGCATTATTGCAATTATATGCGTGAGTTGAGCATCGGTAGCCAATAATAGGTAATTAATAAAACTTATATGCGTGAGTTGAGCGTCGGTAGCCAATAATAGGTAAATAATAAAACAAGTAGGGAAATGAAAATTTTTAATTGTGTTAAGAAGGGATGTTAGGAGCAAATTTCGATATTTTTGAAAATAAAATTATTAATACTTGTCATTAGCCCAAATCTCACAAATAGTTTTAATATTTTACCCCTAAAAATAAACTTACCATCAAAATCTCAAGCAAATGGTAAAAGAAATATATAAATTTCTTTAACATCTTAATTAAAAAGTCAAAGTAATAAATCAAATCACATTAATCTTGTATGGCAATGGAATGAAGCAATAAGTGTCTAAAAGTCATGTGCAATAATGCACATGATTAGGTAGATCTTTGGACACTTGTCACTTATTTTTTACTGTTACCTAATTTTTTATGCAGCAATTGTTAAATTCATATATGTATCAAATTCTCTCCTTATTTTATTTAATATTTTAATTGGCTGAAATTTTAATTTTAATTATTAATTTGATAGTTATAATTATAGAAATTTTTTTTTTGAAACATAAATGCCCTCGTTTAAAACGCTCCAAGAGGCTAGCTTTGAGGAATATTCTAAACTTTTCTTACAAACTTTGGGCCTATTTGGTTGATTAGTTTAAGTAACATTGTTTGGGTGTTTTTGATATACGTGTGAGTAAAAAAGTGTATTAAAATGTGTGTAAAGTTGTTTAAAATGTGTGAAAATATGTTAGAATTAATCTACCAAACATCCCCTCCATGGCTCTCTGACCAGTACTCTCCCCCCGTTGAAGTGCGGTAAAGAACTGAGTTAAGGAGGCACAGTGGCAATTTCAGAAATTTTTTTCAGGGTGTTCCCCAACAAGTATAAATTATACAATTTAATAAAAAGAAAATTTTGTATATTGACAACAACAACAAGAATAAAAAAACACGTAAATACATAAAGTTTACAATGGTCTTCTATGTTGTTTTCTTATCAAATATTCTAGTAAATAAATAAATAATAAACTATAAGTTCATTTGAAATATTAATAAAATTGTTAATTATTATTGTTTAGTTGTTTCATTAATTTGTTTGTCTCTTATAAACTATAATTTGTTATATTGTTGTTTTATTAATTATAAAATAAAATTATTTATGGCATATCTGCATATGTTCATGGCATTAATTATTTATGGCAGGTCATTAATTATTTGTAAGCATATGGTTTTAAAAGCTGGAACGGTGAGTGAACCAAAAAAGGTAGTGATTTTTGGTTTTTTGGTCCGATCAGGGTCGGACCGATGGTCGAACCGATGATGTCATAAATAATTTAATTAATTATTTTAAAATTATAAAATAAATAATAACTCATCAAATATATCCAAACAAATATTAAAAAAATTAAAAAATAAGTTTCATATCTTATATTAGATGGTAAAGGGAAAGAAACTATAAATAATCAAAATTAACATTTCAAAAATAATAGCAATGTTATATCTTTTTTTGTTTTATTTATCATTTTTTTTACAACGGTATTAAGAATAAGTAATTTAATTGTACTTTAAAGATCTATTCTAAATAAAAGAGTGTTTAATTAGATGATAGTAGCCTAAATGTTAAAATACAAATAATTTTTTTATTGTTTAAAAACTATGTTTGTATTTGTATTCCTTTATTAATCAAAATTAAGTTATTAACACAGTTATTCAGCAAAAAAAAAAGAAATAACACAACCGAACAGTACACACTAAAAATAAAAAATGAAACACTTGGCTAATATGCATGGTTGTACATCCCCCAAAGTACCCAACCCAATTCCCAAGTGCCAACTGCCAAGCATTAATACTTTAGATGCCTTTTATGCCTTTCATTGATACTTAGCTTTTGAGTTTTTTCAGTAGTTCTGTGGGTTGGTTTTTCACTGGTGCGAGTACGGTATCAAGACCCAAGTATTCACAGCCTTCTTTTTCTTCCCTCAATTTTATTTTATTTTATTTTTATTTTTATTTTTATTTTTATTTTTATTTTTATTTTTTTTTGTATCTCTCAACTTGAAAGCTTTGCACAAATATCTCTCAATCAAAGTCATTAGATCCGACTTCCAAGTTCCAATCTGATCATTTTGCTTGAGGTGGTCGGGGATGCTGGCATGGTTATTTTGTTATTTTATTTTATTTTATTTTTAAAGCAGTTTTGTAGCTAAGTTAGAGAACCGTTGGGAAACGGTTTGACCGTTCTAGTTCTTTTTTTTTTTTTTCTTTAGATTGGGTTTGTCATCTGTTGTGTAGGATTGATGTTGGACTTTTTTTTCCTTGGTAGGCTTGCTCTTTTATAAATTTTTTGGGCTTTTTTTTTTTTTTTTTTTTTTTTTTTTTGCTTGAAAGTAGAACAAATAATTTTTTTATTTTTTATTTTTATTTGAGGGTGTTCTTAATTTTTTTTGAAAGCAGGGTGTTCCTATTTTTTTTTTTTTTTGAGAGAGTTTTAACTT
Organism: Quercus variabilis; assembly: GCA_030445155.1. NCBI lineage: Eukaryota > Viridiplantae > Streptophyta > Magnoliopsida > Fagales > Fagaceae > Quercus > Quercus variabilis. Next base: position 1,219,387 of record CP129447.1, read on the forward strand.
ATGACGTCCGCTCCTAATGATAACTCTTTACATTAGATCAAGACACCAATCAGTTTTTGGCGTAGGCGGAGATTAAACTTTAGATCTCTTATACAACTATCAGAGACTTTACCAATTGAGCTAACTGGAACTCACAGGGTGTTTCTAATTTTAGTTTAGCGTGTTCCTAATTTCTTTTTAAGGGTAAACAAATAAAAAAAATTAATTATTATATATAAAAAAAAAAAAAAAAAAAAATTCAAGTCAAGGTGTTCCTGGAACTCCCTGGCCTAAGCATGGCGTCGCCATTGGTGAGGCATATATTAAATAAATAGAAATTAACCTTAAAATTCTTGAGACAGTGCTATATAAATAGGTGCGAATTCAACAACACCACCAAACATCTTAGTTTCAAGCCATTTGCTAAATACTAAGCTCTCTCTTTGTTCCTTTCTTGTAAGAATGGCTCCAATAGTTGCAACACCTATCAGTGAGTCCTCAAATATCACTGACTTTGTCGTAACAAATGGCAATGGAGTAAAGGGTCTCTCAGAAATGGGACTCAAAACCCTCCCTAAGCAATATATCCAACCTGTAGAAGAAAGGATCACTGTGAGCAACATATTGCCTCAAGAGTCTATACCCATCATTGATATGTCAAACTGGGACGAACCAAAAGTCTCAGAATCAATCTGTGATGCTGCAGAAAAGTGGGGTTTCTTTCAGATTATCAACCATGGAGTGCCCATTGAAGTGCTGGAGAATGTGAAGGACGCAACACATAGGTTCTTCAATTTGCCAGCTGAGGAGAAGAGGAAGTTTTCAAAAGAGAACTCACCTTCCAACAGCGTGTGGTTTGGCACAAGCTTTAGTCCTGAAGCAGAGAAGGCTCTTGAATGGAAAGATTACCTGAGCATGTTTTATGTGTCCAAGGATGAGGCCTCTGCATTGTGGCCTTCTGCGTGCAAGTAATAGAGCTTAACTTTGCTCAGTTTAGTTTACACAACAAATACATGACATATAATATAGATGCAATACTTGTGTACGTACGTACATATATAATTCATTAAATGAGTTAAGTTCTAGTTTTATCTGGTTTAACTCAATATGGTTTCTCAAAAAAAAGAAAAAAAGGTTTAACTCAATATGATGTTATAACACGCCATAACTTTTAGTTACATCTAATTATATCACTATGTTTGATTGAAGATCTATAGTGATCTCATCATAATATATATATATATATATATATATATATATTTCTATTTCTACTTCTATTTTTTTTTTTTTTTTAAATTTGAGTATCATAAAAGATAAAACATAATTTTGTGGATCAAATAGTATATGCTTATGTGTATATATAGTTTTTGGTGGACTAATTGTTGTTTGCTTTTAGGGATCAAGTTCTGGAATATATGAGGGGGTCTGAACTGGTTATCCAAAGGCTATTAGAGGCACTACTGAAGAGGATAAATGTGAAAGAAATTGATGAGACAAAAAAATCTCTCTTAATGGGTTCAAAGAGGATTAACCTTAACTAGTATCCTATATGTCCTAGCCCTGAGCTCACCGTGGGAGTAGGTTGTCACTTTGACGTGTCAACCCTTACTATCCTCCTTCAAGATGATATTGGTGGACTCTACACGCGAGGAAAAAATGATAGTTGGGTTCATGTTGCACCTATAAGCGGCTCCCTCGTGATCAATGTTGGCGATGCACTACAAATAATGAGCAATGGTCGGTACAAGAGCATTGAGCACCGTGTGGTTGCCAATGGAAGCAAGAATAGGATTTCGGTTCCTATTTTTGTTAATCCTAGGCCATATGACATGATTGGTCCTTTTCCAGAAGTGCTTGCAGGGGGTGAGAAAGCATTATATAAGCAAGTTTTGTATTCAAATTATGTGAAACATTTCTTCAAGAAGGCTCATGATGGGAAGAATACAATTGAATTTGCAAAAATATGATATGTATTTTGAGGTGAGTTGTCACTACAACACCAATCAGTGTTGTCACTACAAGTATGTTATGTTAATTTTTATGAAATAAAACACAATCTAAAATCTGTTTGAAGATAATAGAAGTCAGTCAATTATTTATCCAATTATTTTACTTTTTACAAAAAAAGAGCTTTTTTTTTTTTTTTTTTTGGGGGTGAAAATATGATTCATTACCAACTAAGAACCAACAACATTCTTAGCACAAACCCTATTAAAAAACAACCCATTGAGGTCATCCTCAACAACATCCATTAAGTCCACAGGCGGACTATCAAAGGTAGAAAAATCAGCATCTAGAAAATAGTTCATCCTAGCAAGACTATTTGCACACCTATTCGCTTGAGAGAAACAATGCTTAATACAAACCTGTGGAATGCAAGAAATTAATAGCTTGCAATCATCCAACAAAGGTGATATAACGTTATTGACATATGATGGATTCCCTAAGGCATTCACAATAGACTTGGCATCAAGTTCAACTTCAAGAGCATTAATGTTGAGGCTGTTGCATAGAAGAAGGCCCTCCCTTAAATCCCATAGCTTAGCTGCAAAGCTGTTTGTCATGCCAATACTCTTGCTAAACCCAATAACCCACCTACCTACATCATCTCTCACCACCCCTCCACAACCTGCCAAGCTTGTGTTACCACAACAGGAGCCATCTGTGTTAAGCTTCCACCAACCTTGGATCGGCTTCTCCCATCTAATCCTCATCACAACATTCCAGTTCAGCAACCTTGGAGAGGAAAAACAAAGAAAAATTCTATAGCTTGATTTACAATCACCAAAGCTAGTTTCGGGTTTCAACTTTTGCCATTGAAAACCAAATTGTTTCTACTCTTCCAAACATTCCATACAGCAAAGGGAAAAACAACTTTCCAAGGCGGTTGAGTAGCACCTAAATTATGCTTAGATTTGCTATTTAACATCAGCCAATCTTGAAGGTTGCTCCTCCAAAAGGCTTGATTAGATAGCAAATAGGAAGGCTTGGGCTGGTGTGGAGAGTGACACATGCTTCTTACAATGCTGACACATCCCTATCCGAAAGTCTAGTCATACGCAATCGGGCTTTACCAAAAGTAGATAAAGCCCGAAAGCCTAATTCAGTTAAGGGCATGAAGGCTGTTGCACGTGCAAGGGCTGGTCATAATCCTCTGAATAGCGCCGCTGGGAAAGACGACTTGAAGGAGATATCTGAGATGCGAAGCAAGGAGCTTAACAGGTCCTCGCACATGAAGGGCTATTCTTTCCTTGATGATGGCTATGGAGATACAGGGTCGAGAGCTGATGGTGAATTCCACTTCGCTGCCATCGCTAGGGCCGAAATGGGTCAGAATTGAAGAGGAAGCAATGGGAAAAATTCTGGTGATCGGGTTGGATGTGAGGTGAGTTTTCTTCATTTGGATCATGGATTGAGGCAGCTGAAAGATCAAGAAGGCATGGAAGGTGGGTTGGTTGATTATATCCGAGCTGACATGGAAAATAGCAACGATGTGGTGGGTTTTCCTGGCGGTTGTTCCGGCACCGGAGAAGGAACACAAGAAACTAAATCTGTTCACTATTCATTAAGTGATAGAAGTGGGGGTTGTGCAGCTTATAGAGTGGATCAGATGGATTTGGAAGGGGGAGGAGATGGTGGTCCTTCAATTTGATGTTTTGTCAGTGCCCAGACCATAAATTCCTCATGAATAGCATCATTTGGAATTGTAGAGGTGCTTCAAAGCCCTCTTTTCAAAAGCGTGTTAGGGAGCTGGTTCTAAGTCATAAGTCGGCTATCCTAGTGGTAATGGAAACCTGAGTTGGGGGAAACAGAGCAAGGGAAATCACGGAAAGGCTTCCTTTTGATGGAGTTATCCACTTTGATGCAATTGGGTATGCGGGTGGTATATGGGTGCTATGGAATTCAGATAGAGTTGAAGTTGCTCAGTTGGCTAGCACTGAACAAGAAGTTCACTTCACAATTAAGGTACGAATTTCTAATGTAATTTGGCTATTCTCTGCTGTGTATGCTAGTCCTAGGAGTGCTGAAAGGCACATTTTGTGGAATAACCTCATGGAAGTTGCAGACCTTCATAATAAGCCTTGGGTTATAACAGGGGATTTTAATGAACCTTTGGTTAATGATGATAAATTTGGAGGTAGAGTGGTGAGTGTTAACAGGTCTTTGTTGTTCAAGGAGTGTTTAGTTAAGTGAAATATGATAGATATCGGTTTTGCAGGGCCTCGTTACACTTGGACCAATAGAAGGGAAATTCAAGGTTTAATTCAAGAGAGGATAGATAGGTTCTTTATGAATCCTAAGTGGTGCTTGTTATACCCAGATGCAAAAATTACTCATCTTCCTAGGTATCATTCTAATCACTGCCCTGTCCTATTAGAGATGCAACCAGGTTTAAGCGGTGGAAAGAAGAGGCCTTTTAGGTTCCGGGCTGTTAGACCCTACTTTCCCTGATGTTGTTTCTCAAGCGTGGGAAGGTGCAAATAATTTAGGTGAGGTCGTTGATAGCTTCACAAGGAATGTTGTGGTTTGGAATAAAAACCAGTTTGGGAATATCTTTACAAGGAAGAAAATTCTGATAGCTAGGATAAATGGTATTCAAAAGGCTATTGCTATCAAACCTTCTAGCTTCCTCCTTAAGTTGGAAGAGGATCTCCTTAGGGATCTTGATATTGTTCTCTGTTAGGACATATACGTTTTAACTTGATTAAGAACATATGTCACTTATTCATGTAAATTGGCTAATCCTTTAACAAAACGCACTCTACTTGTAATTGGGTAGTTCTAGGTGTTTTTAATACTTCAAGAAACAATGTTTCAAGGTCAAGTGTTGAAGTCATCAGGTCTGTCCAAGAAAAAGCAAGCTGAAGTGCAAAGTTTTTAAAGCTCGACACCTGCTCGATAGCTACCTCGACACCTGGCTATCTGTCGAGATCTTCAACTGATTCTTATCGCAATCTCGATAGCTTCTCGATAGCTGGTCGATCGATCGAGAAAGTTTCTGTCCCCTCGACACCTTCTCGACACCTTCTAGATAGCTGTATCTGTTGAGATTCATTAAACCTCGACACCTCCTCGACACCTCTCGATCGATCGAGGTTACGGGAAATCAGAATTTTCAGCTTTTTGATTTTTGGGCCAGGCTTATGTATTTGAGTAGGGTTTCTTTTCTCACAACCCTAGACTTATATAAGACTTATTTTAAAGGCCGTCACATAAGAGAATACAAGGAGAACATATGCAAAAAGGTGATTGATGCCTTATTCTCTCTGAAAGAAGCTACTGCGTCTTTGCGCCTTAGGGTTTTGTAACCAAGTGCTTCTTGATCTTCATTGTTGATGAAGTGAAGAACTTTGTAGCCAACATTCTTCTGCCTTAAGTTGGTGAGTGAGTCACGTTTTGAGATTCGTGCAAAGGAGTTAGTCACGTACTGGGATCCGTGCAACAAAAAGGTTGGCGTTCATATATTGAAGAGTTCAGAGGTTCTGAAGCGGTAGAAGGTTTCTGCTGTGAGTTCATCTACGGGGATTGTAGAGTCTAGGGACAAAGGTTTTGTACTAGATCTGAAACTTCTCTTTTCTATAGTGGATTGCTTTTCGGGAAGGTTTCCCCCCAGGTTTTTTACTGTGAAACTGGTTGGTTTCATTGGTTTTCTTGGGTCATCATATCTTGTCTTCTTTTATTTTTCCGCTGCATGATTTTGACATGATATTGATGTTTGTTTGTTTTAACAAGTTTGATTCATAATAAATCTAATTAACAACTTGGGTTTAAAACTTGTTAATTCTATCAACCGGGGTCTAAATTTCCCAACATTCTTAATCAAGAGGAGGAGTTATAGGCTCTAAAGCCTCAGGTTAATTGGATGGTTCAGGGTGCTCCTTACCATGTGACAGCTTTCTATTTGCTATCTTAATAACGGGCAGTCCCTCAAGGCATGTAAAATGCTTTCAACTCCTTCCTGACATAGAGGGCATGTAATATCATGGCTAACACCCCTCCTCTCAAGGCAAACCTTTACTCCAATGCTATTGTGGATGCATTTCCAAAGAAATGTTCTAATTCTTGGTAGAGTATTCACTTTCCAAATCCAATGCACTGAGAAAGGATGTATACATTCAGCCCCCATGGCAATCCTATAAGCACTCTTCAAATCAAAGGTGCCTTTAGGAGACCCCGACCAAGCCAACTTATCAACACCTCTACTCAACATCGTCACTGGGGTTGCTTGAATTACCCTTTTAACTTCTAAGGGAAGTTCAAAAGGGATCTTCCCTCAATCCTAACCCATGTCTGTCATAAAGTCTTTAACTTCTAAAAGGCTAGCCTCCCTCGTGATAGGTCCCTAAATCATCCCTCTAAGAGAACCTCCACTTGTCCATTTATTCTGCCACACATTCAGCCCACTATCCCTACCAACCAGCCACATGCTCCCCTTATTGAAAGTATCCATTCCTTTTTTCATAGCAGCCCATATGTGAGAACAAGGCAGCCTATTAGCATTGGTAGCACTTCTTCTTCTCTGATTACAATATTTCAAATTCAAAACTCTAGCCCAAAGGGCCTTCTTTTCATTGTGGAACCTCCAATTAAGCTTAGATAGGAGAGCTATATTCTTGCCCTTAGCTGATTGCAACCCAAGCCCCCCTTCCTCCTTAGATTTTATCACCTTATCCCAACCAACCCAATGAATCTTCTTGGCTGCCTCCGATGATCCCTAAAGGAAATTCCAACTCACTCTATCTAACCCATCCAAAATTCTGCCAGGCAAACGGGTACATTGCATAACATACGAAGGAACAGCAGCCAAAGAGGCTTGTATAAGAACAGCCTGCCCCGCCAAAGAGAGCATGTTAGCATTCCAACCCGAGAGTTTTTGTTTCTAGCCTGACACATGGTAAGGAGCATGTGTCTAACCTGACACATGCTCTCTCTATCCCCATCACTCTCCACTTGGGCCTTATCCACTATCCTCAATGGTGACAGCTTTCTCTTTGTCTCCTTGTTCAACCCGCTGGGTCCATCATCACTCTCCACACTAGCCCAAGCCTTCCTATTTTGTCTCTATTAAAAAAAAAAAAAAAAAAAAAAAAAAAAAAAAAAAAAAAAGAGTTTACACACTTTATTTTTAAACGTGGCATTGACATTGTTTGTTTGTTTGTTTGAAGCACTGGAATTCATGACAGGTTAAAACGATTTCTCTTATATACTGGGTTCAATAAGGTTCAAAATAACTTGTGTTGGGTCTTAAAAAATATTATCAATAATATTAGCAATCCAAAACAACAATCACACACAAGAACACAAAATTTATGTGGAAAACTCTTTCTCTTTAAAAGGAAAAACTACGGGATAAACTCTGAATAATTTCAATATTATCAAATCAATTACAATAATTCTTGTGTATATCTCACAACTAAAGAAAAATCTTTCTTATTTTTCTTTACTCTCACACACACTAATTATGTCTCTCAAAGGTGGCAGTACTTTGCTCTCTCCTTTATTATTTTCTTCTCCACGCACAGCTCTCTCTCATGGATGTCTTCTTTCTCTAAGTGGCTTCCTCTTGACTGCTCTCTCAATTCACTTGTGTGTTCTTCTCGAAGCAAACCCTTTACTCTCTCTTCCTTAACTATCTTCTCAAAAGCGGAAATACCTTACTCTCTCCTTTCTCTTACATTCCTCCCAAGAGAAAATTTCATTTTTCTCTTTTGGTTTCACGCTCTATTTTCCCTCTCCCCATGAGAAGGATCCTTGGGCCAAAGTCATCAAATTCTTTACAGCATTGTCTATTTATAAGATTCTTTTGTTATTCCCTCTTGGACTAGAAATACATTACCTCTTTAATAAGGAATCTATTCCCTCTTGGATTAGGAATACATTACCTCTTTAATAAGGAATAGACTTTCCTTCCACACCAAGGAATAGTCTTTCCTTTCACACCAAAGAAACCCAAATTAATTTTTTCTTCTTTAACTAGGAAACCTAATTGACTTTCCAAGTTACAATTGGAATTTGAGGCAACTTCCCAACAATCTCTACCTTGACTCAAATTCTATTAATTATCCTCAACTATCTTCTTTCCTCTTGAGAGAGCTCCACCTTAATCAAGTAATCAAATTCTATTAATTAGCCCTTTTTTTTAGATACAAAGATGCTGCAAACAAGCTTAACCTGTAATCTAGTTTTCCATAGCAGTCCATCTTAAATGGTGACATATGAAAAGCAAACTATTTAATTTTTTAATAACTGTACTCTTTCTTCCATTTATCATTTAGTTCTTGAACCTTTTTTCATTCAGCTGGTAATAATTTTTTTAAAAGAAGAAAGCAGGGTGCCCTTATGGCTCGAACCTATAATTATTAATCATCTGGTCTTGATGTTATAGGGTTATGTACTTGCTATCTATCAAGTTCCTAAGTAAATATTTTGTGCTTTTTGCTTTTTTCAGAGGCTAAAATGTTTCATGGGCATGGGAGAGTGCAAAGTATGAGAAGCGACCACCAATAGATATGTTACAAATACTTTGGCTTCATTTGTTGGATTAAGTAACCATCACAATCCCTTTGGAACTAATAATCAAGATATGCTTGTGATTTTTATTTTGAGTATTGGACATAGACACGATCTATCTTAGAGAGAAAACCCTGATATGGTAGATGATATATTTTTCTTAGTTTTGTTTGTTTGATTATTAAATCCATGCTTTTTGTTGCTTCTATTTTGCATAAAGTCTTTGATAGCTCTGTTTTGTTGTAGGAATTGGAATTATACTTTTTGGGTTATCTACTTATTTTTATGCTCCTCATCTTGCATAGGAGTTGAATAAATTGCTGCTTTTTGTTGATTCTAATGTTTATAAGTGGATTTTCAACATCTAATGCATAATAGTGAAGTCCACTGTAGGAATTGGCATTCTGCTGTTGGAAATAGTCTGTACAACTAGTCACCCAAAAATTTATAAAAAAGATGAAAGAAAGAGAAAGCATTGCTAAGTACTCTTTGGCTTGCCCATGAATGGCTCATGATGCTCATCCCTAGTTTAATTCTTAGGCTTTGAAATTCCTCTTAACGTGTTATATCTCTTTGAAATAGAGGTTAGGCCTCAAGGCCTTATATTTATTTTAGATCATTATCATTGTTGTCCATTGTGATTAATAGTATTGATAGGCCACAAACTGAATGACCCCTTGTGATAAAACCAATTAATTAATTAGTCAAGTTTTTAATTAGTCAATTTATCATGCAATTGCGTGGAAGCACAAACAAATCACCAAAAACTAAATATGCAGCGGAAATTAAATAACACGGTGATTTGTTTATGAATGAGGAAAAATCTCGCGGCAAAAATTCGATTGGGTGATTTTCAGGTCACCACTCCCGAAACTCCACTATTATCAAATTAAGCGGTTACTAGTAAAGGAATCCCAAGTACCTTACCAACCTACAGTTGAATCCTTGCCCCAATACCCAATTGGACTTGATCTGTAGCGACAGTTCCCACCTTTGATGCACGGCTCCCAAGTACGTGACTAACCAATGCGCGGATTCCAGTACGCGACTTCAGAACACCAACTAAGGAAGAAAGGTTTGCTGCAAAGTTCTTCAGTTCATCCTTTATGATGAATAGCAGGAAGATGCTTGGTTACAAAACCCTACGGTGCAAATACACAGCAACTTCTTGAAGGAAGATGAACTAGGTCAAGAACTTCGTCTTTTGATCATAATTTGCTTGAACAGGGATTGTTCAATGATTTTGTAACTTGTGTCACACTTGACGGCTCTTAATATAATCCTTTTATATGTTTAGGGTTAGAAGAAAAGAAGGCCCAAAAACATATTCACGGATCCCAAGAAAATCAGATTGAAAATCTGAGTTTTTAAATCTCGACAGATAGCAGGTGTCGAGGTAGCTGTTGAGAAGGTGTCGAGCTTTAATGAAATTGCACTTTAGCTTGCTTTTTCTTGGACAGACTTGATGACTTCAACACTTGACCTTAAAACCTTATTTCTTGAAGTATTGAAAACACCTAGAACTACCCAATTACAAGTAGAGTGCGTTTTGTCAAAGGATTAGCCAATTTACATAAATGATTGACATATGTTCTAAACAAGTGAAAACATATATGTCCTAACAATCTCCCCCTTTGACAATCCGTGACAAAACCACAACAAACAAATGAGCATATGAGAGAAGTCATAAATCACTCAACTCATATTCATTTGTTTGAATACAATAAAATCTATCCTAATACAAACTCTTGAAAAACTTTGCAAGAAGAGAGTTTATGGCAAATAGACTTTGACAACCTGTATTTCTTAAACGCTTTAAACAAAACTCATCAAGACATCATGTGTGAAACAGAAATAAATAGATTGCATACAAGTATAAAGAACATGTGTATAAAAATAGAAAAGAAACAACACATGAAGAGAGAGGTGAAAGAAATATACATCCACATATATAGAAAATAAGTACAATGTATGTAAAATGGTCAAAGGACCTCATATACATGATCAATGTATCTAAAAGGTAAGAAAAGAAAAGATACATATAAAGCCTCACTACATCCCTCAGAAAAGTCAACACTCCCCCTATCAAAAATGTCCTCTACTAACTCTCCCCCTAAGATGACTACTCTCATAACCCAAAATTACTTCCCCTTTTTGTCACGAGTGACAAAAGGTAGAGTATCATGTAGACATCTCATCGGCAGAGCTAGCATCCCCATCATCATCATCATCATCATCATCCTCAGAATCTGAAGCTGCTGGAGTAAGTGGTGAAGGAGTAGCCTCTGGAGCAAATCCACCCATGGTCGCCTGCCGTCGTGCAATACGACCAACACGAACATTCACCTGATACAACTCAGCAGAGAGTGTATCAAGGCGAGTGTCCATGCGCTACAGCTGCGCCATAATATCTCCCAGAGATACATCGCTCGAAGAGGAAGAAGGAGCAAATGTAGATGGAGCTGATCTGGATGGAGCCGAACGGGAGGGAGGAGTGGCATCCGGCTGTCTCGACCTAAACTGCGCCTCACTACGTTTTACGGTATTGGCATCTATGGCAGATATGTGTGTGAAGTGGTTGGACACAGGAAAGGGAATGGAAAAATGGCGTAGGATCCTCGTCATAGCGGAAGGAAAGATGAGTTTATCACGGGACGCCAAATCAAAATAAACATCTATGATAGACAGGATGAAGTGAGAAGGAAAGTCTATGGTAAGATGCTCTAGAAGTGATAGCAAAAATCGAGCACGAAGCTCTGTGATAGAGTTATAGTGAGAAAGAGGATGGAGAACAAAAGTCATCACCATGTTGATAAATCTAGGACCTTTAGCAAAAGGCCTACATGATGTGAACTGATGCTCACCCCAATCAGCAGGGCACTGACAGAAGGCAGAGGTGAGCTCATCTTTGGACACAGTCCTCAGACGCTCACAAGAAGGAAAGTCAGGAAACTCTATCCTAGGAACCTTAAGCACATCCGCAACTAGCTGCGGCGTGACAGGGATGCGCGTACCTCAAATGCGAGTGAAAAAGAGAGGTACTGAACGATCTATCCCATGCATGTTGGAGTAGAACTCCTGTATTAGCACGAGAGGGCAAGTGACTGGGATGTCACACAGTGACCCCCATCCCCTGCTGTGAATGACAGAGGGAAGGTCAGTATCGGCGAAGTTCGCCAGAATGACTTGGCATTCCGAATGAACACCTCGTCTAGAAAAGTTCTCCGTAAATGCCTTATGGGCATCTCCATCACGGAACCGAAGGTTAAAGGGAGCAGAATTAGAAGAAGTAGAAGCTCCAGAACGCAGAGGGTTCCGAGCAGGAGTGGATTTACATTTGGGTGCCATAGACACTACTGACGTAAAAGAATGAGAGGGAGAGAGAGGAAAACACTCAGAAAAGTTTCCAAGACAGTTCAAATATGACAAATATATTGAACAACAAGTACGTATGCATGAGAATGCATGAGCATGTGACATGCAAAGCAAAAATTTCATCATGGGCTCAGCCCAATCCAATCCTATCAGCACACAACATATAGCACACATCTAAATGTATGTAAATATCATTATAATGCACATAAAATGCAATGTATGACATTTTAAAAGCATTTAAGTGAAAACCCAACCCAAAATTTCAAGAAACACTCATAAATTTTGAAAAACCCCAAAAATTTCAAAAAAAATCCCAAAACCTAGGTTTTAAAACATGCAATGCATGAAAAAGGAAGGGAAAAGTGATCTTACCAAGTGATTTAAGCAAGAAATGATCAAGATCCAAGTGGGTTGGAAGATTTGAGTGAGAGAAGTGTGAAAAGGAGATGAAAAGCCACGGAGAGATCGAGAGAGATCGAGTGAGAATGAGAGAAATCACGACAGATCCTTAAATAGGCACCTCAGTAAATCTCGACAGCTGAGGTGTCGAGAGGTATCGAGGAAGCTGTCGAGGAAGGTATCGAGGAAATTGCCGTCGACAGTTGAAGGTATCGAGAGGTATCGAGATGCAAGATGAATTTCAGATAAGAGATACTCGATCGATCGCACAGGTGTCGAGAAGGTATCGAGGAGACAGAAGATTTCTCGATCGATCCACAAGGTGTCGAGAAAGAAGACATAAACACAACAAGTGAATCTCGATCGATCCATCAGGTGTCGAAAATCTATCGAGTGGACAGAAACTTTCTCGATCGATCCAACAGGTGTCAAAGAGGTGTCAAGATTGCGATAAGAAACGGCTAGAGAAGCTCGACAGATGACCAGGTATCGAGGAGGTGTCGAGCCAGCAATAAAAATCAGTTTTTCGAGAAGAGAAAAACATAGACATGAATGCATTCCAACACACATCTCAACCAAAGATCCACTCAACATATAAAGCTCTCAAAAACATCTCTCAACAAAAATTTAAGCACATGGATCCTCCAAAACACACACACAAACACTAAACAAGTCTAACCAATTTTATTTTTCAAAAACAAGTTATGAAAATTTAGTGAGAATACATTAGCACATGTAAAACCTTTGTGATGGCCAAATCATATTGTACTTGCACATGTATCAAAAATAGCAAAGAATATTGCGTGTTGTGTGTGAAAAACATCGCAAGATTGCATATGTGTATACATGTTATGACGATCTGAGATATGAGAAAATAACTTTAACTCACACACAATCATAACTGTTTGATGGGGACTATTACCTTCGAGGTACATCCTATAACTCTCACATCTCCTAGAATACACGCTTGCAACCATATTTAAAGCATTTTTAATCTTTTTGCTTTTTATTTTCTTTGCATGTTTTCTTTTATTTTAGCATATCATACATGGGCATATAAAAGAGAGAAAAGAAATACCCAAGATGTTAAGCATTTGACATCGCACTTTTGCTATGCCGAAGCATACGAATGTCTTTGACACTGCACTTTTGCTATGCCGAAGCATACAAGTGTCATATTATGATTGGTGGGCAACAGTGGTGAGATGGTTATTTATGCCTTTCTCTTAGGATTTTCTAGTCCTACCCGTCAAAAAGAGTGATATGAGTGTTAAGATTTAAGAGATAACCGAATCTTACTCATCACAAATAAGAGCCACAAAACTCACTTGCTTAGTTGTGCATAGAGATGCTCATCTAAGCTACAAGAGATACAAAGTTTAAAAAACTTTATTTCATTGGCCATCCAAAGTACACATAACACACACTGTTTTTGTATTATTCTAATTTTTCAATTTTTTTTTTCAAAAACAAAATAAACAAAACTGAAAGTAAACACACAAAACATGTTAACAAAGCAAAGTAAAAACTAGACTGACTCAACAGAAAAACAAAACACACAAGCAATGCAACAAACAGAAAAACAAGAAGGGAAAAGAAAGTGATGAAATCACTTAAAGTCCTTTTTCTTCCATACCTTGGAAAAGCCTTTCCTTTGATTGAATCCTTGAACCGGCGGTGAGGGGGAAGAATTTAAACCGTTCAAGTTTGAAAGGAACATGAGGGCTTTTAGAAGATCTCCAAGAGGAGTAAGAAAGGATTAAAGCTGATTTTGGCTTCCAGATGCTGTCATGCCATTGCTCTGTTGAATGGCTAACCACTTATAGCAATTTGGTCTAGTGTGACCGGCAGCTCCACAATGATGACAGAGATGCTGCTTCTTTTGTTTAGGCTTTTGAGAGTTAGCCTTCTTAGCCCTAGGATTTTGAGCACCTTTCTTATCTTGCTTAGGGGGTGCTCCTAAAATAGATTTACCCTTGTTTAAGTTCTCATTAGCTAATTCAGTTTTAACATCAATATTCTCAATTTCAGTGTTATTAGCAGGAGGAACAAAAATAGTATTGCTAGTAGAAGCAGTATTAGAGAAAGAAAGACCATACCCCAAACCAGTTTGATCTGAAACAGATTTCTGATTGCTAAGCATCTCATCAAGCTTTGCACTTGAGGTCCTCTCCAGTTGAGCTCTTACTTGAACCAGTTCCGCTTCAAGCCTCTTGGTCTTCTCAGCCAAAAAGTTGTTTTCAAATCTCAATGCTCCAATAGTTTAATTCGCCTCATCATACTTTGTGGACAACTCTTCACGATCAAGTTCCACATCACTGAGTTTCTTGGTGGCCAGCCTATATAATTTCTCATGCTTTTCAGAGAGCTTGTACAGCTTCTCATAGGCTGAATGGATATCATCTTGATCATCCATTTTCTTAAATTTTAACTCCACCAGTTCTTCTTCTTCATCCACTTCTTCAACAATCCCTTCAGTAGGATTGACTGTGGCAGTGAAGGCATTTAAGATTCCGTCATCCTCATTGTCGGAATCATCTTCAGGCTCAGTGTCACTTAGAGTTGCAGCAAGTGCCTTGCTTTTCCCAATGCTCTTGAGATATGTAGGACACTCATGTTTCATGTGTCCGAATCCATGACACCTAAAGCACTTTAGTCCTATAGGAACAGTGTACTGACCGCCATCCTTAGCATCCTTCTTCCCTTTGTCTTGGCTTTTAAACTAAGAAGAACTAAACTGCCTGCAGTCTTTGTCGAAGCTCCTTACATTGGCATTCTTCATAAATTTCTTGAACTGCCGGGTGATGTAGGACTTCATCTTGGAATCTTCATCATCGGAAGACTCATCTGTATCACTGCTCTTTGCCTTCAAGGCCATGCTTTGGCCTTTACTTGACTTGCTAATCCTAAATAACCCTATCTCATAGGTTTGCAAGTTTCCAACCAGCTCAGTCAAAGGAATCTTGTCAATGTCCTTTGATTCCTCTATCGCCGTAATCTTGGCATGGAATCTCTCAGGTATAGATCTAAGCACCTTCCTTACAATCTTGGGTTTAGGAATGGTTTCCCCAAGATTGAAGGCTGAGTTCACTATGTCCTTGAGCTTGGCATAGAACTCATTAAACGACTCATCCTCCTCTATCTTAATTTCTTCAAAGCTAGTAGTGAGCCTCTGAAGTTTTGAATCTTTGACAGCCTTTGTTCCTTTATAGGTTGTCTGGAGGATGGTCCAAGCCTCCTTAGCAGTTTCAGTTGAGGATATCTTTTTGAACTCCTCATTGGTGGCTGCACTAAATAGGGCATTTAACGCTCTGCTGTTGAAGTTTGCCGCCTTGATCTTAGCATCATCACAATCGGTCGGTTCTTCTTTTGGCTTAGTCCAGCCAATCTCTACAGCTTGCCACACATTTTTATCTAAAGACTGCAAGAAAGCTCTCATGCGTACTTTCCAATATGCATAGTTAGTGCCATCAAATAAAGGAGATATAATTAAAGATTGTCCTCTATCCATGACAAGCAGGGGTTAATAGATCAACACAGCAAAGATTAAACCCTAATCAGAGTGTGCCTACTCTGATACCACTTGATAGGCCACAAATTGAATGACCCCTTGTGATAAAACCAATTAATTAATTAGTCAAGTTTTTAATTAATCAATTTATCATGCAATTGCGTGGAAGCACAAACAAATCACCAAAAACTAAATATGCAGCGGAAATTAAATAACACGGTGATTTGTTTACGAATGGGGAAAAACCTCACGGCAAAAATCCCACCAGGTGATTTTCAGGTCACCACTCCCGAAACTCCACTATTATCAAATCAAGCGGTTACTAGTAAAAGAATCCCAAGTACCTTACCAACCTATAGTTGAACCCTTACCCCAATACCCAATTGGACTTGATCTGTAGTGACAGTTTCCACCTTTGATGCACGGCTCCCAAGTACGTAACTAACCAATGCGCGGATCCCAGTACGCGACTTCAGAACACCAGCTAAGGAAGAAAGGTTGGCTGCAAAGTTCTTCAGTTCATCCTTTATGATGAATAGCAGGAAGATGCTTGGTTACAAAATCCTACGGTGCAAATACACAGCAACTTCTTGAAGGAAGATGAACTAGGTCAAGAACTTCGTCTTTTGATCACAATTTGCTTGAACAGGGATTGCTGAATGATTTTGCAACTTGTGTCACACTTGACGGCTCTTAATATAATCCTTTTATATGTTTAGGGTTAGAAGAAAAGAAGACCCAAAAACATATTCACGGATCCCAAGAAAATCAGATTGGAAATCTGAGTTTTTAAATCTCGACAGATAGCAGGTGTCGAGGTAGTTGTCGAGAAGGTGTCGAGCTTTAATGAAATTGCACTTCAGCTTGCTTTTTTTTGGACAGACTTGATGACTTCAACACTTGACCTTGAAACCTTATTTCTTGAAGTATTAAAAACACCTAGAACTACCCAATTACAAGTAGAGTGCGTTTTGTCAAAGGATTAGCCAATTTACATAAATGATTGACATATATTCTAAACAAGTGAAAACATATATTGCCTAACAAATATATTATTCTAATCATTTAAAACATTATGTTTTTCATTGCAAACTTCTTAAGTTTAGTGATGCTTGTATTATCCCTGAATCCCAGCCACCAAACCCTGTGGACAGAGGAAGGATGTTCAGCAACAACTTAGGGATGCGAGCAAGGATTTTGAACTGCCCTGGAAGTAAGTTTTTCTGTTTTACATACATATATTTCCAAGGAACAAATTTCCCAAATTTGACTTCAAATATTGCTCTGATGCCTTAATAGGTTCTCTATCTGGCATGCAACTATTTAGTTTATTCCATCTTTCTCTACCTTAATCTATTGGTATGGTTGTCATTGATCATATAAATCACAGATGAAGCTAATTAAGCTAGGCACAGCCCGTTGTTGAAGTAAGCATGGAGAATGGTGTTGTGTTCTCCAGCGTGGTGTTCCACAGTGACGATGATCTGAACGATTGGCCTCCAATTTCATCTGTTTTAGCTTTAATGTCCTCTGTTTTCTCCTCATCATCGGGCTTACATTCAAGGTTTGCATTTTTATTCTTCTTTTCTTTTTTCTTTTTTGTTATATTTTTCGTGTTATCTAAGATGTAGAACAATAGATTTGTATGTGTTTGTAATCACTTTTTCGAATATCTATATTATTACCATAAAATTGTTTAAACATTTTTTTTTATAGGTAAGAAAAACAATTGTTCAAACGTTATTCCACCATGTGGTTATCTAAGCTTTAAATCATAGTCAACAAGTTGCAAATTACAGGGGATTAAGAGGTCTAGTCAAAGCTTCCATTTTCCATATTGTTTTGTCAATTTAATAATATCTAGCTCTTCTTTTTTAGATATCGTGAATTGATTTATCTCAATCTCGCACAATTAGTAAAATTTTGTCAAGTAATATCAGTTTGGCTTTCAGCTCAATTCCATACGTTACATTACAAGAATGGGCTTACATCCAGTACACAAAATATTTTGTATATTATTCAGAATGGTGTACTTATTGTAAATTTGCTAGAATTGGTTGGTGGGGAATCAAATCCTTAAATTGATCTCCAAATGCAATTTAAAAGAGCTTACACATTGCGAGTGTCTTTGCTCTTTTCTAGAAAAGCGTAATGGAAGAGTAGGTTAGAAGGGAGCTCTATCCCAGCCATAGGAAACAATCCACACTTTACGTGGGAACTTTGAGGACAGAAAAAGGAAGTTCCGAAAGCAATTGGAGATGCAAGCAAGGATTCTGAACTGCCTAGGAAGTAGTCTTCCCACTTTACACACTAATATGTCCAGTGGCCAAATGTTCTCAGAGTAATTCAAATATTGATCTGATTCTGTATTAGGTTCTTTATTAGACATGCAATTTGTTGGTTTATTTTGTCTTTCTTTTGCCGCATTAATCTGTTGGTATCATACTATGATTCAAATCATAGACAAGGGTAATTAACGCAGTAAAACAACTCATGACAGAACTTACAAGCATGGAGAATGGTGTTGTCCACTATAGTGGTGAGTTTTATAGTGATGATGATTTGAAAGATTGCCTCCAATTTCGTCATCAGTAGCCTTTATGTCCTCTGTTTTCTGCCCGTCACCAGGAAGGTACATGGCCTCTATTATATTAAAATTCCCAAGCAGTTGTAGCATCGGCATTCTTGGTAGGAGAATTGAAGTTAAAAAAAGGATATATACTTTTATCATTGACGTTTTTTGTATTTAGCATATAATAATACCTTCAAATTGAAATTGCAACTCTCATTTGCTTCTATTCAATTTGTATTTTATTTGGTTTTTTTTTTTTTTTTTTTTTTTTGTGTGTGTGTTTTTTTTTACCGTGAAATGCTTTTTTTCAAACTGTTAGGATGAAAAGTAAATTTCATTTGCCAACCAACATTTTTTTTTTTTTGAGAACAACAACATTTGGTAGTTGCAAAGAAATCTAAAAATTAAAAATATAAATTATTTGGTATTGTTTCAAAACATCAAAATTGATGGTGACTATGTGCATTATGAGTTGAAGACCTTTGTTGTTTAGTTATCATGTCTCTTTCGCAGTTCAATTGCTTATGCTATCTGCTGAGTTCGTGGCTTCAGCCTTCCTGCACAATCAGGAACTTATTTTCAAAGTACATGAACGAAATAAACTCTGGGTTGTGGTAGACTGTCACTGCATATCTCATCTTGACTGGTATGTATTTTTATTCTTATTTTTCTCATAATGTGCTCTTCTGTTAGCTTTTTCATATTATCTGAGAAGTAGAACAATATAATTATGTAATCATCATTAAGAATTTTGATATTATTACCCTAAATATTGTTCAATGTCATTCTGCTGTGTTTATGTGAGTTTAAATTCGTAGTGAATGAGTTTCAATTTACAGGGGATTAGAGGTCTAGTCCAATACATAATGTTTATATAAATAATTGCGTTGCATAGAATGTTTCATTGAAATTCTGGTCTCATATCCAGCATACAGAAAAACTAGCTAAAATTTTCAATATGTTGTACTCTTCTTTGAGAAATTGCTAGAATTCATGGGTGTGGAATCAAACACCAGATTGATCTTGGGATGGATGGACGTTACAAGAGCTTAAACATTGCAAGTATAATTGTTCTTTTCTAGAAAAGGGCATTAGAAGAGAAAGTTTCCCATTATTGTCCATAGATAAAATCATTTTGATTTCAAAGGTAAAAAATTTCAGCTAGATTTGCCATAATTAACCTATATTTGATACTTTTCATTTCTCAAGCTCAACTCATAAGTATGTTTTTCTGTTTTCTCCCCTTTGTCTTAAATCAATAACCTCATTTGTAAAACTTATGCAGTAAACATTGGAGAAGAGTTGTCTATACTAGTGAAATTGTAGGCAAGGATGCACCTCAAATGGCCATGTCTTACATTCTGACGCAAGTTGCTATTGAGAAAGATCCAGAAGCAGAATGGCAAAGGTCATTACGGTGAATAATAAAGCTCCCTTTCTCTCCTCTCTGAAGCTTTGTCCTTTTCTCGAAGCTGTATACTCAATTCATAGGTGTAAAAAGGCTTATAGACAAGGCTCTACTCAACACCATGGATGTCAAGAAGAAACAATGTCTAGTGATTCTTCTGTTATATTTCATTTTTCTAATCAGTAATAATCAAAGATAAAATATTGCAGCTGAAAGACGTGCCGGAGTCTTAATAATCTTGAATCGGCCAGTTTGCTATAAGTCAAGTCAACAAGGTGGCTTTAGAAGCAAGTTGTTTATATATTTATGTTGTTAATTTGTGTTGTGCTTTTGTGTGGAGCTGTAATTAAATAATTCAAGCCTAAATGGCTAGGGCAGCTAATATTCAAGTGCTTTTGGTCCTGTTAGCTTGGTTTATGAAAGATTGGTGCCCTGAAGTTTGATTTGTAATTGTGATTATCCTTTTCACATTTGAGGAGTTAATGAGAAGATTCAATTGTATTCTAGAGCTAGATGCAACAAAAAGCTCTTGAAAAGTATTTGTTCACGATCCCCAGGGTTTCTTTAATGAGTAATGTTACAGCCACAAACTATTTTACAACATTTTCACAAACTATTGATGTGGTCAACTTTTACTAGTTTTCATCTAGACCCACTATTAACATCATTTTTTTATTTATCAATAATCACTCACTACATTAAGAACTTATAAAAAAATTGTAAGATAATTTGTACTTCTAGCATTTTTCTTCTTTTATAGTTGGGTTTGGTAGGCACAAAACCCTAGGCAATTTGTGGGCTTGAATGGGTTGAAAACAAAAAAAAAATAAATAAAAAACTAGAATCTTGACTTTGGATTGATTGAATGCTAGCCTCAATCAATCGACACTTAGTATTCTTAATTGATCAAGCATGTGTCGTGATCACTACAAGTTGTGCAATAACATGCACTTCATCTTGAATACATTTTAACACTTGTTTAAAAACCCCAAACTTAAGCAAGGTATTGTTCATAGTTTGCTAACATAAAAACCTAGTCTCAACAATTCAAGTTTATGGAAATGTTCAATTTGGACATTGTCAAACTATTGAATCTTGTAAGTGAGAACAAATAAGTCACATCTTTAATTCTATTGTCCATACCTTTTTACAAAACATTAAAAATAAAAAAGTCTAGTGTTCAAAGATCTTTGGACAATATTGTTAGGAAAAAAAAAAATTCACAAAATAAAATGTAAAAGCTTTGTACTTGTTTTAAATTTTAAATTTCTATATTAAAAAATTCAAAATTATTTTTTCTTATAAAGAGAGAATTTGAATTTTTTTTTTTTTTCACATTTGTGACCTTAGTTAAACAAGTTAAGTCAAATTCTTTCGAGTATTATAGTATTCAAATTTGGTGTATTTTCGTTCTAAATATATATATATATATATATATATACATTGGTGTGTGTTTTTTTCTTATAAAACTCACGCTTAGTAGACTCACCAAAAAATAAATAAAAAAATCCTTAAAGCTTAACACTAAGCTCAATTTTGTTATATTTTTTTTTATTAATATCCATGTAACTGAACTGAATTAACATTTCCTAATATTTCTAACAAAAACGTTTAAAGTTCAAATCTCTTTTCCCTATTATAACTATGAAATTGATAAATAAATAAATAATTAATATTAATTAAAAAAGCAGTATTTATCCATGAATCTATAGTGCGGTGAATAAAACTTGAAACCTCCAAGTTTACATTACATCTCAAGTCCATTAAGCCTACCGCTAGGAGTACTTATGGAAGTAACATAGCTTATTTTTTAGTTTCAAACTTGTTTTGTTCAAGAGCCTTTTTTTTTTTTTTTTTTACTAAAGGGCTTTTTTTAAGTTCATTAACATAGCATAACTTGCATAGCAATTGTATATCTATTAATATTAATTAAGAGCTTTTTTAAACGCAATATTTATTTCAAAATTTTCTCTTTAAAGTTGCACATTAATTAATCATACGGTTAAAAAGATTTCAATTAATCACAAAAAAATATTGAGTATTTTTATAGTATAACAAAAATTCTCAATATTTTCAAAACTGTTTACCACTTCACACATGGATTATAAAATAAATTAATTAATTAGATAAAAGAATGAAAATTCCGTTCGATTATTGTAAACTTGTTGTCCTAGTTTTATTGAAAACTATTACTTCTAAATTCTAATAAGTAATAACCTTGCTCCAAATGCTCCTCTCTCACCAACTCCCACTGCCTCCCCTTCTTCTTCGTCTTCTTACCTTTGTCCTTCTTGCTCTGACCCCAATTTCTCCTTCTTCCAATTCCAACCCCACACCGCCACCCGCCTCGACACCCGCTCCGCCTCCGTCCTCCTCTGCGCTGCCCGCATTGCCTCCGCCTCCATGGCGAAGGCTGCTGCCGTGACGAGTGCCGAGGCCGAGAGGAAGGTCCACGAGGCTGCAGCTGCCAAGAAGCGCGCACGCGACGCCATGGAGCATCTAGCCATGGTGGAGGCTAAAGCAGGACGGAAGGACTGCTGCATTGAAAACAAGAATAAAGATGGGGTTTTGAGTAATGGGAAGTTAAAGTCTTTGGATAGCGTGGTTCCCAGGAATAATATATTTTGTATATTATTGAGAATGGTTTACTTATTGTGAATTTGCTAGAATTGGTAGGTGGTGAATCAAATCCTTAGATTGATCTCCAAATGCAGTTTGAAAGAGCTTACACATTGCAAGTGTCTTTTCTCTTTTATAGAAAAGCGTAATAGAAGAGTAGTTCAGAAGGGAGCTCTATCCCAGCCATAGGAAACAATCCTTACTTTACGTGGGAGCTTTGACTACAGAATAAGGAAGTTCAGCGAGCAATTGGAGATGCAAGAAAGGATTTTGAACTGCCTAGGAAGTCTTCCCACTTTACAAACTAATATGTACAATGACCAAATGTTCTCCGATTTGTACTTCAAATATTGATCTGATTTTGTATTAGGTTCTGTATTTGACATGCAATTTTTTGGTTTCTTTGTCTTTCTTTTGCCGCATTAATCTGTTGGTATAATACTATGATTCAATTTCAAATCATAGACAAGGGTAATTGACATAGTAAAACAACTCGTGATATAACATTCAAGCATGGAGAATGGTGTTGTCCAGTGTCCACTATAGGGTGAGTTTTATAGTGATGATTGAAAGATTGGCCTCCAATTTCGTCCTTTGTAGCCTTTATGTCCTCTGTTTTTTTGCCGTCACCAGGAAATTACATCATACATGACCTCTATTTATATTAAACTTTCCAAGCAGTTGTAGCATCAGCGTTCTTGGTAGGAGAATTGAAGTTAAAAAAAGGATATATACTATTGTCATTGACTTTTTTGTACTCTTAACATATAATAATACCTTCAACAAGGTGGCTTTCGAAGCAGGTTTTTCATATATTTATGTTGTTCATGTGTGGAGCTGTAATGAAATAATCCAAGCCTAAATGGCTAGGGCAGCTAAAATTCAAGTGCTTTTGGTCCTGTTAGCTTGGTTAATGAAAGATTGGTGCCCTGAAGTTTGATTTGTAATTGTGATAATCCTTTTGACATTTGAGGAATTCGCAAAGAGGAGATTCAATTTTATTGTAGAGTGTGTGCAGTATTGTGTTGTATGTATACTCTAATTATGTTTTTTTTTATATTTCATTAGTAGTATTATAGAACATGATCAAAGCTCTTGATTTTTCAATCTCTTGTAACTTCGTTGCTCTTGATTTTCTCAAATCTCTTGAAATTTTTAGTTGTGTACTGTGCTAGAAAAGATTAAGGAACAAAGAATTGTTTTACCGTTTCCTCTGTTTCCTATTCTATTGTCTACAATCCCATTTGATACTACTGTTTACTTAGGGGAGTTCCGAATCCATGGGCTTTTAACAATGACTGCTTGCAATCAATGCTTAGAATGCTCAACGAACAAAGGCTTGTGGGTTTGGGAATTGGGCCGGTTTGTTTTGCGAAGTAGGCCCTACTGAAATTGGGCCTGGTAAGTCCTCCAGAATGGGCTTTCGTTGAACTAGTCTGCAGCAAAACAAACACTCCAAATAGATAGCAAAATACAACAACACGGTCTACTAACAGTTAGTTTACAGCAAAATCAGCATATATTTCTCAATAAATATCTGATGAGTACATTTATGCATGTTTTGGGCCACTCTTGGGTCTGCTTTTGCTTTTCTCATAAGCTTTGACGTGAATGTTGTTTTTATCCTCTTTTTGTTAATCGCGGGTGACCAGGCCTTTGCTGCACCTCGTCCTAAGGTTTTCTACAGGTAGACCTCTTCGTTGGTCACTTGGTCAAATTGGCCAAGGCATGGGCTTGTTGGGCCCTTCAGTCCCCTTTTCTCTTGTCCTTCTTGGGCTTCTTTGGTTGGGCTTGGGGTTTCATTTGCTAGTCCAACGGTGTTAAAAAAAATAGGCGTCAATAATCTTCAATTGAGCTTGGGGAGAACTAATTATAGTAAAACCCTAGATGCAATATAAAGCTCTTGAAAAGTCTTTGTTTACGTTCCTTAGAGCATCTCCAGTACATTCATCAAATTTTTGTACTATTTAAAGAATGAACAGTGACTTTTATCTTTATCTACCCACTTTTTTAAATACAGTTTCCAACAGATTTTCTATTTCATTTAAATATTATTTCTTCATTCATTATTTATTCTTTTTTTAACAACTACACATCTTTCAACATTTTTTTTATTCAACACCTAATTATTATAATTGTAAGGTTGAATTTTATCAACCATCTTGTTGGCTTTATTTCATGCCAATTTACTTGTAATTTAGCACTTAGTAACTTTATATTTAGGTGAGATTCATGTAAAGGTAGTGTGTAAGAAAGTGTGAAGAATTGCTCAACAATGGACAACGAAGTAGGGACTCGCGGCTAAGACTCCCAACTGACTCACGACTTGCAAGCCGGCAACTGTAGCACACGTGAGAAGCATGTGGGGAGGTGAAGGGTCACCAAAGCTATCGCACTACAGGACAAAAGTTCCAGGCTAGCCAGGCCATTAGCTTGCGACTTAGACAAGTCGCGAGGCCAAGCCGCCAACTTGCCCTGTTTGGAAAAAACTGTCTCTTCATATTCTAAACACACACCCCTATATATAGACCTTTATACCCACGAAATGTAGAGAACTTCCAGAGAGAATTTTGTAAGAGAAACTCTATAGAAAAATAAGATTGCCTCATCCCCAATCTTCACTAAGAGACTCTTTAAATTCCTCTACTCTCTTCTTCTCCATTGATACATCATTGAGAGGTTATTGATCAAATCCTTTTCTCACCACACCCACGTCTGTGAGAAGGTCTTTTGGTGCTAAGGGAAACTATTTGGAAGGGACCAATGGTTATTGGTTGATGCTATGGTTTATAGCGGAATTCGATAAGCTAGAAAAGAAAAAGGTTCGGCACAACGTCATTGGAGCAAAAAGCTTGGAGGGCTTAGGTACCTGGGTAGATTAGGCTTGGAGGGTCTATTGTTGTTCATGTATCCCAATTACATTTTCTAGTGGATTATTAACCGCTTGGAGGGCGATAGAGAGGTTTTATGCTGAGAGTTTCGGTTTCCTCTTCGATAACACATTGTGCGTTGTCCTTGTGTTTGCATATCTCTTCCCTTTATCTTTACCATTTAATTACTGTTGTGTTTATGATTATTTATGGTTTAAATTGTTTATCAATTCTGTTATAAGCTTGTTATCATTTTCTGCACATACATTGTTTGATATTAAACTTGAATTGGTAATTTGTTGTTTGGGGGTCTAAACGTTCATAGTATTTTCAACGCTATTTGAACTTTCAATAATAGAAAATAAAAATTTGAAGAATGAACAGTAGCCCATCAAACTTGATGGGCTACTGTTCATGAGCCAAAAAAAAAAAAAAAATGACTTTACCGAATCTGCTGGAGCACTAACACAGCACATATTCTCCAAATTTTAGCTAATATATGTGGATACCGATAGTCTTAGAGATGCTCTTAGACAATTTATTGGCTTGAATTGGTT
Organism: Quercus variabilis; assembly: GCA_030445155.1. Lineage (NCBI taxonomy): Eukaryota > Viridiplantae > Streptophyta > Magnoliopsida > Fagales > Fagaceae > Quercus > Quercus variabilis. Next base: position 1,245,188 of record CP129447.1, read on the forward strand.
GAAAACAAAAAAACTGGAATCCTGACTCTTGATTGATCGAATGCTTGCCTCAATCAATTGACACTTAATTATTCTTAATTGATCAAGCATGTGTCGAGCAAATGTCCTGATCATTCTAGCAATTTCCTCCTTTTAAAGGCCATAAAAAAATTTATTGACTAAAATTTAAATCAAAATATACAAGCCCAAAAAAATTATCTCAACAACAAAAATTACCAATAGTAAAGCTAAAAAACCTTTTAGTTCAATCAACCTATTTTACCCAAAATAAACAAACGGCCCTTTAAAAATTTTTAAACAAAATAATTGTACCCTTACCCAACAACAAATGCATGCAACAAAAAAAATATAAATTAATTAATTTAAATAAATAAATCCCAACGATTAAGTAGCAGAGTTGAAGGCCGGAGCTGCCGCATGTAGTTAGTAGCAAAGTTGCCCCCTAACTCCAAGTCCTAGTGTAACACCCCAAAATCATAAATAATAAAAGTCTATTCAATCTAAGTATTCCATAAAAATATTAAATAAATGCAACCAGTAACCTAAAATCTCAACACAATTGTCAGAGCTCTAATCCCACCAAAGATTAAAAAAATCCTCAAAATAATTCTTCAGTACAATATTTAATACCATAAAAATAATAATGAAATTCTCAGTTCCACAATATAATTTGTAACTGTTGTCTTCCAAAAATCTCTACTCCTATGACACCTGTAATGTATCTGTAAAGGAGAATAAAAGGGGGGTGAAATAACTCAATAAATGGAATTCACTAACATTGGGGTGTGGGAACAAATCTTTTAAATGAATAATCCATACAACAAATTTATAACTTTCAAACCATCTATATTTTTAACATCAAATATTTCATATAAAAATATCATTATATGGTGAGCCATCATAATATACCAACACCATCATATTAACAATTTCCTAAACTTTTCTCATGGTTAATGTTTACGCTCTGTTGACAAGGTTGTGTTGTCTCCTTTTAAGACTGGAACCCCCTTTTCATCCCTTTTCTTAAGGGTAGTTCCTTTGGAACCTGAAGGTGCACTCCCTTGCTAAAAAGTTCCTTTTTTTCGTATACTTAATGGTATACTCCCTTGCTAAGGAGCTATCAATTGTGCATTGTTCCCATTTTCTAGGACCGTCCCTTGCTAAGGACTAGCTATAGTGAGACTGTCCCCTGCTAAGGACTAATACAACATTGAGCTTTTAATCACTACTTGCCATAGGATTCAAAACAAATTCAAGATGCTCACATCAAATTATCTAGTCATAATACTCAAAAATACAAAGATTTCTCCACACATACAAATTTAAATAAGTTTAGGTTGTCCCACAAGTTTTTCATATAACAAATAGTCAACGTTTCCATACAATGTGCACATCAAACTTTATAGGCTATCAATATATTTATAGAATATCAACATATTTCTTTGATATAAGGATAGTTTGATAATCAAAATTGTTTTGGGAAAACCCCCCAAAATTAGTAAACACTACTTACCTCTTAGTTGCAAAATGAAATCAAGCACTCTTGAGTCACAATAAATCAGTAGAATTAGAACCTAGCAACACCAAACATAGGTCCATCAATACACAAATTTCCCACTAAAATCTGTTTTCATACTTAAGTAATATAATCTTGGACAATACTAATATATCCTAAATTTTCCATCTATTCACTTAATTATCCAGTTCACTTTCAGCTTTGATTGGATTTTTGGGCTTAAAAATATTGCTGCATAACTAGATTTTTTTGGCTCTACCTAATCAGATTTTTCCATTAATATAATCATAGATATTCATGAAACTACAATATGGCTGAATGACAGATATTTGATCAATCTAATTGTAGAAGCCATATGTTATATCTTAATTCATTAATCCCAAAGCTAGCCCATTATTCCCTTGATGTCGTAAAACTTAAAAGATATTGCTGGACAAATTTCTGAACAATAGTAGTGCATGGATGACAAATTGGTTAACTTAGATAATATATAATTTCTTATTCCTACGTTATAGGGGCTAAAAAGATATTCTAGGCTTGAAAAGCATTGCTGCCTTCTACAATAAATTAAAGATGAATACACATCACTAGAAGGATGATAACAAAGATAAATATCATCCATAAAGTATCCTTTTCCCTTTCACATAGTGAAAAACTTCTGTCTAAAGTCCAATCCTATTAAATTGATAAAGTCCAAGCCTATTACTCTGTTAGGTACAATTCTCAAAGCCTGTGGAGGACCCCTTTCCTGACATACAGCCATATGCATCATTCCTAATCTAATATAATAACAATTATAGGAGCCATTTTTCTATTAATATAATGATAGATTAGGTTCATGACAATTGCCAGCCATTGAATATTCAAACTTCCTAAATTTAGAGCAAGAGAAAATCATACCTGCAATTTCCACGCAAAGCCTCATAGAAGAAAAGAAAAGCTTAATCGTGTGTTGTAGCTAAAACAAAAGGAACCCTCTTATGTATATACACGTGTAACTTAAGAGGAAAAAAGCAAGGTTTTTTTTTTATTTTTTTATTTTTATTTTTATTTTTTATTTTTAAGCTTATCAAGGCCAATACATACATATATATATATATATATATATATATGTATGTATGTATGTATGTATGTCTGTATACTTATGCCATCTCACTTGGGCCTCTTATATCATAATAATTATATGATTTAAATATCTTAGGCCCAAATCAATTAAATCCATTTAATTGTGGGCCACTTTTTTAATTTATGTATAAGAAAGAAATTATTAATAAAATTATGGGGTATTACACCTAGCTTCATCCCTAGTTGCACCTCAATCCTTTTTTTTTTTTTTGGTGTGTTTTTTCCTATATTATAAATCTCCAATTTTTGTTTTGCTCTAATTTTTAATTTTGTGTGATTTTATTATATTTTAGTGTATTATCACTAACAACAATTATAACTAAAATCCTTTCAGCTTTATAATTGAAATTAGGTTGTGAGATAGAGTGCATATGGCAATATATAACATAATGTATTCAAAAATAATTAACGTCTAATTTTGAGAAAAATAAATAGCAAACAATTAGTTTAAAATCATACAAATTTTCACAATTAGTGAAAAATCCTTGAAACTTTCTCTATATATTTTTATTATATGTGAATTTTAAAAATTTAATCATTGGATTGCATGTTCTTATTATATCTTCCATACTTGCAAAATTTCAAAAAAATAAAAAAATCAATAGTTATATCATCAGTCAAATGTTTAAATGTTAAGTTTTTGTAAATCAAAATTTTGCATAAAAAATAAGTTTGTTGGTTGAATGGTAAATAACATATAATTTGAGCAAAATTTTATGTGTATTAAAAACATAAAAAACGACAATCTAATTATTAAAATTTTAAAATGTAAATTAAATAAAAAGATATAAGAGAATTAGAAGAGTTTGTATTTAGAGAAGAAGCCTTTTCCTTTTTCTCATCATCTTGGTCGACACTCCACTAGTACTAGAACTATAAAAAGTTCATTACTTTGTAAATAAGTGGAGAAATTCACCTTGTGTGTTGTAAATAAGCGGAGAAATTCACTTTGTAAATAGATCAGTATGAACTAAGGACATATGATCTAGACTTCAAGTCAATTTAAGAATAGTTTATTTAGTTAGAAAGAAAAAATTTTCTGAAGATATATAAAAAAAATTAAAAATTAAAAATTAGTTAAATAATACATGATAATGTACAATGTGGACTTATTCATTGATTGACCAGAGGTGGCCTATTGAGATATCAGAATGTGGGCCCTCAACTTCATTATTATATGCTAAGCAGCTAGACTATTTGCTATTTGGTTTCTCTTTAATAATCAACCATTTCACCATCTACCCACTCTTTCACAGGCTCTTCTATTGTCTTGTGTTATTCAGCAAATTTCCATTTCCATTTCCAAAGTATGGCTGGTGCTCTACTTTCTGCAATTGTGGAGCGGTTTGGTTCTTTAATTTCTTCAGAGTTCAAGTTGACTGTAACTGTTAAGGAAGAAGTCCAAAAGCTTGAAACCAAATTCCGTACCATTCAGGCAGTGCTCAATGATGCTGAGAAGAGGCAGCTGAAGGAGGAAGCTGTGAAGCTTTGGTTAGATAAGCTCGAAGGCGTATTGTACGAGATCGATGACGTGTTGGATGAGTGGAACACTGTCATGATCAAAGCAGAGATTGAGAAACAACAAAAAGAATTCAAAGAAGAAGAAAAGGCTGAAACTAGTACTTCTAAGAAGAGGAAGGTATGGACCATCGCCCCCAACTTCAATTTCTCAGTTCCTAATCTTTTACAGCATCGTGATATTGCTCATAAGATAAAAGAACTTAACGAAAAATTGGACGAGATTTACAAAGAGAGGGAGATGTACGGGTTTGAATTAAGTAGGCCCATTGAAGAAGTAGTTGAGAGACCAAAAACTACTTCTTATGCTGATGTGTCTGTTATTCTTGGTCGTGATAAGGTTAGGGATGATCTAGTGAGCATCCTATTGGGCAAGGGTACTGAAAAAGAAAAATGCCCCCATGTCACCTCTTTGGTGGGCATGGGTGGTATGGGAAAAACGACTCTTGCCCAACTAGTCTTTAATCATCATAAGGTGAAAGATCATTTTGAGAAAAGAATTTGGGTTTGTGTTTCTGAACCTTTTAATCAATGTAGGGTTGCCAAAGCAATCATTGAAGCTCTTGCAGGTTGTGACCCAAAAATTACTGAATTGCAAAGTCTGTTGGAAAAAATTTGTGAATTAATTGGGAGAAAGAAGTTTTTTCTTGTCTTTGATGATGTGTGGACGGAAGACTATGCAAAGTGGAAGCCATTCAGAGATGCACTCAAAAATTGCGGTTCCCAAAGTAGTAGAATTCTAGTCACCACACGTAAAGACAAAGTTGCGAAGATGATGGAAAGTGCAAATACGATCAAGTTGGAGGAATTGTCTGAGGAAGATTGTTGGTTGGTCTTTAGTAAAATAGCATTTTTTGATAAGGATCCTCAGCAATGTGAGCAACTAGAAGACTTTGGCAGACAAATATCAAAGAAGTGCAAAGGTTTGCCCCTTGCTGCAAAGACTCTAGGGAGTCTCATGCACTTTAAGAAAAGTAAAGAAGAGTGGAGAAATGTTTTGAATAACAATTTGTGGGAATTAGAAGATGTTGAAAATGGTCTTTTTGCACCGTTGTTACTGAGTTATTATGATTTGTCATCACCACTGAAACGGTGTTTCTCATATTGTGCTGTCTTTCTAAAAGATCATGTCTTTGATGTTGAAGAGTTGGTATATATGTGGATAGCACACGGATTTGTTGAGGTTAAGAGAAATAAGGAGGTGGAAATCATGGCACGAGAATACTTTGAAAATTTAGTCATTCGCTCTTTCTTCCAAAAATATAGAGAATATATACGGTTTGGCACGAGGTACAAAATGCATGATATGGTGCATTACTTTGCACAATCTATTACTAAAGCTCGCCATTTGGGATATTCAACAGCATCCCAATTTCCTCCATCTATTGATAGATCCGAAAATCTTCACACTGTCATCTTTTTTAATCATAGTGACTATAACATGTCCAATTTAGTCCAGAATTTTAGCCGTTTACGGGTATTAACTTTGCACTTCGGAATGAAATTTTCGGATACTATAGGAAATTTAATACATTTAAGGTATCTCGATTTGATTTGGTGCGAAGAGGCTTTTTCTTGTGGCAAATGGGTATTGCCTGAAACTATATGTAATCTATGCAATTTACAATTTTTGAAGCTTAGTGAGAGTGATATTTCTCAGCCCAGAATATTACCGCAAGGAATAGGTAAATTAATTAACTAAAGACTTCTTACTGGATATAATTTAGTGATTCCAAGAGGGATTGGAAGATTGATTTCTCTTAGAACATTAAATAGTGTCCTCATAAGTGATGAGGATAGCAAAGGATATAAACTCGAAGAATTAAAAAATTTGATCCACCTTCGTGATTTGTCTCTATCTTTTAATAATTGGGATGGTCTGATTGCCTTTGCTCCGAATGATAGAAGAATTGAGAGTAATGTATTAATTTCAAATGCGTTAGAGCCACCTCAAGACTTGGAGAAGTTACGCATTAGTTATTACGGGGGCACCACAATGTCTCCTATTTGGTTGGTGTCTTTAACCAATTTGAAAGAGCTTTGTCTCTATCACGCCACAGTGTTAATGAGTTTGCCTCCTTTGGGGATGATTCCGTGCCTTGAATCATTAAGTATAGTGTTTATGGAGAGATTGAAAAAAGTGGGAGTTGAATTTTTGGGAATAGAATCTGAAAACAAGAAAGAAGACATGAAAATATTCCCAAATTTGAAATATCTCACGTTTTATGGTTTGGGCAAGTGGGAAGAATGGATTGGAGGAACAAGAGGAGGAAAAGAAGACGAAGACTGTATTACTATAATGCCACATCTTCAAAGGTTGAAAATTTTCTACTGTACAAAGTTAAAGTCATTGCTGGATTTCCTGCGTACAACTCCATTGAAGGAACTGGAGATCAGTGCCTGTCCAATTATCAAGAAACGTTGCCAAAGAGAGACAGGAGAGGATTGGCACAACATTTCTCACATCCCAATCATCAAATTAACTGATGATCCTGAGGATATGACGTGGTAACTCGTTCTGCTTCTTCTTCTTTTATTTTCTGGTTAAAATTCCCACGCAAAATAAATTACTAACAACGTAGATTGATGAAATTTAACATATTCACATAAATTTGAATTAGCATGGTTTATTGTTGTTGCTTAGATTCAGCTATATTGAGTTGTATCCAAAATTGCTTGATGGGTTTAATAAAATTTCACAAATAATTTAAAAAAATAAAAGGCTGGAATTTTAGATAGACTAATCAAATGAACAGAGTCACCAAATTTTAACTCATTTGCATTTAAAAGTAAACAACTAAATTCAAATGCCTACCTCTTTCTATTTCATTTGCGGTTTAACATTTTATAAGGGTCTTGCTCATTTTCCTGATTTCAGGGCAGTAAGAAATCGCCTTCTTAAGGGCATGAAGATGAATTCTTGAAATCTGTGTGTGAGCAAGTCTGAACCAATAAAGGGTAACTTCTTCCTCTTCTGCTACTTCTATCATTTGGCTGAAATATCAATTAATTATTTTAATTATCTCCCAAAAACTTCCACTAAAGAAATTGCTAGCAACTTTGTCAAATTTAGGCCCACTATTTGCAACGTTAACGGAATGTGTGAATGTTATGGAAGAATTTTTATTATTATTTTTTAAAAAGAACCCAGACTGAATGTATAGTTGCTAATCTTCAGGATTTGATGTTACAACTTTAAAAGTTTGAATCTGGATGTACTTGGATTTCTTGTCTCGTGTGTTTGGCAAAAATTAAAAAACTAATTTATTTTACTATTCAGCTTATTTTTTGTTCTATTTATCGTCCACTACACTTTTTAAGTGTCTGTTTGGGATCCACTTTTTTTGCTGAAACTAAAAATTTTTTGTTGAAAGTACTGTAAACAAAGGTAAAAGTTAGCTGAAATGGTACAATAAGACTCATGAATAGTATCAAAAAGTGCATTGGAGTCATGAATAATATTAAAAATAAGTTAAATAGTAAAATAAACTAACTTTTTAGTGATGTGTTTCTTGTCAATGAAGAAGGAGAAGAGTGGGATGTGACCACCAAGGGAAGAGGGGACCATTTAATAAATACTTCCTATTTGCTGCAATACGAAGTTGACCATTTTAAAAAGAACACTGTAAAAAGTGGAGGGGAGAAGATGGGATCAGTCCAAACTTCCTAAATTTTGTACAGGTTACTCTGTTCTTTCTTTTTTTTTTTTTTTTTCTTTTTTTTTTCTAATTTATTTCAGCATTTGTCTTTTGTTCCATGTAAAAATTTTCACTCTTTGGCCCTCATTCAATCTTAACATCATATCATAGGGCTTTTTGTAGAAAGCTCTGTTATGACTTCAAAGATGCTAGTAAAATTTGTACATAATCTTTTATCTTTGTTTATCAATGCTAGAAAATTATTATTTCTTCATTCTATGAGTAATACTAGAAGTCAGACCATGGTGCAATGGTAAGTGTCCTCCACCTAAAACCATGTATAGTTGGGGCAAAAGCATGAGTCTTGTGCATTGGGTATAACAATTCTAAATACTACTATAAAGAAGAAACAGGGGCATTCAAAGCTTAAAAATGTTTTTGGTAGTTATCAAGTATTAAAGTTATAGGGTTAGGTACTTGCAAGTTATCTATTTATAAAGTAATATTGTATACTTATTTCTTGTCTCAGAGTTTGAAGTATTTCGTTCATGGAAGTGTGTGAAGTGCACAAGGTGACCCTCAAGGATTCAGGCAAGAAGAGGAGACAAAATACCTTGGATTATGTACTCTTCTACTGTAAGGCATATCTCTATAAAAACCTCATGCTGAATAACTAATTTTCTTTTGGCCTTATTTCAATCAAACATCAGATTTGGGGAAGTACATTTTATTATGAAGCAAGGTGTCACTCATGGATGCACATTTTAGAAAGCACTACAGAAGATACTCCTTTATCAGTTCATTCTGCAGCAAGGAAGTGTATCATGGCCATCTCTAGAATAATCCATATTATATGGTGGCTCATGAAAGGTGAGCTAGCTAATTGACCAATTTTTATTTTGAGCATTGGACACAGACACAAGATCTATCTTAGAGAGGAAAACCCTGATATGGTAGATGATATAGTTTTCCCTTAATTTCCATTTTGTTTGTTTGATTTTCAAATCCATGCTTTTTGTTGCTTCTCCTTTGCATAAAGTCTTTGATAGCTCTGTTATGTTGTAGGAATTGGTATTCTACTTTTTGGGTTATTTTTATGCTCCTCATCTTGCAAAAAAGTTGAATTAGTTGCTGGTTTTTGTTGATTCTAATGTTTGTAAGTGGGCTTTCAACATCTAATGCATAGTAGTGAAGTCCATTGTAGGAATTGACATTCTGCTATTGGAAATAGTCTGTACAACTAGTCACCCAAAAATTTATAAAAATGTAAAAACAAAGAGAAAGCATTGCTAACTACTCTTTGGATTGCTCGTGTATGGCTCATGATGCTCATCCCTAGTTTAATGCTTAGACTTGAAAATCCTCTTAACATGTTATATCTCCTTGAAATAGAGGTTAGGCCTCTAGGTCTTATATTTATTTTAGATCATTACATTGTTGCCCATTGTGATTAAAAGTATATTATTCTAATCATTTAAAGCATTACGTTTTGCTTTGCAAACTTCTTACTTTTAGTGATGCTTGTTACCCTGAATAAGCCCTGAATCCCAGCCACCAGATCCCGACGATAGAGAAAGGATGTTCAGTGACAACTTGGGGATGCAAGCAAGGATTTTGAACTTCCCTGGAAGTAAGTTTTCCTGTTTTACATTCAAACATTTCCAAGAATTTGTCCTTCAAATATTGCTCTGATGCTTTAATAGGTTCTCTATCGTTCTCTACCTTAATTTATTGGTATGGTTGTCACTCCTCATATAAATCACAGATGAAGCTAATTAAGCTAGGCACAGCCCGTGGTTGAAGTTACAAGCATGGAGAATGGTGTTGTGCGCTACAGTGTGGTGTTCCACAGTGATGATTGTCTATCGTTCTCTGCCTTAATTTATTGGTATGGTTGTCACTCCTCATATAAATCACAGATGAAGCTAATTAAGCTAGGCACAGCCCATGGTTGAAGTTACAAGCATGGAGAATGGTGTTGTCCGCTACAGAGTGGTGTTCCACAGTGATGAACAATTGGCCTCCAATTTCATCCGTTGTAGCTATGTCCTCTGTTTTCTCCTAATCATCGGGCTTACATTCAAGGTTTGCATTTTTATTTTTCTTTTCTTATTTCTGTTTTGATAGATTTTTCATGTTATCTAAAATGTAAAACAATAGATTTGTATGTGTTTGTAATCACTTTTTTGAATTTCTATATTATTGCCATAAAATTGTTCAAACATTTTTTTTTTTTTTTATAGGTCAGAAAAAAAATTGTTCAAACGTCTTTCCACCATGTGGTTTAAGTTTTAAATCATAGTCAACAAGTTGCAAATTACATATTGTTTTAAGAGGTCTAGTTAAAGCTTCCCTTTTCCATATTGTTTTGTCAATTTAAGAATATCAAGCTCTTCTTTTTTAGACATCGTGAATTGATTTATCTCAATCTAACACAATTAGTAAAATTTTGTCAAATAATACCAGTTTGCCTTTCAGCTCAAGTCCATATAATGTTACATTAAAATAATGGGCTTACATCCAGTACACAAAATATTTTGTATATTATTGAGAATGGTGTACTTATTGTGAATTTGCTAGAATTGGTAGGTTGGGTATCAAATCCTTAGATTGATCTCCAAATGCAGTTTAAAATTGCTTACACGTTGCAAGTGTCTTTGCTCTTTTCTAGAAAAGCGTAATAGAAGAGCAGCTTAGAAGGGAGCTCTACCCCTGCCATAGGAATCAATCCACACTATACGTGGGAGATTTGAGGACAGGAAAAGGAAGTTCAACGAGCAATTGGAGATGCAAGCAAGGATTCTGAACTGCCTAGGAAGTAAGTATTCCCACTTTACATACTAATATGTGCAGTGACCAAATGTTCTCAGTGTACTTCAAATATTGATCTGATTCTGTATTAGATTCTTTATTTGACATGCAATTTTTTGGTTTCTTTTGTCTTTCTTTTGCCGCATTAATCTGTTGGTATAATACTATGGTTCAAATCATAGACAAGGGTAATTAACATAGTAAAACAACTCATGATAGAACTTACAAGCATGGAGAATGGTGTTGTCCACTATAGCGGTGGGTTTTATAGTGATGATGATCTGAAAGATCGACCTCCAATTTCGTCCTTTTAAGCCTTTATGTCCTCTGTTTTCTGCCCATCATCAGGAAGGCTTGTCTACTAATATGACCTCTATTTTATTAAAATTTCCAAGCAGTTGTAACATCAGTGTTCTTGGTAGGAGAATTGAAGTCAAAAAATATATATACTTTTATCATTGGCTTTTTTGTACTCAACATATAATAGTACCTCCAAATTGAAATTGCAACTCTCATTTACTTAACTTTTTTTTTTTTTGTGTTTTTTTTTTCGACCGTGAAATGATTTTTTTTCACACCATTGTGATGAAAAATAAATTTCATTCAACAATCAACATTTGATTTGATTTTTTTTTTTTTTTTTTGAGATGAACAACGTTTGCTATTTGCAAAGAAATCTAAAAATCAAAATTTAAATTGCTTGCTATTGTTTCAAAACATCAAAATTGATGGTGACTATGTGCATAAAGAGTTACAGACCTTTGTTGTTTAGTTATCTTGTCTTTGTTTTGCAGTTCAAATGCCTATACTATCTCCTGAGTTCGTGGCTTCAGCCTTCCTGCACAGTCAGCAACTTATTTTCCAAGTACATGAACCAAATAAGCTCTGGGTTCTGGTAGACTAGTACTGCATATCTCATCTTAACAGGTACGTATTAAGTCTTATTTTTCTCATAATGTGCTTTTCTGTTGGCCTTTTCATATTATCTGAGAAGTAGAACAATATAATTATGTAATTATCATTACGAATTTTGTATCATTACTATAAATATTGCTCAATGTCATTCTGCTGTGCTTATGTTAGTTTAAATTCATAGTGAACGTATAGCAACTTACTGGGGATTAGAGGTCTAGTCCAAGCCTGCTTTTACATAGTGTTCATATAAATAATTGTCTTCACATAAAATGTTTCATTGAAATAATGGTTTCATATCGCATACAAAAGAACTTTCTAAAATTTTCAATATGTTGTACACTTTATTGAGAAATTGCTAGAAGCCTAGAATTCATGGGTGGGGAATCAAACACCGGATTAATGTTGGGATGGATGGAGGTTAGAAAAGCTTAATCATTGTGAGTATAATTGTTCTTTTCTAGAAAAGGGCAATAGAAGAGAAGTTTGACCATTATTGTCCATTGATAAAATCATTTTGTTTTCAAAAGTAAAAAATTTCCATTTGATTGGCAGTAATAAACCTATAGTTGAAACTTTTCATTTCTCAGGCTTTACTCATAAGTATGTTTTCTGTTTTCTCCCCTTCATCCTAAATCAATGACCTCATTTGTAAAACTTATGCAGTCTAAGCCTATTGGAGAAGAGTTGTCTATACTGTTGAAAATTGTTAGGCAAGGATGCACCTCAAAATAGAATGCACTGAGCCTCTTTCATCAACAGGTTCATCTTGGTTTGCCATCCAAACAACAGTGGGAGTTGAGGACTTGTTTAACTATATGGAAAAGCAAAAGGCATTATCTCCAACAGGGAAACCCTGGCAGAGAATTCACCATTTGCTGAAACCAATTTGTCAGTTGGTTTCTCAACTGATAGAGATGTGCCTCTAAGAGTGTCTAGTGTATTAGATGAAGATAGAGGAAGAGTTGTAGCAGACATAGAACAAGGAAGAAAATTGAGATATCCATAAGAAATGCAAGAGATATTGCACGATTGAGATCTTTCTGATTGTTAAATATTCTTCATTATATATAATTGAAGAAGGAAATGTTCTGCCCACTTCTTAGATAATCTTTCTACTTGTTTGCCTGCCCACTAGTTATTTTAACACAACATTTACTTCCCAGATCTTAATCACTAGTCCTAATACAAGATGGGTAATTATTGTCAATCTTTCAAACATTGTCCATCATTTCTAATGTCTTATATATGTGTGGCAAGAGACGTAATTGTATTATCGTCTATTTGTAGTCAAAAGTATATGCGTGAGTTGAGCGTCGGTAGCTAATAATAGGTAAATAATAAAACAAGTAGAGAAATGAAAATTTTTAATTGTGTCAAGAAGGGACGTTAGGAGCAAATTTCAATATTTTTGAAAATAAAATTATTAATACTTGTCATTTGCCCAAATGTCACAAATAATTTTAATATTTTACCCCTAAAAATAAACTTACTGTCAAAATCTCAAGCAAATGGTGAAAGAAATATATAAATTTCTTTAACATCTTAATTAAAAAGTCAAAGTAAATCAAATCACATTAATCTGGTATGGCATCGGAATGAAACAACAAGTGTCTAAAAGTCATGTGCAATAATGCACATAATTAGGTGGACCTTTGGACACTTGTTACTTATTTTTTACGTCTACCTAATCTTTTATGCAGCAATTGTTAAATACAGATATGTATTAAATTCTCTCTTTATTTTATTTAATATTTTAATTGGCTGAAATTTTATTTTTAATTATTAATTTGATAATTATAATTATAGAAACTTTTTTTTTGAAACATAAATGCCCTCGTTTAAAATGCTCCAATTCACTAGGAGGCTAAGTTTCAGGAATATTCTAAACTTTTCTTAAAGACTTTGGGTCTGTTTGGTTGATTAGTTTAAATAATGTTGTTTAAATATTTTTGATATACGTATGAGTAAAAAAAATGTGTTAAAATGTGTGTAAATTTGTTTAAAATGTATGAAAATATATTGGAACTAACCTGCCAAACACCCCCTCCGTAGCTCTCTGACCAGTACACTCCCCCATTGAAGTGCGGTAAAGAACTGAGTTAGTGAGGCATATATTAAATAAATAGAAATTAACCTTAAAATTCTTGAGACAGTGCTATATAAATAGGTGCGAATGCCATGCAAATTGCACCGCCAACAACGATACCAAACATCCTAGTTTCAAGCCATTTGCTAAATACTAAGCTCTCTCTTTGTTCCTTTCTTGTAAGAATGGCTCCAATAGTTGCAACACCTATCAGTGAGTCCTCAAATATCACTGACTTTGTCGTAACAAATGGCAATGGAGTAAAGGGTCTCTCAGAAATGGGACTCAAAACCCTCCCTAAGCAATATATCCAACCTGTAGAAGAAAGGATCACTGTGAGCAACATCTTGCCTCAAGAGTCTATACCCATCATTGATATGTCAAACTGGGACGAACCAAAAGTCTCAGAAACAATCTGTGATGCTGCAGAAAAGAGGAGTTTCTTTCAGATTATCAACCATGGAGTGCCCATTAAAGTGCTGGAGAATGTGAAGGACGCAACACATAGGTTCTTCAATTTGCCAGCTGAGGAGAAGAGGAAGTTTTCAAAAGAGAACTCACCTTCCAACAGCGTGCGGTTTGGCACAAGCTTTAGTCCTGAAGCAGAGAAGGCTCTTGAATGGAAAGATTACCTGAGCATGTTTTATGTGTCCGAGGATGAGGCCTCTGCATTGTGGCCTTCTGCGTGCAAGTAATAGAGCTTAACTTTGCTCAATTTAGTTTACACAACAAATACATGACATATAATATAGATGCAATACTTGTGTACGTACGTACATATATAATTCATTAAATGGGTTAAGTTCTAGTTTTATCTGGTTTAACTCAATATGGTTTCTAAAAAAAAATAAATAAATAAAGAGGTTTAACTCAATATGATGTTATAACAAGTCATAACTTTTAGTTACATCTAATTATATCTTCTATGTTATATATATATATATATATATATATATATATATATATTTCTATTTCTATTTCTATATTTTTTTTTTTTAATTTGAGTATCATAAAAGATAAAACATAATTTTGTGGATCAAATAGTACATGCTTATGTATATATATAGTTTTTGGTGGACTAATTGTTGTTTTCTTTTAGGGATCAAGTTCTGGAATATATGAGAGGTTCTAAACCAGTTATCCAAAGGCTATTAGAGGCACTACTGAAGAGGATAAATGTGAAAGAAATTGATGAGACAAAAAAATCTCTCTTAATGGGTTCAAAGAGGATTAACCTTAACTACTATCCTATATGTCCTAACCCTGAGCTCACTGTGGGAGTAGGTCGTCACTCTGACGTGTCAACCCTTACTATCCTCCTTCAAGATGATATTGGTGGACTCTACGCGCAAGGAAAAAATGATAGTTGGGTTCATGTTGCACCTATAAGCGGCTCCCTTGTGATCAATGTTGGCGATGCACTACAAATAATGAGCAATGGTCGGTACAAGAGCATTGAGCACCGTGTGGTTGCTAGTGGAAGCAAGAATAGGATTTCAGTTCCTATTTTTGTTAATCCTATGCCATATGACATGATTGGTCCTTTTCCAGAAGTGCTTGCAGGGGGCGAGAAAGAATTATATAAGCAAGTTTTGTATTCAAATTATGTGAAACATTTCTTCAAGAAGGCTCATGATGGGAAGAATACAATTGAATTTGCAAAAATATGATATGTATTTTGAGGTGAGTTGTCACTACAACACCAATCAGTATTGTCACTACAAGTATGTTATGTAAATTTTTATGAAATAAAACACAATCTAAAATCTGTTTGAAGATAATAGAAGTCAGTCAATTATTTATCCAATTATTTTACTTTTTACAAAAAAAGAGTTTACACACTTTATTTTTAAACGTGGCATTGACATTGTTTGTCTGTTTGTTTGAAGCACTGGAATTCATGACAGGTTAAAACAATTTCTCTTATATATTGGGTTCAATAAGGTTCAAAATAACTTGTGTTGGGTCCTAAATAATATTATCAATAATATTAGCAATCCAAAACAATAATCACACACAAGAACACAAAATTTACGTGGAAAACTCTTTCTCTTTGAAGGGAAAAATCACGGGATAAATTCTGAATAATTTCATTATTATCAAATCAATTACAATAATTCTTATGTATGTCTCACAACAAAAGAAAAATCTCTCTTATTTTTCTTTACTCTCACGCACACTAATTATTTCTCTCAAAGGTGGTAGTACTTTGCTCTCTCCTTTATATTTTTCTTCTCCACGCACAGCTCTCTCTCTTGGCTGTCTTCTTTCTCTAAGCGGCTTCCTCTTCTCTACTCTCTCAATTCACTAATGTGTTCCTCTCGAAGCAAACCCTTTACTCTCTCCTCCTTGGCTATCTTCTCGAAAGCGGAAATACTTTACTCTCTCCTTTTTCTTGCGTTCCTCCCAAGAGAAAATTTCATTTTTCTCTTTTGGTTTCACACTCTATTTTCCCTCTCCCCATGGGGAGGACCCTTGGGCCAAAGTCATCAAATTTTTTGTAGCATTGTCTATTTATAAGACTCTTTTACTATTCCCTCTTGGACTGGGAATACATTACCTCTTTAACAAGGAATCTATTCCCTCTTAGACTAGGAATACATTACCTTTTTAATAAGGAATAGACTTTCCTTCCATGCCAAGAAATAGTCTTTCCTTTCACACCAAGGAAACCCAAATTAATTTTTCATTCTTTAACTAGGAAACCTAATTGACTTTCCAAGTCACAATTGGAATTTGAGGCAACTTCCCAACAATCTCCACCTTGACTCAAATTCTATTAATTATCCTCAACTATCTTCTTTCCTCTTAGGATAGCTCCACCTTAATCAAGTAGTCCTCTTTTCCTCTTGGAATAGCTCCACCTTAATCAAAGCAATCCCTTCTCTTCCATCTTAATTCACACAAAGAGTCATCCACTAAATCAACCAAGCTCTAATACCACTGTCGGTATTTTCTTTCACAACATTGTGTGCAACTGATCTTGATAGAATTAATCGAATAACTCCCAATACCAATCTATTAAGAAGGTTCCATTCTTCATCCTTCATAGTATCAAGTTTCCTCCCAAAAAGAGATAGATGCAACTTCTTTCCCATAAAGATAATCTTCAATCTGCATTCTCCAGTATCCAAAGTCTATTTCATCAAACTTCTCAATTCCTGAAGCCTTGCCTTCTTCTCCGGTCATTGCTTCTACTCTAACCTTAGCTCTGATACCACTTGTTGGGTCCCAAATAATATTATCAACAATATTAGCAATCCAAAACAACAATCACACACAAGAATACAAAATTTACATGAAAAACCTTTCTCTTTGAAGGGAAAAATTACGGGACAAACTCCAAATAATTTCACTATTATTAAATCAATTACAATAATTCTTGTGTATGTCTCAAGACTAAAAGAAATCTCTCTTGTTTTTCTTTGCTCTCATATACACCAATTATGTAACACCCTAGTTAAAAAAAAAAAAAAAAAAAAAAGGTGTTGGTCAGATTTTTATTTACATTCACACGTGCCCACCTACCCCCACTCATTTCCTTGCCATACAAATATCACTCATATCTCTCCCTATTTGGCCGGTCATCTAAGGTCTTCTACTCACTTCTTTTTCATTTTCTCTCAACACAACACAAACATTTCCCTCATCCTGTCTCACCGGTGCTCATCCTCCACCATCTCTGCTATCTTTTCACGGCATGATCACCGCAAAGCTCTCTAGGAATCTCTAAGGCATATTCATTTCTTTTGATTTAAGGCAAAATTTCAAGTCTATTGGTGGGTTTTATACTTTTGCTTAAGGTTATTTCAATCTAAGCTTTGATAATGATGTTCATGAGATTTATGAGCTTCTTGGGTGATATTCTTGTAATTATGTATATGGGTTTTGTTTGGTGGACTATTTTGATGAGTGGGTTTATGGTTTTACTAGTGGTGGCAAACTAAGGTTTATGAATGATGAAAATTCAGGGGTTTTGACGTATAAATTGTGAATATAAATTTTTATGGCTTATTTGGACCTAGTTAAAGATTTAAATTGTTTGTTTTGAAGGATATTGTGATTTTGATGTTATGGGTCTCTTGATGATGTTGTGAAAATCTTGTGAAAACTATTCATAAATTATTGAGGTTTTGATGTTAGAAATAATACCTTGAATGATTCATGAATATAATGGGAATCTATGCCTTGTAAAGTAATTAGTTGAGAAACTTTGGAAGGAGAAAATATTATTTGTGAGACTAGACCTAGGCTTGCCTAATTTAGTGCTTATTTGGAAATTCCTAAAATGTAACTAGATATAATTTCAAGCTTTATGCTTATTGTGATCGGTTTGCTTGGTATTATTTAGGTTCTAGCTAAATTTTCATTCGGAGCTTGGAAAATTACGCTATTGCGAGTTGCGAGGTAAGTAACTTTTTAATGAGTTTTTTTTTTAGAAAATAATCATATTGTATAAACTTTGTTTTCGGGTTAAACACATTTTGGAAAATTAATGGTGGAACTATGCTTTTCTAAGAAGTGTTGTGTTGTGACCCTACTATATATGATGATATATGAAAGTGCATATTCTTACTGCATATGGGGAATTGCATGATTTGTTAGCATGGAAAAGATATGTATCTTTTATAAAATTCTTGGGAATGGATTTTATGAATTTATTGCATTATTTGCAAATTCAAAAGATGCTTTATCTTAGCTTGTATTATTTGGGAAATTCACGCAAAATATTTATGACAAGAAATAGTTTAGAAGACTTTGAGAATATTGTGGCTATTTGGTTGTTGAAATATTTTGTGAAACTACTTGGAAGTGAACTGTGTATTTCAAATACATTAACTTGTAAGCTTTTGACATGGTTTTGTCATGGTGCCATGATATTAGTGATTACCTCATTTGTGTGGAGACCCGTCTGTGTGACAACCCCGTCATGTGGCCTTGGTTGAGGTTTCTGAATTTGAAATGGTATTAGATATTTTATGGCTCACAATGAATAATATGTAATTTCATAGTTACTTTGGGAAGCTTGGTGCTACAATATGTCTATCATTCTTGTCATGATGTTAATGAAGTTTATTTTGCAGAATTTAAATGGAAATTCCCAAATTTTAGCATGTCTATAAAATGTTCATTGTTATGAAATTTGCATTTCCCCCACTTCCATTAATTATGCTACTTACTGGGCTCTATCTCATCCCATTATTTTATAAACTTTTCAGAGTAGGCAACAGTCTTTTGAGACAGCTTTTTGGTGGCTAACAGTGGTTAGACTAATTACTGATGGAGTCTGAACTTTTGTAATTGGTATATTAGATGGTGTACATCTTAGAATAGGCTTGACTCATTTTTTTGTATATTGTAGTGATTGTGACGTTATTCCCACTGATGGAACAAGCTGATGATATGTAATTATTTATTCAGACCTCTATTCTTTTGTGACCAATGGTCCTTGTAATTATTGTTTAGAGCTCTGATTTACTTTGAGAGTATATTAAATGGAATTATTATGATAATTCTTGATGTTGGTACTTGATAAGATTTATGTGGATTGAATTGTCAAAAAGAAAAAAAAAATTACAGGTACTTGAGACATCTTTCTCATGCTTTGGACCCTTTGGGGTTTGGGGTGTGACAAATTATCTCTTTTAAATGCGGCAACACTTTGCTCTCTCATTTCTATTTTTCTTCTCCATGCACAGCTCTCTCTCTTGGCTATCTTCTTTCTCTAAGTGGCTTCCTCTTGGTTTCTCTCTCAATTCACTTGTGTGTTCTTCTCGAAACAAACCCTTTGCTCTCTCCTCCTTGGCCATCTTTTCGAATGTGGAAATACCTTACTCTCTCCTTCCTCTCGCGTTCCTCCCAATCGAAAATCCCCTTTTTCTCTCTTGGTTTCACACTCTATCTTCCCTTTCCTCATAGGGAGGACTCTTGGGCCAAAACTAAAACCAAAGCCAAAGCCATCAAATTCTTTGTAGCATTATTTATTTATAAGACTCTTTTGCTATTCCCTCTTATATTAGAAATACATTACCTCTTTAATAAGAAATCTATTCTCTCTTCGACTAGGAATACATTACCTCTTTAATAAGGAATAGACTTTCATTCTATACCAAGGAATAATCTTTCCTTTTACACCAAAAAAACCCAAATTAATTTTTCCTTCTTCAACTAGGAAATCTAATTGACTTTCCAAGTCACAATTAGAATTTGAGGCAATTTCTCAGCAACTTGCATCCCCATATTGTCCAAAAATTGCTAGAACATTACACATAGTTTTAAGTGATAACCCAATAATAATGATATTATTTGTTACTTCATGTTTGTGATTTAAACTACAGTAACCTCTTCCACCATCTATATATATATATATATATATATATATATATATATCTCCAAAAAAAAAAAAAAAAATACTGCGCCTCTAAATTGATGTTGTGGAAGCCTAAAGAGAAGCACACACGATACTCTCTTGATGGAACAGAAACTAAACTGTTAGTTCCTGGTAGTAAACCTCGAATCCACGAGGGGTTTCCATGAATTCACAAGGAGATAAAACTGGAATCCACCAGAAGAAAGTTTGACAAAAGTCTGTGTTTTATTGATAATAGTCTGTTTTGCCTCTGACGGCTACAAAACATATAAATACTGAAGAAAAACGTTTAAAAACCCTAATTCGCACTAATTAAACGATTAGGTGACAAATTACCGAATTTTGCCAAAAATGGCAAAATTGAGTTAAATGCAAAATCATAAACTACTGACCTTAAGGGTCGTCCCAAAACAGATGGGATTTTATTCTGACTTTTAAACTAAAAGTTATTAAGGAAAGACAAATAATACTATAAATAGCAAAAACACTATTATCGGAGCCTTAACGAAGGAATTTGCCTAAATTTTGGCGACGTTCATGGCATCATGAATCTGGATCAGAACGTCATTTCCCTTCAACCTGCCAAATTTCATGCAATTCCGACACTGTTACCCCGATGGCCCCTACTGGCACCTCCCTTTGATCTTGCGTTGTGACTTCTTGCGCCCCTGCTGCTCAAGGAAGGCATGTGCTGTCTGTTCTACATCATAAATGATCCTACAAGCTCCATTTTGACCCAATTCATGAAAAATGATTTAATGATCACACAAGAAATAATAATTACTACTTGACATGTCTTGAATGCCTTGACATTTTTAAAATTTTAATAAAATAAAAAATTACTGTAATAGATATATTATTAATTAAATTTTTAAAATTTAATAAAAAGATAAGAGAGTTAGAAGGGTTTGGCGACACTCCACTGCTACGAGAACTTTAAAAAGTTGGGACTTGTTTGATAAAAAATTTCTAATAATTTGTTGTTATTTTGTGAAAATATGCATAAATAAAAAAGTGTGTAAAAACACGTGTGATATGGTTTAAATAACAGTTCCAACCATCCCCTAATTACCTTGTAAATAAGTAAAGAAATTCGCTTCACTCTATCCATTTGAAAAGTTATACTGATCCCACATAATTTGCGGCACAACTCGTGAATAGAAAAAAGATGATAATGGTTTATGCAGAAACACTTTTCTACTACTCACAATGCCACGTGGAGAGTTGTGGTGTATGGTCTAGACTTCGTTGAGGAGAGCTGGCTTTACTTTGAGATTATAGAATGGATTCCAATGTGAACTGGTGATGTACAGTGTGGACTTCTTCATTGATTGACAAGGGCTGGCCTTGCTTTTGAGATATCAGAACGTGGGCCCTCAACACCATTATTGCATGCAGTTTGAGCAGCTACACTATTTGCTATTTGGTTTCTCCTTAATAATCATTCATTTCATGACCATCTACCTACGAACCCTTTCACAGACTCTTCTATTGTATTGTGTTATTTAGCAAATTTCCATTTCCAAAGTATGGCTGGTGCTCTACTTTGGGGAATCTGGGTAACTAAACTCTAAAACCAAACTTTATAGTTAGTTGGCCCGGTTCCGGAAGAATATTAGATAATAGCATCTCGAGCCTAAAAGGGTCGATTTTCACTGAAAAATCGACTCTCTAAAAATCGATTTTTTATGATATGACCTGGAAACTATCCTACGTGGAAACCGAGTTTAGAAGACTCGATTTTTATATGGGGCCTTTAAAGCTCGATTTTAGTCTATCGAAATGCCACATATACGCCACTTAGATCTCGAGGCATAGAGAGTCGGCTTAATAAAAGTGAAACCGAGTTTTAGAAACTCGATTTTCTAACACTGCCCGCGTGCTCCGCTTTCCTGAAGAGCAAAGCAATTTCAACATTTTTTTCCTGACAATTTGTCATAGAGTCAGTCTGAATGATTACTTCAGTCACTTCACTTCATTTGTCTCATATATTTGCACTGCATTTTTCTCTTAAAGAGCAAAGCAATTTCACATTTTTTTCCTGACAGTTTGTCATAGAGTCAGTCCGAACGATCACTTCACTTCATTTGTCTCATATGTTTATTACATTTTTCTCATACATGTTCACTTTCACTTTTACTTTCACCTGTGCTTAAGCTTAACTGAGTCTTCCCTCTCTCCCTCTCTCACTCTCACTCTCCCTCTCACTCACATACATTTCCAGCACATCCTCATGTCAGGTAAGGGTCTCACTCTCTAGTTTGTTGTTTGGTGTAAGGGTTTTTAATTTATTTATTTATTTTTGTTTTTTGTTTTTTTTTTTTTTTTTTTTTGCTTGAGTATGAAATTATAATCATTGATTTGGTGATGTAATTGCTTCATTTTGGTTTTGCCATCTACGAAAAATATGAAATGTTGCTCCAAAAAATAAGAGCTGCACCTTACAAAAAAGTATTAAATAATTTAAGTACGTTGAGATCCATTTCAATCCAGTTTTGACCACGTCTGTCCATTTAGTCAATTTTGGTCCATTTTGGTCCACATCGGTCCATGCAGGTACACTTTAGTGCATTCAGTCCAATTTAGTCTATTCGGTCCATTTTGGTCTATTAGGTCCACCTTGGTACATCCAGTCCACTTTAGTCCACTTCAGTCCATTCGGTCTATTCAGTCCAGTTTGGTCATTCACTCTTTTTGGTCTATTTCGGTCCTATAGGTACACTTTAGTCCATTTAGTCTATTCGGTCCATTTTGGTCTATTGGGTCCAACTTGGTGCATCAAGTCCACTTCGGTCTACTTCAGTCCATTCGGTCCATCCAGTCCAATTCGGTCCAAGTTAATATAAATCATAAGAAAACAAAATTAAAATAAAATAGTCATTTAAAATAAACATGTAATGTGATAAAACCACTGAATTCCCATCAATTAGAGTAAATATTATTCTCTAAACTCTGATTTCATTTGTTTGCTTGGGTATGAAAGAATGATTGATATATATTTAAGATGTATTCTTGGTTTATTTGTATTGTTAGGTTTTTAATGATTATATTGTTGTTTGGTTTGATTTTTTTTTATTTATATTTTTGTTAGAGCTGATTTGAAATTTTGCAATGGGGTGGCTTTTGTCTTTAGAATATATATATATATATATTTTTTTTTGGTGTTAGTATCAAATGATAATGATTGTGTGCATGTATGTGATGTGGGGTGAGTATATGACTAGTAAAATATAGGACTACTAAAAGTCGTATATTTTATAAATATATAGATAGAAAATTTTTTGTAAGTTATGTTAAATGAAAGAGAGAAAAATATGTCACTAACATATTATACTTGACTCTCTAATAGGTTCACAATCTCTGAAAAATATTGAGTTCAATGTATATTTCGGTGGACCTCTTGATAATCCTGGAGGGATTGATGGATTCCCATTTAGAGGGGAGGGTATCGAATGCTACTACATGATGATACGTCGTAAATTGAAGACGTTGAATGATTTGAAGAGGAAAATAATGGAGGAATTGAATTTGAACCGTGCTTGGTATGACATAAAGATTACTTATCGATACCCACAAGAAGTCCTTCATGAACGGATAAATTTCAGGTATATGGCAATCACAGAAGACAAACATGTAAAAATGATGTTTAATAGGATCCAGAAAATGCCCCAAGTGAATGCTGCTGAGTTGTACGTAAGTTTGGAGGCACTTGCAGAAGTTTATACCGAGACGGTGCAACAAACAACTACGTCTTTACAATTTACAGCTCTAGATGATGGATGCCCTATAATGGGAGATTATACAATGGGAGATTATACAATGGGAGAGTATACAATGGCAGGTTATACGCTCCCAACTGAAGATCATGTTGCCAACACTGGTGAAACCGTCCATCCTGAAGAGACACATTTAGAAGAGGAAGACGAAGACGAAGATCATGCTATGAATGATGGTGAAAATGTTGATGATGTGGACGAGTTCGAAGAGAGGATTGACCGAGGTGACTTTGAGTACGATGTGGATGACCATGAAGTTGTTCCCATTTTTGAAGAGGAAAATATGGAGAACCATGATGAACGTGATGCAGACGATGATATTGGCGTCCAACATGATACAAATACAACCACTGCCTACGCACCTCCTAGCGAGTCCTTTTACGCAAATACTTGGGAAAATATGGTTGATCCTTCAGCTCTTCAGATACCATTAGTTTCTACTTGGGAAGATGGGATGCATTTTAGTAAAGGGTTGACTTTTGCAAATAAAGCGGCGGTGAAGCGTGCATTGATAATATACGCAGCAAGTGAGAATAGAAATTTTATTATCCGGAGGTCGACCACAACTAAATTGTGCGCCGCATGCATTGACACCAACTGTAAGTGGTACGTTGGGGCATTCAAGAAGGATAAACTTAATGGTCTGTGGATGGTTACATCTTATGTGGGTCCACATACTTGTATACCCTTTGGTCGGCGAAGAGACGGTAAAATGATGGATTCTAATTTTGTTGCATCAGAAATTATGGGAAAATTGCGACAAAAGCACACTACTCCTATTGATGAGCTTTGGGAGATCATACATACTAAGTATAACCATGAACTTTCTTACTATAAGGTATGGGACGCAAAACAAAAGGCAATTGCTAAGATATATGGGGATTGGGAGGAGTCTTACCAGAGGTTGCGAAAGTTGTTGTTGGCATACTTGGATCAGGATTCGGGTACCCGGTACAGCTATTACACCATACCTAGGGGTATAGATGATACTACATTACTGCGCTATGTATTTTGGGCATTCGCTCCATGCATTGCTGCATTCAGATATTGCAGGCCGGTGATCAGTATTGATGGGACTCATTTGTATGGTAAATATCGAGGGGTGTTGATGATTGCAATGGCAACTGATGCTAACCAAAAGGTTTTGCCTCTCGCCTTTGCTGTTGTAGACAAGGAATCAGGGGCTAGTTGGGGATGGTTTTTAGAGTGTCTCAGGACTTCGATAGAGCATGTCATACCTGCCGATGGCATTTGTATTATTTCTGACCGACATAAAGGTATCAAATGCGCCATTCGAGAGTGGCCTAGAGGTGAGGACGGAAGAGAACGGGTATTTCACCGATATTGCCTTCGACATGTTGCTAGCAACTTCAACACACACTTTGATGACCCGACTCTAAAGGCATTGGCTTTGAAAGCTGGATATGTGACTAATGAAGCTAAATTTGAATCCATAATGCAAACCATTAAGGAGGCTGAGATTAATATGTTGAGGGGTGTAAGACCTGATGATCCCAATATTACACGCTATATGCCATATACATATCTAGTGAGTTTGGATGCGGAGAAATGGACCCAGTCACATGATGGTGGAAGACGTTACGGGGCAATGACAACCAATATCTCTGAGTGCTTTAATGGGGTACTTAAAGGTGCCCGCGGTTTGCCCATTGCTGCAATGGTTGAGTTCATTTGGTGCAAACTTGTTGCATATTTCCACGATCGAAATAAACTAATTACTTCTGATCTCTCTCAAGGTAAGGTGTGGAGTGATTATGCAATGGGGATCTATACCAAAAATGAGCAGAAAATTGTAGGACACACTCTGAGGAATTTTAATCATGAACTTGGTATATATCAAGTGGTTACCCCGTACAACGACCATAGAGGTGGAGGGGGAAACCATAGTCATGACGTGCGCATATTTGGTAGAACATGTGGTTGTGGAAAGTGGCAAAACATTAAGATCCCTTGTTCACATGCAATTAAAGTTCTTCAAGGTCTGCACCTCAATGCCACAACCTATATTGACCCATGTTACAGTTTGAAGAACGCCACTGACACATATGCACATCATTTTGTGGTGCCACTGTCAGAGTCATTGTGGAGGGACGTTCGCGGACCACGGTGGGTGCCTGACCCACAGCTGTTGCGAGGCAAAGGTCGTCCTGTGAAGTCAAGATTAAGGAATGAAATGGATGGGGTACGGCGAGAACGGGGAAGCCAGAGGGAAGATCCGGACTTGAGGGAGATTCAACCAAGGCAGCGATGCGGAGTGTGTCATGAAGAGGGGCATAACCGCAGAAGATGTCCCAATTCACGTGGGGCTTTGACAAGCAGTTCCCATGGGGCGTCGACAAGTGGTAACGTTACAAACTAGGCAAGTGTTGTCACTGTTTTATAATATGCTTAGAATTTCATTTGGTTTTTACTCTTCCCATTTGGGAACTAACGACTGTACAACAATGTTTGTCAGGCAACCGAAGACTCGATTTTGGAATGGCATTGTATGTGGGACTTCAGGTTATCTTTAGTATGGACAAGTGCTAGGCGACTGTGTAGACTATGTTGTATCGAGTCAATTGTTATTTTGTTTCTGGCTGAATGTTGTTGTAATTGAACTATTTGTTATCCATTGTACTCGTTCATTAGTTGTGTTGTGCAACGTTTGCCTATAATGTCGAAAATGATAGTACTTTGGCAAGTTCAATGATAGCTAGTAATGGTGTTTTTATTTGTGTGCCTTATGTAGAGGTTAAATCTGTTTGGTATGTACGGCATAGGGCAACGATATTGCCCATGAACAGTCACTTGCTTAATCTCATGTGCTCTCCCTTTCAGTAGTGGTCGCAGAAACATATAGATATATATATATATATATATTACGCTCGTGGGGTAAGGAAAAAGAAGTTCCTAGTTTGTGGATCTGGGTTTAATGCAAGTGGGAGAAGGAAAAAATAGTGGGGAGGGGAAAAAAAATTCCCAGTAAAAATCGAGTTTTACTAATATTGAGTTTTATGTATATTTTTAAGTAAAATTTGATAAATGTCAAGTTTTATGTAAAATATTTTTAAAAAATTTAAAAGGCAGAATATGTATGTATAAAAAATGTCAAGTTTTCCTGGAATTCAATATCAATAATACCGAGTTCCAAAAATTTTTAAATACTTTGAAAAAATGGCTGTCTAGGTAAATAGTTTTAAAATAAAAGGTAAATAGCCATTTTCCTCATATTTTAACATGTTTCAAGTTTCAAGTTGATTATTTACGTCCAGAAACCCAAAAAAAAAAAAAAAAAAAAACTGTCATTTAAGTGTTCACATTCCAATTTTACAATGAACTTAACATAGATTTCATATAATAGAGAACTTTAGGTTCACCTTGAGTCCTCGAGTAGCCTTAAATTAACCTAAGGTTAGTTTGTTTATTTTGTAAGCATATGAACCTACAAATGATTTGGGTTTTTTGGGATCAAACATGACATAATTACATGGGACTGAAGGTGTATGGAAGCAATAATTTCATGACTTGGCTTGGTACGAACTAAAGATTCCCAATAGAGATTTGAAATGATGAAAACTCATTTTGCATATGACTCTTCTTGCCTTAATCGAGTTTTAGAGTGTTTATCTTTTCAACTAACATAGAAAAAGTAGAAAATAAATATGTTTCCTGCCCCTTCTACTCCTCATCTGCTTTTAATAGTGTGACAGAACAGCTATTGGCCTCCCTTAACTTGTAACTCGGTAGATATTGTTTAAGCTATCAATCATTTCTACTCCCTCCAACAGAGCAGCTCGTATTGCTCAAAAGACCTGCTATTGTGACCTATTTTATCTTTTATATGTTAGTTTAGTTATGTTTTATATCTTTTATATGTCATTTGTCATTTCAATGCTGTGCTTTGAAAAAGTGCAATTGGACATTGCCACCTTTACGTTGCATTTGGACGTTGGAGAACTACATTCTTTGTTTTAATTTCAATTCTTTACTTGTCCAAAAAATATTGCAGTTTGAAACCACATTACCACATGGGCACTAAGGCTCTCTTACACAAAACGCTTAGGTTCCACATTAGTAAAATTCAGCCATTAAGGCTTACAATAATCAACAGTCACACAAGGAAACTAAACAATAGTTTTCATGAATATACACATGCACAGCACAGAAATAAATTATTTATTTCCCATGAAGTACAAAGCACAGTAAGGCTCCCTCTCCTAAAAAACTCATTCAGGTTTAGCCTTTGTAAAATTCAGCAACTACAGCCTACAATACACACACAATTACAGAGATTATAGTGTTTTCCCCCATTAACACCCTTTGTTTTTTCCTCTGCATAGCACACTAAGAATTTATAGGAGTGAACACCTAAATTTTATTACTTTGCCTCAAAGTACAAAGGACACAGGCTTTTTTATGCACAACATTTAAACTGTATTTATCCAATAATAAAATCCACATATTGTGGAGAACAAATTATACAAAATTGGAATCTTGTGGACAAAATTACATGTAGTAAAGGTTAAAAAATTTCTCTGTTCATAACAAATGGATCCTGAAAAGGAGAAACTAACTGTCAAATGTACAGAAAGGACAGTCCCACATAGTGTTGTGCCATTCTGATGATGGTACTCACAAGACTCTGCTCATCATGATAATAAGCTGAATGCTCAGACACATAACCAGAAAACTGGGCAACTTTTGCTTCCTTGACAAAGTTCCTCTTGAAAGAGCATAACAAAACTTTCCTTTGGCGACGCAAAAGGCCATCAACCATGGAGAGTACCAGGCTGCACATTCAGAAGTTGTTGTATTAGATATATATTCATTCACTTTCTCTAAAACACAAGAAGAAAGCATGGCAAAACTTTGACCTCTAACTGCCTAAGCTAATTATTACTCTCTTCTATCTTCTTCTTACTAAATGGCAGCTCAATGGCCTCCCCATCCTGTTCATCCTCCCAAAATTAAATGATCCTATGTTCTAATATGCAACAACGTATATACCTGGCGCCTTTTATGTAATATAAGTAAACAGATTTTGAGGTGGTTATAGAAACAAACCAGTGATTATTGATTATAATTATGCGAAATGGAATATTTTGCACTAATTATACATCAACAGTAGAAAAATCTACACACATGGACACAATAAAAGCAACCCCAACTCCTTGTATTCCCATTAATTTATCCTTATGAACTCAAAATCAACCCAAAGAAAGGATAGTAACAAAATACCATTACCTCATGGCCACAGTATACTCGAGTTGGCTTTGGCAATGAACCCACTGTTACACATAGCGATTGATACATCTGCTCTGCTGTTCCCTCAAAAAATTTCCCACAACCAGCAATAAACTACACACACAAACAATAAACAAATTAATTAATTAATTAAAAAAAAAAGAAAAAAAAAGAGTGACTGCTATTAGTCACCTAATACCATAAAATTAAAAATGAAAGCTACAAATTTAGTCAAAATCAGCATATAAATTGTCACTAGCCAAGAGCTTGCCAAGAAAAGAACATAATTTAGGGAATAACTTCTTCAAACAATCTTATGTTGTTTCATATTCACAGATACAACATTCACTTCATAATAGAAGACAATAAATATGGAGTCTTCACAAATAGAGGAACTGACCCCACTAATTCAGGGCATTCCCCCTTAGGATTTTACTCTTTTTTCCCTCCCTTCTCAGGAAATGAAGGTGATGACATTGCCCACCATTCTTATTAAAGAAGGGGGGAAAAAAGATTTGTTGTGAGTGCATTCATATTGCGAAGCTAAATTGGTGATGTTGTTTTCCTCATTTGTTTTTTTTTCTTCTGTCATCCACCGGCCCCCAACAAAAGAAATATAACAGACCAGGGAGAAAGGCTTCTGCCATCTAATCATGTGGCATTTTGTAAAGAAAACTGATCAGACACACCCATGCACGCATAAAAAAGAGTCCCCCATCAACTTACCAATGTGTCTCCAGTGAAAACAGCTGGGTCTTCTTCCTCTTTGCTAGTCACATAATAACTAATGTGACCATTGGTGTGGCTGATTAGAGCAAGTCAAAGACACACAGATAAAGTTAAAAAGAATAAAGATGTAAGGCATACCCGTGCAAAACGCTAAAACCAATATGTCTCAGATAAATAAATTGTCAATAAGCTTTAACTGAAATGGCACTTTGTTCTTTTTTCATAATAATGGGATGGAAGGTGAGGTCAAGAGCCATTGGTGGGTATGTAAGAATCTGGTGAGAGCATCATATTCATAGACATAGTATGGTGGACTGCAGGGATAGGTTTTTTCTACTGGCAGGTTTAGATTTTCCAGCATGATCATAGAAATTAAATAGAGAGACAAGGTGGTGTTTTGTGAACAAAGTACAGAAAAATATACGACCCCCAAAAACAGGGGGTTAAGTCTTGAGTTGACATAAAAATAGAAGATTAAATATGAGAAGCATTAATGTTGGAAGTAAAAAAAAAAAAAATCAAATCATGCTTATTGAGCTAATTATGCTGGAGCCTGTAACACAATAGCAGAAGAAAGCAGCAGACATATATATATAGTGAAAACAAGAAAGAAGGGGGAAAGTGATTAAGAAGAAGAAGAAGAAGCATACGAAGGAGTGTGAAGAGAGAGTATATTGAGATGAGCACCAAGAGTGATGTTATCACCGTTTTCCAGTTTATCAGTGCAACCCTTCACGTTATCTAACGAACCACCATAAACCTTAATCCCTAGTAGCAGCTCCTTTATTTTTTCATTTCCACCAGCATGATCCCTAATTTATTATTTACTATTAGTATCACCAGAACCAGAAGAAGAAAGCAGTCAAAAAAAAAAGAAAGAATTGGAATGCCATACCATACATACATACATACCAGTGATGGTGTGTGGTGAGAACAAACTTGAGAAGGACGCCGTGTTGTTTGGCAAATTGTACTACCTTCTCAGCCTCTACTGGATCCACTACTGCCGCTTCTTTTAACCTCTCACCGATTATGCAGCGCGATTTAATATGCAACAAATCAATCGCCCTAATTACTAATAATCAAATTTCTCATCGAAATTCTAAGCAAAAAAGGATTAACTTACAGGTGGGAGTAGTTCTTCACATTATGGGCTTTGATGTTGGCATTCTTATGTACAAAATTCATTATATGGTTTGTAATTTGATTAGTGATATAATCAACATGAGTTCCACCCTTGGTTGTGGCAATCGAATTCACAAAGCTAACCTGGTTAAAAAACCAAAAAACCAGGTAAGTCTCACACAATTGCAATTTCAATTGACTCATTATTCCCTTTGCTTCAAAAGGCGTAGGTACCTGTTGAAACTGCCTGTCACTAAGACTCACGCATATCTCCCACGTATCATTAACTTTCACATGGTAGCTGAGGAAACAAATGATTCTAGTAAGCAATTATTACTATGAAGGGGGAAAATACAAATAAAATAGAAACATTCAAAGTTTCATAGAAAGAACCTTCGAGGTTTATCAGGTTCAGATTTAGCAGCAGAATCTAAGTAGAGATTAACATAATCAGTGAATGATTTTATGGGGAACTGAGTTCCATTCAGTTCAACCTTCACAGACTTCCCAAGGCACCCAGCCAAGTCAAACACCCGCTTTTTCATCAGCGCAACCACGTCGTCCTCAAGTTAAGTCGTGTTAAATTTTGCCAAGTCAGGCTTAAATGAAACCTTACTCCAGTTCTCACTCTCTTTGCACTTTGAAATTACTGGCTCAGATTTCGTTCCCATGTTGTTGGAAAATACCTTCAGATCACCAAAACCATTTTACTGAATTAGCACATCGATGAAATGCTATTTTTTTTCAAAGGAATAAGACTTAATCTAGACGAGGATGCTAAAATTGCTCAACAAAATATCTATGAACTACATTAAACAATAAATTTCAGTGACCAATATTATGTCTCCACAGCCGTGAACAGAACTCTAAACCATATTAGGCAATAAAACACCCACAACTCTATGAACTATTAACATTTTAATTATAATATAATCACTAAAATAACCCATGAAACCCAGAACGTTGTGCATATGCATCTAGACAAGAACCCTTCCATAACTACACAACAGTAATACTTTTGTACAGTTTTTTTCTTTTTATTTGATAAATAAGCCAAGTACTAAAAAACATAAAATTAGCAGCAGCACTACGTATCGTACCGGTCTGATTGGAATTGCTTTAAATGCATTGGCACTGCAGTAGAACGTTTTAAAGTTCCGCTTCAGCAGCAGCAACATTCTCTTTACATTTAATGATTCTTCGTTGACGAGATTCCCTTGCATCCTCACGTCTTCCATTTCTTTATATTTTCCCCTCGGACCCCGAGGGAAAAATATAAAGAAATGGAAGACATGAGGAAGCAAGAAGAATGTCGGCAACGAAGAATAATTAAAGCAAGGGCTTGTTTTGTTGGAAATCAGCCACCAAGCTGAGCATCAGCTTGCGTGCCAGCAGCTGTGCAGCCTCCCAACTGAACAGAAAAATAACCAAGCAAATTTCTGTCCATCAGTTGCTCAATTACAAAAATGAAACAGGAAAAAAGGGGTATCGCAGCAATTAGAAAGACAAACCGGTTGAACTCATCAGAATCATGAGCAACAAGGAAAGACAGATTGCTGTCAGTCAGATCAGATTCAAGAGGAATAGGAGAACTATAGCCCCGCAATAGAGATGGAACTGGCCGCTCAGATATATCAAAAAACAGAAACTCTTCTTCTTTCTGCTAAGTCCAATCACAATCATACATAAACAATTAAAAAGTAATAAAAGGTGCCTAACATTGCTTAGCAATGTAGTATCGGGTCAATACAAACATAAGATAAAATTGTTCTTGCTTTGCATAGAATATGAAATGGATTATCTCAAAATGTCTACAAGATTTTGTATTTATCTTTTCCCTTAGTGACTCACTGTTGGTCCATTAAGCAAAAAGGGAAAATACACGCAAAAAACATAAAAAATAAAAAAGGCAAACATAAAAGTTCTGAACTGACCTTGGTCACTCCAAGAACTGTAGTATATACTGGCTGATCATTGCTTGAGACAGACTGCAATGTTCCATCGTGATACACAGAGGAAAGAGGGATGTCCTTGCCAGTTGAGTCGAGCAAACCGAGTGCAACAGGAATGAACATGGGTTCTTTTACAGGTTGCCCTGGAGTCGGTGGTACCTCTTGACTGTGAAAAGCCCACAATCAAACACAACTTGTTAGCCATATCACCAACCAATGAGAAAGACCATAATTATTTGCTGAGAGAGAAATCGCAAGCATGTATACCAGAATTTTAGAGAAAATGTACGAGCTTTGGGATCGTATGATGATGTCAGTTTGACAAGAGGGGTCCCAGCTTGGGAGTACCTGTATTTTAGTTATATTTTAAAGAGTAAGCATCAAAACCTTGAGAAGCTCAAAAGAAACAAAAGGCAGATACAGACCATTGTAAGAAATTAGCAAAATCAGCATCATTTGCATCTCGCATGGCAGCAAAAAAATCTTCACAGGTTACAGCTTGCCCATCATGTCTCTTGAAATAAAGATCCATGCCCTCAAAGTGGGGAAATTTTATACATGGACGCCCACAGATCAGCAGCTATATAATGAACTAGACATTTATATCACATAATCAGATTTAAAATCAGACAAATTCTAAATCTTACTTTTCGGAAACCTCGACTCCCCAGCAAGGTTTTGTACATCCTGACAACTTCAACTCCCTGAAATTGGATCATAAGAACAAAAAATAAATAAATTAAACAATAGT
Source organism: Quercus variabilis (assembly GCA_030445155.1). Taxonomy (NCBI): domain Eukaryota; kingdom Viridiplantae; phylum Streptophyta; class Magnoliopsida; order Fagales; family Fagaceae; genus Quercus; species Quercus variabilis. The sequence continues at coordinate 1,278,747 of CP129447.1, forward strand.
CATTGTCCTGAGAGAGAGAGAGAGAGCTTTGTTGTTGAACAAAAAAGTCAAACCTGTTCATACACCTGTAAAAGAAAATGAAACAAAGAACAATTAGATAATTTCTCAAGAGCATACATGGGATACGAGGATTATAAGATGCAAAGACAATTGCTAAACCCTATCGTTACTGCACGTTTAAGTTGGTGAAGGCCCCAAATCAGCATCATATCCAACACAATGCACAAGAGAGCCACATATCCAAAAGTTAAAAGCACATGACAATTTCCAATTCACCAAAATAAAAGTGAATATAACTATTAACTCTAGTTAAATTATGTAAAGAACAACTTGCCTGTGTAGAAGTTGTCCATATGTTGTAGGATGGAAGAAGGAGCACAAGTTAAAAGCGTTATAGTCAGGAAAGCCGTAGATTATGTTGATAACATGACAGAAACTTTAGAAGAGATAAAAGAAACAGAAAATGATTTCTGACCTTAATGTAAGAATGTGGCCGTACAGGATGAGCCATGGGACCAGCATCCTGAAAATTAAGGAAACATATACACTTAAATGCAGCATATGATACCAAAAACTCTACAAAACGTCAATGACACCTATTTTAGATAGGCAAACATGTCTATTCACAAATGCTCTAAATGGTTTAAAATGATAATTAGACAATTATGATAACATAATAAGAACAATGGCATCAATCTAGAGGTTGCACGCTTTTTATATATTCTAGCAAGAAAGAACACCTGTGGAAACTGATAATTTTGAAGCTTGGAAACATCAGCAATCCGCTTTACAGTACGACTTCCCATATCAGATGAAAACTCCTACCAATTAGTAAGGATTCTTATATTTGTAAGCTCCAAAAAAGAATATATAGTGTGTTCAAGACTAACTTGTAGACAGGACAAAAAGCCTATACCTGATCACGGAAAATGGTGAGACCTTCCTTCAGGCTGAGCTGGAACCAGTCACGACATGTCACTCTGCAATTATTATATGAAATCATGACTGAGGTGTGAACACATTGAATATTAAAAAATAAGGGATTGATTAACATCAAAGTTCCAAATCATCATGAATAGAAGAAAATTAGTTTCAACCCAAAGTAACAAGTATAAAAGTGACAAGTGTAAGAAAGCAAACTATAAGATGAGGAGCTAAACACAGCACATTTTTTACTCTCAATTTTTTTTTTTAGAAGGAATAATCAGCTATGATGGGATATGAATTAACCTGTTGCCAGTCCAGTTGTGGAAGTACTGCAAATTATAAAAAACATGAAACCAATGTGACTAATAATTAAATTCATAGGACTTAGAGGGAAGAACCCATTTCATTATAGACATTAATGACAAACCTCATGGCCAATAACTCCTAAAATTGCAGCATAATCTGCATCTGTAGCTGTTTCTGGAGATGCCAGGACAAGGTTGGGATTGAAAATCTAGAAAACGGCAATTCAATGTCAACTATAGTTTCAAAAAGATCTAAGGAGAGACATCAATGTGTGAACTGAAATAAGTTCAGAAGGCATACATTCAAACTCTTGTTTTCCATGGCTCCCCTGAGCATTGATTCAGAAACACGAAATATGAGCGAGTAAAACATTAAAAGTGCTATAGCACAAGATATTTGTCACCAAAAAGTATCAAATGGGTACCAAATCTTTATTTTAAAAAAATTAACTTACATGTTAAAATCTGGAACAGCCACAACATTAAAGAGATCCAGGTCATATTCAACACCAAACACCTGTTTGCAGAGGCATAAGACAGAAAGGATGCTTTAGAATAAGATCAATAAGGAAATTTTTAGTATCAAATTAAAAAATCAGGTATTATATGAAGAAACTAACATCCTCATCCCATTTCATAGCCGCCTTAAGCGAATACATGGCATGAGCAGTCTTTGGGCACATCTTGTGCTGGGGTCCAGATCCTTAGTGAGACCTTCCTACCAGAACGGGTGATAAATGTGTCGTCTCTGCTCTCCAACTGTCCAGCAACTAAGGCAAACAAGTAGCAAGGTTTCTTAAAGGGATCCTCCCACAGGGCATAATGTCTACCACCCTGCAGCAAAGAAAACTAACAATAAAGAACAACACATAACATTCTACATAAATTACCCCCTTTTTTTTGGTTGGAACACAAATGCCTTTTCCAAGCAGAAAAAGTGAAGCTTACCTCGAGATCACCTTGTTCTATGAGATTTCCAATAGACAACAATACTGGATACAATGACTTATCAGCTTCAATGCGACATGTGTATTTTGCCATTATATCAGGGCGGTCCTGTTTGCAATTGGAACACATCAATAAACTGGAAAGTTAGAATCAACATTTCCAATTACAAGCCACTAGAATAAATAGGTGCTGCTACAAGATACCCACCTGATAAAATGTAATGTTCCGAAAACCCTCAGCTTCACATTGTGTACAGAAATTCCCGGATGACTTATACAGTCCCTGCAGTGAATTTGATTTATTATATGGACAAGAGAGATCCACATAGACTTCAAAATCAACTTCTGGATTCCAGAAGGCATGTTTTACCTCTAAAGATGTGTTCTGCGCAGGATGTATCTCATTAACGATTTCCAAAGTAAATGTACCACTAGGTGGTGATAGGAGTGTCAAATGGCGCGAGTCCAACAGGTATGCTCCCTCCTATGAAGTAAAAAAGGGGTCATAGTAAGAAAACCTTAAAAAACTAAGTAATACTCTAGCCCACCTGCAACCCTAGAAAATACACAGACATGCACCAATTCATAGCACTAGAACTTATTAAATTAAAATATATATATATATATATATTATTGATGGCATGCCAATGCTACTGTAACTCAGGTATCTTAAGATTTAAGTAGAAACAAATACATAAATTGGCTATTAAACTTAAACTTCCTATTGTAAGAAATTAAACCACAACACATATAATTATAAAATTTGGGCAACAAGAAAGGCTTTCTATTTGTTTGTATTGAAGGACCTTAGGAAAAGTAGGCAAATTACAAACCTTGAGTTCATTGCCATTAACACAAATTGCTCCCAACTTTACATTGTGTCCATCCAAAACCAGAGGAGAATAACCTATTTCACAAGGCTTTCTAGTGTTGAGTTTGGTACAACTCAACACTTCTTGATTTCTAATTTCCAGGTCAGCTACATGGATTATTACTACCATCATTATCATTTGACCTTGACCTCTATTTCAGGCTATACACTTTGTTTGACAATTGTCTATTTTATCTTTTCTGACTGCATCTGCCTTAGACCTAATATATTTCTAGTCTTCGAATGATTTGAAATTTAAATAAAGGACTCCTTACTAGTCAGCTCAGCGGTTTTTGTTTACAAAAATTGTCTTAATCAAATTTTCTATATCTTCTCCTCAAAGCTACTTCTAGATTTGAGTGAATACATTCATTCTGTATTCTATCTTTTATTGCCATTATCAATGATTTAACTAAATTACTTAGGATAATGGCTTTGTTGAGTTCAGTTGTATTTTTTAATTGCCATTAACCTATTTAAGCATTGTTTTTCTCAAAAAAGTTATTTGACATTGACTGCTGTTTGATATATTGCAGTAGGAGTCTTTGGTACTTTTAATTTTGGTACACTTGGTTATTTAGTAACTGAAGCTTTAAAATGTTCCTTTGGGAATGAATTCTGCATTGCATTATTTTGAACGACTTATTCTCCTGAGACCGAAGCCTGTCTACAAGGTTAAATATGGGTGAAGGATAACCAAACCTAAGGATTCCAATATTCTAAGTTATTTCAGTATTAAATTACTCTAGTATAACTTGGTCCATTGGGCTGATTTGATTTTTGTAGGTGTGGCAAGAGTTTTGGAGTACTGAAGACATTGAAATGGTGACCCGGTATCAAATCCAAATGAGCCCTTGGATCATGATCTTCTCTTGCTATGTGCAAGAGACACTGTCAAGGTTCCATAGCAAGAGACACTGTCAAGCTTCTAAGGAACCATCCAAGTCTTGCTCTTTGGGTAGGTGAAAATGAGCAAGTTCCACCAGATGACATCAACAGAGCTTTGAAAAATGACTTGAGACTCCATCCTTATTTCGTAAACTCCAATGAAATCAGTAAATCTTCTGACACTTTATCTGCAGTGTCAAAAGATCCTAGCCAATATTTTGATGGTACACGTGTTTACATCCAAGGATTCTTGTGGGATGGATTTGCAAATGTAAAGGGGGCTTCACTGATGGCCCTTATGAAATCCAAAATCCTGAAGCATTTTTTAGGAATGATTTTTACAGCCATGGATTCAGTGCTAAGGTTGGTTCTGTTGGGATAGCTGTTGCAGATACTATCAGAGCAACAATGTCTCAAGAAGGCTGGCAGATTCCTTTGTTTAAGCAACTTCCTAGTGGGTACAAGGAAGAAGTTCCAAACCCCATATGGGAATAACATAAACACACTCCCTATTCAAAGCCAAAAAAAGGTGTTGATCAGATTGAAGTTCATGGAACCCCAAAGGATCTTCATGATTTTTATTTAGAGGTAAATCAAAATTTTGTCTAGCTATTCTAGATGCCTATTGTTTTTTTTTTTTTTTTTGGTGGTGACCTAACTTGAAATGATCATCAAGCTTAACTGGCTAACTACATTCAATTTAGAGCTCTGTTGGAGGGCTGGACTTCCCGTAAATTCACTAGTCCTGATTTGGAAGGCACAGAACCCTTGGACTGGTCTTAGTGATCAGTTAAATGATCATCTCCTACACCAATTGGCAGGTTTCTATGGCTGTCGCTGTGCTGCAGAACTAATCCATGTCCTGCTGAATCTGGCTACATATTTTATAGAGGTAATTTCTACACTAGTAAGAGTTATAATTTATGAGTTTGGATTGGATTTTGAAATTCAATGAATGTTTAATATCTGATGAAATGTTTTCATAGGCCACATATTGAGCCTGAATAATCTTTTGAATTCAACAAATAAATTTGATATATTTTTTTTGACAGAGCAAAATAAAACCTTAGTAAAAAAAATCTAGCAAAAATGCTCATAGCTGATTTTCTTTTTGTTTTTGTATGTGTGGTTTGACAAGACCAGGGGGTGGCTGAAATGCTTAAATTTGTGTTTCTTAAACCAAATAATATTTCAAAAGGGAGCACATACGAAACTAATGCATTTTACTCAAACTCATTCTTCGTACTTGATACTATTTAAAATGATACCATGCATCAAGAGACTTCTCAATTGTTTTCTGATCCTGCCATCAGCAAGTTGTCAATACTATGTCTGAGGAATTGTCTAAAATCTATTAAGGTCAAGTTTTACAGAGGAAATCATTATCACAAGTTCCCGAAATGCTGGAACCACAACACATAAATTGGCTATTAAACTTAAACTTCCTATTGTAAGAAGTTAAACCACAACACATATAATTATAAAATTTGGGCAACAAGAAAGGCTTTCTATTTGTTTGTATTGAAGGACCTTAGGAAAAGTAGGCAAATTACAAACCTTGAGTTCATTGCCATTAACACAAATTGCTCCCCACTTTACGTTGTGTCCATCCAAAACCAGAGGAGAATAACCTATTTCACAAGAATTATTTATTAAAAAAGAATAAAAATGGCATAGGAGTATTCTTCCAAAATTTCTCATAGGCATTAACTTGCGTAGACGAATGAACAAGACCTAATACTTAGGATTACCAGAATGGGCAGTGGGCCACTGAAGGAGCTATCAGCTTTTGATTTTGAAGAGAAGAAGCTGCCAAAGAACTTGAAAGTGCTACACCAACATCCAGACTCAGCTACCTCTCCCCCATCTTTCTTATTCCTTCCTTTTGACTTGCCCACATCCAAAGCCACGTCCTCTTCAATCAGAATTCTGTTCTAAATTCTGTTTAGAACCTGGACAACACACACAGCCGTGCTTGATATTTTTAGAAAATAGCACAAGTTTTATAAGAGAATGACACTTTTGATGAAGAAGAACCTGAATAAAACACACACACAATTTCAGGACTGACATAGACACATAAAGAAAATACTCAAAGCATAAAAGAAAGAAATGACGTGTTATACTCAAATTTTGATACCTACAAATGGGTACAGCTATAGCAATGAAAAAATCATCCACGCAAGCTTGCAAAGGCGTATTAGCGTGATCCAGTTTGAACTCTAAATTGGTAAAGTCTCTTTTTCTCACCTTCAATCAATCAAATTGAATTCAAATCAATGAAACCAACATAAATAATATGTTCAACCCACAACCTCACCATCCACTTCACTCTTACAAAGGAATAAGCTATCTTCGCTCTTACAAAGGAATAAGGTATTGGATGAGTTACCTTTTTTGGACCTTAGGGTGTCCATGTTTGTGCCCCCCTGTCCCACAAGGAGGTGCCTTTGATATGCGTTTCGGCCGACCTTCTGGCACTGCAGGTAACCCAACAGCCTGCTCAGGCTCAACAAGGGGTGGGTCGATGGCCGAAGAAGGGCCAGTAGGCGTATTGGGGGACGGTGGCTGCTGCTGCATGTGAGGAGGGGTTGGACCAATACCCAAGTTTAATGATGGAATGGGTGACAGCTCAAGGAACTCCTGTGGGGTGGGTGGAGGGATGATGGGGCTAGGGAATGGATGTGGGATGGGTGAAGGGATGGTGAGGCTAGGGGATGGATGGGGGATGGGTGAAGAGATGAGGGTAGGGGATGGATGTGGGATGGGTGAAGAGATGGTGCGGCTAGGGGATGGATGTGGGATGGGTGAAGAGATGGTGAGGGTAGGGGATGGATGTGAGATGGAGGAATGGGTGGTAAGCCTAGGAGATGGATGTGGGGTGTATGGGGAGGGATCGGGGGTAGGGAGGCCTGGAGGAGTAGCAACAGGCTGAGGAGAGGGACATCCAGTCGGAGCTGTGCTCGTGCTTGGGCCCTCAGTAGTGCTTGGGCCCGCAGGAGAAGCTGCCTCCTCATTCGGGGCCTCAGGGATGGGAGGTTGTACACGATCAATATGATGTACTGCCGTCAGCACATCATTAATGTCAGTGTGCTCCTCCGTGCCCTCTGGGTGATGCCGCAACAAACGGTTGACAAGTGAAACCTGCACATGGAAAACCCACATATATTAGTAATGCCTAAATCATCAACAATGCCAATCGAAAATAAAATAAATGTTGCCTAAACCAGTCTATTCACTGCTGGTTTTCTTTGTATTGCAGCTTTGTAAATAATATATTGCTTTGATTTTTTTGTTGCTTGTTTTTTCTAATTTTGTTTTAAAATTTTTCATGAAGCATTAAATGAAGAAATTGACGCTTTCAAAAGAAGATATATGTGTTATTTTTGTTATTTCTTTAGTTTATTATTTAAGGCCCAAGCCGATTTCAACAGTTTCCTCTCACAACTACAAAAAGCTTCTTTTGGCATTTCTTTTCCTTTTGTGGAAAAACCTACCAAAATTTTGAATTATTTTATTTTCCTTACTAATGAAAGTAGTTTGTCTTTTTGGACCTCTTTTTTTTTTTTTTTTTCTTTCTCTTTCTTTTTTCTTTTTCTTTTTTTAATTACAACAATAAGGGGTGAGTGATTTGAACTTGATTCTCTTTTATAGAGGACTAGAGGAGTACATTGCACTATTGGCTAAAGTTTATGTATTTTTTTTTTGTTGTTTTTATAACTTCTGCGTGTGTAAAGTAGTGATATTTTTAGTTTCTCAGTGGTTAAAGTTTTCATTTGTTGCCCCCACGTTACATTTGCCCCACCTTTTCTTAGTTATTAAAAATGAAAGAAACAAAAAGTTCATTTTCCAAAATGAGATGGAAATTTTTAGGAAAACTATCATATTTTAGTGTTTTTGGTGGAACAGTTTTGTGGTGAACCTACGATGTAGAAAACTCGGAGAACATACCAGCATAGTCAATTTAGCACCGGGCCTATCAATGAACCTCCGAGTTACCCTATTGAACCAGCCGAAGTACTCGTGGTCTGGAGGCATCTCACCAAGCACTACTTCAAAACGCCGTTGAAGGCGATCACCCCAGTGGCCTATATGCACAGCATGTTTCCGCATCCAATCCACACCGACCTTCCCCCTCAAATCAATTTTATGTAGAACTGTATCAGTGTCAACATCCACGGGAATATTTTGGATCATCCCAAACTGACGAACAACACGATCCGGCGTATGTTTCTCTACTAAGTGGAAACATACAAGCGGCACTGTTGCCGTCCACACGGCCCTCCCTGCAACGCACCACGGCGGAAGGTTCGCGAACTCAGCTTCATATGGCTGCCACACCACCTACAACAGCAAACAACACAAAGACAGAACACATTAAGCTTTATATTTCAAAATTCACCAACCCTATAAGATTGTTCCTAAAAGTCTAAAACAAGGCATTCTCATACCTGGTCTGGCAACATTGAAGCTATTTGCTCGCGATACCTGTCCCTAAAGATGCTGGCGGGCCTATTTTTCTTGTTTGGGACCCACAACCACCTACAACAATCAAGAAGAAGAGCTCAATATCTACAACTTTCCTACTAAGATAATGTTATGATTAAAACTATAATGTAGAGACATTAACAAGTAAGATAATCTTATACGATTTTACTCAATTGAGGATGGGATTCAATAGAGACTTACTTTAGGGATAGTGGAGCACGCACTGGAGGACCGTAAGCACCCACTGGCGGGCCACGCTCAATTGCCGGGCACAAATAAGGGAACCTGGCCCATGCCCAATACTGGACCAACAATAAACACCCACCGATCTGATTGGTTTCCCTATCGCTTGCCCTGCATAACTCTCGGTACATCCATGCAAGGCAAGCACTTCCCCAACTGTACACTTGTGGGTTGCGAAGGTCTTCCAATAGCTGTACCCACATTAGATGCACCCTATCGCCGGATTTGTCGCCGAATATTGTGTCCCCTAATAGTGCTAGGATGTAGCAGCGTGCGTACTTATGCAACTGATCCTCTTCAGCATTAGGCGGTAATGGTTCAGCAACTTGCTCCAAGACTCGGCTGATGAGAATCCTCTGACCAGTGAGTTGCTTATGCTGGTCTTGATTTACAGGTTCAAACCCAAGGAAATCTCGGCAAACTATAGTCCAAGTTTTCTGTGTGCTCCCTGTTATAGCAGCACCATCAACAGGAAGCCCGATAAGAACCTCCACGTCTTGCAATGTGATGCTGACCTCACCATGCGGCATGTGGAATGTGTGAGTCTCGGGCCGCCATCGCTCCACTAAGGCCGTTATCAGGCCATGGTCAATCTCTCTACCCGGGAGCCAGAGGAGTCCCTCCAAACCAAGTGCCTTAATGATGTTAACGACTCGATCGTCCACCATTGGCGCTCGATTGGAGAACTCTTTACTACGGCTACGGCAAGTAAGGGTCCCTGGATCCTGCACAGAACAGAATAATGTATTAATATATGCCAAAGCATGTACATTGTATAAATGAAATTGGTGTACATTAGTTAGAGATTGACTATTCGGTTTTACCTGCCTATTCCAAATAGCTTCGGACCGATGGTTGGGCTGCTGTCGCAACACCGAGGTGTCAATGGGACCAGGATCTGCATGGTTAATCCGTCCAGCATTTGCAGCAGCCATACTGCACAAAAATGATATGCAGTTAGCATGTAATAGATATTGTTCAGAACAAAAACAAGAACAATGTAAGAAAGGATTTACAAAAATAAATTCTACTCTTGATTATTTATCAGTTCGCTATTAAAGATGATTGTTGTGAAAATAAACCCATTTAGGCAAGATTAAAGAAAAGATAAGAAATATATAGACATGAGGATTTCCACAATATGCCTACGTCCACATAGTTAATTCTACATTTCCCTAAATGAATTGCCGCAGCACTAACTTAAAGGATGTATATATTAAGTTGGTTGGGGTATTAACATTGCACTAACTTAAGATATCTTTCGCATGAAGACTCATTAACACATGATACTGAAATGAAACATAGTGAGTTACACTAAGTGTGTGTTATGCAATCAAAAGTGAGTGGTACTATAGTACTGAATCACATGCTTCTTCTGAGATATAAATTGAATGATCCTATTCCTTCATCAATAAAGGAAAATTCAAAACACATACAAATATTAACACACACGCTGGCAATTACATATATTTTTTTAAACAATGAGATTGGTTAGGTAACCATTATCCAACAAATTAGTACTTTGTAGGGGATTTAGTATTATAGTGCATATATTTATGTTAAATTTTATAATAATATTCTTTGATGTGATATGCTTTGGTATTTAAATGTTTGTCTTTTGACTACAACAACAACAACCCAACCTTAGTCCAAATTTTTTGGGGTTGGCTATGGATTCTCAGCAAATTAGTTAGGGTTGGTTTCATGTATTCTTTGTCAGATGTTTTTCTTTTGACTAATTTACAATATAAATCCTTTGAAATTGAAACAATTAAGAATCCTGTAGTGACCCAATATGTTTTAAATTTTTTTTTAATAGTTTCCTCTATTTGATTAGTCTGGAGTAGATAAGTTTCAAGTTCTTACTTTTTCTACTCTAATGATTATAGTAATTAATCTTTTCCTTAGCATGTCTATGCATGTGGGGAGATGAGTAGAGATGCAAGAAGGCTAAAGGCTATTCGGCTAAATCTGGAAATTTCTAATACTTGTGTGCAGGGCTATGTTTTGGCTGCTTTAATAATTTGAGCAATAATCTGTTTTTACATAGCCTGTCTATGCTTGTGCACAGGAAGAGGAGAAGAGATGCCTTAACTCTAAGGATGATGTGAACTTTAACTTCTTCTTCTTTTTCCCTTACTTTTTATTGCTTGTTTTTATTAAAGTTTTGGTCAATTTGCTTAGAAGTTATAGTTTTTTGCAATCCTTTTTGCTCTCTTATGCTTTTAATTCTTAATTTTCCTTCATTTATTGGCAGTTTTGGAGAAACTACAGAATTTATGTTGAATTTGTTCAGTCTGTTACACTAGGCTTTAGTTCTTCTTCATTTATGTATGTGCTTTGAGGCCTTAAATGTCACTAGGCTAGCCATCTGTGAATGTCATCTTTATACACAATATACTTGTCAGTCTGTTACACAAGGCTTTGGTTGCACTACTTTGTTTGTGTACATGGGTTGAACCTTTTTAATGTGAATAGGCATTTTGATATACACAATAATCTTATAGGATTTTTAATGTGAATAGGCATTTTCTATATTGGTGCATGTTTCAAAGACACCCAGTGGGTTTTGAAGTGATGACCTTAGCTTCCACCAATAATTCTTATTGGTGGAGGACTCATTGGCGGGTACACATGCATTTTGATATTGGTGATGTTTGAAAATTAATGTAGAGAAGGGGAGGGAAAATTTTATTCATGAATATTTGCATGCATAAGACACAAGCATGCAAGCATGCTCTTTACATGGGGAGATTGGTGCACAAAAAGTGTTTATGGAACTCATGGTTGTGGCTTATGGAAAGGTATCAACGTGGGGAGGGAAGGGTTCCTACATTATATCCCTTTGAGGTAGGTGAGGGTAGCCAAGTTCAGTTTTGTCAAGATAGATGGTGTGGTGACCAACCGTTAAGTATGGCCATTTCTGACTTGTATGATTTTTCATTAGCTTGTGATGCTTTAGCTGATTCCTTGTTGGGAGGACAAAGTGACGGGGACTTGGTTTTGTTATGTTTGATGTGGACTTTGTGGTAGGAACATAATCGTCGTACATGTAGAATTTTCAGGGATACAATTTGATAGAGCTGTTTGCTACATCGTTGTTTGATTGGTCTCGATTGTGGGGGGTTTAATAATAGTGACTCCATTCTTCAGTTTTTAGAACCATTATCTTTCTGTACATAACCTTTTATAATTCTTTAGACTTTTTTGTATCCACTTTCTCGTACATGAAGTACTCTTGTTCAATAACATACTTATTATACCAATCAAAAAATTGTGATTGATTTGAACTTTTCCAAAAGTTCATGAAAGGAGAGAGCCTTATTTTTCTTTCTAATACCTCAAAATACATTAGTAACCCTAGAAGTTTCTATTTGTGCTTATAGGATTTTTTTTTTTTTTTTCGTCAAGAATGCCTTTTCTTATCTTTCCTACTAAATAGGACTTATTTAAAATTTTAAGTTCCTAACAAAAAAGTTGTATAGAGGTTTTCTGATGTAGGATCTTTAGAAATTCAGCACTAAAATAGGATTTTTTTTTTTATAAGATTTTGATGGGTTATTGAATAGGTTTTAATGTCTAAGGGCTTAGGTAAGCTTAAATAATATAAAAGACTGGTCTTGAATGAATTTGATGGGCATTGTTGCCAAAACAGCGGCTAGAATGAAAAACTATGAAAAATAAATCCTAGCCAATCACACATAGGAAGGAGAAGACAATCATAATACCCTCAAACTTATAATAAGCTGCTGGAATTTTATTGAATTCATTTGGGTGGAACTATTTTAGCACTAAAACAAAAATATCTTAGCTGAATTTCATAAAGAGAACCAATAACAAAAAATTTAATATTAAATATTCAAACTTACAAAGTAAAAACAAGAAATGCTAGCCACAAAATTCTTCAACCATAGGCAATACGATTTCACTTAAGGCAAATGAACTAGAATTAGCCATTGGTAATGTGAACCATCCTATAATGTGAACTAGAATCAGTCTCTAAAAATTTAAAATGTTCCCCATTTTGTTCTTTCATCCACTTTCATTAAGATTTTGGTTGGTGTGTCTGACAGAATGCATCTTTTAGCGACCAATATAGCACTTAGCCTATATTTTACAAATGAAAAGATACAATTTATGTTCTATTTTTATCCCTAAAATATTGTCCAAATTCTATTTTTGTCTCTTTCATTAGACAACTCAGCAAAAAACTTAACGGGAGTGGAAAGAAGGAAAAAAATATAGAAAATTCTACATTTGAATGGATGGATATAGAATTTTTGGATCATATAAAACCTGAACATTATTTCAAGGAAGAAACAAAATATTTTAACCCAATAAATAAAGTTCTTGCAAGTGGTAGCCCATTATGAACAGTTGGTCTTGGTTATACTACTCTTCCATATATATCTAAATGCCATATGACTGATCAAAACAAAATCTAGATGCCACACGAGTGATAAAAATAAAAATAAAAAATAAAAACTAAATGCTAGATGCATTGGTTGTTTTTTTTGTTTTTTTTTTTTTTAAGCCAGAGGTGAAAATTGAGTTTGGTTCATATTTGTCATTTTGTCCGACTAAAATGGGAAATTTAGGAGGCTTCACTCCCCTTCAATTAACCAGCAAAGCCAAAATTTATAGAGAATAGACCTAAAAAATTATACAAACTGCAGTATACTCCTGCAATACATAGATTAATTAAACTTCACATGTAAAGTAAGATCATAAATATTAGTGATAATAAACTAGCCACTAAGAATAATTTCTTAGCACTGGCCACTAGAGTTACATGGACATGTTTTTTTAAGCTTCTGTGGCATGTCATATGAGCATTAGCACTGGCCACTAAGAAGAATTTCTCTATGGCATCAGTACAAGTGAGTTGTGACATGCAAGAGCCAAAAAAAATCTGATGAAGATTACATGACCAGTGGTATTTTAGCATTGGACCTTACTAACAATCCCCATACAGTTAAGAGAAGTGGTATTTTAGCACTGGACCTTACTAATCTAAACAACGCATAGGTAAGGGGGCAGTTAGCCATACAAGGAAACCAATAAACAAGCAGCAGGCAGCATACTTGCAAAATGATTATAGCAAAATGATTTAACGTTTGTACTAAAACCTTATAACTAAAACATATCACAACCTATTTTGCCATCAGACCTACATATAGCCTGTTTACCACTTTCATAACTGAAAAATCAGGCATACATATTAATTTTATTACTATAAGCATGGATTAAGATAAGCATATTTATGAAATAAAAAATAAATAAATAAAGGATTAAGATGAGACCAGCCCAACCTAATGAAATGCCCAGACAAGATGTGGCTGAAAGTTGGTCTGAAATGTGATTCGCCCAACCTGCAAAAGAATAGTGAATCAAAAGTCAGTTTTTTTTTCCCAATCGCATAAAGAAACACTTCTTCAAATTTAATCTCCAAAGCCTAAATTTACTATAATTTGAAGTATCAACCTTCACATATAAGAACAATGAAAAATCAGCCTTATTCTTAACACATAACAATAACTGAGAACAATGAAATTTTTAACACATAACAATAACTGAGAACAATAACTGAGAACAATGAAAGCACTAAAACTAAATCCTCAGCAAATATAAAATTTCTCAAAACAACAAACCCACAAACCCACTAAAATTTCTCAAAACAACAAACCCACTAAAATTTCTCAAAACAACAAATATAAAATTTCTCAAAACAGAACCCACAAACCCACTAAAATTAAATCCTCAGCAAATATAAAGTTGTCCTTTTTTAGAAATTCAAAACTAAACCCACTGTTTCTCAGCAACCAAACGGAGAAACCCATTATATATAAACAGTTTCTCACCTTTTTTTTTTGGTTTTCACAGACCGCGTAGACTGATCAACGCACCGTGAGTGAGACTGAGACGGTACACCTCACACTTTAGGAGGAGAGGCCTGAGACGGTACACCTCTCTGTGCCTTTACCAAACTCTTCGCCGAAGAGGGTGACTGACTGAGAGAAGAGGGTGGAGAGAGTGACTGAGAGAGGCAGCGAAGTGTGAGGGTGAGACGGAGAGGGAGAGGATGAGGATGAGTGAGAGAACGTGAGAATGGAGAGGTGAGAGAGTTGGTCTGTGAGTGAGACTGAAGACTGTGAGAGAGAATGGAGAGATGAAGACTGTGAGAGAGGCGTTTTTTTTTTTTAAAATGTCTCTGATCCTCCCCACGTGCCAACTGAAATGGACAAGACAGGACCTGACTAAAAATCGAGTTTTTAACACTCGATAATCGAGTTTTTAACCATCGAGATCCAAGTGTCGCCCACGTCATTATTATTGCCAGGTGTAGGCCACGTGGATGCACGGTCAGAAATCGACTTTATAAAACTCGAATTCCACGTGTACTCCACGTGGCTGTAGACCAGGTCAATTTAAAAAAAACCGAGCCTAAAAGAGTCGATTTATATCTACTAAAATCGAGTCTAATAGACTCGAGATGTTATAATTATATATACTTCGTAATCAGGTCCAACTAACTGTATAGTTGTTCAGTTATGGTTAAATACCAATTTCGTTCGCTCTACTTTCTGCTATCATGGAACGGCTTGGTTCTTTCATTTCTTCAGAGTTCACTTTGACGGTAACTGTTAAGGAAGAAGTCCAAAAGCTTGAAACCAAATTCCGTACCATTCAGGCAGTGCTCAATGATGCTGAGAAGAGGCAGCTGAAGGAGGAAGCTATGAAGCTTTGGTTAGATAAGCTCGAAGGCGTATCGTACGAGATCGACGACGTGTTGGATGAGTGGAACACTGTCGTGATCAAAGCAGAGATTGAGAAACAACAAAAAGAATTCGAAGAAAAAGAAAAAGCTGAAACTAGTACTGCTAAGAAGAGGAAGGTATGGCCCCTCATCTCCATCTCAAACTTCAATTTCTTAGTTCCTAATCTTTTACTGCATGTGATATTGCTCATAAGATACAAGAACTTAACGAAAAATTAGATGAGATTTACAAAGAGAGGGAGATGTACGGGTTTGAATTGAGTAGCCCCATTGAAGAAGTAGTTGAGAGACCAAAAACTACTTCTTATGTTGATGTGTCTGAAATTCTTCGTCGTGATAAGGTTAAGAATGATCTAGTGAGCGCCCTATTGGGCAAGGGTACTGAAAAAGATAAACACCTCCATGTAATCTCTTTGGTGGGAATGGGCGGTATTGGAAAAACTACTCTTGCCCAATTAGCCTACAATGATCAGGAGGTACAAGCCCATTTTGAGATAAAAGTGTGGGTTTGTGTTTCAGATCCTTTTGACCAGTGCAAGGTTGCCAAAGAAATCCTTGAATCTATTGAACATCGATCCTCCAACTTGACTGCATTGCAAATTCTAGTGGACAGAATTTGTGATAAAGTTGGGGGAAAGAAGTTTTTTCTTGTCTTTGATGACGTGTGAATTGAAGACTTTGCAATGTGGAAGCCATTTAGAGATGCACTCAAAAATTGTGGTTCCCAAAGTAGTAGAATTCTAGTCACCACACGTAAAGACCAAGTTGCAAAGATGATTTTTCTCAAAAAAAAAAAAAAAAAAAAAGTTGCAAAGATGATGGAAAGTGCAAATACGATCAAGTTGGAGGACTTGTCTGGGGAAGATTGTTGGTTGGTGTTTAGTAAAATAGCATTTTTTGATAAGGATCCTCAACAACATGAGCAACTAGAAGACTTTGGCAAACAAATAAAAAAAAAGTGCAAAGGTTTGCCCCTTGCTGCAAAGACTCTAGGGAGTCTCATGCGCTTTAAGAAAAGTAGAGAAGAATGGAGGAATGTTTTGAATAACAATTTGTGGGAATTAGAAGATGTTAAAAAAGGTCTTTTTGCACCGTTGTTATTGAGTTATTATGATTTGTCATCACCACTGAAATGGTATTTCTCATATTGTGCTGTCTTTCCGAAAGATCATGTCTTTAATGTTGATGAGTTGGTATATATGTGGATAGCAAACGGATTTGTTGAGTCAAGGGGAAATATGGAAGTGGAAATCAAGGCACGAGAATACTTTGAAAATTTAGTCATACGCTCTTTCTTCCAAGAATGCAAGGAATATATATGGGTTGGCATACACATGAGGTACAAAATGCATGATATAGTGCATAACTTTGCACAGTCAATTACTGAAGCTCGCCATTTGGGATATTCAACAGGATCCCAATTTCCTCCGTCTACTTTATAGATCCAAAAATCTACACACTATCATCTTTTTTAGTCATTGTGATTATAACATGTCCAATTTAGTCCAAAATTTTAGCCATTTATGAGTATTAACTTTGCAATTAAGAATGAAACTTCCGGATACAATAGGAAATTTAATACATTTAAGGTATCTTGATTTGCATGGGTACGGAATATTTTATTGTACCAATTGGGTGTTGCCTGAAACCCTATGTAATCTATGCAATTTACAATTTTTGAAGCTTAAGTGGGATTCTTTGTCTCAGCCTAGAATATTTCCACAGGGGATAGTTAAATTAATTAACTTAAAACTTCTTATTGGATATCATTTAGTGATTCCAAGAGAGATTGGAAGATTGACTTCTCTTAGAACATTAAAAGGTTTTCTCATTAACTATAGAGGATGCGTGGAGTTTGAAAAAAGTGGGAGTTGAATTTCTGGGAATAGAATCTGAAAACAAGAAAGAAGACATAAAAATATTCCCAAATTTGAAATATCTCCATTTCTATCATTTGGACCATTGGGAAGAATGGAGTGGAGGAACGAGAGGAGGAGGAAAAGAAGACGAAGATTGTATTACTATAATGCCATGTCTTCAAGAGTTGAGTATTCGCGAATGCAGAAAGTTAAAAGTCGTTGCCAGATTTCCTGCGTACAACTCCATTGAAGGAATTGGAGATCAGTGCCGAAGAGAGACAGGAGAGGATTGGTGCAACATTTCTCACATCCCAATCATCAAATTACCTGATACTTTATCTTTATGGTAACTCGTTTTGCTTCTTCTTCTTTTATTTTGAAAACAAAACTATCAATTATATATGCTCATTTTCTGGTTAAAATTCCCACGGAAAATAAATTACTAACAACGTAGATTGATGAATTTAACATATTCACATAAATTTGAGTTAGCGTGGTTTATTGTTGTTGCTTAGATCCAGAACTATGTTGTGATCGATGTATTCAAAATTGCTTGATGGGTTTAGTAAAATTTCACAAATAATTTTTAAAAATAAAAGGCTGGAATTTTAGATAGAGTAATCAGATGAACAGAGTCACAAAATTTTAACTCATTTGCATTTAAAAGTAAACAACTAAATTCAAATGCCTACCTTTTTCTATTTCATTTGTGGTTTAATATTTATATGGGTTTGGCTCATTTTCTTGATTTCGGTACACTAATCTCAATAACTCTTATGGTTTTCTTTAGGGATTGGGATCTCCTTAAACGTCCTCTGCTTGATACGGGTTGGTAACTTTTTCCTACTTATTTCATCCTCCTTCTATTTCATTTGCTTTTTAATATTTATATGGGTCTTGCTCATTTTCTTGATTTCAGGGGAATAAACAATGACATTCCGTAATTTTATCAAATTCTAGCAAAACTCATAACTACACTGTCAGCAATGGTTTTCTTAAGGGCATGTGTAGATGAAATCTTGAAATCTGTGTGTGAGCAAGTCTGAACCAATAAATGGTAACTGCTTCCTCTTCTGCTACTTCTGTCATTTGGCTGAAACATCAATTCATAGATTTCTAGTGTTAGTGATGTGTTTCTTGTCAATGAAGATGGGAAAGAGTGGGAAAATTTGATAAATACTTGCTATTTGTTGCAATCCATAGTTGCCCATTTTGAAAAAGGGCACCGTAATAAGTGGAGAGGAGAAGATAGGACCAGTCCAAAATTCCTTGATCTAGGCACTTAAATTTTGTTTCTTGGATATGTTACTCTGTCCTTTCTACTATTTAAAAAAAATGTATTTCCGCATTTGTTTTTTGTTCCATGGTCAATAATGCCATAGGAAGTTTTTGCTCTCCTTCGGTCTAGACATCATGTAAAATATTTCTCACTCTTTGGCCCACATTCAATCTTAACATCATATCATAGGGCTTTTTGTAAATAATCTTTTATCTTTGTTTATCAATGCTATAAAATTATTATTTCTTCATTCTATGAGTAATACTAGAAGTCAAACCATGGTGCAATGGTAAGTGCCCTCCACTCAAACCATGTGTAGTTGGGGCAAAAGAGTGAGTCTTGTGCATTGGGTATAATAATTCTATGAGTAACACTACTATAAAGAAGAAAGAGAGGGACATTCAAAGCTTAAAATTGTTTTTGGTAGTTATCAAGTTTTAACGTTATAGGGTTAGGTACTTGCAAGTTTATTTGTTACGAATACTTTGGCTTCGTTTGTTGGATTAAGTAACTGTCACAATTCCTTTGGAACTAAAATCAAGCTATGCTTGTGATTTTTATTTTGAGTATTGGACACAGACACAAGATCTATCTTGGAGAGAAAACCCTAATATGGTAGATGATATATACTTTCTGTTTGTTTGATTTTCAAATCCATACTTTTTGTTGCTTCTCCTTTGCATAAAGTCTTCGATAGCTCTGTTTTGTTGTAGGAATTGGAATTATACTTTTTGGGTTATATTTATGCTCCTCATCTTGCATAGGAGTTGAATAAGTTGCTGCTTTTTGTTGATTCTAATGTTTGTAAGTGGGTTTTCAACATATAATACATAGTAGTGAAGTTCACTGTAGTAATTGAAATTCTTTTGTTTCTATATGGTCTGTACGACTAGTCACCCAAAAACTTATGAAAAATAAAAAAAGAAAGAGAAAGCATTTTTAAATACTCTTTGGATTGCTCATGTATGGCTCATGATGCTCATCCCTAGTTTAATGCTTAGACTTTGAAATTCCTCTTAACGTGTTATATCTCCCTGAAATAGAGGTTAGGCCATTGTGATTAATGCTTAGTTTAATCCTTACATGTATTTTAGATCATTATCATTGTTGTCCATTGTGATTAGAAGTATATTATCCTAATCATTTAAAACATTCCCTTTTTTTTTTTTCTTGTAAACTTCTTACTTTTAATGATGCTAGTTACCCTGAATAAGCCCTGAATCCCAGCCACCAGACCCCGAGGACAGAAAAAGGATGTTCAGCGACAACTTTGGGATGTGAGCTAGGATTTTGAACTGCCATGGAAGTAAGTTTTCCTGTTTTACATGCTAATATATCCAAGGAACAAATTTCCCAAATTTGTCCTTCAGATATTGCTCAGATGCCTTAATAGGTTCTCTATCTGGTATGCAACTATTTAGTTTATTCTATCTTTCTCTACCTTAATCTATTGGTATGGTTGTTACTGATCATATAAATGACAGATGAAGCTAATTAAGCTAGGCACAGCCCATGGTTGAAGTTATAAGCCTGGAGAATGGTGTTGTGTGCTACAGTGTGGTGTTCCACAGTGATGATGATCTGAATGATTGGCCTCGAATTTCATCTGTTGTAGCTTTAATGTCCCCTGTTTTCTCCTCATCATTGGGCTGACATTCAAGGTTTGAATTTTTCTTCTTTTCTTATTTTCTTTTTGTTAGATTTTTCATGTTATCTAAAGATGTAGAACAATAGATTTGTATGTGTTTGTAATCACTTTTTCGAATTTCTATATTATTACCATAAAATTGTTCAAACCTCATTCCACCATGTGGTTAACTAGTTATCTATGTTTTAAATCATAGTCAAGAAGTTGCAAATTACTGGGGATTAAGAGGTCTAGTCCAAGCTTCCCTTTTCCATATTTTTTTGTCAATTTAAGAATATCTAGCTCTTCTTTTTTAGACATTGTGAATTGATTTATCTCAATCACACGCAATTAGTAAAATTTTGTCAAATATTACCAGTTTGCCTTTTGGCTTAATTCCATATAATATTACATTACAATAATGGGCTTTCATATCGTTCACAAAATATTTTGTATATTATTCAGAATGGTGTACTTATTATGAATTTGCTAGAATTGGTAGGTGGGGAATCAAATCCTTAGATTGATCTCCAAATGCAGTTTAAAAGAGCTTACACATTGCAAGTGTCTTTTCTCTTTTCTAGAAAAGCGTAATAGAAGAGTAGTTTAGAAGGGAGCTCTATCCCAGCAGCCATAGGAAACAATCCTTACTTTACGTGGGAGCTTTGAGGACAGAATAAGGAAGTTCAGCGAGCAATTGGAGATGCAAGAAAGGATTCTGAACTGCCTAGGAAGTAAGTCTTCCCACTTTACAAAATAATATGTCCAATGACCAAATGTTCTCTAATTTGTACTTCAAATATTGATCTGATTTTGTATTAGGTTCTGTATTTGACATGCAATTTTTTGGTTTCTTTTGTCTTTCTTTTGCCGCATTAATCTGTTGGTATAATACTATGATTCAATTTCAAATCATAGACAAGGGTAATTGACATAATAAAACAACTCGTGATATAACATTCAAGCATGGAGAATGGTGTTGTCCGCTATATGGTGAGTTTTATAGTGATGATTGAAAGATTGGCCTCCAATTTCATCCTTTGTAGCCTTTATGTCCTCTGTTTTTTTGCCGTCACCAGGAAATTACATCATACATGACCTCTATTTATATTAAACTTTCCAAGCAGTCTTTTTTTTTGGGGGTGGCGGCCCCCCCGGGGGGGGGGGGGGGTGAGAGAACAACATTTGGTAGTTGCAAAGAAATCTAAAATTCAAAATTTAAATCGTTTGCTATTGTTTCAAAACATCAAAATTGATGGTGACTGTGCATAAAGAGTTAAAAGACCTTTGTTGTTTAGTTATCATGTCTTTCTTTTGTAGTTCAATTGCCTATTCTATTTGCTGAGTTAGTGGCTTCAGCCTTCCTGCACAATCAGCAACTTATTTTTAAAGTACATAAACGAAATAAACCCTGGGTTCTGGTAGACTGGCACTGCATATCTCATCTCGATAGGTACGTGTTTAGTTTTCTTATTTTTGTCATAAATTTGCTTTTCTGTTAGCTTTTTCATATTATCTGAGAAGTAGAACAATATAATTATGTAATTATCATTACGAATTTTTATATTATTACTGTAAATGTTACTCAATGTCATTCTGCTGTGTTTATGTGAGTTTAAATTCATAGTGAACGAGTTTCAACTTACAGGGGATTAGAGGTCTAGTCCAAGCCTTCTTCTACATAATGTTCATATAAATAATTGGCTTACATAGAATGTTTCATTGAAATACTGGTCTTATATCCAGCCTTTTTTATTTTATTTCCTCTAGCTTTATTTCCATGAAATTAGCCCAATGTGCTATTTCTTTGGGCCTTAAACTGTGATTAATTTTGAACCTCAACAAGGTTATAGGGTTAGGTGCTTCCTAGTTATCAATCTAAATTTGGGTTTGTATTAAAGTTTTATTGTATGCTTATTTCTTGTCTTAGAGTTTGAAGTATTTCGTTACATGGAAGTGTCTGAAGTACACGCGGTGACCATCAAGCAAGAAGTAGAGACTAAATACCTTGTCTTAGTTGGACAAGGCCAGCCCTTCCACTAGGCCAATTAGGCAATTGCCTAAGGCCCCCAAGTGGAAGGGGGCCCCAAAATTTTAGAAAAGAAGGGGTAGTAGGGGAAAAAAATTTAGTTTCAGATGAACTTAAAAAAATCTAGCACATCTTTTTGACCAAAAAACAAAAATTTTGATATATCCGGTTAAACATTGGTAGCACAAAAAAATTCTTTAGTCTAAACAAAATCAATTGTCACAAAAATAACATCATTATCCTCTAGACAAACCAAAATTCAACAAGATAAACTACAAATCTAGTCTAGGAAATCCACAAAACAATCACAAATCAAAACAAATTAAAAACCTCAAATCCCTAAAATTTTTAACGTTTCTCTTTCTCATTCTTGCTCAGCTTCTTTCTCTCAGCTCTTGCTTTTTGCCTCTCTCATTCTTTCTCTCCATTGTTGGTGGCTGCCTAGCTCAAGCTTCCTCCGATCTAAATCTCTGATCTGAAAACTCTGAACTGAGGAGTGAGGACTACCGATTGCCTTTTTTTTTTTTTTTGGTTGCAAATGCATTTTGATTTTGGTTTTGACTTTTGAGGTATAAAAGCTTGGCTTTCTCTACTTTTTATTTGTTAAGACTGGGCCTGTTTATATTAAGTTATGGCTGGACGTTTGGCATTTAGGCCTTCAAGATTTTTTTTTTTTTTTTTGGTTATAGGTGTAATAGGATTTATTTTGTGTTTTTTGTGGGTGGGTCTTATTAATAAGACTTGCGTGGCCATCTTGGCATCTTCTTGGCCAGGCTTGTACTTTTGTTATGGCTGTGCTTCAATTTTTTTATTTTATTTTATTTTAATCTTGTGTTTTTATATATGTATTTTAGTTATTGGTAATATAATGAATAAGTATTTATTTATGCACGTTGAGATTGCTAAAAACTTGTTATTATTTGGTGAAACTACAACAATACTTTTTATATAAATTAGGTTCTATTTCTCATTTGCTCTACACTTGAAAGTTATTTTTTATTTTAGTCTTTATAAATATATTGTTTAATTAGAAATGTCTACTAGAAAATATGCATCTGGATATGAAAAACTTAAAAAAGAAAAAAAAGAAAGAAAAATTAATTGAGTCTCAAAAAGAATCAATAGATAAATTTGTTATTAGTAATAAACAAAATATAACACAAAATTTATATGAAAAATCACAAATGAGCAAGAAATTCACCAAAAAGAGTTAGAAGATAATGAAATGATACAATTGTAAGATAACAATGATGTTCAATTTTGCAATACAACAAATCTTGATAATGAACTTCAAAAGAATTTAGATGAAAATGAAAATAATGATGAAAATGTCACAAATGAACAAGTTCACCTTATTGATGTTCAACTAGAAGAAAATGAAAATAATAATGACATGTTGAATTATATTCCTTCAAATATTTATCATCTAGGAGATGTTAGAAGAACTTGAATACAAAAATTTAATTAGTCAATTTGCATCTCAAAAGGCAAGAAAAATAGATTTTAAGTGAAATATAATATAATATAAAAATATTAAATAAATATTAATTTAATTAATATATAAGTATAAAAAAGAGGCCCAATTTTAGTTCTCGCCTTAGGCCCCAAAATGTCTAGGGCCAGCCCTGTAGTTGGATTATGTACTCTTTTAATGAAAGGCATATCTCGATATTTCTACTAAATCATCTTTCTATTTTAGTTATAATAATTTTCTCCATCTATAAAAACCTCATGCTGAATGTCTAATTCTCTTTTGGCCTTATTTCAACCAAACATCAAATTTTGGTAAGTACATTTTGTGATGAAGCAAAGTGTCACTCATGGATGCACATTTTAGAAAGCGCTATAGAAGAAACTCCTTTATTAGTTTAAATGGTAGCAATGAAGTGTATCATGTCCATCTCCTCTGTAATTCATATTATATGGTGGCAGATGAAAGATGAGCTAGCTAATTGACGAATTTTCAACTTATGTGATTTCTACTGTTATGTTCGAGTATGAAAACTAGTGTGCTAATTTTCTTGGTTTAGTGTTACAGATTTAGGAGATCGAGTTCATAGGTGTGTAGAGAGTGGGGGAGCATGGAATGTTACAACCCAGAGTGGAGGGGATGAGCTGAGAAATGCCTCTATTTTTTTCCTATCAACAGTTTCCCAATTTTGAAATGACATTCAAAAAGGGACAAATCCCAATTAGCATCTAATATGTTCAAAGAAGAAGAAGGGCAGGGGAAGAAAAAGGCAATGAAGCCATGTTACAATTGTTTACTTTGGGCAGTTCAATTCTAATTCACATATAGATAACTTTATGTTCTTTTGATGCTATTGCATTTGCTTTTTAATCCATGGTCAATAACTTTTATTTCCAACTTATAGGGGCATAGCAATGTTTTGGTCCTATTCGTTCAAAACATCATGCAAAATGTTTTGTTCTCATTTGGCCTCATTCATTTTGATCATTATGCAAACTCGAAAGATGGGTAGGTAGTGAGTGGAAAAGATAATTTAAAGATAGAGAAGGAGAATTGGGGAAGACTTTATGGACAATAACCCCAATGCTTAGTTAAAAATAAAAAATAAATAAAAAAGCCCTGTTATCACTTCAAAGATGCTGCAAACAAGCTTAACCTGTAATGTGGTTATCTTTAGCAGTCCATCTTTTATGGGAACATATGAAAAGAAAAGCAAATTAGTTAATTTTTTAATAACTCTACTCGGTCTTCCACTTATAATTTAGTTCTTGAAACCATTTTTCATTCAACAAGTAATAATTTTTTTTAAGAAGAGAGGAAGAGAGCGGGGAGACCTCATAGTTCAAACCTATACTTGTTAATCATCTAGTCTTGATGTTATAGGGTTACATGCTATCTATCAAGTTCCTAAGTAAATATTTCATGCTTTATGTTTTTGTTAGAGGCGTAAGTGTTTCATAGCATGGGAGAGTGCAAAGTGTTTTTGTTTCTTCTCCTTTGCATAAAGCCTTTGATAGCTCTATTTTGTTGTAGGAATTGGAATTATACTTTTTGGATTATTTTTATGCTCCTCGTCTTGCTTAGGAGTAAAATAGGTTGCTGCTTTCTGTAGATTTTAATGTTTGTAAGTGGGTTTTCAACATCTAATACATAGTAGTGAAGTCCACTGTAGGAATTGATAGTCTGCTATTGGAAATAGTCTGTACAACTAGTCACCGTAAAATTTATTTAAAGAAAAAAAAGAAAAAGAAAGTGTTTCTAACTACTCTGCCCTTATCTATTTGTAGTCAAAAGTCTTTCATCTCTACTGGGAACCATTCTTAGGAACTAAAAAATTTCATTATTTTACAAATTTAAGGGATTTGAGTTAGGATATAAGTGAATCATGTTAGGAACACATGTTATCTAGAATTTGCTAATTTTTTGAAAAAATGCACTTTACTTGTAATTGGGTAAATCTAGGATGTGTTTAATACTTCAAGGAACAAGAGTTCGAGTCTAAGTGTTAATAAAGCCATGCAAATCTGTCCAAGAATCAAGTGAAGAAGTGCTATATTTTAAAACTCAACAGATAGCATCTATTAAGGTTTGAAATGGATCTTCAGCTTAATGCTTGACAGCTACTCGATAGATAGCCTATTTATCGAGATTTAGGAAACTCAGTTTTTTAGATTTGATTTCACACATATCCATGTGTACATGTTTAGGTTTTCTTTTTTCATAACCCTAAACATATATAAGAATTATTTTAAAGGCCGTCCTAGTAGACACAAGTGAGTGAAACTTGATGCAATGGTTTTTCACAAGTATAATGTGACCGGAGACATATGCCCTAGTTCATCTTTCTCTTGAAGAAGCTGCTGCGTTTGTAGGCCGTAGGGTTTTGTAACTAAGAAGTTTCGTGATCTTTATCGTGTTGATGAACTGAAGAACTTTGCAGCTAACATCCTTCTCAAGTTAGTGGTTAGTCACGTACTTGGATCCGTGCATCGATTAGTTGGTCACTTACTGGAAGCCGTGCATTGAAAAAAAAAGATTGTCACTACAGAACAAGTCCAATTGTGTATTAGGATAAAGGTTCAACTATAGGTTGGTATAAGGTACTGGAATTCCTTTACTTGTAACCACTTGTTGTGATAATAGTGGATTCTCAGAAATGATGACCTTAAATTCACTCGGTGGGGTTTTTGCCTTGGAGGTTTTCCCCATTCGTAAACAAATCACCGTGTCAACTTTATTTTCCGCTGCATATTAACTTAGTAGGAGATTTGTTTGTGCTACCACGTGTATTGCATGTTAATTGAATTAATTAATTAACTTGACTAATTAATTGGTTAATTTATCAGAAGGGGTCAATACATTCTTGCCCTATCAATTTGAATAATCTAATAATCTCAGCACCATCGTACAATTCAGAATGCCTACTCATCCTCATTTTCTATGAGGATTGAAAATTACCAAGAAAAGCAAACCTCTTTATGATGCACCAAGCCTGAACATAAAAGGTTAACTATAAATCCAATTCATGTTGTGGCGTACAATATGATAATAGTTGTTAGAAAATGCCCATGTAAGAAGGAAAAGAGAAAGGACATATAAAATTGAAGGGAAAGAGAGGTCATGAAAATTTGACTACTTACTGCATATAAAAAATATCAAAATTCAACAATTAAATGCAAATACATGCATCTAAGTAGATGAATGTATATATGTTCAAAAATACTTGCTAAAATTGTGACCTATATGAAATTAAATATAATTTTAGAGACCGAAAAATGAAATGTTGTAAGAGAATTGAGTGAGTAATACTAGCATAATCACCTAAAATGACAAAAAAAAAAAAAAAAAAAAAAAACAACTACTTTAGAAGAAAAATAGATAATTCGGCAATTGATCATCACCTATAGACCCCTCCTCTTGATGATATTATGTCCTTATTCATCGATACTACCATTAGATGGGGTATTGATCCTCGGATCACCTCTCATAAGCTTACTAAGCTCAATTATCTATTTTTTCGGATATCTTGTCATTCCATTTAGCCGATCTCTCATTTACACACTATTCATCTTGAGAGATGTGCGTTTTTGTACACTCTTGTTACTAATGCTCCTATGAGTTTTCCTACTCTTTTCATTTGTTCTTTGGCTGAGGTTCATAGGAGTAGTGCAAAATCTCATGGTCTTTTCTTTCCTGTTTTCATTCATAGGATTTTATTAAACTTAGGTTTAGAGGATTTTTCTGCATCCAAGCCTGTCCATATTATTACTCTCATAGGTGCCACCTTCCTTAGGCAAAGAACGGCTCAAATAAAATCTAGCTTTAAACGCCCTAAAGTAGAGTCCTCCACAGGTGATGCATCTCGGCCTCTTTCTTCCGGCAATCCTTCTGTTGAGGAGTTTGTCGATCCCACCACCGCTGTTGATCCTCCACTATCTTCTTCAAGTGATCCATCCATTCAAAGTATGTTGGATACTGTCATGACCGTTCAGGTGGTGCATGGATAGATTTTTTTGGATGTGCTCACGGAGCTTCAGGCTTTCCGTGCTGATTTGGCTAGTGCTCGACGGTCTTCTCCACCACCTCTTTTTAATGATGAGTCCTTATTGCCCTTTAGCAATTCGTCACAAAAAGAGGAAGTACATGTGCATGGAGATAGGGGGAGTTTTTGTTAGATTGTATCTAGGAGCTTCATGATGTATATTCTATTTTGGCTCATGTTGTATTTGTTTTTATGAGTTGTATATGTTAGGGGGAGACACTATGCTTTATGCTTTATTGTTTGTTTCTTTTATTGTTTCTTGTTTCACATATGCTACATTGGTTATTGATTTATATTATGAGGTTATTCATGGTATATGTCTTTTATTTTATGTTTTGTGAAATCAAGAATTTATTTTGATTTACTTGTATTTTCCACACATGCGTTTATACGTTTGTTAAAATGTTTCAAGAATATACAGGTTAATTCAATCATAACTACTGTCTACACTGGCAACTAATATGTAAAATTGTGATTTACAATTATATTTTATGTTGGCTTTATTCCATGACAAAAAGTGTTGTAATTGCATCAATTTATTTCCTTGTATTGTGTGGAATTTTATTGTATTGGGTTTAGTATTATGTTTATGAAGAATCGAGCATGAATTGAAGAACAAGTGGATTTCGCAAGAAGCTCGCGAGAAGCTAACCCGTGAAAGAGCCACGTGAGAAGCACATGCTGGAAGTTGAAGAGTTGTGCTAGCCTAGAGGATTTCGCGAGTGTCTCGCGGGTATGGCCTTCTCGCGAGATACCCGTGAAACTCTCTGTCGGGAGAATTTTTAAGTGTGACTTTCTTACCCTTCACCCATACTATATACACTCTCATTACCCACAGAAATTGAAATGAGGTCATTCAAAGAGAAAAATCCTAGATAGGTTTTGTACAATACACACACTCATCTTTTAGAGAGAGAGTTACTCATCCTTAGGAAGAAATCATTCTAGCCTCTTCTCCTTCCCTCTCCATTGTCATACATTCAGAGGATATATGTACCCAAACACAACCCACATCTTTTTAAAGTGTAGAAAGTGTTT
Source organism: Quercus variabilis (assembly GCA_030445155.1). NCBI lineage: Eukaryota > Viridiplantae > Streptophyta > Magnoliopsida > Fagales > Fagaceae > Quercus > Quercus variabilis. The sequence goes on from CP129447.1 coordinate 1,307,539, forward strand.
TGGAGCTTGGTAAGCTTTGAGGATTTGCCAAAAGAAGCCGGTGACACTTGGCAAACGTAATCGATCATATTGCAGGATTCAAAAAGCTAGACAAAATATGGTTCCGAGAAGCCTTGTTGGAGTAGGAGCTTGGAGGGCTTAGGTGTATTAAGTAGATTAAGCTTGGAGGGTCTCTTGCTATTTGTGTATCCCAACTTATTGTCTAGTCGATCGATTTACCGCTTGGAGAGCGGCGAAGAGGTTTTTTACCGAATTCTTCGGTTCCCTCTTCGATAACACATTGACATGTTATCTTGTGTTTGCATTTCTTTTCCTTACTCTTTTAGCTTTCATTTTACTACTGTGATTTGATGAATATGACTTAGAGTAGTTTTATTATTTATTCGCTCGCATTTACTCTATTCCACACTTAGTTTAAGTTAAAGTAAAATCAACTAAGCCGTAATCTTTTAATTTGGGGTCTGAATAGCTCTTGTGTTTTTAACACAAATCTGAGCTTTCATGATAGATAGTAGTTAGGTTGAATTGTGTTTAGGGCTTTTGAATTTTAAATGGGTTGTTTTGTAACTTTGAGCATCTCATGTTTGTGATATGTTTTGTCACGGATTGCCAAAGGGGTAGATTATTAGGTTTTAAGACCTTAGGGACTAATGTATTAGAACTTCAATGTGTATTGTGTTGGCAAACCATGATCAAAACATAGAGACTAGGTTTAGGCTTGCTCAAAGTATGTTTTATTGTAAAATTGGAATTGAGTGATTGCAGAAATAGTGGACAAATTCTACAAGGCTAGATCGATCAAAAATTAGATTCGATCGATCAAGAATTGTGTAGAATTAATTTTCTGCAGAATTTTCAACTTAGCCTAAACCCGTTTGACGTATAGGATTTTATGTTTTACTTCTCATATAAAAAGAAAAACCCTAGCTATGTTTTAAAGGCTTTTGATATGCTGTGTGTTTGAATCTCTTGTGAGATCTAGAGGTATTTACCATCATACACACTTAAGGTTATCGAGATCAAGATTGATATCAGGAGCTTGGTGATCGTTTCAGTTGTTGCATAAAGAACATTCAAGAAGATCAAGATTCACAAGTAGGAGAACTTGTGGTTGCTATGGATCAAAAGAAAGAAGTAGTCCGTGAACTCAGAGCTGTCATGTGGTTGTGGTAGTTAGTTTTCTACTCGAGGTAGCAATAAGATATTAGTGGTCTAAGTTTTATTGTATAAACTTTAATTATTTCATAATGGATCTGTTTTACCTTGAAAATAATTAAGTTAAATCTTCCCCAGGTTTTTTATTGGTTTGGTTTTCCTGGGTCATCATATCTTTGTGTTCTTTATTTTTCCGTATTTTATTTATTTTATTCATATTGGTTTAACCTAATGTTAATTAACAAACTTGTTAATCAACTTAGCTTAATATTAGGTTAATAATACTGTGTTAAGGGGTCTAAAACTTTACAGACATAACAAAGCTCTTGAACAAGTTTAATTTCAACTAAGACTTTTTATAAAAAAATCAAGTTTGAAAATAAAAATTGAGCTTTGTTTTAAGCTTGATTTTGATAACAAAGTAAACAAACCAAATTTGAGTACTATAATTATTACTTTTCATCACAACTGTTAGCTCTAATTCCAACAAAATAAAAACATCCTCAAAATTAATTTTCACCGAAAAGAAACTAGCACAGCCTTCCTACAAGAAACCTCTAAGTATCTGTAAAGAAGATGGGACTTAAGCGCAGTCTTTCTCTGTCACGGCCCAAATCCATGGAGCATGAATTTAGATGCATGACCCACTTGCTAAACTTAAATAACTCCATAAACATAATTAATCCAAAATAAATTAATACTCCAAAGAAACAATGCTCTTAATAAATAACCTCTTACAAAAATCTAAACTCCACAAATTGGAAATAATCTCCAAAAATAAAACATGAATTACAAAATAAGGATAACTAAAATTCTATAAGTCTTCAAGGTAATATAGAAATCGCCTACAACTTCCATGCTCTACCTTGCACCTTACAAAGCGATCCGAAAGTCCTATATTCCCAACTATACTACAATCTGAAAATAGTAATTGATGAGGTGAGCCACACATCTAGTAAGTAATTATACAGAATACACAACAGAACAGAGTCAAGCAAAGCACGAGTATTTTTGATTTTTCACAAACTCATTCAATGATATCAAAAATAATTATTTCAAAACATATAATGAATCACTTAATACATATGTAATCACATCTTAAAATCATTAGAAATCACATACATATAATTGATCAGAGCATAGTGTCACATATACACATCACATATTCTCACATACAATCCTATGAGCAGATACCAACATCTAACTCCTGCTGATGAGGGATCAACACATATTCTCACATACAATCCTATGAGTGGATTTACACATATATATGATATATCTGATCAATTCTAAAAATACTTATTTTTGAGTCACATATCACAAGAGCAAAGTTTACACAAAATATAATAATTTACTTGATATTAACAATTATTCCAAATACAGAGGCATATCAAAGATCACAATATCAAATAGAACATAAATCAAAGGATGCTTGACTCTTTTAGAGAATGAATAAGAACTGAAGAGTTTCTATAAATATTTTTACAATTCTCGAGTAAGTTTGAAAACCCAATTTGCTAAAAGAAACGTCTTAAATACTATTTGAAAAATAAGAATATGACTTTGAAATCACTTGGTTTTAAACAAACTTAAAGAACAAGAACCTTTTTAGAAAATTTACTTTGAAACTTGATTATTTTTGGAAAATAGTTTAGTTTAGAAATCATCTTTTAAATGAGATTTTAAACTTCAAAATGTTATTTAAAATTTGAAGTTTCTCTTTAAAACATTGTCTATCTTCCAATGATGTAAAAATAATGCTTTCGATAAACTTTAGAAAATGTAAACTTTAAAAACATAACTTTTGAAAAAAAAACCTTTAACTTCTAAGAACCTAAAGAATAAAACTTATGCATATTATGCATAATTACTTACAGCACTTGGATCGCTCTGAAAGTCTAATCGAAACAACCTTCAAAAAATCTTAAAATACTCTTAAATAAGACCTATATTCAATCATAGAAATTACTTAATATCCTCCACAAAATATAGAACTTATTGATCTATACAAACTGACTCACTAGTAAAATACTTTGCTGAACTAAATGATAGCACTAATCCAAAGTATCTCTACCCAAAAATGTGTTTCCTTGAATTTATCACAACTCAGAGGCAGTAGCTACTTTAGGATTTAAATTAATATACATAACCCCAAAAACGTTAAAGCCACCTAATATATATAACCACAATAGAAAACCTTATAGCCATCTTAATATATATATATATATATATATATATGTAACCACAATTGAAAGGTGAAAGCCTCCTGACTGAAGATTTGATCCGTGACTTGTTCATGGGTATACACGGTGGCTAATTCTAGAATTCAGTATATATATATATATATATAAACCCATGAAGACGTAAGGCTATATAAATGAAATGAGTTTCGTAATCCATGGCTTTGTTCTAAAATACTCACAGTGGCTACCTACGATTTAATATCCATATAACCAAAAGAAGATGTAACGCCATATACATAACCTTTCTCAATTCATGGCTTGTATTAGAATGCACACAGTGGACAACTTGGGGTTTAATACATATTAACCCTAATGAAAACGCAAAAGTCCTGTACATATATTAAGATTGTAATCTATGATAATTCTAAACCTTTGATTCTAACAAATGAAAAATCATACCTGGGTACTAGAATTCTTCGGTTGCCTCTTTAATTAACTCCAAGGAAACATACACCTTCTAGCCTCCTTAGTGATGAAATCCTTCTTATCAAAACCCTAATTATCTTTTCCTCTACCTTATATTCAACACATCAAAGATGTGGGCTTAGTGAGGTAGTGGGCTAGAGTTTAAAACCCACTTAAGCTTATCTCTTAAGTCTCCAAGAAGCCCATAAAACATCTTCACCTTTTATTTATTTATTATATTAGTTGCCGCATTAAATTGTATGCACTAAAACTTTAATTTTCTCATCTATTTGTAGCACCACAAAATTGTCTACTCCCATCTTACTGTACACACACATATAGTACCTCAACTCTAAAAAAAAAATGACAAGGTATGATGATAATCATAAAATCAAAATTGGGGTATTACACTCTCTCTGTATGAACTATGTCCAGATACTTTTTGAACCTTCTAGGTACTATACTTTAGCTTTCTACATTGCAACAATACCATGGAAAAATAAGGGTTTGTTTGATAGAGGAGTTTGAGTAATATTGTTTATAGTTTTTTGAAATACCTATAAGTGAAAATGTGTATGAAAATATGTGTAATCTATATATTACTAAAAGCTGAAGCGTAGCGTTTAATGTTGCTACGCTCCAGTTAAGCCACGTCAGCGCCATGTCATCATTTATTTTATTTTATTTTATTATTTATTTTTTGTTTTATCGATTGCCATTTATTGAGTCTCTTTTTAAATTCAAGTGTTACTTTATCTCCATATCTATCGCATGTCTCTCCATTAACCCATAACCCATACTCTTGAGACGTTGCTATTATATGGAATTTTTATAGTCGCCAATACTTTATCTTCATATCTACCTTGTGTCTCTCCATTAACCCAGACTCTTGAAATGCCGCTATTATATGGAATTCTTATAGTCGCTGATACTTTATCTCCACATCTATCATGTGTCTTTCCATTAACCCAGACTCTTGAAATGCCGCTATTATATGGAATTTTTATAGTCACCGATAGATTGCAATCTCCTCACCTCTCATTTTTTTTCTATAAATTTTCAATTGTTCTCTGTTTACAAATTGATCGGTATGGCCTTCAATGCAATAGTTTCTTGAGTGTTTTTTCCATTCTTTTGGTCATGCTCAAGTTCGTCTACCAAAACCCAATCAAGTGAGCGCAAGAGATAGATAATGACTCTAGAGCTTGCAAACGAAACTAAAGCAGATGAGAGGTGAACATTGGTAGCCCAAGTCCAAAGGGTATAAACTGAAAATGAGTTCTGCTATTTGTATTATTCTTTTTCTTTTTTTTTTCTTTTTTTATTCCCATCTCATTATTAGGAAAAAAAAGACGTAGTTCAATTTTGAGTTTTCATTATGAACGAGATTGAGTTTTCATGGTCTTAAAACTATTAAAATATATATATATATATATATATATTTTAAAAAAAATTATTTGAGTTGGGGATTTGATCATGTTTGTTATAAATTGTTTTATGGTTGCCATTCTCTAGACTGTAGGAATGTTACTCTCAATATGTTTGTTCAATGTGATGTTTTTATTTTGGTCTTTGTTTTATAGTAAGAGTGTTATTCATTTTCATCAAAGAGAAATTGTTATTGTTCTCTTTTTCCCATCGTCTTATATGCTAAACTAAATTTCATTTTTATCTCTGTTTTGTTTGTCAATTCTTCGACAGATGTCAATGATCAAGACTCGCAATCATTGGAGGCTTTTTAATCTATTAAAGGTCATACTAATCAATTGGTAACCATTCTTTTCTTAGAATATTTTGAAGGAAAGAGGAATAAAATTGTTGCTTTTCTTGGGTGGTGCTTGATAATTTGCTTTTTATGGTTCAATACACAGCTATATTAGATTTCATTTCCTTATACTAATAATTTGTTTCTTATTGTTTAATTTGACTATTTGGTGTCCCAGAAATTGTGGGAAAATGGAAGAGAAAAGAGAGTAAAGTTTGAATCTTAAATTTTTTTTTTTTTTTTTTGGTTATGGAACTTGGGATGTAATAGTTTAAATTTTTTTTATCTTAATATTTTAAAGGAAACTCTTATTCTTCAAAGTACATCAGCTTAAGCAAATTGTTGTATTGTGGCTAGAATTTTTGTGTTTGGGACCTAAGTTGGCCTGTTTGGTTGACGAATAACTTTGAGGATTATTTAGCTTATGAGAAAATTTTTGGTATTTTAGGAGTGAGGAAATTCAAAGAATTGAGTTATTTTTAAATTCCATTAGTACCTAGCTTTATGCTAACTGTTGTGAGGATAGAAAAATTAATTGGTTCTTGATTTTTGAATACCTATCTTTAATACTGTGTACATGAACAATAATTGGATTTTTAGTTTTAGATTTTGAATTATGCTATTTTTTCAACAACTTGATTTTCTTTTTTTGAATATCTAGAATACTATGTACATGAGTTTTAGACAAATCTTAACAATACTATTTCTTTTGGATTTTACTATTTTTTTTCCTTATTAAACACAATATGATATGGTTGATGTGTTCCAGTCAAGGTGAAAGCAATTGCTATTTTTGGGCATAGCAACTGATACAATCTGATAACTTCTTGTAGCCATTTGAAATTCATAACTTGGAATGTTAATAGACATCTTCTCCAAGGTAAGAACAATTGGCCGAGTTAGCAAGTTTACAATTCGTATACACTCTATTTGGATTTTCTGTGGGAATTCAAAACAATAATAATTGAGTGATTTGTATAGGGACACATTGATAAATGTCTGCAATAGACATGGGTGGAATCAATGGCATATTACTATTTGAAAATTTGGTGGTTTTTGATGGAAATTAATATAAGTGAGGATCTATTAAATTTGATCATTTTGCTGAAGTAAGGTTTGTTTAATATGTGTTTTATTTATATACCTTATTGTAAATAAGTTTTTGTACAAGTTAGAATCATCACTGTACTTTATTTATTTATTTATTTTTTGTGGTCTTATTCTCTTTTGTTGGCAACTAACTAGACATCACTTTTGGGAATGAAGGATTAGCAACTGATACGAAGGTCAAAATTTAGAAGAATTAAAATATAATACAATCTCATCATGGGAAGAAAAATAGAAATCTAATGTTGTGTTGGCATGTCCCTCCATTATTGGTTTTCAAATATCATATCTATAAAATTAAAAAATTAAAATAAAATAAAATAAAAAACCAAAATAATATAATGATATATTTGTAGAGATAGAGAGTTGGAAAATAATTTTAGAAATAGTTCAAGTTTTTAGGAGAAAACTATCTTCAATAAATTTTAGAGAATAAATTATGAATTGTATCATATTACAAAATATATATTCTCACGCATCGCGTGGATCTGCGACTAATATTATTTAAAAACTGAAAATAAATTGTTTAACATCTCTACTAAACTGGGCCTAACTCTATGAACTTTCTAAAAGCCATACCGATGGTCATTGCTTTGCCTTTGTGGTCAAGCTTTTCATGTTGCGAAATCTCAAAAGCTTTGTTGAAACCAAAAAAAGTCTTCATCAAACTCATCCTTCGTTGATGAGAGCGGATTCCAATTAAGTTGGCTCTGCTTTTTAGATTATAGAATAGATTCGTGAACTGGTGATGTACAGTGTGGACTTATTCATTGATTGACTAGAGGTGGCCTTGCTTTTGAGATATCAGAACGTGGGCCCTCAACTTCATTCTTGCATGCCATTTAATCTAATGGCTCCTTATTTTGACACCTCACCAGGACATGCTGGCAATCCGTGTGCCCACTTAAGATTTCATTTCAGCTTCCCATTTTTCAATTTCCCTAAAACTGTCTCTCCTCTCTCTCAAATCTCAATACCTCCGAGCTCTCTCGGTCACTCTTTCGTTTCCTGTTTTCAAAAAAGCTTGAGAAAATAAGGGTGTTTTCTAAAAAATTTATCACAACCATCTCCTAAGTAACCCATATTATATGGTGGCTGATGAATGGTGAGCTAGCTAATTGACCAATTTTTGACTTATGCAATTTCTACCGTTATTTTTTTGGGTATGAAATCTAGAGTGCTAATTTTCTTGACTTAGTGTTACAGATTTAGGAGATCTAGTACAAAGGTGTGTAAAGTGTGGGGGAGAATGGAATGTTACCACCAGGAGTGGAAGGGATGAGCTGATAAATGCGTCTCTTGTTTTTTCCCATCAGCAGTTGCCCAATTTTGGAATGACATTCAAAAATGGACAGACCCCAATTAGTAACTGATATGTTCAACCAAAAAGAAGAAGAAGGCAATGAAGCCATATTACAAATGTTTTCTTTGGGCCTTTCAATTCTAATTCACATATAGGTAACTTTATGTTCTTCTTTTGATGCTATTGCATTTGCATGTTAATCCATGGTCAATAACTTTTATTTCCAACCCTTATGGTTGCAGGAATTTTTTGGTCTTATCCATTCAGAGCATCATGCAAAATGTTTTGTTCTTATTTGGCATCATTCATTGTAAACATTATGCAAACTCAAAACTAAGATAGGTAGGTAGTGAGTGAAATAGATAATTCAGAGATAAAGACATGGGAAAGGCTTTAAGTACAAAAACCCCAATGCTTATAAAAAAAAGCCCTGTGATCCATTCAAAGATGCTGCCAACAAGTTTAACCTGCAATATGGTTTTCTTTAGCAGTCCATCTTAAATGGTGACATATGAAAAGCAAATTATTTAATTTTTTAATGGCTCTACTCAGTCTTCCATTTATCATTTAGTTTTGGAAACCTTTTTTCATTCAACTGGTAATAATTTTTTTTAAGAAGAAAGTGGGGTGCCCTCATAGCTCAAACATATACTTGTTAATCATCTAGTCTTGATGTTATAGGGTTATGTACTTGCTACCTATCAAGTTTCTAAGAAAATATTTCATGTTTTTTGCTTTTGTCAGAGGCTTAAATGTTTCACGGGCATGCGAGAATGCAGAGTATGAGAAGTGACCACTTGTAGATATGCAGATGTTACAAATAGTTTGGCTTCATTTGTTGGATTAATTAACCAACACAATCCCTTTGGAACTAAAAATCAAGATATGCTTTTGATTTTTATTTGGAGCATTGGACATAGACACAAGATCTATCTTAGAGAGAAAAACCCTGATATGGTAGATGATATATTTTTCCCTTAATTTCTGTTTTGTTTGTTTGATTTTCAAATCCATACTTTTTGTTGCTTCTTCTTTGCATAAAGTCTTTGATAGCTCTGTTATGTTGTAGGAATTGGAATTCTATTTTTTGGGTTATTTTTATGCTCCTCATCTTGCAAAGAAGTTGAATAAGTTACTGGTTTTTGTTGATTCTAATGTTTGTAAGTGGGCTTTCAACATCTAATGCATAGTAGTGAAGTCCACTATAGGAATTGACATTCTGCTGTCGGGAATAGTCTGTACAACTAGTCACCCAAAAACTTATAAAAATGAAAAAAGAAAGAGAAAGCATTGCTAACTACTCTTTGGATTGCTCGTGTATGGCTCATGATGCTCATCCCTAGTTTAATGCTTAGACTTGAAATTCCTCTTAACGCGTTATATCTACTTGGAATAGAGGTTAGGCCTCTAGGCCTTACATTTATTTTAGATCATTATCATTGTTGCCCATTGTGATTAAAAGTATATTATTCTAATCATTTAAAACATTACTTTTTTCTTTGCAAGCTTCTTACTCTTAGTGATGCTTGTTACCCTGAATCCCAGCCACCAGATCCCAATGACAGAGAAAGGATGTTCAGCGACAACTTGGGGATGCGAGTAAGGATTTTGAACTACCGTGGACGTAAGTTTTCCTGTTTTACATACAAATATTTCCAAGGAACAAATTTCCCAAATTTGTCCTTCAAATATTGCTCTGATGCCTTAATAGGTTTCTATCTGGCATGCAACTATTTAGTTTATTCTCTATTTCTCTACCTTAATCTATTGGTATGGTTGTCATTCATCATATAAATCACAAATGAAGCTAATTAAGCTAGGCACAGCCCGTGGCTGAAGGTTATAAGCAAGGAGAATGGTGTTGTGTTCTCCAGTGTGGTGTTCCACAGTGATGATGATCAGAACGATTGGCCTCCAATTTCATCTGTTTTAGCTTTAGTGTCCTATGTTTTCTCCTCATCATTGAGCTTACATTCAAGGTTTGCATTTTTATTCTTCTTTTCTTATTTCTTTTTTGATATATTTTTCATGTTATCTAAGATGTAGAACAATAGATTTGTATTTGTTTGTAATCACTTTTTTGAATATCTATATTATTACCATAAAATTTTTTAAACATTTTTTTTTTGATAGGTAAGAAAAACAATTGTTCAAACATCATTCCACCATGTGGTTAAGTTTTAAATCATAGTCAACAAGTTGCAAATTACAGGGGATTAAGAGGTCTAGTCAAAGCTTCCCTTTCCCATATTGTTTTGTCAATTTAAGAATATCTAGCTCTCCTCTTTTAGACATCGTGAATTGATTTATCTTTTTTTTTTTTTTAAGAGAGTTTCAACTTATGATGTCTGCTCCTACTAATAGCTCTTTATCATTAGACCAAGACACAAATCAGTTTTTGGTGTAGGCCAGGATTGAACCCCAGATCTCTTATACAACCATCAGAGACTTTATCAGTTGAGTTAACTAGAACACACTGAATTAATTTATCTTAATCTCATGCAATTAGTAAAATTTTGTCAAATAATACCAGTTTGCCTTTCAATTCAATTCCATACAATGTTACATTACAATCAGTGGCGGAGCCATGTTGGGGCCGCCGGAGGGGGGGGGGAGGGGGCTAGCTTTTCCAATTTTCACTTATAGTATGTAAAATAAGCATGATTTACACACAAAAATTACTTATTGGCCCCCCTTAAATCTTAGAATTTGGTCCCTGCTCCTCAGATTTTTGAAGTAGTCCAGTAAAAACCAGAATTTTTTTATGTTTAGCTTGGCCCCCCCTAGGAAATAATCCTGGCTCTGCCACTAATTACAATAATGGGCTTACATCCAGTACACAAAATATTTTGTATATTAATCAGAATGGTGTACTTACTGTGAATTTGCTAGAATTGGTAGGTGGGGAATCAAATCCTTAAATTGATCTCCAAATGCAGTTTAAAAGAGCTTACACATTGCAAGTGTCTTTGCTCTTTTCTAGAAAAGTGTAATAGAAGAGTAGTTTAGAAGAGAGCTCTATCCTAGCCATAGGAAACAATCCACACTTTGGACAGAAAAAGGAAGTTCGGCAAGCAGTTGGAGATGCAAGCAAGGATTCTAAACTGCCTAGGAAGTAAGTCTTCCCACTTTATATACTAATATGTCCTGTGACCAAATGTTAATTCAAACATTGATCTGACTCTGTATTAGATTCTTTATTAGACATGCAATTTTTTGGTTTCTTTTGTCTTTCTTTTGCCGCATTAATCTGTTGGTATGATATGCTGATTCAAATCATAGACAAGGGTAATTAACATAGTAAAACAACTCATGATAGAGCTTACAAGCATGGAGAATGGTGTTGTCCACTATAGTGGTGAGTTTTATAGTGATGATGATTAGAAAGGTTAGCCTCCAATTTCGTCATTTGTAGCCTTTATGTCCTCTGTTTTCTGCCTGTCACCAGGAAGGTACATGACCTCTATTTTATTAAAATTTCCAAGCAGTTATAGCATCAGCGTTCTTGGTAGGAGAATTGAAGTTAAAAAAAGGATATATACTTTAGTCATTTACTTTTTTGTACTTAACATACAATAATACCTTCAAATTGAAATTGCAACTCTTATTTGCTTCTATTCTATTTGTATTTTATTTGTTTTTTTGTTCGTGTGTGTGTGTGTGTTTTTGACTGTGAAATGCTTTTTTGCACACTGTTAGGATGAATCTCATTTGCCAACCAACATGTTTTTTTTTTAAGAACAACAACATTTGGTAGTTGCGAAGAAATCTAAAAATTCAAAATTTAAATTGTTTGCTATTGTTTCAAAACATCAAAATTGATGGTGACTGTGCATAATGAGTTGAAGACCTTTGTTGTTTAGTTATCATGTCTTTCTTTTTCAATTCAATTGCCTATACTATTTGCTGAGTTCGTGGCTTCAGCCTTCGTGCACAATCAGCAACATATTTTCAAAGCACATGAACGAAATAAACTCTGGGTTGTGGTAGACTGGCACTGCATATCTCATTTTTTTTTCTTTTTTTCTTTTTTTTTTTTCTTTTTGATAGTTAAGAAAAATTTGTATTAAAAAGAAGCTACTCCATCAAATATTTGAAGTAAATGAAGGAAAGCATTGCATATCTTATCTCGACTAGTACGTATTTAGTATTCTTATTTTTCTCATAATGTGCTTTTCTGCTAGCTTTTTCATATTATCTGAGAGTAGAACAATATAATTATACAATTATCATTACGAATTTTGATATTATTACCGTAAATATTGCTCAATGTCATTCTGCTGTGTTTATGTGAGTTTAAATTCATAGTGAATGAGTTTCAACTTACAGGGGATTAGAGGTCTAGTCCAAGCCTTCTTTTAGATAATGTTCATATAAATAATTTCCTTACATAAAATGTTTAATTGAAATACTGGTCTTTTATCCAGCATACAGAAAAGCTTACTAAAATTTTCAATATGTTGTACTCTTCATTGAGAAATTGCTAGAATTCATGGGTGTGGAATCAAACAGCAGATTGATCTTGGGATGGATGGAGGTTACAAGAGCTTAAATATTGCGAGTATAATTGTTCTTTTATAGAAAAGGGCATAAGAAGAGAAATTTGCCCATTATTGTTCCCTTGATAAAATCATTTTGATTTCAAAAGTAAAAAATTTCCGTTAGATTTGCCATAATAAACCTAAAGTTGAAACTTTTCATTTCTCAAGCTTTACTCATTAAGTATGTTTTTCTGTTTTCTCCCCTTCATCTTAAATTAATAAACTCGTTTGTAAAACTTATGCAGTCTAAACCTACTGGAGAAGAGTTGTGTATACTGGTGAAATTGTTAAGCAATGATGCACCTCAAATAGCCATGTCTTACATTCTGATGCAAGTTGCTAATTGAGAAAGATCCATAAGCAGAATGGCAAAGCTCATTACAGTAGAACAACAAAGCTCCTTTTCTCTCCTCCCTGAAGTTTTGTCCTTGTATTCAAAGCTCTATACTCAATTCATAGATGCAAAAATGCTTATAGATGAGGCTCCAGTCAATGTCATGGATGTCAAGAAGAAACAATGTCAAGTGATTCTTCTGTTAAACTTCATTTTTCTAATCATAAATAACCAAAGACAATATACTGCAGCTGAAAGATGCATCGGAGTCTTAGTGTGTGTTTGGATAGCAAACACGTCTAGCATTTACGTCCAAACCTGGCTCCCGTGCACTGTTCACGGGACCCACAAACCTCTTTTTTTAGCCAAATTTTCATTAAAAATGGATCCTACAGCACTATTCACACATTTAAAAATTATTTTGCTACAGCGTTTTCAGTTTTCAGCAATAAGCGATATCCAAATAAATCCTTAATAATCTTGAATCAACCAGTTTGCTAAAGGTTAAATCAGCAAGGTGGCTTTAGAAGTAGGTTTTGTTGGGAATTCAACCAAAATTTCAACCTGTGAGAAACAAAAAAATAGAGAAAACACACGTCAAAGAAAATAATCACACGCACAAGACAGTATTTACGTGGTTCGGTAATTTGCCTACGTCCACAGAGTTGCAGGGATTTCACTATTATCAGGAAAAAATACAAAGTGCGGCTACAGTGTTTTTCTCTCTCTCTAAAAAACATAACAACAGTTAACAAACTTTAATTACAAAAGTGGCTTTTATATCCTGCGCACAGGATTACAATGGGCTACAGAACGGGTCAAAAATAAATTAGGCTCCATAAAGCCCAACAAATCTCCCACTTGGAGATTAGTTCAATCACCAACATCAGCCACTATCCTTCAAAAGCAATCCCTCATCCCTGCAACTCATCCTCCTGTCCTCAAGTTAGAAGATCAACTGAAGCTGCACACAGCTTCAGCTTCTCAATAGTGACACCCTTAGTCAATATGTCTGTCGGGTTCTTAGATCCACATATCTTCTCAAGTATTACCAGCTTATCTTCAACAAGGTACCAGATAAAGTGGTATTTTATCTGTATATGTTTTGACTTTGAATGAAAAGCTGAATTTTTGGCAAGAAAGATTACACTCTGACTATCACTGTCTAGAATGCCCATATCCTGCTTCTTACTCAATTCATCTAAGAAACCATGTAGCCAAATCATCTCCTTTCCAGCTTTAGTTGCTGCAACATACTCAGTTTTTGTAGTAGACAAAGTAACAATTTTTTGCAAATTTGAAGCCCATGATATAGTTGTACCACCCAGAGTAAATACAAACCCAGTAGTACTCTCTCTACTATCAGCATCACCAGCAAAATCAGCATCTACATAACCTTACAATTTCAAACTTACACCTGTGAAGTAAAGACATGTATCTGATGAACCCTTCAGATATCTCAGAATCCACTTGACTACCTCCCAATGCTGCTTTCCAGGCCTACTTATGAATCTACTCACAACTCCCATAGGGCACCTTGCTTATATGGTCCCTTTCTTCTTCTGTCTTCGGTGACTGTTCTTTGCTCAGTTTGAAATGACTACCCAAGGGTGTACTCACTGGTTTAGATTCATTCATGTTGAACCTACTGAGAACTTTCTTCACATACTCTGACTGTGAAAGTTTCAATGTACCATTAGCCTTATCTCTAATGATTCTCATACCAAGGATTTGCTTTGCAGCTCCCAAATCCTTCATTGCAAACTATTTTGACAATTGTTTCTTCAGATTATTAATCTCCTCAATGCTAGACCCTGCAATGAGCATATCATCCACATACAACAATAAAATGATATAAGAATTGTCAAAAAATTTAACATAGCAACAATGATCAGCTTTACATCTCTTGAACCCAATTTTATGCATAAAATTGTCAATTTCTTGTACCACTGTCTAGGAGCTTGTTTTAAGCCATATAAGCTCTTTCTCAGTTTGCAGACTAGATTCTTTTGTCCCTGAACAATAAACCCTTTTGGCTTAATCATGTAAAGGTCTTCCTCCAAATCATCATGAAGGAATGCCGTCTTCACATCTAACTGCTCAAGATGTAAGTTTTTTGCAACCACCATTCCCAGCACTAGTCTGATTGTTGACATCTTCACAACTGGAGAAAATATCTCTGTGTAGTCAATGCCTTCCTTCTGCTAGAACCCTTTAACAACTAATCTAGCCTTGTAACGTTTGCTATCATCATGCTCATTCTTTATTCTGTATACCCACTTGTTGTGCAAAACCTTCTTTCCTACTGGCAATTCAATCAATTCCTATATGTGATTCCCCAACAAGGAATCCATCTCATCCTTCATGGCTAACTCCCACTTGCTTGAATTTTCATCTTGCCAGGCTTCATCATAACACGCTGGCTCACCACTATCAGTCAATAGTAGATAATTTAAAGCGGGTGAATAACGCTGTGGAGGTCTAATGTTCCTGAAAGATCTACGAACTTCAGATACATGTGTACTCTGATCTACCTGTGAATCTACATTCTCCTTATTTTCTTCACCTCTTTTTTGGACAGTACTTTCAGTCAATACATATAAGTTGACAAACTCAGATTTCTTTTAATCTATCTCTGCAATATCTGATACTACAGTTGACCTGTCCTTGTACATAACCTGTTCATTAAATATCACATTTCTACTTCTGATGATTTTCCTGTTTTGTTCATCCCAAAACCTATAGCCAAACTTCTCATCACCATAACCAATGAAAAAACATATTTTAGACTTAACATCAAGTTTACTACGAGCATCAGAATCAATATAAACATAAGAAACACAACCAAAAACTTTTAAATGGAAAAACTTTACCTCTTTATTGCTCCAAACCTCCTCGGGAAGTTTGAACTCTATGGGAACTGAAGGCCCTCGGTTTATCAGGTAAGCTGCAGTGCTAATAGCATTAGCCTAGAAAGTTTTTCGTAGTCCAGCATGCAACCTCATACTCCTAGCACGCTCAATAAGAGTTTGATTCATGCGCTCAGCCACACCATTCTGCTGTGGTGTCCCAGGAATGGTTTTTTCCATCCTAATTCCCTGTGCAACACAATACTCACTGAACCCTCCATCTACGTACTCTCCTCCATTATCTGACCTCAAACATTTTACTTTCAAACCTGTTTCTGTCTCAACCATGGCCTTCCACTTCTTAAAAGTTTCAAATACGTCAGATCTATTTTTCAGAAAATAAACCCATACCTTTCTACTTGAGTCATCAGTGAAAGTGATGTAATACCTTGAACCTCCAAGGGATGCAACCGGAGAAGGCCCCACAAATCAATGTGTACTAACTCCAATTTTTCTGCCTTCGGTGTCCTGCTAGTTTTCAAGAAGCTCACCTTTTTTTGCTTTCCTAAGATGCAGTTTTCACACATGTCAAAATCAATGGACTTCAATTCTGGTAGTTTTCCTTTGGACAACAATATTTTCATCCCTTTTTCACTCATGTGACCAAGTCTGCGATGCCATAGGCTTGTATCAGTACTTGCATCAGCAACTGCAATTATGTCTCTTGGGCTTGACGTCATATATAAAGTACCAATCTTCTTTTTACGAGCCAATACTCTAACTTCCTTTATAACCTTCCAAGTACCACCAACAAATAGTATTGCATGCCTTTCATCATTAAGTTGTCCAACAGAAATTAGATTCCTCCTCAGGTCAAGAATATGTCAAACATTCTCCAGTAACCAAACAGACTCATTGGGTAACAATATCCGAACATCTCCCATATCCACAACATCCAGGGCTGAACCATCAGCCAAATACACCTTACCAAAATCACCTGCAGCATAGTTCTATATGATTTCTTGGTGTGGAGTGGTATGAAACGAGGCTCCTGAATCCAAAACCCAATCATCAAGTGGACTGTCTACTGCAAGAAGTAATGCATCCTATATCTCTTCTGTTACAGCATTAGCAAAATCATCTTCATTCTTCTTACGAGCCAATACTCTAACTTCCTTTATAACCTTCCAAGTACCACCAACAAATAGTATTGCATGCCCTTCATCATTAAGTTGTCCAACAGAAATTAGATTCCTCCTCAGGTCAAGAATATGCCAAACCTTCTCCAGTAACCAAACAGACTCATTGGGTAACAATATCCGAACATCTCCCATATCCACAACATCCAGGGCTGAACCATCAGCCAAATACACCTTACCAAAATCACCTGCAGCATAGTTCTATATGATTTCTCGATGTGGAGTGGTATGAAACGAGGCTCCTGAATCCAAAACCCAATCATCAAGTGGACTGTCTACTGCAAGAAGTAATGCATCCTATATCTCTTCTGTTACAGCATTAGCAAAATCATCTTCATTCTTCTTCTTAGGACTTTTGCATTGGTTCCTAAAGTGGCCTATTTTCCCACAGTTCCAACATTGTATTTGTTGGCCTAATCTAGACTTACTTCTGTTCTGATTAGAATTTTTGGATTTTGATCTGCCCCGATTTGAATTTCTGTTATTACCTCTACCTCTTGTCTCAAGGTTTAGGGCAGAACCAAATCCTGAGGTTTCACCTGTTGCGAATCTCCTCAACCAAAATTAAATCTCGTATATTATTGTACTTGAGTTTTTCCTTTCCTGTAGAATTGCTTACTAACATCCTCATTACCTCCCAACTATTTGGCAAAGAAGCCAAAACGATCAGAACACGAATCTCATCATCAAAATCAATTTCTATAGATGACAATTGATTTGTGATAGTGTTAAATTCATTCAGATGTTGTGCTACTGATGCGTTCTCTGCCATCTTCAGATTAAACAGTTTCTTCATCAAATGCACCTTATTATTTGCTGACGGCTTTTCATACATACTAAACAAAGCCTTCATCAGATTTGTTATGGTCTTCTTTTTTACAACATTGTGTGCAATAGACCTAGACAGAGTTAACCTGATAACTCCCAGTACCTGTCTGTCAAGAAGAACCCATTCCTCAGCCTTCATAGCCTCCGGTTTTTTCCCTAGAAGCGGCAGATGCAGCTTCCTCTTATAAAGGTAATCCTCGATTTGCATCCTCCAAAATCCAAAGTCTGTGCCATCGAACTTTTCTATTCTAGACGCCTTTCCTGCTTCCTCTGTCATTGCTCTCACTTAAACCTAACCTTAGGCTCTGATACCAGTTGTTGGGAATTCAACCAAAATTCCAACCTATGAGAAACAAAAAAATAGAGAAAACACACGTCAAAGAAAACAATCATACGCACAAGACAGTATTTATGTGGTTCGGCAATTTGCCTACGTCCACAGAGTTGCAGGGATTTCACTATTATCAGGGAAAAATACAAAGTGCGATTACAGTGCTTTTCTCTCTCTCTAAAAAACATAACAACAGTTAACAAACCCTAATCACAAAAGTGGCTTTTATATCCTGCACACAAGATTACAATGGGCTACAAAACGGGCCAAAAATAAATTAGGCTCCATATAGCCCAACAGGTTTTTCATATATTTATATTCATGTGTGGAGCTGTAATGAAATAATCCAAAAGCCTAAATGGCTAGGGTAGCTAAATTTCAAGTGCTCTTGGTCCTGTTAGCTTGGTTTATGAAAGATTGGTGCCCTGAAGTTTGATTTGTAATTGCGATTATCCTTTGGACATTTGAGGAGTTCATAAAGCGGAGATTCAATTGTATTGTACAGTGTGTGCAGTACTGTATTGTGTACTCTAATTATGTTTTTTTTTTTTCACTAGTAGTATTATAGAACATGATCAAAGCTCTTGATTTTTAAAATCTCTTGTGACTTTGTTGCTCTTGATTTTCTCAAATCTCTTGAAATTTTTAGTTGTGTACTGTGCTAGAAAAGATTAAGAAACAAAGAATTGTTATATTGTTTCCTCTGTTTCCTATTCTATTGTCTACAATTCGAGTAGATACTTACTGCTGTTTACTTAGGGGAGCTTCGAATCCATGGACTTTTAACACTGATTGCTTGCAAACAAATATCCCGTTCGTGACTCAAAGATCCCCTTGAAGCACTTCAATTCAAGCAGTTTGTTGGAATTTGTTGCAGCAACTTCAATCACTAGATTGTCAGTTCTTCAGATATGATCTTTGAAGGAGGCCTTTTTGGTCAAAATGCACGTGTTGGAATGCTTAGAATGCTCATCGAACAAAGGCTTGTGGATTTGGGAATTGGGCCTGGTTCGTTTTGCAAAGTAGGCCCTACTGAAATTGGGCCTTGTAAGTCAAGCAAAATGGGCTTCCGTTGAACTATTCTGCAACAAAACAAACACTC
Organism: Quercus variabilis; assembly: GCA_030445155.1. Classification (NCBI taxonomy): domain Eukaryota; kingdom Viridiplantae; phylum Streptophyta; class Magnoliopsida; order Fagales; family Fagaceae; genus Quercus; species Quercus variabilis. Next base: position 1,326,701 of record CP129447.1, read on the forward strand.
CATACGGATAGCAAAATACAACAACACGGTCTAATAACATTTAGTTCACAGCAAAATCAGCATATATTTCTCAATAAATATCTGATGAGTACATTTAGTTTTACACATGTTTTGGGCCACTCTTGGGTCTGCTTTTGCTTTTCTCATAAGCTTTGACATGAAGGTTGTTTTTAATCCTCTTCTTCTTAACCGCGGGCGACCAGGCCTTTGCTGCACATCGTCCTAAGGTTTTCTACAAGGAGGCCTCTTCGTTGGTCACTGGGTCAAATTGGCCAAGGCGTGGGCCTGGTGGGCCCTTTAGTCCCTTTTTCTCTTGTCCTTCTTGGGCTTCTTTGGTTGGGCTTGGGGTTTCATTTGCTAGTCCAACAGTGTTAAAAAAAATGGGCATCAACAATCTTCAATTGAGTTTGAGGAGAACTAATTATAGTAAAACCCAAGATGCAATAGAAAGCTCTTGAAAAGTCTTTGTTCAGGTTCATTAGGCAATTTATGGGCTTGAATACTTTGAAAACAAAAAGCTGGAATCCTGACTCTTGATTGATCGAATGCTTGCCTCAATCAATTGACACTTAAGTATTCTCAATTGATCAAGCATGTGTCGAGCAAATGTCGTGATCCCTACAATATGCACAATAACTTGCACTTCCTCTTGAATACAAATTAACACTTGTTTAAAGACTTCAAACACAATAAGCAAGGTATATTTGTTCACAGTTTGCCAACACTAAAACCTAGTCTCAACAATTCTAGTTTATGAAAGTGTTCAACTTGGACATTGTTAAACTATTAAACCTTATAAGTCACATCAAATAAGTCACTTCTTTGATTCTATTGTCTGTACCTTTTTAGAAAACATAAAAAAGTTCTAGCATTCAAAGAGCTTTGGACACTATTGTTAGGAAAAAAAAAATCACAAAATAAAATATAAGATAGCTTTGTACTTGTTTTAAATTTTAAAAATTTCTATATAAAAAAATTCAAAAATATTTTTTCTTATAAAGAGTTTTTTTTTTTTTTTTTCCACATTTGTGACCTTAGTTAAAGTGTTAAACAAGTTGAGTTAAATCCTTTTGAGTATTATAGTATCAAATTTGGTGTTTTTTTTTTTCCTTATAAAACTCACTTTCAATAGACTAACCAAAGAAAAATTCCATAAAGCATAACACTTAGCTCAATTTTCTTTTATTTATTTTTCAATAAACATGTAACATTCAAAGTTCAAATATCTTCTCCCCATTGTAACTACAGAGTTGATAAAAAAAATATTGATTAAGAAGTGGTATTTATCCATGAATTTATAGTGTGATAAATAAAATCTAAGATCTCTAAGTTTACGTCACATCTCGAGACCATTGAGCCTACCACTGGGTTAGTTATGGAAGTAACACTAAGCCCCTTTTTTTTGTTTCAAACTTGTTTTGTTCAAGAGATTTATTTAATTTCATTAACATAGCATAACTTGCATAGCAATTGTTATCATCTCACTGCGTGTAATGTATATTAATAGCATAACCAAATAACCATATCGTTTTGAGTTGGAAAATCACTACAACAAACTTTAGTTATTTCAACCCTCTTTTATCGAGGGTTTACTGAAATTTGTCGATACAATCTATAAATACAAATGCAGCAATATTACTAAACTTTATTTCAAAGGTTATTTGGTCTCTTAAAATAAGTTAAAACACCCTTGAAATAATTGTGTAAAAAAAAAAAGCGCCAGTTTGTACCAAACTGTTTACATTTTTCAGCCCTTGAAAAAAGCCCACAACAAATTTTCAGCCCTTGAAAAAAGTCCACAACAAAATTTAAAAAGAAACCAACAAAGTATATTATCTTTTTCATTTAACTCAGCCTAGAACGTAACAAACAAACACAATTCATCCACTCTCTCGCTGAAAGCCTAAAACTGAGAAAGCAAATCTCATAGAACGAGCTCGACGATCATCGATTAGGTACGTAATCGCACAACTCCGATTAGGTACGAGTTGATCTCAGTTTTGTGACTCTTCATCTCTCTTGCCGTTGTGTTTCTCAGCTCCAATGCAATTAGGTACGAATCACAAACCCTAATTTCATCTTTGATTTTTTTTTTTTTTTGGGTTTACCCACACTTTTTCATCGATTTCCCCATGATTTTTGTTTCACATTTCTCAAAAAACTGAGCTCATCATCAATTTCAATATTCGATTTCAAATCATAATCTCTATTTCCTTTACAGTTTTTGTACAAATATTGATTGAGTTTTTTTTTTTGATTGATTGTGAGCACAGGCACAACGAGATTGCAAGGCTCAATCCAAGGGATTGCTAGTATTGGTTGTGTGAGAAATGTGCTTTTAGACACTCTGTAAGCCTTGATTTATTTTCTAATATAATTTGCACATTCAATAACTAGGAATTTAATTTTCATTTTTGCTCTGTCAAGTGTGTTTGTGTATTCAAATTTAGTTTTCTTTCTCTCCGTGTGTGTGTGTGTCTATTTTAGTCTGCATCGTCCAACTTGTTGGCTTTGGTGGGTGAGTGTTGACTTTGAACTGTATGGATCTACTAGGCATCCTTGTTAGCTATTGGGAATTTGTGTTTAGTAGTAGAGGAATATTAGTAGTGCTTAAAGCTTACTTGGGTTTATAGTGAAATAGTAGTTTGATTTCTTTTTAATTAATTGATGCAGGCTACATCTGGGTTGAACAGAGCTTGCATTTAATTGTTACAGGTATGCTCTTTATATGGAAAATTCAGGGATACAATTGATTGCATTATTTAATAGTTTTTTTTTTTTTTAGAGTTAATTATTTAATAGTTGTTTGATTGCTATAACCCATTGATAATTTGCGTACCACTGCCACAGTGCTTATACTCTCAAAAAAATGTACATAAGTAAATGGATGCAGGGACGGACCCAGGTGGGGCCTAAGGGGGCCCGGCCCTCCTAGGCCCAAAACAAAAACAAAAAAATTAGTAGGTAAAATTTTTCCCAAAAAAAAAAAAAAAAGGACTTAGGCCCCCTTATCAAAATGACTTGGGCCCCCTATCCCAGCCGGCCAGCCCAGTCAAGAGCCCATCAGCCCATGTAAGTCTAAAAAAAAAATGTAAAAGAAAAAAAATGAAAACCCAGCAAAAGGAACAAACGGAACAAGCGATAACTGAAAACGAAGGAAAAAAAAAGAAAAGAAAATAGAGGCGAGACAGACAAAGTGAAAAAAAAAAAAACTCACGCAGCCGTTCACGCCTCACGCCTCACGCTGCTACCGGTTCCCGTCGCATACCCAAACGGGAAACGGCCACACCAACGCTGCCACCATCGCCACGCCCACGCGAGACTCATCTTGATTCTTGCCGCCGGTTTCTCGATCTGCCCAGCCCAGCTTCATTGCTCCAGCTCAACTCACAAGTATATAATCTATCCTTTCCTAGTTTCCTTCAAAACCTAATATAATATTTGTGAATCTCAGAATCTAACAATATGTGCTTGTGGACTTGTGGTGTTTATTGATGAGTGATGAACGGAGTTGTTGATTGTGAATAATCTGTGCTTTTTTTTTTTAGGCTTTTTGGGTTTGTGACTCTCGGTGACTCTGTGTTTGTGAATGGATTTGTTAACGTGTGCACACACGTTAACCGGACAAAAAAAATAGTAAAGTTAGGAAAAGTTTACATAGGGTCGGTAGCGGTATTGGGTAGGGAAAAGTTTTTGTTGCTAGTGTAGAATAAAATCCTAGTGTTGGTAGTGCCGTAGTGGGATTGGGTGAGTCCGTGAGTGTCAGAAATATGGAGAAAAGAAAAAGACAAAGACCAAAAACAAAAGGCAAAAATAAATCATATAGTATAGAAAATTGTCACACAAATTTAAAAAAATAATAATGATTCAATTGTGCATATTGTTAACTCATATAATGCTAAATTAGATAAATTTATAAATTGAAAAGAAGTGAGACATACTAAATTTATAATTAAATGTATCATGCATATTACCGTTTATGAGATAATAAATATGATTCTTATTTTATTTGTAGATCATGAAAAAGGAAGGGTATTTAAGTATATCTTTTGTGGGGTCAATTTGATAATTTATAATTATAAGGGAGTTTTTAGAAAATAAGGTTGAAACCTAACTATATAAAAGTTTATTATGTCAACTTATATGGAGAGATGTTTTGAGAGAGGAGACTACCCAAAATACACAAGTAGAAAAGATTTGACTGCACAATTGAGGTAAGAGCCTAAAAATCTCTTTCTTGTCAAATCTAAGCTTTATTTGGAATTAGAGTACTTTTTATGTGGGTATTTTGGCCAATAGTGAATTATTTAATCATTCATGAGTTTTAATGATGCAAACGAAGAAAAGTTTGGATTTATTTTCGTAATCTAGACACTGTTACTGCATATTTTCTAGTTACTGCATATTTTTTTATGTTCAGTAACTTAATCTTATCTATGCCTTTTGTTGCATTGAGTGGAGATAGAATTTTTTAGGCTTCATGGGTCAGGTTTCTGCACAGGCCTTTATACCGAAGTGATGGAGTTAGGGAGTATGAGAAATTGAAAAGAATAGTAACTAGTCTAGGCTTTGAGGCGTGACAAGTTATCAGTTATTGCATGTTAAAGAAAAAAAGGAAAAAAAAGAAAGGTGTTAACGTAATAGTGTTCAGGTGGTGTTTTTTTTATAAATTGACTTTTGAACCTATAGGTATTCTATAGTCTATAACCCTAGGAAACTATTTGTGGCAGAAAGTAAAGAATATATATGATATGAGTAGGTGGATTTTTGGTGTGAGATAAAAGTGGAGAATTATGGGATATTTTAGAAAATTTTATTCTGGTTGAGCACCTTGCAAGTTAATTTTAAAATTTTATTTTGGAGTAAATTGTATGTAAAAATTGTTTTAGGTGATATTTACGGATTTTAGAGGAAGGATTAAGGAGAAATTCTTTTGTCATATGCTAGTTGAGGTAAGTAACCTTATCCTAATTGGTTTTATTTTGCGTATTTTAACTACTAAAAATTGTTTATAGTTAGAATTTTATTTCAACTTGTATTACTGATTTCAAGTAAAGAATTATCACAAGTATATCTGATTACTAAATATATGATATATTTTATATAATTGTTTTTAGTTATACTGATTCAGAGTAAAGAATAAAAAACTTTCACAAATATATATGAGCATTGAATATAATATTTATTTTATCTAATTGTTTTTTTTTTTTTAGCTATATTGATTGGAAGTAAAGAATATAGAATTATCACAAATATGTTTGAATATTGAATATATGATTATATATATGTATTTGAATGAGATATATTTTTTTGGTTAGAAACTATGATTTTGTATATATGATTATGAACAATCTGACTATGAATTTATTCTGATACCCAGCCAATGGGGGTTATCCATTGGTACTCTGATACCCAGCCAATGGGATTATCCATTGGTATTCTGATACCCAACCAATGAGGGTTATTCATTGGTACTCTGATACCCAAACTAATTGGGGTTATTCATTGGTACTCTGATGCCTAGTCATAGGGATATAGCATGACCATAGTCTTAAGATTGTTAAGAAAAAAAAAATTAACAAATAATTTTCACTTACCTTTCCATTGAATGGAGTTGATGAAAATGAATCTAATTTTCAATAATTTTGAAAGGTTTACTTGATTTTTCAATTAAGGAAAATGGCATTCATCTGAAAATGGCATTCATTTGACTGTCCTGTTTGAGGCCTGGCTACCTCGGATTAGTCACATATTTCTTTGGTTTTTTTCTTTTTCTTGTTTATCATGGGAGGTTCCATTTTCTTTTTTGTCGAATCCAAAACGTTTGAATTCTCAGTGGAGGAGGGAGGTACTTACTTCATATTACGTATTTATGAAAGAAATAAGGATTCTCTCCGGTCGGTCTTCATGGGTAAAGAGAGTGCTAAACATTTGCTAACTTATGTAGAGGATCTCATGTCACATATACCTCCTAAACATTTTGCTAGAACCTTCAGGGATGGTAATAAGGTTTTTATTTTACAACTGGGATTCAATGCACGTAGAAGCTTTCTTATGATCTCTGAACTTGTTCATGGTTGTCGAAAGGGCCTCATCATTGTACCAAAAGGCAAGCTGGGTAGTGGGTGGAGAGGATTTGGGCTCCATCTACGTAAGGCTATTGTTCCCAACTCGCTTGTTGTCAAACTGCCATCGCAATTTGTGCTGTCCGACAGTACAAAAGTTCAGACAATAGAAATCTTTTCTGTCGACAACGGTGGACGGTGATTGGAAAAACAATGGTTGAAGCAGTAAGAGTAAGCATTTAATGCCCAACATTCAAAATGCAATCAAATCTAATCAAGCAATCAAATCAAGCTTGAGCAGTCTGAACCAAGATTCGCGCGATAGGGGTGCTGGGCAGGTAAGCGCGTTTCCTGAGGTTGATTTCACGCTTGTATTAAAGGACGATGCTCTTATGGGTGCTAAATCTCCTTTGTCGCTAGAAGTTTCTTTAAGTTTGGAGTGTGGGCTGAACGGTAAGTGGGATATTAAGTGCTCCAACATTAAGGAAGTGGGCTGTGCAAGTCATTCTGGTGTTGGGCCCACACAAGCTGTCCTTAGGCCCAATACACTTGCTGAAGCTTTTCCACTCAACCCACCCAACCCACCCCATGTCCACAAATTTAAGCCCAAGTCCACTTTGGTCTAGCAGCCTAAAAGAAAAGAACTGACCACCAGATCTTTCCCGATGAGAGAGACCCAATCTCCAAGGAAGTCTTCATCGTGTCCATGCGAGAGACCCAACCAGTCTGTCCATTGATAATGCCGCTGATGTCGTCGATGGTCTCCGATGTCGCCACTGCTCAATTTCTCAACTCTGATATGCTCGATGAAGCCAAGTATGAGTCATTGGCACAAATTGACTCGATTGACTCGACTCAAGTCTCCGATGTTGTCAAGCCTGAGCTTGTCGGCTCTGACGAGTTCGAGGAGGCCAGGAATGGGCCGGTTTGTACCACAAATTGCGACGAGAGCTTAATGCGTGACCTCTGATTAATTAACCAGGAGCATTCCGGCAATATAGTCAAGAAATGGGGGAATTCAAAGCAGTGGGTACTTGAATTACGTGATGGGAGAAGGGTTGTGGTTCCGATTCAGATCCCTTTGCCTTGGTGTGCAGCTACAGAGGTATTGGAAAAGAAAAAACAGCTGGCCTTAGTTCCGTTGGAGTCTTCTGATGTTACGATTGTGTCATCGGCTCTTTTCGAAGAGGATGAAGTATTGGTGGAGGATTGGGTTTCGAATACCTACTCGGAGGAAGCTATTCAGCCCCTAGATGTTGAACCAATTGCTTTTTCTCTGCCGTTGGCCATTGCAGAGCAGTCACTTGTGGATGTGGAAAGTTTTAGGGGTGTGGATACTTTAGAGAGTCAGGAACCTTATTCTGATTGGTTTCAAAAGAGATTCAATAATTTCGATAGCTTCCTTGGCACGTCCCTTGAGGGTTTGGAAGATCAAGCAACTGAATTTTTATTGGCTGTTGAAGCTGAATTAAATCGGAGGGCGGAGGTGAACAAGAAAACATGTGGTTTAAAAGGTTCAGGGATGAAAGGTTTAAGAGAGTTGAAAGGTTTGTTAGTTCTATTAATTATGGTTGTACATCTGCTAGGCGAAGTGGTATTAATAGGAATCGGGTTCTTTTTGTTGCTCAATGAATTTAAAGCTTCTTTCCTAGAATGTCAGAGGGCTGAATGAAGTTGACAAGAGGCTCCAGATTCGTAACTTGCTGCGATCCTGGAAGGCTGATATTGTGTGTTTGCAAGAGACCAAACTAGAGTGGATTACTAGAGGTATTGTTCGAAGTATATGGAGTTGTCCATATGTAGATTGGCTGTACCTGGGTTCAGATGGTGCTTCTGGAGGCATTTTATTGATGTGGGATAAACAGGTTGTGGACAAGGTGGAGGAAGCAGTGGGACTTTTTTCGGTTTCATGCAAGTTTAAAAATGTAAGTGACCAATTTGAGTGGGCTTTTACAGGTGTATACGGGCCAAATTTGAACAAAAGGCGAAGGTTGATGTGGGAGGAACTAACCGGGCTGATCAGTTGGTGGGATTTGCCTTGGTGCCTTGGAGGGGACTTTAATATAATATGTTTCCCATCAAAGCGACTGGGGGCTACTAGCTACTCTCGGGCTATGTATGGATTTTCTGACTTTATCTCCTTGCATGGGTTGATGGATATTCATATGGAAGGGGGCCTTTTCACCTGGTCCAACGCATCCTCTGCTTCTTGGCTAGATCAGTTCCTTTTCTCCCCTCTTTTGGTAGACCATTTCTCTCTGTTCACCCAAAAAAGGATGTTTAGAGTTCTCTCTGATCATTTTCCTATTTTGTTAGAGGGTGGGTGTCAGCAAAGAGGTAGAACTCCTTCCCGATTTGAAAATATGTGATTGAGGGTGGATAATTTTGTCGACAAAGTGAAGAAGTGGTGGGCATCCTATTTGTTCCAAGGAACCCCAAGTTTTATTCTCGCTAAGAAGTTGGCTGCCTTGAAGCTGGTTTTAAAAAAGTGGAATGAGACTGAGTTTGGCAATGTCACATTTAAGAAACAGGACTTTTGGAGCAAGTTGAATGTTTTGGATGCTAAAGAAGAGACTCATAGATTAACAGCTGAGGAGAGGTTAGAACAAACTAATCTTCATACTGATATTGAAAAGTTGACTCTTATGGAAGAGATTAGTTGGAAACAAAAGTCTAGGGTGATGCACTTGAAGGAAGGGGACGCCAATACCAAATTCTTTCATAGAATGGCTAATTCTAACAGAAAAAATAATGGTATTGAAAGCCTAATGGTTAATGGTACCTTGTCTTCAGATCAGGGTATAATTGCAGACTGCATTACTCATTTCTTCATGAATTTGTACTTCGAGCAGCAGGTTGATCATCCGTTTCCGGATTCACTGGTTTTTCCAATGATTTCTAGCAATAATGCGGATTGGCTTGAGAGACCTTTTGAAGAGGCAAAAATTTTTGATGTCTTTCAGAGTTTTCATGGTGATAAATCCCCTGGTCCAGATGGCTTCCCTATGGCTTTTTTCCAAGCTTGCTGGGGGATTGTTAAACCTGATCTTATGGCTGTATTTCATCATTTTTTTGCCAATGGTCGGTTTGAGAAAAGTTTAAACGCAACTTTTATTACTCTCATTCCTAAAAAACATGCAACAAGTGAGATTAGGGATTTTCGGCCCATTAGTTTGGTTGGGGGAGTTTATAAAATTATTGCTAAAATCTTGGCTAATAGACTCCGCATGGTGATGGGGGATATAATCTCAGCACCTCAAAATGCTTTCGTGAGGGACAGACAAATCCTTGACCCTATTCTCATTGCTAATGAATGTCTTGACAGTAGATTGAAGTCTGGGGTGCCGGGGCTGATTTGTAAGCTGGATGTGGAGAAGGCTTTTGACCATGTAAACTGGAGTTTTCTGCTGCAGATGTTAGAAAGAAGTGGGTTCTCTGCCAAATGGAGACAATGGATCTTCTTTTGTCTATCTACAGTCCGTTTCTCCATCTTGATTAATGGCTCTCCCTGTGGTTTCTTTGGTAACACCAAAGGTTTGAGGCAAGGTGATTCGTTGTCTCATTTGTTGTTTATTTTGGTGATGGAAGCTCTTGGAAGGATATTGGATAAAGCAGTTCATGAAGGCCGCATGTCTGGTTTAAGTGTGGGGAACTTGGAGGGAAGATCCATGGCGGTGTCTCATCTCCTTTTTGCGGATGGCACGCTAATTTTTTGTGAGGCTGATTTAGAACAGATTTTGATTCTTCGTATGATTCTTATCTGGTTTAAGGCAGTGTTGAGTCTAAAGATTAACCTGGGCAAGTCTGAATTGGTTCCGGTTGGGGTAGTCCATAATTTTGACTTTTTCCTGGTCGTTCTTGGCTGCAAGCAGGGCTCTCTCCCAATGAAATATCTGGGTCTTCCTTTGAGTGCTAAATTTAAGGATAAAACTATATGAAATCCAATTCTGGAGAAAATGAAGAGGAGATTGGCGGGTTGGAAGCGCTTATATTTATCCAAGGGAGGTAGAGTCACCCTAATCAAAAGCACCCTTTCTAATTTACCCACTTATTTTTTATCTTTATTTCCTATACCTGCTAGTGTGGCTAACCGAATTGAGAGGCTTCAACAGAATTTCTTATGGGGCAGTTTTGGAGATGATCCTCAAATTCATTTGGTTAATTGGGCTACTGTTTGTGCTCCTATTTCTTCAGGTGGCTTAGGGATAAGGAAGATAAGACTTTTCAATAAAGCTTTACTTGGAAAGTGGCTTTGGAGATTTGGGATTGAGAAAGATGCTTTTGGAGACAAGTGATAGAGATGAAGTATGGATGTGTGTGTGGGGGGGGGGGGGGGGGGGGGGGGCTGGTGTACCAGGTCTGTGTTTGGCCCTTATGGTGTTGGTTTATGGAAAAATATCAGTCAGGGTTGGCCTTCTTTCTTGCGCTATATTCTGCTTGCTATTGGTGATGGGTCTAGAGTGAAGTTTTGGCAAGACCGGTGGTGTGGAGAGACTTCTCATGCTGTTAGATATTCTAACTTGTTTAGATTTTGTAGGAATAAGGATGCCAGTGTGGCTGAGCTTATGAAGTTCGCCATTGGTGTTCTCTTTTAGGATGTGAGATTCTTTAAGGGGGTGCATGAGCGGGATCTTGAGGCTATGTCAGACTTCATGGAAACCATATATGGTTCTCATTTAAGGGGGCTAGGTGAGGATGAAATGTGTCGGATTCCTAGCAAAAATAAGGGCTTCCTAGTTAGAGACTATTATAGAATTTTAGTTGGCAACACTTTCTTTGGTTTTCCTTGGAAAAGTATTTGGAAGCAGAAGATTCCCTCTAGAGTAGCTTTCTTTGTTTGGACTGCTGCCTTAGAGAAATGCTTGACGATTGATAATTTAAGAAAAAGGAAGGTGTGGATTTTGGATTGGTGCTACATGTGTAAGAGAAACGGGGAATCGGTTGACCATCTATTTCTTCATTGTCCTTTTGCTATGGATCTATGGTCTATGGTTTTGGGTCTATTTGGAGTTTCTTGGGTTATGCCACATACTGTTTTGGGGCTGTTAGGGTGTTGGCAAGGCAACTTTGGTCGTCATCGAAATGGTTACATTTAGTCCATCATTCCTCATTGCTTAATGTGGTGTCTTTGGAGGGAGAGAAATAGTAGATGTTTTGAAGATATTGAGAGATCTATTCCGGACCTCAAGCTTCTCTTGTTTAGAACTTTAAGGGATTGGTCGTTTGCTTTGCAACAACAATCATTCCCTTCTTTTATTGATTTTCTAGACTCTTGCAATTTTTGTATTTGATTTCCTTTCCCTTGTTCACTCCCTGTGTACTAGGTTATTCCTTTTTTATTTCAATATACTTATTACTTATAAAAAAAAAGATTGTTAAGAATATGAATTATGGTTGAATATTTGAACTATTTTGAGTCCTTAAAACCACATATGTGATTTTGGAAATGTTTAAGTATTTGAATCATTTTGAGTCACTAAAATTGCTTATGTGTTTTTGGAACCTATTGTAAGTTATAGCTTTTGAAATATGGAAAATAGATTATTTTATAAACCATCTATGATATATTTGTAAGATTAAAATATGTGATCTATTTGCAACTTATTATTTTAAAACTATGAAACTTCTTTAGTTATTTTTGAAAACTCATAGTATATTATAACTTTTGAAAACTCATATTACATCTTATTACTTTATAGATTTATTGCTTGATAGAACTTATTAGGACTTTGGTTACTTATTGAGTTGTCAGCTCACCCCTTTTTCCCCTCCAGTTTCAGATTGTGAAGAATACCAAGTTTTGGGAGTTTGATGTTGTCTTGTGAGTAGGAAAAGAAGTTTAGTGATTTTGGGATTGGATGGTCTTCTAATAGTTTTATATTTATTGGTCAATTGGCATTATGTACATGAGGTTTGGATTTGTTCCTATTAAATTATTGGAGATCTATTCATAAAAAAATTGTTGAGATATTTTGGATTTATTTGATTTTAATTTTTTAGGATAAATTTTACTTGCTAAGAAGACCTTGCACACTTATAGGGTGCTTACTTTATAAGCGTGCGGCGGTTGTCATGTGCCTATCTTTATAGTTGGGTTCGGGGTGTGACACAAATTCTTTAGAAGTCAACGTAGGATTGTCAACAATTAATCTTGCTATTCCAATTCCAAAAAATGTGAATGTTCCAATTCTAGAAAATATTCATTCCCCAATTCCGAAAAATGTCGATGTTCCAAATCCCAAAAAAATTACATTCCCCCAATTTTTTTTTTTTTTTTTTTGCTTATCTCCAACCCCCCACCAACTTAAAATCCTGGGTCTGTCCCTGAATGAATGCAATAATTTTTGTTATTAGTGTTGGTTTGGATTTTCTTCTTTACTTGAAGTATTAAGATATGTCAAGGTTTGGGCCTGTTTATTCACTTAAAGCATTAGGTTCTCTCCTATTTGAGAAAGTGAAGGTTCTAACAAACATGAAACTATAAATAAAAATAAGTTAAATAAACTTAAAAATGGCAGCAACATAAAGTTGATTGATGACAATGATGCTGCAACAAGGAGAATCCCCTTGATCTAAAAAATGTACATAAGTCAGCTACTAGTTTGTTTTATGCACTTTGGATGTTTGTTGTGCAACATAATGTCATTTTTTGCTCCACTGTTTTCTAACCCTTGATATGTGTTTGTTCTCATGCAATGAAAATGATCTTATTTAGTGGCTAGAAACTTTTTCAAAGTGAGGTTATAAGTGATTAATTTTGTTATTATGGATCTGGTTCTATTATGTGCTCTTTGCAGACTGACTTGAATGGGCTGCTCTCAGATAACAATCTCTGTTGCATCTTTTGAGCAATGTTGAATGCAAGCTTGCTGATTGTTTGTCATGGTCATGTAGAATTTTGAAGCTTATATTACGTTAATTTCATGTGACTGAGGCAACAATTGTTGGTATTCTATTTTGTTCTATTCAGGTGCCATCAAGCATTAAAGCATGATACTACTGCAAAGGTTGATATTTTAGATAGGCATAGTTCTGGTAATTTCTCTACTTATCTTATTAATATAATGTGCAATTGGTTGCATTTCTTTAACCTATATCAATTGTGGTTACTAATGTAGTTAGTTTCATAAAGGTTTAGTTTACTATGCGAATGATGTTTTTCCCTGGTAACTACAATGTCATTTGAATTTGGCCAAGAAATGAACCAGCCTATTTTCAATGTGGAACAATATATTATTTCATATATGCTTTCACTTCCAAAACTTGCCTCCACGTATCTGACTAGAACTCTATCAATAGTATGCTATCAATCTCCAGTTTGTAGGGATCATGTTGCGTGCTGATTCTTTGTTTATGGTGCTTAGTGTGTTGCCTTTGCCACTGGCTATTTTTCTACTTTCACCTTTAGTGAACTGCCTATGTGGAACATTGTATAACTATAGTTGATGCTTTGATAATGCTTTGTGCGCTGTTGCAGCCTACTCTTTTTGGTCTTGGATCTTTTTCATTCTGTACTTCTAATACTCTCATAATAATCTTTCAAAAGTTGCTTTCTCTTGATCTTGTAAATTCACTGGCACTGACCAGATTTAGGAAGGCTGATTTGAGAAACTTTGGGTTATGCCTTTTCCTGAAATATCTCAAAGAATGGTTTAAAGTTCATTTTTCTTGGCATAGAGTGAGGCAGTGAGCGGTGTGCAGAAGCTTAAAACAAAAATGAGTGGCGGAAATGCCATATGCGTTTTTTATAGGCAGTTCAGTTTGTTGCATTAGAGGGGTACACAGTTTCATTCATGGCTAATGAAGAGGGTTCCATGTGGTTCACATTGGAGTTCCCTGATTCATATTATTCAATTATTTTTGGGTAAGTTGATTCATGTGGTTCATGCCATATGCAATAGTTTGGTGAATTTTCCTATGACTAGGGAAACGCACTTTATACTCTTGAAGACCTTGGTGATTCTCAAATTCTGTAAACTGAAGATAGAGAGATTACAATGATTTTGAACTTCAATTTTATAGTTTTTTTATCCATGATGGCCTGACTCCAAACCTGATGTTAATTGACTGATAACCTAGCTTCTATTTGTAATTGGTAACTAACGTAGTTGTTAATATAGTACGATACACGATGCATTTCGTATTGTAGCCAAAAAATTATGTCTTGTAAGTGTGTATTAGTAGTGCTTATAAATCGTATTTTGTGTATTTAATCTATTGTATTATATAATGTCTCAAACTCTACATTGAAATATTCTTTTATGCAAGCTTTTCCACTAGATTTATTACTCTTTTCCGGTTGAGGACAACTTAAGGTGTGTCCCTCATTGAAGATTTTTAAAAAAATTTAGTCCAACTTTAGATGGAACAAAATTGGGTAAAGATTAGGAATAGAGCTCTTCCTGAGCATTGATGCTTTGTTTTACAAAGCGTCAGTCTTTCATTAACCAAATAAGCAAAAACAAAACAAATAACATATGAGCCCAGCCCAGAAAGGCCCAAAATCGCAACATGTATGGTTATTACCCGATTCAAACCACCAATGGAGCCCTTCAAAGACACAGTAGGAAAGGAAAGGTAAGTTATTGTTTTTCAATTCTTGGTACTCTCCAGGCTCAAATTTCGTTGTTGGGGTTTACTAGTTACTGCCTTTTACAGCTTGACATAATCTTATGTATTAGTTAACATAAAACCTATTATTGTTCCTCAAACAGAGCAACCCTTTTATCAGCAGAGTAACATTGCATGCTACGTGTTTTTTATTTCATACAAATTCACTTACCATATTATATTTTCATTCCAAGATGTTAAAATCAGTCCCTAAACAGTGATTTTATACTGCCAAGTCAATGTTACTATCACAGTAACTAAAGCAATGCAAGTAGCCAAAGTTCTAAGCTGATTTTTTATTAATGTGAATTGTTTGAAGAGTGATGGTTTTTTTGATGCATTATAATGTAAATCTTGTACTATTGTTTATTGCAGAGACGGGTAAATTGTCATGAGCAGAAATGTCGCGTGGATGTATTAGAAACGTTGTAAACTTGCTTGATATGATCACAGAAAGATCTGCTAAAAACTTTTTTGGGATAAACAGACATTTTTGTGGTTGGTACTCAACTAGCTCTTCCCATGTGGAGCTACCAATTGAGCGTAAGAAGTCTGAGAGGAAGTCATTAGTGACGAGTGTTAATGAACTCAAGCGTGAAGCTAAGTTGAAGAGGAAAGAGAAGCAAATGGTGCAGGAGAACACTCTGCGGCCTCCCAAAAATGGACTGTTGGTCAATGGATTAGTTCCAGTTGCTCATGAAGTGTATGCTGCCAGAGCCAAGCTTAATGCTTGTGTCTCAAGGACTGTTAAGAGCGTTGCAATTTTTTCTTGCAGGTAAACCCGTAAAAGGCATAATTTTTTAAAATTTTTGATTTGAGTAACCAGTTATGTAACTATGTAAGGCTGTTGGTCGAATTTCTAGTGTTGTGTGGCTTTTAAATAGGTGGGATTCCCACAAAACATCCTTGAAGTTATAGTTAAAGAAAATTGCACTTATTGAAAAGAACAATTAGTGGGTCAAGAATAAAAAAGTATATTTTGAGAGTTTTAATTAAATTAAAATGGCCTATATCTAGATTCATGAAACAAAGAATCTGATATTAAAACATTTTTATATTCACTCCATTCCCAAAGAGGTTAGTTACTAGGTTTTTTTTTCACATATGTAATATTGTAATGTTGGTTTAACTTGATATAACATTTTTAAAAGATAGATGACACAATTTTTAGAAAATCACAATTCTAAGAAACAAAAGGCATTGATGAATTTATTTACCTTGAAAAAAACTACGACAATGAGCATTACATGTGAACATTAATCCAGAAAATCTAGTAATTTCAAGTCCTTATTAATTAAACTAGATGCTAAGTTAAAAAAAAAAATTCAACACCTATGGGTAAGTATTTTATTTTGGTATGGTTATCTTTTTGGATTTTTTTTGAGGAAAAATTTGTCTTGTGAAATGGTTGTCTATTGTATACAGCTTGTGTGGAGAGGTTCATGTTGGTGATCCACCACACAGAATTAGGACATGTGATGTTGCTGGTAGCCGAAAAAACAAAGAGCACACTTGGGAAAGAGGAGGTGTGGAGCATATTTTGCCTCTTGTAGAATCATTTCATCTATATGACCGAGTAGGGAGAGCTGTTTCTCATAATGAGCAGCTCCAAGTGGATCGAATTCCGGCAATTGTAGAATTATGTGTTCAAGCAGGTTTCGACATACCCGAGTACCCTACAAGGAGAAGGACCTTCCCTATTTACAGTCTTGCTGGTAAAATTATAGATTTTGAGCGAAGATTTCCCAAAGATGACACACCTGGTAAAGATATTAACACATACGGGTTTTGGGATAAGAAAAAGAAGTCGAGTGAAGAAGACAAGTTTTTTGACTTGCATTCCGATGATGTACAAGGTTTGTTTTCTTCTAGCTACTCTTTTCCAAGTTAAAATCTATGACTTTTTTCATCAAAAGATTACTCCTAAAAAATCTATGATTTTTCTAGCCCTTCAATTGCCATTGGTGTCTTGGGTGTCATGGATTATTATTCCAGGACCTAATTAGCATTTACTTATAAGATTTTAATCATTATTGGGGAAAAAAAGTTAAATGTTCTTAACTCATTTCTTACACAAGCATATAATGCTCTAGCATTTATACAGCTATTGCCGTTCAAGGCATGGAGGCATGGAAAAGAATGCGTTCAGGAGCATCAAAACTTATGAAGAAGTATGCTGTCCAAACTTGTGGATATTGTTTAGAGATGCAAGTGGGGCCTAAGGGTCACAAGGTAAGGAATTGCCAAGCTTTTAAACACCAGATGAGGGATGGGCAACATGCTTGGCAGGAGGCAACAGTTGATGATTTAATTCCTCCTGTGTATGTGTGGCATGTTCGAGATAGGCATAGTGGTGAGCCACTTGTAAATGGTTTGAAGAGGTACTATGGTATGTTGCCTGCAGTGGTGGAACTATTTGCTCAAGCTGGGGCATATGTGGATGATCATTATGCAGGTGTCATGAGAGAAGATGTTGCAGTTCCTGAATTAGATGAACTAAAGTGGGTTGTGTAATGTTTGAATAGAATTAGTGTCAAATGCTACCTACTCATTTGAAAAAAGAAGCGAGCTTTGTCAATTTCCCTCACTGTGTCTTCTTTGCTAATTGTTATAGTGTGAAAGCTATATGTGCACAAATAGCATGTGCAAAACTTGTGCCTATCTCACTATCTACTAGCTTTGCACGAATTATCTAGGATGCATAGGGGTACAATCTCTCTCTTGGGGAAAAAGGAAATGAAGGTTTTGTACATACATTTTTTTGTTTTAATATGCTCTTGTTCGCTTATATATGTTGGGCTCTTGAGCTAAATGAGAATAGTTTTGTTCTCTTGCCTTTAAAGCCTACTCTTTCATATAGTAAGCAAGATTGTGTCTCTAATATCTTGGACAATAACTCAATAAGAATAAATTTGGCCATCTTTAACCTATTAACGCTCACTAATCACTGCTTTAATTTTAAAATTTGAATTTTTACCCTCTCATTGAATCTTCCAATTTCTTTCAATTTTTATTTAGATGTAATTGGAATCTAATGAAATTAAATAAATGTCACATGTCGCACACATTCAATAAAAAATGGGAGAAAATTGGAAGGGGTCCTTTATTGTCATTATGTACCACACACATTAAAAAATTACAAGAATAAATCTATTAAGAATAGTTCCAAGTTACTTGGCTAGAGGTTTAAAGTCTAAGACCACAAAGATTTCACTAGGCTTTTTTTTAAACCTCTAAGCCAACCACCCATTTACGTTCACTAATCACTTATTGGTCATTCTTTGTCATCTTATTTACATTTTTTTAAGGGTGTCGTTGATAGATACCCTAAGCTCATTTTAAGAAATATTTAATATTCAATTATTAAAAATCACTACTTAATCTTTTACAATGCTTTAATTTATTGAACACTACAGCTTACACCAAATCAAGAACCAGTTTTATTTAAGTCCCAAAGCAAGATGAAACAAAGCAATTTAAAGTAATTTATGTGCAGAGACTAAAAAAATCGTTTTTCGGCCTAGTTGTTACAATTACATCTGGGTATTGACGTTGAACCCCAAAAAAAAAAAAAAAAGAAGAGAATTTTTTTTTTTTTTTGGTTGAGAAGGTTTGAAAGTAAAGTTGGTTAATGATTTACATCACCATTGGGCACTTGTCTGAAACTACAACATTTGTTTCACAGCTTTTGGACTGACAATTTACAATTAACAAAAAAGCCGCCATTGTTTGTATGTTTTTGAATTAGTAATCTTTTTACAAAACAAACCCATGTATATTACTATTACCTTTGAATTTGATACAGTTTTAGGTAGCCTTTTTGGAAGTCATTCAAATATTACAATTGGCGCATATAAATTCTTCAAATTTTATGTCAATGGTAAACTATGCATCAATGTTTTCCATTTTCCCACCCTTAGATCTAAAAATGTGACATGACAAATAGACATAGCACAATAGCATGGTAATTAAATATTTTGAAGAACTAATTATTGGGGGTAACAAAACCCTTTAGTAACAAGAAGTCGAGACTTTATCTAATCGTTACAAAAAGTAAAAATTAATTTCACAAGTGGTCATTTATAACTTAAAATCTTATTACAATTGCTAAATACTAAATAAGCATAAATAAAATCTGGAAGTGGTAGTTGTGTCAAATGACTATCTTCTCTTTAAAATAAATGGTTACACACTCATTAATTATAAAAACTAGCAAGTAACTCCATGCAAACGCATGGACGTATTTAAATTAAACAAAATTTTTATTATAAAAATATAAATAATTAGTCAAATTAATTTTTTTTTTTTTTTATAACTTGTAACACATGCATTCACGCATACATATAGATACATTTAAAATTCAACAAAATTTTTATCATAAAATATAGATAATTAGTCAAATTATTTTTTTAAAGTAAACGTAATTAGTCAAATATTAAAATTCTTACCTAAATTTAATACTACTTGTGATCATTTTTTTTCTAATTTTTAATAAGATACAACGTGCGGTAATTTTTGTTATGTTGCGATTTTTATTTTATTTATTTATTGAGAAACATGTGATGATTTTTTTTTTTAATTGTTTAGTCCATTAATAATAAATTCTTAGTATTTTGCACTCATTAACTCACTTGATACAAAGATTATAAATTTTAAGTAAACATATGGTACAAGTTTAAGTGGATAATTATGGTATAATTTCCACATAAATTTAGACACATAACGCAAAATTAGATTATAATTTCAAATTATAATTCAATTTTTTATTAACTTCACCTATTAATATATATATATATATAGACGACTTATAAATTTGAATTTTTTTTAGTTATTATGATTAGGTTTTTTATGATTTATTATATTGGACTCCTTGTTTCCTACACTAAATTAATTAAATTGGCACAAAAATTTAAAAATTTAGATTAGATGGGATACGTGGCGCAAAATTAAACTCTAATTGAAATTCAATTTTTACACTAAATTAACTCACTTTGCACAAAATTCTAAAATTTAGATTAGATAAGACATATGGCACAAAATTATACTTTAATTGAATTCCAATTTGAAATTTAATTGGATTTTCTCTCTGTAGATATATAGATAACTTAATTGAAATTAAAATCTATTATCTAAATTTTAATAAATTAAAATTATATTATGAAAATTTTCAAGTAATTTAAGATGAAATTAATAGTGTGTAATTAATTTAATTATATACCATAATTTGTGTTTTAATATAGTAGAGTAGTAGACTAAAGGCTACACATTGCACATCATGATTTGACACATGATTTATTAATTATTAAGATAATTTATTAATTTATTTTTATTGAAATTATATTAAATTTTGATGTGACTCATTAAGTAAAATATTTATATATAATTGATATTTGTTTAACAAATAATTTTAATTAATTCGTGCATGAATACTATTAATGAAAAAAAAAGAAAAAAAAAAAAAAAAAAAAAAAAAGAAGCTTAAAACGACGTGGTTCCTCAAATGAAGAAATGTGAGAGACAAAAACCAATTTTTCTGGTGTGTGTGTGTGTGTTATACCGTAAAGTATTTTCCATAGTATATTATCGTAGATTCCAAAGACAGTCCATTTAAGGTCCAAACTCCAAACAGAGAGACACAGACACAGAGACAGAAAAGAGAGAGAGAAAGAGAAAGAAAGATTCAGACTTTTTCATGAAACGAAAAAAAAAAAAGTTGTGGGTTTTGATTGGTGGGGGACAAGGGAAGGTGGGCTCATCAGAGAAGGAGACAAAGTGATCATTCACCATCGTCTTCTAGTTCTGGTTCTAGTTCTAAAATGGATGGTAATGGTGAGGGGGTTTCGGTTTTGGAACCTCAACCTTCTTCTTTTGGAGTTTCATGCTCGATTTGCTTGGATTTGGTCTTGAATATTAATGGGGGAAGATCCATCTGGGTAAGCCTGATTTTGTTTTTCTTGTTTTTGTGGCAATTTTTTTTAGTGGGTTGTGAAGAAAATTTGGTTCTTGATTGAAATTGTTGAATTATGTGGAACTTTGGCATCTAGGTTTGTCTTAAAACAGAAGCAGCTCCACCACTGCAGGCAACATACCATAGTACCTCTTCAAACCATTTACAAGTAGCTCACCACTATGCCTATCTTGAACATGCCACACATACACAAGAGGAATTAAATCATCAACTGTTGCCTCCTGCCAAGCATGTTGCCCATCCCTCATCTGGTGTTTAAAAGTTTGGCAATTCCTTACCTTGTGACCCTTAGGCCCCACTTGCATCTCTAAACAATATCCACAAGTTTGGACAACATACTTCTTCATAAGTTTTGATGCTCCTGAACGCATTCTGTCCCATGCCTCCACACCTTGAACGGCAATAGCTGCATAAATGCTAGAGCATTAGATGCTTGTGTAAGAAATGGGTTAAGAACATTTAACTTTTCTTCCCCAATAATGGTTAAAATCTAGTAAGTAAATGCTAATTAGGTCCTGGAGAAATAATCTTCCTAAATTATAAATTATAAAAATGATAAAAATGAGAACTCGTTTGGAATAATAATCCATGACACCAATGGCAATTGAAGGGCTAGAAGAATCATAGATTTTTTAGGAGTAATCTTCTGATGAAAAGAGTCATAGATTTTTTCAACTTGGAAAAGAGTAGCTAGAAGAAAACAAACCTTGTACATCATCGAAATGCAAGTCAAAAAACTTGTCTTCTTCACTCAACTTCTTTTTCTTATCCCAAAACCCATATGTGTTAATATCCTTACCAGGTGTGTCCTCTTCGGGAAATCTCCGCTCAAAATCTATAATTTTACTAGCAAGACTGTAAATAGGGAAGGTCATTCTCCTTGTAGGGCATTTGGGTATGTCGAAACCTGCTTGAACACACAATTCTATAATTGTTGAAATTTGATCCACTTCGAGCTACTCATTATGACGAACGGCTCTTTCTATCCGGTCATATAAATGAAATAATTCTACAAGAGGCAAAATATGCTCCACACCTCCTCTTTTCCAAGCGTTGCTCTTTGTTTTTTAGGCTACCAGCAGCATCGCATGTCCTAATTCTGTGTGGTGGATCACCAACATGAACCTCTTCACACAAGCTGCATAAAATAGACAGCCATTTCACAAGTCAAATTTTCCCCCCCCAAAACAAATCCAAAAAGATAACCATACCAAAATAAAATACTTACCCATAGGTGTTGAATTTTTTTTTTTTTTTTTCACTCCATATCTAGTTTAATTAAGGACTTGACATAACCAGATTTTCTGGATTAATGTTCACATGTAATGCCCATTGTTGTTGTTTTTTTCAAGGTAAATAAATTCATCAATGCCTTATGTTTCTTAGAATTGTGATTTTCTGAAAATTGTGTCATCTATCTTTTAAAAATGTTATATTAAATTAAACCAACATTACAATATTACATATGTGAAAAAAAAAAAAAAAAAAAAAAAAAAAAAAAAAAAACCCTTGTAAATTGACCTCTTTGGTAATGGAGTGAATATAAAAATGTTTTAATATCAGATTCTTTGTTTCATGAATCTAGATAAACGCCATTTTAATTTAATTAAAACTCTCAAAATATACTTTTTTATTCCTAACCCACTAATTGTTCTTTTCAATAAGTGTCGTTTTCTTTAACTATAACTTCAAGGATGTTTTGTGGGAATCCCATCTATTTAAAAGCCACACATCACTAGAAATTCGACCAACAACCTTACACAATTACATAATTGGTTACTCAAATCAAAATTTTAAAAAGATTATGCCTTTTACTGGTTTACTTGCAAGAAAAAATAGCAATGCTCTTAACAACTCTCGAGACACAAGTATTAAGCTTGGCTCTGGCAACATACACTTCATGAGCAACTGGAACTAATCCCTTGACCAACAGTCCATTTTTGGGAGGCCACAGAGTGTTCTCTTGCACCATCTGCTTCTCTTTCCTCCACAACTTAGCTCCACACTTGAGTTCATTAACTCTCATCACCAATGGCTACCTCTTAGACTTCTTACGCTTAATTGGTAGCTCCACATGAGAAGAGCCAGTTGAGTACCAACCACAGAAATGCCTGTTTATCTCAATAAAGTTTTCAGCAGATCTTTCTGTGATTATATCAAGCAAGTTTACCACGTTTGTAATACATCCATGCAACATTTCTGCTCATGACAATTTACCCATCTCTGCAACAAACAATAGTACAAGATTTAATGCATCAAAAAAAACCATCACTCTTCAAACAATTCACATTAATAAAAATCAACTTAGAACTTTGGCTACTTGCACTGCTTTAGTTACTATGATAGTAACATTGAATTGGCAATATAAAATCACTGTTTAGGAACTCATTTTAACATCTTGGAATGAAAATATGATACGGTAAGTGAATTTGTATGAAATAAAAAATGTAGTACTGTCACTTAAGCATTAAGCAAACACGTAGCATGCAATGTTACTATGCCTATAAAAGGGTTGCTCTGTTTGAGGAACAAAAATAAGTTTTACGTTAACTAATACATAAGATTATGTCAAGCTGTAAAAGGTAGTAATTAGTAAACCCCAACAACAAAATTTGAGATTGGAGAGTACCAAGAAGAACAATAACTTACCTTTCCTTTCCTACTGTGTCTTTGAAGGGCTCTATTGGTGGGTTTGAATCGGGTAATAACCATACATGTTGCGATTTTGGGCCTTTCTGGGCTAGGCTCATATGTTCTTTATTTTACAAAGCATCAATCGTACACTAACCAAATAAGCAAAAATAAAACAAATAACATATGAGCCCAGCCCAAAAAGACCCAAAATCGGAACTTGTATGGTTATTACCTGATTCAAACCCAACAATATAGCCCTCAAAGACACAGTAGGAAAGGAAAGGTAAGTTATTGTTCTTCAATTCTTGGTACTCTCCAGTCTCAAATTTCGTTGTTGGGGTTTACTAATTACTGCCTTTTATAGCTTAACATAATCTTATGTATTAGTTAATGTAAAACCTATTTCTGTTCCTCAAACTAAGCAACCCTTTTATCAGCAGAGTAACATTGCATGCTACGTGTTTTGCTTAAATGCTTGAGTGACAATACTGCATTTTT
The DNA here is from genome assembly GCA_030445155.1 of Quercus variabilis. NCBI lineage: Eukaryota > Viridiplantae > Streptophyta > Magnoliopsida > Fagales > Fagaceae > Quercus > Quercus variabilis. The sequence continues at coordinate 1,350,476 of CP129447.1, forward strand.
TATTTCATACAACTTCACTTACCATATCATATTTTCATTCCAAGATGTTAAAATGAGTCCCTAAACAGTGATTTTATACTGCCAATTCAATGTTACTATCACAGTAACTGAAGCAATGCAAGTAGCCAAAGTTCTAAGCTGATTTTTATTAATGTGAATTGTTTGAAGAGTGATGGTTTTTTTTGATGCATTATATATGTAAATCTTGTACTATTGTTTATTGCAAAGATGGGTAAATTGTCATGACCAGAAATGTTGCGTGGACGTATTAGAAATGTGATAAACTTGCTTGATATGATCACAGAAAGATCTGCTGAAAACTTTATTGGGATAAACAGGCATTTCTGTGGTTGGTACTCAACTGGCTTTTCTCATGTGAAGCTACCAATTAAGCGTAAGTCTAAGAGGAAGCCATTGGTGACGACTGTTAATGAACTCAAGCGTGAAGCTAAGTTGTGGAGGAAAGAGAAGCAGATGGTGCAAGAGAACACTCTGCAGCCTCCCAAAAACGGACTGTTAGTCAAAAAATTAGTTCCACTTGCTCATAAAGTGTATGCTGCCAAAGTCAAGCTTAATGCTTGTGTCTCAAGGGTTGTTAAGAGCATTGCTATTTTTTCCTACAAGTAAACCCGTAAAAGGCATAATCTTTTTAAAATTTTGATTTGAGTAACCAGTTATGTAACTATGTAAGGCAGTTGGTCGAATTTCTAGTGATGTGTGGCTTCTAAATAGATGGGACTCCCATAAAACATCCTTGAAGTTATAGTTAAAGAAAATGGCACTTATTGAAAAGAACAATTAGTGGGTCAGGAATAAAAAAGCATATTTTGAGAGTTTTAATTAAATTGAAATGGCTTATATCTAGATTCATGAAACAAAGAATCTGATATTAAAACATTTTTATATTCACTCAATTACCAAAGAGGTCAATTACTAGATTTTTTTTCACATATGTAATATTGTAATGTTGGTTTAACTTGATATAACATTTTTAAAAGATAGATGACACAATTTTTACAAAATCACAATTCTAAGAAACAGCAGGCATTGGTGAATTTATTTACCTTGAAAGAAGAAAACAACAACAATGGGCATTACATGTGAACATTAATCCAGAAAATCTAGTTATGTCAATTCCTTAATTAATTAAACTAGATATGGAGTAAAAAAAAAAAAAATTTAACACCTATGGGTAAGTATTTTATTTTGGTATGGTTATCTTTTTGGATTTTTTTTTTTTTTTTTTTTTGGTGAAAAATCTGTCTTGTGAAATGGTTGTCTATTGTATGCAGCTTGTGTGGAGAGGTTCATGTTGGTGATCCACCACACAGAATTAGGACATGCGATGTTTGCTGGTAGCCTAAAACACAAAGAGCACACTTGGGAAAGAGGAGGTGTGGAGCATATTTTGCCTCTTGTAAAATCATTTCATCTATATGACTGGGTAGGGAGAGCTGTTTCTCATTATGGGCAGCTCCAACTAAATCGAATTCCAGCAATTGTAGAATTGTGTTCAAGCAGGTTTCGACATACTCGAGTACCCTACAAGCAGAAGGACCTTCCCTATTTACAGTCTTGCTAGTACAATTATAGATTTTGAGCAGAGATTTCCCAAAGAAGACACACTTGGTAAAGATATTAACACATACGGGTTTTGGGATAAAAAAAGAAGTCGAATGAAGAAGACGTGTTTTTTAATTTGCATTTTGATAATGTACAAGGTCTGTTTTTTCTAGCTACTCTTTTCTAAGTTGAAAAAATCTAACTCTTTTCATCAGAAGATTACTCTTAAAAAATATATAATTCTTCTAGCCCTTCAATTGCCATTGGTGTCTTGGGTGTCATGATTATTATTCCAGTTGAGTTTTCATTTTTATCATTTTTATAATTCAGGAAGATTATTTCTCCAGGACTTAATTAGCATTTACTTACTAGATTTTAACCATTATTAGGGAAAAAAGGTTAAATGTTCTAAACTCATTTCTTACACAAGCATCTAATGCTCTAGCATTTATGCAACCATTGCCGTTCAAGGCATGGAGGCATGGGAAAGAATGTGTTCAAGAGCATCAAAACTTATGAAGAAGTATGCTGTCCAAACTTGTAGATATTGTTCAAAAATGCAAGTGGGGTCTATGGGTCACAAGGTAAGGAATTGCCAAGCTTTCAAACACCAGATGAGGAATGGGCAACATGCTTGGCAGGTGGCAACAATTGATGATTTAATTCCTCCAGTGTATGTGTGGCATATTCGAGATAGGCATAGTGGTGAGCCACTTGTAAATGGTTTGAAGAGGTCCTATGGTATGTTGCCTACAGTGATGGAACTATTTGCTCAAGTTAGGGCATATGTGGGTGATCATTATGCAGGTGTCAAGAAAGAAGATGTTGCAGTTCCTGAATTAGATGAACTAAAGTGGGTTGTGTAATGTTTGAGTAGAATTAGTGTCCGATGCTGCCTACTCATTTGAAAAAAAAGCGAGCTTTGTCAATTGCCCTCACAATGTCTTCTTTGCTAATTGTTATAGTGTGAAAGTTGTATGTGCACAAATAGCATGTGCAAAACTTGCGCATATCTCACTATCTACTAGTTTTGCACGAATTATTTAGGATGCATGGGGGTAGAATTTCTCTCTCACGGAAAAAGGAAATGAAGGATTTGTACGTACATTTGTTTGTTTCAATATGCTCTTGTTCGCTTATATACGTTGGGCTCTCGAGCTAACTGAGACTAGTTTTGTTCTCTTGCCTTTAAAGCCTACACTTTTATATAGTAAGCAAGATTATGTCTCTAATCTCTTGGACAATAACTCAATAAGAATAAATTTGGTTGACTAGACAACAAAGCTTCTAACTCCCAATCCTATACTAAACAAAAAAATTGGATGTCCCAATGAAGCCTCCCATTAGAGGAACACATAACCTCTAACACAGAAGACTCCCTTGCCCAACTAATACCATACAACTTTAGAAAAGCTTCTTTAAGAGAACAATCCTCACACCACACATCCTCCTAGAAGTTCACCCTAGTACCATCTTCAACATCATACCGAAGAAATTAAGAAAAAGCCAACCAACCACTTCTAATGGTTTTCCACACACTAACACCATAGGTTCCTAACACGAGTTTTGTACGCCAACCACCCATCCCCATATTTCGCCTCAATGACCCTCCTCCAAAGGGCATCTCTCTCTGTTCCATACCTCCATAACCATTTGCCTAGCAAGGCAGTATTAAATCTTCCCAAACGCCTAATGCCTAACCCACCATTTTGCACCGGCTCATAAACCTTAGGCCATTTCACCAGAGGTACCTTAGGAGCATCAATACCACTCCAAGGAAAATCTCTCTGTAATTTCTCCATATGATTAATTGCCTTCACTGGGACAGGAGGTAGAGAGATAAAATAAATAGGCAAGCTGGAAAGGGTACAATTAATAAGAGTTACCTTAGCCCTTTAGATAAATACAACATCTTCCATCTAGCTAAACACCACTCTGTCTTCTCCAAAACAAGATTTCAAATTGTCTCCTCTTTATAGGTAGTACCCAACAGAGAGCCCAAATATTTCAGAGAAAGTTGGCAAATGAGGAGATTAGAAAGCAATCTACATGCTAGTGTTGGTAAAAGCACACTTAAGCACAAAGCCCCAAGGCTCCAACGCTTTTTGCCTTTAAAGTGAGGCGCATTCAAGGAAGCGTGTTTTAGGAATGCTTTCTTTGCACTATAAGCGCCCCTTTTTTTTTTTGCACTGTTTTATATTTTTCAAAAAAAAAAAAAAAAAGACTTGAGTTATAGTTCTAGGATCTTAACATTATTGATATATACCAATGATTTGGCATATTTTTTTGTATAACTTGTCTTGGAACCCACAACCCCCAATGCTGCTCTATTTTTATTATTATTTTTTCTTGGTTTTTTCTCCCTGCCCATCTTGTTCTTCTTTGTGTTTTATTTTTTCTCCTTTAAATAACTGCTTAGAACCAATTACCATATTTTGGTAGTCGCTTAGTTACTTCGGTAGTTGATGTTGAACATAGCACTTAAGACTTAATTGATTAAATCTTATAGTCATTAAGTGATTAAATTATTAACTAGGGTTGAGCTCAAGTTACATTTAGTGTAACTCTAAGCAATATTACACCAATCAATATTTTTTAATTGGATGTGAATTTTGACAAATCAACCATTAGATTACATTATCTTTGTATATTTTCCATACTTGCCAAATTTTAAAGTGAACAAAGATCAATAGTCATGTCATCTATCAATTATATAAATTTAGGTTTTTGTAGTTTAAAATAATGCATAAAAGATGAGTTTATGGATCGAATAGTAAATAACATCCGATTTATATAAAAATTGACATGCATGTGTAGAACATATAGAACATATAATCCAACGGTGAAATTTTCCAAATATAAATTCATTAATAAGTTATTGAGTGGTGTAACATTACTTAGAGTTACATCAAGTGTAACTTGAACTCAACCCTATTAACTAATTTTAGTTATTAGTCATAGAGCATTATGCCTACCGAATATTTAAGAAGGCTATTGCATGGAAATACTCCTATATAGTTGATCTAAAAAATAAAATGACTTGACTTGCAATTTTTGTGTTAAAATTGCAAAAGTAAGGGCTAATATAAATGTTATATGTATTATATAAAAAGTTTTATTTCAATTTATATGATTATTTGATCATTTGATTGTTTTATTGCTCATTAATAATTATTTTCAAATTTTTTTTTTTATGTTTTTTTTTTTTTTAAATGTGCGCTTCACTTCAATCAGGCACGCACTTGTGCTTTGCATCAAGGCTCCAGGAGACATTTGCACTTAAGTGCACCCCGCAATTTTACCAACAACGCTCCATGCTTACTGTGATTTTTTTCCTCAAAAAAAAGGGGAACCTTGGCCTAGAAAGCTTACCCATGAGCAAAGACAAGCAGAAATGGGAAAGATTTGGACCTTGTTGTAGCATCGGAATCACTGTGAGTAGATCCCTGTGTTGCAGGTTGAATAGAAGCTGGATCAGCACCATTGATATGGCTACCAAATTGGGAGAAGAGAGGGGAATGGCGACCCAAAGTATGGTATTGGATGTTAATGGCAGGAAAACTATGGGGATTAAATATATCATTGTGTCCAGATAGACCATTCCAGGGATAACTGAAGTTAGGATCATCAATGCTATCACTAGATCTTGAGGATGCATGTGGAATTGGTCCAAAGTATGCAACATATGAATGAGGCAGAGATGATGGAGCAGTGTGTTCAGCAGGCATGCCATGGCGTTCCTGCATGTCATGATCTACATGGAGAAGAAATTACGTTGTTGTGTTATATATTAACGGTGGCAACTAAGAAATTTTAACTCTTGATATAAATAATTCAACACTTACAAGTGGTTGATGGAGATTCCACTTCCCTGAAAGACAGAATCAACGTGTCAGAGTCAACAATGGATGATAGAGTTGGGAAGGAGGCTGACCAAGTTCTTAAGCAGAATATAGATGGTGAAGTTCATCAGAATAGTAAATGCTACTCAAGTTCACCTAAATATCTCACCAAAGAATGCCAGAGCTTAAAGTCTATGAGCAAATGCTCAATAAAAACTGATGATTAAAATAAAAATCAACATAACAGTAAGGGAGAATTTTAATGAACAATAGTCTCACAGGGATCTAACATGAATTTTGAAATGATCTACTCCATATAAAGTGAGAGAACCAGGTATCCTGAATCCTACTCCCCCTGCAACCCCCTTTTCTCCCGCCAAAAAAAATCATTGCACTTATTTATCCTCCAAATCAAAATCCCAGGCCTCAATGATAAGAAGCAGTGTAATGTACACCAGTACAAGCACATAAGCTCCTGGCAGGAGTGATTCACACAAATAAGTATTTGTAACCAAGCACAAACTACATGAGGAATTAATGAAAACGAATCAAATGTAAACCACAAAACAATGATCTTGCTTACTCAAAAGATGTAGGAATTCAAGCCAATTCACCAAATGGACACCAGTGAACTCTAAATGGCTGCAAAAGACATTCAAAAAACATGATCAAAATCATAAATGCAGTAAGATAACACAAACCATCCAGGCCATAGGCAGATATACAAAAAAATTGAGTAGTTCAATAATAACGCATTTTAAAATGTTTTGGAGAGAGTATTTCCTTTTTATCTTGGAAAAGGAGAGAAGGATATCCTCAATAGTTTGGCATTAGCAGTTTTTGGTATTAAGGGATTTCAACTCTTCAAAAAATAAAGTGCCAAAAAGAATACGTTTAAAAGATCTCTATATGTTTTAGGGATTTCCATACATTGTAATAGAGCTTATTGTTAATGACCCATGCAGAGAGATAGAGAATTGCAAAAGCCCAAAATCTATGTAAACACAAAGACGTTGATGTGAAGAAATAGTGCAAAAGCCCAAAATCAGAGTCGCTGGATGCCTGTTCAGAACTTGGCAGGTTGAGAAATATCAGTTTTACAATATTGAGCTATATACTATCAAAAGATAAAGTAGTAATGTTTTACCATTTCAGGGTAATTTAAGTCATAGGGATCCTCATCAGGATTCCAGTCATCCATACTAGACTCAAGAAATGAACTAGCAGAGCCATTGGCGTATAACCATTGGCCTTTCTCAACCTTTCGGCAAATTGGGCACTGCATTGCTCCCTTCATGTTAAATGCCGAGCCAATACAGTCTGCAAAACAAGTAAATACATGCAAAAGAAGAAAGCATCATAAAGGGTCTTACTTTCCTAGTCATGACATAAAATTAACATTTGAAGGGAGAAGATACCATAAGAAGAAGTATTAGACATTGGTACTGCCATATGTATCTATGTGTGTGGTGCATATGCATGCACACATTATTTGAGGGAAATTCAAAGTCAACCCATAGTCCAAACCATATAAGAATGGGATTCATATCTTTTCACAAAAATTAATGATATGCGATATGTATTCATATTTTTCCCAAAGCACATATTCAGGAGACATCATTTGAGATGCAACCAATGAGACCTATGCAGTTAGTGATATCATCACATTTACATTTGGACAAGTTTGTAATTCTCATCACAATCGTATCTGCAGAAGTAAGGAAGGTTATTGGATGCTCAGATACAGATTGCTACTTATATTGTGTATGTCTCTATGAATTGAATCTGTACTCCAAGAAAATTGAAGAATTCTAGTTTGATCTTTAGGTTTTAGAATACAAGGGTGTTCAACAATTTCAAACATGATCTCCCTCAGTCAAGTCATGCTAAGCTCTCAATTTACAGAACCAAAACCTGAATCAGTACAACATAATTGCAAACTCATTTAAAATACAGCAACAGAAGAGGGCGCTACTCTGCTAGTCCCAAAAGTTTGAGGTTTGCTATGGATCCTCAATTGACTAAATCAAAGCCAGTCACAGAAATTTTTTTTTGCCATTCTATCCTGTCCAAGATTGTACTCTCTATCACCTCCTTATTAACATTTACTTTTTTTTTTTTTTTTGATAGGTAATATAAGAATTATTACTGATGAAAATGGAAAAAGAAACATACAATGTGTTCATGAGAATGACAGCAAAGCACAAAACAAAACACCACAGAAAACAATCAAGAGACTAAACTAAGAGAAGAAAAAACTTAACAATAGAACATTCTGTAAAACCCCAACACCAAGACCAATCAAAAAGACTTCTCTAGCACAGGCCTATTAACTCAACCAAAAACTTCTCGAAATCTTCAAAGGACCGACGATTACACTCCCTCCATACAGTCCACATCAAACATCCTGGGATTAAATTCCAAATATCTTAATCATGTTTCCCAAGCCAATGATTCCAACAAAATTATAATTCCGCCATAGAGCTAGGCAAGACCCACTGAATACCAAAAGCCTGAAGCATAAAACCCATAAAAAATTCGCCACATGATAGTGAATAAGGAGATGATCCACAGATTCCCCACTGCACTGGCACATACAACATCAATTTGCCAAAGGGCGACCTCTAAGCATGAGATTATCCAATGTAAGAATGCGATCATGAGCTGTCGTCCATAGAAAAAAAGCCACCCTTTTGGGAACCTTTTAGTTTCCAAATGCCCTTCCAAGGGAGGATAGAGTTGGGAGTCGTCCTTAACTAATTGTAAAAGGAACGGGTATCAAACTTACCATTTCCATTAAGACCCCAACACAAAGAATCGCTGCCTACTCCATGTGGAACATTTACTTTTTTATTACTTTTGCTACTGTTATTTTAGGTCTCACTCACCTCCCTTCATTCTCTCAACACATTACAAACCATCTTAAGAAATGTTCCCTCATTTTTCTCTTTCTTCATTTTAATCTACAGGAGTTACCCATATCTTTAATCAACTTCCTGAACGCCACACCCCACCCCCCCAATTCCAACCCTCCAACAAAAACGAGATCCCCAAAAAAACAATCAGATATTTTTTTCCAAAAAATAATTGTCACACCTCTGTCACATTCTCCCTCCACCACCCCCCCCCCCCCCCAAAAAAAAAAAAAAAAGATCAATCACTCCAGCTTTGATTGTGTATGGGTGTTTTGGCAAACAAGAGTAGGTGTCATCATAAGGTTCAAAATAGAACATCTTAGTCACAGTTGTCATTGGCTTAGATACACCCCATTTGGCTCTCTCTCTCTCTCTCTCTCTCTCTCTCTCTCTCTCTCTCTCTCTCTCTCTCTCTCTCTCCAGCTTGTTTAAAATAGTTTTTCTTATCACCTCGGTAATTGACCACCGCATCAACCAAAACCGCCTCCCAATTCTCGACTTTCTGACCCAGTGCAGTGGCAATTTGTAATTTGAGAAAACCGACTAGGTCGGTGTGGACAAAAAAAAACTCCCCCAAAACCGGCTGCACTAACCAATGAACACCCCTAGCTTCTAAACTTCATCCATTATGCTCTTATTCTATGATTTACATCCCTTTTCACCTCTCTATCCTTATACATTAAGGATCCAAGATATAGTTAAACACTTACTCTTTCGTATCTCTTGACCGTTAAGTTTTACAACTGTTTTATCTCAGATTCTAACTTAACTAAACACACATTAAATTTTACAACTACTTCATGTTTGTTTCTAACTTTACTAAATTTACATTCCATGAGCTCTGTTTTAGACCTACTTAACCTAATGTCGTTAAATTCTAAAGCATTCATTCAGATTTCCAACTTGGCGTTACTCCATTTCTAGTGTCATCCACTAAAACTATCTTGTCTACAAAAGGCATGCACCAAGAAATAGTGCAAGCATTGAGCTCTGTTTAAAATGAAGTTCACAATTGAACTTCAGCAAAATAGTTTCCCGCCCATTGAACTCAATCCCCTTAGAACTCTCTTTCCCCTTCAGAACAGTGCTACATTCTCTTTTAGTGCTTTCCCTAACTAACTATAAAGACCGATGCATTGGACCTTACGATATAAGGTAAAAGAAGCATAAAAGGACCTTCTGGAGTTTGAGAATCTAAGTGGAAAAGATTGCTTCAGGACATTCGCGTGGAAAGAAATTGATAAATCAATGTAAATGCAGCAGCTCAAATGTTCTTAATAATAATACCAAAACGATCATCATTGAAATCATATTTCTAGTTGATACCAATCCAAACTTAACATTATAAATATTTGGTAGTATAGTAGTTTACGTAAAAGTTTTTCGCTGAAACAAGTTTTTTGCTGGATTTTTCAACATCTGTATCATGCAAAAAGCATTGTTTCATATCTCCTTGAAACTAATACAACCATCAATCTACACCCAAATAAGAAAATGAAATATAAATTAATCAAATTACTATGCCTGGGGACAGGTATCAGTTCCTGCAAAACAAAGCCTTTGTAATTTTTGACAGCCATTAATTACTCCAACAATCAAAGTGTGAAATCCTTCATCTCTTTTTAAAATATCCATTCATGGTCTACACTTTTTTCTTCTAGTAAATTCAATTGATAACATATATTGTCATAACCAAGAATTGACAAAATTTTGAGATCTAAACTCATATCAACACCAAATGGGCAACAGTATCACTATTCAATTATGCTCACACTTCTCTCTCCTTTATTTTCACTATTACCAACACCATAATTGTTCCCTACAAGATTTCTCCAGCAAGCTCAATTCTCTGTGAAATTCAACCAAGGGTCTACATGCATTAAAATTTGAAACCGTGAAGATACCCTTCAAAAAAAAAAAAAAAACATATCTATACCGTAAAAGATTTTATCACAGCACTTAAATTTCTACAACCACAAAATTATCAAGTATTACCACATAAAAAACCAAACAATCATACATCAAATAGTAAGAGAAAAATCTTACCTCACAATGATACAACACAATACTCTTTCAGAAATTCAACTTTATTCTACATAAACCCAATATTTCTGCCTTACTGCTTCAGTTTTAAGACAAACCCAGATGCCAAAGTTCCACATAATTCAACAATTTCAATCAAGAACCAAATTTTCTTCACAACCCACTAAAAAAAACTGCCACAAAAACAAGAAAAACAAAATCAGGCTTACCCAGATGTAACTCATGGCCACATTGCAGTTTAGCCCTGGATCTTCCCCCTTTAATATTCAAGACCAAATCCAAGCAAATCGAACATGAAACTCCAGAAGAAGAAGGTTGAGGTTCCAAAACCGCAACCCCCTCACCATTCCCATCCATTTTAAAACTAGAACCAGAACTAGAAGACGATGGTGAATGATCACTTTGTCTCCTTCTCTGATGAGCCCACCTTCCCTTGTCCTCCACCAATCAAAACCCACAACTTTTTTTTTTATTTCGTTACACCAAAAAGTCTGAATCTATCTCTCTCTCTTCTCTGTCTCTGTGTCTGTGTCTCTCTCTGTGTTTACCTTTTTTTCTCTCTCCGACCTGTCAGATTACGTGGTTTGGAGTTCGGACTCTCACATTTCTTCATTTGAGGAACCACGTCGTTTTAACCTTTTTTTTTTTTTTTTTCATTAATAGTATGCATGCACGAATTAATTAAAATTATATGTTAAAAAAATATTAATTATATATAAATATTTTACTTAATGAATCACATCAAAATTTAATATAATTTAAATAAAAATAAATTAATAAATTATCTAAATAATTAATAAATCATGTGTCAAATCATGATGTGCAATGTGTAACTTTTAGTCTACTACTCTACTATATTAAAACACAAATTATGGTATATAATTAAATTAATTACACAAAATATTAATTTCATCTTAAATTTCTGGAAACTTTTCATAATATAATTTTAATTTATTAAAATTTAGATAATAGATTTTAATTTCAACTAAGTTATCTATATATCTATATATATATATATATATATAATAATAGGTAAAATGAAGAGAAAATTTTATTAAATTTTTAATTAGAATTTAATTTTGAGCCATGTGTCTCATTTAATCTAAATTTTAGAATTTTGTGCCAAGTGAGCTAATTTAGTATAAAAATTGAATTTCAATTAAAGTATAATTTTGCAACACGTGTTACATCTAATCTAAATTTTTAAATTTTTGGACCAAACTAGTTAATTTAGTGTAGAAAACGAGGAGTTCATATAATAAACCATAAAAAACGTAATCATATAACTAAAAAAAATTATATATATTAATAGGTAAAGTTTAGAGAAAATTGAATTAGAATTTGAAATTATAATCCAATTTTGCGCTATGAGTCTAAATTTATGAGGGAACTACACCATAATTATCCACTTAAACTTGTGCCATGTGTGTACTTAAATTTTTTAATTTTTATATCAAGTAAGCTAATGAGTGCAAAATACTAAGAATCTATTATTAATGAACTAAAAATTAAAAAAAAAAAAAAATCACATGTACTCAATAAAAACCACCACATGTTTCTCAATAAATAAATAAAATAAAAATCATCACACGTTGTATCTTATTAAAAATTTGAAAAAAATGATCATAAGTAGTATTAAATTTATGTAAGAATTTTAATATGTGACTAATTACGTTTAATTTTAAAAAATAATTTGACTAATTATCTATATTTTTTGATAAAAATTGTGTTTAATTTTAAATGTATCTATATGTATGCATGAATGCATGTGTTACAAGTTTAAAAAATAAATAATTTGACTAATTATTTATATTTTTATAATAAAAATTTTGTTTAATTTAAATACATCCATGCGCTTGCATGGAGTTACATGCTAGTTTTAATAATTAATGAGGGTGTAGACATTTATTTTAAAGAGAAGATAGTCATTTGACACAAATACCACTTCCAGATTTAATTTATGCTTATTTAGTATTTAGCAATTGTGATAAGATTTTAAGTTATAAGTGACCACTTGTAAAATTAATTTGTACTTTTTGTAATGAATAGATAAAGTCTCGACTTCTTGTTACTAAAGGGTTTTGTTACCCCCAATAATTAGTTCTTCAAGATATTTAATCACCATGCTATTGTGCTCTGTCTACTTGTCATGTCACATTTTTAGATCTAAGGGTGGGAAAATGGAAAACATTGATGCATAGTTTACCATTGACATACAATTTGAAGAATTTATATGCGCCAATTGTAATATTTGAATGACTTCCAAAAAGGCTACCTAAAACTGTATCAAATTCAAAGATAATAGTAATACACATGGGTTCGTTTTGTAAAAAGATTACTATTTCAAAAACATACAAACATTGCCGGCTTTTTTGTTAATTGTAAATTGTCAATCCAAAAGGTGTGAAACAAATGTTGTAGTTTCAGACAAGTGCCCAATGGTGATGTAAATCATTGACCAACTTTACTTTCAGACCTTCTTAAAAAAAAAAAAAAATATATATATATATATATATAAAAGAGAATGTTTGAAAGTAAAGTTTTTTTCTTTTTCTTTCAAACATTCTCTTCTTTTTACTTTTTCCTTTTTTTTTTTTCTTTTTTTTTGGGTTCAACGTCAATACCCAGATGTAATTGTAACAACTAGGCTGAAAAACGAATTCTTTAGTCTCAGCACATAAATTACTTTAAATTGTTTTGTTTCATCTTGCTTTGGGACTTTAATAAAACTAGTTCTTGATTTGGTGTTAGCTGTAGTGTTCAATAAATTAAAGCGTTGGAAAAGATTAAGTAGTGCTCAGTGAATGTTATTAGGTTAAAGACTGTTAGGTTCTAAAAGTTTAGGAATTTATGTATTTAGAACTCTAATTTGTAATATTGGCAAACCATGATCAAAACAATATGTTTAGTCTTGTTAAAGTGTGCTCAAAGTTGATTAATTATTGTAAAGTTGAAATCAAGAGACTGTAGATGCATTGGGGCATTTCGGTCTGGCTCGATCGATCGAAGAATAGATTCGATCGATCGAAAATCAATCAGATTGCATTTTTCTGCAGTTTTCCAACTCAACCCTAACTCATTAAACGTTTAGAGTTTTATGTTTTTGCCCTAGGTATATAAGGCAAAACCCTAGCCACGTTTTTAGAGTTGCTCCAATTGTATTGTTACTCACACATCACTGTTTTGTGTAAATCTCTTGTGAGATCTAGAGGAGCTTTCCTTTACACAAAACTTAGGGTTTTCAAGATTGAGATTACTTCAACATCTTGATAATTAACTTGGTTGCTACCATTAAAGTTTAAAGAATATCAAGCGTGGGTGCTTGTAGCTGATTAAAGAATTCAAGAAAGAAGGAATCCGTGGATTTGGAGCTTGTATGGGGTCGTGTCAGTAAGTTCTACTGGTAGGTAGCATTAGGTAGTCGAGCGGGGAGCTTGTAAGTCTTTTTGTATGAATTTCAATTCTTTCATAGTGAATTCAGTTTTGCCTTGAGGATCAGTGGGTAAAATCCTCCCCAGGTTTTTTACCGGTTTGGTTTTCCTAGGTGATCATATCTTATGTTATTTATTTTTCCGCTGCTATATATTCTTGATATGATTATTTGAATGTTTTAACCTAGAATTGCTTAATTTGACTAAGTAACAACTTGGCTAATTAACTAGGCTACTCAATCTGGTTGTGTATTAAGGGCTCTAAATTTTTCTTCAAGTGGTATCAAAGCAGGTAGCTCTTTTGTCTGAGATTTTTGATCTCTGAGCTGATCCTTGACCCCTGTTGTCATGGAGCATGGACACTCTCTTGTTGTTCCTCCTCACTTTGATGGGAATAACTATGCTTATTAGAAAGTAAGGATGAAAGCATTCCTGAAATCCATTGATGAGAAAGTTTGGAATTCCGTTGAGTACGGATGGCAGAAGCCCACTACTCCTATGAGTGAGTGGCAAACTTCTGAAAAAGAAACAGCAGGCTTCAATAGCAAAGCTATGAATGCCATCTTCAATGCTGTTTCTATGGAGGAATTTAAGAGGATCTCTAATGTTGAGGTTTCTCATACGGCTTGGAAAATCCTCCAAACTGTGCATGAAGGCACAAAGGCAGTTAAGATAAACAAACTGTAGCAATTAATTTTTAGGTTTGAGAGCATTAGGATGTCTGATGATGAATCTTGATGAATTTTATGCCAAACTGAATGATATTATTAATTCTGCTTTTAACTTGGATGAAATTTATGATCAACCTAAACTTGTTAGGAAGATTCTTAGATCGTTAACTAAGGACTTTAGACTCAAAATGACTACCATTACTGAGAGTAAGGATATGGACTTCATCCCTGTTGATGAGCTTGTAGGATCTCTTCAGTCCTATGAGTCTGACTTACCCAAAACAAACAAATCCAAATCAATTGCTCTTAAGTTTGTTGATGATGTTGAGGCTGGTGGATTCGATGACGAGCTCTCTGCTACAGAGATAGCTTACCTTGCCAAGAATTTTAGAAACTTTCTGAGAAATACAAATAGAAGGGCAAGAGATACAAACACTGTTGAATCTAGAAACTTTAGGAAGAATGATCCTACTAAGGTTAATAACTTTGAAAAACCTAGAGAAAAAGTAGGTCAATCTTCAAACAATTCTTTGGGTGCTCAGTGTTTTGGTTGTCAAGGGTATGGTCATGTTAAATATGAATGTCCTACACTCTTGAGAAATAAGGGTAAAGTTTTGACTGTAACCCTTAGTGATAATGAGATTTCTGATAATGAGTCTGAATGTGATGAGGATGGAAACTTCATTGCTTTCACTACTACTGCAGTAGTCAATGAAAGCATATCTGTTGAGGAGAACCCTTCTGATGAGAAACTTTCTGAGGATGCAGATCTTCAAGAGGCCTATAATAAACTTTGCAAAGTTGCTGCAAAGGATACTATGAATGTTGAACTTGACCTGAAGAAAATTGATTCTCTTAAACTTGAAAAGAAAAATTTGCTTATTAAATTATTTGATGCTAATGATCTTTTGAACCATGTGAAATCTGAGAACATACTTTTACTTGATCAAGTTAAAACTTTAGAACATGATTTATCTGTTACTAGAACTGCTAGATCTAAACTTGATCACATGCTGAATGTTCAAAAGTATCCTTCTAATAAATCTGAGATAGGATATGTTGAAAGCATCTCTGTGTCTACTCCACATTCCACGAACTTTGTTCCTTCATCTTTTTCTGAACCTTCTATGAGTGAGGTTGTGAGTGAAACTGTCAAACCACCTGTCAGTGAGGTAGTCAAACCTGTAGAAGTTTCACCTCTTAAGAAGATTAGGGTTGATCTGAGAGAAACTAAACCTATCTTTTCTAAGGACAAGATGCATGGTAAACTTGTTTGGGTTTGTCATTATTGTGAAAAGTCTGGACACATTCGTCCTAATTGTTACAAGCTTCAAACTGCTAAGAGAGCAACTAAACCAAAGGTGTCTGTGCCTCAAGCACAAGATCCTATGGCACATATTGGTGAATTGGTAAAGGTTTTGAACCTTTATTCCAATCTTGGAGTTGGAAATCATTCGAATGTGAATAGGAACTCCAATGCTCGGAGTGCATCTAAAAGGCTTTGGATACAAAAGACTCGACCTAATTGAGTCTTTCTGACTTGGTTCTTGTGCTTTATTGCTCATTCCTCTGTGACCATTGATTTTTGGTTTTTTGTGATTCTTTTGTTTTGTTTCTAGGGTTTGCAGCATTACATTCATGCATTTCATTCTAGAATTTATTGTTTTCTCTTAAAAATAAAAGAAGGAAAAAAGGAGAAAGCAAAAATGTGTTTGACATTGTTTTCTTGAATTTTTGAAAACAAGGTTGGTCAATTTATTTACACATATCATATCCTATGTACCTTGTTTAGCTTTGATGAGCTTATCTATTGCACTTGACTAGTTGAAGTTTTGTAGTGCATGTTGTGTGGGAAAGATGTTTATGATTGTTGATCACTTTGTTTTGATCTTGAAGTCACATGTTATTTAACTGTCGGACTTGATCCTTTTGAGAAAGGCATAAATAACCATCTCACCACTGTTCATTAACCAATCATGAACACCTTAGTGCATATCATAAGATTCTGTACTCAAGAAAGTGTAGCATATGCACAAAAAGAACATAAGGTGCTGCTTCAGCTTAATTACTTAATGCTTAAAATTAGTGTATACTATTAGGCTTGATATCATCTCACATCAATAAAATTGGTGTGTATTATTAGGCTTGATGCCATCTCACATAATAATGAGGCAAAATACAAGAAACTTACATGATTGCAAGTTTTTGTTCTAGGAGATGCGGGAGTTATATGATGTAACTCTTTAGGTGATAGTCTCTTTTAAATTTTATGTGATGAATTGTGTAGACTTTGTGATTAATTGCTATTCACATATCACCTCACATGTTTCTCAAAGTTTTTGCTAGTTGCACACACTATACAAGTTACTCTTTGCTAAATTTTGTACATGTTATTGTGTGTGTTTTTGGTCTGACCAACCAAGTTTGAAAATACTTTGAGAATTATGCAAAACATTTTTTTTTGCTTGAGAATTTAAAAAGAAGAATGGCTGAAATTTTCTTTGGAGAAACTCGGATTAAATTTGGATTTTTGAAAAATCATTCCATCTCATACTCATGCATTTTGTTTTCGTTGTTTAATGCTTTGAGGAGTTGTTTTCAAAATATGGTTTGTGATTTTCAAAACTGTGATTTTTCTCAAAACTTTTGTGAGCCTCTGCCCAGTTCGATCGATCCATTCTGATTTTCGATCGATCGAAAAAGTGTTTTAATTTGTTGAAAAATGACTGTCTCTTTCGATCGATCGAATGTATTTTTCGATCAATCGAAAGTCGCGAATCAGGTTTTTAAAAAAACACTGTTCTTGACTTTTTCAAAAGTTTTTCAAAGTCTTTTCTCTCTCTTCGACTTGCAAGCTCAATAGTTCATATTTTTGTCATTTTCCTCCGAATTTTTTGCAAGGATTCTCTTTCCTAAAACCGGTATGTCTATCTTACCCCTCCTTTTTGAGTTTATTTACATATTTCATGCATTTTTCATGCATTTATGCTCAAAATTTCGAATCCTTTACTTTTTGGGATTTTTCATGATTTTAGCCTAATTTTGTGTAATTGATCAATGGGTTTTTGTAGGGACACACTATAAACATGCTCTTAATTGTTTAATTTGATCAATTTTGAGTTTTGTGAGAAATTGAAAATTCTACGGTTTGTAATTGATCTGAATTAAGGATTTTTGTTCAATTGGGTTTAATTGATGAAATTGGCTTGTTGTTTTGATAAAATTGGTTATTCTAATCTGTTTTCAACAATGTGTGATGATCAATTCATCAATTTGTTTCAAAATTATCAAGTGGTTTTTCAAATTTTTTTAGGGTTTTTGTTAGAAACTCTATGTTCGAGCCAATTTTGTGAAATTGAACCTAATTCGAACTGTGTTTACTGTATTAGTTCATGCATCACAACATTGTTATTGTTCATGCATCATATAGATTTTTTTTATATGTTTTTATTGTGCTAACATGTAGTCTACCCTTGATTTTGCTTTATTCTGGTCTTTTGGTTTTCTCTTTGTGTCTCTGTCCTTTCCTTAGCATCATGCCTAAGAAGACTAGAGCCCATAGGACTATTCCCTCCTCTTCTCCATCCTCTCCTTCTTTTGACCATGAGAAGTTTCCGAGTGAGAAAAACTAAGAGATTTTTGAGAAGCTAAACCTTAAGAGAAAGATTTGTGCTAAGCATTCTGTTCTCTTAGATGAACTTAATCCTATCATTAGGGCAAACTTTGAGCGTCAGGGTTGGTTACCCTTGGTGGATATTTCTGATCCTCCTCCACCTTCTGCCTTGATTAGAGAGTTCTTTTCGAACATCTCTATCCGCATCTATGATTCCAACACTTTGGTAAAGAGTTGGATATGAGGCGTAGAGTACACCATTACTCCCCGAGTAGTGGCCGATGCTCTAGGGGTACCTTTGGTCTAGAATCCTGTCTATCCTTATGATGAGTCTCCCGAGTTAAGTGATGTCTTGTCTTACATCACTGGGACTACTGTCCAATGGGGTTCTGATCCTAGAATCACTTTTGCTGAGCTCTCCGGATTGCACTATCTGTTCTTTAGGATAGTCTGTCATTCTATCTGGCCCATTTCTCATGTTCACACCATTCCTCTTGAGAGGTGTGTATTTTTGTACGCTCTGGTTACTGATGCTCCTATTAATTTTCCTCATCTCTTTCTTCATTCTTTAAACGATGTTTATAGGAGTTCATCTACTACTCATGCTCTTGTACATCCTATTTTCATTCATAGGATTTTGCTTTATCTTGATCTTAGTGGCTTCCCTTCCTCTGAGCCCGTTCATGTGATAGCTCCCATAGGTGCGTCTTTTCTTAGATAGAGGGCCGCTCATCTTCGAGCTGGTTCTAAACACCCTAGATCTGAGCCGTCTGGTAGCGCACCTTCTCCTTCTTCTTCTACAGGTCTTACTTGTGAGGATGTTCCTGATCCAGTTGGTGATGCTGCTGCTGCTGCTGATGTTCCTCCACTCCTTCGACTAACTTTGATGTTCGTCGTACTCTAGAGACTGTTATGACCGTTCAGACGGCTCATGGTCAGATTTTGGTGGACTTGCTAGATGAGATTCGTGTTCTGCGAGCCAACTTTGTGCGTCTTCATTCACCCTCACCACCTCTTTTTGATGGCGATTTGTGATTGCCCTTTGGCATTCCGTCACAAAAAGGGAGAGTGGAGTTTTTGACTTGTAAAGGAGTTTTTGCAGCTAGGGGGAGATTTTTTATTTTTGAGGAGCTTGTGGAGTTTTTAGATTGTATCTAGGTGCTTTACTTTGTACATCATTTTTGGGGATATTTATGTTAGGGGGAGTAACATTGATTGATATATATGTTATATTCATTGATTCTTGTTGCTTTGTGATTCACTGCTTATTGATTTATATTTATGAGTTGTTCATTCATATATGTCTTTATTTTGCGTTGTGTGAATCTTACAAGAATGTTATTCCTATTGTTTTACTCTTTTCTGTCACACATGCGTTTATGCGTTTGTTGAGTATTTCAAAAATATACAGGTTGATTCAACAAAGCTGCTATCTACACTTGCAACTGATGGATAGTAGTTAGGGTTGAATTTCAGTTTATGAGCATTATTTTTGTAAAGGGTTTTTTACTTGTAAACTTTGAGCTTTTAATTAGGGTTTTGTCATGGATTGCCAAATGGGGAGTTTGTTAAGTTCTAAAGGTTTAGGAATTTATGTATTTAGAACTCTAATTTGTAATATTGGCAAACCATGATCAAAACAATATGTTTAGTCTTGTTAAAGTGTGCTCAAAGTTAATTAATTATTGTAAAGTTGGAATCGAGAGACTGTAGATGCATTGGGGCATTTCGGTCTGGCTCGATCGATCGAAGAATAAATTCGATCGATTGAAAATCGATCAGATTGCGTTTTTCTGCAGTTTTCCAACTCAGCCCTAACTCATTAAACATTTAGGGTTTTATGTTTTTGCCCTCAGTATATAAGGCAAAACTCTAGCCACGTTTTTAAAGTTGCTCTAGTTGTATTGTTGCTCATACATTGCTGTTTTGTGTAAATCTCTTATAAGATCTAGATGAGCTTTCCTTTACACAAAGTTTAGGGTTTTCAAGATTGAGATTACTTCAACATCTTGATGATCAACTTGGTTGCTACCATTGAAGTTTAAAGAATATCAAGCGTGGGTGCTTATAACTGATTGAAGAATTTAAGAAAGAAGGAATTCGTGGATTCGAAACTTGCACGGGGTCGTGTCAGTAAGTTCTACTGGTAGGTAGCATTAGGAAGTCGAGTGGAGAGCTTGTAAGTCCTTTTGTATGAACTTCAATTCTTTCATTGTGAATTCAGTTTTGCCTTGAGGATCGGTAGGTAAAATCCTCCCCAGATTTTTTACCAGTTTGGTTTTCCTGAGTGATCATATCTTGTGTTATTTATTATTCCGCTGTTATATATTCTTGATATGATTATTTGATTGTTTTATCCTAGAATTGCTTAATTTGACTAAGTAACAACTTAGGTAATTAACTAGGCTACTCAATCTGGTTGTGTGTTAAGGGGTCTAAATTTTCCTTCAAAGACTTTCAAATTTATTCTTATTGAGTTATTGTCCAACAGATTAGACACACAATCTTGCTTACTATATGAAAGAGTAGGCTTTAAAGGCAAGAGAACAAAACTAGTCTTATTTAGCTCAAGAGCCCAACGTATATAAGCGAACAAGAGCATATTGAAACAAATAAATGTATGTACAAAACCTTCATTTCCTTTTTCCCCAAGAGAGAGATTGTACCCCCATGCATCTTAGATAATTCGTGCAAAACTAGTAGATAGTGAGATACGCACATGTTTTGCACATGCTATTTGTGCACATACGGATTTCACACTATAACAATTAGCAAAAAAGACACGGTGAGGGCAATTGACAATGCTCGCTTCTTTTTTCAAATGAGTAGGCAGCATTTGACACTAATTCTACTCAAACATTACACAACCTACTTTAGTTCATCTAATTCAGGAACTACAACATCTTCTCTCATGACACATGCATAATGATCACCCACATATGTCCCAACTTGAGCAAATAGTTCCACCACTACAGGTAACATACCATAGTACCTCTTCAAACCATTACAAGTGGCTCACCACTATGCCTATCTCGAGCATGCCACACATACACTGGAGGAATTAAATCATCAACTGTTGCCTCCTGCCAAGCATGTTACCCATCCCTCATCTAGTGTTTAAAAGCTTGGAAATTCCTTACCTTGTGACCCTTAGGCCCCACTTGCATCTCTGAACAATATCCATAAGTTTAAACAACATTTTCTCTCATGACACCTACATAATGATCACCCATATATGCCCCAGCTTGAGCAAATAGTTCCACCACTGTAGGCAATATACCATAGTACCTCTTCAAACCATTTACAAGTGACACACCACTATGCCTATCTCGAGCATGCCACACATACACTGGAGGAATTAAATCATCAACTGTTGCCTCCTACCAAGCATGTTGCCCATCCCCTATCTAGTGTTTAAAAGCTTGGCAATTCCTTACCTTATGACCCTTAGGCCCCACTTGCATCTCTAAAAAATATTCACAAGTTTGGATAGCATACGTCTTCATAAGTTTGAACAACATCTTCTCTCATGACACTTGCATAATGATCACCCATATATGCCCCAGCTTGAGCAAATAGTTCCACCACTGTGGGCAACATACCATAGTACCTCTTCAAACCATTTACAAGTGACTCACCACTATGCCTATCTTGAGCATGCCACACATACACTGGAGGAATTAAATCATCAACTGTTGCCTCCTGCCAAGCATGTTGCCCATCCCTCATCTAGTATTTAAAAGCTTGGCAATTCCTTACCTTGTGACCCTTAGGCCCCATTTGTATTTCTGAACAATATCCATAAGTTTGAACAACATCTTCTCTCATGACACCTACATAATGATCACCCATATATGCCCTAGCTTGAGCAAGTTCCACCACTGTAGGCAAAGAATTCTTTAGTCTTAGCACATAAATTACTTTAAATTGTTTTGTTTCGTCTTGCTTTGGGATTTGAATAAAACTAGTTCTTGATTTGGTGCTAGCTGTAATGTTCAATAAATTAAAGCATTGGAAAAGATTAAGCAATGCCTTTTAATAATTGAATAATAAATATTTATTAAAATGAGCTTAAGGTATCTATCAACAACACCCTTAAAAAAATACAAATGAGATGACAAAGAATGACCAATAAGTGATTAGTGAATGTAAATGGGTGGTTGGCTTAGAGGTTTTAAAAAAAGCCTAGTGAAATCTATGAGATCTTAGATTTTAAACCTTTAGCCAAGTAACTCGGAACTATTCTTAATAGATTTATTCTTGTAATTTTCTAATGTGTGGGGTACATAATGACAATAAAGGACCCCTTCCAATTTCCTCCCATTTTTTTTATTGAATGTGCGCAACATGTGACATTTATTTAATTTTATTAGATTCCACATGTCTTACATCTAAATAAAAATTGGAAAAAATTGGAAGATTCAATGAGAGGGTAAAAATTAAAATTTTAAAATTAAAGCAATGATTAGTGAATGTTATTAGGTTAAAGATAGCCAAATTTATTCTTATTGAGTTATTGTCCAACAGATTAGACACACAATCTTGCTTACTATATGAAATAGTAGGCTTTAAAGGCAAGAGAACAAAACTAGTCTCATTTAGCTCAAGAGCCCAACGTATATAAGCGAACAAGAGCATATTGAAACAAACAAATGTATGTACAAAACCTTCATTTCCTTTTTCCCCAAGAGAGAGATTGTACCCCCATGCATCCTAGATAATTCGTGCAAAACTAGTAGACAGTGAGATACGCACATGTTTTGCACATGCTATTTGTGCACATACGGATTTCACACTATTACAATTAGCTAAGAAGACACAGTGAGGGCAATTGACAATGCTTGCTTCTTTTTTCAAATGAGTAGGCAGCATTTGACACTAATTCTACTCAAACATTACACAACCCACTTTACTTCATCTAATTCAGGAACTGCAACATCTTCTCCCATGACACCTGTATAATGATCACCTACATATGCCCCAGCTTGAGCAAATAGTTCCACCACTATAGGCAACAAACCATAGTACCTCTTCAAATCATGTACAAATGGCTCACCACTATGCCTATCTCAAGCATGCCACACATACACTGGAGGAATTAAATCATCAACTGTTGCCTCCTACCAAGCATGTTGCCCATTCCTCATCTAGTGTTTAAAAGCTTGGCAATTCCTTACCTTGTGACCCTTAGGCCCCACTTGCATCTCTGAACAATATCCACAAGTTTGGACAGCATACTTCTTCATAAGTTTGAATAACATCTTCTCTCATGACATCTACATAATGATCACCCACATATGCCCTAGCTTGAGCAAATAGTTCCACCATTGCAAGCAACATACCACAGTCCCTCTTCAAACCATTTACAAGTGGCTCACCACTATGCTTATCTCAAGCATGCCATACATACACTGGAGGAATTAAAGCATCAATTGTTGCCTCTTGCCAAGCATGTTGCCCATCCTTCATCTGGTGTTTAAAAGCTTGGCAATTCCTTACCTTGTGACCCTTAGGCCCTACCTGCATCTCTAAACAATATCCACAAGTTTGGATGGCATACTTCTTCATAAGTTTTGATGCTCATGAACGCATTCTTTCCTATGCCTCCATGCCTTGAACGACAATAGCTGCATAAATGCTAGAGCATTAAATGCTTGTGTAAGAAATAGGTTAAGAACATTTAACTTTTTTTCCCCCAATAATGGTTAAAATCTAGTAAGTAAATGCTAGTTAGGTCCTAGAGAAATAATCTTCTAGAATTATAAAAATGATAAAAATAAGAACTCAACTGGAATAATAATCCATGACACCCAAGAAACTAATGGCAATTGAAGGGCTAGAAGAATCATACATTTTTTAGGAGTAATCTTCTAATAAAAAGAGTCATAGATTTTTTCAACTTGGAAAAGAGTAGCTAGAAGAAAACAGACCTTGTACATCATCGGAATGCAAGTCAAAAAACTTGTCTTCTTCACTCGACTTCTTTTTCTTATCCCAAAACCTGTATGTGTTAATATATTTAACAGGTGTGTCCTTTTTGGGAAATCTCCACTCAAAATCTATAATTTTACCAGCAAGACTGTAAATAGGGAAGGTCCTTCTTCTTGTAGGGTACTCGGGTATGTCGAAACCTGCTTGAACACATAATTCTACAATTGCTGGAATTAGATCCACATGGAGTTGCTAATTATGAGAAACAGCTCTCCCTACCTAGTCATATAGATGAAACGATTCTATAAGAGGAAAAATATGCTCCACTCCTCCTCTTTCCCAAGTGCACTCTTTGTTTTTCAGGCTACCAGCAACATTGCATGTCCTAATTATGTGTGATGGATCACCAACATGAACCTCTCCACACAAGCTGCATACAATAGACAGCCATTTCACAAGACAGATTTTTCCCCCAAAAAAAAAAAAATCCAAAAAGATAACCATACCAAAATAAAATACTTACCCATAGGTGTTGAATTTTTTTTACTCCATATCTAGTTTAATTAATTAAGGACTTAACATAACCAGATTTTATGGATTAATGTTCACATGTAATGCTCATTGTTGTTGTTTTTTTTTTCAAGGTAAATAAATTCATCAATGGCTTATGTTTCTTAGAATTGTGATTTTCTAAAAATTGTGTCATCTATCTTTTAAAAATGTTATATCAAGTTAAACCAACATTACAATATTATACATGTGAAAAAAAACCTAGTTATTGACCTCTACAGTAATGGAGTGAACATAAAAATGTTTTAATATCAGATTCTTTGTTTCATGATTCATGAATCTAGATATAAGCCATTTCAATTTAATTAAATCTCTCAAAATATACTTTTTTATTCCCGACCCACTAATTGTTCTTTTCAATAAGTGCCATTTTCTTTAACTATAACTTCAAGGATGTTTTGTGGGAATCCCATCTATTTAAAAGCCACACATCACTAGAAATTCGACCAACAGCCTTACATAATTACATAACTGGTTACTCAAATCAAAATTTTGAAACAATTATGCCTTTTACGAGTTTACCTGCAAGAAAAAATAGCAATGCTCTTAACAATCCTTTAGACACAAGCATTAAGCTTGGCTCTGGCAGCATACACTTCATGAGCAACTGAAACTAATCCCTTGACCAACAGTCCATTTTTGGGAGGCCGCAGTGTGTTCTCCTGCACCATCTACTTCTCTTTCCTCCTTAACCTAGCTTCACGCTTGAGTTCATTAACACTCGTCACCAATGGCTTCCTCTCAAACTTCTTACGCTTAATTGGTCGCTCCACATGAGAAGAGCCAGTTGAGTACTAACCACAGAAATGCCTGTTTATCCCAATAAAGTTTTCAGGAGATCTTTCTGTGATCATATCAAGCAAGTTTACCATGTTTCTAATATGTCCACACAACATTTCTGCCCATGACAATTTACCCATCTCTGCAATAAACAATAGTACAAGATTTACATATATAATGCATAAAAAAAAAAAAAAAAAACATCACTCTTCAAACAATTTAAATTGATAAAAATCAGCTTAGAATTTTGGCTACTTGCATTGCTTTAGTTACTGTGATAGTAACATTGAATTGGCAGTATAAAATCACTATTTTGGGACTTATTTTAAAATCTTGGAATGAAAATATGATATGGTAAGTGAATTTGTATGAAATAAAAAATGTCGTACTGTCACTCAAGCATTTAAGCAAACACGTAACATGCAATGTTACTTTGCTGATAAAAGGATTGCTCTGTTTGAGGAACAAAAATAGATTTTACATTAACTAATACATAAGATTATGTCAAGCTGTAAAAGGCAGCAATTAGTAAACTCCAACAACAAAATTCGAGACTGGAGAGTACCAAGAATTGAAGAACAATAACTTACCTTTCCTTTCCTTTCCTACTGTGTCTTTAAAGGGCTCCATTGATGGGTTTGAATTGGGTAATAACCATACATGTTGCGATTTTGGGCCTTTCTGGGCTTGGTTCATATGTTATTTGTTTTACAGAGCGCCAATTTTTCACTAACCAAATAAGCAAAAATAAAACAAATAACATATGAGTCCAACCCAAAAGGCCCAAAATCTCAACATGTATGGTTATTACCCTATTTAAACCCCCTAGTGGAGCCCTACAAGGACACAGCAGGAAAGGGAAGGTAAGTTATTGTTCTTCAATTCTTGGTACTCTCCAGTCTCAAATTTCGTTGTTGGGGTTTACCAATTGCTGCCTTTTATAGCTTGACATAATCTTATGTATTAGTTAACGTAAAACCTATTTTTGTCCCTTAAACAGAGTAATCCTTTTATCAGCAGAGTAACATTGCATGCTACGTGTTTGGCTAAATGCTTGAGTGACAGTACTACATTTTTTATTTCATTCAAATTCACTTACCATATCATATTTTCTTCCAAGATGTTAAAATAAGTCCCTAAATAGTGATTTTATATTGCCAATCCAATGTTACTATCACAGTAACTGAAGTAATGCAAGTAGCCAAAGTTATAAGCTGATTTTTATTAATGTGAATTGTTTGAAGAGTGATGATTTTTTTGATGCATTATAATGTAAATCTTGTACTATTGTTTATTGCAGAGATGGGTAAATTGTCATGAGCAGAAATGTTACGTGGACGTATTAGAAACATGGTAAACTTGCTTGATATGATCACAGAAAGATCTCCTAAAAACTTTATTGGGATAAACAGGCATTTCTGTGGTTGGTACTCAATTGACTCTTCTCATGTGAAGCGACCAATTAAGCGTAAGAAGTCTGAGAGGAAGCAATTGGTGACGAGTGTTAATGAACTCAAGCGTGAAGCTAGGTTAAGGAGGAAAGAGAAGCAGATGGTGCAGGAGAACACTTTGCGGCCTCCTAAAAATGGACTGTTGGTCAAGGGATTAGTTCCAGTTGCTCATGAAGTGTATGTTGCCTGAGCCAAGCTTAATGCTTATGTCTCAAGGATTGTTAAGAGCATTGCTATTTTTTCTTGCAGGTAAACTCGTAAAAGGCATAATTGTTTCAAAATTTTGATTTGAGTAACCAATTATGTAACTATGTAAGGTTGTTGGTTGAATTTCTAGTGATCTGTGGGTTTTAAATTGATGGGATTCCCACAAAACATCCTTGAAGTTATAGTTAAAGAAAATGACACTTATTGAAAAGAACAATTAGTGGGTCGGGAATAAAAAAGTATATTTTAAGAGATTTAATCAAATTGAAATGGCTTATATCTAGATTCATGAATCATGAAATGAAGAATCTGATATTAAAACATTTTTATATTCACTCCATTACCGTAGAGGTCAATTACTAGGTTTTTTGTTTTTCACATATGTAATATTGTAATGTTGGTTTAACTTGATATAACATTTTTAAAAGATAGATGACACATTTTTTAGAAAATCACAATTCTAAAATATATAAGGCATTGATGAATTTATTTACCATGAAAAAAACAACAACAACAATGGGCATTACATGTGAACATTAATCCAGAAAATTTGGTTATGTTAAGTCCTTAATTAATTAAACTAGATATGGAGTAAAACAAATTCAACACCTATGGGTAAGTATTTTATTTTGGTAGGGTTATCTTTTTGGATTTTATTTTGGGGAGGGAAAAATTTGTCTTGTGAAATGGCTGTCTATTGTATACAGCTTGTGCGGAGAGGTTCATGTTGGTGATCCACCATACATAATTAGGACATGTGATGTTGTTGGTAGCCTGAAAAACAAAGAGCACACTTGGGAAAAAGGAGGTGTGGAGCATATTTTGCCTCTTGTAGAATCATTTCATCTATATGACTGGGTAGGGAGAGCTGTTTCTCATAATGAGCAACTCCAAGTGGATCGAATTCCGGCAATTGTAGAATTGTGTGTTCAAGCAGGTTTTGACATACCCAAGTACCCTACAAGGAGAAGGATCTTCCCTATTTATAGTCTTGCTGGTAAAATTATAGATTTTGAGTGGAGATTTCCCAAAGAGGACACACTTGTTAAAGATATTAACACATACAGGTTTTGGGATAAGAAAAAGAAGTCGAGGGAAGAAGACAAGTTTATTGACTTGCATTCTGATGATGTACAATGTTTGTTTTCTTCTAGCTACTCTTTTCCAAGTTGAAAAAAATCTATGACTCTTTTCATCAGAAGATTACTCCTAAAAAATCTATGATTCCTCTAGCCCTTCAATTGCTATTGGTGTCTTGGGTGTCATGGATTATTATTCCAGTTGAGTTCTCATTTTTATCATTTTTATAATTCTGGAAGATTATTTCTCTAGGACCTAATTAGCATTTACTTACTAGATTTTAACCATTGTTGGGGAAAAAAAGATAAATGTTCTTAACCCATTTCTTACACAAGCATCTAATGCTTTAGCATTTATGCAACTATTGCTGTTCAAGGCATGAAGACATGGGAAAGAATGCATTCAGGAGCATCAAAACTTATGAAGAAGTATGTTGTCCAAACTTGTGGATATTGTTTAGAGATGCAAGTGGTGCCTAAGGGCCACAAGGTCAGGAATTGCCAAGCTTTTAAACACCAAATGAGGGGTGGGCAACATGCTTGGCAAGAGGCAATAGTTGATGATTTAATTCCTCCAGTGTATGTATGGCATGCTCGAGATAGGCATAGTGGTGAGTCACTTGTAAATGGTTTGAAGAGGAACTATGGTATGTTGCCTGCAGTGGTGGAACTATTTGCTCAAGCTGGGGCATATGTGGGTGATCATTATGCAGGTGTCATGATAGAAGATGTTGTTCAAACTTATGAAGACGTATGCTATCCAAACTTGTGAATATTGTTTAGAGATGCAAGTGGGGCCTAAGGGTCACAAGGTAAGGAATTGCCAAGCTTTTAAACACTAGATAGGGGATAGGCAACATGCTTGGTAAGAGGCAACAATTGATAATTTAATTCCTCCAGTGTATGTGTGGCATGTTCAAAATAGGCATAGTGGCGAGTCACTTGTAAATGGTTTAAAGAGGTACTATGGTATGTTGCCTACAGTGGTAGAACTATTTGCTCAAGCTGGGGCATATATGGGTGATCATTATGCAGGTATCATGAGAGAAGATGTTGTTCAAACTTATGGATATTGTTCAGAGATGCAAGTGAGGCCTAAGGGTCACAAGGTAAGGAATTGCCAAGCTTTTAAACACTAGATGAGGGATGGGCAACATGCTTGGCAGAAGGCAACAGTTGATGATTTAATTCCTCTAGTGTATGTGTGGCATGCTCGAGATAGGCATAGTGGTGAGCCACTTGTAATGGTTTGAAGAGATACTATGGTATGTTGCCTGTAGTGGTGGAACTATTTGCTCAAGCTGGGACATATGTGGGTTATCATTATGCAGGTGTCATGAGAGAAGATGTTGTAGTTCCTGAATTAGATGAACTAAAGTGGGTTATGTAATGTTTGAGTAGAATTAGTGTCAAATGCTACCTACTCATTTGAAAAAAGAAGCGAGCATTGTCAATTGCCCTCACTGTGTCTTCTTTGCTAATTGTTATAGTGTGAAATCCGTATGTGCACAAATAGCATGTGCAAAACATGTGCAAAACATGTGCGTATCTCACTATCTACTAGTTTTGCACGAATTATCTAGGATGCATGGGGGTACAATCTCTCTCTCAGGGAAAAAGGAAATGAAGGTTTTGTACATACATTTGTTTGTTTCAATATGCTCTTGTTCACTTATATACGTTGGGCTCTTGAGCTAAATGAGACTAGTTTTGTTCTCTTGCTTTTCAAGCCTACTCTTTCATATAGTAAGCAAGATTGTGTCTCGAATCTCTTGGACAATAACTCAATAAGAATAAATTTGGAAGTCTTTAACCTAATAACATTCACTAAGCACTACTTAATCTTTTCCAATGCTTTAATTTATTGAACACTACTGCTAACACCAAATCAAGAACTAGTTTTATTAAAGTCCCAAAGCAAGATGAAACAAAACAATTTAAAGTAATTTATGTGCTGAGACTAAAGAATTCATTTTTCAGCCTAGTTGTTACAATTACATCTCGGTATTGTCGTTGAACCCAAAAAAAAAGAAAAAAAAAAAGGAAAAAGTAAAAAGAAGAGAATGTTTGAAAGAAAAAGAAAAAAACTTTACTTTCAAACATTCTCTTTTATATATATATATATATATATATTTTTAAGAAGGTCTGAAAGTAAAGTTGGTCAATGATTTACATCACCATTGGGCACTTGTCTGAAACTACAACATTTGTTTCACACCTTTTGGATTGACAATTTACAATTAACAAAAAAGCCGGCAATGTTTGTATGTTTTTGAAATAGTAATCTTTTTACAAAACGAACCCATGTGTATTACTATTATCTTTGAATTTGATACAGTTTTAGGTAGCCTTTTTGGAAGTCATTCAAATATTACAATTGGCGCATATAAATTCTTCAAATTTTATGTCAATGGTAAACTATGCATCAATGTTTTCCATTTTCCCACCCTTAGATCTAAAAATGTGACATGACAAATAGACAGAGCACAATAGCATGGTGATTAAATATCTTGAAGAACTAATTATTGGGGGTAACAAAACCCTTTAGTAACAAGAAGTCGAGACTTTATCTATTCATTACAAAAAGTACAAATTAATTTTACAAGTGGTCACTTATAACTTAAAATCTTATCACAATTGCTAAATACTGAATAAGCATAAATTAAATCTGGAAGTGGTATTTGTGTCAAATGACTATCTTCTCTTTAAAATAAATGTCTACACCCTCATTAATTATTAAAACTAGCATGTAACTCCATGCAAGCGCATGGATGTATTTAAATTAAACAAAATTTTTATTATAAAAATATAAATAATTAGTCAAATTATTTATTTTTTAAACTTGTAACACATGCATTCATGCATACATATAGATACATTTAAAATTAAACACAATTTTTATCAAAAAATATAGATAATTAGTCAAATTATTTTTTTTAAATTAAACGTAATTAGTCACATATTAAAATTCTTACATAAATTTAATACTACTTATGATCATTTTTTTCTAATTTTTAATAAGATACAACGTGTGATGATTTTTATTTTATTTATTTATTGAGAAACATGTGGTGGTTTTTATTGAGTACATGTGATTTTTTTTTTTTTTTTAATTTTTAGTTCATTAATAATAGATTCTTAGTATTTTGCACTCATTAGCTTACTTGATATAAAAATTAAAAAATTTAAGTACACACATGGCACAAGTTTAAGTGGATAATTATGGTGTAGTTCCCTCATAAATTTAGACTCATAGCGCAAAATTGGATTATAATTTCAAATTCTAATTCAATTTTCTCTAAACTTTACCTATTAATATATATAATTTTTTTTAGTTATATGATTACGTTTTTTATGGTTTATTATATGAACTCCTCGTTTTCTACACTAAATTAACTAGTTTGGTCCAAAAATTTAAAAATTTAGATTAGATGTAACACGTGTTGCAAAATTATACTTTAATTGAAATTCAATTTTTATACTAAATTAGCTCACTTGGCACAAAATTCTAAAATTTAGATTAAATGAGACACATGGCTCAAAATTAAATTCTAATTAAAAATTTAATAAAATTTTCTCTTCATTTTACCTATTATTATATATATATATATATAGATATATAGATAACTTAGTTGAAATTAAAATCTATTATCTAAATTTTAATAAATTAAAATTATATTATGAAAAGTTTCCAGAAATTTAAGATGAAATTAATATTTTGTGTAATTAATTTAATTATATACCATAATTTGTGTTTTAATATAGTAGAGTAGTAGACTAAAAGTTACACATTGCACATCATGATTTGACACATGATTTATTAATTATTTAGATAATTTATTAATTTATTTTTATTTAAATTATATTAAATTTTGATGTGATTCATTAAGTAAAATATTTATATATAATTAATATTTTTTTAACATATAATTTTAATTAATTCGTGCATGCATACTATTAATGAAAAAAAAAAAAAAAAAGGTTAAAACGACGTGGTTCCTCAAATGAAGAAATGTGAGAGTCCGAACTCCAAACCACGTAATCTGACAGGTCGGAGAGAGAAAAAAAGGTAAACACAGAGAGAGACACAGACACAGAGACAGAGAAGAGAGAGAGATAGATTCAGACTTTTTGGTGTAACGAAATAAAAAAAAAAGTTGTGGGTTTTGATTGGTGGAGGACAAGGGAAGGTGGGCTCATCAGAGAAGGAGACAAAGTGATCATTCACCATCGTCTTCTAGTTCTGGTTCTAGTTTTAAAATGGATGGGAATGGTGAGGGGGTTGCGGTTTTGGAACCTCAACCTTCTTCTTCTGGAGTTTCATGTTCGATTTGCTTGGATTTGGTCTTGAATATTAAAGGGGGAAGATCCAGGGCTAAACTGCAATGTGGCCATGAGTTACATCTGGGTAAGCCTGATTTTGTTTTTCTTGTTTTTGTGGCAGTTTTTTTTAGTGGGTTGTGAAGAAAATTTGGTTCTTGATTGAAATTGTTGAATTATGTGGAACTTTGGCATCTGGGTTTGTCTTAAAACTGAAGCAGTAAGGCAGAAATATTGGGTTTATGTAGAATAAAGTTGAATTTCTGAAAGAGTATTGTGTTGTATCATTGTGAGGTAAGATTTTTCTCTTACTATTTGATGTATGATTGTTTGGTTTTTTATGTGGTAATACTTGATAATTTTGTGGTTGTAGAAATTTAAGTGCTGTGATAAAATCTTTTACGGTATAGATATGTTTTTTTTTTTTTTTTGAAGGGTATCTTCACGGTTTCAAATTTTAATGCATGTAGACCCTTGGTTGAATTTCACAGAGAATTGAGCTTGCTGGAGAAATCTTGTAGGGAACAATTATGGTGTTGGTAATAGTGAAAATAAAGGAGAGAGAAGTGTGAGCATAATTGAATAGTGATACTGTTGCCCATTTGGTGTTGATATGAGTTTAGATCTCAAAATTTTGTCAATTCTTGGTTATGACAATATATGTTATCAATTGAATTTACTAGAAGAAAAAAGTGTAGACCATGAATGGATATTTTAAAAAGAGATGAAGGATTTCACACTTTGATTGTTGGAGTAATTAATGGCTGTCAAAAATTACAAAGGCTTTGTTTTGCAGGAACTGATACCTGTCCCCAGGCATAGTAATTTGATTAATTTATATTTCATTTTCTTATTTGGGTGTAGATTGATGGTTGTATTAGTTTCAAGGAGATATGAAACAATGCTTTTTGCATGATACAGATGTTGAAAAATCCAGCAAAAAACTTGTTTCAGCGAAAAACTTTTACGTAAACTACTATACTACCAAATATTTATAATGTTAAGTTTGGATTGGTATCAACTAGAAATATGATTTCAATGATGATCGTTTTGGTATTATTATTAAGAACATTTGAGCTGCTGCATTTACATTGATTTATCAATTTCTTTCCACGCGAATGTCCTGAAGCAATCTTTTCCACTTAGATTCTCAAACTCCAGAAGGTCCTTTTATGCTTCTTTTACCTTATATCGTAAGGTCCAATGCATCGGTCTTTATAGTTAGTTAGGGAAAGCACTAAAAGAGAATGTAGCACTGTTCTGAAGGGGAAAGAGAGTTCTAAGGGGATTGAGTTCAATGGGCGGGAAACTATTTTGCTGAAGTTCAATTGTGAACTTCATTTTAAACAGAGCTCAATGCTTGCACTATTTCTTGGTGCATGCCTTTTGTAGACAAGATAGTTTTAGTGGATGACACTAGAAATGGAGTAACGCCAAGTTGGAAATCTGAATGAATGCTTTAGAATTTAACGACATTAGGTTAAGTAGGTCTAAAACAGAGCTCATGGAATGTAAATTTAGTAAAGTTAGAAACAAACATGAAGTAGTTGTAAAATTTAATGTGTGTTTAGTTAAGTTAGAATCTGAGATAAAACAGTTGTAAAACTTAACGGTCAAGAGATACGAAAGAGTAAGTGTTTAACTATATCTTGGATCCTTAATGTATAAGGATAGAGAGGTGAAAAGGGATGTAAATCATAGAATAAGAGCATAATGGATGAAGTTTAGAAGCTAGGGGTGTTCATTGGTTAGTGCAGCCGGTTTTGGGGGAGTTTTTTTTTGTCCACACCGACCTAGTCGGTTTTCTCAAATTACAAATTGCCACTGCACTGGGTCAGAAAGTCGAGAATTGGGAGGCGGTTTTGGTTGATGCGGTGGTCAATTACCGAGGTGATAAGAAAAACTATTTTAAACAAGCTGGAGAGAGAGAGAGAGAGAGAGAGCCAAATGGGGTATATCTAAGCCAATAACAACTGTGACTAAGATGTTCTATTTTGAACCTTCTGATGACACCTACTCTTGTTTGCCAAAACACCCATACACAATCAAAGCTGGAGTGATTGATCTTTCTTTTTTTTCTTTTTTTGGGGGGGGGGGGGGGGGTGGGGTGGGGTGGAGGGAGAATGTGACAGAGGTGTGACAATTATTTTTTGGAAAAAAATATCTGATTTCTTTTTGGGGATCTCGTTTTTGTTGGAGGGTTGGAATTGGGGGGTGGGGTGTGGCGTTCAGGAAGTTGAATAAAGATATGGGTAACTCCTGTAGATTAAAATGAAGAAAGAGAAAAATGAGAGAACGTTTCTTAAGATGGTTTGTAATGTGTAATGGAGAGTGATTAATGCACTTTGATTCAAGTTGAGAGAATGAAAGGAGGTGAGTGAGACCTAAAATAACTGTTGTGAAAGTAATAAAAAAGTAAATGTTCCATGTGGAGTAGGCAGTGATTCTTTGTGTTGGGGTCTTAATGGAAATGGTTAGTTTGATACCGTTCCTTTTACAATGAATTAAGGATGACTCCCAACTCTATCCTCCCTTGGAAGGGCATTTGGAAATCAAAGGTTCCTAAAAGGGTGGCTTTTTTTCTATGGGCGGCAGCTCATGATTGCATTCTTACATTGGATAATCTCATGCTTAGAGGTCGCCATTTGGCAAATCAATGTTGTATGTGCCAGTGCAGTAGGGAATCTATGGATCATCTCCTTATTCACCGTCATGTGGCGAATTCTTTATTGGTTTTTAAGCTTCAGGCTTTCGGTATTCAGTGGGTCTTGCCTAGCTCTGTGGCGGAATTATAATTTTGTTGGAATCATTGACTTGGGAAACGTGATTCAGATATTTGGAATTTAATCCCAGGATGTTTGATGTGGACTGTATGGATGGAGCGTAATTGTCGGTCCTTTGTAGATTTCACGAAGTCTGGTTGAGTTAATAGGCCTGTGCTAGAGAAGTCTTTTTGATTGGTCTTGGTGCTGGGGTTTTACAGAATGTTCTTCTATTGTTAAGTTTTTTTTTCTTCTCTTAGTTTAGTCTCTTGATTGTTTTCTGTGGTGTTTTGTTTTGTGCTTTGCTGTGTTCATTCTCTTGAACACATTATACATTTCTTTTTCCATTTTCATCAGTAATAATTCTTATATTACCCATCCAAAAAAATAAATAAATAAATGTTAATAAGGTGGTGATAGAGAGTACGATTTTGGACAGGATAGAATGGCAAAGAAGAATTTCTGTGACTGGCTTTGATTTAGTCTATTGAGGATCCATAGCAAACCTCAAACTTTTGGCACTAGCACAGTAGCGCTCTGTTCTGTTGTATTTTAAATGAGTTTGCAATTATGGTGTACTGATTCAGGTTTTGGTTCTGTAAATTGAATGATTCGCATGACTTGAGTGAGGGAGATCATGTTTGAAATTGTTGAACACCCTTGTATTCTAAAACCTAAAGATCACACTAGAATTGTTCAATTTTCTTGGAGTACAGATTCAATTCATAGAGTCATACATAGTATAAGTAGCAATCTGTATCTGAGCATCCAATAACCTTCCTTACTTCTGCAGATACGATTATGATGAGAATTACAAACTTGTCAAAATGTAAATGTGATGATTTCACTAACTGCATAGGTCTCATTGGTTGCATCTCAAATGATGTCTCCTGAATATGTGCTTTGGGAAAAATACGAATGCATATCGCATATCATTAATTTTTTTGAAAAGATATGAATCCCATTCTTATATGGTTTGGACTATGGGTTGACTTTGAATTTCCCTCAAATAATGTGTGCGTGCATATGCACCACACACATAGATACGTGTGGCAGTACCAATGTCTAATACTTCTTCTTATGGTATCTTCTCCCTTCAAATGTTAATTTTATGTCATGGCTAGGAAAGTAAGACTCTTTACGATTCTCTTGTTCTGCATGTATTTACTTGTTTTGCAGTCTGTATTGGCTCGGCATTTAACATGAAGGGAGCAATGCAGTGCCCAAATTGCTGAAAGGTTGAGAAAGGCCAATGGTTATACGCCAATGGCTCTGCTCGTTCATTTCCTGAGTCTAGTATGGATGACTGGAATCCTGATGAGGATCCCTATGACTTAAATTACCCTGAAATGGTAAAACATTACTACTTTATCTTTTGATAGTATATAGCTCAATATTGTAAAACTGATATTTCTCAACCTGCCAAGTTAACAGGCATCCAGCGACTCTGAAACAACATTTTCTTCACATCAACGTCTTTGTGTTTACATAGATTTTGGGCTTTTGCAATTCTCTCTCTCTGTGCATGGGTCATTAACAATAACTCTATTACAGGCTATGGAAATCCATAAAACATATAGAGATCTTTTAAACGTATTCTTTTTGGCACTTTATTTTTTGAAGAGTTGAAATCCCTTAATACCAAAAACCGCTAATGCCAAACTATTGAGGATATCCTTCTCTCTTTTTCCTAGATAAAAACGAAATACTCTCTCCAAAACATTTTAAAATGCGTTATTATTGAACTACTCATTTTTTTGCATATCTGCCTATGGCCTGCATGGTTCGTGTTATCTTACTGCATTTATAATTTTGATCATGTTTTTTGAATGTCTTTTGCAGCCATTTAGAGTTCACTGGTGTCCATTTGGTGATTTGGCTCGGATTCCTACATCTTTTGAGTAAGCAAGATCTTTGTTTTGTTGTTTACATTTGATTCGTTTTCATTAATTCCTTATGTAGTTTGTGCTTGGTTACAAATACTTATTTGTGTGAATCACACCTGCCAGGAGCTTATGTGCTTGTACTAGTGTACATTACACTGCTTCTTATCATTGAGGCCTGGGATTTTGATTTGGAGGATAAATTTAGTACAATAAGTGCAATGATTTTTTTTGGCAGGAGAAAAGGGGGTTGCGGGGGGAGTAGGATTCAGGATACCTGGTTCTCTCACTTTATATGGAGTAGATCATTTCAAAATTCATGATAGATCCCTGTGAGACTATTGTTCATTAAAATTCGCCCTTACTGTTATGTTGATTTTTATTTTAATCATCAATTTTTATTGAGCACTGGCTCATAGACTTTAAGCTCTGGCATTTTTTGGTGAGAGTTTTAGGTGAACTTGAGTAGCATTTACTATTTAGATGAACTTCACCATCTATATTCTGCTTAAGAACTTGGTCAGCCCCCTTCCCAACACTATCATCCATTGTTGTCTCTGACACGTTGATTCTGTCTTTCAGGGAATTGAAATCTCCATCAACCACTTGTAAGGGTTGAGTTATTTATATCAAGAGTTAAAATTTCTTAGTTGCCACCATTAATATATAAAACAACAACGTAATTTCTTCTCCACGTAGATCATGACATGTGGGAACACCATGGCATGCCTGCTGAACACACTGCTCCATCATCTCTGCCTCATTCATATGTTGCATACTTTGGACCAATTCCCCATGCATCCTCAAGATCTAGTGATAGCATTGATGATCCTAACTTCAATTATCCCTGGAATGGTCTATCTGGACACAATGATATATTTAATCCCCATAGTTTACCTGGCATTAGCATCCAATACCATACTTTGGGTCCCCATTCCCCTCCCTTCTCCCAATTTGGTAGGCATATCAATGGTGCTGATCCAGCTTCTATTCAACCTGCAACACGGATCTACTCACAGTGATTCCGATGCTACAACAAGGTCCAGATCTTTCCCATATCCGCTTGTCTTTGCTCATGGGTGAGCTTTCTAGGCCAAGGTTCCTTTTTTTTTTTTTTTTTTTTTTTTTTTTTTTTTTTTTTTTTTTGAGGAAAAAAATCACAATAAGCATGGAGCACTGCTGGTAAAAGTGTGGGGTGTATTTAAGCGCAAAGGTCTCCCGGAGCCTAGGCGCAAAGCACAAGCGCGTGCCTGATTGAAGTGAAGCGCACATTTAAAAATAATAATAATAAAAAAAAAATTTGAAGATAATTATTAATGAGCAATAAAACAATAAAATGATCAAATAATCATATAAATTGAAATAAAACTTTTTATATAATACATATAACATTTATATTAGCCCCTACTTTTGCAATTTTAACACAAAAAGTGCAAGTCAAGTCATTTTATTTTTTAGATCAGGTAAATAGGAGTACTTCCATGCAATAGCCTTCTTAAATATCCGGTAGGCATAATGCTCTATGACTAATCACTAATATTAGTTAATAATTTAATCACTTAATGACCATAAGTCTATAAGATTTAGTCAATTAAGTCTTAAGTGCTATGTTCAACATCAACTACCGAAGTAACTAAGCAATTACTAGAAATATGGTAATTGGTTCCAAGCAGTTATTCAAAAGGGGAAAAATAAAATACAGAGAAGAACAAGATGGGCAGGGAGAAAAAACCAAGAAAAAATAAAAATAGAGAAGCATTGGGGGTTGTGGGTTTCAAGATAAGTTATACAAAAAAAAATGCTAAATCAATGGTTTATATCAATAATGTTAAGATCCTATAACTACAACTCGGTCTGTTTTTTTTTTTTTTTTTTTGAAAAATATAAAACAATGCAAAAAAAAGAAAAAAAGAAAAAAAAAGGGCACTTAAAGCGCAAAGAAAGCATTCCTAAAACACGCTTCCTTGAATGTGCCTCACTTTAAAGGCAAAAAGTGTTGGAGCCCTGGTGCTACGTGCTTTGTGCTTAAGTGCGCTTTTACCAATACTAGCATGGAGATTGCTTTCTAATCTCCTCATTTGCCAACTGTCTCTGAAATATTTGGCCTCTCTATTGGGTACTACCTATAAAGAGGAGACAATTTGGAATCTTGTTTTGGAGAAGATAGAGTGGTGATTAGCTGGATGGAAGAGGTGGTATTTATCTAAAGGGATAAGGTAACTTTTATTAATTGTACCCTTTCCAGCTTGCCTACTTATTTTATCTCTCTACCTCTTGTCCCAGTGAAGGCGGTTAATCATATGGAGAAATTACAGAGAGATTTTCCTTGGAGTGGTATTGATGCTCCTAAGGTACCTCTGGTGAAATGGTCTAAAGGTTTATGAATACACCTGATGGTAATGCTCCTCCAATATCTCCTTAACTCATCTCACCTACCTTCTCTGAACCTAAAATAAATTTCCTCCAAGCCGAATGTGGAATATCACATTGATGAGAGAAACTCCTTAATTATTTTTTTGTACGGTGATTAATGGACTAAAATTTATTAAAGTAAAAATTGGATCAAATACGTGGAGGTGGTGTCAAATCAAAGATATTATTTATTATAACTTATAATTCACAAATAAGTGATCAAATCTTCAATTTTTTTTAATGAACAATCAAATCTTCAATTGCATAAAAAAAAAAAAAAATCATCAATTTACAATTTGCATGTTTTGCATTTTCGAATATGTGAGTCTAGGCTTATTATCTCTATAAACATTACTAGAGGTGATGACTTTTTCAAATGAGGATCACTGATTTATTGGGGAAAGAAAAAGAGAAAATTTCCCATTAATGATGCAATAATATAATTGGAGGAAAATTTTAAAATCCCAACTGTGAACAATAAAAAGATCTCCCAAGTTTTTCTTATTGACAAGAAATTAATGTTATTTCCATTACTGGGTTCTAAACTTGTAATGTCTTTTAGTTAGGGTCCCATGCATCATTAAGTGTTGAATTCATTTTACTTGTTGGTGGGTTGAAGAAAAGATCAGTGTTGGTGTGAGTTGTGGACTGATAATGCACCGCGTGGACTTCATTGACCAGAGTCCGCCCTCAGGCTTTTGAGATAGTGGGTTCCACTTCCAAGGGGCAATGGATACTTTGCTTTACTGTATAGGGTACTTTGGCTTTTTTCACTTTTGGTTAGGTGGGACTTCAATTATTTTGA
Organism: Quercus variabilis; assembly: GCA_030445155.1. Taxonomy (NCBI): domain Eukaryota; kingdom Viridiplantae; phylum Streptophyta; class Magnoliopsida; order Fagales; family Fagaceae; genus Quercus; species Quercus variabilis. Next base: position 1,390,754 of record CP129447.1, read on the forward strand.
GTTTTACCCTCCACAAATTGGGGCAAATTGGGTTTTGCCCTTATTTTGCAAAAAAATCTTGCAACATGTCCTTATATAGAGCGTTGTGGTACAAGCTGTGAACTGATGTATGGTCCAGACTTCGTTGATGAGAGCTGGCTCTACTTTTGAGATTATAGAGCGGATTCCAAATTTCTATTGAGCTGGCTCTGCTCTTTATATTATAGAATAGATTCCAATGTGAACCGGTGATGTACAGTGTGGATTTATTCATTGATTGACCAGAGCTGGCCTTGCTTTTGAGATATCAGAACGTGGGCTCTCAACTTCATTATTGCATGCACTTTGAGCAGTTACACTATTTGCTATTTGGTTTATCCTTAATAATCAACCATTTCACCATCTACCTACGTACTCTTTCACAGACTCTTCTATTGTATTGTGTTATTCAGCAAATTTCCATTTCCAAAGTATTGCTGGTGCTCTACTTTCTGCTATCGTGGAGCGGCTTGGTTCTTTCATTTCCTCAGTGTTCACGTTGACGGTAACTGTTAAGGAAGAAGTCCAAAAGCTTGAAACCAAATTCCGTACTATTCAGGCAGTGCTCAATGATGCTGAGAAGAGGCAGCTGAAGGAGGAAGCTGTGAAGCTTTGGTTAAATAAGCTCCAAGGTGTATCGTACGAGATCGGCGACGTGTTGGATGAGTGGAACACTGTCATGAGCAAAGCAGAGATTGAGAAACAACAAAAAGAATTTGAAGAAGAAAAAGCTGAAACTAGTACTGCTAAGAAGGGGAAGGTATGGCCCATCACCCCCAACTTCAATTTCTCAGTTCCTAATCTTTTACCGCATCGTGATATTGCTCATAATATAAAAGACCTTAACGAAAATTAGATGAGATTAACAAAGAGAAGGAGATGTACGGGTTTGAATTGAGTAGGGCCATTGAAGAAGTAGTTGAGGGCCCAAAAACTACTTCTTATGTTGATGTGTCTGAAATTCTTGGTCGTGATAAGGTTAAGAATAATCTAGTGAGCACCCTATTGGGCAAGGGTACTGAAAAAGATAAACACCCCATGTAATCTCTTTGGTGGGCATGGGCGGTGTTGGAAAAACTACTCTTGCCCAATTAGCCTACAATGATCAGGAGGTACAAGCCCATTTTGAGATAAAAGTGTGGGTTTGTGCTTCCTATCCTTTCGATCAGTGCAAGGTTGCCAAAGAAATCCTTGAATCTATTGAATGTTGATCCTCCAACTTGACTGCATTGCAAAGTCTACTGGATAGAATTTGTGATAAAGTTGGGGGAAAGAAGTTTTTTCTTGTCTTTGATGTGGCGCTGCAATGGCCTCAACAAGGTGGCTGATGAGAATTCTTTGCCCCACCAAAGTTTTGTTGTCATTCACCAGAGTAAAACCAAGCAACTCCATGCAAAAACTGCTCCAAGTTCCATTTAACACGACAGTTGGCCCAACCAAGACCTCACCGTGTATAGGAAGTCTGAAAATGACCTCCACATCTTGTAGGGTGATTGACATCTCACCATGTGGAAGATGAAACGTATGAGTCTCCGGGCGCCATCGCTCAACTAGGGTCATTATAAGGCAATTATCTATCTCTCTAGAAGGGGCCCTAAACAATCCTTCAAGCCTTAGCAACTTAATAATGTCAATCACCCGATTATCTTGCATTTGAATGTTTGCCATCTCCTTAGTGCAACCACGGCACGTAAGTGCGCCTGGGTCCTGCAAAATCGATAAAAATTATAGCAATTGTTAGAACTATAAATACAACTTTGAAAGAACTTGCTAACTAAAAGTCAAAGATAACATAAAAATTAAAGTGGTGGTTAAAACTAGATATTTCACCTCGCCATTGCAAATGTCCTTTGATCAATGATGTGGTTGTCGCGTCAATAATGACCTAACATGCGGACCAGGCTGCAAGATCTGTGGCTCCTCATCAATCCGAGGCTCCATACTGCAAAGAGTGCTACTGTGAGATCATTAACAGTGGGGGGGCAAAGGAATGCTATTCTACATGCAACGAAAAGCTATACTGAAGAGCAGCTTATTGGCATTATTTAAAAAAAGATGTTAAAAGAATGGAAAGCAAGAAGAGTACTTTATTGTAATTGGGGATTCAATCCAGCCTTGATCTTTTTTGTTCCTATGTTATTGGTAAGTTATTTTTAAAAATAATATCTCAATACAAGTGGAATCCTTCATTTCTCTAGCCTTTTCTCACACACATTCACATGTAAATATCTATATGAGAGATGGATTTGAAATTTCACAGCTAAATCATGAAGAAAAAGCATTTAAAACAGTAAAAAAATGGAATAAGAGCTTTATTATAGAAGAGCCTTGATTGGTGCATATTATCATAGTATTGGTGGTCACTCTAAATATATGTGGCAACTATTAGCAGAGAGTTGCATTACAAAATACTTAAGCTGTTTTCCAACTTAAAAACATTGGATTCTAGATCTAAGGTGAATTGAGAATTAATTGACTGCTGATTAATATAATTTGAGATTTAGTGTTGCTATAAAGTTAATAAAAAAAAAAAAAAAAAATCTATACGGTTTTACATTGCCACACCAAGTTATTCTAATCATTGGCTCCTACTTCTAGCGTTGATTATAATTATGCTTAACTCAATTATGGTATAAAGTGTGCTGGGCTTAGTCTACAGTACCCATTTCTTCTTGACTCTTATTCTAATTGTTGTTTAGGCAATGGTGCTTGGACCAAATGACATCTCCAACCAAATATGAGTGGAGATGGAGATCCTCGTTGTAGTTTCCTATGAGAACAAACTATATATTTAATATTTTCAGTCTAATGGTTATATTATAGGTGATAAATGAACAGGGCTAGCAACTAAAGTCCAGGATATCTTTTATTAATCAAATGAGTCTCCTTTGACCATGATAAATAAGATACTAGTGCCTCTTCCAGAGCCAGAAGCAAGAAGATCCATGCTTGAGGAGCTCCTGCCATCATAGCCTGATGAGGAGAAGCTTCCTTATGATCTCATGGTTGAAAGGACAAGAGGTTTTTCAGGTTCAAATATTCGGTTACTATGCAAAGAGGCTACCATGCAACCTCTTAAACATGTAATGGCGCTCCTTGAAGAGAGATAGGAAGTGGTGCCTGAGGATGGTATGTGCCTCCAATACTTTATGCAGTTTATAAATTTACAAAAATGCCTGATATAAGGAGTTGAGGATGAGTTACATAAATTTCTTATGGTATTGTTTTTTTAAACTTTCTTTTACATATTTCCTTTTATTCCCTCCTATTTGTGCAGTAGTATTTAACTATCCCTCCTATTTGTGTATGATAACTGTTAATTCAACACCAAAAATTGTTCAACACTTTCTTGTCCATTGTGTCGTTATAATTGATTAAATCTATTTTTTCTTTAAGTTATCAATTCCAAACATGTAGAAGTTTCAAACCATTACTTCTGTGATTTTAAAACTCAACTTTGCTAGTAACTGTCATTCCTTTTAAACCCTATAGTTTAGGAGTGGTTTCAATTGAACCTGGACTGTTACAAAAATTCCCTTCCATCCATGTTCTAAAAAGAAAAAAAAAAAAAAAAGGGGGGGGGAAATCCTCCCCATGTACACAAGAAGTGTACTTAGGAAACTACAAACATCGAGATCCACTAGAAAGAACACTAATTCCAAGCATACACAAGGGGGCATCACAGCCTACTGCTGCCCAAAACTTGTTGCTCAGCCCATTAGCAGAGCCACATTTGGCTCTATAACTTTCCTTTGAACTTTCCTTTAACATTTGTAAAACGTCCATTATCCTAAGTCAGCAACAAGGACAAGTTTGTCTCTTCTCAATATACTTATGCATGCAGAACCAATCCTTTGCATATTGATTTTCTACTGGGATACACTCATTGTCTGGCTATAAATTAAAGCCATTGATTTGGGTCAAGCTAGAGGATAATATATACAAGCATGCTTTCAAAGCATTGCTTTGGGAAAAAATGTTGATTCTCTCTTATTTATTTCTATTTCTTCTGATAAACATATCAGTGACTGAAGTACGAGGGGTTGATAAATTTAGCAGAGATGACTTCCCACCTGACTTTGTGTTTGGTTCTGGGACCTCGGCTTATCAGGTCTGTTTATTAATTAATGGTTTAATACATTCTTTTCAATTTTTTCTTAAACATAGCTTCATTAAAGGGGGAAAAAAAACATTGCTATTTGTTTGGTTATTTCATTACTAAAAGTTGTAAAGAATTGATGATTTCTAATAGATAATTAATATTCTCTTTATTACTTCATATCCTTCAAAAAATGTTTATATATGAAAGGTTGAAGGTGCAGCAAATGAACACTACAGATTCCACAAAGGCAAAATAATTAAACCCAAAAAACCTAAATTGAAAAAAGGAGTACCTTTCGCACGGTGGGCTACAATCAGAGCAACAATGGCCTACGATTGCTTGAGAGTGACTGAGTGAGTGAGTTTCAGACGGCGGAGTGAAGGTTGAGCGACTTTGAGAGGGCGGAGCGAAGGTTGAGCGAGAGAGGGTTTCACTGAGAGTGTTTCATGTTCACCGGGCTACACTCAGATCAACAATGGGCTAGAAATGCTTGAGAGTTTGAGAGTGAGTGAGCTTGAGAGTGAGTGAGTGAGTGAGTTTGAGGGTGACTTTCAGAGGGCAGAGCGAAGCAAAGTTTTGAGTGTTTGAAATTTCGGAGTGTTTGAACAGAGAGTAGAAAGTGGTATATATATATTTTTCAGATTTCAAGTTTTTAAAACTCACTTCCCTCGTGGCTCCACCTGGCAATTTTCTCCAGCTCAGATATCTGAAAAACTGAACTCGATTTTATAAAACTCGAGTTCTAATTTAAAATCTCGAGTTTTACAAACTCGAGATGTTAGTTTCCCACTTTCTTTCAAAACCGGCCAACTAACGAAATGGTTAGAAATTTACTGTTATTTAGAAGGGGTGTCCCACTTAAATTTTGTTTATTGAATACGTTACTACTTTCTACCAAATTTTTTTTTTTAAAATTTATTTCCACATTTGTTTTTTGTTCCATGGTCAGTAATGCCATAGGAATTTTTTGCTCTCCTTCAGTCTAGACATCCTATAAAATATTTCTCACTCTTTGGCCCTCATAGGGCTTTTTGTAGAAAGTTCTATTATGACTTCAAAGATGCTAGTAAAATTTGTACATAATCTTTTATCTTTGTTTATCAATGCTAGAAAATTATTATTTCTGCACTCTATAAGTAATACTAGAAGTCAAAACCATGGTGCAATGGTAAGTGCCCTCCACCCAAACCATGTGTAGTTGGGGCAAAAGCTTGAGTCTTGTGCATTGGGTATAATAATTGTATTGAGTAACACTACTATAAAGAAGAAAGAGAGGGGTATTTAAAGCTTAAAAAAGTTTTTGGTAGTTATCAAGTTTTAAAGTTATAGGGTTAGGTACTTGCTAGTTATCTATTTATAAAGTTATATTGTGTACTTATTTCTTGTCTTAGAGTTTGAAATATTTCGTTATATGGAAGTTTGTGAAGTACACAAGGTGACCACCAAGGATTTAGGCAAGAAGAAGAGACAAAATATACCTTGGATTATGTACTCTTCTACTATAAGGCATATCTCGATATTCCTGCTTAATCATGTTTCTGTTTCTACTTATAATTTTCTCCATCTATAAAAACCTCATGCTTAATATTTAATTCTCTTTTGGCCTTATTTCAACCAAACGTCAGATTTGGGAAAGTACATTTTATGATGAAGTAAGGTGTCACTCATGGATGCATATTTTTGAAAGTGCTGCAGAAGATACTCCTTTATCAGTTCATTCAAGATCAAGGAAGTGTATCATAGCCATCTCTTGAGTAATCCATATTATATGGTGGCTAATGAAAGGCGAGCTAGCTGATTGACCAATTTTCAACTTATGTAATTTCTACCGTTATTTGTTAGGGTATGAAATCTAGTGTGCTAATTTTCTTTTTAGTGTTACAGATTTAGAAGATCTAGTACAAAGGTGTGTAGAGTGTGCAGGAGAATGGAATGTTACCACCAGAAGTGGAGTAGATGAATTGAGAAATGCCTCTTGTTTTTTCCCATTAGTAGTTGCCCAATTTTGGAATGACATTCAAAAATGGACACCCCAATTAGTGACTAATATGTTCAACAAAAATGAAGAAGAAGGTAATGAAGCCATATTACAATTGTTTTCTTTGGGCTGTTCAATTCTAATTCACATGTAGGTAACTTTATGTTCTTCTTTTGATGCTATTTCATTTGCTTTCTAATCCATTGTCAATAACTTGTATTTCCAACCCTCAAGGTTGCGGTAATGTTTTGGTCTTATTCATTCATAACATCATGCAAAATGCTTCGTTCTCATTTGACCTCATTCATTGTAAACATTATGCAAACTCAAAAGATAGGTAGGTAGAAAGTGAAACAAATAATTCAAAAATAGAGAAAGAGAAATGGGAAAGGCTTCAAGTACAAAAACCCCAATGCTTATTTATTTATTTATTTTAAATCCCTATTATCAATTCAAAGATGCTACAAACAAGCTTAACCTGTAATCTGGTTTTCTTTAGCAATCCATCTTAAATGGTGACATATGAAAAGCAAACTATTTATTTTTTTAATAACTCTACTCAGTCTTCCATTTATCATTTAGTTCTTGAAACCTTTTTTCTTTCAATTGGTAATAATGTTTTTTAAAGAAGAAAGCAGGGTGCCCTCATAGCTAAAAACCTATACTTGTTAATCATCTAGTCTTGATGTTATAGGGTTATGTACTTGCTATCTATCAAGTTCCTAAGTAAATATTTCGTGCTTTTTGCTTTGGTCAGAGGCTTAAATGTTTCATGGGCATGGGAGAGTGCAAAGAATGAGAAGCGACCACCAGTAGATATGCAGATGTTACAAATACTTTGGCTTCATTTGTAGGATTAAGTAACCATCACAATCCCTTTGGAACTAAAAATCAAGATATGCTTGTGATTTTTATTTTGAGTATTGGACACAGACACAAGATCTATCTTAGAGAGAAAACCCTAATATGGTAGATGTAATATTTTTCCCTTAATTTCCTTTTTGTTTGTTTGATTTTCAAATCCATACTTTTTGTTGCTTCTCCTTTGCATAAAGTCTTTGATAGCACTGTTTTGTTTTAGGAATTGGAATTGTACTTATTGGGTTATTTTTATGCTCCTCATCTTGCATAGGAATTGAATAAGTTGCTGCTTTTTGTTGATTCTAATGTTTTTAAGTGGGTTTTCAACATCTAATGCATAGTAGTGAAGTCCACTGTAAGAATTGATATTCAGCTGTTGGAAATAGTCTATACAACTAGTCACCCAAAAATTTATATAAATGAAAAAAGAAAGAGAAAGCATTGCTAACTACTCTTTGGATTGCTCGTGTATGGCTCATGGTCCTCATCCCTAGTTTAATGCTTAGACTTGAATTTCCTCTTAACGCGTTATATCTCCTTGAAATAGAGGTTAGGCCTCTAGGCCTTATATTTATTTTAGATCATTACCATTGTTGCCCATCATGATTAAAAGTATATTATTCTAATCATTTAAAACATTACGTTTTTATTTGCTAACTTCTTACTTTCAGTGATGCTTGTTACCCTGAATAAGCCCTGAATCCCAGCCACCAGATCCTGACGACAGAGAAAGGATGTTCAGTGACAACTTGGGGATGCGAGCAAGGATTTTGAGTAAGTTTTCCTGTTTTACATACAAATATTTCCAAGGAACAAATTTCCCAAATTTGTCCTTCAAATATTGCTCTGATGCTTTAATAGGCTCTATATCTGGCATGCAACTATTTAGTTTATTCTATCTTTCTCTACCTTAATTTATTGGCATGGTTGTCACTCCTCATATAAATCACAGATGAAGCTAATTAAGCTGGGCACAGCCCGTGGTTGAAGTTATAAGCATGGAGAATGGTGTTGTGTGCTACAGTGTGGTGTTCCACAGTGATGATGATCTAAACGATTGGCCTCCAATTTCATCTGTTGTGGCTTAATGTCCCTTGTTTTCTCCTCATCATCGGGCATACATTCAAGGTTTACATTTTTATTCTTCTTTTCTCATTTCTTTTTTGATAGATTATTCATGTTATTACCATAAAATTGTTCAAACATTTTTTTTGACAAGTCAGTAAAACAATTGTTCAAACATCATTCCACCATGTGGTTATCTAAGTTTTAAATCATAGTCAACAAGTTGCAAATTACAAGGGATTAAGAGGCCTACTCAAAGCTTCCCTTTTCCATATTTTTTTGTCAATTTAAGAATATCTAGCTATTCTTTTTTAGGCATCGTGAATTGATTTATCTCAATCTAACACATTTAGTAAAATTTTGTCAAATAATACCAGTTTGTCTTTTGGCTCAAGTCCATATAATGTTACATTACAATAATGGACTTACATCCAGTACACAAAATATTTTGTATATTATTGAGAATGGTGTACTTACTGTGAATTTGCTAGAATTGGTAGGTGGGGAATCAAATCCTTATATTGATCTCCAAATGCAGTTTAAAAGAGCTTGCACATTGCAAGTGTCTTTGCTCTTTTCTTGAAAAGCGAAATAGAAGAGTAGTTTAGATTCTTTAGAAGGGAGCTCTATCCCAGCCATAGGAATCAATCCACATAGACGTGGGAGCTTTGAGGATAGAAAAATACATTCATCACAATGGGTCAATACATTCTTGGCCTATCAATTAAAGGAAGAATTAGGATTTTGTACATTTGGGAGAGCCATGGCAGAGGAAATGGACCAGATGAGGTTTTTTATCATACCAAATTTATTATTTTTGGGTATTTATATCAATTTCACTTGATTGGGTTTGATTTTTATTGGATTAGTTAAAAAATTTGTTCAGCCAATTCGAAAATCTAAATTTTCAAGGGGGCTAATGATAAATTTTTATTTATTTTTTTTTTTGATAGGAGATAAATTTTTATTTAATTTGTGGTTTTTTTACTGGTGTTAAAGAAAAAATACTTTTATGAACTTTTAGTATAAAACTTAGATACAATTCTTTAAGTGCAGTACATTAAATTCTCCAATTAATAAGTGAACTTTTTGTGTAGAAAATGGAATTCGATGTTTTGGTTGTTTGTTATTGTCGCAAATCTATCACATTTGTTTTCTATTCAAATAATTAAGAATGAAATTTTGATGTTTGTCGCATCTATGTGTAAATCAACTAGGGTTGGAAAATTTGCATCCTTAGCTGCAATTGTGTTTGTCTTTTTTAGATCCATATTTTGTGCAATTTTATTTTTCTTAAATCAACGATTTCATTCTAATACTTAATCAGATTATTTGACTCATAAAAAAAATATATTGGCCATTTAATTCTTTTATTTTGGTGTTTCAACTTAGCTTGAAGCTATAAGAAATGAAGTTTAATTTCAAGGATATTATAAGCTTATAACATCTTTGAAATGTTTTTTTTTTTTTTTTTTTTTTTTTTTTTTTTAATGTGGGATTTGACCATTGTATTTCTTTTTCTCTATAGAATAATATTATTACTTAAAAAAAAAAATACAATTCAAAATAGTCTTAAAATTTTTTCATTATGACACATGAAACACAAAGTCCTATCTTCCGTTAATTCGATGGAATAGTTCATCACATCATTTTGTAAGAAAAAGGGTGCATAAGCTTTTCTCTATATACTATATATCAAATTGATTCCGTATATATGCTTATTACTGAATTTTGGCATCTAGAATCTAGATGATGATCCTTCCCCTCAAAATCTCAGGCTCTATCATCAAGACGCGCGCAGCAAGTGATCAAATTCAAATTAAACTCGATCGGAAAACAAAATAACAACCTCATTGAAATGAAGAATCAGCCAAAATCTGAGTATGGACCATGCTCATGATAGCGTAGCGTTTTTGTTTCTAATTTCTATTCATGTAGTCATTGTATTGTTCCTTTGCCTTTGCCCTAATGTATTGGGAATACTAGGATGCCCCGTGCCGCATGCAATATGCTACCATATATTATTGTCCTTCTCTTGCTTTCCGCTTTCTCTTGCATTATTCACTAGTGGAGATGCACGGGATTCATGGAAAACGATAGTACATTTATCTATTATTGTATAAGATAATATAATCCAAACTTTTCTCAAGACTTACCCATCAAAAGTTAGAGCAAGCATAACATAAAATCTTAGCTAATTCAAATATTTTAAAAAGATATGGTCAGGTTAATGAATGACCAGCAATAGATTTTGTTATATATGATGGGTCTCTTTGGGATCAGCTTATTTTTCTGAAATTGAAAACATTTTGCTGAAAGTTCTGTAAATAAAGGTAAATATTAGTTGAAATAATACAGTAGAACTTATAAATAGTATCAAAAAGTGTAATGCGATCTATGAATAATAGCAAAAATAAGTTGAATAGTAAAATAAGTTAGCAAAAAATAAACTAGCCCAACAGACATGAAGAATAAAACTTTATAGTGTTTGACGATTCCAATTAATTCAACTGATAAAATTTCTGTTAGAAAGTGACAGAAGGTGTCTCTTGCATAGAAAATTGGTCTTTCCTATTATCTACCTATTATTATTAGAGAGATGCTACGTCTACAACAATTTTACAACATTTTTACAACAAATCATAAGTGGTTAGTTATTATTGGTTCAAATTTGAAACTAATACTAAGATTACTTTTTTGCCCCAACAATAATAACCAGTAATAACTTGCCACTTAAGATTAAATAATAAATATACGGTATATAGAAGATTTAACCAAAAGAAACATCTTGTTCAGCCTGTTGCATTTCTCATGGATATCTCAACTCTCTTCTTTCTTCTATGTCTGCTGCAAGCTCTTTCTTCATCTGCTCCATCTAAAACATTTGACACTCTTATAGGCACATCTCTGTCTGTTGAGAAACCAAGTGACAAGTTGGTTTCAGCAAATGGTGAATTCTTTGCAGGGTTTTACCCTGTTGGTGATAATGCTTTCTGCTTTGCCATATGGATGACAAAACCCTCTGTTCCCACAGTTGTTTGGATAGCAAACCGAGATGATCCTGTTGATGGAAATGGTTCAAAGCTTTCAGTTTTGAAAGATGGCAAGCTTCACCTAACCGATTCAACTGGCAGTGTCGTTTGGAAAACTGAAACAGAAGCCTTGACCACATCAGAGGCCTCCAATTTGCAACTACAGCTAATGAACACAGGCAATCTTGTGCTGTATAATTTCTCAAGTGTTGCTATCTGGCAAAGCTTTGATTCATCTACAGATACTCTTCATCCTCAACAACTACTAACCTTTGGTACAAGCCTTGTCTCAAATAAAGGACAAGGTGTCCATTCTTCTGGCTACTACAAGCTCTTTTTCGATGAAGATAATGCGCTCCACCTGCTTTTCCAAGGTCCAAAACTTTCAAGTCTCTACTGGCCAGACCCATCCCTTGAAGACATTTCAGATGCTGGGATTTCTATCTACAATACCAGTAGAGCTGCACTACTAGATGACTCAGGCTATTTCTGGTCATCTGACTTTTTAAAATTCAATGCAACAGATTTTGGTACTGTGACTCGGAGACGATTAACGCTTGATCCTGATGGCAACCTTCGATTATACAGCCTGCAAGAGATGAATGGGAGTTGGGATTGGGTTGTAACATGGCAAGCCATCTCTGATCCATGCAGGATTCATGGCGTCTTGTGGACCTAATGGTGTGTGTACTTATGACCATGTCTCTGGCCGAAGATGCTTTTGCTTGCAAGGCTTCAAGATGAAAGATCATAGTGATTGGTCTTCTGGGTGCGAACCAGAATTTAGTATCTCTTGCGACCATCAAGATGAGTCTACTTTTATCCAACTTGCTAATGTTGAGTACTATGGCTCAGATATAGACTTCTTACAGAATCTTACCTTCCAGGATTGTCAAGAAGAATGCCTAAATAGGTGCAATTGCAAAGGGTTCAATATAGATTTAGCATGGAAGATGGTGGCTATAACTGTTACGCCAAGTCTCGGCTACTAAATGGACGCCGTTCACCAAATTTTGATGGAGATCTTTATTTGAGAGTACCAAAAGCTGGTATTTCCAATCACAAGCTGCCTGATGAAGAATTTAGATTGCAGTGTTCAAGCATTGTCTCTAAGCAAGAAAGAAGCACATATGAAAATAAGAAGGTAAAGCTTTTGCTTTGGTTCGCCACAGCAGTGGGAGGTGTGGAGGTGAGTTGTATTGTCCTGGTTTGGTTTTTCTTGTTAAAAACTAGTAAACGTCCAGACTCCACTGCATAAGGATACCTAGGCCTAACAACTAAATTCAAACGATTCACCTTTAATGAGCTAAGAAAAGCAACGCAAGGATTCAAAGAAGTGATTGGACAAGGAGCAGGAGGGATAGTATACAAAGGTGTATTGTCTGATCAACGAGTAGCAGCAATCAAGCGACTCAACGAAGCTAACCAAGGAGAAGCAGAGTTCCTTGCAGAAGTAAACACCATTGGGATGTTGAACCACATGTACTCGATAGAGATGTGGGGATATTGTGTAGAGGGAAAGCATAAGCTCTTGGTGTATGAATACATGGAGCATGGATCTTTAGCTGAAAATCTTACTTCTAATTCACTTGATTGGATTAAAAGGTTTGAAATTGCAATGGGTGCTGCTAAAGGCCTAGCTTATTTGCATGAAGAATGCTTAGAGTGGGTTTTACATTGTGATGTAAAGCCTCAGAATATACTCCTAAATGCTGACTATCAACCAAAAGTAGCAGATTTTGGTTTGTCTAAACTACAAAGTAGAAGTAAGATTGATCATTCAAGCTTCTTGAAGATGAGAGGAACCAGAGGTTATATGGCTCCTAAGTGGGTGTACAATCTTCCCCTTACTTCTAAAGTTGATGTGTACAGTTATGGAATTGTGTTGTTAGAAATGATAACTGGAAAAAGCCCAAATGTCATGCATACTGCGGACAATGGAGAAATAAGGGAGCATAAAAGGTTGGTCATGTTGGTAAGGAAGAATGTTAACATTGGAACAACTACAAAGAAGTCATGGATTGAAGAAATTATAGATCCCATGTTGACTAACAATTATGACAAGGCTAAGATGGAACTTCTAGTCAAAGTGGCTTTGCAATGTGTTGCAGAAGATAAGGATGAAAGACCCACCATGACTCAGGTGGTAAAGATGCTTATGAGCCATGAGGATTAAGGTTGTTGGGAAAGTAGTTTAGAAATTTTATGTACTAGAAAATACTTTTAACTTTTTCAATGTATTTTTCTTTTTCTTTTTTTGTGAAAATATAGATATGAGTGGACTGTAATAAATGTATTTATCCATCCTTCCTTAATCCTCATTGCACTACAGATTTTTTTATACACTGGTACACATTTTTCTTTTTCTTTTTTTGACACTTTGAAAGTGTTGTTGGAGGGGATAAGCCTGGGCCCTTTAAAGCCCAAGCCTATAGCATGGGCCTGGAGGATCTTTTTAGTCCAAGTCCATCAAGCATTGAGAAAGTTCACAAGGTTCGTGTCCAACCAATGACATGCTCGGTCCAAAACCCCATTTGTGACCCCAAGATGGGTTACGGCTTACAATTATGACAAAAAAAATTATACATTTCTTAATTAAGTAATGATCAATTGATAAATTTATAATAAGCATATTAATAAATTAATTTAAAAAAAAATGATACATCTCTAAGTGTATTAAAATTATTAAGCTTATTATATTTGTAATGAATTTATTTAATCTCGAAATATCTCACTCGTTCATTTAGTTAATTATGAGTGACGTATGGTATCAACATACTTCTTTTTTTTTCTTTTTTTTTTTCTTTTTTTTTTTGGATAAGGTATCAAGTATCAACATACCTTTTTTTTATCTTTGTTTTGGGTGTAAAAGTTTGCTACAATAAAGTAAAATAACATAACCTATGATATAAATAGATAATGCCCGATAAAATGAACCACAAAGTTTTTTTACGATTAACAAATATCAGTCCTATATCCCATAGAAAAAAAAAAGTCCTATACCGTATAATGCATGAACACTATAATTTCTATTTTCCATTGTTTACTGTTTAGTATGCAGAAAAGGAATAACTATTCCATTGAAAATTTAAATCATCATTCGGTATTTTGTTGCATATTTATTATCAAAAGATTCGTAATAGTTATTCTTTAACCCACGTAATAACTAAAACAATCCCTAAAAGTCATCTTTGGCTACAATTGACCAATATTAGTCTTATCAACTTCTATTATACAATGGAAATTAATATACATTTTTTTTTCTAATGTATAATTTTTAATTTCAAATATTTATCAGAATCAACCTTTTAGGAAACGTGTATTAAAAAAAAAAAAAAAAAAAAGAACTTGTGTTAAATATTTTCATAATAATCAAATTAAGCAAATGAAACTGTCAGTCATCAGAATTTAACATTTAGGGGAGATGTTCTTTTTTCCGTTTCTAATATGTATGGGAATAGTTATTTTTAATAAAGAATGATGATATTAATTATAGAATGGTTCAATTAATTTATAAATATAGGCTGTTAAGAGAGAATTATAAAAAGTAAAATTAATTTTGTAAGGTTAATTTTTGGGATATTTGTTTGGAATTTGATTCCATTCCACCATCTTGTATTAATACAGATTCATGGTTTTATTCATTTGTTATTATCAAACAGATGAATAACAATAGTTATTCTTGTACAACTTTTTGTATCCATATTAATATTCGGTCCTAATTTTAAGTAATCATCATTCTAGTGTACCAAATGTGTCTTATGTTTTGGTATATTAAAGATAAAAGATAAAGTTATTTGAATTAGCTCTTTTTATTTTATTTTTTTTAAATTGTAAATTAAAAACACAAAATTACAATATTTATAATAATGTACCTTATAAGTTGTAACAAATAAAATTGTTCCTTACCTACTTACCACAATCTGTTGACCAACTTGTACCTTTTGAAATTAGTAGAATATAGCTTGTGCTTATGTGTAATTTTTGTTTTCATTTGGGCAAGTACTATTTTACAACCCTAATTTTACTTTCTTGCATGCCTACTAATTAGGTGGCATAATATAAAGTTTAAAAAGTAATTCAATTGACACTTTGTTATGTTTTAAATGGAAATATTCAATATTCAAATCCTCTCATCTCTAACTGTTAAATTATATATCAATAATTTTTTAGACAAAATTGCTAAATGCCCTTTTTGGGCAAACTAAGTAGTGTTTTGCCCTCCTTCTCAAACTAATTAGGGAAATTCCCCTCTTTTGAAAATTGAGTTTCTCAAAATCGAGTTATTAAAAAAAAAAAAATTAGAGCCCTATAGCGACATTTTTAAGAACCTATAGTGACGTTTTCAAGACCTATAGTGACGTTTTGTAACTCGACTTCCATTAAATCGAGTTATAGGCAATTTTTTTTTAATTTTTTTTACCTATAACTCGATTTCATAGAAATCAAGTTACAAAACGCCACTATAGGTCCAAAAAACGTCACTATAGGCTCCTTAAAAACGCCACTATAAAGCCTAAATCGATTTTCAGGAATTCGATTTTCAAAAGAGAGGCATTTCCCTGATTAATTTAAGAAAGAGGGCAAAATTCTGCTTAGTTTTCCCAAGAAGGGCATTTAGCAATTTTGTCCTAGCATTTTTCTTAAAATGGTTATATGTGGTATTACAAATTACAGAAAAGATACAAAATCTTTTCTTTTCTTTTTGGCTGCCGAAAATAGAGCACCACGAGTTAACCAAACAAAAATAGGTAAAAAATATATATACACTGTGTCTGAAACAACGCAAATATAAACACTCTCTAATACCAACATTTTTTTTTTTTTTTTTTTTTGAGAAGACTCTCTAATACCAACATAGCCAATATATTTGTGTATACAGCGATCATAATTAATTGTGAACACTAATAATATATTATGAGGGTCTGTTTCTCACTTTCTCATAACCTTCAAGACTAAATCAATTAGTTGGTAGTGTCTCTGGAGTCCACTTCTACCACTACTATGTGTGGAAGGGAAAATGTAAAGAATAACAATAAAGCAGCTCAAGCAAGACTTAGTATTTTTATATATGTGTGTGTTATATCCCCTATGGAATTATTACCACAAAGTCAAAAACCGTGTATTCTAACGAAATGGTATCTCACATATTGGGGCCAAAATGGGGATATACCCCTTTCACGCTAACTAAGGGTTATATCCCCATTTTGGGGCTAAAATGAGGATATACTTCTTTCACGCAAACTTTTCAACAAAATGCCCATGTTCTAAAATTATTTAAGGAAATGCTCCTATTTGAAACTCGATTTTTTAAAACTCGAGTTCCAATGAAGAACTCGATTTGTCCAAAATCGAGTTATAGGCAAAAACTTAAAAAAATTTACATGGAACTCGAGTTTCAGGAACTTGAGTTCCTTGAATGAAACTTAAGTTTCTGAAACTAGAGTTCCATGTAAATATTTTAAAGTAACTCGAGTTTTAAAAACTCGATTTTCAAAATAATGGCATTTCCCTAAATAGTTTCAAAAAATAAGCATTTTGTTGAAAAGTTTGCCTGAAATGGGCAAAGGCCAATTTTCTCCCATATATTGGATTTAGACATTCTCATTTTCACAGCATGTAAGTTCCACCACAGTTATGAGTTCAAGAGGAAGGATGCATATATTTGATTATTGTATTATTAGTAAACATTACTAAGGAAACATTCCAACAAATTCACATTCATAACTATTTCTTATAGTTAATGATTTTTACTAGAATGAAAAACATAGTACATTTTATACACTTTTGGAAGTTTAAAGGAATGTACTAATTTGTAGGAGTAATAAAAAAAATAAAAAAAAATAAAAACAATGTACTGAGATTATTGTATTTTGACCCAACATTCCTAATGAAACCGTCCAACAAATTCACAATTAAACTGTTTCTAATATTAAATTATTATTTTTTAGAATGAGAAAAATAGCACGGGTTGGAAGTTTCAAGGAATGTACTCATTTTGTAGGAAAAGCAATACAATGTACAGGAGGCCTTGATGGCAGCAGTCATCACAGCCAAAACCTACGGATTTCGATCTGTTTTTGACAAACAACAAGTATCTAGTCCAACTTTTAAACAGGTCTAAGAATCCAGCTTGGCATCAGAGATCCTTGATTGCTGATATGGAGTTTTTGTATCAAAATGGACTTGTTTGTAATCTGTTAGTTGTCCCCAAATGTGTTCTTGATTTTGTTTATGTTGCCGCAAAATTGGCAATCCGAATGCCAATACACCATAGTTGCGTTGATCCAACTTTTTTGTAATCTTGATAAACTCTGTGTCTTCCTTAGTTGGTATCAAAAAATAATAATAATAATACAATGGACTAATTATTAATTTTTTTTATGTGACTAATTATCAAGTTTTGACCCAACGTTGCTAATGAAACAGTCCAACAAATTCACAATTATAACCGTTTCTTATATTAAATTATTATTTTTTAGAATGAGAAAAATAACACAGCTAAAATACGTTTATACACTTTTGGAAGTTTCAATGAATGTACTCATTTTGCAGGAATAATAATACAATGTACTAATTATTAATTATTTTTTTATGTGACTAATTATTAAGTTTTGACCCAACATTGCTGATGAAACACCCTAAGAAATTCACAATTATTACTGTTTCTTATATTAAATTATCATTTTTTAGAATAAAAAAAATAGCACGGCCAGAATACGTTTATACATATTTTGAAGTTTCAAGGAATGTACTCATTTTGTAGGAATAATAATACAATGTACTAGTTTTTTTTTTTTTTTTTTTTATGTGACTAATTATTACTTTTTGACCCAACATAGCTGATGAAACTGTCCAGCAAAGTCACAATTATAATTGCTTCTTATATTAAATTATTATTATTATTAGAATGAGAAAAATAGAACGGCCCGAGTACGTTTATACACTTTTGAAAGTTTCAAGGAATGTACTCATTTTGTAGGAATAATAATAAAATGTACTAATTAATAATTCTTTTTTTTTTTTATGTGTCTAATTATTAAGTTTTGACCCAACATTGCCGATGAAATAGTCCAGCAAATTCACAATTATAAATGTTTCTTATATATTAAAAGATTTTTAGTAGAATGAGATATCATGGAATAGACAAAATACGTTAATAAACTTTTGGAAATTTCAAGGAATATACTAATTTTTACGAATAATAATACGTGGCCTCGTGTGTGTGTTGGGGGTGTTTAATTATTGACAGGGGATAGAGATTAAAAAAGTAAAAAGAAAAAAAAAATCTACTCTTGTACTTTCTTTATAGCTTTATATCATATAATTCAAGTTTGTTTTAATTTGTTTTCTATTTCTATTTTATTGAGTGAAATGTTGCATAGAATGCATAAATGTTTCAGTGGTTTTGGTATCATTTTCTCTAATAATTTCGATTACTCTACGATTATAAAAATATGTTTTTAATGATGTACCTCACACATAGTGCAAGGCTATCATGTAACCTTCTAAGATTTGCTAAGTGAGAAAAAAGAAAAGGGAAAGTTATCTTAGCTAGTTTAAATAGATAATTATAGGTTTATATTGTATTAATAATGTAACTTTTATATTGTAAACCAAATAAAAGCATACAGTGTGTTGTCCACATTTACAAGATATAAAAAATATTGTACATTTTTTTCAAAAAATTTACATTATTAGTACAACGTAAAGTAAGAATTTTTCAATTTAAACCAATATATATATATATATATATATATATATATAAAAGCAGAGATCTCATGCGAAACAGCATGAGGTTCTACCAAATGGCACACTCCTTGAATGGAGAATTAAACTCTCACCACAATTTTCTAAATTGTCATTACCTTTTTTGAGTGAATGCATCATCATTAATATACTATCCTTTTTAGATACAACATCAGTAATTTACTGATTAAACTTCAAGTAATGAATAAGATAGAGAGGTGTTAATTATTAATGACTCTTCGTAACCTTTGGTCTAATTTTCTAAAAGCAAAGGTTTTTTTCTTTTACCTTCACAGTCGACCATTGGGCTTGAGGCTAATATTCTTTGTTTAATCATTGATTGTATACATGATCTTATACTAAATAATAATATATAGTAGAAATGGTAGTTACAAAATTCTTGGTAAATTGAAATAATTATCATAAAATTGTTAATCTTCTAATGTAAGTTCCTGTATTTGAATTTATGAGAAGTAGATGAATCCATTGGAGGTGCATTGGTCCAAGAGAACTAGGCTGACAAGTTTGTGACATCTTGACAAACAAAGCAAATTGTCAAAAAGATTGTATTTTGGTGCCCAATTTTTCATTTTGTTGTGAGGTTGCACCTAGATTTGCCATAATTGTACCGGAGGTAGTGATAGTAGTGCCAGTTCTGGCACATGTGGTGACACCCGTGGCAGCAATATCAACTATAGTTATTGCTGTGAGGGCAATCTAGAATATGACTTCTGAGTATGAGTATCCATACACATACTTATGTTTGGCAATTTATTATGTATATTTACAAAATGTTCTTTGTATGATGAAGATTTGAAAGCTTTATAAGGGCATCCATATATATGTTCTAAGAATCACTTTTCAACCACTGTGGTTTTTGGTTGATAAGTGACTACATATTGCAAAAGGTTATTTTCATATTAGTTTGGGATACATACAGAATATAACTAAAGTGTTGCTAAATTTGAATTTTGCACTAACTGTGCTCACAAGAAAATATTCTCAATTTTGAGATTTAACAAGATTTGATTAAAAATTGACGTTTGGAGGATAGTGGTACTTTTTTTCTTTTATGTTGATGTCTATAATTTCTTAAACATTGTAAATATCTTTGTCTCATGACCCTTCTACAACTCATGATGAAGCACTACATAGACAAAGGATACCCCGATTTTGGAATAAAAAATATGTCTAAGGACTAGGGTTTAGTATGAATTTAGTTTTACTAGTAAACTTTGTAGATTAACAGTGACTAACAATAATAGAATTAGCATTTTTTGCAAAGAAAATTGAAATATTCTCAAGTGCCACATTAAAGATAATAACAAACTAAATATTGACTTTTTGTTTCATTTGATTCAATGTTTCAAGATTTTTAAAATTAAAAATTGAATATTATTTGTTTCCTTTGGACATATGGTTTTTAAAGAGGCTGAGATTGACTGTGAGTATTTGAAATGTGTATTTTGTTTTACAATTAAGGGAAGAGAGAGACATTTTGTAACAACTTTTATTCTACAATATTCCTCCAAAGGTTTTTTTTTTTTTTTTTTACTCATTTCTTGAACTGAATAATTATAATAGTTATGTGTGTGCAATTTTTAATTGTTGTTTTTTATGATGAACTTATTAACTAACAACGTTTTATAACAATTATGCTATAATAAATATACAAATTCTCCAAAACCATCTTACATAAAACATTACAACAATATCCGTGCATCACACGGGCAACTTACTAATTACATTAAACTTCAAAATTAATTTTCCTATAACATCATTCCTCATGGCTTAGAAGCATTTTAACTACCTGGTTCATGGTGGGTCTATCATCCTTATTTTCTGCCACACATTGCAAAGCCACTTTGACCAAAAGTTCCACCTTAACCTTGTCATAGTTACCACAGATCATGGGATCTATAATTTCCTCAATCCTTGACATTGTTATAGCATTCTCAAAGTCAATAGTTTCTCCTACCCACGTCACCAACCTCTTATGCTCTCTTGTCTCTCCGCTGTCTAAGGTATGCATGCCATTTGGACTTTTGCTAGTCACCATCTCCAATAACACAATCCCATAACTATAAAAAAATCTACTCTTGTACTTTCTTTATAGCTTTATATCATATAATTCAAGTTTGCTTTAATTTGTTTTCTATTTCTATTTTATTGAGTGAAATGTTGCATAGAATGTATAAATGTTTCAGTAGTTTTGTTATCATATTCTCTAATAATTTCGATTACTACGATTATAAATATATGTTTTTAATGATGAACCTCACACATAGTGTAAGGCTATCATGTAACCTTTTAAGATTTGCTAAGTGAGAAAAAAGAAAAGAGAATTTTTTTTTTTTTTTTTTTTGAGAAACCGGTAAAGAAAGTTTATTAAAGTAAATCAAACTGAAAAATATCATCCAAGTCACGTGGTAGGTCTTTCAACCACACATCAGTATCTGCAGATAAAACTACTCTACATGCAAGGACATGAGCTCACTTATTACCCTCACGCTTAAGATGAACAAAACTACAACAAGGCAAAAAAGAAGACAACAATTTAATGGCTTACAAGCATTTCAACTACCTGGTTCATGGTGGGTCTATCATCCTTGTTTTCTGCCACACATTGCAATGCCACTTTGACCAAAAGTTCCACCTTAACCTTGTCATAGTTACCACAGATCATGGGATCTATAATATCCTCAATCCATGCCATTGTTATAGCATTCTCAAAGTCAATAGTTTCTCTTACCAACGTCACCAACCTCTTATGCTCTCTTGTCTCTCCGTTGTCTAAGGTATGCATGCCATGTGGGCTTTTTCCAGTCACCATCTCCAATAACACAATCCCATAGCTATACACATCCACTTTCGAAGTAATGGGAAGATTGTAAATCCACTCAGGAGCCATATAACCTCTGGTTCCCCTCATCTTGGAGAAGTTTGAATGATCAATTATACTTCTACTTTGCAATTTAGACAAGCCAAAATCTGCTACTTTTGGTTGATAATCAGCATCTAGTAGTATATTTTGAGGCTTTACATCACAATGTAAGACCCACTCTAAGCACTCTTCATGAAGATATGCTAGGCCTTTTGCAGTGCCCACTGCAATTTCAAACCTCTTCTCCCAATCAAGTGCATTAGAATTAAGATTTTCAGCTAAAGATCCATGCTCCATGTACTCATATACCAAGAGCTTATGCTTTCCCTCTACACAGTATCCCCACATCTCTATCAAGAACATGTGGTTCAACATTCCAATGGTGTTAACTTCTGCTAGAAATTCAGCTTCTCCTTGGTTAGCTTCATTGAGTCGCTTGATTGCTGCAACACGCTGATTAGGCAGTACACCTTTGTATACTATCCCTCCTGCTCCTTGTCCAATCACTTCTTTGAATCCTCGCGTCGCCTTTCTTAGCTCATCGAAAGTGAATCGTTGAAATCTATTAGTCAAGAGGTATCCTTTTGCAGCTGGATTTGGATGTTTACTACTTCTTAACAAGAAAAGCCAGACCAAGACAATACTGGTCACCTCAACACCTCCCACTGCTGTGGCAAACCAAAGCAAAAGCTTTACGGTCTTATTTTCATACGTTATTCTTTGTTGTGTGGAATTTTTGGCAGAGCACTTCAATCTGGATGCTTCATAAGGACTCTTGCTATTGGAAAGACCAGCTTTGGGAACTCTCAAATAAAAATCTCCTTGAAAATTCGGTGAATGGTGTCCACTAACTAGTAGAAACTTGGGGTAACAAAAATAGTAACCATTATACACAACAAATTTATATTGAAAACCTTTGCAAATACATGAGTTCCTGCATTTGTCTTCACAATCTGGCAAAGTAATATTAGCATAGACGGTTAGATCTGAGCCATAGTATTCAACATTATCAAGTTGAACAAAGCTAGACGGATCTTTTCGGTTGCAAGAGATACTGAATTCTGGTTCACATCCATATGACCAATCAGCATGATCTTTAACCTTGAAGCCTGGCAAGCAAGAGCATCTCCTGCCAGAAACATGATCTGCACTACACAGACTATTGGGTCCACAGATGCCATGAATTCTGCATGGTTGAGAGAAGACTTGCCATGTCACAGCCCAATCCCACATCCCATTCATCTTTTTCAGGCTGTATGATCGAAGATTGCCATCAGAATCAAGCGTTAATCGTCTATGAGTAACCACACCAAAATCTGTGGCAAAGAATGTGAAATTGTCAGATGACCGGAAATAGCCTGAGTCATAAAGTATCGCATGTCTACTAGTATTGTACGGATCCCTATGAGTTAATTTTCCAGGGTCTGTAACCCAAGGGTCCGGCCAGTACAGACTGGTCATTGTTGGACCTACAAAAAGCAGGCGGAGCACATTATCATTGTCAAAAAAGAGCTTGTAGTTGCCTGAAGCATAGTCATCTTGGCTTCTTTTCGAGATAAGACTCGAAAGCATGGTGAGTGCTTGTTGAGGAAGAAGAGTATCTGTAGGTGAATCAAAACTTTGCCAGATGATAACATTTTTGGAATTACTAAGAACAAGATTTCCTGTGTTTAAGAGCTGTAGTTGCAAATTGGTGGCCTCTGATGTTGCCAAGGCTGGTGTTCTAGCGGTCCAAACAGTGATACCAACTGAATTGGTAAGGATAAGTTTCCCTTCATTCAAAACAGAATGCTTTGAACCTGTTCCATCAACAGGGTCATCTCGGTTTGCCATCCAAACAACTGTAGAATTTGTGGATTTGTTAAACCATATGGCAAAGCAGAAAGCGTTGTCACCAACGGGGAAAAACCCTGCAGAATATTCTCCATTTGCTGAAACCAACCGGTTCTCAATAGATAGAGATGTGCCTCTGAGAGTGTCAGTACTATCAAATGTATTAGCTAATAGTGGAAGAGTTTGCAACAGACATAGAAGAAGGAAGAAAATTGAGATATCCATGACAAATGTAAGAGCTAGGTTGGAAGAGATGTTTCTGCTTGATAAATCATCTTCATTTCCATACCTTATATATACAGTTAGGACCCTCACTCTTTGCGCAGACCAAGACTTGGAATGCGATGCTTGTCTAGGGAGAAAATTATAATTACCAAAAAAATAATAAATAAATAAGACAATTAACTTGGACCAATTAGTAAATGATATGAATCTAAGGAATATTGACGACATAGGATAAATAAATAAAAATTATAATGCAACATTAACTTAGTGATTTTTGAAATTGGGGGGTTAAATCTTATATATTTTAGGTTGGAAACCCTAGCCATCCTTAAACCAAGAAGTTGCATTTGATTCAGATAACTCTAGAGAAAAGACTAGGGATTCAAGGGAAAGAAGGTTTGAAAATGTTTAAGATTATTGAGTTAAGTAGCTTAGAAGTCCTTTTTACCATTGGTTTAGTGAATTAAAATGGCTAGTTAGACCCTAGGATCATTCTAGTAATTTTTTGGGACACCATTCTCTGTAATTGAATTGATTATGTTGGATTGTTCTTGAAGAGTTCTAGGAGTTTTGAGTAGAGGTATTAATGGCGGTAAGTACCTATTCTTTTGACTAGTTATGTTTTGCTTAAAATATAGTTTTTTACTAATTAAATATTCATTTGTTTTCCCTCACAAATTTTTATTTAATTTTTTTAGCTGCATTGATTTTTTTTGTTAGAAAAAAAAAAAAAAAAAAAAAAGTAGAACATATTCCTTACGAAAATATTTTCAGTCTTCCAATTGAACTAAGGTACAATATCTAAGCCTACGACGTTTAATCCTATGTGCAAATTATTTATTTTATTATCTATATATATATATATATAAAACCGAAACCTTTAAAACTCCCACAATTTTCCACGTCACCATTATTTTCTTTTTCTTTTTATTTAGATTCTTTTTATTCTAGGTTTTATATCTTCTTATATTTATTAGTGTTATAATAGTTTAGTTTAAGTAAAACTCTATTAGATATATTTTGTTGGCCTCTCTAAAGCTTATCACATCATTATTATTATCTATATATAATTTAAAATTGAACCTCACGTTATAATTTTTTTTTAAAAAATGACTCACTTTAGGTTTCCAAAAAAAAAAAAAAAAACTCACATAACAGGTTAGAATTAAAATATATATATATATATATATATATATATAAAACCGAAGCCTTTAAAGCTCCCACAATTTTCCACGTCACCATTATTTTCCTTTTCTTTTTATTTTAGATTCTTTTTATTCTAGGTTTTATATCTTCTTATATTTATTAGTGTTACAATAGTTTAGTTTAAGTAAAACTCTATTACATATATTTTGTTGGCCTCTCCAAAGCTTATCACATCATTATTATTATCTATATATAATTTAAAATTGAACCTCACCTTAGAATTTAAAAAAACCAAAAAAAAAAAAAAAACTTTAGAATTAAGAGAAAAAAAGAGAGACTCTTGGTAGGACTCTCTCTTCTCTCCTTAAAACCCTAGCAATTACCATCTCAAAACCCTAAACTTAACTTCAATTTAAGATTAAAAAAATAAGAAGAGAGACTCACGTAAAAAAAAAAAAAAAAAAAACATAGGTTTTGTCTTTTTTATTTGCTTTCATATGTGCCTGAAATTTTCATTCTATCTTATTGTTTTATTATGTTTAGAATTGATTTTCTTCTAAGTATTTGGGTTAATCTCTATATTTTGATAGTGTTTTTATGGGTTTGGTTTTTGGGTTGAAATTTCTAATAATTATTTTATATTGTATATGGCAGATGAAGCATCTCTATTTTTTGGAGAAAAATCAAAACTGCAACCTATGTCTTCCAACCCAAGGTGTGGTAAATTTTTATTTGGTATATTATATAGGAATTTTTTGAATTTGAAGGGTTTTGTTTGGTTTTGAAGTAGAATTTGGGGATTCTATAAAATTTGGAAGCTCTAAGTTTTGGGGTTTTTGGTATTTGCATCTTAGTAGGTTGATCTTAATTTTTTACCTTATATGTTCTTGCTTTATTAAGAATTTTTATTTGGGTTCATGTGATTTTTTTTTTAATTAATTAAAGTTTTGATTTTTGGTTGATTAATTATTTGTTTGGATTAATTTCAATTAATTATTTGTTTGGATTCAACGTAAAAGATAATGGAATTAGGTGTTATAAATTTGATAATGTTCCATGTTTTGAATTATTTATATTGTTAAGACTCCTGGTATGATTCTCTCTTCTCTCCTTAAAACCCTAGTAATTACCATCTCAAAACCCTAAACTTAACTTTACTTTAAAATTTTTTAAAAAATAAATAAATAAGAAGGAGAGAGACTCACGTAAAAATTAAAAAAAAATTAAAAAAAAAACGTAGGTTTTGTCTTTTTTATTTGCTTTCATATGTGCCTGAATTTTTCATTCTATCTTATTGTTTTGTTATGTTTAGAATTTATTTTCTTCTAAGTATTTGGGTTAATTTCTATATTTTGATAGTGTTTTTGTGGGTTTGGTTTTTGGGTTGAAATTTCTAATAATTATTTTATATTGTATATGACAGATGAAGCATCTCTATTTTTTGAAGAAAAATTAAAGCTGCAACCTATGTTTTCCAGCCCAAAGTGTGGTAAATTTTTATTTGGTATATTATATATAAATTTTTTGAATTTGAAGGGTTTTGTTTGGTTTTGAAGTAGAATTTGGGGATTCTATAAAATTTGGAAGCTTTATGTTTTTGGGTTTTTGGTATTTGCGTCTTAGTAGGTTGATCTTAATTCTTTACCTTATATGTTTTTGTTTTATTGAGAATTTTTATTTGGGTTCATGTGATTTTTTGTTTTCTTAATTAAAGTTTTGATTTTTGGTTGATTAATTATTTGTTTGGATTAATTTCAATTAATTATTTGTTTGGATTCAACGTAAAAGATAAGATAATGGAATTAGGTGTTATCAATTTAATAATGTTCCATGTTTTGAATTGTTTATATTGTTATTACTACAACTGAATAAGATTTGTTTATATCTTTGTAGTTTATATCAGTTTTGAGTGTGTGCATATATATATATATATATATATATATTACTTTTGGAAATTTTGCTTTATTAATTTAAGAATTGTAAATTACTTTGTAGGTTTCAGTAACTATGCACCTACAGTGCAGAGACATTGACAATATAAGCATATATATATGGTATTAACATTTTATAAAAATCTTTCTTACAACCTAATAACATTCTACGTTAAACAACACTTCTAAACTATAGAAAAGTATATAAGCTAAATATTTCTTCCTATTGTATTTTATTTAATTATGACAGATCTTTTTTTTTTTTTTTAACGCTAACTAGCAAAATGTCTATAATATGCATATTATTAACCCAATTTTCTATTTCTAAATTTCTTAGATTTTATTATATCAATCTTTTTTTCTTTTAAATTCTTAGTGGGCAAATCAGTCTTTCACTAATTCTTTTACCTTAACGTGATGTTGGTTAATTGTCCTTTTATTTAACTATCTCGTGCATCGCACGGGTTAGCGACTAGTTATAATAAATTACTGATCTAGTTCGTTGGAATTTGATTACTTACTAAGTTCTCAAGCTTACCCTCATTTTTATCCCTTTTCAGATTATTAGAAATAAAGTTTGTAAGTTTTCGCTGAAGTAGTGCACATTCAAGGAGTTTAGGAATTTCAAAAAAAAAAATTATTATTAGTATTCATTAAAAATTTAGAGAATTTTCGGCAATTAAATGATTGAGGTTAGCTTTAGATTTTATATGAATTATTGCTTTATAACAATTACAAGATTGTAAGGTAAAAACTTTATATGTTAGGTTGGGGGTGTGACGCTACTTGTCATTGGAAGCTAGATTTTGATATGTCTTTTTTAGACTTTTGAAATTTCAATAATAGGGTTTTATTTATTTCTTTTAGAGTATCAGTGTGCGTGTGCTTTTTTTTTTTTTCTTCAAAACTGATAAGTGATGGGTATTTAAGTGTGAGTCTTTTTTTTACTCAAAAAAAAAAAAAGTGAGTCTTTATACATTTAAAAATATATTTAAGAATATGTTTTAAATGGAACCTAAGTATTTTAATGTCGTTGCCTAACCTGTAAAAGAAGAAATTAGAAGTCCATACTATATTATACTTAAGTGGATTCAGAATATCAACCTTCTGGATTAATCCAGAAGGTTGATATTCATAGTGTTTTGAAGGTCTTGTCGTGCAATAACCGTTCAGTTTACTTTTTTGCCGCATAAACTGATCAGAAACTATCAATGTAGATTTTTTTTTTTTTTTTTTTTTCAAGAGTGCAACAACAGTTAAGACACGGTCAAGCAGATCCCGATTGTATAGGCCGTTGATTATATTGGCTAATTATGTTCGCGAGTCCACCGACATTTTAACTCTTTAATTAATCACATGCTTATATATAAGGTCTAGTTTAAAAGTATAAAACAACTAGTTGAGGTCCTTGTTTAATATACCAAATATGGGAATTTTGTTCCTTCGAGTACGTACGGCATCTTGGAAACTTCGCAGCAAATATTTCTTAGGCTAATAGAGTAGCTTCTCTTTCTGCAGTATTTCTTAGGCTAATATTTTAAATCAAACTTTGAATATACTTTTTATTTATAGTTTTCATTTCTTGAAATAAACATGCAATACTCCCAAATAAAAGGGGGAAAAAGAAATGAAATTGTGTTCATATTTAAATAAGCAAATATATATATATATATATATTGTAAGGACACGATTTGAGACCCAAACCCAAGATATGTGGAATGTTGACCCAATAAGCCCAATATAATAAATTTGTAGAGAGTGGGTTGAAGAACTAAGTCCTAATGAATTGGACAATGGCTAGTATGGATTTAAAAGATGATCAAACAAAGACAGTAAACGCTGATGTGAATGAACTTACTGTTCGAGAAGACAATTTCTTCTATAAATCAATTAAACAAAGGACCAATACAATTTTGAGTGCTACAGTGTTCTCTCTTGATTTTTCTGATCCTCTCATCTATTGGATATCCACTCTTATTTATACTACACCTCTTCTCTGATCTTTGCCCTACACATGTATTGCTGGTTGTTTACATGGATACTTGTCCCATCAGCCTTCTCCAAAAGTCTTTGGGAGTGGCTATAAAGCTGTAAAAGTACTTTCCTGGTGTCACTTTCTCATTAATGCGGCTAGAGAGTTAGCTACAGGGCATTCAATGCGGTGGTAGCAGTTTTCCCTTAGATATTTTTGGGGTTTCCACCTTCCTTGTATGCTTATGGTGCACGTCCTAATCACTGAAGCTTCCTAGAAGGTCGTCTTGATCATTAGATTTGTGTTTTGCCTATCCGAGGAGATACACCTCCTCGAACCATCTTCCTATTCATACCTTACTCATGAAGTCTTGAATCTAAAACATTCATCACTATTTATTCGTCTCCGATTACTTGTGCCCTCGGCCAAGGCCCAAGGCCCAATACGTGATTTGGGCCCTTAACCCTACATATATATATATATATATATATATATTAGCATGTTCTAATAATATGGAATAGGTCTTAAGGGAAGTTTTGTTTGTTTTTCTAATTTTTGGGACCATGCTTAAAAATTTGGATCTCGTGTTGATCA
The DNA here is from genome assembly GCA_030445155.1 of Quercus variabilis. NCBI lineage: Eukaryota > Viridiplantae > Streptophyta > Magnoliopsida > Fagales > Fagaceae > Quercus > Quercus variabilis. Next base: position 1,420,144 of record CP129447.1, read on the forward strand.
GAATGGTCAGAGTGGTATAAGAATTTGGGATCAATGTGGGAATATGTTTCCAATACCCAAGAAGAAGAGAAAATGGGAGTTGTTAGTGATGATGCTACAAAATTATACCACCTTAAGTTGTCCATATGGCTCGTCTACAGAAAGAGAAGAAAAATAAGCATAGCCAAGTTGCCTCGTCCCTCCTTTGGGATGGACGAGGAAGGTCTCGTCCGTCACAAATGACGGACGAGGAAAGCCTGGCCATGCCATGGCTCGTCCACCCTTAATTAGGGATAGACGAGCCAAGCATCTTTGACTTAACCAAAAAGAATCGAAACCTCCATTGCTCGTAAAGAGGCATCGGTTCAGATGAAACGACGCCTAAGGAAGTTATGGAAGTTACCTCCGATTTTGGTGAACTCCTCGACAATAGGAACGGTTATCAAAGCCAATAACCGTTCCATACACTATATAAACGTGATCCTGCGTAAAGGTAAAGGATTCTGACATTTTTTTCTTTCACTTAGAGAAGGGAAAAAACATTTAGATTTTTTCCTCTCTATTCCAGCCTTCTAACTTCATCATCGGAGGGTTATAGGCCGGCCTCCACCGGTCTTCACTCTGATTGGTTTTGGTTTTACAGGACGCAGATCCCAAAATTGTCGAAGTCTGAAGATTTCTAACCCACTGATCTTCTAGAGTTATCAGTTAGTAATATTATTTTCCTGATGAATACATATTCAATGTCCTAATGATATTATTTGACCCTTTCACTGAATTGTTTTCTTGGTCATTTGCTGAATAATGATTAAGCTTGTGGAAATTCTCTTGGTTTTGGGAGCGATTTCAAAGTAAATTTTATAAATTAAAATTTGTTAATATATTTTCGTTAAAATTCATCCATGAATGATAAAATAACTTGGTTGGGGTTTTACCATCTATCAAATTAATCATCTGGCTTTAATTTGATGGGAAAATATTATTAATGGGTTGTGTTTAAAACTATTTTCAACTTTTAACGACCTTACAATGGTTGAAAATTTCAAATCTCTAGAATTATAAAATCTTGAAAGTTACAAAATCAAAAAAAAAAAAAAAAAAAAAAAAACAATTGAAACTTTTGACAGGTTTTTTTATTTGGTTAGATAGTGGGAAATTTTTTTGAGTTGATATTTATGTTATTCAGATTTACATATAATTTAAATTTATTTCACATTATTTTAGAAAAAATTATAGAAAATTGATATTGTGCCATTCACATCCTCCTACCTTAGAAAGTTGCAAAAAAATATCAATAAAAAAATTTTCTTAATATTATTACTCGAAAAAAAAAAAAAAAAAAAAAAACTCTAAGGCTACTAAAGGAAAGTTTTCTTTTCTTTTTTGATAATGCAATAATTGGTGGATAAGCAATTTTTAGCATTCAGATCTTCTAGATTTTTTAGGGTACTCTATTAATAGATTTCCTTAAATCCTAACCACACTTTAATGATTTATGGTCTAAATTCTGCCATGTCAGCATTCCACTAACAATAATCCTAAATTGTTGTTGCATTCCACTAACAATAATCCTAAAATAATAAAATAATGTTGTAAACAAAACAATTAAGATTATTGTTAGTGGAATGCTGACATGGCAAAATTTAGTCCATTAAATCATTAAAGAATAATTAAGACTTAAAGAAATCTATTTGGTATAGTACCCTAGGAAATCTAGAATATCTGAATCTCAATTTGTACGACGTATATCCTTGTTAAAAACACCACAATGTGCTAACTCATTGAATTATAAGATTCTTGACACTGAAAATTATGGCTTCTCAAACTTTAAATATTTAAATTTTTTCATGTTTTATTAAATAGATAGTTTTAACCCTTATAACCTAATTTAACTTTGTGTTAATGAAAAATTATAAAGCTACTATAAATTTTACTACATAAAATTTATAAGTATTTAAAAAATATATTTAAATTACAATATTATAATTTTTTTTTATATAATAAAAATAGAGAAGGTGTTATTAAAAGGACTTTTTCGAATATACCATAATTAGTTGACTAATTTGAACATATCCAAGAATAAAAAATAAAAACAAATGTACACCCTTACTCCATAGGACACATGTAACATATTGCGTTAAGTTTAGATTACTATATAAATTCAAAATCGTCAAATTTTTTTGAAACTTGAATTTTAAAATAATGCCCATATTTATCATTTTTTTTTTTTGCTTTTTTAGGGAATATATCTCTAATTTTTAATGCCTAATTTTTGTATTTTTTGCTCAAAATTAAAGTGCTTGAACCAAATAAAATAAAATTTCATACTTTCAAACCAAAAATTAAGGTGAAAAAATAAACTTTGAGCCCAAAAAAAAACCCTACAAAATGAATCAATTTAAGACTCAATTTCTATTAAAAAAAAAAAACTAAGGCCAAATTGGTCAAAAATTGACTGAATGGACCAAGTTAGACCGAATGGACCAAACTGGACCAAATGGGTAAAACGGGGACTGAATGGAACTGAAGTAGACTGAATAGACTAAATTGAACCTAAGTGGACCTAGCAAGACTAAATGGACCAAATTGGACTTAAGTGAACCTAAGTGGACGGAATGTGGCCGAAGTAGGCCGAATTGAGTTAAGTGAACCAAATTGACCAAATTAGATTGAATAGACTAAAATACTACACTAATGTGGCTTTTTTTAAAAAAAAAAAAAAAAAAAATTGAGCCTAAAATTTAAAAGGCAGCTTACAAAAAGAACCAATTTAAGGCCCAATTATTTCAAAGTAGACTAAATGAACCGAAGTGAACCTAAGTAGACCTAAGTGGACAGAGTTATACTAAAATAGACCCAAATGGATTGAATGGACAAAAATACTATGTTGATTTTGCTCAAAAAACACGTAATAACAATAATTGTTATGCTTCAACTTTTAGATATTATATATATAGAAGCTTACACAACAAAAAAAACTGGCATATAAAGCGCTGGCATAGCCCACTGGACCTATGCTGGCAGTTTAGAGACGTATAGTGCGGTTTTGAAACGCGGGTATAGGTTCATTTTTTCGTAGTGATATAATTAGTCTAATTTAGAACAGCTTGAGGACGTTGTTTAATATTCCAAAGGTAGAAATTAATTTTGTTCTGGTGAGAATGCATATGGAGACTTTCTTATTTGGTGGCAAAACTAAATATTAAGCACCACAAGGTATAATTGGGAGCTACCTTCGCTTTCTGCAATGTTTTTTAGGATAATATTATTTTAAATCAAACTTCGAAAATACATGCAATTCAGAATTGATATTAGCATGTCCTAATAATATAGAATAGTAGATAATTAAGATAAAAATGATGGGTTTTGCTTACCTCCAGTACTTTTTTAACTGGACATGTCCTTTTGTTTTAAATATACAATGGCAAGTGGTAGTGGATTTTAATCTCCACTTTTTATTTAGTTAGCGGGTGACGTAACAGTCTCTCATAAAGGCAACCACCTCTCAAATCTCACAAGAGATTCACACACATAGCAAATAGAGCAACCTCTAAAACGTGGCTAGGGTTTGCCTTTTATACTTAGGGCAAAAAATAAAACCCAACACGTTATACGAGGTTAGGGCTGAGTTGGAAATTTTGCAGAAAAAACAATCTACATGACTTTCAATTGATCGAGTCTAATTTTCGATCGATCGAGTCAGTCAGAATTGCACAATGAATTCTGCAACAGCTCGATTCCAACTTTACATAAAAGACATACTTTGAGCAATTCTAAAACAAGACTAACAACCTGTTTTAATCATGGTTTGCCAACAATACAAATTAGAGTTCTAACACATTAGTCCCTAAGTACTTAGAACCTAACAAACTCCCCTTTTAGCAATCCGTGACAAAACATAAACACAATGCTCAAAGTTACAAGAAAAAGCCCTTTACAATAATAATGTGCATTAAAAAATCTAGCCTAACTACTATCTATCAGTTGCAAGTGTAAACAATAGCACAACTGAATCAACTAGTATTTCCTAAAACACTAAACAAACACATAAATGCATGTGTGGAAAATACAAGTAACACAAAAATAGATTCTTGACTTCACAAAATACAAAACAAAGATATATATCATAAATAATTCATAAATATAAATCAAAGAGCAATGAAACAAGAAACATATATAACAATGTATCTCCCCCTAACACGAACAGCCCAAAACAATACATCAAGAGCCAAAAATGAATACATACACAGTGAAGCACCTAGATACAATCTAAACAACTCCATAAGCTCCAATGAACAAAAATCTCCCCCTAACTACAAAAATCCTTTACAGGTGTATCCAAAAGTACTCCCCCTTTTTGTGATGGAATGCCAAAGGGCAATCATAGTCTATCATCAAAAGGAGATGGCGAAGGCGAACGTTGAAGATGCACCAAATCTGCTCGCAAAGCACGGAGTTTGTTAAGCATGTCCACCAAAAGCTATCCATGAGCCACCTGAACGGTCTTGACAATCTCCAATGTACAACGAATGTCAAAGTCATCCGAAGTAGATGGCGGAGGAACAGCAACATCAGCAGCATCAACAACAAGATCAGCAGCCTTAGCAGAAGCAATACCTGTAAAAGAAGGAGGGGGTGCAGTACCAGAAGGCTCAACACGAGGGCGTTTAGAGCTTTCTCTCATATCAGCAGCCCTCTGCCTAAGAAAAGAGGCACCTATGGGAGCAACTATGTGTACGGGCTCAGAAGCGGAGAAATCATCTAAACCAAGATGCAACAAAATCCTATGAATGAAAATAGGATGAATAAGAGCATGAGCGGTAGAAGAACTCCTATAAACTTCATTCAAAGTGTTGGGATTAGTGTCCTAGAATCCTATTGTATGATGCTATGTATGACATTATGTATGACTTAATATTGTAATTAATAAAGTTGTTTTATTATTATTTGAAATAATGGTAACATGAATATTTGGACATTATCATATAGTCCATGAGATGCATTGTATGTAATTTATGTGAAAAGTCACAGAAGATATAAATCGCAAGCTATTTGTAAACTTAGAATTTAGTTCGTAGTCGGTGATGAAATTGGGTGTTTCATCTGTGAAGACTATAACATATCAATTAAGATGATTTGCCTTAATCATGGAAGTGGTGACTTCTAGTTGATATGTTGATATGTTTTAAGAGTTAAGACATATTAAACTGGATCGCTGTGAGATTTATTATTCTCCTAATGACTGTAAATTGAATAATAAATCTCACGACTTATATTCACATGAACTCTTAATCCTGAGAGGATAATGGACCTAATCATGAAATGTAAGTTGCTTTGATGTACCAGGAGTGAAATCTAAAGTTATGGTCAAAACCTCAGTATATTGGGCAACCACATTTAGTGTTAATGAAACATATATTCTCAAGATGAAATTCATAGTCTCTTAATGGAGATATAAAATATTTCCTTGAGATAAGTTTAATGGGTTTGTTATTCAAAATGTTAGGCCTAACTGCTTTAGTAAATAGTTACTAAAGTATATGTTTATGAAATTAGATTTCATAAATATATGATGAATAACTTAAAGGATTAAATCAGGTACTCAAAGATTAAAATGTAGTAATCTACAAAGTGACAGTCTTCATTAATGACTTTGTATTACTATGAATATTTTATGAAGGGATTGCATGTATAATAAAGTCTTGGGATATAATCTATTAATAAGGCCTAGAGTTCAATTATATTTATATAGTGGTATTAAATATAATTAATGGTAACTTTGAACTTGTCACGAGTTAACAGAAAAGCCCAAGGCCCATTAGAGCTAGTGTCTTATTTGTTTTCTTTTGGTCTCACTCAAGCCACATACTTAAGCCCAATTGGGAAGGCCTAAAAGGCTAGCCCAATTAGATAATCCGTTATTATGAGAGAAACATACAGAATTTGACATAACATAATTGGTATGTATGTGAGAAAAGGACACTCTCTCTTTCTCTCTAGAACAAACTCATATAACAGATTGAGAGACCACACATCTTGGGCATTAGTGGAATTGGATTGAAGATTGAAAGTCTTCTCAAGAACTTCTGAATTTTGGTTTTGAATTTCACTGTTTCAAGGTATACTCTCTAGTTCCTAAATTCTGAAACTTATTTTGGACATGTTATTAATTGAGAATGAAGTAGATCCATTTAATTTTAATTTTTCCGTTGCATATATGCATATTTCCATCACAAAGAATGAAGAAACAAATAAGAAAACCTAATAGGAGCATCCATAACAAGAGAAAACAAAAAATGCACATCGCTCCAAAGGAATGGTGTGTAGATGATTGATAGGCCACAAAGAATGACACGTTATCCTAAAGAAAAGGTAGTGTAACTTAGTAAGCTCAGCAGTGGTGATCCTAGGATCAAAACCCCACTGGATAGAAGACCCAGTAATGTAGGACATGATGTCATCCAAGGGAGGGGACTCATTATAGGGATAGACAGGGTGCTGGACCAACGGTACCCCAAGAGCATCTGCCACCACTCTAGGAGTAATGGTGAACTCTACACCTCGTATCCAACTCTTTACTAAAGTGTTGGAATCATAGATGCGGATAGAGATGTTCGAGTAGAACTCTCTAATCAGGGTAGCTAGTGGTGGCGGACCAATATCTAACAATGGCAACCAGCCCCGACACTCAAAATTAGCCCTAATTAGGGATGGCCATGGGTAGGGTATGGGTAGGGTACACCCATACTCAACCCAATTAATTTATCCATAGATACCCAATTACCTTACCCAATTAGTATCCATACCCAATTGTTACCCAGTTTGTTTACCCATGGATATCCAAACCCACCCAAATCCAATTTTTATAAAATCACCAAATATGCTCAAAAACTACTAAAAAGACCAAAATATCCTCAAAATCTCTAAAATGAGCAAAATGCCCATGAAACCTCTAAAATGGCCAAAATACCCCTAATATCTCTAAAATCACCAATTATGCTAAAAAACCACTAAAATGACCAAAATGTTTCAAAATCTCTAAAATGAGCAAAATACCCATGAAATCTCTAAAATGACCAAAATACCCCCAAAATCACCAAATATGCTCAAAAACCACTTTAAATTACGTAAATACCCCCTAAACCTAAAAAATGACCAAAATACCCCCCGAAACCTAAAAAATGTCCAAAATACCCCTAAAACCTAAAAAATGTCCAAATTAAACCTAAAAAATGAAAAAAAAAAATACCTCCAAAACCTAAAAACTGACTAAAATACCTCTGAAACTTAAAAATTATCAAAATACCCCCCAAAACCTAAAAAATGACCGAAATAACCCCTAAACCTAAAAAATGACCAAAATATCCCCGAAATCTAAAAACTTACTGAAACACCCCTGAAACTTAAAAATTACTAAAATACCCCCAAAACCTAAAAATTGACTAAAATACCCCGTAAACCTGAAAATGACCAAAATATCTCCAAAACCTATAAAATGACCAAAATACTCCCGAAACCTATAAAATGACAAAAATGCCCCTAAAACCTATATGATGGTAAAAATACAAAATAAAACAAAAAAAATGTCTAAAATACCCTCAAACCTATAAAATGACCAAAATACGCCCAAAACCTATGAAATGACCAAATACGCCCAAAACCTCTAAAATGACCAAAAATAACCCCAAACCTCTAAAATGACAAAAAATACCCCGAAACCTCTAAAATTACCAAAGATACCCCGAAACCTCTAAAATTACCAAAAATACCCCGAAACCTATAAATCGACCAAAATAGCCCTAAACCTCTAAAACAACCTAATACCCCCAGAAAATATCTAAAATGACCAAAACACCCTTGAAAACTTTAAAGTAACTAAAATACCCCTAAACCTGTAAGATAACCAAAATACATTTGTAACCTCTTAAATTACCAAAATAGAGGTTTGGGGTATTTTGGTTGTTTTGAGGGTATTTTTGTCAAATTAAAGGTTCTAAGAATATTTCAGTCATTTTGTAGGTTTTGAGGGAATTTTGGTAATTTTTTAGGTTTTGGGGTTATTTTGGTCATTTTTTAGAATCTAAGAGTATTTCAGTCATTTTTTAGATTACGGGGGCATTTTTGTCATTTTTTAGGTTTTAGGGGTATTTTGATAATTTTTATATTTTGGGGCTATTTTGGTAATTTTATAGGTTTCGGAGGTATTTTGGTAATTCAAAGGTTTCAGGGGTAATTTTTATGTTTCAGGGGTATTTTGGTCATTTTATAGGTTTTGGGGGTATTTCAATTATTTTTTAAGCTTTGGGTGTATTTCGGTCATTTTTTAGGTTTTGGGATCTTTTGGTCATTTTTTAGGTTTCGAGGTTATTTTATTCATTTTTTAGGGTTGGGTGTATTTTTGTCATCTTATAGGTTTTAGGGGCATTTTTGTCATTTTATAGGTTTTGGGGTATTTTGGTAATTTTATAGGTTTCAGGAGTATTTCGATCATTTTTTAGATTTAGAAGGGTATTTCAGTTATTTATAGGTTTTTGTGAGGGGGGGGGGGATTCTTGTCATTTTATATGTTTAGGGGTATTTTGGTGATTTTAAGGTTTCAGGGGTATTTTGGTCTTTTGTTAGGTTTAGAGGGTATTTTGGTAATTTTAAGTTTATGGGGGATATTTTGGTCATTTTTAGGTTTCAAAGGGTATTTTGGTAATTTTCTTATGTTTCGGGGGTAATTTGGTCATTTTTTAGGTTTATGAGTTATTTTGGTAATTTTTAGTTTTTAGGGGTATTTTGGTCATTTTTTAGGCCTTGTGGATGTTTCAATAATTTTTTTAATGTTTCAGGGGTATTTCGGTCATTTTTTAGGCTTAGAGGGTATTTCAGTAATTTTAAGTTTATGGGGGGTATTTCGGTAATTTTAAGTTTATGGGGGTTATTTCGGTCATTTTTTAGGTTTAAAGGGTATTTTGGTAATTTTCAAGTTTCGGTGGCCTTTCGATCATTTTTTAGGTTTATGGGGTATTTTGATAATTTTTAGTTTTTGAGGGTATTTTGGTCATTTTTAAGGTTTCGGGGGTGTTTCGATCATTTTTTATGTTTTGGGGAAATTTTGGTAATTTTTAGATTTTGAGGGTATTTTGGTCATTTTTTAGGTTCAAAGTTCATTTTGGCAATTTTAGAGGATTTTACGAATAATTTGGTCATTTTCAAGTTTTAGGGGTAATTTGGTAATTTTGATTATTAGTTAATTGGATGGGTTGAGATTTACTCATAATAATTTGGTTGAGTTGGGTTTGAGTTAGATCGAATTAATTAAATGGGTAATAATGGGTAAATGGGTAATATCCAAACCCTACCCAAAATATTTGGATAATATCCAAACTCTGCCCAATTACCTTCTACCCATTAAGAATTGGGTATTACCCAGAATAATTGGATCAGGTAGGGTTGGATATCTATTACCTAATGGGTATGGCCATTCCTAGCCCTAATGGCTGGATCAAGCTCATCTAATAAGACTTTCTGCTCAACCCATATCTTTCTCTTAAGGTTAAGGGTATCAAAGATCTCTTGGTTTTTCTCACTTAGAAACTTCTCACGATCAAAAGAGGGAGGAGAGGGTGGGAAGGGGGGGGGGGGGGGGGGCAGACCTATTAGCTCTAGTCTTCCTAGGCATGGTGCTAGGGTAAGGACAAGACACAAGGACAAAACCAAAAAAAAGCAAAAAGAAAAACTAAGGGCAGACTACAAGTTAGCACAAAACAGTATAGAAATAACAATCTATATGATACATGAACAAATAAATGTCATGATGCATGCTCTAATGCAATGATAACAAGTTCAATTTGAGTTGAGAATCAAAAAATTGACTTGAGCATAGAGTTTAGAACAAAAACCCCAAAATTTTTGAAAAACCACTTGTTCAATTTGAACCAAATTGACTAATTGATCATCATACAAGTTAGAAAACACAATATAATGATCAAATTAATCAATCCAACAAGCTAATTTCATAAATTAAACTCAATTTGAACAAAATCCCCAATTCGGATATATTCAAGCCCTAGAAATTTCAATTTCTCAAAATTCACCAAATTGATCAAATCAAACATCATAGATCATGTTTATAACATTGTAGGACAAAAACCCAATGATCAATTTCACAAAGTAAAACTTGAATCATCAAAAACCCCAAAATATGCATAGGTCTAAAAAACCCAAAATAATGCATGAATTTATGCATGAAACATGAAAATAAATGCAAAAGGAAGGGTATAAAGGTCTTACCGGCCTTGGGAGAAGAAAACCTTGCAAAAAGAACGGAGGAAAATGACAAAAAATTGATGTTAAGCCTTGTCTGATTCGGAGAGAGAGAGAGAGAGAGAAAAGTTTGAAAAACTTTTGAAAAGTGAGTTTGACCAAGTCAAAATCAGTTTTTTAAAAACTTTATTCACAATTTTCGATTGATCGAAATTTTAGGTTTGATCAAAACAAATAGAGGCTCACTTAAATTTTTAATTGCAATTTCGATTGATCAAAAAACACCCTCGATCGATTGAAATTCTGGAAAACAAACACATTTTGAAAAACAAAGCAATTTTTGTACAGAAACTCCTCAAAGCATTGAATTTTAAAAATAAAATGCATGAGTATGAGATGAAATGTCTTTCAAAAACACAAGTTTTGAACCTAGTTTTCCCAAAAATAAGATTTTCAATCCATTCTCTTAAATTCTCAAACAACAAATATGTTTTGCATAAAACTCAAGGAATTTTCAAACTTGGTTGGTCAAACCAAAGACACACACACTAACATGTACAAAGTTTAGCAAAGAGTAACTTGTGTAATGTGTGCAACTAGCAAAAGCTTGAGATACATGTGAGGTGATATGTGAATAGAAATCAAATACAAAGTCTACAAAATTCATCATATAGAATTTGAAAGAGACTATCTCCTAAAGAGTTACATCATATAACTCCCACATCTCCTACATCATAAGCTTGCAATCATGTAAGTTTCTTGATTTGCCTCATATTGTAAACACAAATTTTAATTGATCAGAAACTTATTAAAATAGCCGGGATAATGTATACACCAATTTTAATTGTTTGATTTAACATTAAGTCCAATAATGTACAGACCAATTTTAAGCATTTAAACCTAGGCTACACCTTATGTTATTTTTGTGCATGTGCTACACTTTCTTCAGTACAAAATCTTACAATATGCACTAAGGTGTTAATGATTGGCTAGTGAACAGTGGTGAGATGGTTATTTATGCCTTTCTCAAAAAGTTTAAGTTTGACAGTCAAAAACATGTGACTTCAAGATCAAGACAAAGTGATCAAAACTATAAACATCTTTCCTACACAACATGTACTACAAAGATTCAAATAGTAAAGTACAATAAATAAGCTCATCCATGCTAAACAGGGTACAAAGACATGTTATGTGAAAATAAATTGACCAACCTTGTTTTCAAAACCAAGAAAATAAATACAAAATACAATTTGCTTTCCTTTTTCCTCTCTTTTTTTTTTTTTTTAATATTTTGAACAGAAGAAACATAAAACAGTCCTAGAATGAAATGCATGAATGTTATGCAATGCAAGTCCTAGAAACAAAAAACAAAAAAAAAAACAAAAAAACAAAAACCAAAGAACAATAGTCACAAAAAGTAGAGCAATGAAGCACAAGGACCATGTCAGAAAGACTCAATTAGATCGAGCCTTTTTCATCCAAAACTTTTTAGATGCACCTCGAGCATTGGAGTTCTTATTCACATTAGAATGATTTCCAACTCCAGGATTGGAATAAAGGTTGAGAGCCTTTACCAATTCACTAATAAGCACAATAGGATCTTGTGCTTAAGGCACAGGCACTTTTGGCTTATTCGCTTGCTTAGAAGCTTGCAACTTGAAACAATTTGGATGAATGTGCCCAGACGTTCCACAAAAATGACAAACCCAAGCAAGCTTACCATGGAACTTGTCCTTAGAAAGGGTAGACTCCTTAGGTTTAGACTCTTTCAAATCAACCCTAGTCTTCCCAAGAGGTGTGACCTCTACAGATTTCACAGTCTCACTCACAACCTTACTCACAGGGGGTTTAGAGGAAGAAGAGGGAACAAAGTTTGTGGAATTGGGTGCAGATACAGAGATGCTTTCTACAAAACCTAATCCAGATTTTTCAGAATGAGAGTTTTGAACACTCAGCATATGATCAAGTTTAAAACTAGCAGATCTAGCAACAGATAAATCAAGTTCTAATTTCTTAACTTTATCAAGCAAAAATATATTTTTAGTTTTCACATTATTCAAAAGTTCATTAGCATCAAACAATTTAATGAGCAAATTTTTCTTATCAAACTCAAGAGATGCAATTTTCTTCAAGCCAAGATTAACATTCATAACATCATTTACAACAATTTTGCAAAGTTTATTGTAGGCTTCTTAAAGACCTACATCCTCAGAGAGTTCCCCATCAGAAGGGTTCTCTTCAACAGACACGCTTTCATTGACTACAGCAGTAGCAGTAAAAGCAATAAAGTTTCCATCCTTATCAGAACCAGACTCATCATTGAAAACTTCATTATCACTAAGGGTAACAACCATAGCCTTACCCTTAGACCTCAAGTATGTAGGACATTCAGATTTCATGTGATCATGCCCTTGACATCCAAAAGATTGAGGACCATAGAATTATTAGAAGATTGACCTACTTTTTCTCTAGATTTTTTAGTGTTGTTAACCTTAGTGGGATCATTCTTCCTAAAATTTCTAGGTTCAATAGTGTTCTTATCTCTTGCCCTTCTGTTGCTATTTCTAAGGAAATTCCTAAAGTTCTTGGTAAGGTAAGCAATCTCTATAGCAGAGAGCTCATCATCAAATCCACTAACCTCAACATCATCAACTGACTTAAGAGCCATTGATTTGGATTTGCTAGTTTTTGGTAGGTCCAACTCATAGGACTAAAGAGATCCTACAATTTCATCAACAGGGATGGAGTCCACATTCTTGCTCTCAGTGATGGCAGTCACTTTGAGTTTAAAATCTTTAGTTAAAGATCTAAGAATCTTCCTAACAATTTTAGGTTGATCATAGCTTTCACCCAAATTGTATGCAGAATTAATAATGTTATTAAGTTTAGCATAAAATTCTTCAAATGATTCATCATCAAACATCTTAATGCTCTCAAATCTAGAAGTTAATTGCTGCAACTTATTAATTTTGATAGTCTTCATGCCTGCGTGCCTTCGTGCACAATCTGGAGGATATTCCAAGCAGTGTGAGCAACCTCAACATTAGAGATTCTCTTAAATTCCTCCATAGAAAAAGCGTTAAAGATAGCATTCATAGCTTTACTATTGAACGTGGCTACTTCTTTTTGAGAAGTTTGCCACTCACTTATAGGAATAGTGGGCTTCTCCCATCTGTACTCAACGGAGTTCCAAACTCTCTCATCAATAGATTTTAAAAATGCTCTCATCCTTATTTTCCAATAAGCATAATTATTCCTATCAAAGTGAGGAGGAATAACTAGAGAGTGTCCGTGTTCCATAACAACAAGGGTCAAGAATCAGCTCAGAGATCAAAAGATCTACAACAAAAGAGCAACCTGCTCTTGTACCACTTGTTTGTTTTTAGACTCCTTAAAACCCAATCGGATTAACCTAGTTAACAAGCCAAGTTATTACTTAGTCCAATTATACAAATCTAGGTTAACACAATGATATAATCATATCAATGTAAAGTGCGGAATATAAAGAATATAAAGATATTATGACCCAAGAAACCAAACCAGTAAAAACCTGAGGAAGATTTAACTTAACTATCATCAAGGTAAAACTGAATCTACTAATGAAAGAATCGAAGTTTTACAATAGTGACTTAGACCACTAACATCTTATTGCTACCCACCAGTAGAAAACTTACTGACATAACCACATGCAAGCTCCGAGACCACGAACTCCTTCTTTCTTGGATTCTCCAGCAAGTACATGCAAACCCACTTATGTATCTTTAAGCTCGTTAGTGCAGCAATTGAATGATCATCAAGCTCTCAATCAAATCTCCTTCTTGATAATCCTAAGCATGTATGAAGACAACCACCTCTCAGATCTCACAAGAGATTCACATACACAGCAAATAGAGCAACATCTAAAATGTGGCTAGGGTTTGTCTTTTATACCTAAGGCAAAACATAAAACCTTACATGTTATATGGGCTTAAGGCTGAGTTGGAAATTCTGCAAAAAAAAGCAATCTGCACGACTTTCGATCGATCGAGTCTAATTTTCGATCGATCGAGTCAGTCAGAATTGCACAATGAATTATGCAACAGCTCAATTCCAACTTTACATAAAAGAAATACTTTGAGCAAGTCTAAAACAAGACTAAAAACCTGTTTTGATCATAGTTTGCTAACAATACAAATTAGAGTTCTAATACATTAGTTCTAAGTACTTAGAACCTAACAATATTAATGTTATAGGTTATAGTAATCTAACACTGATCATCTTGAATGTCATTTGATATTCTATTATGAATTAAATTGCCATAAAAGGTTAGGGCAAATCTATTAGCCAAAAAAAGAAAAAAGAAAAAAGATAGATCATCTATCTTAGCATTTATCTAGAGATTGTGTTTATGTAATGTGTAATGAGCATTGACTTTACTGTGTGTTTGTTTAGTTTGCATCATCTTTACATGTTTGATAAAATATGTTTGGTCCTGCATTTTACTATTGTCATTTTTTTCCCTCCCAAATGAAAGCCTTTGGAGTGCCATTTGTTGGGTCTAAATTGCTGAATTATTTGATTGGTTGCACTTGATGTCATATGAGCTTGCTGTACTTTTTTGTAGAATATTTGTGTGGACTGCATAATAATAGATTGTATGGATTATGGGTAGCTATTTGTTGTGATAGTGCAAGCCAATGTATATAAGCAATGTGTGTAAAATTAGAAGTAGGGAATGACCATATTGAAGTGCAGGCTATAAGATTACAAAGTGTAGTGCTTTGTAAATTTGGGGCTTCAAGAAGTTGAAGTAGAGTTTGTAGTAAAAAATTTGATAGATGAACTAAAGTCAGTTGGTCCACTAATTTGTAGATTGCCCAGATCCTTAATGATAGTAGTGGGCTTGACTCTTCTATCAAGAATATATGTTTCTCTTATCATCTTCCTCAAACCAGCACATGAAGCAAAGAACAATATTGATGTAATATATTGGCTAGAGAAGTCCCTTCCATATATTATGAGTCTAATAGACAGTGATGTACCTGTTACTTAATGATAATATTATTAATAAAGTATACACTATAGTTTTATTCACACACACACACACACACAAAAAGTGTCTCTATTAAGCAAATTCAAAATATTGTTATTTTTCCAACAATCTAAAAACATTTTTAGTTATGTATGTTTAGAGATTCCAAATATGTAGATACATTTATACAAATGTATTTTTAGTGTAGTTACTCCTTTGTTTGATATTCTGTGTGTACTTAGATACATTTTGTGGGAGGAACGAATCTTTTCCCAATCAGGTATTGTTCAATTCCACATCAAGGTCCCCCTTCGTCAGTTGATGGACCCGAAGGAGTGCATAGTGTGCATGAGTCAACATGCAGTTTTTTAGACTTGCTCATGTGATCACACACACTATGGTACACCCTTCCTTAGGCCAAATGCTTAAAAGGCAAGGGTGGGAGGTCTCTCTCCCCAATGTGGGATTGAACAAATTCGTGAGGGTGGTATCGACTCCTCGGCCCATTCCCAAAGCGAACAATACATGATTAGTGAAAGATTCATTCCTCCCACACATTTCAATAAAGATTGTTTTTTATTAAAAAAAAAAAAATAGTCATTTTATCCATTTTAAAATCATAGGACCTTCAAGCAAAGTAAATATTTGTAATTTTTATATTTAACTATCCCGTGCAATGCACGGGTTATTAAAAAAAAAAAGTCATTTTATCCATTTTAAAATCATAGGACCTTCAAGCAAAATAAATATTTGTAATTTTTATATTTAACTATCCCGTGTAATGCACGGGTTAACAACTAGTATATATTTACAATTGAAGATAGCGAATGCTCACGACTCAAAACCAGAAGTCATTATTTTCCTTGCTTGGGAAATGGCAAATAACGAAACCTTTGCAGTTTGCAGACCAAGACTTGGCACGTCATGTTAGACAAGTGAGAAAAATTAATGAAACAAGGAGATATTCATAGCAGAGGATATCCTACCTGCCATTGGAAGACTTTGTTTAATATTACCAAATATTGTAATTTTGTTCCTGCGAGTACGGCATCTAGAGACTTTTGCTATTGGAAGAGTTAATCAAGATTAAGTCTAGGTCTTGGGGGGGTTTTTTGTTTTATTTTTTCATTTTTGGGACCATTAATTGCTTAAAATTTTGGATCTAGCTGTAAGAGCTATGCATGTTTATCACAATGGTCAGACTTCAGAGTGGCATATCAATGTGGGAAGATGTTTCCATTACTCAAGACAGAGAAAATGGGAGTTGTTAGTAATATTATTTTCAATGTGCTAGTAACATTATTTGACCACTGATAATATAATAATCATTTTAAGCCCTTCCCTGAATGATTTTCTTGGTCAGTTGATGAATAATGGTTCTTTCTTTTGGGATAGATTTCAAAGTAAACACAGTACATTGTAAAGTTCCAATTGAACTTCTGACTATCCTCTAACGTGGATATATGTTATTGGTGGATCACAATTCTGTTTCCATCGACTATTCTAATAACAGGCCCGCAAGACACGATATTGAATGTCATAAATGACCTGAGTATGCCTACATTACTTATCACCAATTAATTGATTTTAAAATAAAATGGTACATCTCATGGTCTAACGTATGCATTTTACATTCGTCAATTTCACAAATGACAGCCGTTGCAAACACCTGTTACCAAAAAAGTCAGTCAACTTTTGACAAACTAACTTCTTGAGCAACTTGCTCTAAAATAATTTTCATTATATTGGTCAATAGAATAGCCCATTGTGGTTTGCTAATTAATTTTTCCTATTAGCAGCTGGAATTCGGGCAGGTGGGATCTACTTCTAACTTCAAAATGCACTCACTTGGGATTGGGGGCAAAGCGTAAACAGACTTTGATAGGAACATAACATCTTGGGTGGCTTCCAATTAAATAGTTAATATAACATATAAAGACACTATTTGACCTAAAAGACTTAAACTTATAAGTTTTGACTTAATTATATTATATTAATCACTTACTTTTATCATTATTTATTCAATGGAAGACCTTACTCACTCGTGTATTCTTAACAAATTTATTATATTTTTATAGAAATTTTCATGAATAAGAAAACAGTTTTTTATTTGTAGATTTAAAGGGTACAGACATAATAAAATTCTTAATAAAATTCTTAAACGTTTGAATATTGTAATCTTTGTATAATAGGATTATACATGGGCTTTTTTATTAGCCTTGAATCAAGGACAATAGCAACAAGCACCATTATTGGGCAGGTGATCCCACGCCATGTATGACAAAAACAGTGACTACACAAGTCTCACATGAAACTAGAAAATATTATATTGATAGCATAGGATATCATACTTGTCATTGGAATACTTTGGTTTTTTTTTTTTTTTTTTTAACTTTCTGAATTTTTTATGACATATTTACTTGTTTTTCCTTGGAATTTATATTGTTAAGGCAATTGAGTGAAAGACTAATTGAAAAGAGAGAAACGGAAACAACAGTATAATATGGTTTACATCTACATTGAAAAGCTCTTCACAACTATATCTTTGTTATTCATATTTATATAAATATAAATATGGGGTTATGTGAAATGCTTGTGCATATGAGCACACATGATCATGATGGCACGTGGTCATCTTCTCATCCTTTATTTTTTTACATTTATATGTATTTTTTAGCATCTTTTATATATATACTCATAACAGAAAGTTCATTGAATAAAGAGCAATAAAGTGTTCCTATTTATCAATCTTTTTTAGGGTTGAGAAGTTATAAAAAGAAAGTAAAAATAGAAAAATAAAATAAAATAAGTTTACTTGTTTTATATTCCAGTGTTTATTACATTGAGCACTTGACTAGAAGCAACATCTTTTAATATTCAAGTGTTTATTATAATAAACTCAATATAGAGTTCAAATACTTGAGAAATCTAAACAAATTTTAGACTAACTCTAAGATTAGTTTATTTGTTTTATAAATGTCTGCGCCATCAATATTTGGATCTCTTGAACTATCACATCTCAAATATAAGTTTTTTTAAAAGTTTTTAAATTGGTGTCTATAATTTAAATAAAATAAAATAAAAAGGGGTCCATCACCTGTCAACAATAATTCAGAAGTCTCAATAAGGAACAATAATAATCACATTAAAAAAAAAAAAAAAGTCTCAATAATATTCTTTATATCTTGTGTTAAAAATAATGTTCTTTATATCTCCATTGGATTCTAAGCGTGCATTTGAATAGCATTGGGATGAAATATTTTTGCATTTGTTGAAAAAATGGTAGGTCCCACAATATTGTTCATGTATTTTTTGATACTATTTATGAGCTCCACTACACTTTTTGGCACTATTCATAAGTTCTACTGTACTATTTCAACTAACTTTTACATTTATCTACAGTACTTTCAGTAATAATATTTCATTTTCAGCAAAATAAGTGGTATCTAAACACATAATAAGTATTTCATGACCAAAAAAGAACAAAAAATATATATTTTTTAAACACTAATTTCAACTGTTATGCCAATTGTGGAAATAAGTATGTGAATTTTCTTACTTTTACTCAACAATTTAGTACGATCATAAAAACTTAAAGTTTTAAATAACATTTTTTTTAATGACAGTAGATAAAAATATGTTGAAAAAACTCAAGTTTGTTATAGTGCGGCAAGACCCATGCACCCTTGTGTTTCACGCTAAGTAGACTGACCAGTGACCAACAGAGTATATGCTGAATTCACCTAAGCTCAGTAAAGAATAACAAGCTCTCTATTGTAATATATTTGCCGAATTGACGCCTAATTGAAATAATGAGTCCACACGCTCAATATTGATATTTTAAACTCTTTAATTACATGCTTAATTATATAGTCTAGTTTAGAACAACTTGAGGATAGTGTTTAATAATTAATATGCCAAATATAGTAATTTTGTTCCTGCGAGTACGGCATCTTGGAGACTTTGTTATTGGAAGAATTAATCAGGTCCAAGTCTAGTCGAATATATATATGTATAGCTAAATATAAACAATGGACTCCTTTGGGCAACGTTCTCTTTCTTCAATTGATTTTCAAGCAAAATGTAAGACAGCCATTATATACACCTGTCACCAAGAATGTCAGTCAACTTTGACAAACTAACATCTTGTTTTCTTACAAACCTTTGGTCAATAGTACAGTACATTGTGGTTTGCTAATTAATTTTCTCTATTAGCAGCTGGAATTCAAGCAGGTGGGATCTGCTTCTAAGTTCAAAATACTCTCACTTGAGATTAAAGGGCCAAATGCTAACAAACTTTGTTGGGGGAAATAACATATATATATATATATATATATAAAGGGACACTACTTGACTCAAAAGACTTAAATTTGTGAGTTTGGGTCCAACTATATTATTTTAACCATTTCCTTTTGTCATTCTTATCAATTATAAGATTTCACTAATACGTGTGTTCCTAACAAATTTATTATGTTTATATATTTTTATAGAATTCTTCCATGAATGAGAAAACATTTTTTTTTATTTGTAAATTTGAAGGAAATAGACAGAACAAAATTTTGAATAAAATATTTCTTTCACGTTTGAATATTGTAATCTTCGAATGGGTCTTTATTTTAGCCTTCAATCAAGGACAACAGTGACAATCATCAATATTGGGTAAGTAGTCCTACATCATGTATGATAGGACTTAAGTGGGCAAAGACAATAACCACACGAGTCTAATTGTTTTCCATCAAATAAAAAAATTAACCCAATTTAACCAATTATGATTATCAATAGATTTTAGGTTACTACCACGGATTTAACAAGTCACCAAATAAAGTAATAAAGCAATAAAGAAGTAAGATAGTGACAAAATGGATTTTTCTCATGAACTTCGTATGTTATTTCGAGGACTGCCTCGAAGATTCTCTTCATAGCAACTAGATTCAATGGTTCTATGACTTCAACAATTGATCTCCAATCTTCCATGGAACCTTCTTTAGATTGATTTTTCTTGATCTCTGGTTTGGTGATAATAAGAGAGAACAACAGTGAGATGTGGACAAAATTGGTTGACTAAGTGAACAAATAGGAAATGTTGGTCCTGGTAATAGTGAGATGGATAAAATTGCGAAACCAACTGGCGATAGAGAGCGCATCTAGGCGCTTCACATTAACCTCTAGAGTGGTAGAAACAGTCTTGCAATTAGTCAAGATGGCTTTGGAAAGAAGATCATATGTATATTTAACCTAAGAGAGAGATGATACCCATCAACAAAGTTCTTATTGAGAAATTTCTGAAGAGATCATAATTATATCATCAACATAAAAGAAGAATATATAAGAGTATATTGATAGTCATTTTGCGGATGAAGAGAGTAGAATCATAGGAGATAGGGACAAAACCATGTTGAGCAATTACAAAGCTGAATTTGACAACCCAAATAGCCTACTTGAGTCATGGCAAACTCTACAAACCTTATCTGAGGAATGCACATGACGTAAGAAGGTTGCATATAGACTTCTTCAAAAGAATCACCATTCAAGAAGGCACTTTTTGACATCTATCGATCTAAAATAGAAACCAAAATAAAGATCTAACAAATGTCAAAGGCACCGGCCCAAAAATGGAAGACCCGGGTCTCACTCCCGAGAATGAAAGACTTTAGAGCCTTGGCCCAAAGGTAAAAGACCCATGGCCTCAGCCCAAGAATGAAAGAGTTTAGAGATTCATATACTTCAATATAGAATTATAGATAAAACGAATTCCTACACTTGACTTGATGCAGGTTTTGATTAACCGAATTCCTTTCAGTGCTCGTAGACCTACTGATCTATTAATTTGGAGCAGGATTGCATAAGGCCAAATATTTTTGTAAAAAGTGCATATTTTATGTACGTGGAAGCAAAGTGGCGAGGAGAAAGGTTTCAATTAAGCCCCACCAGCTAGGAACAGAACCATGTAAGAGACTAGGACCCCAATTTTTTTGAATAATTTTAGTTTTAATTTTTTTTATATATAAAGAAAGGGTCAAAGAAAATTATATTTGCTCCTCGCTCCTAATTAAAACTAGCCCCACAAAAACTATAATTAGTCAAAGTTTTTGTGTATTTTTTATTTACAAAACTTTTTTTTTTTTTTTAAAGTTAAGAATAAGAAGATTTTATTGAAACGGCAGAAATTGAACAAACTACATTGAATATTATTCAACTAAGGTTGGGGGGCAGAGCCTAAAACAAAAGAACCAGCAAACTCGTTAGATAAAGACCAGGTTGCTGAACAGTTTGGAACTAATTAGACTATATATTCTAAGAGCATCCACCAAACTTTCCTTCTATTTTGCGTGCCAAAAAAAAAAAAAAAAACTAATTTTTCTAATTTACATGCTCATATCAATTTATCTATTCTACATATTTATTCAATAAAATATTCATTCTTTTACAATGTTTTATTATTCTCTCCCTCACCACCTCTCTCTCACAAACCCAATCCAAAACCCATCTCTCCCTCACCGCCTCCCTCTCTCACAGACCCAATCCACCTCTCTCTCACTTTCTCATCAACCAAACAATAATTGCAATCCTCCATTTCATAATAAAATAACCACAAAATGCACGGTCGCTCTCTCACAGTTACTGTAGCAATTGTACATAAATGTACAATTTTACATCCACTGATGTGAGTGTTTTTTTTTTTTTTTTGCTCAAAATGTGTAAAATAAGCAATTTTTTCTATTTTGCACAACTTTGCATCAACTGATGCAGTTGCTCTAAGAGAGAGATATGCCAACCTAACGTGCATCAGTAAACAGTTCTTCAATTCTCCGTGGATCCTTCTACCATCAGGTTGCTTATTAATTTTTCGGTTAAACACAATATTGGATAAATAATGAAACAGTAACTATATTTTAAGATTATGCGAAAGTTAACTATAATATTTGACTTTTTAAAAAAGAAAAATGTAAACATTCCAAATTCCAATGCTAGTGATGCAAGACCAAGCTTGACAATTTATGGCGATATTGTGAAGGATATTCGTGATTGCTGCAATGATTTTTACAGTATTTCTTTTTATGTAATTACTAATTAGCAAATCTTGTAATAAAGTTGCTAGGTTACTAGCAGCTGCTTTTGTCGGAATAGGGGATCCTCAAATCTGGATTGAGGAGTGTCCACCTATTATCCAATCCATTGTATATTTTGAATCTTAGTTTTTTGGGGAATGGATTTTCGTTTCAATCAAAAAAATTTCTAATAATCTTAAAATAAATAAATAAAAAATGCACACTATCATTAGAGAGGGTGGGTGAATTTAGGAACAACAAGTTTAAAAACACAAAAATTTTCACAACTTTCGTGAGGGCATATTGTTATTAATAGGTAAAAAAGTGATATCACAATAAATCTTGATAAAACGTATAAAAACTTGTTAACTCAGCTACAATAAAAAGTATTGTGTGTGCAGCATTACTTACTCATGGAATATCTGTTCGGCTTTGTCTTTCATCTGTTGCGAACTGTTTTCATGAGGGTCATTTGCTCCTAGATGGTGAATATAAACATGCTCTGGCTTTTAGGGACACAGTTTAGGATGAATGCAGTGTTGTTTGAATGAATCTCCTCCTTTCATTATCAAGTAGTTATATGATGATGTACGATCTTCAATTTAATTGTCATAAAATTTATCGTCTTTATTACTAATCTAAGAAAAATATCCAAGTTCCATTTTAAAAATTAAGCCTACTGAACGTGCTCTTTATTAATGCCCCCACTTGAAAAAGCCATAATTGACCTTAATATATTTAGTTGTACTTTGACCGTTAGAAAGCCATCCTACGTAGTTTTAAGTTTGAGAAATGATATATTTACAATATTTTTACAACAAATTTTAAGTGGCAGATTATTACTGATTGTTATTGTTGGGACAAAAAAGTAATCTTAGTATTAGGTTCAAATTTGAACCAATAATAACTAACCACTTGTGATTTATTGTAAAAATATTGTAGACGTAACATCTCTCTTTAAGTTTTAACATGAACGCAGACCTCCAGTGTGTTGCGTGGGATAAATTTTTTAGGGTAATTTCATTAAATATATTGGGGGTAATAACACTCCCCTTCCTTGAGGTTTAGAGAAATGACCCACCACCCCAAACCTAAAGGGAAAAAACACTTCTCTCCCTTAGAGTTTGAAGAAATGAATACTCTCTCCTTCTGTTTATATTAATCACAAAATTATTTAAATTTTTTTAAGAATCTCTTTATAAATGTTTAGCCGTGGTTAGTGAAAACATTACTCATAAATTTAGAATAAAAATACAAAATATATAAAGTATGAAAACATTCGAAACGACAAATCTTTCCATAACTCATTGAGAAAAGAAAAGAGAAAAAAAAAAAAAAAAGCAAAAGTCATTACTCAATATTTTGAAATAAACTGTAATTTAAAATTTTAAAATATGAGATTTTAATTTTGAAATTGAGGATAATTTTAGAAACCTACCCTTAAACATAGGCAGGTTAGTACACAATATTTTAATATTAATTTAACAAAACTTGGCCAAACAAATGTAAAGGGGGAAAATATTTTTTCCCTTCAAATTTAGGGTGGATTGTCATTTTTCTAAATCTCAAGGAAGGGGAATGTAATTACTCCTATATATTGTTGTTGTTGTTGTTGTTGTTTTAGTTATTAATAATTGATTTTTCATTTTCTTTTAAATCAATAAAAACGTTACAAATACCTTTTTTTTCTTATTTATAGAATATACATTTATTTTAAACCTTTACATACACTTTTTTTTTCAAAGTGAATTTTTACACATACCTTAAGTAAAATCTATACATTCCATTTCTTTAAATGTGTTAAATCATAGACTACTACTTCATAATGATAGTAGCTAATTAATTTTATCATTTCTTTTTCTAAATCTCATTTGTAACATTTCTTAATATTATCATATATTTACTGACTAATGATTTGCATAAAAGAGGTGTTAAATAAGATGTGGCATCGTTCATTAAATTTTTAAAAGTAATTGGCATGGACAGTGGAGAGACAGGGGAGCATAAGAGGTTGGTCACTTTGGTAAGAGAGTATATTAACATTGGAACACCTACAAGGAGTTCATGGATTGATGAAATTATAGATCCCATGATAGCCGACAAATATGATCAAGCTAAGTTGGAACTTCTAGTCAAAGTGGCTTTCCAATGCGGCAAAAGACAAGGATGAGAGACCCAACATGAACCAAGTAGTAGAGATGCTTCTTAGAATGAGGATTAATGTTGTTGAAAAAATAATTTAGAAATTTTTTGTGATTTAAATTATGAAAACTTTTTCAAATTGTTCTCTTTCACTCTTTTCATTGGATGTTAAAATATAAATCCAATAGACTCATGCCCATTCAAGTCATGTAATACAGTATACTTCATTTTACCTTTTGCTTCACATTTATTTGTACTTCTATTGATGTAAAACAAACCACCATGACTTTTCTGGACTCTCACGTGCACCTGAAATCATTGTATAAGGCAAGAAGACACTAGTAGAAATCATGAGCCTCAAAATTGGAATCATATGAAATTTGGTAGGCTAAAGCGAAATGGTCTTCTAAGCAATAATCAAGGCTATGCCATGAGATATCCCCTAAAAATGGTAAATTCCTTCATTTAGGCCTCAAAAACTGCAATTTTACCATTTATAGTAATTTTTATTTCCTTAATAACTTTTTGCTCAAAAGTCAAAATAAGGTCTTGCTTGTTTTGGGACGACTCTGAAGATTAGTAGTTTATGATTCTTCACTTAACTCAATTTTGCCATTTTTAGTGAATTTCGGTATTTTGTTACCTAATCACATAATTAGTGCGAATTAGGGTTTCAAACGTTTTTCTTAATATTTATATGTTTTGTAGCCGTCAGAAGCAAGTTAAACTATTATCAATAAACAAAGACTTTTGTCAAATTCTTTCTCTGGTGGATTCCAGTTTATCTTCTTGTGGATTCGAGAAAACCGCTCGTGGATTCAAGGTTTACTACCAGAAGCTAATAGTTTAGTTCTTGTTCTATCAAGAGAGCATCACGTGTGCTTTCTTCGGGCTTCCGCGACATCATCTATATTATACTTATACTTCTATGCGTATATCAAAGGCATTCCTCTGTACAATTTGAGACACAATTCAACAGAAACATTTATTCTTTTCATTGTATAAGAGTCAGGGCACTAGAAAATTTTTCTTCCATCTCTCTGATGTTTTGCCATATCAAGCACTGTCATCACAATTCCCATGGTCATTCCAGTTATGTATAGACTAATTCAAGCCAATCATGTATTGATTTGATTGAACAACCACTCAAATCAACAAATTGGAGAATGACAAACCCAACCACATCAGAATCACCCAAAAAGGTTTTTTTTTTTTTTTTTTCAAATAAATGTGTATTTTATGCAAATCGGCAATGTAGCTTTAGTATTATTCAAACTAGACCAAACTAGACTGAATTGACCGAAGTAGACCGAATGGACCTAACTGAACTGGAATGGATCGAAGTAGACCGAAATGGACCGAAGTGGATAGAAGTAGACTGAACTGGACCGAAGTGGATGAAGTGAACCCAAATAGATCGAAATGAACCAAATGCTGATCTGTAATTAGCATAACCAAGATTGTGTTTAGATATAAACTCAAATTCTTACTTCCAAACTAATCAAGTATTAACTCAAAAATAAATAAATAAATTGAACCTCGGAGAGAGAGAGAGAGAGAGATACAACTTGTAATGGGGAACTAAAAAATACAACACCAAAACGTAACTGAAAAATACAACACTAAAATGTATGAACCCAAATTAGAGTTTATAAATCAAAATGATTCATCAATATAACGTAGAATTGCAAGAAAGAATTAAAAAAATAATAATAATAAGAGAGAGAGAGAATAGTTACTTTTTCAAGAAAGAATAATAAGAAATCTATAGAAAATAATATGAGAAGAAAAAGGTGAAAACAAAAATATATAGAGTACTAAACACTAAATTATCCAAATTAGGTTATGTAATGTAATGATGTAACACTATATTCTTATATACTATATTTATAGTGCAATATGATAACATTGATCTATGAAATCAAAGAGAAGAAAAAAGAGAACAACTTAAAAACACAACTTAATCAAATCAACCAAAATTAGAGTTCCAAATAATACAAAATTTCATTAACCTAAAGTAGAGAATCTAGAGATGCAAGAAAATAAAAAAATAAATAAATAAATAAATCCACCAAAAAATGAAAAACAAAATTTTGAGAGAGAGAAATAACATTTTGTTTGTAGGAAAAATATATATAGAATGAGAGAGATAATTGTAAATTTATACTAAGAGAAAGGGAATAAGATAAAGCCAAAAATAATTAAAGATAAAGGGATAGAGGAAAATGGATATTAAAGTAGATAGTAATAGGAAGATGAAAAGGTAAAAGAGAGGGAAAAAGTTTTAGAAAGTATAACAATCAGTTGGAAAATTAATATGAAAAAAAAAATAGTTGAAAAAAAAAAGAATATGTTGAAAATGATTGAATGATGTAACTGTTGATTTTGTTCAATAGGAGCGCAACAAAAATAAAATAGGTTTGGCTTACCTCCAGTGAAAATTTAACTGGATATCTCCTTTTGTTTTAAACAAAAGCTACCACGTCACTCACTAATAAACCAACCGTAGAGATTAAAAACTCAATGTCACCTCATTAAATTTTAAGCAAAAACTAACAGAGCCCCCCCAAGACTAACGTTGCTGTTTCTTCTCACGTTAACGTTAATGGTTTTTTTTTTTTTTT
Organism: Quercus variabilis; assembly: GCA_030445155.1. Taxonomy (NCBI): domain Eukaryota; kingdom Viridiplantae; phylum Streptophyta; class Magnoliopsida; order Fagales; family Fagaceae; genus Quercus; species Quercus variabilis. The sequence continues at coordinate 1,447,200 of CP129447.1, forward strand.
TTTAACTTCATCAACTCTTCAGTTTCAAAACTCAACGCCAAAATACAAAAATAGCAATTAGAAAAATATGTTTTGCCGCCCAAGTTCCCCCTCTCTTTTTATTTATTTTTCTTTTTTCCAGCCTACCAAATCAGATTTTAGAACTATTCAGTATAATCTTTAGAAAAAAGAGTGAAGAAGAAGAAGAAGAAATTTCTTTGCAAACTGTCAGAGTATCAGAGAAGATATTTCCATCTTTAATTTTGATTTCTTATTTAATCCTATGTTTATGAGATGTCAAAATAATTAAAAGATTAAGTTTAGGCTAAATATTTTTAAATATATGAGCTTTTTTGTCATTGTTAATAAATTTAGGCAAATAATGTACAAGATTACAAAAGTTTTGCCATCATTCATTCATTTATTTTCATTTTTCAGTGGTAATTCACGTTTCTTATACATTTTGATTTATATTTAATAGTTACATGGAAGAGGAAAATGATGATGACAGTCAAAAATTGGATATTGATTATATTCCAAAACTTGGCATTGAGTTCTGTTCTGAACAAAAGGCATATGACTTTTATAATGAGTGTGGAAGAAATTCTGAATTTAGTATTCAAAAAGAATGGTGCAATAAAAGAAAAAAAAATGGCGTGGTGACTTCAAGAAAGTTTACTTGTTGTAAAGAGGAAAATAAAACCCCATGGGAGAGAGATGGTTAAAATAAGTATGAACGGGCTGAAATAAGGACAGGTTGCAATGCTCATATGATAATTCGGCCTGATAAAAATAAGGGGAAATATTTTATGCATAGCCTTGAGCTCAACCATAATCATATTCTCCATATTCCACAATGTGCTCATATGATGCCATCCCAACAAAAGGTCTCAAAAGCACAAGCAATGGAAATTGATTTGGCTTATGATAGTGGTATAAAATTGAAGGATTCATATGAGTTCATGGCTAGGCAAGTTGGTGGTAGAGATGCTCTTGGTTACACCAGGCAAGATCAAAAGAATTACCATTATAGTAAACGGAAAAAAGAACAGAAATGTGGTGAGGCAGAGAGTTTATTTAAATACTTTCAGCAACAAAGGAAAGAGAATCCTTCCTTTTACTATGCAGTACAGTTAGATGCTTCAAAACTAATAACAAATATTTTTTGGGCAGATGTGCAAATGATTGTTGATTATAAGTTATTTGGTGATGTGGTTTCTTTTGATACAACGTACAAAACTAATAAGGAGTATCAACCCCTTGCAATGTTTGTCGGGTTTAATCATCATAGAGAGTCTACGATATTTGTGGCTGCCCTTTTATATGATGAAACTATTGATACATTTTAGTGGCTGTTTGAAGCATTTTTTGAAGCAATGTTTGGGAAGAAACCAAATACAATTTTTACCGATCAAGATCCGGCAATGGCAAAAGCCATCTCATTGGTGATGCAAATACTTATCATCGATTATGTAAATGGCATTTAATGCAAAATGCTCTCAAGGGTGTCAACCATTTATTACGAGGTGAGGATGAATTTAGAAGTGATCTCGATGCATGTTTTAAAATTTGGAAAGAGGAGGAAGATTTTCTTAGTGCTTGGGATGCTATACTTCATAAGTACAATGCTTTTGATAATTCTTGGCTTCAAAGTGCGTTTGAAGTGAAAGAGAAATGGGCTAAAGCATATGTCAAGATGTCATTTTCTACAAGAATGACTACAACTCAATTGAGTGAGAGTATAAACTCTAATTTGAAGGATTATTTACAGTCAGATTATGATATTGTAAAATTCTTCATACATTTTGAGAGATTACTTGATGCTAAACATTACAAGGAGTTGAAGCGTGAGTACAATTTAAGGCAAAAGTTGCCAAAAGTTAAGATTGCGTCTCCTATGCTGATTCAAGCAACACATATTTATACACCTAAATTATTTTTGAAGTTTCAAGAGCAATATGAAGAGTTCCAAGAAGCTTTTGTGAAAAAATGTGTTGAAAGAAATGCAACTCATGAGTATATAGTTTCAATATATGGTAAGCCAAAAGATCGTCAAGTAATTTAGAATCCTTTTGAAAAAGATTGTTTCATGTAGTTGTAGAAAGTTTGAAAGAGGTGGAATTTTGTGTGGTCATGCTTTAAAAATTCTTGATGTTATGGATATTAAGGTTCTTCCAGAGAAATACATCCTTAAGAGATGGACAAAAGATGCAAAAAATGAGATTGTGCAAGACTTTAATGGACATGATATCAAAGCTTACACCAAGTTGGAAGTTATAACTCAATATAAGTTTTTGGGTCCAATGTATGTCAAGCTTATCGCTCGAGCAAGTGAATGTGAGGAAGCATACGAGCTAGCATTGGGAAGCTATAATGAGTTGAGCAAAAAAATTGATAATATCCTTAGAAAAAATCTAATCCCTGTCAAGTTCATATTAACCAAGAAAATTCATCAAACGAGATGATAACCATTTCTACTAAGGGTCTCAAGAAGAAGCAAGGCTGTAAAGGAAGACGCCGGATTAAAAGTTGTCTTGAAAAGCCCAAAAAGAAGAAAAAAGGAAGCATCCATCAACCCATACAAACAAATTAGTGTTTACAGGTACTAGTCTCACCATTATAATTTTTTAACATTAATACTGCTTCACAAATATTCTAGGTTTTTTATCTAATGACATAATAATTTACTAAACATTACACATTATGTAGGATAAGCATTTAACTTCATCTATGCAAGTTAATGGGGTCATTAGTTATAATCATCTGCCATACATAGATCATTCAGTTCAGATAACTTCATCCATGTTGTTTAATCTTTTTTTTTCCCCTTCATTTTAGGTGATTTTGATTTCATAAATTGTACACTATTATTGATCACTAATAAATATAGGATTTGTACATTCCTCATTTTTCAAGTGTTGGTGAACCTTGTAATCATTCGTCGTTATCTCAGGTACCATTGTATTAGAGTTTACATTGAGTGCATAAATAAGAATTATTTGAATTTTATTTGATAACAACTAGTTTTATACTATAAGATTAATCATCATTTTTAACTATTATGTTTCTACTATATTTAGGGAAAGAGTATTAGAAATGATCAAGAACAAAGTTCATTTGGAACTTTTGAGAATTCAATAAATTTTTATGGTAAGAAAAGAAATGAAGAATTTTCAAGAGACTTATGTGGATTTTCTAATAGTTAATATTTGGCTAATAGTTGTAATGTGTCAAGCAGGAATGACAAATCCTTATGTTCCTCTTCCATGTTCTAAGACTCCTAGTGATCTTGAAGGGGATGATATCAGGTCATTGCTTACAAAGTTTACAACTGGTAAAATTGAAGCCTTTTGGACCTGATCTTTAAATGGATGTAGCGAATTCTTAGTTTTGAATGATTGTAAATAACCATTATTTTTAATTGTTGGAGCTAACAATTTATACTACTTTTTGGAGCTCAAAGTTTGTAATCATTAGAGCTCATGATTTATGTTTTTTTTTTTTTTTTTTGGAGCTTGAAGATTGTAATTGTGGAACTCACAGTTTATGCTATTTTGTTGGAGCTCAAAGTTTGTAATGGTCAAAGTTCTTTTTATCTTTAATGCTACTTTGTACTTTTTTAGCAAACAATTTATGCAAATTAGAAGAATAGTATCTTTTTTTACGGAAGAATAGTATGTTGCTGTGCTATTGGCTTGCAGGAAGAATATATATATATATATATATATTAATCTATGTTGTTGTGGTTATAAAATCTCTAATAGGTGCCTAGTGCAGTGCTGTGGTTGCTGCATAATTGATGCAGTGTTGTGGCTGCTTCAGTTTGCTAGTTGGCCTTAGCGTGATTCCTTCAAATACAATGCTTCCTTCACAGTATATGCTAGTTGGCCTTGGCCCTATTTGAAATTCTTTGGGAACTTTTCTCAAGCATTTGGCATGCATTTTTTTAAACCCAAAATAAAAACTATCCATTCAAAGAGCACGCCTCCTCATTACAAACAATTAAGGTAGTAATCATGAAAAACTACAAAATTACAAGACTGTCCATTCAAAATTAATTACTGTAAATAATACTTTTTATTTTAATAGGTGAAAAGTTCAGAAATTTATGTAAATAATCCTTCAAATCAGAGTTTCTACTCTCACTCAATTGAGTTGTAGTCATTCTTGCAGAAAATGACATCTTCACATATGATGTAGCCCAGTTCTAAAATCTGATTTGGCAGGCTAGAAAAAAGAAAAATAAATTAAAAAAAAAAAAAAAAAAAAGAGGGAGAACTTGGACGGGCACTGTTAACGTGAGAAGGAAAAAAAAAAAAAAAACTTTAGTGAAAACGTTAACATTGTTAACGTGGGAAGAAGCAACAATGTTAGTCTTGGATGGGTTTTGTTAGTTTTTGTTTAAAATTTAATGAGGTGGCATAGAGTTTTTAATCTCAACCGTTGGTTTATTAGTGAGTGACGTAGCAGTTTCTGTTTAAAACAAAAGGAGATATCTAGTTAAATTTTCACTGGAGGTAAGCCAAACTCAAATAAATACTAAGCTTCAGCTTTTAGATATATTTAGATAGATAAATATGTACTTTTTTTTTTTTTACTTGGTTTTTTCTTAAAATAATAGGTGACGAATGCAAACGTAAAACCCTTTATCTATGGGAAATTTTCATCAATTGAGTAACTATTTCGAAACTCACTTTGACCCACTCAGGTCATGGTTCTCCCAAAGCTATCTTAACATTCTTTGAAAAGCCTTTTATCCCTTACTGTCATAACCCTAATCACACCACCAACTCCCTCTGGTCCAAGGCTTTACAAGGAAGAAGCACAAGAGCTTAGGATGTGTACTCCTTTATATTCCTATCACTAATAAGAGGAAGGTTTTCCCAAAACCAATTTCTAGACTCCAAGGAATGAAACTCCATTATAGCATGTCATAAAATTTCACAAAACTAATTGTGGGGCCCTGGGGCCTGGTAGCCTCAACCCATCCTGTAGTCGGGCCAAGGCCTATGCCGAGGATGGATGACCATCTGAGGCTGATTCATGGAGACGCTTCCTTGGATCCACGCCGAGGACATCCTTGTCCCCAGCGTACTGAGGTTGATTTCAAGTGGGGGACAAGCCCAGAGCAAGTTGTCACCTCCACACTTAATGCACTCACCTAACCCCATTGGCCGCATTAATGGGGATGTAACCCCTTGGCAGGGGAACATTGATCATGGTGGACCACTCGAGTACAGATAAGGCCCCTGATGGGACGGACGATCAGAGGGAAGGCGAGTGGATGATCAACAGATGAAAGAAAGAAATAAGAGGAGGAGGACTATATAAGAAGAACGAACAGAGTAGTTGTAGGGGGAAAAAAGCTCCTCGGATCCGCGCCAAGGAGTTATTCTTAGGAATAAGTTAGGTGCCTTGGCCATTAATGGTGAAAAACTATGTATTGACCGTTGTTTGCTTGTTAGGGCCTAATTCTTGATCCCACTCTCTAAAAATGTATTGTTTGGGGCCTAACAGATTTCTTTCCTTTTGATTTTAAAGGGCTTGTCTAAATTGAGCCCCTACACCAATCTTGATCGACATTTGGGCTTGCTTTCCTTGAATTTCATAACAGCCTTTTGGAATATACATTGCTATCTATTGCTCTCCTGCCGAAGATGAAGCTTGCCTGAAGTGGATTAATGAGTTCATATGGGAAAGGCTTCATATGTCTGGCCAACAGCTTAGTAACAACCTTGTAAAGCATGTTAAATTAACCAATAGGCCTAAAGTGTCCAACATTTACTACTTTCTCTTTCATGTACTTATCAAAGAATAATGCTAGAGATATAAACTATTTTATAAAAAAAAAAAATTACAAACTACTGATATGATGAGTAATTATTAATAAATAAAAAAGTTATATTTATTGTAAGCCTTAATGAAAATCAATAAGAGGTTTGCCACATCAACATTTTGAAAAAATATTGTAAAATGGTTTGTGACTATAACATTACTCCTTATCAAATTTTACATGTCAGAAAAAATCAAAGAAAAGTCTATATACAATGGAGAGAAGATGAATCCATAAATTCCTTTATTACAATTCAAAATTTTCTATTCTTCCACAAAAAAGAAATATGAATGCATAATGAAATCTTTTTACAACTTCTAAATTATTTCAACAAATATTAATCCTCATGGCCTATAAGCATCTCTACTACCTGGTTCATGCTGGGTCTCTCAACCCTGTCTTCTGCCACACATTGCAAGGCCACTTTGACCAAAAGTTCCATCTTACCCTTGTCATATTTGCCAAACATCATGGGATCTATAATTTCTTCAATCCATGACTTCCTTGTTGCAGTTCCAATGTTAATATACTCTTTTACCAGAGTGACTAACCTCTTATGTTCTATTGTCTCTCCACTGTTAGAGGTATGCATGCCACCTGGGCTCTTTCCAGTCACCATCTCCAACAGCACAATTCCATAGCTGTAAACATCCACTTTAGAAGTAATGGGAAGATTGTAAACCCACTCAGGAGCCATGTAACCTCTAGTTCCCCTCATCCTTGAGAAGCTTGAATGATCACTCATGCTTCTACTTACTAGTTTAGATAAGCCAAAATCTGCTACTTTTGGTTGAAAGTTGGAATCTAGCAATATATTCTGAGGCTTTACATCACAATGTAAAACCCACTCTAAGCACTCTTCATGTAGATAAGCTAGGCCTTTTGCAGTGCCCACTGCTATTTCAAACCTCTTCTTCCAATCAAGTGCATTAGAACTAATATTTTCAGCTAAAGATCCATGTTCCATGTACTCATACACCAAAAGCTTATGCTTTCCCTCTGCACAATATCCCCACATCTCTATTAAGTACATGTGGTTCAACATGCCAATGGTGCTTACTTCAGCTAGAAATTCTGCTTCTCCTTGGTTAGCTTCATTGAGTCGCTTGATTGCTGCAACCCGCTGGTCAGGCAGTACACCTTTGTATACTGTCCCTCCTGCTCCTCGCCCAATCACTTCTTTGAATCCCCGCGTTGCCTTTCTTAGCTCATCAAAGGTGAATCGCTTAAATTTAGTTGTGAGGAGATATCCTTGTGAAGCAGGATCTGGGTTAGGATGTTTACTAGTTCTTAACAAGAATAACCAGACCAGCAAAACACAAGTCACCTCCATACCTCCCACTGCAGTGGCAAACCAAAGCAAAAGCTTTACGGTCTTGTTTTCATACGTTCTTATGATTTGCTTGGATAGGTTGGCCGAACATTGTAACTGGAATTCTTCATCAGGAATCTTGCTATAAAAAGGACCATCTTTTGGTAGTCTTAAATAAAAATCTCCAACAAAATTTGGTGATTGGTGTCCGCTCATTAGTAGATACTTGGGGTAACAATTATAGTAACCACTACCCTCATCGTATTTATATTGGAAGCCATTGCAATCACACCTATTCAGGCACTGTTCTTGACAAAATTGAAAGGTAACATTCTGATGGAAGAAGATATCTGAGCCATAGAATTCAGCATGAGCAAGTTGGACAAAGCTAGACTCATCTGTATGGTTGCAAAGGATGCTGAATTCTGGTTCGCACCCATAAGACCAATCAGTCTGATCTTTAATCTTGAAGCCCTGCAAGCAAGAGCATCTCCTGCCAGAAACATGATCATAACTGCAAAGACTGTTAGGTCCACATATGCCATGAATCCTGCAGGGGTCAGAGAAGGCTTGCCATGTTACAACCCATTCCCAACTCCCATTCATCTTTTGCAGGCTGTATAATCGCGGGTTGCCATCAGGGTCAAGTGTTAATCGTCTGTGAGTTACCGCACCAAAATCTGTTGCATTGATTTGAAAATGATCAGATGACTCAAAATAACCCGAGTCGTGTAGTAGTGCACGTCTACTAGTATTGTACATAGACCTTCCAGCTTGTCCAGGGTTTTCAAGCCATGGATCTGGCCAGTAGAGACTGGACATTGTTGGACCTTGGAAAAGCAGGTGGAGCACATTATCATTGTCAAAAAAGAGCTTATAGTTGCCAGATGAATAGTCACCTTGGCTTTTTCTTGAGATAAGGCTCGACATCATGGTGAGTTCTTGTTGAGGGAGAAGCGTATCTGATGGTGAATCAAAGCTTTGCCAGATGACAAGACCTTTGGAATTATGAAGAACGAGATTGCCTGTGTTTTGGAGCTGTAGTTGCAAATTGGTGACCTCTAATGAGGTCAAGTCTGCTGCTTTAGTTGTCCAAATGGTGATACCAAGTGAATTGGTTAGTATAAGCTGGCCGTCTGCCAAAATAGAAAGCACTGAACCTCTTCCATTAACAGGTTCATCTCGGTTTGCCATCCAAACAACTGTGGGAGTTGAAGACTTGTTCAACCATATGGCAAAGCAAAAAGCATTATCTCCAACAGGGAAAAAACCCGCAGAGAATTCACCATTTTCTGAAATCAATTTGTCACTTGGTTTCTCAGCCGATAGAGATGTGCCTCTAAGAGTGTCTAATGTATTAGATGAAGATAGAGAAAGAGTTTGTAGCAGACATAAAAGAAGGAAGAAGATTGAGATATCCATAAGGAAATGCAAGAGGTATTGCACGATTGAGATCTTTCTACTTCTTAAATATTCTTCATCATATATAATGGAAGAACGAAATCTGAAATGCCCACTTGTTGAAATAATCTTTCTACTTGTTTGCCTGCCCACTAGTTGCGCACACCAAGACTTTTTATGATGTATTGCCAAGAAAATATAAACAATAAATAAATAAAACAAGGCAAAAGACAATGCATATGGACCAACTTCTAAATGAAGATTTTCTATACGTGATTTAAAAAAATATATTAAAAAAAAAGCTCTAGTTTCTGGATACCCCTTTTTTTTTTCTTGAATATTTTCTGCAAACCGTTCATTATGATGGCTAATATTGATTTTATTTTTTTTAATACAATATTGATTTGTTGACTCGTTACATGCTTGGTCCAATTTGGATAAGCCTGAGGACATTGTTTTATATACCAAAATAGTATATCTATACCTCTCCACATGGCATAGGAAGATTCCTGATTTGGAGGGCAAATCAGCATAGTCAAAAGTCTTGACCAACCACTGAGTAAATATTTAAGCTCAATTATGGCCTTCGTTGATGGGGGAAAGGGGCCAAGTTCTCTTTATGCAGTCTCTTCGACCTTTTTTTTTTTTTTTAAATCAATATGATGATATAATTCAGTATATATTAGTATGTACCATTAATATGGAAAAGGCCTTGAGGAAATTTATTTTTTTCCCTTTTTTAATTCTTGAGACCATTAATGAAAATTTTAGATCCAGAGCTAATAATTTCTAGAGTGTTGCTCACAATGATGACAATGGTACTATCTTATCAATGTAGGATGAAGTTTCCATTAACCATAAGAAGATTTGAAAATGAGAGGTGTTAGTAATTTAGTATTATTATTCCTCTAAATGCATTTATCTTCAATTTTTGATGATATTTTTTCCAGCCAAAAAAAAAAAAAAGACATTATTGACCACATATATTTGACCCTTTTCGCTAAATGATTTTCTTCCTCAGTTGGTGAATAATGAAAGCTTGTAGGTGCAAATTACATAAATTAAAAAAAATTAATTAAAACAATAAATTTTCTAATTCATTTGTGAATATTTTCATATATGTATGTGAGAGAGACATTTCAAGGTTGCAGTATTTTATGAAAAGATGCATTATTGTTTTGACATCTCTTCCTCCTTTGTGACAATCCTAACTCATTCCGAAATAATATATTAAAATTTTTTTTTAAAGGAAATAATATATTAATTTTGCCAATATTTTATAGTCCAATATGGTTGGCTAGTTAGTTCCTCCAAGTAGCAGCCGGAGGGTAATACAAAGAAGGATCTACTTTTTTTTTTTTAAGTATAAAATATTATCCACTTGGGATACATGTGGGGGAAGATTCAGAAGCTTGGTGGGAAGATTCAGAAGGTTGGAATGCAACTCAACAAGATTTCACGTGGGGAAAAAAAAGTATAAAATATTATCACAAGTGGATAAAGGGGGGGTGGGGTTTGCCAATATGAGGAAATAAGTATAAAATATAGCCCAACAAGATTTCACGTTTATTGACTAATGGAATATTTCTAGATTTAGCGTGTGTATACTAGAGCATTAGTATTGGGAAATGTTAATGCCAAATTTAAGGAAAATTTGAAATTTTAAGCCCCAAAACCATCTGCATTGGGGAATGCTAAACAGTAGTATTGCAAATTTTTTTGCAATACTGTTACAGTGCAATTCTAAACATAGAATTGCACTGTAGCAAGTATTGTAAAAAAATAATAATATTTTATTTGGAAGAAAGCTGAAAATGAGAGAGAGGAGAGAGATAGGAGAGAAGATATAATTTTGAGATATATTATTTTATTATGTAGATATATTATTTTAATGAGTAAAAGAGGAAAATAGAAGTTTGGGATATGGAGATATTGTAAAATGATATGGTATAATGATAAAATAGCTTTTTAGAATTGTAAAATAGAATAACATTAGAATTTTCCAATGCTAATGCTCTGAAAGAGTTCTATTTTAGAGAATAGTATCTTAGAGCATCTGCATCAGATGTGCTAAATGTGCCAAATGCCAAATATTTGGCACATTTGGCACACCAAACACCAAAAATGTCCATTTATCAGATGTGTTAAATGTGCCAAATTTTTGCAACATGCTACGGTATTATCATAATTTTGGCACGGTACGAACAAATATGGCATAATATACATTATTATTTTATTCCTGTTTTCTCTCTCCTCATCACAGATATCACTCTCTCTCCATTTTCTCATCTCTGTCTTCTCTCTCATCTCTATCTTCTCTCTTCATCTTCCACAGCACGCCGATCACCAAAGACCACCACTCAACGCCGCCGACCATCTATCTTCTCTATTTCGCTTTGGGTTCTTTTTTTTTTGTTCACTTATTTTGGCTGTGGTTTGATGGGTGGGTTCGGATGGGCAAATCGGTGGTGGGTGGGTTCGAGTTGTGGGTTATGGCGGTGGGTGGATTGAGATGGGCAAATCAATGGTGGGTGGGTTTAGGCTGTGGGTTATGGCAGTGGGTGGGTTGAGATGGTGATGGGCGAATCAGTGGTGGTGGGTGGGTCGGCTGCCGATGGGCAAATCGGTGGTGGGCAATCAGTGATGGCGAATCGATGGTGGTGCCGATCTCTGTTCTGATCTGTTTTTGTCTTTGTTTTTCTGATTTGGTGGTAGATTCGGCAGCAGTTGTGGGTTGATTTTGGTGGTTGTGGTGTTTTTTTTTTTTTTTTCTAGAGATTGTGGCCGCAACAATTTTTATGGTTTTTCTAGTGATTGTGGCCGCAATAATTTTTCTGGTTGTTGTTGTTGCGGTGGTGGTTGATGATGATGATGATGATGAAGGAGGAATTTAATATATTATTTTAATGTGTAGTAAATATTATTTTAATGTATAAAATTGAATGATAAAACATCTGATAAATGGGATGCTGTAAAATGATGTGGTAAAATAATAAAGTAGACTTTTAGTGTGGCAAAATGGCATAATTTTTGCCACATCTGATGCAAGTGCTCTAAGAGCATTCTCATCAGCCGTTCAATAAAAAATGCCATTCTAACACACCAAAAACCTACTTTACTATTTTACCACATCATTTTACAACATCTCATTTATCAGGTGTTCTATTCTTCAATCTCATACATTAAAATAATATATTTATCACATTAAAATATCATTAAAAAAAAAAACTTCAAACGGTAATATAACTGCACAGCCTCCCATCACCACTGCCCAGCACACCACCACCACTGCCCATAATAGCCCACCGCCGACAACCATAACCAAAACCCAAAATCAACAAAACAACCCACTGCCACCGACCACCATAGCTAAAATCCAAAATCAACCAAAACCCAAAATCAGCCCACACCCACCAACATCAGCCATCACAACCCATGAAAATCAGCCCACCCACCGCCATAACCCACCATCATCAACCCATTAAAACCCATGAAACTCAACCCACATCCACCAAAAAAAAAAAAAAAACCAAGGCAAGACCCACAACCCAGACCCACGGCCCCTCCGATCTGCCCCTCCAAACCCATCCACCACTGATCTGTCCATCCGAAGCCACCCATTGCCCAACCCACCATCAAACCACAGCCAAAAAAAAAAAAAAAAAACAGAAAAACCATAGCCAAGACCCAAAACCCAGACCCACAGCGAGCAAAGCCGACCATCCATGGCGAGAAAATCTCACCCACGACACACGGCAAGCAACAGTGGCGAGCCTGGGCGGTCTGTCTCTCGGCGTGGTGAGATCGGCGTGGCGAGACCGGCGCGGGGAGATCGGTGATGGCGAGATCGACGTGGCGAGATCGGCGTGGCCAGCGGCGAGGCCAAACGGCGATGAGAATGCCAGGGTTGCAGATGGACAGAGAGAGAGAGATGGGTTGCAGACGGACAGAGAGAGAGAGAGAGAGAGAGAGACGCGGGTGAGATGAGAGTGAGAACTGATAGGAGGAGAGAGAAAAAACCATTTAAATAAGCTAAACAGTGTTTAGCATTTCTGTCCGTACGCTCTCAAAAATGAGAGCGTACTGTAGCATGTTCCAAAATTTTGGAACATTTAGCATACCTGATGAGCCTTCAATTTTGTGTTTGATGTGTCAAATGTGCCAAATATTTAACATTTGGCACATTTGAGATACCTGATGAGGGTGCTCTAATAGATGGTTTTATTTGTAAGACTTTTTTTATCACGTTGAGTTCAACCATCAAATCACCCAATTGCATAACAAGCCTTCATTATTAATAATAATTATGCAATGTTTGTTCACACTTTCTAGTTTCCATCTTGTGTTTTGGGTTCCTGAAATCTTATTGAATCTCGTAAGAGTTCAACCTGAACACTATCAAACAATATTCACTAGAACCAGGACAAGACCTAAGCAAAGAACAATAAAATTTGCAGAGTTTAACTAGCATTATAAAATGCTCTTGCTTCTGCCTCTGATTTCTTCTCTCAAAGATTAAAAGGGTCTCCTTTTTTCTTTTACTTCATTTAAAATCTATTTGTTTGAGTTAATACTCGATTATTTTGAAAGTAAGAATTTGAGTTTATATCATAACACAATCCTGGCTATGCTAATTACAGATCGGCGTTCAATCTATTTCAGTCCACTTATCTATTCGGTCCAGTTTGGTCTACTTTAGTTTACCTCAGTCCAATTTGGTCTACCTAGGTCTAATTTGGTCTACTTCTGTCCATTTCAGTTCAATTAGGTTCATTCAGTCTACTTCGCTTAATTCATTCTAATTTGGTTCACTTCGGTTTATTTCGGTTCATTACTTCGATCCCATTCAGTCCACTTTGGTCCATTCCATCCAATTTAGTGCAATTAAGTGCATTAGGTCCAATTCGTTCCACTTCGGTCTATTTAGTTCAATTTAGTCCATTCAATCCAAATTGTTTTATTTGGTCCACTTCAAACCACTTGGTATATTTCAAATCACTTCTACCTAATTCAGCGTACCTACTTAAAAATGGGAAAATGCAAGTTTGGGTTGAGAGTACTATCAATTATTTAAATAATATTGTATGTTTTTTAGACCCCTGTAAACCTAAATTTTTTTAACCTAATTAATTAGCCAAGTGATTAACTTAGTCAAATTATGCAAATCTAGGTTATCACAATCAAACAATCATATCAAGTATATAGTAGCAAAAAAATAAATAACACAAAGATATGATCACCTAGGAAACCACACTGATAAAAGCCTGGGAAGGATTTAATCTAGCTATCCTCAAGGTAAACTTGAATCCACTATAGAAATAATTGAAGTTTTACAATAAGACTTAGACCACTAACATTTTATTGCTACACACCAGTAGAAACTTACTAACACGACCATGTGCAAGCTCCGAGATCACAGACTCCTTCTTTCTTGGATTCTCCAGCAAGTACAAGCATTCCCGCTTGTGTATCTTTAAGCTCTTATGACAGCAACTGAATGATCATCAAGTTCTTGAACGAATCTTGAATCTTGATAACCCTAAACTTGTGTAAAGGAAAGCTCCTCATAGATCTCACAAGAGATTCACACAAACAGCAATATGAGCAACCTAAAAACATGGCTAGGGTTTGACAAAATAAGACCGAATTGAACTAGATAGGACCAATGTCGACAAAATAGGACCGAAGTGGACAGAATGGACCGAATAAGACCAATGTAAACCGAATCAAACCAAAGTGGATTGAAGAGAACATAATGGACCAAATAGGATGGAAGTGGACCGGATAGAACTTTTGAATATTTAATTTTTATTGCACTTTTAGGGCTCATATTTCTAATTTCTAACGTCTATTTTATTTGTATTTTTTAACTCAAAACTAAAAATTTTAGCCCAAATATAAGAAAATTTCATTTTTTTAACCCAAATTTTTTTAAAATGTATTTTTGAGCTAAACTTGAAAAGACAACCTACCCAAAAAAAAAAAATCAATTTAAGGCCTAATTATTCCAAAATGGACTGAAGAGAACCACAATTGACCGAGTAGACCAAATGAGACCGAAATAGACCTAATTGGATTGAATGGGACTGGCATAAACCTAATTGGACTGAATAGAAATTTATTAATTTTTAGGGTGAACAATTATCTTTAACAAATTTTAGAGAAAAATTATACATTATATTATGATTACAAAATAATTATTTATTCTAGTTTATATTACAAAAGGTCATAGGAATGTGAAAGGGCAGAAGTTAGTTTCTCCTTTCATCAACCAGTTACCGTATACTCTTTCAATCTCTTGATATATATATATATATATATATATATCTGAAAATTCATGTGAGATTTAACAATTTCTTTATGTTATGTTAACTATGGTTTGCGCAAGAGATGTTTGGAACACCTAACTGATCTTATAGTACCAGTATATAAGTTACAAGTTATTCATCAAGATTTTATTGATCAAATCTTCAATTTACAATTTACATCCATATGCATTTTCCTATATACCTGGATATGGGCTAACGTCTCTAATCCTTATCAAGTAAGAGGCAAAGCTTTATTAGTTTTTATTTGGAAAAACCTATTTAGTTTTTTACTGAAAATATATTATAATATACTTATATTTTATAAATAAATAAATAACTGACTTTATAAGTTCTAACCAAACAAACACTTATTCTAATTACATTTAAAAAAAAAAAAAGCATTTTAAGCCACTTTTTTATTTTTTAATGGACATTTTAAGCCACTTTTATTTGGCATCTATCCCTTATTACTTATTAGTAATGGAAGGATTTAAGGAAATTCGTAACATCCCAAAATATGAAAAGTAAAATGATCTCCCAATGTTTGTGTACTTATTTTCCAGTAGTTTATTTGTTAATGGTGAAAATAAAAGGTTAATATGAGATTAAAAGTTAAATTTATCAGTATGTGGCTCTGCTATTAGACTTATCAGTATGTGGGCCCTTAACTTCATTTTATAATTCGAGCAGCTAGACTATTTCGTTTCTCCTGAACCATCAAGCATTCTGAGTTACCATCTGCTCTTTCAATCTCGTGTAATCCAGCGAATTTCTATTTCCAAAGTATGGCTGGTGCTCTACTTTCTACATTCTGAGCGGCTTGGTTCTTTCGTTTCTTCAGAGTTCAAGTTGACTGTAACTGTTAAGGAAAAAGTCCAAAAGCTTGAAACCAAATTCCGTACCATTCAGGCAGTGCTCAATGATGCTGAGAAGAGGCAGCTGAAGGAGGAAGCTGTGAAGCTTTGGTTAGATAAGCTCGAAGGCGTATTGTACGAGATTGACGACGTGTTGGATGAGTGGAACACTGTCATGATCAAAGCAGAGATTGAGAAACAACAAAAAGAATTCGAAGAAAAAGAAACAGCTGAAACTAGTACTGCTAAGAAGAGGAAGGTATGGCCCCTCATCTCCAACTTCAATTTCTCAGTTCCTAATCTTTTACTGCATCGTGATATTGCTCATAAGATACAAGAACTTAACGAAAAATTAGATGAGATTTACAAAGAGAGGGAGATGTACGGGTTTGAATTGAGTAGCCCCATTGAAGAAGTAGTTGAGAGACCAAAAACTACTTCTTATGTTGATGTGTCTGAAATTCTTGGTCGTGATAAGGTTAAGAATGATCTAGTGAGCGCCCTATTGGGCAAGGGTACTGAAAAAGATAAACACCCCCATGTAATCTCTTTGGTGGGCAAGGGCGGTATTGGAAAAACTACTCTTGCCCAATTAGCCTACAATGATCAGGAGGTGCAAGCCCATTTTGAGATAAAAGTGTGGGTTGGTGTTTCAAATCCTTTCGATCAATGCAAGGTTGCCAAAGAAATCGTTGAATCTATTGAACGGCGATCCTCCAACTTGACTGCATTGCAAAGTCTATTGGATAGAATTTGTGATAAAGTTGGGGGAAGGAAGTTTTTTCTTGTCTTTGATGATGTGTGGACTGAAGACTCTGTAATGTGGAAGCCATTCATAGATGCACTCAAAAATTGTGGTTCCCAAAGGAGTAGAATTTTAGTCACCACACGTAAAGACCAAGTTGCGAAAATGATGGAAAGTGCAAATACAATCAAATTGGAGGACTTGTCTGAGGAAGATTGTTGGTTGGTGTTTAGTAAAATAGCATTTTTTGATAAGGATCGTCAGCAATGTGAGCAACTAGAAGACTTTGGCAAACAAATATCAAAGAAGTGCAAAGGCTTGCCCCTTGCAGCAAGGACTCTAGGGAGTCTCATGTGCTTAAAGAAAAGTAAAGAAGAATGGAAGAATGTTTTGAATAGCAATTTGTGGGAATTAGAAGATGTTGAAAGAGTCTCATGTGCAAAAGTTGATAATTCACTACTGCAGAAAGTTAAAGTCGTTGCCGGATTTCTTGCATACAACTCCATTGAAGGAACATTTCTCACATCCCAATCATCAAATTAACTGATATTCCATTCCCACATTGCGGTAATTAACTAGTTCGGCTTCTTCTTTTATTTTGAAAACAAATACTATCAATTAAATATTCTCATTTTCTGGTTAAAATTCCCACGGAAAATAAATTACTAACAACGTAGATTTATGAAATTTAACATATTCACATGAATTTGAATTAGCGCGGTTTATTGTTGTTGCTTAGATTCAGAGCTATATTGTGATGTATCCAAAATTGATTGATGGGTTTAATAAAATTTCACAAATAATTTTAAAAAATAAAATAAAAGTTTGGAATTTTAGATAGACTAATGAAATGAACAGAGTCACAAAATTTTAACTCATTTGCAATTTAAAAGTAAACAACTAAATTCAAATGCCTACCTCTTTCTATTTCATTTGCGGTTTAATATTTTATATGGGTCTTGCTCATTTTCTTGATTTCAGGTAAACAAACAATGACCTTCCGTAATTTTATCAAATTCTGGCAAAACTCACAACGACACTGTCAGCAATGGTTTTCTTAAGGGCATGTGAGCAAGTCTGAACCAATGAAGGGTAACTTCTTCCTCTTCTGCTACTTCTGTCATTTGGCT
Source organism: Quercus variabilis (assembly GCA_030445155.1). Classification (NCBI taxonomy): domain Eukaryota; kingdom Viridiplantae; phylum Streptophyta; class Magnoliopsida; order Fagales; family Fagaceae; genus Quercus; species Quercus variabilis. Next base: position 1,464,762 of record CP129447.1, read on the forward strand.
GAAACATCAATTTATTATTTTAATTATCTCTCAAAAACTCCCGCCAAAGAAATTACTAGCAACTTTGTCAAATTTAGGCCAAACTCACAACGACCCCATCACCAATTATTCTATCTAGTAAGACCACTATTTGCAACATTAACGGGATGCTCGTGTGAATGTAAGGAAGAATTTTTGTTTTTATTTTTTAAAAAGGACCCAAACTGAATGGTGCTGAAACTTTACTAGTAGATTTTTATTATTGGCATATGTATGGCCTTGTTATTTAATATTTCTATTTTTACCATTTACAACTTATGCAACCTTCTGTCCTTAATTTTGAGGGCTTGAGTGTCTAGTTGCTAATCTTCAGGCTTTGATGTTACAACTTTAAAAGTTTGAATCTGGATGCATAGAGATTTCTTGTCTTAGTTATGTGTTTCTTGCCAGTGAAGATGGAGAAGAGTTGGATGTTACCGCCAAGGGTAGAGGGGAGAATTTGATAAATACTTGCTATTTGTTGCAATCCATAGTTGCCCATTTTGAAAAGGACACCATAAAAAGTGGAGTGGAGAAGATAGCACCAGTCCAAACTTTCTTGATTTAGGCACTTAAATTTTGTTTCTTGAATATGTTACTAATCCTTCAGTACTATTTTAAAAAAAATTATTTCCGCAATTGTTTCTTGTTACATGGTCAATAATGCCATAGGAATTTTTTGCTCTCCTTCAATCTATACATCATGTAAAATATTTCTCACTCTTTGGTCCTCATTCAATCTTAACATCATATCATAAGGCTATTTGTAGAAAGCTCTGTTATGACTTCAAAGATGCTAGTAAAATTCATACATAATCTTTTATCTTTGTTTATCAATGCTAGAAAATTATTATTTCTTCATTCTATGAGTGATACTAGGAGTTAGACCATGGTGCAATGGTAAGTGCCCTCCACCCAAACCATTTGTAGTTGGGGCAAAGGCATGAGTCTTGTGCATTGGGTATAACAATTCTAAAAGAAGAAAGAGGGGCATCCAAAGCTTAAAAATGTTTTGGTAGGTATTGAGTTTTAAAGTTATCAGATTAGGTACTTGCTAGTTATCTATTTATAAAGTAATACTATATACTTATTTCTTGTTTTAGAGTTTGAAGTATTTCGTTACATGGAAGTGTGTGAAGTACACAAGGTGACCATCAAGGATTCAGGCAAGAAGAGGAGACATATACCTTGGATTATGTTCACTTCTACTGTAAGGCATATCTCAATATTTCTGCTTAATCATCTTTCTGTTTCTACTTATAATTTTCTCCATACATAAAAACCTCATGCAAAAATATAAATTTATTTTGGCCTTATTTCAACCAAACATCAGATTTGGGGAAGTACATTTTATGATGAAGCAAGGTGTCACTCATGGATGCACATTTTAGAAAGCGCTCCAAAAGATACTCCTTTATCAGTTCATTCTGCAGCAAGGAAGTGTATCATGGCCATCTCCTGAGTAATCCATATTATATGGTGGTTGATGAAAGGTGAGCTAGCTAATTGACCAATTTTCAACTTACATAATTTCTACCATTATTTGTTAGGGTATGAAATCTAGTGTGCTAATTTTATTGGCTTAGTGTTATAGATTTAGGAGATCTAGTACAAAGGTGTGTAGAGTGTGGGGGAGAATGGAATGTTACCACCAGGAGTGGAGGGAATGAGCTGCGAAATGCCTCTCTTGTTTTTTCCCATCAGCAGTTGCCAATTTTGGAATGACATTCAAACAAGGACAGACCCCAATTAGTAACTAATATGTTCAACAAAAAAAAAGAAGAAGGCAATGAAGCCATATTACAATTGTTTTCTTTGGGCCATTCAATTCTAATTCACATGTAGGTAAATTTATGTTCTTCCTTTGATGCTATTGCATTTGCTTTTTAATCCATGGTCAATAACTTTTATTTCCAACCCTTAAGGTTGCAGGAATGTTTTGGTCTTATCCATTCAAAGCATCATGCAAAATGTTTTGTTCTCATTTGGCCTTATTCATTGTAAACATTATGCAAACTCAAAACTAAGATAGGTAGGTAGTGAGTGAAATAGATAATTTAGAGATAGAGAAAGAGAAATGGGAAAGTTTTTAAGTACAAAAACCCCAATGCTTATAAAAAAAAAAGCCCTGTGATCCATTCAAAGATGCTGCAAACAAGTTTAACCTATAATTTGGTTTTCTTTAGCAGTCCATCCTAAATGGTGACATTTGAAAAGAAAACTATTTAATTTTTTAATAGCTCTACTCAGTCTTCCATTTATCATTTAGTTTTGGAAACCTTTTTTCATTCAACTAGTAATAATTTTTTTTAAGAAGAAAGTGGGGTGCCCTCATAGCTCAAACCTATACTTGTTAATCATCCAGTCTTGATGTTATAGGGTTATGTACTTGCTACCTATCAAGTTTCTAAGTAAATATTTCGTGTTTTTTGCTTTTATTAGAGGCTTAAATGTTTCATGGGCATGGGAGAATGCAAAGTATGAGAAGCGACCACCTGTAGATATGCAGATGTTACAAATACTTTGGCTTCATTTGTTGGATTAATTAACCAACACAATCCCTTTGGAACTAAAAATCAAGATATGCTTGTGATTTATATTTGGAGCATTGGACACACACACAAGATCTATCTTAGAGAGAAAAACCCTGATATGGTAGATGATATATTTTTCCCTTAAATTTCATTTTGTTTGATTCATTTTCAAATCCATACTTTTTGTTGCTTCTCCTTTGCATAAAGTCTTTGATAGCTCTGTTATGTTGTAGGAATTGGAATTATATTTTTTGGGTTATTTTTATGCCCATCATCTTGCAAAGGAGTTGAATAAGTTGCTGGTTTTTGTTGATTCTAATGTCTGTAAGTGGGTTTTCAATATCTAATGCATAGTAGTGAAGTCCACTGTAGGAATTGACATTCTGCTATTGGAAATAGTCTGTACAACTAGTGACCCAAAAATTTATAAAAATGAAAAAACAAAGAGAAAGCATTGCTAATTACTCTTTGGATTACTCGTGTATGGCTCATGATGCTCATCCCTAGTTTAATGCTTAGACTTGAAATTCCTCTTAACATGTTATATCTCCTTGAAATAGAGCTTAGGCCTTTAGGCCTTATATTTATTTTAGATTATTATCATTGTTGCCCATTGTGATTAAAAGTATATTATTCTAATCATTTAAAACATTACGTTTTGCTTTGCAAACTTCTTACTTTGAGTGATGCTTGTTACCCTGAATCAGCCTTGAATCCCAGCCACCATATCCCAATGACAGAGAAAAGATGTTCAGCGACAACTGGGGATGTAAGCAAGGTTTTTGAACTTCTGTGGAAGTAAGTTTTCCTGTTTTACATACAAATATTTTAAGGAACAAATTTCCCAAATTTGTCCTTCAAATATTGCTCTGATGCCTTAATAGGTTCTCTATCTGGCATGCAACTATTTAGTTTATTCTATCTTTCTCTACCTTAATTTATTGGTATGGTTGACTGTTTTCTCATCATCATCGGGCATGCATTCAATGTTTGTGTTTTTATTCTTCTTTTCTTATTTCTTTTTTGATAGATTATTCATGTTATCTAAAATGTACAACAATAGATTTGTATGTGTTTGTAATCTCTTTTTTGAATTTCTATATTATTACCATAAAATTGTTCAAACATTTTCTTTGATAGGTCAGAAAAAAAATTGTTCAAACACCATCCCACCATGTGGTTATCTAAGTTTTAAATCATAGTCAACACAATTTAAGAATATCTAGCTCTTCTTTTTTAGACATCGTGAATTGATTTATCTCAATCTAACACAATTAGTAAAATTTTGTCAAATAATACCAGTTTGCCTTTCGGCTCAAGTCCATATAATGTTACATTACAATACTGGGCTTACATCCAGTACACAAAATATTTTGTATATTATTGAGAATGGTGTACTTACTGTGAATTTGCTAGAATTGGTAGGTGGGGAATCAAATCCTTAGATTGATCTCCACATGCAGTGTCTTTGCTCTTTTCTTGAAAAGCGTAATAGAAGAGTAGTTTAAAAGGGAGCTCTATCCCAGCCATAGGAATCAATCCACAGTATACATGGGAGCTTTGAGGACAGAAAAATAAAGTTCAGTGAGCAATTGGAGATGCAAGCAAGGATTCTGAACTGTCTAGGAAGTAAGTATTACCACTTTACACACTAATATGTGCAGTGACCAAATGTTCTCAGAGTACTTCAAATATTTATCTGATTCTGTATTAGATTCTTTATTTGACATGCAATTTTTTGGTTTCTTTTGTCTTTCTTTTGCTGCATTAATCTGTTGGTATGATACTATGGTTCAAATCACAGACAAGGGTAATTAACATGGTAAAACGACTGATGATAGAACTTACAATCATGGAGAATGGTGTTGTCCACTATAGCGGTGGGTTCTATAGTGATGATGATTTGAAAAATCAACCTCCAATTTCATCCGTTTTAGCCTTTATGTCCTCTGTTTTCTGCCCATCATCAGGAAGGTTTCTCTACTAACATGACCTCTATTATATTAAAATTTCCAAGCAGTTGTAGCATCAGTGTTCTTGGTAGGAGAATTGAAGTCACAAAATATATGTACTTTTATCATTGACCGTGAAATGACTTCTTCTTTTTTGTGTTTTTTACAGTGAAATGATTTTTTTTCACACTGTTGTGATGGAAAATAAATTTCATTCAACAGCCAACATTTGATTTGATTTTTTTTTTTTTTGAGATGAAGAACGTTTGGTATTTGCAAAGAAGTCTAAAATCAAAATTTAAATTGCTAGCTATTGTTTCAAAACATCAAAATTGATGGTGACTATGTGCATAAAGAGTTAAAATGCTTATACTATTTCCTGAGTTCGTGGCTTCAGCCTTCCTGCACAGTCAGCAACTTATTTTCCAAGTACATGAACCAAATAAGCTCTGGGTTCCAGTAGACTGGTAGTGGTACTGCATATCTCATCTCAATAGGTACCTATTAAGCCTTATTTTTCTCATAATGTGCTTTCCTGTTAGCCTTTTCATATTATCTGAGAAGTAGAACAATATAATTATGTAATTATCATTATGAATTTTGTATCATTACTATAAATATTGCTCAATGTCATTCTGCTGTGTTTATGTGAGTATTCATAGTGAACGAATAGCAACTTACTGGGGATTAGAGGTCTAGTCCAGCATACAGATGTTCATATAAATAATTGTCTTACATAAAATGTTTCATTGAAAAAATGGTCTTAGATCCAGCATACAAAAGAATTTTCTAAAATTTTCAATATGTTGTACACTTTATCGAGAAATTGCTAGAAGCCTAGAATTCATGGGTAGGGAATCAAACACCAGATTGATGTTGGGATGGATGGAGGTTAGAAAAGCTTAATCATTGCGAGTATAATTGTTCTTTTCTAGAATATTTTCCATTGATAAAATCATTTTGTTTTCAAAAGTAAAAAATTTCCATTTGATCGGCAATAATAAACCTATATTTGAAACTTTTCATTTCTCAGGCTTTACTCATAAGTATGTTTTCTGTTTTCTCCCCTTCATCCTAAATCAATGACCTCATTTGTAAAACTTATGCAGTCTAAGCCTATTGGAGAAGAGTTGTTTATACTGTTGAAAATTGTTAGGCAAGGATGCACCTCAAAATAGAATGCACCGAACCTCTTTCATCAACAGGCTCATCTTGGTTTGCCATCCAAACAACAGTGGGAGTTGAGGACTTGTTTAACTATATGGAAAAGCAAAAGGCATTATCTCCAACAGGGAAACCCTGGCAGAGAATTCACCATCTGCTGAAACCAATTTGTCAGTTGGTTTCTCAACTGATAGAGATGTGCCTCTAAGAGTGTCCAGTGTATTAGATGAACATAGAGGAAGAGTTGTAGCAGACATAGAACAAGGAAGAAAATTGAGATATCCATAAGATATGCAGAGGTATTGCACGATTGAGATCTTTCTACTTGTTAAATATTCTTCATTATATATAATTGAAGAAGGAAATGTTCTGCCCACTTCTTAGATAATCTTTCTACTTGTTTGCCTGCCCACTAGTTTCGCACACCAAGACTTTTTATGTGATGTATAACCAAGAAAATATAATAAAAAAATAAATGAAAAAACAAGAGAAAAGACAATGCATGTGGACCAACTTCTAAATGAAGATTTAAGATTTTGCATAGGTGATTCTATAATTCATGATCAAGCTCTAGCTTCTGCGTACCATTCACTATGATGGCTGATTGTATTCACATTCCAGCAAACATTTAATATTGATCTGTTGACTCGCTAGATGCTTGGTTCAATTTAGACAACTTGAAGACATTGTTTTAATATCCCAAAAATGGTAAATTTATTCAAACAAGCATGGCATTGGAAAATTCCTCATTGGGAGGGCAAATCAGCACAAGCAAAGCCTTGTCCAAGTACTGAGTATATATTAAGCTCAATTATGGCCTTGTTTGGTGGGGGATTGGGGGCCAACTGGCCAAGTTCTCTTTATGCTGTCTGATTTATTTTTTAAAATCAATATGATGATATAATGCAGTATATATAAGTATGTGCCATTGATATGCTAAAGGCTTGAGGGATTTTTTGTTACGTTTTAATTGTTGAGACCATTAATGAAAATTTTGGATTCAAAGCTAATAATTTCTTGAGTGTTGCTCATAATGATCACAATTGTACTATCTTATCAAATTGGGATGATGTTTCCATCAACCATAAGAAGAGTTGAAAATGAGAGGTGTTAGTATCATTATTCCTCTAATGCATGCATCTTCAATGTTTGATGACATTATTTCCAGCAAAACCATTGTTGACCACTCATATATAACAGCCTTTGACGCTTTCACCTTGAATGATTTTCTTCCTTAGTTGGTGATTAATGAAAAATCTTGTTGGCATAAGTTACATAAACTCTCTAACTTTGATTTAAACCATAAATTTTTCTAATACTCTTCTCACGTACCTACATTGTGTATATGAGAAAGAAATTTCAAAGTTTTAGTATTTTGTGATAAGATATATTCTTCTTGTGACATTTCTTCCTCATTTTTCATGACAATCCTAACTCATTTGGAAATAATAGTATATTATGTGCCAATATTAAAGCCCAATATGGTTGACTAGTTCCTCCTAGTAGCAGCCGGAGGGTGATACAAGTCAAACAAGTGGAATCTCACTTGAGATAGGGAACAACCCAAAAATATTGGTGGGAATGGACACACACTAACTAATATCAGTTGCACAATCTAAAAGGATATGCTTTCAGATTCAGAAGCTTGGGATGCAACTCAGCTTCTATAGTGACATTGGATTCAAAGTACAAATCAATTTATTGCAGGTTCTCAAGATTTCATTTTCATGTATTGATTTAGGGTGTGTGCATTAGTGCTCTATATTTTGGAATAGTATCTTATGAAACTGTCTCATGAGAATTTTCTCTCAAAACACGTGTGAGTCCCATTTATCACCTAATACCATAACAAAAACAAAGACTTAGTTCATTCAGAGTTTGTTTACACTTTCTAGTTTTCATCTTGTGTTTGAGTTCCTCAAGTCTTCGATTTGAAGCCTATCAAACTATTGAATGTTGTAAGAGTTTGATTTGGACACTTTCAAATTATTGAATCTGTTGGACACTATCAAACAATTGAATCTCAAAAGTCATATCAAATACGTTGCTTCTTTAAAAGCAGATAATCTATATAATATCTAAAAGCAAATTTAGAATAGGTACTCTCAACCATTTATAAAGATTATGTTGCATTTTCTTTATAAATGGTTGCATTTTGTTTAATTTCATTATGGATTGTCTCAAAATGAGCAGGTTATTATTTTTGAGTTAAAACAATTTTATCAAGGTTATAGAAAAATCCTTGCACAGGTTGAACAAATAGATATCTCAGGCTCTCTGGACCTTATTCAAGTTTGGTGCATGACAATGTACCAATTTTAGCAAAGAATATATGTATGTGGCAAGAGATGTAATTGTATTATCGTCTATTTGTAGTCAAAGTCTTTCATCTCTACTAGGAACCATTCTTAGGAACTAAAACTTCATTGTTTTGCAAATTTAAGGGACTTGAATAATCTAATAATCTCGGCACCATCGTACCATTCAGAATGCCTACTCATCCTCATTTTCTTCTCTCCACAAATATAAATGTGTACTTTAAGCAAATTAAGGCATAATTGTATCTTTATTATTCAATAGGAATGCATCTTGATACAAAACCATTTTTCTCACTTAACAATAAGAGTTTCTTTAGTGACATTTTTGTTCATATTCTTCTTGAGTTGTGCAGTCTCAGCCCCATATACATTTACCAAGCTTCCCTAGCAATGTATTTCAAGAATCATGTGAAGGTTCTTCAACTTGATCATCAGGCAATACACCCAAATCAATCATGCGTGCACTTCTCATCATCTCTGCAACTTTAACTTTGCGTGTGGTGACTAGAATTCTACTGCCTTGCCCACCATATTTGAGTGTAATTCTGAATGGCTCCCACATTGTGAAGTCTTCCATCCACACATCATCTAAGACAAGAAAAAACTTTTTTCCCTTAATTTTGTCACAAATTCCATCCAATAGACCTTGCAATGTAACCATGTTAGGTGTTTGACGATCAATAGATTCAAGGATTGCTTTGGCAAGCTTGCATTGATCAAAAGGATCAGAAACACAAACCCATATTTTTATTTGAAAATGAGCTTGCACCTCGGGATCATTGTAGGCTACTTGAGCAAGAGCCGTTTTTCCAATACCACCCGGGCCCACTAAAGAGATGATGTAGGGGTTTCCCTCTTCTTCACTACCTCTGCCCAATAGGATGTTCACTAGATCATCCTTAACCTTATCACGACATTGAATTTCAGACACATCAACAAATGAAGTAGTTTTTGGTCGTTCAACTTCTTCAATGCTCCTTGTCAATTCAAACCCACATGTGTCTCTTTCTTTGATAATCTCATCAAATTTATCATTAAGTTCTTCTATCTTATGAGCAATATCACGATGCTGAAGAAGACTAGTAACTGAAAAATCAAAGTTGAAGAGGGGCCATACCTTCCTCCTCTTAGCACTACCAGTTGCAGCTTCTTCTTCCTCATCTTTTTTCTCATTATCTTCTACAATCTTGGTGGCCGTGTTCCACTCATCCAACACGCTCTTCATCTGGTTGGATACGTCTTTGAGCTTATCTAACCAAAGTTTCACAGCTTCCTCCTTCACTCGCCTTTTCTCTGCATCGTTGAGCACTGCCTGAATGGTACGGAATTTGCTTTCAAGCTTTGGGACCTCTTCCTTAACATTTGCAATCAACTTGAACTCTGAAGTAATCATTGAAAAAAGCTGTGTCTTAATTTCTGAAACTTGTTGAACCCAATCTGCCCAATCCATAATTGGAAATTGAATTTTTTTTTTTTTTTTTTTTTTTTTTTTTTGAGAAGAATTGGAAATTGAAGTTTGATGGATAAAACAAGAGACTGAAAGAGTTAAATGGTTGATGAAAGGAGAAACCAAATAGAAGCTGCTCATATGGTCAATGAAGTCCACGCGGTCCATGACCTGTTCACACTGATGACTTCTTTTTCGTTTTCTCAAAAATAAAAAAAAAAAAAAAAAAAAAGGAAGGAAACTTCTCATCAACCCACGGACAACAAAATTTAAAATATGTTACGTTTGGTTTGATCTCCTAATTAATTATTTTTTTAATTAAATGTTTCTACATTAGCGTGTATTTTATATTCTATTTCTCTTTTGATGCATTGTAACATTTCCTTTTTATGAGTCTAATTGTTACATCCTTATCTATTAGTTTGTTTATATTACCTTTGATTTGATTTGATTTTGTTTTTGTTTTTGTGTATTTTGTTTAGCATTTCTAAATTGGCATGTGTTTTGTATTTCATTTTCTTTTGATGCATTGTTAGTTGTAAAGTTTCTTTTATAACACCTTACGAGAGCATTTTTATTTATTTGAAATTAAGTGAAATATTATATATTTAATTTTTTTAATATAAAATAAAAAATAGAAATTAAACATATAGGAAAAAAAAAATATGACATAGCGAATGAGGTAGTGCAACAGAAGTATAACAACATTAAATGTTATGTTATATGTATAGATAGATAGATAAATAGATAAGGTTTGATTTTGTTTTTCCATTTTGTTAATTGATTATTTGTGAATATTATTTAAAAGTAATATTTTCTGCGATCAATTAATATGTGCAATTTTAAATTTAAACAAAAAATTTTAAATAAAAATTACGGTGACTATTATGCTGCTGCTATGCAGTAACTATAAGTAAAAGTTATGTTATGTTATGGACATGACAAAGCTATTGAACAAGTTTAATTTCAACTAAGAATTAAAAAAAAAAAAAAACAAGTTTGAAAATAAAAATTGAGCTTTGTGTTAAGCTTGATTTTGATAACAAAGTAAACAAATCAAATTTGAGTACTATAGTTATTATTTTTCATCATAACTGTCAAAGCTCTAATTCCAACAACAACAACAACAACAAAAAAAAATCCTCAAAAATAATTTTCACCGAAAAGAAACTGCAACTGCCTTCCTCCAAGAATCCCCCAAGAAACCTCTAAGTATCTATAAGAAAGATGAGACTTCAGCGCAGTCTTGTTCTTTGTGTGGACTATGTCCAGATACTTTTTGAACCTTCTAGGTACCATACTTTAGCTTTTTACATTGCAACAATATCATGGAACAATAACTATTTGAACTTTCTAAGAACCATACCAACGGTCATTGCTTTGCGGTCAAGCTTTTCACATTACAAAACCTAAAAAGCTTTGCTGAAACCAAAAATGTTTTCATCAAACTTTTAATATTTTAATTAAAAATTGGCAAATTTATTGTAAAGACAATAAATTAGCCAAATGTAGAATCTTACATTGATAATCCTTAATTACTTATAAGTATGGTGATTAATGGGCTAAAATTTATTGAAATAGAAATTGGGTCAGCTTTGTGGACAGTGACAGGAATCTGGAGTTGGGGGGGGGGGGGGGGGGGGGGGGGGTGGGGGCGAGTAATAAATAAGAGGATTACATTTTTTTTTCTTAGTATATATCCATACTATGTATAATTATGTAAAATATATAGTAGTATCATAAACACAATTCAATATACAATAAGTGTTTTTTTTTGGTACATATATATAATACAGTTAAGTGGATTAATTTATAATACATATATAGTTTTTAATTTGCCTATCGACCTAGGTTTTCAATTTAAATTATAGCACATTAATTATAATTATTAAGATAAAAGAATATTATTAATAGGTTAAAAGATGGATAAAATTAGACAACAATTATTGAAATGCATAAAAATAGATTGAATCAAAATATCTAGTAATATCTAGTAATATATTATCAATTAAAAAAATAAAGAATAGATGAAGACAAGCCATAGTAGTTCTAGGACCATAATTATTTTACAACTTTTTACCACAACTTTATCATGTTTCTTCACTAATCACATTTGGCTACATCTTGTAACACAAAAGTTGTAAAATAAGTTGATAACATATTTTTTTCCGTACCACACCTGGGAGTAAACTAAACTACTAAAGTGATATATTAAGTTTGCTTTTGACGTGTATGTTTTTGAACCAAACATGTAGTCCTTTCTTAATAGCTTTATTGTATTGGAATTAGAGAAAATAGTGTAGAAGTCTTTGGAGTCCGTAAATTGTATAGCACTAATCTAAGTATCAAATTTGTGTATCGTAGTTATTACTTTTGATTACAATTGTCAAAGCTCTTATTTCAACAAAATAAAAACATCCTCAAAAATAATTTTCACCGAAAAGAAACTGGCACTGCCTTCCTCCAAGAAACCTCTGAGAAACCTCTAAGTATTTGTAAGGAAGATGAGACTTAAGTGCAGTCTTGCTCTCTGTGTAAACTGTGTATAGATACTTTTTGAACCTTCTAGGTACCATACTTTAGCTTTTTACATTGCAACAATATTATGGAAAAATAACTCTTTGAACTTTCTAAGAACCATACTGACAATCATTGCTTTGCGGTGAAGCTTTTCACATTGCAAAATCTCAACAGCTTTGCTAAAACCAAAAATGTTTTTGTCAAACTTTTAATATTTTAATTAAAAGTTGGCAAATTTATTGTAAAGATAATAAGCTAGCCAAATGTAAAATCTCACCTTGATAAGGAGAGAGACTCCTTAATTATTATATGTGCGGTAATTAATGGGCTAAAATTTATTAGAGCAGAAATTGGGTCAACTACGTGGAGGTGGTGCCAAATCAAAATAAATAATCTAGCCATTGGTGAGTTAATGGGCTATTTATGCATTATGTCCAACATGAATATTAAAACTCCCACTAAATTAGATTAATAGACCTAGTTAATTAGATTAATTTGGGTGATGAAATTTGTGCACCAAAAAAAAGTTTTGTCATGTGCCAACCGATGGCTTGAATTTTCTTAAAGAGAGCAAGTGTCACACCTAGGAATGGAGAGAGTCATGGACACCCTCCCCACACACACCCCCCCCCCCCCCCCTTCCAATTTTTTTATAAAAAATATATTACCATGTACATAGGTACTAATTTCAACAATTTTATTCCATAAAAGTACACTTTGTCCCCATTTAACAATATCATTACTTCTTTTAAGAGAATATTATAATCACAAACTTTTTTTAAATATTTTTACAAATTGTTGAGGTAGCAAATTCTTATTGGTTTGGATCTGAACCCACAACTTACATCATTTTTTTTATTTACCAATAACCACTTACTATATCAATAATTTGTAAAAAAAAAAAAAAAAAAAATTATAACCCTTGAATTTTCCTCTTTTTAAAGGTCATAAAAAAATTTATAGACTAAAATTTAAATCAAAATATACGAGCTCAAAAAAATTAGCTCAACAACAAAAATTACCAATAGTAAAACTAAAAAACATTTAGTTGAATTAATCTATTTTACCCAAAGCAAACAACCGGCCCTTTAAAAATTTTTAAACAAAATAATTTTATCCTTACCCAACAACAAATGCATGCAACAAAAAATATTAATTAATAAAATAAAATAAATAAATCTCAGTGGTTAAGCAACAAAGTTGGAGACCGAAGTTGCCGCATGCAGTTAGTAGTAGAGTTGCTCCCTAACTCTAAGTCCTGGCTTCATCCTTGGTTGCACCTTAGTCCTTTTTTTTTTTGTGTGTATTTTTTTTCTATATTATATATCTCCAATTTTTGTTTTGCTCAAATTTTTAAATTTTTGTGATTTTATTATATTTTAGTTTATTATCACTAACAATGATTATAACTAAAATCAATTCAGCTTTATGATTGAAATCATGTTGTGAGATAGAGTGTGTATGGCAATATATAATGTAGCATATGCAAAAATAATTAACGTATAATTTTGATAAAAATAAATAGTAAATAATTAATTTAAAATCATACAAATTTTCACAATTAGTGAAAAATCCTTCAAACTTTCTCTATATCTTTTTATTATATGTGAATTTTGAAAATCTAACAATTGGATTATATATTCTTATTATATCTTCTATGCTTGTAAAATTTTATAAAAATAAAAAATCAATAACTATATCATCAGTCAAATGTTTAAATTTTAAATTTTAAATTTTTATAAATCAACAATAAGACTTAGACCACTAACATCTTATTGCTACCCACCAGTAGAAACTTACTAACACGACCATGTGCAAACTCCGAGATCACAAACTCCTTCTTTCTTGGATTCTCCAGCAAGTACAAGCATTCCCGCTTGTGTATCTTTAAGCTCTTATGACAGCAACTGAATGATCATCAAGTTTTTGAACGAATCTTGAATCTTGATAACCCTAAGCTTGTGTAAAGGAAAGCTCCTCACAAATCTCACAAGAGATTCACACAAACAGCAATATGAGCAACCTAAAAACGTGGCTAGGGTTTGACAAAATAAGACCAAATTGAACTAGAGAGGACCAATGTCGACAAAATAGGACCGAAGTGGATAGAATGGACCGAATAAGACCAATGTAAACCGAATCGAACCAAAGTGGATTGAAGAGAACTTAATGGACCAAATAGGATGGAAGTGGACCGGATAGAACTTTTGAATATTTAATTTTTATTGCACTTTTAGGGCTCATATTTCTAATTTTTAATGTCTATTTTATTTGTATTTTTTAACTCAAAACTAAAAATTTTAGCCCAAATATAAGAAAATTTCTTTTTTTTTAACCCAAATTTTTTTTAAAATGTATTTTTGAGCTAAACTTGAAAAGACAACCTACCAAAAAAAAAAATCAATTTAGGGCCCAATTATTCCAAAATGGACTGAAGAGAACCACAATTGACAGAGTAGACCAAATGAGACCGAAATAGACCTAATTGGATTGAATGGGACTGGCATAAACCTAATTGGACTGAATAGAAATTTATTAATTTTTAGGGTGAACAAATTATCTTTAACAAATTTTAGAGAAAAATTATACATTATATTATGATTACAAAATAATTATTTATTCTAGTTTATATTACAAAAGGTCATAGGAACGTGAAAGGGCAGAAGTTAGTTTCTCCTTTCATCAACCAGTTACCGTATACTCTTTCAATCTCTTGATATATATATATATATATATATATATATATATATATCTGAAAATTCATGTGAGATTTAACAATTTCTTTATGTTATGTTAACTATGGTTTGCGCAAGAGATGTTTGGAACACCTAACTGATCTTATAGTACCAGTATATAAGTTACAAGTTATTCATCAAGATTTTATTGATCAAATCTTCAGTTTACAATTTACATCCATATGCATTTTCCTATATACCTGGATATGGGCTAACGACTCTAATCCTTATCAAGTAAGAGGCAAAGCTTTATTAGTTTTTATTTGGAAAAACCTATTTAGTTTTTTACTGAAAATATATTATAATATACTTATATTTTATAAATAAATAAATAACTGGCTTTATAAGTTCTAACCAAACAAACACTTATTCTAATTACATTTAAAAAAAAAAAAGCATTTTAAGCCACTTTTTTATTTTTTAATGGACATTTTAAGCCACTTTTATTTGGCATCTATCCCTTATTACTTATTAGTAATGGAAGGATTTAAGGAAATTTGTAACATCCCAAAATATGAAAAGTAAAATGATCTCCCAATGTTTGTGTACTTATTTTCCAGTAGTTTATTTGTTAATGGTAAAAATAAAAGGTTAATATGAGATTAAAAGTTAAATTTATCAGTATGTGGCTCTGCTATTAGACTTATCAGTATGTGGGCCCTTAACTTCATTTTATACTTCGAGCAGCTAGACTATTTCGTTTCTCCTGAACCATCAAGCATTCTGAGTTACCATCTGCTCTTTCAATCTCTTGTGTAATCCAGCGAATTTCCATTTCCAAAGTATGGCTGGTGCTCTACTTTCTGCTATCGTGGAGCGGCTTGGTTCTTTCATTTCTTCAGAGTTCAAGTTGACTGTAACTGTTAAGGAAGAAGTCCAAAAGCTTGAAACCAAATTCCGTACCATTCAGGCAGTGCTCAATGATGCTGAGAAGAGGCAGCTGAAGGAGGAAGCTGTGAAGCTTTGGTTAGATAAGCTCGAAGGCGTATCGTACGAGATTGACGACGTGTTGGATGAGTGGAACACTGTCATGATCAAAGCAGAGATTGAGAAACAACAAAAAGAATTCGAAGAAAAAGAAACAGCTGAAACTAGTACTGCTAAGAAGAGGAAGGTATGGCCCCTCATCTCCAACTTCAATTTCTCAGTTCCTAATCTTTTACTGCATCGTGATATTGCTCATAAGATACAAGAACTTAACGAAAAATTAGATGAGATTTACAAAGAGAGGGAGACGTACGGGTTTGAATTGAGTAGGCCCATAGAAGAAGTAGTTGAGAGACCAAAAACTACTTCTTATGTCGATGTGTCTGATATTCTCGGTCGTGATAAGGTTAAGGATGATCTAGTGCGCATCCTATTGGGCAAGGGTACTGAAAAAGAAAAATGCCCCCATGTCATCTCTTTGGTGGGCATGGGTGGTATTGGAAAAACAACTCTTGCCCAACTAGCCTTTAATCATCATGAGGTGAAAGATCAATTTGAGAAAAGAATTTGGGTTTGTGTTTCTGAACCTTTTGATCAATGTAAAGTTGCCAAAGCAATCATTGAAGCTCTTGCAAGTGGTGACCCCAAAATTACTGAATTGCAGAGTTTGTTGGAAAAAATTTGTGAATTAATTGGGAGAAAGAAGTTTTTTCTTGTCTTTGATGATGTGTGGACTGAAGACTATGCAATGTGGAAGCCATTTAGAGATGCACTCAAAAATTGTGGTTCCCAAGGTAGTAGAATTCTAGTCACCACACGTAAAGAAAAAGTTGCAAAGATGATGGAAAGTGCAAATACGATCAAGTTGGAGGAATTGTCTGAGGAAGATTGTTGGTTGGTGTTTAGTAAAATAGCATTTTTTGATAAGGATCCTCAGCAATGTGAACAACTAGAAGACTTTGGCAGACAAATATCAAAGAAGTGCAAAGGTTTGCCCTTAGCTGCAAAGACTCTAGGGAGTCTTATGCGCTTTAAGAAAAGTAGAGAAGAATGGAGGAATGTTTTGAATAACAATTTGTGGGAATTAGAAGATGTTGAAAGAGGTCTTTTTGCACCGTTGTTATTGAGTTATTATGATTTGTCATCACCACTGAAACGGTGTTTCTCATATTGTGCTATCTTTCCGAAAGATCATGTCTTTTATGTCGATGAGTTGGTATATATGTGGACAGCACACGAATTTGTTGAGTCAAAGGGAAATGTGGAGGTGGAAATCATGGCACAAGAATACTTTGAAAATTTAGTAATTCGCTCTTTATTCCAAGAATGCTGGGAATATATACAGTTTGGAATGAGGTACAAAATGCATGATATAGTACATGACTTTACACAGTCAATTACTGAAGCTCACCATTTGGGATATTCAATAAGATCCCAATTTCCTCCATCTACTGATAGATCCAAAAATCTACGCACTGTCATCTTTTTTAATCATAGTGATTATAACATGTCCAATTTAGTCCAAAATTTTAGCCGTTTACGGGTATTGACTTTGCAATTTGGAATGGAACTTCCGGATACAATAGGAAATTTAATACATTTAAGGTATCTTGATTTGTATTGGTGCAAAGAGCGTTTTTCTTGTGGCAAATGGGTGTTGCCTGAAACTCTATGTAATCTATGCAATTTACAATTTTTGAGACTTAGGCATGTTCCTATTTCTCAGCCTAGAATATTACCACAGGGGATAGGTAAATTAATTAACTTAAGACTTCTTATTGGATATAATTTAGTGATTCCAAGAGGGATTGGAAGATTGACGTCTCTTAGAACATTAAATAGTGTCCTCATAAGTGATGAGGATAGCAAAGGATGTAAACTTGAAGAATTAAAAATTTTGCACCACCTTCGTGATTTGTCTTTATATTTTAATAAAGGGGATAGTCCAATTTCCTTAGCTCCAAATGATAGAAGAATTCAAAGTAATGTATTAATGTTAAATGCGTTAGAGCCACCTCAAGGCTTGGAGAAGTTACGCATTAGTAAGTACGTGGGCACCACAATGTCTCCTATTTGGTTGGCGTCTTTAACCAATTTAAAAGAGCTTTATCTCGGTCACACCATAGAGTTAATGAGTTTGCCTCCTTTGGGTATGAATCCATGCCTCAAATCATTAACTATAGTGTTTGCGCATAGATTGAAAAAAGTGGGAGTTGAATTTTTGGGAATAGAATCTGAAAACAAGAAAGAAGACATGAAAATATTCCCAAATTTGAAATATCTCACGTTTTATGGTTTGTTCGAGTGGGAAGAATGGATTGGAGGAACGAGAGGAGGAAAAGAAGATAAAGACTGTATTACTATAATGCCATGTCTTCAAAAGTTGAAAATTCTCAAATGTGGAAAGTTAAAGTCATTGCCGGATTTCTTGCGTACAACTCCATTAAAGGAATTGGAGATCGGTGATTGTCAAATTATCAAGAAACGTTGCCGAAGAGAGACAGGAGAGGACTGGCACAACATTTCTCACATCCCAATCATCAAATTAGCTGATGATCCTGAGGTTATGACGTGGTAACTCGTTCTGCTTATTCTTCTTTTATTTTGAAAACAATATCTATCATTAAATATTCTCATTTTCTTGTTAAAATTCCCACAGAAAATAAATTACTAACCATGTAGATTTATGAAATTTATCATATTCACATAAATTTGAATTAGCGGAGTTTATTGTTGTTGCTTAGATTCAGCTATATTGTTTATGATGTATCCAAAATTGCTTGATTTTTTAAATAAAATTTCACAAATAATTTAAAAAAATAAAAAGCTCAAATTTTAGATGGACTAATCAAATGAACAGAGTCACAAAATTTTAACTCATTTGCATGTAAAAGTAAACAACTCAAATGCCTACCACTTTCTATTTCATTTGCGGTTTAATATTTATATGGGTCTTGCTCATTTTCTTGATTTCGGTACACTAATCTCAAATAACTCATGGTTTTCTTTAGGGATTCGAATTATGCTCTTCTTTAAGGATTGAAATTTTGAAATGTCCTCGGATTCTGAAACGTCCTCCGCTTGATATGGATTGGTAACTTTTTCCTACTTAGGATTTGTTTGGCAAAAATTAGTTTTGTCAACTTATTTTATTATTCAGCTTATTTTTACTACTATTTATGGGTTCCACTGCACTTTTTGCTACTATCTATAAGTCTCACTATACTATTTCAGCTAACTTTTACCTTTATCTACCGTACTTTCAACAAAAAGTTTTTAGTTTAATCAAAATAAGTAGATCACAAACAAACGCTTATTTCATCCTCTTTCTGTTTCATTTGCTTTTTAATATTTATATGGGCCTTGCTCATTTTCTTGATTTCAGGGAAATAAACAATGACCTTCCGTAATTTTATCAAATTCTGGCAAAACTCATAACGACACTGTCACCAATGGTTTTCTTAAGGGCATGTAGATGAAATCTTAAAATCTGTGTGTGAGCGTGTGTCAGCAAATTTGAACCAATAAATGGTAACTTCTTCCTCTTCTACTACTTCTATCATTTGGCTGAAACATCGATTTATTATTTTAATTATCTCTCAGAAATTACTAGCAACTTTGTCAAATTTAGGCCAAACTCACAATGACACCATCACCATTGATTCTATCTAGTAGGCCCACTATTTGTAACATTACAGGAATGTGTGAATGTTAAGGAAGAATTTTTATTAATTTTTTAAAAAAAGAACCCAGACTGAATGTATAGTTGCTATTCTACAACTTATGCAACCTTCTATCCTTAATTTTGAGGGCTTGAATGTATAGTTGCTAATCTTCAGGGTTTGATGTTACAACTTTAAAAGCTTGAATCTGGATGAACATTGATTTCTAGTGTTAGTGATGTTTTTCTTGTCAATAAAGATGGGGAAGAGTGGGAAAATTTGATAAATACTTGCTATTTGTTTCAATCCATAGTTTCCCATATTGAAAAGGGCACCTTAAAAAGTGGAGAGGGGAAGATCTTTGGCATAGCAAAATTGTGATGTTTTGGCTTACATAATTGGCTACTTCTTCTCTCTCTTATATATCCATGCATAATATGTTCAAAAAGAAAAATATGCAAAGAAAATAAAAGCAAAAAGAATCAAAATACTTTTAAATATGGTTGCAAGCGTGTTTTTGGGAGATCAAAATACTTTTAAATATGGTTGCAAGCATGTTTTTGGGAAATGTGGGAGTTATAGGATGTATCTCAAAGGTAATAGTCTCCATTAAGCAGTTATAATTGTGTGTGAGTGTATTTGATTTTCTCATATCTCAAATCTTCATAACATGAGACACTTATGCACTCTTGCTATGTTTTCACACACAACACGCAAACTCTTTACTACTTTTAATACATGTGCAGGTACAATATGATTTGGCCATCACAAGCAATACATGTATTAATATATGCTCACTAAACTGTCTTAACTTGTTTTTGAAATATAAAATTGATTAGAATTGTTTTGTGTGTGTGTGTGTGTGTGTTTTGGATCTATGAATGCTTTGCTTATATGTTGAGAGATGTTTTGAGAGCTTAACATGTTGATTAGATCTTTGTTTGGGTAGCTTGCTTGTTGTGTTCATCCTTATATGTTTTTCCCTTCTTGAAAACACCTTTTTTCGTCAATCTTGTCAGCTTCTCGACAGATTTCTTTCTATCGAGCCCTTCTTTCTCTCTTCTTGATAGATCTTGATGGATTCTTGATCCATCGAGATTTCTAGGTTTCTCCTCGATAGATTCTTGACAGTTTCTCGATCCATCGAAATCATTTTGCCGTCGACAAATCCTCAACAGCACCTCGATAGATTCACTTCTATCGGGATTTAGTGCACGACAGATCCTCAACAGAAACGTCGATCCATCAAGCTGAGTTTTCTATATATAGCTGAGGCGAATCTGATCTCACTTTTCTCATTCTCTTTCAACAGAAAATCTTTCTCCCTCAGCCTAAGCACTTTTCTTTCACTCCAATCTCTCTACCCACGTGATTTTTAGCCTAGATCAAGCCTTAATCACTTGGTAAGTGTTCTTAAACCCTTCATTTACATGCATTCATGCATTTTAGACCTAGGTTTTGGGTTTTTTTTTTAAATTTTGGGGTTTTTGAGTTTTTTTTTTTTTTTGGTGAAATTTTTGGGTTAGGTGTTGTTGATTTGGTGTTATGTACTCATGCATTGCATTTTCACTACATTATAACAATGTTTCATGCATTTTAGATGTGCGTTTGTCTAGTGTTGATTGTGTGTTGATAGGTTTGGATTGGGTTTATACCCATGATGCTTTTTAAATTTTGCACGTCACATGTTCATGCATATGTTCTTTCCTTTCTATTCTTTGTTTCTGAGTTGTGATTGTGTTCTCTCTCTCTCTCTCTCTCTCTCTCTCTCTCTTAGAGATAAACTACACTACAACACCTAAAGCGCGTAAATCCACTTTGGCTTGGAATCCTCTTGGTTCTGGGTCTTCTTCTTCTGATCCCGTTCCCCGTTTTCATGTTCAGTTCTGTGATAAGAAGGCCCGAAAGGACTTCTTGGAGAACTTCCAGAAACGTGGCGTTCATCCGAAATGCTAGGTTATCCTATCGGACTTTTTCGACACTCCTTTCCCCTCTATCATTCGGACTCAAGGCTGACAATCTCTACTTAAGAGACCCATGAGGTGTCCCATCATGTTTATACAGGAGTTTTACTCCAATATACATGGTATACATGCCTCTATACCTCAATTTGTCATGACATTCTAAGGCACACGTATCATAGTTACCCTGGATCTTATATCCGAGGTACTACACGTTCCGAGGGTAACGCATCCTGACTACCTCGGTTGTGAGCATCTTCAGACTATGTCTAAAAACAAGCTTCTGTCTCACTTT
The DNA here is from genome assembly GCA_030445155.1 of Quercus variabilis. NCBI lineage: Eukaryota > Viridiplantae > Streptophyta > Magnoliopsida > Fagales > Fagaceae > Quercus > Quercus variabilis. Next base: position 1,486,295 of record CP129447.1, read on the forward strand.
TGTGAGACACCTTCCACATGGGGTGGTAAGCAAAACACCCTATGCTCGGGCTTTGCCAAAGGCCGAGATTCCTTAACATGGTGATGACATTTACTCTTACTCCTTTGTCTCACTATAACTCTATCACTGAGCCTCGTGCTCGCTTTCTTTTGTCTCTTCTTGAGGGCCTCTCTATTGACTTCCATTCTCACTTCATCACATCTATCCTCGATGTGTATCAGGATACGACAACCCGTGATAAGCTCATCTTTCCTTCAACTATCACGTGAATCCTCCGACACTTCTCCATCCCCATTCCTAACTCTTCTTACTTCACCACCATGAGTGCCATCAGTGCCGGTTTTGTTCAGCGGAGCGAGGCCCAGCTTCGACCAAAGTGGCCACAAGTGGAGGCAGACGATCCTATAGCTCTTGCGACTCCCTTTTCCTCACCTCCTTCCACCTCGGCTCCTTCTTCTTTGGCAGCAGGTGTGACCCTAGAAGCCATCATAGCGCAGCTTCAACCGATGGAGGCTGACTTTGGTGGACGTCTTGACTGTTTCACAAATGAGATGTGTCAGATTAACACCCAAGTTGGTCGCATTGCCCACAGACAGTCTCGCCTTGGCAATTTCGCTCCCTCTCCATCTCTTTCTCCAGAGGCCTTGGTTGATGAGGATAATGATGCTGGTGATGATGAGGACAATGCTAGCTCTCTCGGTAATGACAAGATGACAAACTCTCGGTGACTTGTCCTTTGTAATTCGTGACAAAAAGGAAGAGTAGTTTTGGATGAGAGTAGTCTTGTACTTAGGGGGAGAGTTAGTATATGACATTTTTGTTAAGGGGAGTGTGTATATCTTTTGAGGGATGTAATGAGGTTTACATGTACTTTTCTTTTCTTTCTTTACATTAGCCAGAGTATACCGGTCTTGTGACCATTTATTGACATACATTGTACTTTACCTTTTCATATATATATGATGATGTATGTTTCTTCACCTATCTCTACGTATATTGTTTCTTTTCTCTCTTTATACACATGTTTCTTTATTTATGCAATCTTTATTTTTTTTTCACACATTATGCCTTGATGGGTTTTGTTTAAATGTTTCAGAAAGATAGGTTGTGAAAGTTTACCATGCCATGAACTCTTTTCTTGCAAAGTTTTTCAAGAGTTTATGTTAGGGTTAGATTTTTTTGGTTTTTCAACAAGTGGTTATGAGTTTAGTGATTTAAGACTTCTCTCATGATTCATTTGTTTGTTGTGGTTTTGTCACGAATTGCCAAAAGAGGAGATTGTTAGAGACATATTTATGTAATTGACTAATCTTTTGACAAAATGTACTTTACTTGTAATTTGGCAAATTTATGATGAGTTTAGTACTTCAAGAAACAACTGTTCAAGTTAAGTACTGAAACCAAGCAAATCTGACCAAAAAACAAATGAAGAATGCGCTACTCATTAAAGCTTGAAAAAAGTCTTGATGGAATCCTTTCTATTGAGAATTACTGCTAAAGCTCGACACAAGCTATATCTGTCGAGAATTACAAACTCAGATTTTTCAGATCATATAGTGCTTTTTGCTTGTGTAGAGGCTTAAATGTTTCATGGGCATGGGAGAGTGCAAAGTATGAGAAGTGACCACCTGTAGATATGCAGATGTTACAAATACATTGGCTTCATTTGTTGGATTAATTAACCATCACAATTCCTTTGAAACTGAAAATCCAGATATGCTTGTGATTTTTATTTGGAGCATTGGACACAGACACAAGATCTATCTTAGAGAGAAAAACCCTGATATGGTAGATGATATATTTTTCCCTTAATTTCTGTTTTGTTTGTTTGATTTTCAAATCCATACTTTTTGTTGCTTCTCCTTTGCATAAAGTCTTTGATAGCTCTGTTATGTTGTAGGAATTGGAATTATATTTTTTTGGGTTATTTTATGCTCCTCATCTTGCAAAATCTTGCAAAGGAGTTGAATAAGTTGCTGGTTTTTGTTGATCCTAATGCTTGTAAGCGGGTTTTCAACATCTAATGCATAGTAGTGAAGTCCACTGTAGGAATTGACATTCTGCTGTTGGAAATAGTCTGTACAACTAGTCACCCAAAAATTTATAAAAATGAAAAAAGAAAGAGAAAGCATTGCTAACTACTCTTTGGATTGCTCGTGTATGGCTCATGATGCTCATCCCTAGTTTAATGCTTAAACTTGAAATTCCTCTTAACGTGTTATATCTCCTTGAAATAGAGGTTAGGCCTCTAGGCCTTACATTTATTTTAGATCATTATCATTGTTGCCCATTGTGATTAAAAGTATATTATTCTAATCATTTAAAATATTACATTTTTCTTTGCAAACTTCTTACTTTTAGTGATGCTTGTTACCCTGAATCCCAGCCACCAGATCCCAACGACAGGGAAAGGATGTTCAGCGACAACTTGGGGATGCAAGCAAGGATTTTGAACTTCCGTGGAAGTAAGTTTTCCTGCTTTACGTACAAATATTTCTAAGGAACAAATTTCCCAAATTTGTCCTTCAAATATTGCTCTGATGCTTTAATAGGTTCTCTATCTGGCATGCAACTATTTAGTTTATTCTATCGTTTTCTACCTTAATTTATTGGTATTGTTGTCACTCCTCATATAAACCACAGATGAAGCTAATTAAGCTAGGCACAATCCATGGTTGTAGTTATAAGCATGGAGAATTGTGCTGTGTGCTACAGTGGTGTTCCACAGTGATGTTGATATGAATGATTGGCCTCCAATTTCATCTGTTGTAGCTTTAATGTCCTCTGTTTTCTCCTCATCATCAGGCTTACATTCAAGGTTTGCATTTTTATTCTTCTTTTCTTATTTCTTTTTTGATAGATTTTTCATGTTATCTAAAATGTAGAACAATAGATTTGTATGTGTTTGTAATCACTTTTTCGAATTTCTATATTATTACCATAAAATTGTTCAATATTTTTTTTTTTTTGAAAGGTCATAAAAAAAATTGGTCAAAAATCAGTCCACCAGGTGGTTATCTAAGTTTTAAATCATAGTCAACAAGTTACAAATTACAGGGGATTAGAGGTCTAGTTAAAGCTTCCCTTTTCCATATTGTTTTGTCAATTTAAGAATATCAAGTTCTTCTTTTTTAGACATCGTGAATTGATTTATCTCAATCTAACACAATTAGTAAAATTTTGTCAAATAATACCAGTTTGCCTTTCAGCTCAAGTCCATATAATGTTACATTACAATAATGGGCTTACATCCAGTACACAAAATATTTTGTATATTATTGAGAATGGTGTACTTATTGTGAATTTGCTAGAATTGGTAGGTTGGGTATCAAATCCTTAGATTGATCTCCAAATGCAGTTTAAAATAGCTTACACGTTGCAAGTGTCTTTGCTCTTATCTAGAAAAGCGTAATAGAAGAGTAGTTTAGATGGGAGCTCTATCCCTGCCACAGGAATCAATCCACACTATACGTGGGAGATTTGAGGACAGAAAAAGGAAGTTCAGCGAGCAATTGGAGATGCAAGCAAGGATTCTGAACTGCCTAGGAATTAAGTATTCCCACTTTACATACTAATATGTCCAGTGACCAAATGTTCTCAGAGTGCTTCAAATATGGATCTGATTCTGTATTAGATTCTTTATTTGACATGCAATTTTTTGGTTTCTTTTGCTGCATTAATCTGTTGGTATGATACTATGATTCAAATCATAGACGGGTAATTAACATAGTAAAACAACTCATGATAGAACTTACAAGCATGGAGAATGGTGTTGTCCACTATAGCGGTGGGTTTTATAGTGATGATGATTTGAAAGATTGACCTCCAATGTCGTCCTTTTTAGCCATTATGTCCTCTGTTTTCTGCCCATCATCAGGAAGGATTGTAGACTAATATGACCTCTATTATATTAAAATTTCCAAGCAGTTGTAGCATCAGTGTTCTTGGTAGGAGAATTGAAGTCAAAAAAGATATATACTTTTATCATTGACTATTTTTCTACTCAACATATAATAATACCTTCAAATTAAAAGCAACTCTCATTTGCTTCTCTTTTTTATCTTTTCTTTTTTTTTTTTTTTTTTTTTTTGAGAAGAACAACGTTTGGTATTTGCAAAGAAATCTAAAAATCAAAATTTATATTGCTTGCTATTGTTTCAAAATATCAAAATTGACGGTGACTATGTGCATAAAGAGTTAAAGACCTTTGTTAGTTATCTTGTCTTTCTTTTGCAGTTCAATTGCCTGTACTATTTCCTGAGTTTGTGGCTTCAGCCTTCCTGCACAGTTAGCAACTTATTTTCCAAGTACATGAACCAAATAAACTCTGGGTTCTGGTAGACTGGTACTGCATATCTCATCTCGACAGGTACCTATTAAGTCTTATTTTTCTCATAATGTGCTTTTCTGTTAACCTTTTCATATTATTTGAGAAGTAGAACAATATAATTATGTAATTATCATTACGAATTTTGTATCATTACTATAAATATTGCTCAATGTCATTCTGCTGTGTTTATGTGAGTCTAAATTCATAGTGAACGAGTTGCAACTTATTGGGGATTAGAGGTCTAGTCCAAGCCTTCTTTTACATAATGTTTATTATGGACAAAGTTTAGCTACAAAACTGGTAGCCTTAGGCTACAGCCTTACTTAATATCTTTTTATTGAAAGTGAATTTTGACAAATGTACAATTATATTACATCTTCTTATATCCTCCTTGCTTGCAAAATTTTTAAAAAATTAAAGACCAATAACCATGTTATCAATAAATTGTTTAAATTGCAAGTTTTTGTAGTTTAAAATTATGTATAAAATATAAACTTATGGATCATATAGTAAATAATATCTCATTGATAAAAAATTTGGTTTGTATATTAAGAGCGTAAAGAACATGCAATTCAATGGTTAGATTTTCAAAATATGTAGTAATGTTTATTTTATTAAATAAGGTTATAGCTGTAGGCTACAACTAGTTTTGTTGCTAAACTTTGTCCTATAAATAATTGTCTTACATAGAATGTTTCATTGAAATAATGGTCTTATATTCCGCATACAAAAGAATTGTCTAAAATTTTTAATATGTTGTACACTTTATCAAGAAGTTACTAGAAGCCCAGAATTCATGGGTGGGGAATCAAACACCAGATTGATCTTGGGATGGATGGTTAGAAAAGCTTAATCATTGCGAGTATGATTGTTCTTTTCTAGAAAAGGGCAATAGAAGAGAAGTTTGCCCATTATTGTCCATTGATAAAATCATTATGTTTCCAAAAGTAAAAAAATTTCCATTTGATCCGCAATAATAAACCAATAGTTGAAACTTTTCATTTCTCAGGCTTTACTCATAAGTATGTTTTCTGTTTTCTCCCCCTTCATCTTAAGTCAATGACCTCATTTGTAAAACTTATGCAGTCTAAGCCTATTGGAGAAGAGTTGTCTATACTGTTGAAAATTGTTAGGCAAGGATGCACCTCAAAATAAAATGTCCTGAACCTCTTTCATCAACAGGTTAATCTTGGTTTGCCATATGAACAACTGTGGGAGTTGAGGACTTGTTTAACCATATGGCAAAGCAAAAGGCATTATGTCCAACAGGGAAACCCCGGCAGAGAATTCACCATTTGCTGAAACCAATTTGTCAGTTGGTTTCTCAACTGATAGAGATGTGCCTCTAAGAGTGTCTAGTGTATTAGATGAAGATGAAGGAAGAGTTTGTAGCAGACATAGATCAAGGAAGAAAATTGAGATATCCATAAGGAATGCAAGAGGTATTTCACAATTGAGATCTTTTTACTTATTAAATATTCTTCATTATATATAATTGAAGAAGGAAATATGTTCTGCCCACTTCTTATGTAATCTTTCTACTTGTTTGCCTGGATTTTATTAAAAAATAACCAAATTCCTCAAACTATATTATTAGTTAGGTAAGGTTTGAAACATATTTGGTTTATAGCAATTCGACTTTTCTGGAGTCGATTTTGCCCTTTGAAAATTCACTAGGAAATCGAGTGTTAGAAACTCGATTTTGGAAATCGAGTTTTAGAAACTCGATTTCCTAGTGGATTTTCAAAGGGCAAAATCGACTCCAAAAAAGTCGAATTGCTATAAACCAAATATGTTTCAAACCTTGTCTAACTAATAATATTGTTTGAAATTTATAGTTATTTTTTTAAAAAACCCTGTTTGCCTGCCCACTAGTTTCACACACCAAGACTTTTTATGTTATGTATAACCAAGAAACTATTTAAAATAAATAAATGAAAAAACAAGAGAAAAGACAAGCATACGAACCAACTTCGAAGTGAAGATTTAAGATTGTGTATAGGTGATCGTATAATTCATGATCAACCTCTAGTTTCTGCATACCATTCATTATGATAGCTGATTGTGTTCGCATCCCAGCAAACATTTTATATTGATCTGTTGACTCGCTACACGCTTGGTTCAATATAGACAAGCTTGAAGACATTGTTTTATATCCCAAATAGTAAATTTATTCAAGCAGGCATGGAATTGGAAAATTCCTCATCGGGAGGGCAGATCATTATCATTGTTGCCCATTGTGATTAAAAGTATATTATTCTAATCATTTAAAATGTTATGTTTTTCATTGCAAACTTCTTTAATTTAGTGATGCTTGTATAATCCCTGAATCCCACCCACCAGACCCTGAGGACAGAGAAGGGATGTTCAGCGACAACGTGGGGATGCGAGCAAGGATTTTGAACTGCCTTGGAAGTAAGTTTTCCTGTTTTACATTCAAATATTTCCAAGGAACAAATTTCCCAAATTTGTCCTTCAAATATTGCTCTGATGCCTTAATAGGTCCTCTATCTGGCATGCAACTATTTGGTTTATTCTATCTTTCTCTACCTTAATCTAGCGGAATGGTTGTCACTGATCATATAAATCACAGATGAAGCTAATTAAGCTAGGCACAGCCCGTGGTTGAAGTTATAAGCATGGGGAATGGTGTTGTGTTCTCTGGTGTGGTGTTCCACAGTGATGATGATCTGAATGATTGACCTCCAATTTCATCTGTTTTAGCTTTAATGTCCTCTGTTTTCTCCTCATCATCGGGCTTACATTCAAGGTTTGCATTTTTATTCTTCTTTTCTTCTTTCTTTTTTGTTATATTTTTCACGTTATCTAAGATGTAGAATGATAGATTTGTATGTGTTTGTAATCACTTTTTTGAATATCTATATTATTACCATAAAATTGTTTAAACGTTTTTTTTTTAAGGTAAGAAAAAATATTGTTCAGACATCATTCCACCATGTGGTTATCTAAGTTTTAAATCATAGTCAACAAGTTGCAAATTACAGGGGATTAAGAGGTCTAGTCAAAGCTTCCCTTTTCCATATTGTTTTGTCAATTTAAGAATATCTAGCTCTTCTTTTTTAGACATTGTGAATTGATTTATCTCAGTCTCACACAATTACTAAAATTTTGTCAAATAATACCAGTTTGCCTTTCAGCTCAATTCCATACAATGTTACATTACAATAATGGGCTTACATCCAGTACACACAATATTTTGTATATTATTCAGAGTGGTGTACTTATTGTGAATTTGCTAGAATTGGTAGGTGGGGAATCAAATCCTTAAATTGATCTCCAAATGCGGTTTCAAAGAGCTCACACATTGCAAGTGTCTTTGCTCTTTTCTAGAAAAGCATAATAGAAGAGTAGTTTAGAAGGGAGCTCTATTACGTGGGAACTTTGAGGACAGAAAAGTTCAGCAAGCAATTGGAGATGCAAGCAAGGATTCTGAACTGCCTAGGAGGTAAGTCTTCTCACTTTACATACTAATATGTCCGGTGACCAAATGTTCTCATATTTGTACTTCAAATATTGATCTGATTCTGTATTAGGCTCTTTATTTGACATGTTTGGTTTCTTTTGTCTTTCTTATGCTGCATTAATCTGTTGGTATAATACTATGATTCAAATCATAGACAAGGGTAATTAACATAGTAAAATAACTCGTGATAGAACTTACACACATGGAGAATGGTATTGTCCATTATAGGGTGAGTTTTATAGTGATGATGATTTGAAAGATTGGCCTCCAATTTCGTCCTTTGTAGCCTTTATGTCCTCTTTTTTTTGGCTGTCACTAGGAAGGTACATTATACATGACCTCTATTATATTTAAATTTCCAAGCAGTTATAGCACCAGCATTCTTGGTAGGAGAATTGAAGTTAAAAAAAGGATATATACTTTTATCACTGACTTTTTTTTACTTCTTAACATATAATAATACCTTCAAATTGAAATTGCAACTCTCATTTGCTTCTCTTTTATTTGTATTTGTTTTTTTTTTTTTTTTTTTTTTTTTTGACTGAAATGCTATTTTTCACTGTTTGGATGAAAAAAAAAATTTCATTTGCCAACCAACATTTGGTTTTTTTTTTTTTTTTTTTTTGGGAAAAGAACAACATTTGGTATTTGCAAAGAAATCTAAAAATTCAAAATTTGAATTGTTTGCTATTGTTTCAAAACATCAAAATTGATAGTGACTATGTGCATAAAGAGTTAATAGACCTTTGTTGTTTAGTTATCATGTCTTTCATTTGCAGTTCAATTTCCTATACTATTTGCTGAGTTCGTGGCTTCAGCCTTCCCACACAATCAGCAACTTATTTTCAAAGTACATGAACGAAATAAACTCTGGGTTCTGGTAGACTGGCACTGCATATCTCAACTCGACAGGTATGTATTTTGTATTCTTATTTTTCTCAAAATGTGCTTTTCTGTTAACTTTTTCATGTTATCCGAGAAGTAGAACAATATAATTATGTAATTATCATTACGAATTTTTATATTATTACTGTAAATATTGCCTAATGTCATTCTGCTGTGTTTTTGTGAGTTTAAATTCACATTGAACAAGTTTCAACTTACAGGGCATTAGAGGTCTAGTCCAAGCCTTCTTTTACATAATGTTCATATAAATAATTGCCTTACATAGAATTATTCATTGAAATACTGGTCTTATATCCAGCATACAGAAAAACTTACTAAATTTTTCAGTATGTTGTACTCTTCTTTGAGAAATTGCTAGAATTCATGGGTGTGGAATCAAACACCAGATTGATCTTGGGATGGATGGAGGTTACAAGAGCTTAAAACATTGCAAGTATAATTGTTCTTTTCTAGAAAAGGGCATTAGAAGAGAAATTTGCCCTTTATTGTCCATAGATAAAATCATTTTGATTTCAAAAGTAAAAAATTTCCGCTAGATTTGCCATAATAAACCTATAGCTGAAACTTTTCATTTCTCAAGCTTAACTATTAAGTATGTTTTTCTGTTTTCTCCCCTTTGTCTTAAATCAATAACCTCATTTGTAAAACTTATGCAGTACCTATTGGAGAAGAGTTGTCTATACTGGTGAAATTGTTAGGCGAGGATGCACCTCAAATGGCCATGTCTTACATTCTGACGCAAGTTGCTATTGAGAAAGATCCAGAAGCAGAATAGCAAAGGTCATTACGGTGAACAACAAAGCTCTCTTTCTCTCCTCCCTGAAGCTTTGTCCTTTTCTGAAAGCTCTATACTCAATTCATAGATGCAAAAATGCTTATAGATGAGGCTCTACTCAACGTCATGGATGTCAAGAAGAAACAATGTCAAGTGATTCTTCTGTTAAATTTCATTTTTCTGATCATTAATAATCAAAGATAAAATATTGCAGCTGAAAGACGCACTGGAGTCTTAATAATCTTGAATCAGCCAGTTTGCTATAAGTCAAGTCAACAAGGTGGCTTTAGAAGCAAGTTGTTTATATATTTATGTTGTTCATTTGTGTTGTGCTTTTGTGTGGAGCTGTAATTAAATAATTCAAGCCTAAATGGCTAGGGTAGCTAATATTCAAGTGCTTTAGGTCCTGTTAGCTTGGTTTAAAAATATATATATATATATATATATATATATTGGTGTGTTTTTTTTTCTTATAAAACTCACGCTTAGTAGACTCACCCAAAAAAAAAATCCTTCAAAGCTTAACACTAAGATCAATTTTATTTTATATTTTTGTTAATATCCATGTAACTCAACTGAATTAACACTTCCTGATATTTCTAACAAAAACACTTAAAGTTCAAATCTCTTTTTCCTATTACAACTATGGAATTGATAAAAAAAAAAGTATTAATTAAAGAAGCTGTATTTATCCATGAATTTATAGTGTGGTGAATAAAACTTAAACCTCCAAGTTTAGGTCTCATCTCAAGTCCATTGAGCCTACCTCTAGGGGTATTTATGGAAGTAACACTAAGCTCATTTTTTAGTTTCAAACTTTTTTTGTTCAAGAGCTTTATTTAAGTTCATTAACATAGCATAACTTGCATAGCAATTGTATATTAAACGCAATATTTATTTCAAAATTTTCTCTTTAAAATTAATTGCATTTTTTTTTTTTTTGAGATGAATGGTAGAAAAAAGTACATATTTTTAATTAATTGCATATTAATTAATCATAGGGTTAAAAAGATTTCAATTAATCACAAAAAAAAAAAAATATATATATATATATATATATATATTGAGTATTTTTATAAGTACAACAAAAATTCACAATGTTTTCAAAATTGTCTACCACCTCACACATGGATTATAAAATAAATTAATTAATTAGATAGAAGAATGCAAATTCCGTTGGATTATTGTAAAATTGTTGTCCTAGTTTTATTGAAAAATATTACTTCTAAATTCTAATAAGTAATAATCTTAAGGTGTTAGCTTAGTAGTTCGTAAGATCTCATAATATTTATAAGATCTTGGATTTGAAACTTCTTGCCAATACTCAGAGATGTTTGAAGATTCTAAACACCTTTTTTGTTATAGCCATTAAAATAAATAAGTAATAGGCATTAAAAAAAATGTTATTAAAAAATAAAAAATAATTAATTAATTAAAATTTAGGGGGAAAAAAAAAAAAAAAAACTCAGTTTAAAGAAACGACGTCGTAGGCTCAACCCTAATAAAACGAAAACTCACTTCTTCGTTCTTCCCTCTTCGTCTTCGTCCTCACTCTCCTCCTTCCTTCTTTCCTCTTTCTGCAACCCTAACCCTAACCCTAATACCAATAATCAAATGAACCTCTCCGCACCCTCCAACAATCCGAACACAAATCGAAACCCACCATCACCATCACCATCCCCAAAAAGCCAAGCAGAATGCAGCAATTGCGGCAAAGCAAGCCAATCAGGCGGGTCCCACACCGACACCCACAACCACAAGTGGGCCCAGTTCCATTTCCACCACGTCAGGCTCCGAGGCGTCGACCGCCTCCTCTGCACCTCCTGCGTCCTCCGCCTCCACCCTTCTTCCTTCTGCCCTCACTGCTTTGACCACTTTACCCCTCCCAACCCCCCAATTCACAACCATACCCCTTGCTCCAAATGCTCCTCTCTCACCCACTCCCACTGCCTCCCCACCACCACCACCACCACCAACAACCCTTCTTCTTCTTCTTACCTTTGTCCTCCTTGCTCCGACCCCAATTTCTCCTTCCTCCAATTCCAACCCCACACCGCCACCCATCTCGACGCCCGCTCCGCCTCCGTCCTCCTCTGCGCCGCCCGCATTGCCTCCGCCTCGATGGCCAAGGCTGCTGCCGTGGCGCGTGCCGAGGCCGAGAGGAAGGTCCGCGAGGCTGCAGCTGCCAAGAAGCGCGCGCGCGACGCCATGGAGCATCTGGCCATGGTGGAGGCTAAAGCAGGACGGAAGGACTGCTGCATTGAAAACAAGAATATAGATGGGGTTTTGAGTAATGGGAATTTAAAGTCTTTGGAAAGCGTGGTTCCCAGGAATAACAATAATAACAATAGTTGTAGTAATGGTGTTGCTGGGGTTTTCCAGGAGAGAAAAGTTGAGGTTGAGTGTAGGGCAAGTAATGCGAACGGGAAGGAAAATGAGAGCTAGATTATGACAATAACAACTACAATGACAACGATTGAATTTGTGGTTTTGTGTATTGTGTGCGCTTTCAATGTGATTGCAGGTGCATTGGGAGTTCGGCTCAATGAATTGCAAAAGAGATTTCAAGTTTCACTATATGTGAGATTGCACACAAAGAATGGTTCTTCGGTGAGTGATTGTATACATTTTGTTGGCGGTTTTGCTGGGAGGGTTTTTGAGAATTATGTGATTACGTGTAGTTATAATTGATTTGATGTGCCTCAGTTGTAATTTTTAGTAGGCACATTGTTATCGTTGGCAGTCAGTTTAATACAGATATAGATAGTTGCTAATTCCCAATTTTTTGGTTCTGTTTTGGTTATAAAGACGAAGATGTTATTCTTTTTCTAGTGAAATAATGGCATATATTTACTTGTATTTAGTGATGCAGATATTTGCTTTTGTGGGATTTTGTAAATATTAATCGCAATGACTGCTACAAAAAATTTTCTTGAGTTGATCTTTTGCTAAGCCAAGGGTTGAGTTGTTTATGAAGTTTGATGAAAATTCAACTTTTCCGAGTTCATTAATGAATTATTTAACTAGTGCTATTGTTTTGATCCAGCAAATTTCATTCTGCATTAGATTTTTGTCCTCTGACTTACTGTAGATCTTTTCAAGGACTTATGCTTTATGGGTTTCTCATTGGAAGAGAGGTATACCAGACAAAGTGCAGGCTGCAGTTTGGCACTAATAATTTGTTACAATAGGGTTGGCAATATATATATATATATATACACACAACCACAATATATGGACCTAGAACTTATAGAAAACTATTTTGGATTCAATGACCTGAAACCCTCTCTTTCTTATGTCCTAGTACTTTGCCAAGAGACCTTTTCTCTCTTTGTTACACTAGTTCGCTTCAGATCTGGCTTAATGCAATCTTTCATTCTTATCACATTATAACGATGGAATATTTCTTGCCAGATTAGTAGTAAAATTGTTGTATTCCTATTCTACTGCAGAAAGGCACAAGTCATTGTGTGCCGGTTCATCACTTCTTCCTTTGAGTATAAAATCCAATTTGCAGTCTTGGCTTATTAATTCTGCACATATTCGCTACCACTTAGTAGGTGATTCATTTGGAATTGTAGAAAAAAAAATTCTTGATTTTATGATTTCTTCATATATGAACCTTCTCAATATATTTCCCTGCCCTTTTCACAAAAGTTGGTAATTGGTTTGCAGCAACTAAAGTGAAAGCAGAAAGGCATAATGCATGCCATCCAGAAAAGGTCGTGGGGGTTGCATGTCTACATTCCTGAATTCCAGCTGCTTCTCAATAGCTTTAACTAAGACAACATAGGTTTAAGAGACTTGTTATTCAATGATTATGGTTTCTGTATTACCAAATATGTCAGCAAGAATCAGTGAAACATGCATTTATTTCTTACTTTGGCTTAAATCTTTATTTACACATAAAACAGCCATGGATTAAGACAAAGATGTTAGCACGCTCAAAATATACATGCATAAGACCTACAAACAACACAAACTTAGCCCACAGAAATAGGATTGCAAAAAGGACCAGAGAGAGATCTTGAGAAACAAGTTGGTTCTTAATTACAAAAAAAGGGTTAGTTCGAGCTAGCAAGAAACTGAACATGGGAAGACCTGAAAGCAAAATTGATTGCATTCTAAACGCGATGCTTGGGTTAAATTTCTGAATGCATCTTTCTAGAAACAGTCAATGGAAAACAGAAGCTATGCAGCAGCATTTGTCATTAGGGATGCTTACTTCTAATCCTAGGTTCTTCTAAATACAAATATTCTTCACCTTTGGATAGCAAATAGCTTTCAGGTTACTTGCCTAAAGTTTGTGACTGTCCATACCTGAACAAAATAAAATTGACAGCTCTCTCCAATTCTTTTAATCACTTTCTTTTTCCTTTTCTTGTTGGCGGCAGAAAAACATTACATGTTCTCTTTGTTGAGTCTCCCCCACATGCTTCTCTTTCTATCTTCAGGAAAGAAACCCAGCCTGAAAAGGGACTTCAGTGCCTGGTAACCATTTTTGTGCTTGAATGAATCGACCAACTGTGAAACATTTAACTCTCTTGTTGGTTTGAGCTCCAAACCACTTGTTACCATACTCAGCAAGGGTCAGTTTCAATTCCAAAGGTATTATTGTTGTTAAACCATCCCTCTGGACTAACTGGATCTCCCAAAAATGATTGCAGTGGCATGCCCGGGTAAGTGATTCTTCAGTCCTTCAAGGGAGTAAGACTTGTCTCGGTCAATATTGCTGTTATGGACCACAAAACCAGTGCTTTGACCCCTGTCACTCCTGGCTTACACAGCTATTATAGCTACCATCGATCCAAAAAACTCTGAAATGGTAACATTGACAGAACCTTTGAAATAGATTATTACTATGATTTGGTTACCTACTGGTTCTAAGCTAGATTTAGAGGATTCCTTGTAATTTGTTTCATTACAAATCGAGTCAAGGGTGACATTTGTGTCATTTGTGTTTGCTAGGGTTTTTGGGAGTGATCTAACCCGGCAACAACGCCAATGACAATTGCTGCAATTACTATGAGAGAAACACCCAACACAACCATGTTTCCAATCAATTCATCTTGATTTATTTCCTCATCAAATTGCGCCATGAGCAAGGAGACAAAAAAGAACTTCTATTTGGTTATTTTTTGTTTATTTTCTACTCTTCTCTTATGATGATGGAGAGGGCATTTCAAAAGTAGGGTCATCTAGCTTTTTGAATGCATGAGATGGAGGTTAGCACTTAGCACAAATGAGTTTGGTGCCTCTCAAAAGCAACCAAAATCATATATGTCGCTAACAGTACGTAGCTTTATTTCTTTTTCCTGCTGAAGCTAACAGTATGTAGTTAGGTGCTGAAGGGTTTTGATGCAAGATTGTCAAAACTACAAGGCTATTTTTAGAACCCATTTTGGTATGAATAGCAAGATAGGCAATAGCTGAGTCATTTCCTCGATGTATATGAGGCAACTTGCTTGTCGGCATAACCATAAACAAAACATAAAAGAGTGATAAGAAGTTAGCCCTATTTTGGGTAGATAAATATGCCTGTGTTAGTGAATTCTTTAACACCCAAATCCAAGTAAATCCAGACACCTAAGAGAGGACATCAGAATGGAAGTTTGTTAAAGAAAATAAAATGTAAGATTGTTTTTTAGGGTGATTTCAAAGTAGAGATTTTAAAATCTTAACTGAAATTTAAAACCACCCCCCACCCCCCCAAAAAAAAAAAACACTTTAATCCTTTTTTAAGGTAATTCCACGATAGAGATCTTAAAATTTTAGACAATAGCATTGAACTACAAGGATTTAGGTGTTTATTAATGTTTCTTAAAATATTAACAGTGTGATGAATCTAAACCACTCATTTTAACAACAAATAACTAAAATTTTAAGAACTCCATAACGGTTTTTTATTTTTTTATTTTTTTCTCTACATCAAAGTTATTTTAAGAACTTTAGAGAATCTCAATCTAAAAGGAGGGTATCTGTGAAATGAGATTTTCTTGGACTTTATGAGCAGTATCTACATTTAGGAATAGGGATTTCCGTGTCTACAATCTTCTTATTAACCTTATTATAATTTATTATAATTAACAAAAATAAAAATAACAACAACAACAACAACAAAATACCAAAATATAGGCAAATGACTTGTATTCCTGAGTTTAATTGCAAACCTACCAAAACAAAAAACATTTTCTATTATTTGACACGTACATAAAATCATTAATATTTCTTATAACTCCAAATATTAATATAAACAAAATATTAAAATGTGAAAATTTTTCTATTTTTTTGGAACATTTGGAATTCTCAACTCTTTTTTTTTTTTTTTTTAATAGGAGGGAGTCTCAACTCTTAAATAGGATAATAATCCCAAATTTGAAATCTACACAAAAAATTAACACTCTTATTCTTACATTTGAGCCTTCAACCTTCAAGCTTACATCTTAAAATAAAGACCTATTCCCTAATGTAAGCCTTGACATTTTTAAACAAACCATTACATACCATTCATACATATGGGTGCAGAATTTGTAGTTTTGGCATCCAACAATAATGTCCCATTATTGGTCAAGGTGAATGAAACCTTAAAAACACCGTCATTCTCCACATTCAGATAGCTTTACTGACACAATTTTTTTTTTCCTGGATAAGCTCTCCTATTACCTGATAGCGGAAGAGATCAGAATTAAGGGAAAGTGGTCCAGTATTTTTTGATTGATTTGCACCCATCCAACACATCAAATTCCATGCTTAAGGCACAAGTTTTGTGCTATTGCAGCTTCAGCCTCAAGCCATTAGTTGCTGTACACAAAAGCTTGCATCTCCTCCTCAATCCGACGATTTTCTCTCAGACCCTTTGTAACAACCTGCAATTCACAAAATAATGCAAACATTCAAATCTACTGCAAGTTATAAATAGAGAAAATAAAACATCAAATACTTTTTTTTGATAATCAAAAGTTCAAAACATCAAATACCTATATAATAACTGTAAGTATAATGACAACCAAACCTGGAGGATGTCATTGCCCATATGAGCACCTAAATCGCTGCATGGAGAAAAAAGAATCCAGCTCTTTCTCACTGAACATGGTATAACATCTTTTTGCCACTCATTATAGTTCTGATTATCAGGGTTCACGAGGAACAACATTGTCTTTGTCTTTGTCCATGCCTACTTTAAGTGGGTACATCACGTATTTCCTAAGCCCTCAGTAAGGATGCTACTAACAGCATCTTGTGCGGTGGAATCATCATGGGCATATGCCCCCCTGTCTGCTTCCTCTCTAGCGATAGATCCAACCAACAATCCATGAGTAGTAGCATCTGGGACCCAACCTCTTTCCAACATCAAATCCAGTAATCGACAAGCTTCACGTTTATTACCCTCTTTCCAGAAGCCATTAATCAAAATGTTGTAAATTTCAGGATTTAGAATTTCAGAATTAGAAATAAGTTTATTGATCGCACTTGAAATCACACACAATTGAGAATGGTTGGACATACACAAAAGAAGATCAAATAGTCTTTTAGAATCAGGTACCCAACCCTCATTAACCATCATGTTAAAATAGAAGACACACTCCTTTATACGATTAAGTGAACTCATGCTTTGTATAAGGAAGCTATACACTTCCTGATCAAGACTGCAACCCTGTATCAGCATTTGTGAGAAAACTACTAACACATCTTTTGCCCTGTCTAATTTAGACAACTCAAGCATAATTGTACTGTAAGTTCCATTATTACAATAAGTGCCAGAATAGTAAGTCAACTGCCATAACTTTATTGCTTGATCAACTTTTGCCGTGGCACAAATACCCTTGATTAACATATCAAATGAGGAAGACTGAAGAGGGAATTTATTACTAGACATATAATAAAACACTTCAGCAGCTTCTAGAGTCCTTTCCGCCTGGCATAGACCATCAATCAGCTCGGAATAAGATTTAGAATCCAAAATCCAGCATTTAGCACGAATCTCATGAAACAGCTTCAAAGCATCATCATGCTTGTTCAATTTACAGTTGCCAATAACTAGAGCCAAGTACGTGGCACAATCAGGAATAAATGAAGAAACAATCATTTTTCCAAGAAGTTCAAATGCTTTCCTGATACCCTCATTCTCACAAAGCCATCTGATAAGAAAATTCCAAGAATCACAGTTGGCTATGTTCCTTTCAGACATTTTCTCAAGTAGGCCTTTTGCCACTGAAAATTTACCAGAGCTGCAACAAACTCCAAGCAATATATTGTGTAAAGAAGTTTCAGAAACATCATTCTCTTCCAAGAACTCTATAGCTTCATTTATTTTCCCTAATGTACACAATCCATTTACTATGTCCAAATACACATTATTAGCCGGCTTTATATCACTACTTATCATCTCTTTGAAAATGTTCAATGCATCATCCAGCAAAAGGTTCTCACACAAACACTGTATTAGACCCTCGTAAACAAATGAATCAGGAACAAAGTTAGAAGCTCTCATTAATCTAAACAACCTAATCCCCTCCCCTGGCTTATTCTCCCTACAAAATAAAGGTATTGTACAGGTATAAAAACTCAAATCAGGGTGACACCCAAGTTCAAACATTTCACCTAAAACATTAACAGCTTCATCCACTCGGTTTTTCTCAGCAAGACCCTTTATGACTATCTCAAAGGTCCTGCTATTAGGATTGCATCCTTTCTTGTTCATTCTTCTAAACTGATTCAAAGCAGACTCAACCTTATTGGTCCCAAACAAAGCCTCCAACAAATAATTCAAACTATCAACCGTTGGTACAATTCCAGATTTCACTATGTCCTTATAAACAAACATCACATCTTGAAATTCCCTCTTCTCCTTCACAACAGCACCCAATACAGCATTAAATGTATCTATAGAGGGCTTATAACCACCCAAGTTCATATTAACAAGAACTTGAATAGCTTCACTCGGCCTACCATGCCTAACAAAGGTATTAATTAATGCCACAAGAGCTTCCTCAACACCAGGACACCTATCTTTCACCATATTCTGACAAAAACCTTCCATTTCCTTAACATTTCCAGCCAAACCCAGCTTCAGAATTATCCAATAATACGTATCAGTGGTATGGTGGAACCTTTTTTGGAGAGCAGCCCATCTGAATATCCTCACTGCTGAGTTCAAATCACTGGTATTATCCAAAACCCGGATTAAGTTATCCGGGGCAAGCTTATTCCTTAAAAAGTTAACATTTTGTTCATAGTCAGACGAGTTCAGTGGATTTTGATTGTTTTCAGGGAAAATTTCGATGGTATTAGCACATGAAACTGAAGAAATGAATGCATTAAGAGTGACCCATTTGGGGATTCTCTTGGAAATTGCTAAAGGTGAGAGCTTTACAGCCATTTGAGGAGTTCATGAACATGCACCTATATTTTCTCGGAAAAAGAAGAATTTCTCGAAGGGTAAAAAGAAAATAACTTTCAAGGGAAAATGAACTAATGAGAAGGAAGATGTAAAGGAATGGTGATCACTGACCTGAGAAGAGATGCAACAGACTGAATTCAGCAGACGCTACTGGAGAGGAGACGATAGTGTCAATGGAGGGGACTTTTGGTTTTTGCATTTTACTTGCTAAAATGTGCAAGAAAGCAAGGGTTTTGTTCTATGCACCCAAATCATCTCTGTTTGTTCCCGGCCCATATATTACCAAGCTACTGGCCATTGGGCTTTATTGCTTTATACTTTATAGACTCTCTCTTTTGCACTTGGAAGTTGGAATTACTATTGCATTGCACATTTTTTTAATCACTTTCTGTTAGAAAAAGTGGGTAAGAATTTGGATTTTAGTCGGTTCAATTAGTAATAGAACTTTTTTATCGTCAATTAAAAGATATAAGATTCAAACTCACCTATACCAAAAATTGATTAGTGTTTTAGGGTAATGATAAGAGTAATCATTATAAAGTGTATATCATAAGTTGAAATTCTATCGTATCTATCCAAAAAAAAGTGGGTAAGAATTAAAAAAAAAAAAAGGAAAAGGAACATGTAACAATTAGTGCTTATAAATAAATAATAAACCTCAAAAGTTCATATGTTATTATATTTATAAACTACAGACTCGTGTCAATTAAGTTAACCAACGTGATTCCCCCCAAAGTAAGAAGATAGAGTTAATTTTGTTATAGATTGAACCAAAAACCTTCCTCATGTGCATGAATATAATTTGTTTGAAACAAAACTTCATAATCCTTTTTCTCTTGAACAAACGGAGTACCTAGTCAATCCCTTTTCTTTTCTTTTTTCTTTTTTTTTTTGTTTGGGGGGGGGGGGGGGGGGGGGGCAAAAAGAGCATAGATATTAATAAGCTAAAAGGTTATAGTAGTTTTTTGTTCCTATGTAGCAGATATATAACATCACACACAATTACATAATACATAATGTCATGTATATTATCTACATGGGTGGTAGACTCCTATCCTATCTCAAAAGAAAGTAGTGATAAAAAAAAGGTAAAGACATGTATCAAATAGCGCTTCATGTTGCATTTGGTTCTTACAATTTTTAACTAGCTTATTTGTCACTCCATTTGGCCTACGGTAGGAGAAAGTTTACACTACATACAACAAATGCAAGGTATACTTTTTCCAATGATAAATATGATTATGTGAGTGGCGAGTTCTCCATTCATGTGTTTTAAAAAGGTATTTGATTGAGTTAAATTTATATGAATTTTATGTTTTTCTACTGGTACATTTGAGTGGGATATAAATCATATGATATCAAATATAAAGTACGCAAAAAAAGAAAAAAAAAAAAAAAAAAAGGAGGCAGAACAAAATTACTCTACCAAGAATAATACTCTACCGCTCTACCCTCAGGATATATAGCATTGTGTTTTTTTTTTTTTTTTTTTAATGAATAAGTACATTTTATTTAAAAATAAAAGTATATAATCCAAATTACAATTCAAATAACAGGAAGCATATGTCCTTACAATTTTATTTGCTAACAAAGTAACAAGTAACATCTTTTCTACGGAAAAAAGAGACCACACGGCACTTTGTTGTAAATACAAGTTTTCATTCATTTACATGACTTATCCAAGCCTTAACATCCAATCTAATCATTTGATTTTTTTTTTTTTTTTTTGGGTTGCTAGAAATCATTTGAATAATTTCCTCCTCTATTTTGATGTGCCCAATATTGTGAAATTTGACATTCCTATGCATCCATTATCCATATATGGTCCACAGCAACGCAACAGCCAAGGTTAACTCTTTAAGAATCATATTCAGAACAAATTGCATGTTTGGCTAAAAACTTTTTCTCGATTTTATCACATTTGAGGTTGTGGCTTCTGATGCTGTGGCTGATTCCCCCCACTAGAACTTTCAAGCACTGCTGTTAGAAATAGTTACTTTCCATTTTAATACATAAATTCAATTGTATGTATGTATAACTGCACAGGCATGCATCAATAAAATTGTAAACATATCATTTCTCAAGGGCTTCCATTACACAGCAATCACAAAGGAGAACAATAAGGATAAAGACAACAAATTTATTGACATTCTTCAACTCATTATGAGCACAACAATGTCTCTACCAAGAAACATATTCATGCATCTACAGTAGAAAGTTCCATGACAAAAGGAAAAAAAACCAAAGACCAAAATGTAGCAAGATGATTCAAATATGCAGTGAGAGCAACTCAAAGGCTCTGTAGGCTGCATTCCTGTCTTAAATATGACATGCCCTTGTCATTTGGCTTCAATTTTCTTTAATCCCACCATGTTCCTTCATAGCATGATATGATCATAGAAGGCTAATCAGATTCCACCAATAGATTTCCATATTCCAATTACATGATTGCATAAATAAAAAGCTTCCTCAGCTGTATAACTTGTGTTCATTTGTTTGTCAACTGTGTAATTAGTGTCTTCTGTTTCTCGATCCAGTAGTTCAACCTCCTGCCTCAACTTGAAGACATGACCAATATAAAAAAATACTGTCCACAATATAAATGCACTTTTCTGTGGACCTTCATGAACAATTGGAGCGAACAAATAGTGAATACTCATTGTGATACATATAACTGTCTCGGTGATGGGAAACTAACATGCTTGATGCTCCATAGGCAAAACAAACAATGGTTTGATCTTCTCTTTAAATCCCCATTTAAATGGTTCGCAAGAAGTCCACTGTGGCAACTAGCAACTCCACAACCTCAGAAAATTGTATCATATAATTCTGATCTAACTCTGTCCAAGCACTGCTTTCAATTTCTCCCCAAGATAAACTTGAGAACTCCAGCAATAAAACTTAAAATATATATATATATATATATATATAATAGTTACATATAATTTTATATCATATTTTAAGTTATATTGATTTTAGAATATATATATATATATATATATATTTATATTCTAAAATATATATAGAATCAATAAAACTTAAAATATGATATAAAATTATATGTAACTATTCTATAACCTTTAGGTATTACTAAGTATATTATAATTCTAGGGAAAAAGAGCCTCCTTTCAACTATCTATAGTCCAAACCACCATCATTAAATGGCACCATTTAGATCTCTTCAGGCCCTTTTCCCTTCCCATGTTTAGCTTCAGTTTGCACTTATGGACTAGCTATGGCCCCTAGGTGAGTTCAGTCTGGGAAACAGTAATTATAATTGGTTGCCATCCAGATAGATGATGCACAATCCATTTCTTTACAGTAATTACCATATTTAAAATTTGAAGTATGTCACCCAAGGCAAGCTCTTTCAGGCACATATTCCTTAAAATACTAGCTGCTTCATACCTGCAAAAAAGATAGAACAGAAGATAAGAGAAACTGGAGGGAAATTCCAGTAAGCCATATAATAAGAAGCAAAAGTAGAAGTGTTACTTGCACTGAGAAGCGATTATTGCAGATCGTCCGGCAGGGGATGTTAGAAAATTTTCAGTTTCATCCCATGTAACTTTTGAGTATCGATTAGGATTACCATCTATAGGGTTCACACAATGCCAAAGTTTCTCGTTCTTAGGAACATACAACTGCACATCACCGGCAATGTGCTTCACTACCATCTGCTGCTCAATAGCACTCTCCAGAGCATTTTTAATGTCAATATTCCGATGCTTGGGGTCTCCATATTGAATGCAATCAATTATATTTGCTTCAGTAGGCATTATCTTTTCATTTTTTAGGGTGTCCAATGCAAGCAAGATTACCCCTAGTAGGCCTTGGACATACCCAGAAGGCTTTGGGAATCCAGGAGTCTCCAATATACAGGTACTAGTGCCACCCATTTCTGCTGAAGACAAGGATGGATACTCTGGATCACGAGGATATCCATTATTCAGCATGTTAGGATAAACTGACAGCTTCTTCTGCACCATATATCCATTTTTTGATTCACTTAAGCATGCATGATTTGAAGACTTAGTAATAGAAATATGTCTAGGCTCTTGATTTCTTTGCTGGACAGTAGGAGGGCTGTGAACACTGTCAGAATATCCAGAGATGTTCAATAAATTAATATCAGGCACATTTGTAGGTGGTCTTGAGGTAAAGTTGGATCCATTAAGCCTCAGAGGGGTTAAGGGAGGAACAAAAGTGTTAGTATTAAGTGGAAGTGGATGCATATTACGAGGTGAAAATGCAGGTTGAGTGGCAGAGTTGTTTGGCCGTAATGACAATGAATAATTATATTGGTGATTTTTTTGGTGGTTACTGCTATTGCTCCATGAAGGACCAGGATTGCCATGAACAAAATTTTGGGCAGGTCTACTTGGAGGAACATTTGGAATATAAGAAAAATTACCAGGTTGATGAGAGTTCACATTGCTGTAATGTTCTACTGGTAAACTCAAAGTTTTTGATCCATTAGCTTGACTGAAGTTTCTTGAAGTTGATTTTCCTTGACATCTACTGTCCACCCCCTTTCCTATATATGCCATATTATGATTTCCAATATGGGGATTACCCTGATAGGTTTTCATAGGTTGTGTTATACCAACGGCATTAGAAACTGGCATCTGTAATGTGTTGGAACTTGATGAATAGCTATTATTATTAACAAGCTGTTGCAATTCACCGTTCATTATTGGCGGCCCTCCAGCTAAAAGACTGGTATAAAGCCAGATGCTCTTGGCAGCAGAAAGAAGAGGTGCAGAAGCCTGCTGAGGCTGTGCTAGAAGAATGTTGTACCTCCTCATGCTCAACTGATGCAGAGCATTAGAGAAATCCTGGTCACCAGAAATCAAGAGGTAATTAGCCGGTGCAGGATTGTCCACTGCCCAAAACAACATGTCCACCAAAATCCTCTTGTCACTTGCATCTTTAACCCCTATATTCACATTAATAAAAAAAAAAATTATATATCATAGCAGAACAAAAATACCAGATGCAATGCAATCAACCAAAACAAGTAAATGAAAAATCAAATATTAACAAAGTATAGAGCATTGCAGTATTACACTACATTGTCAAGGATATTCAATAAACCAAATGCAACTTTTTCACAAAATAGGACACACACTACCAAATGGATTAAGATATTAAAAGGTTTTGACAGTAGAAGAACAATGAAAAAAACAGAACATAGTTTTTATGATGCTAGTAATAAATATTATTAAACACCAACAACAAAAACCACATCATAAACTTATAGAACATAAATTTTCTACACACATCAAATTAATTAAAATCTCTATGCATGTCAGATGGGCAACTAGGAGATGACTAAAATTTATATAATATTCTACCAATAATAAAATAAAACAATTATATGAATGTCAACTAGTTTGGACGATAAAATCTCCTCCAAAAAACTTGGATCAATTCCCTATCACCTATATACCCAATGCACCTTCAATTAAGGTTTAAACAAACACATATTCTACAGCAAGAAAATAATAACATCAACATGAGTTTTGCAAATGTAAGATAAATGATGAAAAAAATCATACAATTAGTCATGTCTCAAGCTTGAAAGCATACATAACCCAATAGGCAACTACATAACATTTGCCACATCAAAACCCCCTCTCCCCCCCCCCCCCCCCCCAAAAAAAAAGAAAAAAAACTAATGAAACCAATCATGGGTCGAGCTCCAAAAGGTAATACACAAAAACCAACCTGCCAGCTTCCACATAAATTACAGCCACAGAGGGAAAAAAAAAAAGAATCCATTAAACCAGTCACCGATCAAGCTCCAAAACTGTATACACAAAACCCAACTAGCCAAATTTTACACAAAATCGCAGCGAAAACATTGACCATAATGAAACCAATCATGGATCAAGCTCCAAAATTTCTACACATAACCCAACTAGCCAAATTCTACAAAAAATCACAGCAAAAACCAATCATGGGTCAAGCTCCAAAATTTCATACACATAACCCAACTAGCCAAATTCTAACCAAAAGCACAGCAAAAACATTGCTCACCCTAAACCCAATCATGAGTCAAGCTCCAAAATTTCATACGCATAACCCATCAAGCCAAATTCTACCCAATAGCACAGCAAAAACATTGATCCCCTTAAACCCAATCATAGATCAAGCTCCAAAATTTCATACACATAACTCAATTGACCAACTTCCATTAATAAAAAAAGAATTCACCACAGCACATGGTAAAGCATATAAAAAATGAATAAAGAAATAAAATAAAAAGGGTTAGCAATTTTATACCAGCGGGGACATGGTAGAGGGAGATGCCAGTGCTGGAAAGAGCATGCTGGACAGGATCAGGGATAGCATTGGTGTCACCATAGGCAGAAATAGAGATGGGTCCACAATAACCCATCTTCATCAACGCAGAACTTATGTTCTGAGCTATGGCATTTGGGTTGTACCCTTCTCTTGGAACCCTGCAATTTTCTATGTCCCACCACACAGATGTCTTTGCCGCACCATAACCAAACACCGTACTTTTGCTTCCACCACCATTGTTGTTGATGCTGGTGGTGCTCTCCATTTTTGGAGATGGAAAGAAAAAAAAAAAATGGGGTGGTGGAGATAGAGTCTAAAATACTAATAAATAAAGGAGGAGAGTAAGTTGGTTTGGCTTTTGTTGACTTATTAGTTGCAGTTGTTTTTTCTGTCACAGTTCACAGTTGTGTCCCACGCTGTGATGTCAAAGTGTTGGGTGACGAATAAATTTGATGATGAGGATTAGAGGGAGATCTATGGTGGTAGATTTACCTTTTTATATTGTCTTGTGGGACTCACGTTTGCAACGAGAAGAGAATCGGTCAGTCCAGGGACTCTCAAGTCTTGCCTTGTCGTGTAACTCGTCGTGTGCTTTGGTTGTTGTAGCTTGTTGGTGTAGAATGAGTCATCTTGGTTCAAAAATTCTAATACCACAACTGGGGCACAACTTTGTATCATGTCTAATAAGATGGCAGGGTGTGAGTGGTATTGAAAAAAAACAGAGAGTTTATGTAAAAATATCAAGTTGTTAGTAACTGTTGGCTGTATAAGATAACTGTAATAATTGTTGTGGTCTTGATTGATAGTAAGAGTTGTGGGTTTATAAAGGAAAATAAATTAGATTATTAATTTAAGATGTTTGGAAAGGAGAAAAAAATTGAATGAAATTTGGAAAATAATTGTTTGGGAACTGAATAAGAAATAAATTATTTAATTTAAATAAGGATATAGCCTTTTTTTTTAATGTGAAGATATAGCCATTTCTATGTGAAATGATAAAAAACAATTGTCAAAAAGTGAAATAAAAAAGAATTATAATCATGAGCAACATCAACACAGCAATTATGAACAAAATTGTAAAAAAATTTGTGTCTCTAAACTAATTAGGGAATAAGGTGGATTATGATCCTAGTAATTAATATATTTTTTCATATATTGGCTATAATCATTTTCGTATCCATTTAATTTAGTAATGATGCAAAAAAATTCTATTTCACTTATTTCAAAGTGGATAAGATAGAATTTTATAAACTCTATGATGGTAAACTCTATAAATCTCAATATGTAGAATATGTGAATCTATGAAGATGGATTATGAGATCACTTTACTGTTTTTGTCACTTCTTTTTAGGAGTTTACCCAGGGAATCACATTTAATTCTTCTTCTTCTTCTTCTTCTTCTTCTCTCTCTCTTTTTTTTTTTTTTCAATGAAGAAAATGGAAGAAATTTAAAGGTATTAGATTTGCATCTGAAAATTAATTAATGCTTTAATCTTCCGTATGGTTTAGGAATTTATTCCTCATTCAATCTTTAGTAATTTGTGATCAGTTCAAAGATTCTTTTGTTAAGAGAGGAAGATAAATTTAATCAAGTTTAGTATCAACTTAATTACAGTGTTAAATTAGTATGAGAAGTATGTTTTGTAATCTTTTTAGGTTTTATCTACTCGATCGGATAACAGTGACAAGTGTATATTTGAAGTTTGATCAGTTTTACCCATTCCCTGCTCATTTTCCTCCTCTTTCTTTACAAATATTGCAATACCACAATAAAAATCTTCTTTAAAACTCTTTCCAATAATATATATATTTTTAGACCAATTATTTTGACATCTTGCCACCTTCCCAAATTCATCCGTTTGCATGCTTTCATCCAGTAAAAAGTACATTATTTTTATCTATTAATATTTATATTATCTTTGAGATCTTCATGATAAATCAATCAATCATCTTTATGTAATAAGAAAATTTTCTTGTATAACAATCTAAAGAGTATTTACGTCCGATAAAGAGTATTTACCATGTGAAAGATTGATATAAAAATTTAAGAAAGTATCTCGTGTGATATTTACTCATTTATGAGTTTTGAAAATACTTTATTATAGGTAAAAAATTTATTTTGTATAACTGTTATATATAACATTTCTCTTACATGATTGACTCTAATGTAAAAGGAATATTTTTGTTACTCATTAAAACCACTTCTGAATAAAAAAGGAAAATTACGCGGAGAGAGAAGAGAAGAGACGAGGTCCATGCAGTGCAACCAATAAGGTTTCTGCAATCTGCACCATAACTTTCCTCTAACAAAATATAAAATATAACCTCGCAAGTGGGTCACGAATGTCGAATGGGATGCCATTTTTTGTGGGGAGGAACGAATTGACTTGGTCTTACACGCAAAGGGCTTTTTTAATTAATTAGTATATATATATATATATATATGCTTCATTCTAGCCAGCTTGTTCAATGTCTCAACTGTCCCTTCATGGATTTTACAGTTTGCTAAAATTAAGGTTTTCATTTTTAAAGTGCCAATTCGTTAGCATGAAAGCTACTACGTATTAGTACAAATTAATGTTACAAGACAAAACACACTCCGGCAAACGAGAGTCTCTTGATCAACTCTCCATATGTAACAGGAATATATATATATTTTTTAAATGGTCCTACTTGGAAACTATTTTTCGACAAAAATTATTCATTTTCATGCAGTAATTTGGTTGTCACTGAGATATGACCCACGAAAAAGTATAAAATATTTTATGTTGTTTGACCCGCATGAAAAAAAATATTAATATTTCATATAATTTCCAAATAATTTTGATTAAAAAGGCAAATATATTAGACTAATAAGAAATAGAAATAAATTTATTACAAACGGTTTACTACCTTTTCTAGAGTAAGTAAGTTCTTCACCATATCTGATGAGTGATTAAAAGTTATAAAAGCATAGTTTAAATTAGTGCCAAGTTTTGCTAATACATCAACACATTGATTGGCTTCTCTATAGATGTGATTGATCTGAGTCCAAGGCATGCCCATCAAAAGGTTCTAGAAATCCGTAAGTAAAGGTTACAAGCGATGGTTAGGAGTAGAATTCTTTGTAAGTTGAACAATAAACAAAGCATCCATTTCAACAATTAAGTATAGAATTCCTAGATCAAAAGCAATGTTGAGCTCATCTCTCAAGCCCAAAGTTCTGCTAGGCAGCTGTTAGTGTTGCCTGACCCTCAAGTAAAATCCTTAACCCAAACTTCCATCACTATTGCGGAGCAGACCTCCGTAGGCTCCATGCCCTGCCCTTCCCGAGTTCCCGAGAGACAACCCATCCGTGTTTAGGGTAAACCAACCCTCAGGAGGTTTTTTCCAGCCAACCTGTATGAAAGATTTCATAGGTGTATGTTTGTTGAAGTGACCCAAAGCATTGATTTCAACAAGTTTGAGGAAAAAAATGCCATTTGGAAAAAATATGTCAATAGTTTGTTAAAGATCGTTATTGAGAGAGAGAGGTTAACTTTGGGAAGGATTTTTTTTTTTTTTTTTTTTTTAACTTTTAAAAGGTGGAAAGCATTTTCCACTCTATTTGGCTTGTTTTCAATTGACAATGAAAAATGATTTATTATGACATATATTTTCCAATGTACTAAGTACTAGAAAATGTAAAAAATATATAAATAAAATAAAAAATCTACCAAAGCAAACAGAACTTTATTGGCATTTATGGCTGTCTTCACATGAGAGAGCACATGATCAAACCCTAGGCAAGGTACCTCAACTTATTGTAGCAAAACAAGAGCACACATCTACTAGCAAGTCAATAAACTTTAATGGTTGAATTCAAATTTTACTTTGCCCAACTCCTTGTTAATTTTAATGTACACACAAATTTCATATGGAATCACACGATGACGAATAATTGATTTTGTATTGATAAGTATGAATGTGAGTACAATTATCTATATAATTCTTCAAAAGAAAGAATATTATAAATTCATTTAATTTGATCTCCAATACACTTTACAACCCAAGATCTTTAATAATTTCTTGAAATCATCTTGCTAGATGTGTATATGGAAGTACTTGACTCAATGCTAAGGGTTGTTGGCTTGATCTCAAGCTAAGTCAAGTGGAAGTTAAAAGAAAATTCCTGCTTCAATTTAAAGAAATATGAATGACTTTGATCTCGAACCATCAATAGTGCTCTTTAGGAACTTAGAGATCTCTTCTTTTTGGTAGAGAGTTAGTATGGTGGTTCTCTAAGTATATTCTTTTCTCACATGAAGGTCCTTTATTTATGGGCAATTTTAGGATATTTTATTTGGAGTTAAAAAAAAAAAAAAAAAAATTCAATGAGATTCAATATTAAATTCAATCTTGGATTTTATTAGATGTTCCATGTAGATTGTAGAACTCTCGTCTCATATTGCCACATGGCTCCAACCAACTTACAACATGTGTATCTTTTTTTTCTTTTCTTTTTCCGTGACCATAAGGGTTGGACATGTATGTGGCTAAATCTCAACCGAGCGCGACTGTGTGCTTTTTTATTGGGACCAACTATTATAAGGATATTAACTTGAAACTATTTGTGTGTTTGGAAAAAATTAAAAAACCTATTTTTTTTACTATTCATTTTATTTTTGCTATTCTTTATGAGCTCATTATATTTTTTGATACTATTCATAGGTCTCACTATATTATTTTAGTTAACTTTTACTTTTATCTACAGTGCTTTCAGTAAAAAAAATTTAGTTTCAATAAAATAAGTAGATCACAATCAGACTATATATATATATATATATATCATTTAGAATCAATCAGATGACTATCGAAACACCATAACAATATTTATATAAAATTTTATTAGATCATGAATATCAATATAAAACATTGTAAGCAACCATAATTATCATAAAAATTATCCTATCAAATAACAACCAACACAAGAGATTAATTTAAATACATGAAAGACATTAACATCAATTTTTCCAACATTGCTAAAAGTAAATATTGAAGCCAGTGGGTTTTAGTTAGTTCAACTAGTAAAGTCTCTAATAGTTAAATAAGAAATCTAAGGTTCAATTCCCGCTTATATCAAAAACTGATTGGTGTCTTGGTTTACTGATAAAGAGCTATTATTAAGAACATACGCCATAAATTAAAACTCTCTTAAAAAAAATATTGAAGCCTCTTGGTTTCATGCTGTACTTTTATTATCATCTAGTCCTCTTTAAGAAGTCAAATCTTGCCATGAGGGAAGCTTTTTCTATTGTGGCCTTATTTATGGTGTATTAAGTATGTTCTATGCAACTACCGTTTAACTTTTGTAATGCAATGTTTTCTCTTTTTGATGCTTCCATTTCCATTTCTTCCTAGTTAGGATAGTTGCTTTTCAACTACCTTTGTATTTGTAACTTTAATAATATAGTGACAGTGTGACACATCAAATAATTCATATTCAGAGACTTAAGCCATGCAATCTGATTTTTCATTTTCCTAACTTTGTTCATTAATATGGTTAATTGTTGTCTGATTAGTGCAGGAATTAATCAAAATCTATATGGCTAGATAATTATATATCAAACCTTTTTTTTTTTCTCACTACAAATGCTTTGTTGTAGATGTAGAGCCACAAACAATTGAAATTCTTCAAAATAAAAAAGAAAAAAAAAATTGGGATAAATATCCAAAGTGTTGTAAAAAGTGACATGCTAGCATTCACACCAGTTCGTGTATAATAGAAAAAAGTATAAAATTTACACAATTTTGTTTAAAATTGACCCACATCAATCTGCGTATATAATAACCATGTAAATTTACGTTGACACTATTCATTTTATATTTAGTTATTTATTCTTTCTTTACGTATCTCAAGAATGGAGGTAGAGAGTGAATGGTGGCTATTATGTGTAAAGAAAGAGAAACAATTTAAAAAATAACAAAAATTGATATTTTAATGAAATATAATGTAAATTAGATAATCTAACGTGGGGTGTTTTGAAAAGTGAATATGTAAAATTGAAAAAGTATATTCTTATGCTAAAATAGACAGAAATTTTTGCACGAGCTAGTGTGAATGCTATAAATCTTAGGAGAAAATAAAAGTTTTTTTAAACAAAAGTGATGTTAGTTTTGGTTAAAAAGTGAAATAAAGTGTTGTGAATGCCTCCATGCTGTGTAAATTTTCCACTTTTTTTAGTGTCAAATTTTTTTTCTTTTTTAAGTAGGAACTACTTTTCATTTTTTTTCTTTAGGTCAGAGCGAGCAAAGCATTTAAGGAGTTCTATATACAACTAATACCCATGAGGTTTTTTAGGAGTTAGGGGGTAGTTGTCTCTCCTCAACCCCCTTAGCTCTACCTTTGAATATGTATCAAAATAATTCTGAAATTAGTAAGGTTTAAATTTATAGGTTATATATATATATATATATACACTTTTTAAAAATCTAACAAAAATCTACTAGCTAATATGATTTTTGGATTGAATGGTAGATTTACATAATAAGTATTTGTAGGGATAATGACCCAAAATTGTATGTTGGGCTTTCGGCCTTAGCCGAGGACGTTGATTGGTCCGAGGTCGAGTAAACAGTAGTGAAGATGTTAAGTTCAGAATCCCATGAGTAATATGCAAGCACAAAAGCTAGGGAATGTGGTCCGAGAAGGGCTATTTCTTCGGATGGCTAAAGCATAAATCAAATATATATTCTATCATTCTAAGTGACATTCCAGGATGCTTTACTAATAGGGACATGTATTGTAAGCATACAAGGGGGATGAAAGCTCAGAAATATCTAAAGAAAAGCTACTGCCACCATATTGAATATTCTGCAGCTAACTTTTTGACCGCATTTATGTGGAGAAGACCCCTGAACAGTGTTGCCTTAGCTATCCTAACTCACAGAGGGCTAGAAAGGGTGTCCAATGAAACAAACACTCAAGTAGTGACTTGGATGATCAACAAATGGAGGGCTAAGATCATTAAAAGAGAGGTATATAATGTAAGAGACCCCTAGAGAGGAGGGGATCGGAAAATTAAGATGAAAAACACTATAGCAATTAGGAATCAAACTTGTAATCAAACTTTGAAAGAAATATATAGGAACCAATCTCCTTGGACATTGCCGAGGATGTCTTTCCTTAGTGTAAATTTGTTATCTTCATTCCTTTGTCATAGAGATCTATTTTACTTGTTGCTTGATTCATTAAAACCCAATTTTTCAACTCATTTTCTACAAATTCATTGTTTTGGGCTTATTGGGCCTAAGTCCATCTATCTTTTGGGCTAGGAATCCAAATCAGGTCCTTACAGTATTTAAGGATATATAATCGAAAGATAGATTTTTCAAAATACTAATTCTTTTTATAAATAAAATTCAATATATGAAATTTGTTTTATGATAATTGCTTTTTATCACTAGGCCAAGACTCTAATTAGTTTTTGGTGTAAGTGGGAGTCAAATCCAAATTTCTTACTACGTGACAAATTTCTTTTTACCAATTGTGCATTTTAATTAAAAGTTATATATAGAACAATTTTTTTTTGGGAGATAATCAGTAACCAGGGGTGAGAGAAAGTGGATTTGAGTCCCCCCCCCCCCCCCCCCCCCCCCCCCCCCACATGTACATATAAGAGTAAAATATGACATTATGAGAAGAGAATTGCGTGAATCCCAATATAAAAATGTAATTTTAACAAAGGACTTATACCTAACCCATATTTGATATAAAATAGACTAATTGAGAATTTGAGTATTGGCCCATGTGTATCACCCACTAACACCAATTGATTATGTCAAGAAGAAAACAGTTGACTCAAATTATAATTAAAAAAGAGTAGAAAAAGTTTAATAGATTTTTTTTTCGCTAAATAAAAGATTTGAGGTTCAATTCCTGTCTACACCAAAAATTGATTAGTGTTTTGGATTGATGATAAAAAACTATCATCATGAGCAGATGTCATAGGTTAAAACTCTCTCTGTCTCTCTCTCCCAAAAAAAAAAAAGCTTGAGTTTCTCATATAATAATATTGAGCGTACAGGCTGGTCACACATTAATTCTTGAATTCATGTGGATGAATTTATAAAGCAAAGTCAACAATGACGAAGTTTTTCATATATTATTCCGCGTAGCAGCATGTGCATGGATTAGCAAAGAAATTGGGCATCTGCAGATACATAGTCCATAGTCTATGGAATTAATAGAGATGGTCTTAGTTTTCTACTATTTGATAACGACACCCTAACCACAAATCTCTGACAATAAGGGCTTATTAATTAGTTAAAGAAATTGAGTTTAATTAGCTTGTGAGCTGTGACTAGTTGTTGAGGGCATGCAGAACAATAACACTGCATGAACACCTAATAATAAATGTATGTAGACCTTTTACTTTGTTTACCCAAAAAAAAAAAATTGTAGTAGTATGTTAAAAACTCATGGTTCATTTTTATATGTGAGATATTAGTGCTTAATTAATGCCTACATTTTGTATAGTACTATATACGTGTTTTTTTTTTAAGAGAAATGATATGTCTATAACATTTTTACAATAAATCTTAAGTAGTAAGTTGTTACTGGTTGTTATTGTTGGGGCAAAAAAGTAATCTTAGTGTTAATTTCAAATTTGAACCAATAACAATTAATCATCTATGATTTGTTGTAAAAATATTGTAAAATTGTTGTAAACGTAGTATCTATCTTTTTTTAATTGCTAGTACTATATATATGTAATCTTTTTTTTTGAGAAGAAAGGATATGCTACTTTATTAATCATGAATTGGGAAAGTCCCTAATTAAAATAGAAAATACATAAGGAGGAACAAACTCCATCCAAGCTTGAAGAGGAAAAAAAGTCTTGCTCTCTGGATTAAGGCATAAGTTACGACATTACTTTGTCTAACAACATGAGAAAAGAATAAACTCCAAAAAGAGTTTTCATAAGACAAAATGACTTTTATAATGTGATCACCTTGCGAAAATTCCATACCACCATTATGCAGACTTAATGACAGACTCAACGTCCCCCTCAAGGACTGCTTGGTGAAAACTTGTTGCCTTGCTGTCAACAGCTCTAAAATCTCAACTGATGGAGGCTTCAAGATCTTCTCTGACATATTAGCCATTACTTTGCCTTCTGACATATATATGTAATCTAAATCCACCAATTAGCCAATTCCAACATATAATCCTAACCTAGGAAAGATTAATGAATAAAAAGTTGCTAACACTTCTTAATATTTTTAATACAGATATTTCCTTCTCTATTTAGTATAATTATTGAATTATTTTTAAAAAAATGGTGCTAAGTGCTGACACAAATTCTACGTATGTATACTTATTTTCCTCTTTGAAAATTGAAAGAAGAACATGCATGCTTCGTTTCCTCCTCTAATATTCTAGCGGCTCTTTTCCTTTGCCAATTAAACCAAAGCAAATGAAATTGTTAGGTATGTATGTGCGTTTAAAATAACATTTGTTTTATTCTATCTTCTAATTTTGTCCACTCAACTGCTTTCAAATTTGATCCAATAGGAGGATGACAAATTGACAATTGATAATGACTTGACAAGTTGACATCCTAGTCATATAGTTGTAATGATTTTAAGCAACTTGTAGTCATCCACTAATAAATATCATAACATTGTTTTCATTAAAAAAGTAATTGAAGTGGTAATCTTATTAATTACTTTCCTGCTAAATTTTTACAATTCAATATATATACAATGGAATTATTATACACTAAGTTGTCATGCCAATATGAATATATTACGATAAAAATCGTTTTGTTATACCACCACATATTAATAAATACATCTAACCATCAATATCATGAAATATATTAAAATTTGTAAAAAATTTCTCATTCAAAATTACTTGGTTAAAATACGTATTGGATCCTTAAAGTTTAGTTTAATTTCTATTTCCTTCACTCAAACTTATAAATTTGCAATTTAGTCATTAAAAGCATTAATAAATAATCAATTTAGTCATGAAGTGATGATATGATATGTTAAAAAATTGGTACGACCTTAAATGAAGTTAACAAAAATAGATGAAAGGATAAACTTGATAACTTTACAAATATTCATGCTAGAGATGTCCAAACTTATTGTAGGTTCATGTACTTATAGAGTAAGCAAACTAATCTTAAGATATTTTAGGATTCTCTAATATATAAACTATGTATTAAGTTTGTTGTAGTAGATAAAAGCCATTTGGTTTAACCATGCTAATTTCTTGATTATGCTTTTTATCAATTTTTTTTTCCTCTTCCAATTGCTTAATAACTCAACAATTTTAGTAATTTTAATAATCTTTTTAGTAATTTATTTTACAACTTATCGAGAGTCAAGTTGAAAGTAGCACAACATCTTTATATACCAAAAGCCTTATAGCTCGATTTACATCTTTTTATGTTTCTAATAAAAACAAAGATGGTTCAAATCCTTCAATTAATTCCATTGTAATAATAAAATAAAAAAAATTACCAACTTAAAATTTTTGTGTCTAAAGTTTTTTATTCATATTTTTAAAAATTCTCTCAAAAACAAACAAAGCCCAAAAAGGTATCAAAAAACAAGGCACTAAATCAAAGGCCCATCACAGAATCCGAGCCTCAACCCAATCAATCAAATCCCGCCACTATGGTCCCAAAATATAAAGTCGTACGGTTACCACTCAACCACGCGTCCTAACCCCATTGGCCAACCCCCAAAATTTGTATTTGCCGCGCTGAGACTCAAAACGAATCAAAATCCAAAATAGCCTCGGAACTTGTCAGACTCACAAACCCAAGACTCGGACACTCCGAACCTAAAACCTCGCTGTCTCCGAGGAAAGACATGTCGCTTAAACACAGGGGACACTCACACTAAAGACAAAACTAGATACACTTAAACAATAATTAGACCAAAAAATAAATAAAAACTCAGTTTTTAATTTTTATAATTAAGCAGTATTCAAACGCACGTTCATTTTAATAAAATTAAAAATTTTTTATTGAAATTATTTTAGATAAACGGTAAAAATTAATTAAAATAGTATTACGAGGCTCATAATCAGTATTAAAATGTGCGATTAGACTATAAATAATAATAAAAATAAACAAAATAATAGCAAAATAATTAATAATAAATATTTAATAAATAAAACACCAAAATTAACGGTGTGTGAGTAATATCAGTTGGTAAATAGTAGTATTAGAAATACAAATGGGAAACAACTACTAGTCTACTGGTGATTGGTCTTTCCATTTCTGGATCGTGTGATGAGAAGCATGAGAGCCTGAATCTGCGCCTTTTGATTATATGACTATCAGACTATCGTTATTTTAGCGTTTTTGTCAACCTCAACAAACAGCTAGAAGAAGAAGAAGTAGTTGAAAATTTGAAGACAGAGAGAATCTAGATAAGCTCAAGTCATTTTCTGGCTCTGAATGATGTTTCTAGAAATGGGTTCTGCTCAAAATCTGGTATTTCTCTCTCTCTCTCTCTCTCTCTCTCTCACACACACACACACACACAGTCTCTGTGTGTGTTTATTTTGATTGATTGATTGATTTTTTTTAAATTAATTAAGGAGGTTGGTTTTGTTAAGCAACATGTTGCTTGTGAAACCATGGTGTCCTTCATGTGTAGGAGTGGTAACGTAAGAGAGACAAAGACGACGTTTTCTTATGTTTTGGTCTTAGATCAGCTTTTTAAATCTTTTTCTTGGAGTTTAAAATTTCCTGAGAAAATTTGCAGAGGAGGGTTAGTTTTTATATCAGCTTCAAAGTTTGAATTTTTTTTTTCTTTTTGGTTAATTTCAAATCTGAGATTACCCATTTAGTTCAGTGTCTTTTTCTTTCTCTAAAAGCTTGTGCCTTTGTTGTTGTTGTCTTTCTAACTATAAGTTATAAGGTGAGGTTGACAGGCCTTTGGAGTTTGGAGTGAGTCCCTCTCTAACATTTCTATTTGTTTCTCTCTCAATAAAGGTTGAGGTGGAGCTCTGCATGTATGTGTTTATTATATGTGCCAGAAAAAATTGGTGACCTTTATTTATTATTTATTTAGTTTTTTTTGGATGAGATTTTCTCAAGAAAATGGGTGATTGAAATTTTATTAGGCTAGTTTTCCAGGAGAAAATGATACAATAGTTTTGAAAATGAAAATGAAAATCACTTTGAATTGACTTTAAATTTGAATTTTGTACATAAACTTTGTCAAACCCTTTTCAGTACTTTCCAAGTTACCGCTTCTTTAAGCTTTCATTTATTTCTCTTTGAATTTTTTAAATACCCATTTCTTGGAGACCTCTCAAAATTTAATGCACAACTAATATTTTCACATGCAGAGGTGTGAAGGGCCATAGACTTGATTCAGTGCATGCTCACAACACCAGATCTTTCGCAACAAAAAGTCACAGACACAGTCACAGCTTGTTGAAAAAGAGCTTATAATTCTCATGTCAATTGTGGAGAAACCATCTTCGTCTGTGGCAGCGGCGGAGGCGGCGGTGGTGTCATCATCGTTGCCGCTTTCGTCATCAGCTGCATCAGCTAGAGATATTGATCCTTTGTTAAAGGACTTGAATGAGAAGAAGCAGAGTTTCCGGCGGAACGTGGTGTCATTGGCGGTGGAGTTGAAGGAGGTTCGGAGCCGGTTGGCATCTCAGGAGCAATCATATGTTAAAGAATCTCTAACAAGACAGGCATGTGATTTTGTAACTCTCGGTTCTTTTTGTTAGCTTTGTATATGATAATGGTTTGGAACTTTGAGAGTCAATAATCATTACTCTTTTTGGTAGTTTTTTGCTAAGTGGGGTCATATGGGGTTTGAAGTTGTTTTGTTGGGATTGAGTGATTTTTGTTTGGTGGGTTTGTTTCAATAGGAAGCTGAGACAAAAGCTAGGAACATGGAGGAAGAGATTGGTACATTACAGAAGAGATTGGAAGAGAGGAATGCACAGCTACAAGCTTCAGCAACTACTGCTGAGAAGGTCCCACTCATATACTATTCTTTTTAATTTTGTTTCTTCTTGTATTAACTTTTCAATTTTGTGATTAGTTGATTTAAAATGATTTAGCTTTTTGGTGGATGCCTTGAACTTAGGTCATCATTCACTAATT
Source organism: Quercus variabilis (assembly GCA_030445155.1). Taxonomy (NCBI): domain Eukaryota; kingdom Viridiplantae; phylum Streptophyta; class Magnoliopsida; order Fagales; family Fagaceae; genus Quercus; species Quercus variabilis. The sequence goes on from CP129447.1 coordinate 1,524,611, forward strand.
ATGGTCATTTTTGCTTTTCTTGCTTGAGTTGATCTTGTGCATTATTTATTTGGTTTTTACTATTTTTCTGCTTTTAATTAATCACATAAACCCCACTTCTTTATGCGCATCTATTTGGGATGCTTTTTGATTTTTTTTTCCTGTTTGTTTTTGTGGCGGAGCCCATTGGAGGAAAGGTGACCAAGTCACCAAAGTGTTTTGATTTTATATTACTGTTTTCCTTTATCTGTAGCTACTAGCTGGGATGATTTAAGACGTTTTTGTCTGTATGGATCAGATATAGATGTGAACATAAGGAAAATGAGGAAATTTCATAAATCAAACTTCAAACTCATCATAATTATTTTTTTAAATTCAAATTTGAATTATGAATGTGACACTTTGGTGATACATGTGCTGGAGACCCATTTCTTAATGAAAACTTGTATAGATAAGCAGACTGAAATTTAATGAAACTAGTTTAACCCACCCTTATAAAGTTGACAGTCAATCATTTGCTTGTCTATTTGCTTTCATGGCTATGTTTGATTTTCCACGAAGATGTGTATTGAATTCTAGATATAACCTTTTCACAGCCACCTACTTTCTATAAAAGTTGAAGCAACAAAGTAGTGGTGATGGTTTCATACTAAATATATTTGCCATTTCCCCCTGCATGTTACATTGTTTCTGCCGAGCAAATTGTGGATGATGAATTTATCTGACATTGGTTATTAATTTTGGAATCTATCAAAGCAAAAATTACTAGCATTTGTCTGCAACTCACTTGATAAATTAGCAAACATTGTTTCTTAAGTAAAAAAGGATCAAATTCTGCCCTTAATTTGGAATATTGCTATAACTGAGCAAGCCCTTGGAGAAAAAGTTCATATGAACTTTAGCCTTTTGAAATTGAAAAACTTATGGGTTATGCAGCAGTTTTAACAACTGAAATTATTACGTTATGGATGTGTGTTAAACATTCTCTGTTATTTATTACATAATTATTAAAGTGTGCTATAAATGTGTAATGTTATGCCATGGTGTGGCCTAAATAGAAAAGCTAAAAGTATTATTATTTAATGAGCACCAGAGAAGTTTCTGCATTTCAAACCCTAAATTAAGTAATGCTACTGAAAGGCTAGTAAACGGTAAAAATCATAATTCATAAATGAATGATGTAACGATTTTTATTAGTCTTTGTGTTTGAACAAGTTATGTATCACTTTTTATGTTTTTCAGGAAATGGTTTAATTTGCAACAAAAGAGCCTTATGTTTTGAATCCTTCTAGGCATCCACTCTTATTTAGATATGATTTATGTTAGAGAAATGTTATGTACATAACATTTTCACAACAAATTTTAAGTAGTGGGTTGTTATTGGTTATTATAGGTGGGCAAAAATGTAATTTAAGTTGTAGATTTAAATTAGAACCAATAACTACTTACCACCTATGATTTTTTGTGAAAATGTTGTGGACGTAGCACTCCTTTTTATGTTATGACTCCAAGTTGAATGTGGACTGGCTACATGGTTGTGACAAAAAATGGCTAGGATTTTCATTATTGAATTTAAAAAAAAAAAAAGGCTAAGCTTTTTGTAGTGGAAGTGAAAAATATATCTTTATGTGAAAACCTTGTCCTAGTTGCTACCAAAATTATTTAGCATTTTCTGATCAGGCACATTTCATGTCATATTTCATCCTGTAACTTGAACAAATTTGGCAAATATTTAAAACTAGATGTCTTCCACTTAATAAGTTCTTACAAAGGTTTTGGGATCTTATCTGCCAATTGGTTTGTTGTATTGCCGAGCATATTTAAGGGCATTTATTTTCTAATGATCCAGTTATGTTAGTATTTATTTATTCAATTATTATGCAATTTCATTAATTATATTTAAATATCTTTAGCAACAGTTATTGCTTTGCAATATAATCATATTCAATTCATTATGTATTCTAGTTTGTTCTTGGTTGTCTCCCATTATTTGTGATTCAATAATCCTAATTGTAAGTTTTTAATGGGACAGTACCTTAAGGACTTGGATGATCTTAGATCTCAGCTTTCAGCCACTCGAGCAACTGCAGATGCAAGTGCTGAATCAGCTCAATCAGCACAGCTCCAGTGTTTAGCACTTATAAAGGAATTAGATGAGAAGAATAGTTCACTAAAAGCACATGAGGATCGTATAAGTAGGTTAGGAGATCAATTAGATAGTCTGCAGAGGGATCTTCAAGCAAGGGAATCTTCCCAAAAGCAACTTAAAGATGATGTTTTCAGAATTGAACATGATATTATGCAAGCTATTTCGAAAGCTGGAGCAAGCAAGGATTGTGAACTGAGGAAATTATTAGATGAAGTATCTCCCAAGAATTTTGATAAAATTAATAAGCTTTTGGTTGTTAAGGATGAAGAAATAGCAAAACTGAAGGATGAAATCAAGATAATGTCTGCTCACTGGAAACACAAGACCAAGGAATTGGAGTCACAGGTACATTCGCCTTCAGTTGCCTCTATAATACTTGTTCATTTGTTCACAATCTTAGTGCTACACTTCTTTAAGGTTAACATTTCTTGTTTGTTTATGCAATTAAACCTGTTTTGAAAAACAGTTAGAGAAGCAACGTCGAGCTGACCAGGAACTGAAAAAGAGGGTGTTGAAATTAGAATTCTGCCTCCAGGAATCTCGTTCCCAGACCCGAAAGCTCCAAAGGGTAATGTTTAACTCTTCATCATTCTATGGTTTGTCAATCACAAACCTTATGCATGCAAGTTAATTTTGTGCCTGTTTACAGAAAACATAGGTTTCCCATCAACAAGATGAACCACACCCATTTTAGGGTGGCTTCCCTTTTCTAATTCTAACAATGAGCTACTCAGGTCAGGTCCTAGTCAACTAAATGGTCCACCCCATTATGGTTTCAGTGGCCTCTGATATGCTATTCCTTGTAGAGAGGCCCATGGTGGAATGCAACAGCCTTATTTTACCCTGATGATAGAGACCACTTTCAATAGACCAGCTCATCAATATCTAGTTTTGAGTAATTTAAAAACATTCAACCTACTTGAACTTCATAAATAATGGTCACTTCCATAAATTTGAGTAACTTAAAAACGCTCAACCTGCTCAAACTTCATAAATAATGGTCACTTCATAAATTTGAGATTCCTGTATTCCTTTCCTAGTCCTCTTGGCTTGCTCACATATCCAATTCAATCACCAATGTCTACTTCTTACATCAACAGATGGGAGAGCGAAGGGACAAAGCCCTAAAAGAACTCAGAGATCAGTTGGCAGCAAAACAACAAAGTGCAGCTATGGGTGCTGAAAAACAAAATTTCTGGGAATCTTCTGGCTTCAAGATCGTTGTTTCCATGTCTATGGTGATCTTGGTGGCCTTTTCAAAGAGATGAAAGCAATGTGTTATCTAGTTCATGTGTATAAAGAATCCGATACCTTTTGTAGCTGTGAAGTTTAGGGAAAGTTGCAGAGGACATTTTCGTTGTAGAAATGCGCATTGTAGAGTTTCTCTTTCTTATGTAGTTTTAGCTGAGAATATGCCTTTTTTTGCAGTGTTTCTTTTATGTTGAATTAGTTGTGCCATGAATTGAATCTATGTATGGCATTGTCATATTTGAGGGATTCATCATGTACTCTGACTAGACATGCTATATTAGTTTTTCTTTTAGTGGTTCATTAGCTGCCAAGCATGATAATGACCGACTGCTTGCAATTCTGGCCAGTTCTTGCAGGGTGGTTGAATTCTTGTTTTTTAAAATGTCAACAATTAAACAATTTGCTTAATTTTGACAATGGTGGATTATGTTGGGTAATGGAATCTCAAATCTGTTGGAGCTTCAATTGATGATGAGTTTCATGGATCATTTTATTGCCAAAAGTCAAAATATTTCATTAGAATGATTGGCATCCGATGCATGAGAGACAGGAGAAATTTTCTTAAAAACAGTCAGTGCACATGGCTCACACTGATTTGGTTTTTTACTTTATATCATTTTGTCTTGGGCAACTATGATGTCCTTTTTGACTAATTTGTGTTATGTTCATTAATTCCTTCTACACTAGTTTTTGATAGATTGTTATGCCTAACAACACGTGGAAATGAAATAACATCTTAAAGGTGGGCTTGTTCCTAAATTGAAAAGTTGATTTGATGAAAAGCAGTCAATTAAATCCTCTAATTGTATATGCTCCTTTTGTAAAAAAGAAAAAGAAAAGAAAAAAAAGATAAGGATGGGCTCATGGGTTCAAAAGTCATTAGAAGTCTAGACTCTAGATGCTTACTTAATATCATTCATAGTAGTGTAATTAAATTTTATGTTGACTATTAACTTACCACAATTCTTCTACTTTTTTGGGCTTGAGACTAGCTGTGAATAAAATATATAACACTAAACACAGACTAAGGCGGAGGCCTATGTAACTTATCAATTAAAAAAAAAAAGTTTATGCTAGCATAAAAACTTGTGGCACATTGCATCCCAAGAATAATTGAAGGGCTCTAATTTGTTCAACAATATTACACAAAGATGAATACAAGTCTAGCTAATAGAAGGTCTAAAATAGTTTTAGGTTCCTTTGAGAATTTTTCCTTTTAAAATGTTGCCATCTAAATGATAGCTTTCCATGCTATGCTATTGGCCAAATTTAAAACCAAACATTTATATCCTATTGATGTGTAAATTGCAAGCCATTTAAATTCTGTAAAATGTTGAAACATGACCTTATCTTACAAATTTATTAACCAGTGGACACACTTGATCTGTAAAGTAATTTGAATGAACTGCTGTTAGATCTAGTGAAATTAACTGTAAACAATAAAAACTAAATTAGATCCACACGACTCAAGTAATTTTTAGAGCATTTTGGTTATTCAATTTGTCTGAAAATCACCTACACACAAAAACTACAGTCTCCACAAATCCTAACATATATACAGGATCAAGAGTTCCTAGTATACATCCTACTTCATCGACTGAATATATGGAACATGTGATTATGTTTCAATTAGAAATTTGAGATTCAGCAGCAAACATGTTTGGATCCCAGGTAAGATCATGCAGGCCAGTGAATATTATAGCAGGATGTAGGTGTTCTAGTTCTGCCTTGTTAAACTAACCTCTAATTCCTTTTCTGCAAACATGGATTTGTACACAGCGTGAAAAGCCAGAACTCTGAACACTAGATTCATCATTGTGCAGAAGTAGCAACTCTACATGTCCAGAACTATCTTTCCAGTAACAAAGGATGTTGCCAAAATGATGCAGCCAATAATGGGCTGTAAACCATGTGAAAAGGACGTTGTTGTGTTTGCAGCAGGAGGGTTTTCAAACCCGAAAACTGTGGTGCCGGAAGCTGGGTTGCTTGTATTCATCACTGAGGGTGGAGTACCAGAGCTGCAAGTAGAGATAATAAAACAGAAACATCTAAAAGGTTATTCTTCCAGTGTTAGTAGTAATGAAAAGTTTCCATAAACATGAGAACATACACATTACCCTGATACACCTGTATCTGGTGGTGATGATGTTGTTGGTGTTGGTGTTGGAGTTGTTACCGTTGGTGTTGGAGATGCTGTTGCTGCTGGTGATGATGATGTTGATGATGATGGGAAAATGCAAGAACCGGTGCCTATTAACAAATTCAAATTGGTTTCAGATATGATTTCATTTTGTGGAGCATATGTCAAAAATGTTTTACAAGAAACAAAAAGATCAAATGATCAATGGAACTGATGATCTTACTTGGATTTGAATTAACTATCACAGCTGCCCCTCCAAAGTCACAGCTAGTTGGTACTGGATTCTTTTGATAATAGCTGTTGAATGCGTATGAGGCATGGTTTTGAAGTGTATTTGGATTGTAACAACTGCCACTCTGCTGGATTTGTGAGCAGTCTGCACCTCCCATTCCACATGCATAGTCCAGTGCTGATTGAAGTGCTGTCTCCAATGCTCCATTCTTGGCGATACACCAACTTTGTCCTGGAATTGCTGGAGCATTTGTTGTTACAGGAGGTGCTACCGGGTTTGTGACAGGGGTAGTGACTGGAACAGCTCCTGATGGGGCTGGATAAGTTGTTACAGGATTAGTTATTGGTTGTGACACTGGGACTGTGCTAGGAGTTGTTACTGGATTGGTGACTGGTACAGGTGGATATTGAGGATTTGTTGATGGTACCGTGACAGGTGTGGTGGAGGGAACTGTTAATGGTGGAACACCAGGATTGTTTGGTGTAATTGTGACAGGGTTAGTAGTAGGAACTGTGACAATGGTTGGAGGATTATCTGGAGGGGGGATGACTGGTGTTGTCGATATTGGAGTTGTGGGAAAGGTTGTAGTTGGTGGGAATGTGTCATGTAAAGTTGTTTTGAGGTTGGTTTTGCTTAGGAGTTCCCTGCGGTGAGACAGAAAGATCTGTTCCTCTTCCCTTTTGAGCTCCTTCTGTGCAAAATCTTCCATGAATGATACTTCTGCATATAAACCAACTACCTGTTCTCTAATCTGAGTGTTGTTTTCTAAAAACTTTGAGACCTTATCAGTGAATTGGGCTACTTCAGTTGCACTAGGAACAGCAGGGCTCTTAATTGTTACAACCATTGGAACATCAGGGAGAAAAGAACTGGCAAGGGTGACTCTTTCAATCATAGACTGAACAAACTCTTCTCCCATGCTTAATTGTCCATCTATACCAGCTTCAACAATGACATATGACCTCACCTTCTTGATAAAACCAAAAATCCTTTGCAGGTCTCGTTCATATGCTCTATTCAAATTCTCTAAGATTGACAATGGGAATGCTACTGAGACTCTTACTTCACTTTCTAGATGAAGGGTACAGAGGACTGAATGGATTGATTTTAAGGCAGACAAAACCACTGGTAGTGGAATTTGTCCTGAATAGTCTTTGCCACCCCCAATTATGATGCTATGAATGTTGACACGTGGAAGAAAGTTCACAACATGGGTTTTCAGCCATGAAATAACAGATGACTTGGAATTAACAGAACTTCCAACTAGACATTTACTTAAGTAAAGATCAACAGATACACCAGAGTCAGATAGAGAATTCAAAACCTTATGGTCTGCTGCAAAAACCCGAATCTGAGACAAGGTGACCTTGTTTTGCTTCAGGAATGATATAGTTCTAGTAGGTGATGAAGTTGCAGTTGCTCTTGCTTTACAGGAGAAACCTACTAGAGTTCCTATAAAAAGGGAAACAAGACACTCAAAATATGACCTGATATTCATCTTAATAGTGAATTTAAGCAGGCAATTGACACTGATAAACCAATATAGCAACAAGAAATTAATCAGAAGGAATAATAATACATATGCAGCATCCCAAAAGGCTAATTTGAACAAAATTGAGATTACCAATTATTTGATCAAACTCTGGGTTCTTAGTACAGTAAGCTAGTTTCACAAATCCCCAGTAATTGTTAACTTATTTCAGAAACCAAAAGCAAACTCAGAAAAAGAAAAAAGTCATAGAAAATGGGCCTATGTTTCTTGGATTTTTTCCACAGCAAACTGCAAGAAAGAAAACTGGTTTTTGAGTAATAGTAGTTACTTACCAGAAGAGCATATAGTAAAGAGTGACAGGAAGAGAATGAAGAGGCATTTTGATGCTCCTTTAGCCATATTAGTGAGATGTGTTTCAGGGTACTAGAAAGAGACCCAATTGGATTTTTGTTGAGATGCATATAATGGCAGTGTTTTAAGGACAATGCACATAGAAGAGGAATAAAAGCCGTTAGAGAGAGTGAAGAGAAAAAGTATAGTAGATAAAGGTGAAAAGAGAGAACGGATAAAAGTGTTAAAAGAAAGATGGCCATGTTGTAATGACAAAGAAAAGATGTTACTTTGTCATGAAGGATGGGTTGGAAATATTCTGTCTAATAATATTACAGTGTAAAGAATCAAGTCCAACTATGTTTTTTGTGCTTCTTTATCTTTCCCAAAGCCATAAGCTCAAAATCTAAAGCAGACTGACTAGGCAAATGACAAACCATGTGCACATGCGTGTACAAACACATCCACTACAGTAAGGGGTTATATTGCATATTGCCTTGTCTTTTAGCCATGTTTTGGTTTCAGGGATTAGTGATAATATAGGCATCTTAAAAAAGGAAGAACATCAAAGTTTTAAACCAAAAAAAATCCCAGTCACATAGATATTCTCTATGTCTGTCTTTTTTTTTTTTTTTTTGAAAGGTCTCTATGTCTGTCTTATATTTGTCAGTATAGTATCAGACAATGAATATTAGAAGTTACTATTTCTGAACAAGAAAAGGAAAAAGAAAAATCACATTTTAGTGATGACCCAAAAGCTTTAGGCAGTAACTATTGGATTAACCTTGCACGATTATATTATTGCAAAGAATTTATTGCCTTATCTTTATGGATCTACAGATTGACAAAGGAAATTTCTGATAACACAAAAGTTGGCTTAACTCATACGCCTCAGCTTATTTTCAACTTATTTAGTTTATTTAGCTTATGTATAACTTTTCAAACTCGTACTCTTTTTTAGGTATAACGGAACTTTTGTCCAAGTTATTTTTTTAGGTAAAAGTTAATGGATGTTTAAGGGTATTTAGTAATGTTTTTGTGAGAAAAAAAAATAGTTTATACTTGACAACTTTTTCTATTTTCCATATCAAAACTTTTTTAATAAAGAAAATGTTAATGAATGTCTTTATAGTATTGATTTAGAAATTATTTTTAAAAACATTTTATGAAAAAATGATAAGTCAATTGGAGTAATTTTTCTGACAGTTTTTTATAGTTTTCGTGAAAGTAGTGTTAAAAATTTTTTTAATATAATTTTTTAACAATTACTTTAAGGACACCCATAAAAATAACCATTTTAGCAATAATTTATAACAAATGTAGCACAGTCGTTAATCAGATTTTTTTTTTTTAAGCTCAATCATCAATCATTAACGAATCACAATGAATTTTCAAACACACATAATACAATTAATTTTTCTGATAATTTTTTTATATTTTTTATGAAAATAGTGTTAAAATTTTTTTTAATATAATTTATTAACAATTATTTTAACGATACTCATAAATATAATATTTTTAACAATAATTTAATAATCAATTATTAAAGAATCCTGATGAATTTTCAAACACACATAATACAATTAATTTTTCTGATAATTTTTTTATATTTTTCATGAAAATAGTGTTAAAATTTTTTTTAATATAATTTATTAACAATTATTTTAACGATACTCATAAATATAATATTTTTAACAATAATTTAATAATCAATTATTAAAGAATCCTGATGAATTTTCAAACACACATAATACAATTAATTTTTCTGATAATTTTTTTATATTTTTCATGAAAATAGTGTTAAAATTTTTTTTAATATAATTTATTAACAATTATTTTAACGATACTCATAAATATAATATTTTTAACAATAATTTAATAATCAATTATTAAAGAATCCTGATGAATTTTCAAACACACATAACGAGATTAGTCTAGAAGGATGACAGTAGTGGGGCACCCTTTGGTCTACCCTAAAAGGACAAGGATTCGAAGTTGGTTGGATAACGTTAAAGAGAATAACAAAGTCAATTGGGCTTAGCTAAGCAAAAACCATTACAAGAACTAATTAATATCAACTTTGCAGGTGGAAAAAGGTGTTCCGGGTATTAGGCCTCAAATTCATATTACTTTCCGCATTCCTTCTTTGATAAGTTCGTGGAAGCCTTACATAAGTTGTAGTTTGTACAACACAAACAATATTCCATAACAAGGCAAATCATCGCTGTTAAATCACAGATCTACTCGTGCTTATGGACATTATCACGACCTTAAGTCCTTGACAGACCATGTAAATTATTATTATGTTTTTTGGTGGGGATGTGGGGATTATTATCTTGTATAAATTTCCGAGCAAAAACTTGTTCTTTTATATCCACCATAATTCCATTTCTTTTAGTGAAAAAAAGTGTCAATTACAGGAGTTAAATCAGGGTTCAAGGTCGTACTTGGGAAAAAAAATGGGCATTTGTCCATAATTTACAGATTATGTACTAAAATGCCTTTGTTTTAAAATTATTTAACAAAATGTCTTTATTTTTAAAACATTTTAACAAAATTAAGTTATTGGTGTCGAGTTCTATGCATATTTTGTTACTTCAAATTTCAAACTTGACATTGCTAATGTTAAGTTTTACTTAAAAATATACACATAACTCAATTTTGAGGATGTCAAATTTTATACATAACTCAATTTTGTTAAAAATATAAGCATTTTACTAAATAATTTCAAAACATGAACATTCTATCACCTCGTTCGTAAATTATGGAAAATGACCATTTTCGCCTGTGATACTTTGCACAAACTTTTCCAAACAGTAACTCGCTAGCCAACATATATTCATGCACTTTACCATGTTTTTATTCCTAAGCTTAAGGCAAAAATAAAAAATAAAAAATTCATGCATGATACATCTTGGAGACTGAGTTGAGTTGACACAGTCTCCTAGACACATTAAGGAACGCACATATTGGATGCATGAGCGGTGAGCCAGGACCACGCCTGTGCATTGGCACATATTCAAATGAGATCTCTGTACAAGTGCATTATAAATTTTATACTGCAAAGTAGTCTCAACCAATTAGGCCTATTTGTGGACTGATCTTGCTTCTGCTGACTAGCCTTTTTTAACCAATACTATATTACCATTAGCGGCTCCTTTTCTTTCTGCGGATATAAGTTATAATCAATATACAACATGAGTGGGGACTGGGGACAACCCATGTGGAATTATCTATGGTGCTTTTCTTCTTTCAAATTAATGAATCAAAAGCTCCTTGTCTGACTAGGTATTGGCGTAAAGCAAACATGCAAGAAAGAGAGAGATGGTCATACATTCATACTGGTGATATGGTTTTTATAAATTTTAAATAAAAAGTTTCAAAGGATTCCTTGTAAGGATCTGAGAAAGCGGAAAGAGAAGAAAGAAAACCAATTCTGGTGATTTTGGCAAATGAATATTATGCTTTTTTGCTTTTGGTTTTGTTTGATTGCATCATAAATGAAAGTGGGATTGGTTTATATAAGATCATTCTCTTCTTCCTGAGTCAGATTTGATTGTAACAAGCCTACGCAGATTATATCAAAAAGAAAAGAAAAAAGTAGTGATGATCTTTCTCATACCAACTCTTAACCAGTCATTTTCTGTTCTACAAATAAGAGATTTCGATGAAAGGTGCATATGAGGTGTAAATGTCCGTAACTTTTGGAAACACATCATGCAAGATCATTGTAGAAGATAGAAAGTATTTTGAGCTGATCATATGGAGCCCCTTTAACTTTTGAGTTTGTCAGCATGTTCATAATATGCTTCTACTTTGCTGGCTTTACAAACAGCTGAGCCTCCACTGCAGTCATGAGTAAACTGTAAACAACATCCTGGATCCCAAAATATACAAATAGACACTATTAATATTGATGAGCACTGCACAAAGGGTACTAAATAACAGTAAAATATATCTCTAAGGTATGAGATAAGCAAAAGTTGTATCAAGTTCAAGAATTTTCCTAAAATTATTTTTCAGGTAAAGAAATTGTATGTACTATTAAATTAAGGATTGAAAATAAAACTATTCTCAATCTTTGCATAATAGGTTTCCAGTAGCACCTCACATTTCTATTACAATTGCCATTTTCCAATGTCCATTTCAGTACATGACTAGTAGGATTTGCCATTTTGTAAATGAAAGGTACAAATTCCCAGTGTGCAAATAAGAGAGCATCAAGTCATCCTTATATTGATACAAATACAAAAAATCAGGTCTTGTCAAACTCATTGGACTTGGACCAATAAAAAAGGCAAATTCAGTCGTCAAGCAATATGTGGAAGCTACTGTGTCCAGTACAATTTATTCGCACAATCATCCAAGATAATTAGCATCACTGTTGAGTTATCTATATTCCATATATATATATATATATATATTTAAAAGCTGAAGTGTAATATTTATTGTTACTAGGCTTCTGTTAAACCATATCAACAGTCACATCATCTACCTATTTCTCATTTTTCTTCACTACTTCCAATCATGATTTCCTTTTCACCTTTTCATCTCTCCATTACTTTCAACCTTTATGTCACTCTTCATCTATCCCTTCCTCTTTGTTTTATTTGGGCTTTTCTTATTCCCATTCTATTATTATAAATATGTCATTCTCTCTTCCATTCTATACATATTTTCTCACATGAAAAATGTTATTACTCTCTCTCTCTCTCTCTCTCTCTCTCTCTCATATGTTTTATTTTTGTGTGAATTTTTTATTTTTTTGTTTCTCTACTTTAAATTGATGAATTCATGTATTCTTTAGAATTTTACTTTGGGTTGATGAAATTTGGTTTTGTGTTTTTAAGTTATTATCATTTTTTTTTCTATGGTTGTTAAATGTTATTCTATTGCTTTTAAAGATAGTTTACAGGAATGTTATAATATTCTATTATATAGCGTGACTTGGATTATTTGGTGTTTGACTTATGATTATATTTTTTATTTTGACGCTTCTTCTTCTTCTCATTTTATTTTCTACCTCTTTATCAAAGGTGGTTATTCTCTCTCTCTCTCTCTCTCTCTCTCTCTCTCTCTCTCTCTCTCTCTCTCTCTATATATATATATATATATATGTATATATATGTATATATATTATTTATTAATTTTTGCAACTTTGCTTAAGGTTGATGAATCATTGCTTTTTTTTAATAATACTATTTTGGTTTAATACGATTTGGTAGTGTGTTTGATTTTTTAAGTTTTCCATCACAAGTCTTCTCTTCCCCTCTTATAACTTTTGTTCGATTTTTTTTTTTAGACATAATATTTAGTTATTTTGGAAGTGAGATTTTGAATTTATATCAAAAAACAATCTTAGCTATGTATTTAAACGTGTTTATCAACTATTAAAATTGCCCAAGATGAATATGCATAGACAATATTTTTGTTTTAATTTTTCATTGATTTATTATTTAGTTATAAAATTAATATTAAAATAAATGAATATGTAAAGATAAAATTGCCTAAGATAAATTTGTAAAGCCAATATAGTTATATATTTAATATCATCAAAGAATTAAAAGTTAAAAAATAAGTAATCAAAAGAATAATGATAAGGCCAATAATGTGGCGGACGTGAAGGCTCAATAGGAGCATAACAACAAAAATGTGATATGAAGATCAAGTTAAAGAAAAGTAAATCTTAATAAATGAAAGTGTATGTAGTAAAAAAAAATTGTTAGATCACATTCTCTTTATGTTGTTATACAAATTATTTTCTTTTATTTCAATAGGTAAAGTGTTCAATTTTAGACATAAAATCTACTTTTTTCCCTACATATTATTTTAAATATTAAAATTATAATATAGTATAATCTCTTCAGAATGTCTAAGAAATATGCAATTCCAATCTCATGGATCTATAATAGTAAACAAAACTCAATTAATAGTTTGAAACTATTCTTACTATATAAAAAAAATTATAAATTTAATAATATTTTTTTAAGAGTGAAATTTTTGAATAATATATTTGAAACTCAAACAGTTTAGTTGTACAAGAAAAGCAAATTAGGAAAATATAACACACAATAACGTAATTTATCAAAATATAGACCACCTAAAAAATGAATAATATCAATAAAAAAAATCCAAATAATAAAATGGTGATATATTTTTTGAGATAGATAAATGAAAAATATTTTTAGAAATTCTTTAATTGTTTAGGAGAACAAATTATTTTCTACAAATTTAGAGAACAAATTAATTATATACCATACCATAACTAAAATATAATTATATATTTTTACGCATTACGTGGGTCTGCGGTTAGTTTTTATAATAACACAGTTAACATATTTTTCACCAAGCATTGAGATGTTCAATTTTAGGAAAGATCATCAGCTGCTCCTCCTGTTAAATATGAACAAGACAAATACCATCTTTTCTAGTGCATCACCACCTCTATTGCTTTTGCTTCTCCACTTATCAGTCATTCTATGATCAACAATTCACTAAAAAAAGGATCAAAAATGGCTTCTTTGGCTGAATGATACTTGTCCAGCCGCTTCTTCAATGATCGCAAATCTCTCTCATGTCTTGAATTGCGTTCCTGGCACAGCATTGATTAATTAACAACTCAAGTCACTACTGAGCTCATCAAGGTTCATATTGGGAAATACAGAAGCAATAGTTTGCTTTATTCTCTCTAAACTACAGGCTCAATCATGTTCCCCAATTTTTTTTTTTTTTTGGTGTTAAATGAACATAAAATCAAGAGACTAATTTGCTAAATTATAGAGGAAAACTTACAAATGATTTCTTCAGGAGTAATATATCAACCAAATACAGCAACCACAGCACATTTGTTCTAGGGAAACTGTAAAATATGAAAACTAACATTAATTCAGCTTCATAAAGTAACAATAAACAATTAGGTCATTCTCTTAATTTATTTGGGAATCAGAATGTTCGAAATACTCATCTATATCAATATCTTAGCTGTGAAGTATAAAAATTACAAGTGGTCTCTATTTTCCATGAAATAAAAAAATAGCCTGAAAATATTTCCCATATGAATTTCATAACTGAAAGTAATTATTTTAGCAACAGCTATACCTTCCCTCCCAGCAATCATCTGTTACCTCCTTCATCTTTCGATATGTTTCTGACTGCATATTAACGAATTAAGTGAAATCAGAAAAAGAATTACTAAAAGGAATCTATAGATTCCAGTTTATTCCCTTACTTGTCTATCTCCTTTTGGACCTTTAAAGAGATAAGGGTCTGAGGATAAGTCTAGAAAAAGTATATCTTCACCTGTGCATAAAAGGATGCTTGTTAATTACGCAATCATAAAACCATTTACTGGACCAAGCACATAGCAAAAAGGCAGAAAACTTTCACCAGTATTGATTCTTGAAAGAGTAAAGTCAATTATTGATATCAACAATCCAAAGGTTTTGACAACCATATGCTTCCCCTCGAGGGTTAATTGCAATGTTTCAGAACCATTCCGGCTTAAAAGTATATTCCCCCTGTAGCGAATGTGTATTCATGTGTTAGCCAATCAAATATAAGCATTCCTGCAACAATAGATTGCAAAGTCACCATACCAGTGCAGATCTCGGTGTTCAAATTCATATGCAGCTTCAGCCACAGCCAAGGCAGCTGTTACCTGCAATCCACAAAGGGCAGTCTGTTAAATAAAAGATTAACAAAGCTTCATGACTTCACTTAAAAGCCCAATTCTAATCTGCCATTTACCTGAACCAATAAACTCTCTGCCTCTTCAAAGTTCAAAAGTACAAAGCTTTCAAGATCTTTCCCACCATGTTCTAAAACAAAAATGACATAGCACTGAATGCAAATTCATTAGTAATATTGAAAAAGAAAAAGAAAAAGAAATTAAAACTACATTTAGATTGACCATATAAATACATATGCATATACAACGTGTTTATGTTTGTTTGTAGTAGAGGGTAGTTTACAAGACTATTACAAGAAACTACCATAGAGACAATAAGCAACCTGTTTTTCTGGAAACTCCTTGGGATGATCATTTTCTGAACCATTCTTCTCATCCCAATCTTCCCAAGCTTTGATCAATGTGCCATCATAGGAACCTTGGCATACCTTTAAGCTATAGGAAAAAACAGATAACAAAAAGATTAAATCCGCTGCATGCAGTACAAGTCATAATATACGCCGCGTATAAATTTAGAACTAAAGTTCATGTCTTGCAACATGTTGGGCGTGGTCAAGGTTTGACCTAGCGAAATTTTTGGCTATATCCAGTCTTTAATTTCATGACCAGGACCAAGCTCAACCCACTATATTAAAACAGAGGCAAAAGTAGTGGTGCTGGTCAGGAAACCATTATCATAGCCAAATCCAAGTTGCAGAACTACTTGCACATCATAGGGCACATTGCCACATACCCACGCATTAGGCTTGATTCATTTCTAGAATGTGACCCTAGTAACCTATTTTTATAAAAAATTTTAAAAAAAAATTAATTTTAAATATTAAAATTAAAAAAATTTATTAATAAAAAATTTTTATTATTAAAATTTTTAATAAATTAATTAAATAATAAAATAAAAAAAAATAAAAAAAAGAAAATTTAAAAAATTTTATATTTAAAAATATTAAAAATAAAATAAAAATTATTAAAATTAAATAAATTTAAAAAAAAAAAAAAAAAAAATTAAAAAAAAAAATTAAAAAAAAAAAAAAAAAAATTTAATATAAATTTAAAAAAAATAAAAATTTAAAAAAAATTTAAAATTAATAAAAAAATTATTAAATATTAAATAAAATAAAAAAATAAAAAAAAAAATTTAAAATTAATTTTAAAATAAAAATTATTTAATTTAAAAAATTAATTAAAAATTAAAAAAAAATAAAAATTAAAAAAATTTTAATATTAAAAAAAAATTAAAAAAAAAATTAAAAAAATTATTTAAATTATTAAAAAATAATAATTAAAAAATTTTAAAATAAAAAATTATAACCAGAAAGAAGCCAAGTATCCATAATGCTCAAATATAGCCCCCATCCCAAGCAACAATAGTATCAATTATCACTTGCCAAAACAACTCATAGAAACAAGAAATGTAATTGCAATAAATACCTTTTGTACTTCGCCATTCACTCTTAAGTCTCCATCTATAGGTACTATTTTGCATACATAGCGGCCAGCTTTAAAAGCCTCCCCAAATGTACCTTCACCAATTTTAATGATATTTTCTGGTTCACTGGAGCAATGAAGATTTATCTTTAATCAGCTTGCAGATGCAGTAGCAGTATCACATTCAAGTCAAACCTATGCAGAAAGGAGGACAAAAAGAAAAGTGCCACTAACTAAAGCAATTAGATGACCATTGGAAAGTCAAATCAGGTAGATTTCTAGTGTTCTGTTTTATTCGTCAAATCAGGTAGATGCCTCTCTAATTTTCTCTACAAGCTCATATTTCCTTCTTTAAAAAACTAAAGCTAATTAGTATCTAAAAGATTTCAAGGCCTTCAAAATCTGTCAGCCAAATATAAGTTTAGTTTTACTATGTGAAGCAGTGCAAACTTCTGTTTTGCACAACCCAGATGCTTATTATTTTTCTTTAAAATGAAATACAATAGATTCATTCTCTTCAAATTTGTCTCTTTTCCTTAATTGCATAGTGAAGCTGTCAAAAGTTCTGAAAGCATATAAGCAAAATAAAGAACAATTTAAGTTCAGTAACAAATTTTTATTTGATAAAAGCAAGGTAAACTTAATTAAGACAACCAAGCCCAGAGGTTACAGAAGAACATATACCTTACAAATGAAATCACAAAGTAGCATAATAGTTGACTTTGGAAGAAACAACAGAAACAGATATGGCCTTTTTGAATAAGAATATTAGTAAAGTTTTCCATAAAAATGGCAACAAACATATAATACAACATCATGGAAATCAACCAAGGTGTACTATGTACATGCAATATTTACTCATATGCGACAATAGCAAGTTGGGAATAAGAGACAAACCAATAGTTGGAGAATACATCTTTTAGCTTTGACGGAGACGACTGTCCACAAACTGCTAATAATGCAGCAAATGGATCTGACTGATCATGATCCAGTGAAGCCGATGTTGATGCCAGAGAGAGTTTCTTAATAGCAACTTCTATATCTTCACAACCTTCATGACCCTCATTCACAGACACTGTGTTGCACTTTTGTGAATTGATATCCCCCTCAATCACAATTTTATCAACTAAAATTGAATTAGATCTGCTTTGGACCGAAGGCAACTGTGAATTAGTCTTCATAGAAGATTTTTCAGGAGTTCTCAAATTCAAAGAACCGAAATCATCACCACATATTGGTTCCAAGGGCATGGCTGGAGTTTCTAATATCTTAGACAGTGTACTGGAAGGTCCAACACTGTGATTTAATTTCTTGGATAACAACCATTTCTCTAATCTTGAGGACAAATGTGGTATGATAATATTGTTACTTTGACCGTCCATGGCCCATGTACCAAAGTTCTTGGGTGAGGGACTCTCCTCTAACAACTCAAAGGCATCAACCTCTTGAAAGTATGTCTTTTCTTTCTCGAAATTTGGAGGTTGTACAAATTTTCCCTTGAAAAAGCAAAGACATAAGACAGTATGAAATTATCATGAAAAAATTCAAAGAACCACATAATATTTCGATAACAAGGCATCAATATATCCTAAATTATTGCAAAATTTTAGGAACTACAATTGGAAAAACCATGAACCAACAGCATAAGTCAATTTAAAAACTGGAGAGAGTAATTGCAACTGAGGTGATACTCTATACTACTAGCGCCATGCAACAGAAAAACCAAGGAGTTAAAAAGTCATACTTTGGGCAAAGCAGGTTTTCCTTTTCGTTTTGCATGCTTTGCTTGAGGCTGGTAATCCACACAAGCACCAACAGCAATACTTGTCCTTCCTCTGCCAATCAGAAAATTGAATTACAATACTATATGCAACAGAAGCTAATCTTCAAGCAAAACAAAAATGTATATGTCAACTGCAGGAGATGACATAGTGGGCTAAAAAAGAGCCAATGTTTGCAAGAAATGCTTCCATTCAAATATGTAAATCCAATAAGAATACCGCATGATCATAACAATATACAAAAAAAATGGCAAAACAGAAATCAGCCTGCCCATGTCAAGTATATTCAAGCAGATTGGAGAGATGAATCCAAGCATTATCAAGAACATATTATCACACTTACAATATAAAATTTTGTTTAAACTTTGCTGAATTCCACCACCAAAGGATGTTGTCTCACCACAAAAACATAAATAGATATGTTTTCCCCCACTGAAAAATTCACCTCCCAAAACACCCTATTTGCTTCCATACTCTCAATGTTAATATACAGTATTGCATTTTGCTTTCTTTTATTTATTTATTTTTTGGATAGATATGATAGTATTTTAGATCTATGGCATTTGTTCCATGATCATTGTTCTTTATCATCATGCCAAGACACTAATTGGTTTTTGGTGTAAGCGGAGATTAAATCTTATATCTCTTATTCGACGATAAGAGACTTTACTAATTGAGATAACTGAAATCCACACATGTAATCAATAAGTATGGTTCATTTTAACAAACAAAAAGCAATAAAAAGGTATCATCTAAAAAGTGCAATGAACTCCCACCGTCCCACACCAAAAGGGTGTCACCAAAACAAGCCCCTTACACTTAATACACTAATCACCCATCAACTAAGCTAGATTACACAAGCAAACTCCCAATACATAACAAGATGGCAAAATCAGTGATAATCCAAAATCCAGACCAGTTAAAAATTTTTTCCTTTAAAAAAGTAATTGTTCAATTGAATCAACCAATCTACCAACTGCAATGGACTCCCACACCAAAAAGAAAGGTATGACCCAAACAACACCCTTACACTTACTACACTAATTACCCGTCAATCAAACTCAAAAGACAAGCCAATCAAAAGTATCCCAATACAAAAGACAAGCCAATCAAAAGTATCCCAATACATACAATACCAAAAGAAAGAAACAAAGAAAAAACTCAAACACCCACATAACAAAAATGAGCAAAATCATTGCTAATTCAACTTAAAACCAATCACAACCTGGTGGAAAGTGACCGGTTCCAACTGACTCTCTTGACGGGGGCTGCCAAACTCACCCGGTTCCCGTTCCGCCGAGTAGAACCAGGTTGCTTCCTGAAAAAGCACAAAACAAAAACAGCCAAAAAGCAAAATGCTTTCAGAAAACAGAAAACACAAACAAACAGCCAATGTTTTCACAAAGCAAAAAACAAATAAAGACAACAACTTTAATGAAGATTGAAAGGTTTACAAGTTTGCATCTTGAGAGATTTTCTGGGGTCTTATTCTTCTGTAAACTACATCAATCTTGGGTTGATTTTGCTTTTCTGGGTTTTCGTTGTCTACAATTTCTGACCAAAGATCAATGGAATTCCCACCTGAAACAAATGAACACATTCATATAGTGTGTGTGTGTGTATGTTAACGTTGGAAATGAAAAGCTAGAAACTTTTCTCTCTCTACCTGCTTTGGAACCCATGACTGATACTGATAGGACTATCAGAGACAGAGAGAGGGAGAGTTTGAAAATGGCAATCTAAGCGGGAGTGGGTTGGCAAAGACAACTTGGGGAAGGTCAAAACGGTGCGTTTTGGTGTGGAACTCAATCTGGGCCGAAATGAATTTATTTTGGGACACCTTGGGCTCAGCCACCGCCCATGGTTAAGAGCATCCGTAGCAGATGTTCTAAAAATGATGTCATTTTACCACACTAAAGGCCTACTTTATTATTTTACCACATCATTTTACAACATCTTATTTATCAGATGTTTTATAATTCAATTCTATACATTAAAATAATATTTACTACACATTAAAATAATATTTATTACAACACACCAACTCACCAACAGCCACAAAGAGATGACAGAGAAAGGAATAAAAAAAAGAAAAAAAATTTTGCCACACCATTCCGTACCGTGGCAAATTTGCCACGGTACTGTGCAATGTTGCAAAAAAAATAACATATGTCACATCTGCTAATAGGCTCAATTTGGGTTTGGTGTGGGATATGTGCCAAATATTTAGCATTTGGCACATATCCCACATCTAGTGTGGATGCTCTTAGTCGATTGAAATTTTGGGTGACTCCAAATTAGGGAATTGGGTTTGATTAAGCGGGTCAACTATAGCATTCGGGTTAGCATTAGTTATGAATTGTATACTAAATTTAAAAATTATTTTACCATTTGTAGATAAATTTTTCCATGTCATATGATGACTTTTTTTATAACAAAAAATGGAGCACAATTTGGGCCAAGTCTTGGGCTCAGCTTTAGCCCATGGCCAAGTATGAGAGATAGTATCTGTTTGGATTCACGTTGCGTTTTGCTTCCACGTGTTTTCAACTTTTTTTTTTTTTTGCTTCCACGCGTTTTCAGCTTTTTTTTTTTCTTCAACCGCAACTTTTGACTATTCTCCCATGAACAGTGCACTGTTTACGGATCTCACAAATTTTATTTTTTAGTCATTGTTTCATTAAAAATGGGTCCCACGACATTATTCACATATTTAAAAATTATTTAGCTACAGTGTTTTCAGTTTTCAATTTTTAGTTTCAGCAAAATAAATTTTATCCAATAAACCCATAGTCTTGAAAAATATGAGTTAGTTTAGGCTTGGTTCATGAAGTTAATAAGCAATATTGAACCAATGTATTATTGAAATCTAGTTGGTTTGAGTAGATAAGAATAATTTGTTCATGATAAAAACAATGTGTTTTTCAAAGTCAAATTATGAATCTTTTTAGATTGTGTATAACTAGGGCTATAATTGAATTCATTTTGGGTCAAGTCTTGGGCTCAAAGTTGGACAATGGTAAAGTCTTAGAGGCCCATAGAAAAATATGGATTGTTTTTAGGGTTCATATGACATGCTGGAAGTGGAAATCAAACATTATATGATTTGTCCAGAAAAAAAAGTGTTTATAGATCCCATGCATGCAATGCAAATGTTTAAGTTTTAGGGGAAGACTTAAGTACAATATTTAGGTGCTGTTTCTTAGGTTCTCCTTTTAAGATTCTGCCATGTGGATTTTTTCTCATGGGATGAAAGTGTATTTTTTAATTAATTAGCCACATGGCCAAATTTTAAGAAATGAACTTAAGAAACAACACCTAATATATTATACCTAAATTTTGTCCTAATTTTGTCCTAACTTTTATATGAATCTAGGAAAAAAAAATTTACAAGTTCCATGCTATATTTTGATTTTTGGCTATATAATCCTGCAACAATTGGGATCTTTTAGCCTTTTTGCTTGGTGCTTAATACACACTGACACACACATGACACACCACATTGATGTGCCTATTGGAGAATTTTTTAGAAGTTATATTGCAATTGGTTTTGTTCCCCCATCAACCTCAGTTTCTGTTGCAGCATATATATCTCAACCTTCGTATGGTAATGGCATAATAAAGATCATTCAGAATTTTATAAAATAAATAAACAAAGAAAATCAATGAGAAACTTATTGAAGCTTTGCTTTGAACAAATTCCAATCAACCTCAATATTGACCCCTCAAAAAAAATGGCTTTCCAATTATTTTCTTGACATATAAGCAGAGATATAGACACATTACTCAAGCTTAAATTCAGTCCTAACTGTCTCCTTACTCATTAAATGACTTGATGACACAGCTCAAAGTCTCATACATCTTCATCACCATTATCATCTCTTGTCACATTCCTCTAGCTTTTCTTTTCCTACATATATATTGTACCAGCATAATAGTGAATGCTTAAAATTTAATTTTGTCAAGAAATTGTTAAGTTCGAAGCTTCTGCTTAGCCAATTGTTGTAATTAATGTTTTAAACAATAAACCAAATTAAGGCTCCCAAAAGTCAAAACATATGGCCCAAGGTGTTTTGGTTGTTTCATTTGTATGTATTTCATTATTTATTATCTCTCTTTTTTTTCTTTTTTCTTTTTTTTTTCTTTTTTTTTCATGTATGGTGGACAGTCTTTTGCACCAAACATAAACATATTTCTAGATTTTTGTACTGCTGTATGATATGTTCAGACTTTGAAATGGGAAAAGGTGTAGGAATATTATTTTAATTATGATTTATAATGTATATGATTATCAAATGAAAAGTCATTCTATAAACAAACATATTGAATTAATATTTGTTCATTGTGTTGTAGGAAGGAGAGGTAATTGAAAATGTTTTTAGCATTTTGAGAGTTTAGCAAATGACTAACAAATCTCTATTCCATTTCCTCAAATTCTTCCCTTACTTAAATATATTCTGTTTAATATCATTCATTTCCATTTCATTATGATCATTCTATTTCATTCCCTAATGAATTCCCAAACAAAATCTTAGTTGTAGAAAATTTGTGATATAGTAATTTAATTGAAAATGTTTTTACTGTTTAGCAAATTAACAATGAAGTATTTTAAAATTCTAAATTTATAAAACATAAACAGTGAATTGTAAAGTTTTCTTTCCCCTTCTTCAAAAGATCCTAATTTCAGCTTTAGGTTAAAAGTGAAGATCTTTTTAAAATTCTTTAGCAAAATTACCAAATGTTTGGAAAAATTCACCTACTTTTAGAAAAATTCATCTAGCTTTAACCACTTAAAGCACTTTTTATCTCTCCAAAGCAAAACCAACCAGGCATTTGGACTTTTAAAAAAAAAAAAAACTGGCATTTGGACTGATTTCCTCAATCCCCTTCTGGATATTCCTTAATATACTGATTGTATGAAAAAAGTTAATGGTTTATAATAAAACAAAAACAAATAAAATTGAAAGAAGAAATCTATTAGTTCAGCTTAAATAACACCCACCATCACTGTTGAAAAGAAATTTTCAATTAATATTGTAAAAGCCAATATCTTTGCACAGATTGTTCTGTCCCACTACCATATATTGGCATCAATCAAGCTATCATACATGCTTTTGACACTGTTATTGAGATATATATATAAATGATTAATATAAATCATTTCATTGTGACAATTAGATAGAACCACCAACCCAATAGATCCCAAGAGATTTTAGATAATGCTATGTTAACCACTATTTTCTTAAGCTATGTGCATATACGCATCCACATCGATGTTGACACAATATGTAGTTGTTGTAGTAGAGGAAGAAGCCGTGAAACACATGCTCTATCAATAGGAAATTAGTGAGAAACTCAAGCTCCGTCGGTGCATCTAATTTCAAGCAATCAAATTCTCACATTCCAATATATGAATATGATTCTTGAAAATTTCTGGGATTGCTACCATCTAACAAACACACCATGCCATGCCTCTCAAAAATCAAAATCTATATATATATATATATATATATCTTTGAGCCTCATTTGGAACTTTTTCTTATTATATTGAGGCAAAGGGTCACCCTTCAACTTTTTCAATATTTGCCTATTTTGGGGTTGTGTTTAATTTCTTGATACTGGACAATACCTTTCAAATCATATCTGTTAGGGTTTCCTTTTCAATTTTATGCACTACTTAGACTAGCCAACCTACCCTTTCTTCTAGCTAGTTAATGAGAAATTATGAATACCATTTATTTAATTATATTTATATGCACCTTATGGCCCTTATTATATATCTGAATTTATTTGATGATTCACAAGTTACTTTCTTTGTTTCTTTTTCTCATTTTTTATGCAATTTTTAATTTGGGACTTATTGGTCAAATTAAGGACAATTATGAACTATACATAATATTATTACTATTAGAGGAGGTAGACCACTAATATTATTAGAAAATTATCTCTCATATAATTAAACATAACAAAATACATGCTTATTTAGCAAGGAATAGGAAAAAGACATGCCATGGTATAATAGAAGAGTCAAAAGAGTACGTAGTATAAGGTGGCAGCTTCAAATTATTATATAGAAGAAACATAAATTGTACCATTTTATACTTTGAGTTTGGACTCATATGTGATATAGTGTTTTTTTTTTTTGGTTGGGAAGCATGAATATTTCAATGTAAAACATTCTTGATTATTGTACAAGTAGGAATTATATATAAAGGAGAAGATGTAATTAAGTGCATTTGTTATATAACCCATGTTTGAATCATGAACTCTCTTAAGAATCTATACCATATGTTAGGGCAAAGAAGGCATAAGCTTGTAGGTTCTAGTTAGCTCAATTAGTAAAATCTCCGATGGTTGTATAAGAGATTTGAAATTTAATTTCTGTCTACACTAAAAACTGATTGGTGTCTTGATCTGATGATAGAGAGTTATCATCAAGAGCGGACGCTATAAGTTGAAACTCTCTATTAAAAAAAAAGAATGCATAAGATTGAAATTTTGTATAAACTTTTGAAGCATCACAGACACAAATAATGCCTGCAATCTTTGTCCCATAGTTACTCTTACTGGCCCGTGAAGTGGGTCCAAATGCTCCAAATTCATAATTAGAATAGCAGTTTCATGTTTAGTAAGTCCATGATTTTTATCATGGCCGAGTACATATCATTATTATATATTATAAAAAGTATAAACTACTCATTATCATTAACACAGATATAATTCACAATCACCGGGATCTCAGGAATCAAATGCAATGTAATTTTTCAACATGAATGGGTCACGGGATATATGTTATATATCCATATGAAATATACATAATTAAGGAATGACTTTCAAGGTTAAAAAAAAAAAAAAACAAAAAAAACAAAATCATAATCTCAGGTTTGTTCTTGCTTTTTTTCAACGCAGTTACTTATTGAAGAATAAAAAAAATAGAGTACATAATAATTATTTATGTCACACTGAATGAACTAACAATATGACTTAGCAAAACATGGAAAAAGCAAACCCTTATCTTATGAGACAGATGTATCATATGATTCTTATCATAGGCTTTAATTACGGAATGATATGACAATCTTGTTGATTTTGTAGGGGTGTGTGGGTGCATTGGATACCTAGAGATTTTTGTTTTGTTTTATTTTTGTTTAAAATGATTGTACTTGCAGAACATATTATCTATATGTGCTTATCTTGGAAGCAAATGTTGAGTTTGGATTAGTTTTTCTTTTTTGGGAAAAAATTTGGATTGGTTTTTTAGCGTGTTTATGTACAGTTTTTTTTTTTTTTTTTTTTTTATATATATTCTAAAAAATTAATTCAAACGTATACTAATTTGGAAGGGATTCACACATAAAATATGAATGAAAAGCCTAGGTTTATACAATTATTTAGCTTCAAATATATATATATATATATATATATTGCAAAACGATAGAATGAAAATAAGTTAAATAACAATAATTTTCACAAAATGAAAATATTAAACGAATGCTTTTTTTTTTTTTTTTTTTGAGAAAGAAAATATTACACTAATGCTGAGGTCACGAGTTATTGATAATAGATAATAAATTTGGTTATTTTATTTATTTGCCTTTGGCTGTTTAATTTCACGGATTTGGAATCACCGAATTACATAAAGGAGTTGCTCACGAGAATTGATTTTACATCAATGCAGCAAAATCAACTAACAGTGACTTTGTTCTAAGAAAAATAACAATAACAAGAATGACTTTGAGCTAAACTCTTTCATAAAGCCCTGAAAAAGGTGAACTTTTCATAAACTCTGTATAAAATGTTATATGCAGGTTATCCAATTTTTTTTAAAGATTTATAAAATGCTAATCGTATGTTGTTTGATTTAACTTAATGTCATAATTAAGCTTGCATGCGAATAACAACAATGTATATTTACACTATTATTGTAGTAACAATGTCAATTTACACATTTTTAGATTGATGAATATTGGTAATTTTTAGAATTAAATGTGCAAAATTAACACATTATGCTATTTTACACACAGAAGTGAGAGCTATGAGGTTAAGCCATGACTAAAAACAAATTGAGGGTCCACGTAGGATCACATCAACTAACTGGCAGTCAACACTTTACTACTTTTGTGTTGGAAAAAAAATAATGTTATGAATTTTTATGCATAAAACTTTTTTTAGAGAAAGTTTACTTTTTGGCCTTTTCATGTTCTAACACTTTACTATTTGAGAAAATTAATTTTAAGAATTTTTATGGATAAAAAATAATAATAATAATAATAATAAAGAAGAAGAAGTTTTACTTGTTGGTTTTTCATGCATCCATTCTCAAGTACTAGTTGATGCCTTGATTGGGGGTTGGTACAGTTGAATGATACAATTTTTTTTTTTTTTGGGATGGGAGTTGAATGATATTAAGGCCTATATTTTTGAAGTGACTCATAAAAGAGTTAGTGCATAACTTTTCAGGCATCTAACACTTCAGAATTTGAGTAATTTAAGTAAAATCACCTTGTTCATTTTTTTTTTTTTAATGTCTTTCAATTTTCTTTTTCTTAGTAAATATTTTACTAATTGTATCCAAGATTATGTGAATCTTCAACTCAGGGATGAAGTTAGGACTTAGAGTTAGGGGGGTGGCTTTGTTGTGATCTGTGTGCGACAACTCCGGCCTTTGACTCTACTAATTTATTACTAAGGATTTTTATTTAAAATTTTTTAAATGGACAAATTATTTGCTTTGGGTAAAATAGATTAATTGGGTTTAATTTTTTTTAGCTTTATTATTGGTAATTTTTGTTGTTGGGCTAATTTTTTGGACTTGTATATTTTATTTTAGATTTAATCTATTAATTTTTATGGCATTTAAAAGGTGGAAAATGCTAAAACTACAAATTTTTTACGAATGGCTAATGTAGTGAGTGGTTATTGATAAGTAAAAAGTGATGCAAGTGTGCAAATCAATAAAAATTTACTTCCTCAATAGTTTGTAAAAATATTATAAAAAAGTGTGTGATTATAATATTACTCTTAAAAGAATCAATGACATTATTAAAGAGATGCAAAATATAATTTTATTGAATAAAATTGCTAAAATTATTCACTTTTAATATACTAAATTTAACAAAAAAAAAAAATAGGGGCCATTGCCGCCAGTCAATATATAGATCCGTCCCAGCTTCTACTTCATCCACTTTCTTGTACCTTGTACCTGTTATGATGATAAAAGTTCCATTTATTCCAAAGACTATATTTTGGCTTTTCAATGTTTTGTGAGTAGACTTTTCAAACCACAAACAATATGTGAAAGCAAATACATGCAAATTAAAAAAAAAAAAAAAAAAAAAAAAAAAAAAAAACCTGCTTACTTTTGCTCTAATTTAGATTTTCTTAGCCATATGGTGCGTATTTAGTGGCTAACTAAGCAAGGGACATTGTGGGTTTAGCTGTAACACACAGGTTTGGCACATAAATGTACTTAAAAGTTAAAACCATTAAAGGAGAGGATGGCAAGTTAGCTCCTAGGTCCACAAAAGCTTAAAGATCCATTACCTTTTTCAACTAAAAACACACTCTTATCAAAAGACAAAGAGGTCCAGTACTCTTCAACCAAACATTCATCATTACAGAATTAGGCCACAACTAAAAGAGTTCAATAGCATATAGATGTTTGTGCAACCATATGCTGCCAAGCAAATTACCTAATTTGTCTTGTTCTCTGTAAGGTTGTAAATAAACCGAGCATAACTCAGTTCGAAAATAAAAAAATTTGTCGAAAATAAAAAGTTTGTTCATGTATGTTTATATAGAAAACAAGTCGAGTTTAGGCTTGACTATTATTCAAGTTAAATTCAAACATAATACTGTTTTCGTGGCAAAATTTGTTGAATAGTACTAACTTTTTAGGAATATTTTAGGTGAATCGCATGCGTTTGAAGTTATTTAGTTATGTAAACCGTTTTTGGAAACCCAAAATCGAGTTTGGCAAACTTGAGTTTCAATTGGTAGTCATTTGATGTGGATTTTAAAAATAAAATAAAAAAACCACGCGGAACTTGAGTTTAGTAAACTCGAGTTCCAGGCCCTTCTTTTTCACTTCTCTTATGAAGCGTCCACCCCTTTTCACTTCCAAGTTCCAACAAAAAAATTCAAGCCTATTTGAAATTTGAAGCACTGGTTTGAATTTAGTCTGCATTTGGTTTCATGGTCAAAAAGAAAATGATTAAAGCCCAATCTTTTTGAAATTTGAAGCACTAACTTTGATCGAAAAGATAACAAAGCAGGCAAAGAAACAGTTTGTTAGTATTCTGTAAATTAATTTTTACAGTCTGGAACTCGAGTTTGCTAAACTCGAGTTCCACATGGTTTTTTATTTTATTTTATTTTTTAATTCCACATCAGACCTATATTAGTTGGACCTCGAGTTTGTTAAACTCAATTTTGAGTTGGAACTCGAGTTTACTAAACTCGAGTTTCAAAAACAGTCTACATAACTAAATAACTTCAAACACATGCTATTCACCTAAATTTTTCTTTAAAAGTTACTATTCAACAAATTTTGCCCTGTTTTCATAAACAAGCTTATGATTGAGAGACTCAATTTGAGTATTTACATATATATAAAAATATATTTGTATGAGTTGTAAATGGATCGTATAAGTTTGTAAATAAATTCAAAAAAAATCAAATTATTATATATTAATAATATAAATGGTTTATTCATACCTAGTGAAAATTACATATAGGTTAACTATTACTTATTAACATAAATTTGTGAAAGAATAATGAAATTAACTGCGGTATTTACTATGTGGTGGAACAAATAAGTTACTCAAGTAGCTCCTAAATAAATTGAGACTTGTTCGACAAAAAAAAAAAAAAAAGCTACCAGATTTGAAACATATGATCTAACTTGATGATGAGTTAATAAGCGAAATAAAATAGAATAAATTAAGTTTGATCTTTAATTTTAATAAAGAATTAAGTTAAATTGATTCATAAACCTACTTGCATAGGCATAGGACTTCTTTTCTAGTCAATTTTTGTCCTCATGCAATGATGCAAGGGACACCTTATCCAAAATATACGGATAGATAAATAGATAACAGTACTGTTCAACCAAAACATTACTGATACAGAACTGGACCACAACTGATGAAAAATTCAATGGCATAGGTGCTCATACAACCATATATGCAGCTGCCATTCTGCCAAGCCAATTAGGACTTACTTCTAATCATTTATATGTTCGTTTGCAAGGGAAAATCTTCTTCTAAAACTGGACTATATTAAAGATACAGAGATCCAGTACACTTAAACCAAACATACACTGTTACAAAATTAGGCACAACTAAAAAAATAAATCAATAGCATTCATTAGATGTTCGTACAAACATGTAGCTCCCAATTAGGCAAATTAATTGTCTTGCATAGGCTTCTTTCTAATGATTCCTTTGTCCTTCTGCAAGGAGCCATAGTCCATAAATACACTGTTGAAAATAAAGAGATCCAATACCCCACAGCCAATCTTTACTGTCACAAAATTAGGCCACAACTAAAAAAAATCCATAGCATTGATGTTCACGTGCCTATATTTTGCAGCGACTGAGTGAATTTTTGCAACGAAAATTTCTTATTTACAGATCGGTCTTATAAGAGCATTTTCTTACAGCATGTGAGACTTAGATATCTACGAGTCCCATATGATTGTGACATAATGGAGCTACTCCATGAGATATCTCATCCAATGAAACATGTAATAGATTTCGGGTTATTAATATAAAAAATTTAGTTATTTATATTAGTTAGCAATATTGGCCTATTTTATAGAGGTGTCTTATTGACTAGTTTCCTATAATAGATTAGAGACTTCAATTCCATGATTGGACCTTATAATTTTCATTATACAATATGAGGAAATTAATCACATCAAATCAAATTTGATTTTGAATTGCATTAATTTTCTCCTTAGGCCTTTGATGCACATACATTTACAAGCTAACACGCAATCCCAATTAGCATACAGAGTCCATAATCATAATTTAATTGAATGTTTAGGGCCCCATATGCATGTCTGCCCAATAACATAGGGCATAAGACCATAACAAAGAAGGTAGACAATAGAGGATTCCATATATATATATATATATATATATTTGTTGGGTTCTATGAAAGAAAACAATAACTTTCTTCAAATACAAGGCATTCTTTTTTCTAATTATTTGGGTTCATTGTAATTAGACAAATAATTGAGCAATAACACAAAAGCTACATAAACTAAACAATGAGGTAACCGAAAACCGGACTAATAATTAATTTTTATAATTACCGTTATGGGGCTCATGATAGTGTAATCTTTGAAAATATTATCTAGGACACAATGCCAAAAACAGTGGTCCTATAATTTTATTTTATTTTTATTTATTTTAAAATGTGAAACTGAGATTAGGCTGTAACAAATGTGACAAAGAAGTTGACATATTTGACAGCTTATATAGACACCAAAATGCCAGCAATGACATGTAATTCTATATACAAAAATTAAAATCATTGAATAGTTCAATCTCCCAATTTCTGAAATTCTCCCTACGCTACGTTTTGGATAGGTAGAAATGCATGGCAGAACAAGCGTGAAGTTTAATCCTATTATAATATATTTGGGGTAAACAACTGAATATTGAGTAAAAGAAAAAGTTTTTTTTTAGAAATATTTTATGATTCACAACTAGAAATATATAAATGTTTTGTTACATAGATAGGGAAGAAATAAATGAGGTTCAAACTACAAATAAGAGACATTATAAAAGATGTTATTACTATTTAAAAATGCACTACCGACACAATGAAAAATATTTTACACATATAAACTCTTATGGAAGGAAATATATATGTTATTGGAAAGGCGCTACAAAAAAAATATATTATTTATGTGCATTTGGGTTAACTTTTTGTTGAAAGCTAAGAGTTTGTAAAAGTAGGATTACACTTATTAGAAATGGGTCATGTTAAGAAATTAATTTATGTTAGATTTTTTGCTTTTTGTCAAAATTTTGACCAGCTTTATAGGGTTTGCAGCAAATAAAGCCAACTTTTTGAATTTCATTTATCAGTTCAGCAGTATTTTCAAGCTCTTTCATTAATTCATGTCAATTTTTTATTAACTGGACTCCACAATAATTCATCTTTAAAGAGCATCTTATTGTAGTTGTTCGCATTTCTCGTAAAAAAAAAGTTTAAAAAAATTGCGAATACACAAATAAGTTTAAAAAAGAAAAAAAGATGCTAATTCAAAAAGAAGAAGTTCATTTAGTGTGATAGAGGAAGAGGTTATGATATCATATTACTTGTTTTGCTTTAGCTTTTGTAAATTTATTTACATTCTACTTTGGAGGGGATTAAGGATAGTTTGATAGTAAATACATATTCTCACTAGAGGCTGAAAATTTTTGCCAATTTGGTTGTACAAGATAAAAAAAATTTGTCAGTTTTTGAAAGGTAGCTAAGTTAAAGACACATTAAATTGAAGCATCTATTCTGCATGTTAGCACATAAGAAGAAATTTGATTAACATCTTTCTCCTTATATATAACGCCAGCAATGTTAATGTAGCACCACATGCCTTGCACCCCGTGACCCACTTCTGCATTAATTTGCAGCTAGACTTAAAGGTATGACCCTTTTCTCTTTGTGACTTGCATCATTGTATGTAACCCTAGGATTATTTTCTTCCTAATTTGAACAATCTTTTAGATAGTTTATTTATGAATCAAAGAAAATGTTCCTGTCATCTATTCATGAGTCATGACCCTATTCTATATATATATATATATATATATATATATATATATATTTTAATTATATAGAAGTTTTATTTATTCAACATAATATATAGTTAAATACTGTACTATAATGAGGGGTCGTATGAGACATGGCATCCCACAAAAATTTATGATCATATATAAAAAAAAGATAAGACACTCAATATAAACTTTATTGAGCATGTGAAAATCCACACCCTTTAGAGGCTAGCTAGATGATAGACACATTGATTACTTTAGCTTACCTAAAAGACCTCAGTCCGTGGTTTTTCATGAATTTGCCTCACAAAATAAGATGAGGCCAAAAATGAAGTTTGTGTGATGTTGGTGAGCAATGAGCACCTTTGCTATGCCATTTCTTAAAATTGAGACCAAATGATAACCATTTCCTGAAATTTTTTATAAAACAAAAAATGCCCAAGAAATCATCAAAAAAAGGGGGTTATTATTTAATTAAGTAATTTAATGCTCATCCAATTTTCAGACATATAAAGTTTTTGTCAAAATCCTTTACATGACAATGATAGGAAATGGGCATTAAAGTTGTTACCATTATAATTGACAACTGTGCATAATAGGTGCAGCCACTCTATGGACTTAGGCTATATATATATATATATATATATATGGGGCCTATAGGGCCTCGGCCCCTCCAAACCAGCTGTGGCCAATATTAATATCCTCTTTTGTAAAAAAAAAAAGAAAAAAAAGAATGTAATGGTCATGACTAAACTATATTCTTATTGTTAAGTGAGTTATAGGTAATTTAATTAGTAAAGTTTTTGATAATTGAATAAGAAAGTTATGGTTCAATAATTTCTTATACCAAAAATTAATTGATGACTTAGTTTGATGGTAATAAGTACAATTATCAAAATCAGTTATCAGACGCCATAAGTTGAATTTCCATATAAAAAATAAAAAAAACTTTTGGTATTGTGAAGGAGCTCCTAATACCAATCTGTCTGAACTCTGAACATTCTATGTGACATTTAGTTTGAGAAATTCTTGTACTGAGTGTCATGCTACTCAAACATTGAACGCCAAAAAGCATTCAACAACATAATTTTGAGTGGATAAGACTTCATCTAGACATCTTCAGTAATAACCCTTGTAGCTAGTAGTTTGCTTCATCAACTTTTATGGCATTGATAGTTTCCATTGAATTCTATCCCCATGTTACCACAAGAGTATAAAGCAAATGGTAACTATGTTATTGGCTAGTCGAGTATATATACAGTTGGCAAAAACATAGGAGTACTTGATTATACTTGCTAGTTACGTTAGCCAATAACATTCAATTTAATTTAATGTGCTCTATATACACACATAGACATATAAAAAATGTTATTGGCTGTTTGACTGTATAGAGTGCAAAAAAAAGTCCATACTTACTGCTTAGCAAAATAACCCTTGGTAATACTTGCTAGTCAGTAATCAAATCCATTTATAGAGTGAGATAGGCTTTATTCAATTTAATTTAAAGGTACTTTACCCAATTTGGCGTTGAAGGGACACCAAAAGTTTGACAGAAGGATGTAATGAGTTTTGGATGACGGGTTATAAGACCATAAATTATTTTACAATTTTACATTACAATTATGACGTAACAAGTTGTGATTAGTTTCTTATAGTTTATATAAGGGCTTATAGTTTTTTTCACTGATCACACTTTATCACGTTACAATTTTAACAAAGAAGTGTGTAATTATTGAGGCACTAGACCTTTTTTATTTATTTATTTATTTATTTTTTATTTTTTTCATTTTGGATAGGGGTTTGTATGTATTTACTCTGCAGTCCAGTGACTTGACTGCACTTACTGGTTAATTGTCATCAACAAAAAGGGTCTTATGTACCATGATACAGTTGTAAAAGTGGACCAGTTGTACTAGATGTTGGCTTAGTTGGATGACATTTAATTACCCAATTTGCATGGATTTTTTCTTTTCCTTTTCCTTTAAAAAAAAAACAAAAAATTCTAGTGAGTGGTAATGCATTTGTCACCACCAATATGGTTTTACCCAATTCCCAATATGTTATTGTTCTCATGTAAGTGGATGTGGATCAATTGCAGTAGAAGTTGGCTTAGTTGGACAGATACATTTATTATTTCTTCATCCAATTTGCCTTTTTATTTTCCCTTTTCTCAAATAAAGTTCACTGAATTTAAAATCGAATAATAGTAAGTCATTACCTAATGCTAACCTTTATTAAAAGGGATCCATTTTTTCTTTGCCAAGTTGATTTGAGTTAGAAGGACTATTTCAGACAATTAAATTTGGGGCACTTTCTATTACTTTTAAGTTTTAAGGTGACAAATGTCATACCCACTTAATTAAAATTGGTGATGTGAACTTTTGCTGATTTTAAACTCACTCTGATTTTCAAAAAAAAAAAAAAAAAAAAAAAACTCTCATAATCATATGAGTGAAGAACACTTAAACTTCACCAAAGGGTTTTTTTGTTTTTCTGAGACAAAAATTCTTGATGAGCTAATCACTACTATGTGTGAAAGAATTTAAAAAGTCTTAAAAAGTTCAAAAAACCACAGTTTCATCTCCCAATGACATTAAAAATTTGTATTGTAATTCTCCACATTGTAATCTGTAATCATCTTTGTTCATTTGACCATCCAAATAGTACTAACCTCTTCTAAAATTCCACTAATGCCACACTACTAACCTCTTCTACATCGTAATCATCACTTTGTTTGTCTTAATTAGGATGTTTGACCAACTAATACATTAAAAATTCCACTCCACACAAACCTTTATTCCCACAAAATAAAAAAAGAACAAAAGCAAAAGAAAAAGAAAAAAGAAAAAACCCCCCAACTAAAAACAAAACCAATAGAAGTGTTTACAATTGTTAGTATTTCTTTCACTAGATTACACTTTACCCAAACTAAAACCAAAAAACAAAAAGTTAAAAAAAAATTAAAAAAAAAAAAACAGAAAAAGATAGTAGTCAATTTAATTACTGATAATCAGTCATGTTCATAACAAATCAAGATGACCTTACACTTACAGAATTCCATGCTTCTCTTTTACTGTATGTATATGTGTTGGAAGGGCATCTAAACCCATCACCTACCACTGATAACTCCACCCCTTCTTCTTCTTATTATTATCCCCCACCACTTTTTTCTGAATTTTCTCATGTCCTTTCACTCTACTCTCTGCAACAACAAGCAGCAGAGCAGAGGACAATTTTCTTTGTCATTCTTCTGTTTGTGTTTATATTAAAAAAGAAAGCTTCTCTGTGCTGCAGGTGTCTGAAAGCTCCATTTCAGCTTAAATTCACACACTTTCACATTAGGAAATAAACTCATTTGGGCTATACAATTGGTTTTTTTGGTAATTGGGTTGATCTGAGTTTTTACCATATGGGTTCTACTTGATTGGGGTTTGTTGGGTCAGAGATCTGAGATTTGTTGGGTTACAAAAGTATGGTGAAGGGGTTTCAAAGATCTGAACTTTTTTGAAGCTGGCATTTGGTGATTACTTCCCTTCCATCGTAGGAAGGTAAGGACTTGGAATGCTCTGCTTCTCATTCTATTTTGTTGCTGTTGTTATATTTTAAGGCTTCATTTTTATTTTTGGGACTGTTTGTGGCTGTAAAAGTTGAAAAAAAGTTACCGTTTATATGCTTGAAGTTGTCTAATTGTGTGATGTTAGAAGTGGTCTAATCATTGTTATATCTTCCGTTTGCATTGTAGACTATGATCTAAGAATTTGTTAATTGAAATGCATCAATTCAGGTTGTTATTTTGATGTTTGTTCTTCATGATCCTTCGGATTCTTATATGTTTCTGTGGTTGTAGCATGTTCTCTTCTGTTTATTTCTAGTTTTGTGTGGATTAGTAAAAATATCTTGAAATACTAACAAAGACATGGTAGGATTAGAAGACTTTATCACTTGTGGATGATTGCCTAAGATTAGAAAAGGAGTTCAAGATTTTAATATGGTTATGTGAATGGTGGAAGAGGGTCAATCTGAAAATGAGGTTCTGCATTGATGAATTTTGCATTTGTCATATCTCTTTTTGTTAAATTCTGTAGGCATTGGAACATCTGTAAAGATGGCCACGGATCTTAATGCTGAATTATCAAAGAAAACTGCCATTTTTGATCTTAAGGTCTGGGAAGTAATTGGGATTGCAGTTGGGTTATTTATCGTAATTATCCTCTCTGTGCTGTCAATGTGTCTTACTTCGAGGAAGAAATCGAGGAGAGCTAGGGACAACATTCCTCTTACCCAAATCCCAACTGTTTCAAAGGAAATTAAGGAAGTACGAGTGGAGCAAGTATCAGCAGAAGAATTTGTTCCTCGTGATGGTATTCTTCTCACCATTCATGATAAATCCAGTGAGAAGGAATCAGATAAGGTTTTAGTCCATCTGGGTATGGGGAAGGTGAAGAATGGAGACAATAGCAGCCAGTCAGGTTCATTTCATCATTTAGAGAAAGATGGCGGCGGGTCTCAATCTGGTGACGATTCTGGTAAGGTTACTGTGTATAAGCCTTCCTCATCGTATCCTATAACCGCTCCTTCCCCATTATCTGGCTTGCCTGAATTCTCTCACTTAGGTTGGGGCCACTGGTTTACGCTAAGGGATCTTGATCTTGCTACAAACCGATTTGCTAAGGATAACGTTCTTGGTGAGGGGGGTTACGGAGTTGTTTACCGAGGGCAGTTGATTAATGGGACTCCAGTAGCAGTTAAAAAGATCCTTAACAATCTGTGAGTTTAAATATGATTATTGATTTCCTGGATTTATTTATGAATTTCTTTTTCTTGTTAATGTGACTTTGGCTAAAGTTGAACTCTTTAAACTTCTTTACTCCAGGGGCCAAGCAGAGAAAGAATTTAGAGTGGAAGTTGAAGCTATAGGTCATGTGCGTCATAAGAATTTGGTTCGTCTTTTGGGGTACTGCATTGAAGGGACTCACAGGTACTGTTTTCTTTTACATTGTGTTTCAGTTTTTACTAAATATTTTTATCAGCAATCCAAATCAGTTACCACAAAAGTAAGATATTCAGGTACTAGTTACTAGATATTAGGCGAAGCAAAAAAAATCTTTTGTAGGTTTGATATGTGAGAGATAGCTTCAACAAAGGATTTAATAAATCCATACTGGTAAAATTTCAGGATGTTGGTTTATGAGTATGTCAACAATGGAAACTTAGAGCAGTGGCTTCATGGAGCAATGCGTCAACATGGATATCTTACTTGGGAGGCCCGAGTGAAGGTTCTTCTTGGCACAGCTAAAGCGTAAGTCAATTCATTCAAATTCTTTTTAGGCATTCTAGTTCCCATTTAATGTGGTGTGCTTGTTGCAGTCTTGCCTACTTGCATGAGGCCATTGAGCCAAAAGTGGTGCATCGAGATATCAAGTCAAGCAACATATTGATTGATGATGAATTCAATGCCAAGGTATCTGATTTTGGTCTGGCCAAGTTGCTGGGTGCTGGAAAAAGTCATGTCACAACTCGAGTTATGGGAACTTTTGGGTAAATAATTCTTCAAGTCCATAAAATCTTATTTCCATTTTATTAAAAATGTTTCAATTTAATTCTAGACTGTTCGTGTTGGAGTAATCATTTTTGTATTCGTTTCCTCACCTTCTCTGCTTCTCTAAAAACTGTGCAGATACGTTGCTCCTGAATATGCAAATACTGGCCTTTTGAATGAAAAGAGTGATGTTTACAGCTTTGGGGTTCTGCTCTTAGAAGCAATTACTGGAAGAGATCCAGTGGATTATGGTCGTCCTGCCCATGAGGTATGGAATGAAATATTTTTCACTAGTATATATGTCTTCTAAGTTGTAACTGCTCAAAAGACTGAATTGTTTTTATACAGGAATCATACAGGAGCTTGATTCATGTTTCTTTTTAGTACTAGTCACTGATTTGTGGGTAGTGATAAATTATAAGTTGAGATTTCATGATTTGGATCTCTCTTTATATATCAGGAATGCAACTTGTTTCAGGGCAACCTAAGGCCTTCTTTTACCTGTCTCCTTATAGTTGGTTTTAACTCCATGTTGCATTTTGGTTTTGTTTTTTCTTTGTTTTTTTGTTTTGTTTTTGTTTTGTTTGGTTTTTTGTTGTTGTTCTTGTTGTTTCTGGGCTGGTAGACATGGAAAACTAAGGTTAATTCTGATATTTTGTTGACCTATAGAGTAAAGTCACAGCCTGTGGAATGACTCCTTGTAGTTCTTATTTTTCAAATGTTAAATGTTAAAAAGCAAGACACTTTCTTCTATACCTGATAACCTTTTAGAGTCACATTTGGCATTCAATTATAAATCCTGCACAACTGGAGTCAATTGTTGTTATACTGGAAATGGTTTCTATCATATGTAGCCTTGGCAAGACCCCCCACCTGTCTTGTAACTACTGCAGGAACTACCATGGCCTCCAACTGCTGGTGTGAATGTGTTGCTCCCCTTCTATTATTTTGAATTGCCTGTTAATAGGCTGCTATAGCCATGGGAAGCACCTCAATGCCTACCCTGTTACTGTCTTTCTATTCAAAAATTTCCATTATTTTAAATGGAAAGGGGATGCCATTAAAAGAGTCTGCATGTAATACAACTTTATGCTTTTAAGACTCTCTTTAGTACCTTTCCTATTTGTGACACTTAAAATTCTATGCAGGCTCGTAGGCTAATGACACTGTTTCAAGCCTGTGACATGCTTTGTCATAAACCTTAAAATTCCTCCCATTTTTTCCGACAAACCAAAACAGCCTATCTTTTGATGTTTTTTCATTGTCTTCATCCTTGATCCTATCTTCAAGACAATTAGAAAGCTTCTATGTATGATAATATGGAACAGAGTTTTGCTATGTATCTCTTTGGCCTTTTAAAGGAAAGATTTATTAGATTTCTGCTTTTCTTTTATAAGAGCGATGTATACTTAAAAGTTCTTGATGTCTAACATTAGTCCTTCTAAACAAAAGAAGTTGTTTGCATGTAAAATCTTCTGCTCAAATGTTGATATTCAATCCTCTGAGTCAACATTTTCTACATCTTCATGTTTTTGTTTTGAAAATGAAATGGGTTGGTAACGTAAGGCCTGAACTGGTTCAGCAAATGTTCAATACTTTCAAAGGGTCAGTAGGTCAATTGAATTAGGACAGGTTAACAGTCTACTTTGGGCTTTAAAACATTTGTCTTGTAATTTTTATTTGGTCCAATGAGATTTTGACGCTTTATATGATGTGAGTTGCAATACTTGCAGGTAAATCTGGTCGATTGGCTGAAAATGATGGTTGGAAGCAGGCGATCAGAAGAAGTGGTAGACCCAAATATTGAAGCCAGGCCATCAACAAGAGCCCTTAAACGTGCTCTTTTGACTGCTTTGAGGTGTGTTGATCCAGATTCTGAGAAAAGACCTAAGATGAGCCAGGTTGTCCGCATGCTTGAATCTGAAGAGTATCCCATACCAAGAGAGGTTAGTGTCTGAATTTTTCTCAATAGCATGAACGATATATTTATATCTTTTTGTAACTTTAGTAATATCAGATTTGATTGCTGGTGCAGTCCTATGTTGAAATCTGCACACATTTTCCAGTGTTTGAGTCTTTTCTATTTGCATGATCAAACAGATTAGTTCTGTCTTTCTAGTAAGCTGCTTCTTTTTTCTTTTCTTTTTTATTTTATTACCCCTCCCCTATTTCTGGCCCCTCCCATTCATTAAAATTTTCCCCCTTTTTTGTGTTGAATCGAAGTCATCAAATTCTTTTCAATTATTGTTATAAATTATATTTGTCTTTGCCATGGAAATGTAATTTCACTCTATAAATCTATGGTTTGACAGCCGCTTTTCTTTTTGACATTTCAAGTGGCCAAGCTACCTAAACCAACCACGTTTCTATTCATCTCACATTTTGTTCCCTGCTGCTTTAAATAATTTTAATTTCCTCTGCTCATATGATCAATGCTGATTTTCCTTGATGGTTTATCATGGTCCCCTTTCAATGCATATCAAATGCTGGACATCT
Source organism: Quercus variabilis (assembly GCA_030445155.1). Classification (NCBI taxonomy): domain Eukaryota; kingdom Viridiplantae; phylum Streptophyta; class Magnoliopsida; order Fagales; family Fagaceae; genus Quercus; species Quercus variabilis. The sequence continues at coordinate 1,564,899 of CP129447.1, forward strand.
GATTCTGACCCCTTTTCTAAGGGGAAACTTTATATCAGACAGATGGTCCCTGACCAAGTTTTAAATTAGAAGTTTTGTCCCCCCACTTTTCAGGATCGTAGGCACCGAAGAAATCAGGCGGGTAGCATGGAGATCGAGTCCCAGAAGGAATTTTCTGACACTGATCGGAGTGATAACCCAGATTCAAGATCGAACAGCAGAGGGTACCAGCGCACATAATCAAACAAGTGATCATTTTGAGGATCTAAAGGGATTATATGAAGTGAGGGTAATTCTTACAATTTTTCCAACTCATTGAATTCTTGGGTTTGCCTACCTGGGCATTGGAGAGAGAGAGAGAGAGAGAGGGCGTTGGTGGGGTAGTAAAAAGGTGGTTCTTCAATTTTTATTTTTTCATTTTTACTCTGGTTTCTTGTAGATGGAGAGATTATTGTTTGTGTATGAAAGTGGTTTGAAGAACCCAAAACAATGGGGTTGTGTACAGAATTGGGTAGATCTTAAAGTTGTTTGAGGAATATGCTGTTCCTTCTGTTTAAAAAGAAAATACACGCTGCTTTACCACCAAAAACAAAAAGCACTGCCTTTATGATTGGTTTAAGGATTTTTTTTTTTGGGATAAAAGTTCAAGGGTGTTGTTGCTGCCAGGAGAAGCTCCCAAAAATATAAAATTACCTCATCCTTGTGGCCCAAACTCTGGCATGAATTTGATGCCTGGACCATTCCCCATTCATGAGTACTATGACACTGATGCTACATACATTTAACTTATTAATCATTTTGTCCAACTCATAACATGGTTGAGGACTGGTATGCATAGTGGGTAACAGGGTAAGGTAGGCCCTGTTTAGTTCTGTTGTAATCCTGTAGATGACACACAAGAACAAGAAAAAACGAAGAAGAAAGGAACCCTTGCATGCCTGCCAACCCATGGTTCCTACTAAGATATATGATCACTAAAAAGTTTCCATGTGCAGAGCACATACTCTAATAATAGTTTATTTTATAATATATATACACTAAGTTATATTATAGATCAGTCAGTATCAAATATATATTAATATTACATATGAAATTATTAACTCCCTAAGATAGACCTAAGTTGAATTATTTAAAAATTTCCTCAATGATTCCTAAGAAGTCAGACTTTTAGAAAAATAAGGTAGTGTTGTAGCCTGAAAAGTGGATTGGGTCTAACTTGACCCTCTCTATAATTCACCTATCAAAATAAAAACCCTTAAATGTTTTCATTGTATGTATACCAAAACAAATTCTCAATTGACTGATATTTTTAGTTATGGAAATGATTTATAGGTAGTGTTATTGAGAAGGTTACACCATATGAAGTTTGTGCCTTTTTTTTCTTAAGAAAATAATAAAGATAAATAATTCTGATAGGTTTTAGAGATGACAAATTCCATGACTTTGCATGAGTGTCAAAAATCAAAATCCAAGTTTATGATGCAACTCAAAAGAAGATATTATTCAGGAGTTTAACTGCCCTTCGATCGATATTTGACTGATCGATCATGTTTTTGCAACAATTATTTGACAAGTACTCGCTCGATCGATAAAATACTTTTTAACAAGCTCTTTGACTAACGTTTGATTGGGAATTCAAAATTTGGTGTGTGCCATTAAAACTCATGCTGTTTAAGTTTTCGTGCACTACATGCAAACATATATAAGACATATTATAAGCATGACTCAAAAGGCTTTTAGGTGGCTATTACCATGCACCAAACCAGTGCAAATCAAAGCCTAAGTTTTCTTCAACCCGTGCACCAAAATGTCTTTTTTTGGATGTCAGTTATAAGACTTTAGGTTTTCTAGGATCTTAAAGTTTCTTACCATTTGACATTCCTTTAATTCAAGTGAAAAATACCTACACCAGTAGAGCCTAGTAGGTATAGGAGGACTGAAAAAAATAAATCTTGAGAATAATTTATTATTTTAGAAAAGCTTTTGTAAACTAATATTTTGAATTTGTTGAGAAAAAAAAAAAAAAAAAAACCATCTTGAAATTTCCCTAGTTACAACGTAGGAGGTGCGGTTTGAACCCCTAAATTGTTATTAGAGATACATATATAAATTACATATTAGGGTAAATTTAAAATATTAACACAATAAATTGACATGCATTTGCTAGTCTTATATTAACACAATATATGACTAGCAAACAACTTTCTTCAAAGAAAAGGGAAAAAGAGAGAGAAAGAAAGTCCCCTCATTGCAAAAAGGAATTTTTTACAAGGTTTTCAGTTATTATGTGTTCTTAATTTATTGAATCAGAGTAATTTTTTTAATAATTTCACTAAAAAGGTTTTTGGTAATTCTTGGTTCTTCCACATGTAGATGCATGGCTCGAGACAGTTTTGTTTCATAGTTTGATGTGGGGGAAGATTTAGCTGGGTAGGAAATTTATGTCACGAAACACAAATATTTTTTGAAAGATATCATAAAATTGCACCCACCCAGAGAGCCCGAATTGAAGGTTAAGTGATGATTATATTAGATATGACTTAGTTAAGGGTGTTCTGATAAGAATTTGGGGAGATAATTTAATTTCCCTTCAAATTGAGTAGTTGCTCTTGGAGGTTGAGTGATGATTATATAACATATGCCTTAATTAAGGGTGTTACGATCTGAATTTGGGGAGCTAATACCTTAAAGAGCCTCCAATTGAGTAGTTAATATAATATGTAAGTATATCACTTAACCCAAAAAATTTAGACCTATGAGTTTGGGCCCAAACATCTAATTATGTTATATTAACAGCTCTATTTTGTCATTTTTATTCAATATGAGATTTCACTCGCAACAAGATCTTTTGACGAAATTTATTATTATGGTTCTTCTTTTTAACCAAATGGGATCCGTAAAGCCCAGGGTGTGATGATTTGCTAGTGATGCAAATGTCATATTAATGATGATGGATGCAAAAATAAATAATTGGCAGCCATTATGTTAGCATGTCATGTATACTTTTTTTTTTTTTTTTTGGAGAAAGAAGCCTCAGAGGCTATAGCATTAATGTATTAAGGCTAAATTAGCCTGGAAAACAGAAAAAGAGGGTAGATGAACAGTCTCCATCCACACAACAAAGTCCACAATATGTTTTGTATGCCTGGCAAGGTTATGTACATCCTTATTACATTCTCTCTTTACATGAGTGTAGTGTAATTATATAAAATTATTAGATAAAAATATTGCATCAGTTATCAAATAACCAAGAGGAGCCAGAGAGTTTGTATGAGCTACCAAGGCTTGAGTAACGAGCAAAGATTCCCCTTCCATCACTGTATCCGTTATTCCAATCTCCAAAGCAAATTCGAGTTGCTCTTGTTGCTGCCATGGTCTCTATTTCTGCTGCCAGGTACCTGCGTCAGCGTGAGAACTGCTGGGAAATTGCAACTATAGGATAGCCCAGGGAGTCACGGATTACAACCCCAATGCCCCTATTTTATAAGTTTTTTTATAAAAAAAAAATTATAAAAAAAAAAGCAAAAATCTCATGTGGGAAATTATGCAGTTCTACTATGTGGTGATTTGTTAGAGTAATTTTTTGTTTAACTTTCCACTTCACTTCTTTACATATTTTGGACAGTAATAAAATTATATTATTTGGTAATTACTATTTTCACTTACTGTTTAACATACTACTATCATACCTTCTTCATTTTTTTTTTTTTTTGGGTGAGAATCCACACCCAGAGGCCATGTTTCATTGATAAGAACCTAGAAAAGATTACACATAATCTTGCGTAACAAGGGGAGCTACATCTTCAGGGATGGATTCAATCCAAACATGTAGCTCATTGTTGGACACCACTATCATACTTCAATAACATTAACATGACATATCATAACTTTTCTAAGATATTTCCATAAGCCAAATAAACATTAACATGATATTACAAAAAATTTATAGTAACTCCAATGCATCGCAGGAAAAAAAGAAAAGAAAAAAAGAATCAACCTATGAGTTACATCACATAATATCTAATATCTAATTTAGATGACATTTACTCTATATTCTAAATTCTTCATCTCCTTAATTTTGTATTACATCATTAATTAAACAAAAACATCTTCATATTATCGCAACACTATGTCATGTTATTACTTTAAAATATTTTGAATATTCTATATAATCTTTTCACATAGTAGCTTACAATATTATTTGCACATCACATGGGCCCATTGCTAGTATAATATAAAAGTCAGATCCCATAACTGGTGGATACACACAACGATGATAAGTGGCATAATCTTCTATTTATTTAGAATGATGTGGAACATGGTGCCACATGGCAAGTAGTAATCATTTCATAACACATCACATCTAATATGCAGTAATATATTTAATCCTAAATTAAAGTTATGTTACATGTAGGGACTAGGTTTGAGTACTTCTTTTATTGGATGAGTGAACTCAGGCCCAACTAGTCCAATATGATAAATTTATAGAGAATGGGTTTAAGAACTAGGCCTTAGTGAGGGTTGCAACAACTAGACATGGTTATGAGTGAATTGAATAACAAGGACGTGGACTAAAGTGTGAAATTCTGTCCTCGACCCTCATCTGAGGAGCTTGTTGTTCTTATTATTTCTTCAGTGCTTGGTTACAAAGGTTTCAAAGATGATACAAATTGTTACAGTATTCTCTGTTTCTAATTCTCGATCCCCTTTTCCTGGAGGATTTCTTACATTATATATCCCCTTTCAGTTGATCTTGGCCTTCCATTTGTTTATCATGCAAGTCACTACTTGAGTGCTTGTCCCATTAGCCGCATTCCCAAACCTTCTGTGAGTTGCAACAACTAAGGTAGCACTATTCATGGGTCATTTCCTCATTAATGCGACCAGAACGTTAGTTGTGGGCATTTAATGCAAAGGTGACAGTTTCTCCTTGAATTGCTCCTCCGCCATGCTCCCATGGCTTACCCATTGTACTTGTCCTTTTTCTTGGGATGCTTCGAGAGGCTGCCTTTGATGGCGTGCCGCTCTTCCCTTCTTTGATCTCGGTTGGCTGAGAATAGGATTGTCCTCGGCGATGTTTCTTGGCAATTTGGACTTTCTTCGTTCATCCTTGAACATTTCTTCCTCCTCAACGTGGGCCTTGGGGTTAGTATAAAATGGGTCGGGGTTGCCAAATTCTTTGACCCCACAATAGCCCCTCAAAATCTTGCTGTCTGACTCCTCGAACAGAGAGGAGGATTTTGATGTCCTCAGGCCTTTGTCATGGCTTGTCAAGTCTTGTCCTCCGTCAGTGCCAAAGTCTTTTCACTTGTCCAAGGCACATTCCTAGTGATTTAGTATACGGAGTGCGCCTTCATTAAATTCTGGCGACTCTGTGCTTCCCACGTTCAACGGTGTGATGGTAATCTAACGGTGGAGATTTCTTTAACTTTATGGGCAGGAAAACCCGCACATTTATTTTTAATTGGAGGTATAAATACCCATTTGAACCAATTTGCCTATTTACTTTTACACTCAAGAGTTCTTGCGCACATATCCTGAATTTGGTCAAATCTCTAACCAAACTTACGTCTCTTTTCAACATAAAAAGCCTATCCGAGGAGCTTTTCCTCATTTCTGTAAGTTTTCTTCTCTCTCTAACTTACGTTTTCTCTCTTCTAAGTTTCTTTTCCTCTTATTCCTCTTTTTCTTTCGTCCTTCCCTGAGTCTCTTAGCTGTTCCTAGAGATGGGTAGGTTTAAAAAGTTTCTCCCGGCTTTACAGAATCACCGTAGTAGAACATGGGTTCTTGCTTCCCGAAAGATCTCCTATCCTAGAAGGCGTTCCGTTGGCAGACCCTTCTTCATCCCATCAGGCTACAGAGGCCGAGGGAGGAAGAGTAGAAAGAGAAGAAGAGGTCGTTGATCTGGGTCCGTCCGAGGACGAATTTGGTGTATTCAACCAAGTTAATCTATTTGAGGATCCCTTTGGTGACTTGGGCGACCCCAATTTAACTAAAGTGGATCTCCCATCAGTAAGGACTTTTTCTCAGGCTGAGATGGGTTTTAAGAGAAAACTTTAAACCAACTTGTTCGACATAATTGAGGGCCAACCGGGGAAGGACGCGCCGAGGAAGCCACAATCCAAGCTTCCTTCTCCTCCCTTCAAGCTTTAGCCTATTCAGACCAGGTCATCTTCCACCCAATCAAAGCCACCATCTCCACAGTCCAAACTTCCTTCTTCTCCTCAGCTGACTCTACCTCCTCGGCTCGAGCCCACCGATCCAAAAAGGAAGAGGGCTTTTAGAGGCAAAGAGCTAACGGATAGGGGGAAATCTTTCTCCTCTCAGGAGGAAGATGAAGCCTAACGAGCTTCAAAGCAACTAAAAACCGAGCATCTGGGCCAAGAAAAAGAAGTCGCCACACAGTCCGAGCCTTAGACTTGGCTTCCTACCCCAATGCTCCATTAGGAACCTTTGATGGGCAATGCCTCCTTCAGGGACTTCCGAGGGGGTGAGGGCACTTATGTGACCGATGCACTAGGGAGGTCCCTGCTACTCCCCACTAATATGGTCAAGTTAGGGGAATTGAGGAGGCAAGAGGTTTTCCTTAACCTCAAAAGGTGGGCATGGTAAGACTTTTAACACTTGTGACTTCGTTGATTTTTGTTCTTGGGTTTCTAACTTATTGTGTGCTTCTATTGGCAGGCTATCCAGGCCACTTATAGGTTGGAAGAGGCGGCCAACAACTAGAGTAGGGCCCTGGAGCTCGAGCGTGACAAGTGCCTGGATGCTATACGGACCCTTAAAAACTTTGAGGCCGATCGCTTGAAAGCAAGGGAGGATCTGAAGGAGATGACATGGGCCAGAGATAGCGCTGAATCAAGCCTAGCTGGCACTCAAAAACAGGCTGAAGACCAGACGAGGTGCTTACTCAAAACTGAGGATCAGTTAAAGATTGCCAAGGAGCAAATCACTGATCTGAAGAAGAAGTTGGCCAAGGCAGAGGGGGCCAATAATGTCACGGAATGGGCCAGGGATGAAGCCTTGAGGGCTAAGGAAGAGGCAGAGTTCGCTAGGATAGAGGCTGAGAGCTCTAAGGAGAAAGATGAGGAGGAGGCTTTTGCCTTTGGAATGGCTGAGACCCAGGCCACTCTCAAGGCTCAAGTACCAGGGGTATGCAGGCTCTATTGTTCCCAGGTTTGGAATGAAGCCCTTAAACAAGCTGAGGTTGAGGCGTCATCAGACCTGTGGAAGGTGGAGAATGTATACTACCCTCATGCTATTTGGGAAACTGCCCCCTCTAGCTCTGAGGCTGAGGTTGCTCCTGAGGAGGCTGAGATTGCTTGACTTGAAGTTGCTCTGGTTATAACCGCTCCTAATGAGCTAGCTAAGGAGAGTGAGTTTTCTAGGGTGACAAAAACAAATTAAGGCCTGAACCTTGAAGCGCCTCGGAAGACTGCAGAGTCTATAGCTGATGCTTAGGCCCTTCATGTCGAGGAGTCAGATCTCCTAGTTGAGCCCTTTTAGATTGTTCCCCCAAGTGAAGGCTCCAAGGATCTTGAGACCGTTTCTACCCAGCTCTCCAAGGAAGGAATCAAGATAAAGATGAAGAAATAGGCCACCTTGGCTAGCTTCTGTTTTAGTTTTGCCCGCTCATCTTTTTTTTTTTTTTTTTTTTTGAACATTGGAATTATTGTAATGAGACCTTTAGATTGAATGTATGAAATTCCTTTTTTACATTATGTGTTTATTGTTATTATTTTTTCTTATTTATTTATTTATTTATCTTTAATAATGATTTCTCTTACTTATATTGCTCATGCCTTGATTGTTAACCAAATAGTATCAATAGCTTGAGCTGTATTCCATTTTGAATCAGCAGCGAAAAGTACTAAGTCTAGAGTATTGATTTCCACTTAAGTTACAAATGGTGGCTGAGCAATCTTGTCACTGCAGCTTACGCTTATCAAATGGTCTATATAAAAAATGCCAAGTTTGTAGTGTGAATCTTGTGTCTCATGAGTTGGTTATCCTAATGGGTAAAAATGGTTATGTACATACCATATCTAAAATTAGACTTTTAAATTCTAACTCATCGGCATTAAGGGGACACTTAGTTTGCGTTTGCTTACATCTTTAGAGGGCGGGGGCCGAGTAGATGATCCGAGGTACCGAGCGTATACTTAGGCTGTATTTGCAACTTGTACGAATGCTTGATCTTGCTAATTTCTCCAAAGATGGTGGTCTGAGGATCAGTCTAACATTTGGATTCTACTTGTCACCTATGCTTTTACTGGAAGTAGTTAGCTTCCCCATAGGTTTGAGTCCGAAGACCATGCAAGGCCTTAGTTCCGTCTAACACTTGGATTCTTCTTGAAGTAGTTAGTTTTCCCATAGGTTTGAGTTCGAGGACCATGCAAGACCTTGATTCTGTCTAGTACTTAGATTCTTCTTGAAGTAACTAGTTTCCCCATAGGTTTGAGTTCTGTCTAACACTTGGATTCTTCTTGAAGTAGTTAGTTTTCCCATAGGTTTGAGTTCGAGGACCATGCAAGGCCTTAGTTCCGTCTAACACTTGGATTCTTCTTGAAGTAGTTAGTTTCCTCATAGGTTTGAGTTCGAGGATCATGCAAGACCTTGATTCTGTCTAGTACTTAGATTCTTCTTGAAGTAACTAGTTTCCCCATAGGTTTGAGTTCTGGGACCATGCAAGACCTTGGTTCTGTCTAGTACTTAGATTCTTCTTGAAGTAACTAGTTTCCCCATAGGTTTGAGTCTGATGACCATACAAGACCTTGGTTCTGTCTAGTACTTAGATTCTTCTTGAAGTAACTAGTTTCCCCATAGGTTTGGATCCGAGGACAATGCAAGACCTTGGTTCTGTCTAGTACTTAGATTCTTCTTGAAGTAACTAGTTTCTTCATAGGTTTGAATCCGAGGACCATGCAAGACCTTAATTCTGTCTAGTATTTAGATGGTTGCCAAAAATAAGACATATAATCATAATATACTTAAAATTTGAATTAGAGAAATGCTTTTATTAAAAATAATACATTTTCAGGTTATTTACATTCCATGGACGAGGTACAACTTTTTCATCTAAGTCTTCTAAGTGGTATGCACCTATCCCTGCTACTGAAATAATTCGGTATGGTCCTTTTCAATTGGGTCCCAGTTTTCCACAGGATGGGTTCTTGGCAGCACCCACAACTTTTCTCAACACTAAGTCCCCTGGTGCTAGTGGTCTTAGCTTCACATTGGCATCATATCCCTGCTTGAGCTTCTGGTGGTAATAGGCCAACTGGATCATTGCCTTTTCTCTTCGTTCATAGATTAGATCTAGGCTCTTCCCTAGTAGTTCATCATTACTGCTTGGAGTGAAGAAGCTCATCCTTAGCGTTGGGAAGTTTACCTCTAGAGGGATAACAACCTTGGCCCCATAGGTCATGGCAAAAGGTGTCTCCCCTGTTGACCGCTGTGGTGTAGTCCGGTAAGTCTATAAGACGTGTGGCAGCTCTTCTATCCATCTTCCCTTGGCGTCATCCAGTCTTTTCTTAAGCCCATTGACTATGACCTTGTTGACAGCCTCGGCCTGTCCATTTCCCTGAGGATAAGCTAGAGTTAAGTACTTGTTTTTGATCCCCAGTTCGAAACAGTATCTTCTGAAGGCTTTGTTGTCAAATTGGAGTCCATTATTTGAAATAAGGGTATGAGGGACCCCAAATCATGTAACAATGTTTCTCTAGATGAATTTCTTAGCATTCACATCTCTGATGTTGGCCAATGGTTCAGTTTCGATCCATTTGGTGAAATAATCTGTGTCGACCAACAGATATCTCTTATTTTCTGGTGCCTTGGGGAAATGGCCTACAATATCCAGGCCCCATTGGGCAAATGACCATGGACTGGATAAAGGGTTAAGGACCCCTCCTGGCTGATGAATATTTGGGGCAAACCTTTGGCATTGGTTACATTTCTTAACATATTCTAGGGCTTCCTTCTGCATCCCCAGCCACCAATATTCCTAGGTAATGGCTCGGTGCGACAGAGATCTTCCTCCTGTGTGACTTCCACAGATCCCTTCGTGTAGCTCTTCAAGTAGTAATTTTGATGCTTCGGGGTGAATACATAGTAAATATGGCCCAGAATAGGAGCACTTATACAATTTGTGGTCCTCGGACAACCAGAACCAAGGAGTGTTTCTTCGTATTTTCTTAGCCTCTGACTTCTCCTTAGGCAGAATATCATCTTTGAGGAATCTCACTATAGGGTCCATCCAACTAGGACCCACTCTAACTTGATAGATATGAACCATGCCTTTTGTGACCTTATTTGCCTTATCCAGATGCTCGACAAGAATAATTCGAGGTAGACCCCCTGGAGACGTGTGTTTCCACTGAACCGTGCCTTTGCATGGGTGTTTCCACTTCTGGAGACGTGTGAGAAGCTGAAAAGATTGAAGTCTGACTGCAAGCGTTTGACCTGGCTTAAGTATTCTTGCATCCTTGCATCTCTAGCTTCCAATTGTCCCTTTACCTGGCCCATTACCAATCTCGAGTCCAAGAACATCTCTACTGCTTTTCCTCCCATTTTCTGCACCATGGCCATTCCTTGTAACAAGGCCTCATACTCGCCTTTGTTATTTGTGGCCGAGAACCCAAGTTTTAGGGATTTCTCTATGATAGTCTTCTCAGGAGATACTAGGATTAGTCCCACTCTGGACCCCCTTTGATTTGCTGCGCCATCAACGTACACCTTCCAACATGGGGGTCTTGGCATAGAGATTACCCTAACGGATTTTCCATCCATGTTTCGCTCCCCTGCTACTATTTCTACTGGTGGTTCAACAAATTTGGCCACCAAGTCAGCTAGGACCTGGCCCTTTATAGAGGTCTGAGGCATGTACTTGATGTCAAAAGCTCCCAAAATTGTGCTCCATATGGCAATCCTTCCAGTGTAATTAGCAGTTTGAAGTACAGACTTCAAGGGTAGTTGAGTTAGAACAACCATTGTGTGGGCTTGGAAATAATGGGGGAGCTTTCGCGTAGCATGGATCACATCTAGTATGACTTTCTTCAAGGGTAAGTATTTGACCTTAGCTTCATGTAGTGACTTGCTCACGTAATAGACTGGCTTTTAAAGGTCATTGTAATCCCATATTAGCACCAAGCTCACAACATGAGGGGCCACAGCAATATATGCGTATAGGACTTCATCGGCCTTAGGACTGGACATGATAGCTGGCCAGGATAGGTACTCCTTGAGTTGCTGGAAGGCCACAATATAGTCCTCGAACCAGTTAAATCCTTTCCTCTTGTTAATCAAGAGATAGAATGGTTTGCATCTAGCCGCTGACCTGGAAATGAATCGATTCAAGGCTGTGATCATTCCAGTAAGCTTTTGGACATACTTGGCATTTTGTGGTAGTTTTAAATCATTAATAGCCTTGATCTGCTCAGGGTTAACCTCAATTCCCCTATGAGTAACCATGTAGCCTAAAAACTTGCTTGATCCCACGCCAAATGAGCATTTGGAAGCATTTAGGCGCAGCTTGTGCTTCCTTAAGACATCAAAGGTGCTGCTGAGGTCTCTTAAATGCTCGGACACCACTTTACTCTTCACCACCATATCATCAATATAGATTTTGATGCACTTGCTTAACTGCGGCTCGAACATCCTTGTCATCATCCTTTGATAAGTGGACCTTGCGTTCTTCAGGCCGAACGGCATTATCTTGTAGTGGTAGTTTCCAATAGGTGTCACGAAGGCTGTCTTCTCCTGATCCTCCGGAGCTTATGGTATTTGATGATAGTCTTGAAAGGCATCTAAGAAACTCATTCGAGGATGGCCCGTAGTTGCATCCACCAACTGATCTATTCGAGGCATGGGGAACGGGTTTTTTGGACATGCCTTATTTAGGTTCGTGAAGTCTACACAAACCTGCCATTTTTCACTTTTCTTCTTGACCACCATGGTGTTGGCCAACCATTTGCGGTAAAAAATCTCTTTGATAGCCCTTGCACACTTAGGCTTCTTCACTTCGTCCCTAATCGCATCGGCATTCTCTTTTGATGGGCGTCGGGGTGGCTGCTTCTTGGGAGTGATGGACGGGTTGACATTGAGATGGTGATAGATGAAGGCTGGATCAATCCCTGGAGCATCACAGGCATCCCATGCAAATACGTCAATATTTCTTTTAAGAAACTCAATCAACTCATTCTTCTCCTGAAGAGGCAGTTGAGCCCCGACCTAAAAGAAATTCTCTGGGTTACCACCAATGACCACCTTCTCTAGATCTTCACATTTTGCCTCCTCGACAGCTGTATCAGGAGGCGACACCGGGGCCTTTGATTGCTATAAGTTCTTTTCAACAGAGGCCGAGGACTCCACATCGAGCCAATGTGAAATGGCAGCCACCATACACTGCCTTGTAGTGGATTGGCAACCACGAATTTCGAGAACTTGGTCCCCTAACGGGAATTTCACCTTTTGATGTAAAAAGGAGGCGACAGCCCCCAAGGTATGGAGCTAGAGCCTACCGACGATGGCTATATATGGAGAGTAGGTGTCCACTACGATAAAGTTCACCTCCACTATCTTTGGGTCGGTTTAGATGGGTAGCCTAATCATGCCTTTTGGAATAATAAGCTTCCTATCAAAGCTCATCAAAGGAGAGCTATAGGGTATCAAATCTTTCAGTTTTAACCTTAGCCCCTTGTGGAGGTCGGGGTACATAACCTCGACCCCACTGCCATCATCCACCATCACGCTTTTCACATCGTAGTCCCTAATTTTGGGAGTGATCAACAGCGCATCGTCATGGGGCTAGATGGTTCCAATCTTGTCTTCTTCTGAAAAACTCAAGATTGGGTGAAAATTCATTCTGGCCCTCTTCAGTTCTAGCTGGGACTCCTTGGCAGGCAGCTAAGCCACAGATAACACTCGTGAAGGGCACATGCCTGTTCTTCCTAGCGCGGCCAAGATTACATTGATCGTCCCTACGGGTGGCATTTAATTTCCGCTGCATATTTAGTTTATTGGTGATTTGTTTGTGCTTCCACACGTTTGCATGATTAATTGATTAATTAATAACTTGGCTAATTAATTAATTGGTATAATTACAAGGGGTCATTCAGTTTGTGGCCTATCAAGTGGTATCAGAGCAGACACACTCTGACTAGGATTTAATCTTTGTTGTGTTTGATCCATTAAGCCCTGTTTGTCATGGATAGAGGACAGTCATTAATTATACCTCCTTTATTTGATGGAACTAACTACACATACTGGAAAGTATGCATGAGAGCTTTTTTGTAGTCCTTAGATGAAAAAGTGTGGCAAGCCGTAGATTTTGGCTGGACCAAGCCAAAGGAAGCGCCGGCCGATTGGGATGAAGTCAAGATCAAGGCGGCAAACTTCAACAGCGGGGCATTGAATGCGTTGTTCAGTGGGGTCACCAGTGAGGAGTTCAAGAAGATATCCTCAACTGAAACTGCTAAGGAGGCGTGGACCATCCTCCAGAAAACCTATGAGGGAACAAAAGCTGTCAAAGATTCAAAACTTCAGAGGCTCACTACAAGCTTTGAAGAGATTAAGATGGAGGAGGATAAGTTGTTTGATGAGTTCTATACCAAGCTCAAGGACATAGTAAACTCAGCCTTCAATCTTGGGGAAACAATTCCTAAACCCAAGATTGTGAGGAAAGTGCTCAGATCTCTACCTGAGAGATTCCATGCCAAGATTACGGTTATAAAGGAATCAAAAGATATTGACAAGATTCCTTTAACTGAGTTGGTTGGAAATTTGCAAACCTATGAGATAGGGTTATCTAGGATTGACAAGTCAAGTAAAGGCAAGAGCATGGCCTTGAAGGCAAAGAGCAGTGATATAAATGAGTCTTCCGATGATGAAGATTCCAAGATAAAGTCCTACATCACCAGGCAGTTCAAGTAGTTTATGAAAAATGCCAATGGAAGGAGCTTCGACAAGGACCGCAGGCAGTCCAGTTCTTCTCAGTTTAAGAGCCAAGACAAAGGAAAGAAGGATACTAAGGATGGCGGTCAGTACATTGTTCCAACAGGACCAAAATGTTTTGGATGTCATGGTTTTGGTCACTTGAAGCATGAATGCCCTACATATCTCAAGAGTATTGGGAAGAGTAAGACACTTGCTGTAACCTTGAGTGACGCTGAGCCTGAAGATGATTCCGACAATGAAGATGACGGAATCTTAAATGCCTTCATTGCCACAGTTAATCCTACTAAAGGGATTGTTGAAGAAGTGGATGAAGAAGAAGAACTGGTGGAGTCAAAATTCAAGAAGATGGATGATCAAGATGATATCCATTTAGCCTATGAGAAGCTTTACAAGCTCTCTGAAAAGCATGAGAAATTGTATAGGCTGGCCACCAAGAAGCTCAGTAATGTGGAACTTGATTGTGAAGAGTTGTCCATAAAGTTTGATGAGACAAATCAAACTATTGGTGCACTGAGGTTTGAGAACAATTTCTTAGCTGAGAAGACCAAGAAGCTTGAAGTGGAGCTGTTTCAAGTTAGAGCTCAATTGGAGAGGACTTCAAGTGCAAAGCTTGATGAGATGCTCAACATTCAGAAATCTGCTTCGGATCGAACAGGTTTATGGTATGATCTTTCTTCCTCTCATATTGCTTCTACTAGTGCTACTGTTTTTGTTTCTCCTGCTAATAATACTGAAATTGAGAACACTAGTGTTAAAACTGAATTAGCTAGTGAGAACTTAGACAATGATAAATCTATCTTAGGAGCACCTCCTAAGTAAGATAAGAAAGATGCTAAAAATTATAGGGCTAAGAAGGCTAACTCTTAAAAGCCTAAACAAAAGAAGCAGCATTTCTGTTATCATTGTGGAGCTGCCGGTCATACTCGACCAAATTGCTATAAGTGGCTAGCCACTCAACAGAGCAACAACATGATAGCATCTGGAAGCCAAAATAAGCTTCAATCCTCTCTTGCTACTCTTGGAGATCTTCTAAAAGCCCTCGTGTTCCTTTCGAACTTGAATGGTTTCAATTCTTCCCCCTCACAACCGGTTCAAGGGTTCAATCAAAGAAAAGGTTCTTCCAAAGTGTGGAAGAAAAAGGACTCTAAGTGATTTTATCACTTTCTTCTATATTCTTGTTTTTGTTTGTTGCATTACTTGTGTGTTTTGCATTTTTTTTGAGTCAGTCTAGTTTTATACTTTGTTTTGTTTAACATGTTTTTGTGTGTTTATTTTCAGTTTTGATATAAAAATAAAAAAAAAATTAAAAAATTGAAAAATACAAAAACAGTGTGTGTTTTGTGTACTTTGGTACTTGTGTAACTTGGATGGCCATTGAAACAAAATTTTCTAAACTTTGTATCTCTTGTAACTTAGATGAGCATCTCTATGCACAACTAAGTAAGTGAGCTTTGTGGCTCTTATTGTGATGAGTAAGATTAAGTTATCTCTTAAAGTTTAACACTCATATCACTTTTTTTGACGGGTAAGACTAGAAAATTCTAAGAGAAAGGCATAAATAACCATCTCACCACTGTTGCCCGCTAATCATAATATGACACCTGTATGTTTTAGCATAGCAAAAGTGCGATGTCAAATGTTTAACATCTTGGATATTTCTTTTCTCTCTTTTATATGCCCATGTATGGTATGCTAAAATAAAAGAAAATATGCAAAGAAAATAAAAAGCAAAAAAATTAAAAATGCTATAAATATGGTTGCAAGCATGTATTCTAAGAGATGTGGGAGTTATAGGATATACCTTGAAGGTGATAATCCCCATCAAACAGTTATGATTGTGTGTGAGTTAAAGTTATTTTCTTCTATCTTAGATCGTCATAACATGTATACACATATGCAATCTTGCAATATTTTTCACACACAACACGCAATATTCTTTGCTACTTTTGATACATGTGCAGGTACAATGTGATTTGGCTATCAGAAGTGTTTACATGTGCTAATGTATGCTCACTAAACTGTCTTGACTTGTTTTTGAAAAATAAAATTGGTTAGACTTGTTTAGTGTGTGTGTGTGTTTTTGAGGATTCATGTGCTTAATTCTTTGATGAGAGATGATTTTGAGAGCTTTATATGTTGATTGGATCAATGGTTGAAGTGTATGTTGGATTGCATTCATGTCTGTGCTTTTCACTTCTCAAAAAAACTGCTTTTTAAAGCCGCCTTGACACCTCCTCGATACCTTGTTATTTGTCGAGCTTTTCAAGCCTTTTTCTTATCGCAATCTCAACACCTCTTCAACACTTGGTGGATTGATCGAGAAAGTTCCTGTCTCCTCGATACCTTCTCAATACTTTGTCGATCGATCGAGCTTTTGTTCTGGGTTTTGGTGTTTATTCCTCGATACCTTCTCGACACCTGTAGCTATCAAAGTTCATTTTCTCGACACCTACCTCAATACCTATATCGACACCTCTCGACACCTCAACTGTCGAGAATTACTGAGGTTCCTATAAAAGGCTCTGTCGCGATTCAGTTCTCATTTCTCTCGATCTCTCTCAATCTGTCTACGACTGTTCCTCTCCCAAACTTGTTTTTCTCACTCAAAACCTCCAACCCACGTGATTTTCGACCCTTCCTTGCTTCAAATCACTTGGTAAGATCTCTTTTTCCCTCATTTTTTATGCATTTCATGTTTTAAAGCTTAGGTTTTGGGGTTTTTTGAAAATTTTTGGGGTTTTTCAAAATTAATGAGCTTTTCTTGAAATTTTGGGTTGAGTTTTCACTTACATGTGTTCAAAATGTCATACATTGCACTTCATGTGCATTAGAATGGTATTTACATGCATTTAGATGTGTGTTCTATGTTTGTATGTTGGTAGGATTGGATTGGGCTAAGCCCATGATGCTTTTTTAATTTGCATGTCACATGATCATGCATTCCCCATGCATACATACTCTTTGTTCAATATATTTGATATATGTGAACTGTTTTAGGACTTTTCTGGTTGTCTCCTTTTCTATCTCTTTTTCATTCTGTTTACGTTAGTAGTGTCTATGGCACCTAAGCGTAAATCAACTCCTGCTCGGAACCCTTTACGTTCTGGAGCTTTTTCATCTTCTGATTTTGCTCCTTTAAATCTTTGGTTCCGTGATGGAGATGCCTACAAGGCATTTTCGGAGAACTTTTCTAGACGAGGTGTTCATTTGAAATGCCAAGTCATTTTGGCGAACTTTGCTAACACTAACCTTCCCACTGTCATTCACAGTTAGGGCTGTCCACGAGTCGGGCCGGGTCAGTTTTGGACCCAACCCGGACTCGACCCGCCGGCGTCGGGTGGAGGAGCGGAGGAACCTAAAACTGACTACCGGAAAAATCGGTCGAGTCGGTTTCGGGTGAGGGTGAGCATCGGTCGGGTCGGTCGGTTGTCGGAATAAAAAAACAGCATCGAAATTTGAAAAAAAGCGTCGCTGAAATCTAGAAAAAATCGTCGAAATCTAGAAAAATCACCGGGTATCTGTCGGAATCTGCATTTTTCGCTAAAAATTGCTTGGATTTTTCCAGATTTGGCTAAATCCTACCAGATCTAGCCGGATCTGGTCGAGATCTTAGCAGATTTGGTCGAGATATTGCTGGATCTCACTTGTTTTTAAAGGATATGGCCGGATTTTTTTACAGCTCCGGTCGGGTTCGGGTTGCTCGGGTTTTGGAGATGCAAACCCGCCACTCGACTCGCCGGCGTTGATTTTTAAAAACAGAGACCCGCCGCCGACCGACTGGACCTTCGGTTCGGGCTGATATCGGGTCGACGTCGGGCGGTTTTGCTAGGTTGACGGGTTTTGGTCAGGTCTGGACAGCCCTATTCACAGTAGGGGATGGGAGTCACTGTGTGCCGTCTCGGTCACTTGTCCTCTCGTACTTATTCAGGAGTTTTACTCCAACATGCATGGGATTGATCGTTCAGTACCTCTCTTTTTCACTCGCGTTCGAGGTACGCGCATTCCTGTCACACCGCAGCTAGTTGCGGATGTGCTTAGGGTTCCTAGGATAGAGTTTCCTGACTATCCTTCTTGTGAGCGTCTGAGGACTGTGTCCAATGATGAGCTTATTTCTACCTTTTGTCAGCGCCCAGCTGATTGGGGTGAGTATCAGTATACATCAGGTAGACCTTTTGCTAAAGGTCCTAGATTCCTAAACATGGTGATGACTTTTGTAATCCATCCACTCTCTCACTACAACTCCATCACAGAGCCTCGTGCTCGATTTTTGTTATCTCTTCTTGAGCATCTTATTATAAATTTTCCTTCTCATTTCATCATTTCTATCATAGATGTTCATTTAGATTCGGCGTCCCGTGATAAGCTTATCTTTCCTTCCGCTATCACGAGGATCTTACACTATTTTTTATCCCTTTTCTTGCGTCCGCCACTTCACATAGATCTGTGCCATAGATGCCGCTACCGTAAAATATAGTGAGGCTCAGTTTAGGTCGAGACAGACGGATTCCACTTCTCCCTCCCGTTTGGCTCCATCTAGATCTGCTCCATCTACATCTGCTTATTCTTCCTCTACGGGCGATGTATCTCTTGGAGACATTATGGCGCAGCTACAGCGCATGGATGCTTGCCTCGATACACTCTCCTTTGAGTTGTATCAGGTGAATGTTTGTGTTGGTCGTATTGCATGACGGTAGGCGACCATGGGTGGTTTTGCTCCTGAGGTTACTCCTTCACCACCTCCTCTAGCAGCTTCTGACTCTGAGGATGATGATGATGATGGTGATGATGATGACACTTCAGATGATAATGATAGAGATGCTAGCTTTACTGATAAAATGTCTACATGACACTCTACCCTTTGTCACTCGTGACAAAAAAGGGAGAGTAGTTTTGGGTTATGAGAGTAGTCATCTTAGGGGGAGAGTTAGTATAGGACATTTTTGATAGGGGGAGTGTTGATATTTGAGGGATGTAGTGAGGTTTTGATGTATCTTTTCTTTTCTATTCTTTATAGATACATTGATCTTGTATATGAGGTCTTGTGACCAGTTTTACATACATTGTACTTATTTTCTCTATATATGGATGTATGTTTCTTTCACCTCTCTCTTCATGTGTTGTTTCTTCTCTATCTTTATACACATGTTCATTATATTTGTATGCAATCTATTATTTTGGTTTCACACAAGATGCTTTGATGAGCTTTGTTTAAAGTGTTTCAGAAATATAGGTTGTCAAAGTCTACTTGCCATAAACTTTCTTTTTGCAAAATTTTTCAAGAGTTTGTGTTATGACAGATTTTATTGTATTCAACAAGTGAGTATAAGTTGAGTGATTTATGACTTCTCTCATATGTTCATTTGTTTGTTGTGATTTTGTCACGGATTGCCAAAGGGGGAGATTGTTAGGACATATATGTTTTCACTTGTTAAGAACATATGTCACTTGTTAAGAACATATGTCACTTATTTATGTAAATTGGCTAATCCTTTGACAAAACGCACTCTACTTGTAATTGGGTAGTTCTAGGTGTTTTTAATATTTCAAGAAACAAGGTTTCAAGATCAAGTGTTGAAGTCATCAAGACTGTCCAAGAAAAACAAGCTGAAGTGCAAAATTATTAAATCTCGACACCTACTCGATAGCTCCTCGATACCTGCTATTTGTCTAGAATTATAAAATCAGATTTTTTGATATGATTTCTTGGGATCCGTAAATATGCTTTTGGGCCTTCTTTTCTTCAAACCCTAAACATATAAAAAGATTGTTTTAAGAGCCGTCAAGATGGACAAAAGTTGCACAAGCATTGAGCAAACTCTGTTCAAGCAATTTGTGATCAAAGACGAAGTTCTTGACCTAGTTCATCTTCTCTGAAGAAGTTGCTGTGTATTTGCACCAAAGGGTTTTGTGACCAAGCATCTTCTTGATCTTCATCGTGTAGGATGAACTGAAAAACTTTGCAGCCAACCTCTCCTTCTAAGTTGGTGTTTGAAGTCGCGTACTGGGATCCGCGCATTAGTTAGTCACGTACTTAGGAACCGTGCATCAAAAGGGGGAATGGTCACTACAGATCAAGTCCAATTGGGTATTGGAGTAAGGGTTCAATTGTAAGTTGGTAAGGTACTTGAGATTCTTTTACTTGTAATCGCTTGATTTGATAATAGCGGAGTTTCGGGAGTGGTGACCTGAAAATCACCATGTGAGGTTTTTGCCGTAAGGGTTTTCCCCATTCGTAAACAAATCACCGTGTCATTTAATTTCCGCTGCATATTTAGTTTATTGGTGATTTGTTTGTTTACATGATTAATTGATTAATTAATAACTTGGCTAATTAATTAATTGGTATAATCACAAGGGGTCATTCAGTTTGTGGCCTATCACATCCTTTTCATGTTTATTTTTTTTACAATATTAAATATATAAATACATTGGCTTTACAAATTCATTTTAGGCGGTTTTAACTTTACATATTCATCTACTTTAATTTTGATGTTATAACTAAAATATCTAAAAGTTGAAGCGTAGTATTTATTATTGTTACGCTCTCGTTTAATTATCTCACTTGTCATGTCATTAGTCACATCATTTGTCATTTTCGTATATATTTTTTTCAATATTAAATATATAAATATGTTGGCTTTACAAATTTATTTTAGGCAGTTTTAACTTTACATATTTATCTACTTTAATTTTGACATTATAACTAAATAATAAATGAATTGAAAATCAATACAAAAGTGTTGTCTATATATATTCTTCTCGGGTGCTTTAACTTTAATATTATTTTGCCTACTTATCTTTCTTTATTTTGGCTTTTATTATTATCATCATTTTATTATAAATTTTCTATGCTCTCCCATTCTATGCATATTTTTCCCATACAAAAAAAAAAAAAAAAAGGCTCTCTCTCTCTCTCTCTCTCTCTCTCTCTCTCTCTCACAATTTTTTTTTTTCATTTTTTGTAGGTTTTTATTTTATTTTTCTTGCATCTCTACCTTAGATTAATGAATATTTTTGTTTTTTTAAAACTCTACTTTTAGCTGTTTATAATTAAAAATGAAATCAATGAGTAGTAAAAAAATATTGTTTTTCTATAAAAAGGCATTCACATGTCTTGCTTAATCATTGATGGTAGAAAAGTTACAACCTGATAACTAACCATAGGAGGATCTTCTACTAGAGGTTTGTACTTTATAACTCTTATTGTAATATTATTGACTAATTCATATGTGTTTCTTGATGCAAATTTTTATTTATTTTTATTTTTTTATCATTTTATTCACAACACTAAATATGGTCAATGACTGATGTTTGTTGTTGATCTGATTTGGGGAAAAATCATTATTAATTTGTCATATTTTGTGTTGTTATCTAGTTTTACTAAACTAAAAGAATAATTTCTAAATTTTATATTCTTCTTAATGATACACAAAATATTATAAATAACTTTTATTAAAAATTAATATTTTCTCTAACTTACCTTTTGAATTCTTGAGAAAAATTGTAAGGGTGGCAAAATTGGATACAACCCGCGAACCCAACACGACGCGACACAAAATCAGTAAGTTATGGGTTGAAGCTTAATAGATTCATATTATATTTGAGTTGACACGATTGATCCATTTAATAGACAGGTTGGGTTAGTGCCTAACATATGGAATCCGTTTGACCCATTTAATTAAATGACATTTTACCAATATACTCTTCAAACTCTAAGTATATAAAATTATTAGTTGTTGTGGTTTATTTTCTTTGCCATATTGTGATCGATTATTTGTGACATTGAGATATACTTTAGTTTGAATGATTATTTGTGATGCAGTTATTCGTTAGTTTTGAATTTTATATTAAAAATATTTATTTGTTTTTTTCCATAAATATATATATATTTTTTTTCATTTTGATAAAATTTGATAAACAAGTCAACATGATTGACCCGTTTAATAAATGGGTTGTGTTGGGGTCGAGGAATTTTGACCTATTTAATAAATATGTCAAGTTAGTGTTGACCCATATAGTCAGATACTCATGAATTGACACAACATGAACCCAACATGCGAACACGAATTGTTACCCCTAAAAAATTGTATTGTTTTTATTTTGGTATTATAGAAATCATATATATTACGTTTGTGATTATCTCTATAATAAAAGAAAATATGATTATGAATTATATTAATATTTATTAAACTAGTCCAAATAGAAAAAAAAAAAAAAATTTAATGCGTCTACCCTAATCATATTATCATGTGCAACACGCGGGGTCTAGTACTAGTTACAACAACTAAAATTGTATGTGCACGTATTACATGTAACAACTAAAATCGTAATTTGAAGTCATGAATTTGAACTTTTTTTTTTGAATCACGATTTTGAACTTGAAAAAGTGACTTTAGCATGTTTTATATACTTACCTTCGTATATAAAAATAAATCAATTCTTGACCTTATTGCTTCTGCTGAGGGACGAACGTAGGATTTTAAGCTGGGGGGGGGGGGGGGCGAAGATAATCAAAAAAAAAAATTTCAAATACGTATCCATATAGTATTAATAAACTATCAACCAAGACAAATACTCAAAAATCATTATTTCTTAATATATTAAGATACAATCATCTACCAACAAAAACAAAAAACATGAGACATTATTGTTTCTGAATACAATAATCTATGAAAGGGAACTCGACGCTCTTTCAAATCTTCAAAATCATCTATGATTGAATCAAAACTAAATGTCGAAACTATAGCCTTTTCAATGTATAACATCAAAGAGTCCGTCAAAAAATCATTTTCCATTTTGTTTCAAAGGTTAGTTTTGATAATTTTCATAGTTAAAAACTATGATGCACCGACACAGACACAAACATGGACATGGCGATACAACAATTTTTGAAAAACAAGGACACAACATGGTGTGGACACGGCAATTAAATAATTAATTAAATTTTATATTGAAGCATATTTTTTAATTTTTTTAGACATAAAATACGTTTATGTCAAGAAACAAAAAAAATATAAGTTATAAGGTATAACTTATATGGCGGTAACAACATTATATATGGCACATAATGGCAGCAACAACATTATATTATATCCCATTCTCACACAGTGACAGTGATGGTGGGATTAAAAAAAAAGCATTATAATAAGTTAGTATTTAAGTAACCCATTCACCCAAACCAAATGGCCAAATATCTGAAAGAAAAAAAAAAAAAAACACAGAGAGAAGCTTAAAGAGGTTGGACTTGACCTGTTGTCGATGCCAAGAAAGAGAGAGATCGGAAGGGACAGGGCACAGCGTCGATGTCTATAGAGCTTAGCGATCGGTCCGATCTAGCTCCGGCAAGGGACAGAGGGCAGCGACAGCGGGCAGAGGTCAGAGGGAGGGTGGGTGGGTTGAGAAGTGAGAACTTGAGATGTGGGTTTCGGTCTAATGACTTCTCAGACTTGTTGTTTTAGGGTATATCACAAAATCAACGGTATTGGTAAGTCCATCTGTCAAAATCTGTGATTTTTTTCTAGTTTGGATATGTGATAGGACAACTCTCTTAGTCTCGGCGTGGGCATGGACAGCTCACCTCTCACTTTCTCTGTCTCGCCTCTCCATTTCTTTTCTTTTCTTTTTTTTTTTCTTTTTTTCCTTCATTTTTGGCTTTTCTGTTTGGTTTTGGAGTCTTCGATTGACTGCTGGTTTTATTTATTTATTTATTTATTTATTTATTTATTAAAAGGTTTTCATGGCCTTTTGCCTCTTGGGCTAGTTGGCTGGGTTGAGGTAAGGGGGGTCCAAGCCTTTTTTTGAAAATTCTACATACTAATTTTTTTTTTTTTTTGGGCCCAGGGTGGCCAAGGCCCCCTTAGTCCTCCACTTGAGCTTGTCCCTACTTTTGCTCAATACTTTATATGTTTCCTGTTTGGCTGAAATACAACTATTTATTATGGGTAATTCTTATTGTGCACAGTGTGTACGTGCACACGCGCTACGTGCAGCAACTAAATTGTGACTTGAAATCAAAATTTTAGTTGTGGCAATCGCTAGTCATATTATATATTTTCCCCCTGATGAATTAACATTGCAAAAATTGCAAAATTGATATTGACACATCTAAGTTATTTTATTATTATTTTTTTGATGGAGACTAGAGAGAAGTTTGACCAGGATTATACTATTTTCCTCACCTACCAAGCAAAAACGACTACTTTTTGAGCGACGGTGCATTATTCATTTTTTTTTTCGATAGGAGCATTATTCATTCTTCGTGTTGCAAAATGAATAAAAAGGATCTTGTAAAACAAGTAATATTTGATTACTCATGATATGCATAATTTGTTTTTAGTTTTTTTGTAGTCAACATTGAGACTAATAATATTATTTTTTAATTATTTAATTAAACTAGTCGCTAATCCGCGTTATGAAATCTTAAATCAATTAAAAAACTACATCATTGCATGATTTACTCTTGTATGACTTCAATTTATGTTACAATTATTGAAACAAAACAAAATTTATATGACTAAACAATAGAAAAATATAAAAGAAAAATGGGTTATATTCAAAAGAATAATTTATGGTTATAACTATTGAAAGGAATCAAAAGATTCAGAACCTACAAATTTATATATATGTGTGTGTATGTGTGTGTGTGACTACACAAATTCAGATGTTAAAATTTCCAAAATGCCAAAAAAGATATATAATTAAAGAATAAGTTATTGAAACAATTCAAAAAAATATGACTATTCAAAAGAAAAATATAAGAAAAAGAAATAAGTACATGAACCTATAAACCAATAAGTTTTAAATTTTAATGGGTCTAAACTTTAAACGAACCTTATCAGCATGTAACCCATGCTAAAAAATATTGAGTAGGAGTCCACGTTGAAATAATAAAAGTCATAACTCCTCTTAATATATCATATATAAGGTTTTTGTCCAAGAAATTAACATTCTTTCATATTGTGAGGTGAAGCAAAGACATATGCAGTAACAACAACATTAAATTTCAATTATTGCAAGCTTTTTTATTTGGAAAAAAATGTCTAAAAAGAGTTTGAAAGTTCATATACGAAAATTACTTTTTAAAAAATACATGAAAAACCATAAAATAATTTTTTAAAACAAAATAGAGTAGAAGAAAATAACAGAAGAAGAGTTTGTATCTCTACTCGGCTTAATTTTTTTTTTTTTTTTGAGGATTTGCATTGCTTTTATAGTATTCATGATTAATCTCACAAATCTGGAGATAAATTATCAATGTTTGAATTTGAGTTTAAGTTTAAGTTGAACTTGTATTGTCAAAGTTTGAGTTTAAATTTAAGTTTTGCTTGTCAGAGAGATAGAATTTCATTCCTTATTAAATTTGGACTAAACAAAATAATTTTGTTTAAAAAAAATAAAAATGATGAGTTTGAATTTAAATTGGACTTATTAGAAAGATAGAATTTCACTTCTTATTAAGTTTAAACTAAACAAAAATAATTTTATTTAAAAAAATAATAATTATATAATAAGTTCTGGAGAGTTCAATATAAAGTAAAAAGTTTATATATATATATATATATATATGCCACACTGAAATTGTGACTTGAAATCTAGACTTCGAACTTGACATGACGTGAAATCACAATCTTAATTGCGTGCAATCACTGGTCGTATTAATTAACATTGCCAAAGTGTTATTGGCACTAAAATCTAGATGACTAGAGAGAAGTCATTTTATTTTATTTTATTATGATGGAGACTAGAGAGAATTTGGACCAGGATTATACTATTTTCCTTACCTACCAAGTTAAAACGGCTACTTTTGGAGCCACGGTGCATTTCATTCCAAGTGTTGCGTAATGAATAAAAAGGATCTTGTCAAGCAAGTAATATTTGTTTCCTACTCATGACATGCATAATTTGATTTTTGTTTTCTATAGTCAAAACTGAGACTAACAATATTATTATTTAATTATTTAATTAAATGACACGCTATGTAGTACGTACGATAATATTATTATTTAATTATTATTTTTATGTTAACAAATAGATATTTTAGCCTAGGAGAGAAAATTGCCTTGACGTATTCTATATATATATATATATATAACTTTTGCTTAATGCTCATAGACAGAGTCAAATGATCAGCATTGGAAATGTTGCATCCTAAGGCATATGTGCTTTTATCCATAGTTATTGAATCAAACCGAGCATTGAACCATCAAAACAATAGTATGATGATTTACTGGTTTTAGGTCATTGGTTCAATCACGAGATTAATAATTAATATATTTTTAAAATTTATTCACAAATAAGTTCAAAAATACATTAAAAAAGACAATAAAATATAAAATATGAGATGATGTCCAATTTAAAAAATATAAATTTGCAAGGATACTAAATATCGAAACTAATAGAATATTATTATTCAAAAACTTATTTAAAGATAGATTTTAATATTTTTTATATTGAAATGATATTTTTCTATAAAATTGTCGATTTTTCATGGTTGAATTGGTTTCCTTGCAAATCCGATATTCTTTTCATACCAACCTTGAATTTTGTATGGTTTATCAATTTGAGAGTTTAATTGTTGGTTTGGTACAATTTGGACGATTATGATTTTATCAACCTATGTGCCCCTAAGTATCTCCAGCAGTTTCTCCAAATTTTTGCTTTATTTGAAGAATGAACAATTATATTTATCTTTTACCTATTAATTCTTTCAAATACACTTTTTAACAGACTCCTTATTTTTTTTTTAATCTTATTTAAATATTATTTTTTTCCATTCATTCTTTATTCTTTCTTTAAATGAAATCAAAGAAGAAAGAGAAAGTATTGATAAAATATTTAGCTACTGGAATTTTTTAATGAAAAAAAAAAAAAAAAAAACTCCATTGCTAATCTACAGTAACCTTTCATGCTTAGAGAGATTGTTGGAGCAATGTTTTATGGTTTCACTCTATATTATAGAGAGTATTTTGGGTTTAGCTAGATTATTGGTGATGCTCCGTTAATTTTAGTCAACTAAGTTATATCAAATTTTCAATTTCTTTACTTTTCTTTTAGTGTGACTTCTACTCTCTCTCTCTACGTACAATGGTTCTTTTTCCACGCCTTATTGGATAATTAATTGACGTTTGTAAAAAACAATAGTGTGACTTCTACTAAGTTATATAAAATTTTCAATTTCTTTACTTTTCCTTTAGTGTGACTTCTATTCTCTCTCTCTCTCTCTCTCTCTCTCTCTCTCACGCAAGCACACGTGCACACACACACACAACAATCTTCCTTTTGAATCTGAGTTATTGCCTCTTTGTGGGTTTCACCACCATTCTCCTTTTGGGCCAAGAACGAGTCTTTACTAACGACCATTTAATTTCATACGGATTTTTTTACTCCGCACATCAATCATACACCATCAATGAGAGCTTATCTTAGAGAGCACAAACTACGTGCTAACACTCTATTTGAGAATGCCACTCATAGCGATATACCGAACACAATTTGGTATAACATAAATATATGAAATTTTAGTAATAGATTGTGTTGGGATCAAACTTGGACAAACATACGTACAATGGTTCTTTTTCCACACCTTATTGGATTATTAACTGAAGTTTGTAAAAAAAACAATAGTGTGACTTCTACTAAGTTATATCAAATTTTCAATTTCTTTACTTTTCCTTTAGTGTGACTTCTACTCTCTCTCTCTATGTACAATGGTTCTTTTTCCACACCTTATTGGATAATTAATTGATATTTGTAAAAAACAATAGTGTGACTTCTACTAAGTTATATCAAATTTTCAATTTCTTTACTTTTCATTTAGTGTGACTTCTACTCTCTCTCTCTCTCTCTCTCTCTCTCTCTCTCTCTCTCTCTCTCTCTCTCTCTCTCTCTCTCTCTCTCTCTCTCTCTCTCTCTCTCTCTCCTTATTCGATAATTAATTGACGTTTGCAAAAAATAATAGTGTGACTTCTACTAAGTTATATCAAATTTTCAATTTCTTTACTTTTCCTTTAGTGTGACTTCTACTCTCTCTCTCTCATGCAAGCGCACGTGCACACACACACACGCACACACACACAACAATCTTCCTTTTGAATCTGAGTTATTGCCTCTTTTTGGGCCAAGAACGAGTCTTTACTAACGACCATTTAATTTCATATGGATTTTTTTACTCCGCACATCAATCATACACCATCAATGAGAGCTTATCTTAGAGAGCACAAACTATGTGCTAACACTCTATTTGAGAATGCCACTCATAGCGATATACCGAACACAATTTGGTACAACATAAATATATGAAATTTTAGTAATAGATTGTGTTGGGATCAAACTTGGACAAACATACGTACAATGGTTCTTTTTCCACACCTTATTGGATTATTAGCTGACATTTGTAAAAAAACAATAGTGTGACTTCTACTAAGTTATATCAAATTTTCAATTTCTTTACTTTTCCTTTAGTGTGACTTCTACTCTCTCTCTCTATGTACAATGGTTCTTTTTCCACACCTTATTGGATAATTAATTGATATTTGTAAAAAACAATAGTGTGACTTCTACTAAGTTATATCAAATTTTCAATTTCTTTACTTTTCATTTAGTGTGACTTCTACTCTCTCTCTCTCTCTCTCTCTCTCCGTATAATGGTTCTTTTTTCACACCTTATTCGATAATTAATTGACGTTTGCAAAAAACAATAGTGTGACTTCTACTAAGTTATATCAAATTTTCAATTTCTTTACTTTTCCTTTAGTGTGACTTCTACTCTCTCTCTCTCTCTCTCTCTCTCTCTCTCTCTCTCTCTCTCTCTCTCTCTCTCACGTGTGCATGTGCGCACACACACACAAATCTTCCTTTTGAGTGTGAGTTATTGCCTCTTTGTGAGTTTCACCACCATTCTCTTTTCAGGCCAAGAACAAGTCTTTACCAACTACCATTTCATTTCATATGGACTTTTTTGCTCCGCACATCAATCATACGCCATCTATGAGAGCTTATGTCAGAGAGCACAAACTACATACTAACACTCTATTTGAGAATGCCACTCATAGCGATATACCCAACACAATTTGGTATAGCATAAATATATGAAATTTTAGTAATAGATCATGTTGGGATCAAACTTGGACAAACATACGTACAATGGTTCTTTTTCCACACCTTATTGGATAATTAATTGACTTTTGTAAAAAACAATAGATATAGATGGAAAAGAGAAAGAATCAGAATAAGTCAACTCCATAGTTTGCGGCATTGAGTTTTAATTTACTTGCTATTATGAATAAGTGTGACTTCATCAATTGAACATAAGCAAAGTTTATATAAATATATATACACAGCTCTTTCTAGCCTCTTTCTTGCAAGTTGAGGCTCTCCAAGTTCAACGAAAATGGCTCAGATGATTGGTACAGATGATATAGAGTCACTGAGAATTGAGTTGGCAGAGATAGGAAGAAGTATTAGATCATCTTTTCGGCATCGTACCTCAAGTTTCCGAAGCAGTGCTTCAGGATTGAGTTCTACAAAGGGTGGTGATGCTGATGCTGATGCTGTATATGCATTGCAGTGGGCTGCAATTGAGAGATTGCCAACATTTGAGCGGCTCAGATCATCCTTATTTGATGAGGATGGTGATGATGTTGGTGCTAATGATACTAAAGAAAAAAGGGTTATTGATGTTACCAAGCTTGGAGCTCAAGAACGGCATGTCTTCATAGAGAAGCTCATCAAGCACATCGAGCACGACAACCTTCGCTTATTGAGAAAAATTAGAAACCGGATAGACAAGTAATTGAGCCTTCTACTTTCTTGTTTACTTTTTTCTAGTAAAAAATCATACGAACAAGATATGAATGTAGAATCATTATGAATGGAATTGATGCCATAGTAAGTCATACAAAGAGATTAATTAGAGAGACAAAAACTTGCATTCCAATATATGAACATTCATACTAGTATACTACTATTCTTTATTGCTGCTATTAATTGCTCTTAGGATTATTTTTCATAGCTCAACGAGCTAATTAATGTATATTTTGCACTTCTTTTAATGTATTCATTTATACTTTTGTTCTTGTATATATGAAGGATTCATTTTGTTGAAACTGAACTGTATTTGCAGAGTTGGTGTAGCATTGCCCACTGTGGAGGTGAGATACAAAAATCTGCGTGTGGAGGCAGAGTGTGAAGTGGTTCATGGCAAGCCATTACCAACTCTATGGAATTCTGTTAAAAACATGCTTTCTGTAAGTACTTTCTTTTTAAGAGTATTTACTATTTAGAGCTTGATCAGATACTTGTCAATGGATTCTGGACAACCTGGAGTATGAATATGGCCAATTAGCAAAGAAAAATAGTGCAGATGCAAGTGAAAATGCATACAATTATGCAAATTGTTTATACTCCGATGTGGCTATCTGACATTTGACATTTTTTTTTTTTTTTTTTGGGGTAAGACAGTTGACAATTAATATAATGGAGAAACCTGGATTTTCAGAATCTTTTTGAATTGAATAAACTATAATTTATTACAGATATAAAATGTTTATATTATCTACTATATATAAAAATAAATTTTTTTATAAAATTTTTAACTTTATTTTTTCCAGTTTTATATTTTATAACAAGTATTTTTTCTTTCCTTCTTTCTTAACAGGTATTCACTAAGCTGCCAGGTTCGAAGTCAGGACTAGCTAAGATAAGCATAATTAACGAAGTTAGTGGTATCATAAAGCCTGGAAGGTAGCTCTATGCCTTTTTCTTAGTCGATTTTATGATTTAGGTTTTATAGTTTTTATTCAATATACTAGTAGTATATACGTGCGACATATAGATAATTAAAAGTTCTATATAAAAGATAAATTTATTTTAAAATAGTAACAAAATTTTAGTGAGTCACTTGAAATTTAAAAATAGAGTTCCATCTAGATTAAATTATCAAAATACAAATATATATTAAGCTACTTGATATAAGGATGATATTTAATGTAAATTGTATTATATTAAAATAAAATATTATGATAAATTATCAAAATAATTGAAACAAATTTTAAAATTTATTTTAAAATTCTCAAAATTTTATTAAAATAAAATTTTAAATTTTTTGAAACTTAGCTAATAGATTTTAGCTGAAATAAAATATAGTTGGATTAGAATTTTAACTTTCTTGAAACTTAACTAGTAAGGTTTTTTTTTATTTTTTATTTTTTATTTTTTTTATATATCTCAAAAAAAAAAAAAAAGACCTTATACCTAATAAATTAATAGCCATATTGAAAAAGGAATTTATAAAGCATATATATGGCTATCTTCTGTTACCTTACATACATTTTTGTCTTCCTTTTAAGCTTTAAACTAGGCAACAGGGCTATAAATGTGAAGAGCCCAGGCCAAAAAAAAAAAAAAAAAAAAAAAAAAAAAAAAAAAAAACGAAGGTTAATGAATAGGCTCGGGACCAATAGGGCTTGATAAAAAACAAGTCAGGCCTAGGCTTGTTTATGGGCTTATTAATAAGTTTTATATGGGCTTGAAAAATAGACTCATATCATAGTAAGTTTTTCCATTCATTGGGAGTTGAGAGCACACTCTTCCAAATCAAATAGGCCTGAGAATATGCTTAAAATGGGTGTGATAATGTATTTGTGTAGGATCTTATGCGCAGGAGCTTTATATTGAGCTTGAGATTGGCTTGAATAATGAATTAAGTTGAACAAGCTGAGCTTAAGCTTTTAGACATTTTGACAAGCTCGAGTTCAAACATTGTTTTAGGCTTGGTTTGAGCTTGAACCAAGTTTGAACATTTTACTTTTGTTGATGAGTTGAGTTTGAACATTTAATACTTGACAATGTTTGGTTTATTCAAGCTAAACAATATTTTTAATCTGCTAAAATATATTTTCGAGGGACTTGTAAGTTGAAACTGTCTAAATTTTGGGGAAAATGATCAAAATTAAACCAACATTTTAAGAACAAAATTATATTTTAGCCTTTTCAGTTGTCATTTTAGTCCCTTGAACTTGGATATATCATTTCTCGTTAGTATTCATTCCCTTTTTTTCCCCTTTGAACCAATTGTCTTTAAGCTTTCATCCTGCTGCTAATTGCTATCTCAAACTTATCATGGATGCAGTCATGTTTTGTACTATCATTTCTTGTACATGTCACCCTGTTCATCTTAGCTGCACTTCAAGTTGATTTTTTTCTTGAATGCTCTTTAACATACATAATAAACATAATCATGATTATGTTCAATTGATGATCATCAATTGAAAGGAAAAAAATGCTGAAAGATTTTTGGTAAAGGAAATTGCAATAGTTAAAGTTCAAAGGATCTCTATTACTGGATAAAAAAAATTTAAATATGTATTTACTGTTTCTGTGGTGCATATCTGCACATGGATGATTAGAATTATAGATATACTTAAATTTAGGTTCATCACTTTGTTGGCTTGTCCATACATCTTCGAAATGGTATTAATTTTAATGATAAAATTGGATATTTTCATTGCAGAACTTTCACTTGGGAAGGTTATAATACTTTGATATTTGTAATCTTCTTTGATATACTACCCTTATAATTTATGATGCTTTGGACTGGGAATATTATCCCTTCAATTTGCACCTTCTTTATAAAACAACAAGAACAATAACTGAAAGTTCATATTTGTGCTAAAACACAAGAGCTTGTTCAGATCTCCAAATAAAAATTACAGCTAGATTGCTTTTACTCTAACTTAGATTAAGTACGGAACAAGAGTAAATAAGAAATGAACTGATAACTCTACCCTAAGCCATATTTTCATCAATTATCAACAATAAAATGAAAGATTAAAGAGTAGGGAAGAGAGATGCAAACACAACATCGAGACGTGTTATCAAAGAGGAAATCGAAGAACTCGGTGAAAAATCTCTTTGCGACTCTCCAAGTCGAAATCGATCCACTAGAGAATAAAGTTGGAGTACACAAATAACAAAAGACTCTCTAAACCTAGTCCACTCCATGTACTTGAGCCCTCCAAGCGCTTGCTACTAATTGACTTCTTGGAGCCTTGTCTTCTCTAATTTTTCGGATTCGCAATTCAGCCCGATTACATCTGCCAATAAATGACTCCTTCAATGCTTCCCAGCAGCACCAAATTCTCATTTTACACTTAGTATAGGTGTGATAAGTGTTTGGGCTAGCAACCTCTTAAGAATTTAGAGATGGAGAGGTAGGAGTTGAGGAAAACTACAAGGAAATGTGTAGATAATTGTGAGTATAACAATTTCTAATGCTCAAGTGTATATTCTAGGGTTTTCTCTCTAAAAAGCACTCCTTACAATTTGTAGGTAATGAGGGTATATATAATGTGGATAAAGACTATTTTTTTTTTTTTTTTTTGAGGAGAAAACTGATAGATTTTATTAATGTAATTCAACAACATCCAATAGTAAAATCGAACTAATATGTGATGGGATATCTTCCATCCATACTTGAACATTTGGTATGCATAGTGCATTTCTAGCTAGACTATGAGCAACCTTGTTATCGTTTCTCTTGACGTGAGAATATAACAATTTACAAAATTGTTAGGAAACACTTTCACATCTTCACTCAGTAAACATGTTGGACCCTGCACTTGATCACCCCCTAAACCTTTCACACCCTGCATGTGATCGAAGTAATTGGGATAATTAGTATCAGACCCGTACCTTCTCACTTCATTATCTCCTTTCAAGTCTCAAGTACGTTATCGAACCAGCTGGATTTGAAGGAAATTTATTAACCTTGAAACTCAATCCTGGAATTTTAGTAAGACTAGAATCCCAAAGTGAGCTTTTATGATAATAAGGAGTTTCCTTTTCAAGTGTCCTTACTGTTTCAACCATTTTCTTTGGTTTAGCCATCTTTTCCAAATCAAGATGCCCTCATTACTTTCATTACTTTCAGTTAACGTTGACAGAGCCTCATTCTCAATTAATATCAATTCTGTTTTATGAGGGAGAGAAAAATCTGGAATTTTGATATTATGAGAATAAATTTCTTTTATTGCCTGCTCCGTACTCGTTTCTGTCGTTACCAAGCCATTTGAATTAATTACAGCATTAATTCTCTCCTTATCGTCCTCAGTTACCGTATCAGATTTTCCTACCACTGCAACAACCGATGGACTACCCTTCTCCGATGAAACTTTCTTAGTCGTTGCCACCTGACCATAGTGTCCAAGCACCAAAATTTCCCTTCTTCCACCTGTTTGATATGGTGCCGCTCTGAGATAGGAACCAAACTGTTGTTTATCAGTGATTGGAGAGCTCTTGCTATGAATCCGTAGCTCGCATTGTTTGTCATAGTGTTTCAAACGACCATACCTCTCATATTGAAAACAAACCCATGATTTCTCCCCATTCTCTAGCTTGAACACCCTACCTCGGCATAAAGGAAGAGTAATATCCACTGTGAAATGTTCCCGAATGAAGTTACCTCCATCATCATCTGTGGATTTAGGTGACCTTCGGACCTCTCCAATGGTTTCTCAAATGCTTTCTGCAATATCATGAACCTGAACCCGAAACAATATTTTATCAAAAACTAGATCTTTGAGTTTTGAAAACTCTTCAAATGTTTGCAAGACTACAAGGTGTTTGTCAAAACTCCATGGCTGATTTTTGATTATCCTTTCCACATCTGAACTGTTGTCGAAAACAAAATGCACCATATGATCTCCCAGATTTCAAATTTTGTAACCATTCACCAACCTCCATTGCTGCTGAAACGTACGAACCACTGCCTCCACAATGAGATAGCATGAAGTTAAAAACTTTTCTACTATAATGTATTCCCTTGATTTGTAAATTTTTGGAAGGACAAAACCAGCATGTTCTCTATTAGATAGAGATAATTCAAACAAATTTTTAGTGAGGTCTTCCATGGTGAGTAGTGAAGCATAGAAAGAGAAGTAACACTGTGTAGAAGAGAAACAAAAGGAGTAAAAGTGTTTCCCAAAACCTCGAACAAGACAAACCAACAAACTCAATAGGCACACTTGGTGACTCCAGAGGACATAGGAACAAATTAATAGATAAAAAACAAACTCTCCTTCAGAGAAGGGACAAAAACTTCTACTGCCTAAGAGAATAGGGGAAAAAACCCAACTTTCTTAGTGACAAAGAAACCTTTAGTCGGGGTAAAGACTTGGTAAAGCAAAATATAACTTTTAGCCAAATAGAAACTTTTGCGGGACCTTCATGGGTTGACCTTACCCACGAGACAGTCACGAAAATGACAGCTTGGCACGACTCTTCATCTTTCGATCATGTGCTCTACACGTGGCTCTTTTCGCGGGTTACTTCTCGCGAGACACTCTCGAGTTAGTCGCGAAATCCACTTGATCAATCTTGAAGCTTGATTCTTCACAAATCTCTCACACTCATCCCTTACAATTATACCCTAAATATATACAAGGAAAATGATTGAAGAAATTACAATAAAATTTGACACGGAATTAAAGCCAACACAACATAGTTGGAAATCACAACTTTACAATAACAACTACATTAGAGTCCCAAAACTATGTGGTCAGCTATGAATCTTCCAAACACTAATCTGGGTGGGAAATTTGTAATCTTTTCCAGTTATTCTATCTTATCTAAAATCATACTCTATTGCCTCCTCAATTGACATGTTCTCGTTCATAATAAGCCATATGGGAATTTTTTTTTTTTTTAATAGAAATAAAAAGGTTGAAAGAAGTGTATTTACATGGTTTTACCTTTCTTACAGGATAACTCTATTGCTTGGTCCCCCGGGTTGTGGGAAGACCTCCCTTTTGAAGGCTCTGTCAGGAACTCTAACCCAATCTCTCAAGGTTTCACACTTTCGCAATACTGAAAATGACTATATAAACCATCAGAATGAAGATATAAAAATCAAGAGAATCTCAAAGCTAAACCTATCTACATCCTGGAAACTTAAATTTTTAAAATTGAAATATGCTTATCCCCTTGCCTTAAAATTAAATATGCGCATAAAAATGAATAGAGTTTTTGAGTTGTTAACTTTTTCGATGGGATGTACTTTAGTCTGTTCGCAAGTGCTGTATTATTTATCTATTTGCTTTTTTCCAATAGATTAAAGGGGAGATTACTTATAATGGATACAAGCTAGAAGAGTTTGTCCCTCAAAAGACTTCAGCTTATATTAGTCAAAATGACAAGCACATTTCAGATATGACTGTCAGGGAAATACTGGATTTTTCAGCGCGTTGTCAGGGTGTTGGAAGCCGAGCAGGTAAGCATTCCTTAGTGGTCACATTATAGATGATTTAGTTATGATGTCTCTTCACTGCACAACAGTGACAATAATAACAGCACCATTTGTTGTTGGCCTAATGAAGATATTATGGTGGAGGTCAGTAAAAGGGAGAAGGAAGCGGGAATTATTCCTGATCCAGACGTAGACACTTACATGAAGGTACCTGTTGCATCTCCAGTCTTCTTTTCCTTCATGTTTGTGTCGTCATATGTACTTCTGTAGCATGGCTGAGTTTTTGTTCTCTATATATATGTATTATAAGGAGAAGCCAACAGATTTTGCTACATGAAAAATCAACATCAAAGGTTAACTTGCTTATCCTAGTTTTTAACAACAAACTTGGAAACAAAGCCCATAAAACTACATGAGAAAACGTTTTTACTAAAATGATGGAAAACTTTAGATAATGCGAAAAATTATTGATCAAATCTTGAACGTTCTCTGCTAGACATGGAAACAATCATTTTATTAGCAAAAGACATTGAAATGTATAGGATTCTGATGGTGCTAATGTTATATTGCTTGTGGAATGACAAAAATATAACGTCAATTTAGTTTCCTTTTAAATTTAGATTCTTACTTCATAATGTTATGAGTATTTCGCATCTGATCTATGTGATTCTATTATGATTTTCATTTTGGATTTTAAATCAAACTATAAATAAGAATTGACAGGCCTATTTTTTGTTGTTGCTATTTTAAAATTTTCACTCAATGTATTTGAATGTTTTCATTAGAATATGTTCTACAGCAGCATGGGTTACATGTGTGCATTATCATTTGAGTTGATATAAATTAATGTACAGAAGAGTATATTTTGTATATTTATTGATTGATATCAAATGGAATACTTGAAATACTATAATTCTTATGCAAGTCTATTTAATACTTCACAACACAGTCATGTTGATATTATTTTGCTCCTGCCTCTTAATGGTATTCATGAGATTAGATGTAATATTGATTATGCTATTTGTTCTGACAGGCAATTTCAGCCAAAGGACTAGAAGGAAACCTTCAAACAAACTACATACTAAAGGTCATTCTTTTTTAACTTAGCTGAAAGTAAACATGTACCGTGTAATTGGTACTTGCCTTACCAGTTTATATATGTTGTTGCCGTGGCTTCTCAGATCCTTGGACTTGATATCTGTGCCGACACTCAAGTTGGAGATGCCATGAGAAGGGGTATCTCTGGTGGTCAGAAAAAGAGATTGACAACAGGTAATTTGAATAGAAGACTGATAGCTGTTCTGCTATATAGTAGTTTTAGTTATAGAGAGAACTAAACCCAGTTTTCGATAAGAATTTTGACCACAGGAATCAAATTAAATTTTGGCAGGGGAGATGATTGTAGGACCTACAAAAGCCTTGTTTATGGATGAAATAACAAATGGATTAGACAGTTCCACCGCATTTCAAGTTGTTACATGTCTTCAGCAGCTGGTGCATATCACAGATGCTACTGTACTAGTTTCACTTCTTCAGCCAGCACCAGAAACCTTTGATATTTTTGATGACCTTATTTTAATGTCAGAAGGGAAGATTGTGTATCATGGTCCACGTGATCATGTTCTAAATTTTTTTGAGGATTGTGGTTTTAGGTGTCCTGAGAGGAAAGGGGTTGCTGAGTTTGTCCAAGAGGCAAGTGAATAGAAGCCTATACTCGTCTTTTAAAAAAAAAATTGTTTGTTTGAAAGAACTATTTCATCCTATCTTTATGCAGGTTATCTCTAGGAAAGATCAAGCACAGTACTGGTATCAAATGGAAGTACCCTACAGTTATGTTTCAGTTGATATGTTCTCTAGGAAATTCAAGGAATCTCCTTATGGAAAGAAGCTAGATGAAGAGCTTTCAGAGACATATGATAAATCCCAAAGCCATAAAGATGCTCTTTCCTTTAGTGTGTATTCTCTTTCTAAATGGGAACTATTTAGAATATGTGCTTCAAGGGAGTATCTTCTCATGAAAAGGAATTCTTTCACCTATATATTCAAAACAACTCAGGTGAAGATTCATACTTTTGCGTTTCTTTCTCATTCTTTTTTTCTTCTTCTTTTGGACAGCCACCCTGGGGGGGAGGTAAACCTATTAATCTTAAAATATGTTTTCCTTTTCTTTTCTATCTGCAGCTTTTCATCACTGCATGTATCACGATGACTGTATTTTTACGGACCCAGATGGATATTGATATTCTTCATGCAAATTACTATATGGGTTCCCTGTTTTATGCTCTTGTCATCTTTCTTGTTGATGGAATTCCAGAGGTGTCCATGACTATTCAAAGGCTTGAAGTCTTCTACAAACAAAAAACATGTTGTTTTTACCCAGCTTGGGCATATGCAATTCCAGCAAGTATTTTAAAGGTTCCTATTTCATTTGTGGAATCTCTAGTTTGGACATGTCTTACGTATTATGTTATTGGATATAGCCCTGAAGCCGAAAGGTGAGGTTGACATGAAAATATGTAGATTTATTATTGCATTTCCCCCTATTTTGGTTCATCAACTAGCAATTGCATATCCAAAGCTTCTCAAGTGCTCTAACCTCAAAAAAGCATTTTATTCTATTACTTTCTTTTGCTCAAGAAGTCTCAATTTTTTTAGTTATGAATCTCTGATCGTTTTCTGTGTGCTCAGGTTCTTCCGTCAGTTCATTCTTCTTTTTGCAGTGCATTTATCTTCATTATCCATGTTCCGTTTCCTGGCATCAGTCTTCCAGACCAATAATGCTTCCATGACAGCTGGTACTTCTGCAATATTAATAGTGTTAATATTCTCTGGCTTCATTATAACTCAATGTAAGGTTATCTTACCTCTTCTCCAATCTCATTCTAATATTATCAATTAAAAGGATGAGCTGAGCTATGCATCTGGTTGCAGCTTCTATGCCTGTTTGGTTGAAGTGGGGTTTCTGGGTTTCTCCTATCACATATGGAGAAATGGGCCTTTTTTTAAATGAATTTCTTGCCCCACGATGGCAAAAGGTGAGTCTCTCATTACATAACAAATAATCCTTCGTCTATTTTTAGCTAATACAGCTACATATGAGCAAGGGGCAGACCTGCTAGTTGTATGGCTCCTCCAAAAAGATCGGCATTGAAAGACATTCATCTCTGATCAATATGTTATTTCTTGAATGCCAATATTCTTGCTTAATAGTGAATCTTAGCTGAAGTTTTAATTTCTTAGCTGGCTTCAAAGACTAGGCACTAAGTAATGCACAATCTAATTACAATTAAACATTGTATACTATAAATTGTCTGCTTATAAATGCTGCCAAACAACTAATTTGGCTGCAGGACATGCATAAATACTCCTAGTATAAACCTGTCAATAGCTTGCCATTTCTGTAATTAACTTTTTCATTAGCATCAAGAGTATATATACGGTCTTACTGGCTAAGTTTGTTTTCCTTTCTTGTCTATAGATGTTATCCACAAACACCACGATAGGGCAAGAAATACTGGAAAGCCGTGGACTGAACTTTGATGGATATCTTTATTGGATATCACTCGGTGCCCTACTTGGATTCATAATTGTTTTTAACATTGGATATGTCCTGGCCTTAACTTTCTTGAAGTGTAAGTTTGTGTTCTTGATTGTTATTATATTTTAACTTAAACAGCAATGCAACAATAGCTAGATTTTGATTCATCCTTGTTTAATAAACATCTAGCTCCTGGATCGCCTCGTGCTATTATCTCGCATGAAAAGCTCTCCCAAATACAGGGAAGTGAAGATTCGCGTGATGGTTCCCGTCTAGAAAAAAAGTCTGGAAATTCTCCTACACAGAATAGTATAGAACCAAGTAAAAGTTTTATCAATTTTATTATTCTTCTGCTTATTCTTCAGATCATTACTGTAAACATATATTTCTCCAACATTTGAACGAGGGTCTTGTCTCAATTAACAGGTAGAACGGTATTACCATTTACACCCTTAACAGTAGTGTTTCAAGATGTGCAATACTATGTTGACATCCCCTTGGTAATTACATTTAATTCATATAAGGTTATGGTTGCTGCTGGATTGATAGCTGTTTACATTACATCATATTAATTCCTGTCATTGTTTTTCCTTTTTGGCTTCTAGGAAATGAGAGAAAAGGGATTCACTAATAAAAAACTCCAAATTCTTTCTGATATTACGGGTGCATTAAAGCCTGGTGTTCTTACAGCATTGATGGGTGTTAGTGGAGCTGGGAAAACAACTCTTCTAGATGTCTTAGCCGGAAGAAAGACCAGTGGCTATATTGAAGGGCACATAAAAATTGGAGGGTATCCCAAGGTTCAAGAGTCGTTTGCTAGGGTGTCGGGTTATTGTGAACAAACAGACATACATTCTCCTCAAATCACAGTTGAAGAATCGGTGATATTTTCTGCTTGGCTACGACTATCTCCTCAGATAGACTCAAAAACTAAAGCTGTAAGTTCTCTATGTACTGACATGAATCAAAGGTTTGGTTTTATATTCATCATTGACATAATATTTTGTGAAAGCTAATGTGACATGTCATGCAGGAATTTGTGAATGAAGTCTTGGAGACCATTGAGCTTGATGGAATAAAGGATGCCTTAGTAGGCGTACCAGGCATTAATGGTCTATCAAATGAGCAGCGCAAGAGGCTTACAATAGCTGTGGAGCTTGTTTCTAACCCGTCTATTATCTTCATGGATGAACCAACAACGGGTTTGGATGCAAGAGCAGCTGCTATTGTTATGCGAGCTGTGAAGAATGTAGCTGATACAGGAAGAACAATTGTTTGTACCATCCACCAGCCAAGTATTGACATATTTGAAGCATTTGATGAGGTAATTTTTTTTTTTTTTTTTTTTTTAAGAATTTAAAATTGTAAGGGTAAGTAAAATTGTAAAACCAAGAAGCTGTTACATTTTCCTTGGAGTTTTATTAATCTCAGAAATACATGCATTTGTACTGAGGAAATAAATAAAGGCCTAGAAGTTTTTTAGATTTGACTGAAATGGAGAAAATGTTGTACTCTTGAGGAGAAGCGACCAATTATAAATTTGTGAGATGTATTCCAGCCTACTACCCAAAAAGAGTATATGAGACCCTAGTGTTGGATAATAAGCAACAATTTTCTTGTTATTGAATCTAGAATAGTTACTTATCTCATGCCTTTCTTGCTAATGCAGCTAATTCTTCTAAAAAGGGGTGGACATATAATATACTCGGGATCATTGGGACAACATTCAGCTTGTGTTATAGAATATTTTGAGGTCAGTTTGATGTAGCAACACATTTTATCTATTGCTTTTTTCCCCCTACTTTCACTTTAAGTAATTAATTTTATTGATCTTCTTGTTACTGAGCTTTTACTTTGACAGAGTATCCCTGGAGTTCCAAAGATTAGAAATAATTACAATCCAGCAACATGGATGTTAGAGGTCACTTCTATATCTGCCGAAGCAGAACTTGGTGCAGATTTTGCCCAGAAGTACAAGGATTCTGCTTTATACGAGTGAGTTGCTGAGTTCAGCTACGATTGTCATTGATTTTGTTGCTGTATAATGTGAAATAATGTCTCTGCTAGGTAACTTTGATACCATGGAATTTCTGCCATAGCTTCTTCCTGACGTAAAGATAATTAAATCAAAAACCATTTGCTTTTCATCCTTTTTGAAATGCATGGGGGAACGGCCTTTTGTTTTGTTTGTCCTTCCTTATAGTGTTATAAGGTATCAAGGTTGTGCTAGTCTCTCTTAAGAACATCTATTTTGTGGAACAAAATATTGTCCTTAAGATGAATGATCTTCATGTGACCTGCATTGGCATTTTAAAATTTGATGTGATTTCTAATATTATCCCATTTGTAGGAAAAACATGGAGCTTGTAAGGCAGTTGAATAGTCCACCACCTGGGTCAACAGATTTGTATTTTCCTACACGCTTTTCACAAAATGGTTGGGGACAATTAAAATCTTGCCTATGGAAACAGCATTTGGCTTATTGGAGGAGTCCAGCATACAACCTTATGCGCATCATGCATACGCTTGTAACAGCTTTAATTTTTGGGGTGCTTTATTGGGACCAAGGAAAAAAATTGTAAGTTTTAATGTCTAAGATTTCTACTACCTTTACAGAATGTTTATTACATTTTAAAAGTTTCTAGTCCTACCTACCGGATACCTTGGCAAAATTGAGCTTGCGCATTGTGAGTGACAGTAGAACCAGAATTTCTTTTATGAAGAGTTTGTCTAATAAGCGTGATTCTTACATTTTCTTTGCTTAAGATTGTGCATCTGTAAGAAATACAATTTTCTGCATGATGTTGTAGTTATGCAAATATCTAATTTTGATTCTTTTTTTATCCATTAGGAATAACCAGCAGAATTTGTTCAATATATTTGGTTCCATGTATGTTGCTGTCCTCTTCTTGGGCATAAATAACTGCTCAACAGTTCTACCATATGTTGCAACAGAGCGAACTATTATGTATCGGGAAATATTTGCAGGGATGTACTCTTCATGGGCTTATTCACTTGCACAGGTATAATTTTCTTTGGAACTAATTGAATTTATCGTTGGCTGCTTTCAGGGCATTATGAGTAATCTCAAACATTGTAAATTTGACGTACTTTGGATTCTTGCTAGATCTTCTAGAGAGATAGCACGTGAAATTTATCTCATCTTTTCCAACTGCTTTTATATGTTTACTTGTGCTAGCTTGATCCAAGAAGGGAAGAGAATGAAAGAGTGGCGGAGTTAATATCTTTATATGAACCTCTTTCTTTCTTCTTCTTCTCTTATTTATTTTTAATTTTAGTTATATTCAATGCTTAGTAGTTGTGGATACTAATTTTGTAGGTGATAGTGGAGATTCCTTACCTCTTCATCGAAACTGCTATTTTTGTGACGATCAGCTATCCAATGATTGGATATTATGGGTCAGCTTATAAGGTTTTTTGGTACTTCTATACAATATTTTGTTCCTTGCTCTACTTCAACTATTTGGGAATGCTACTTGTGTCATTGACGCCAAACTTCATGGTAGCTGCAATTTTGTCCTCAGCCTTCTACACAACATTCAATCTCTTTTCTGGTTTTTTGATTCCCAAACCGGTAAGTTAAGGCTACAAAACTCCTCTCTATTGTGGCCACATAGTAGGTATGGGCGCTAAGATTTAAAAAGCAGATATAGTAGAACTGATCATATTGTTCTACTCTTGCAGCAAATTCCAAAGTGGTGGATCTGGATGTATTATCTGACCCCTACATCTTGGTCACTTAATGGTATGCTTACATCACAATATGGAGATATAAATAGAAAGATTGTGGTATTTGGAGAAACCAAAACAGTTGTTGCATTCTTGGAAGATTACTTTGGGTTTCACTATGACCAGTTAGCTATTGTGGCGGTTGTTCTCATTGCCTTCCCCATTGCTTTTGCATCCTTGTTTTCATTCTTTATCGGACAGTTAAAATTCCAGCGTAGGTAGAGGATGGAGATGTTGTCTATTGCTTGCAAGCCCTTTAGTTTGCAAGTAATTGTTGATTCAATGTAGTAAGAACTGTTGCATATTTATCAAGTAATGTATTGCTTCAGTGTAATAAGAA
Organism: Quercus variabilis; assembly: GCA_030445155.1. Classification (NCBI taxonomy): domain Eukaryota; kingdom Viridiplantae; phylum Streptophyta; class Magnoliopsida; order Fagales; family Fagaceae; genus Quercus; species Quercus variabilis. Next base: position 1,608,699 of record CP129447.1, read on the forward strand.
CTACTATAAACTTATCAAGTTAAAAAATTATGTGTACAATATTTACATTTTAGATAACACGAATTGTTAACATTAGAAATTCTAATTACAACATGCATTGTCTATAAACTGCCTTGCTAAGATATCGTGTTGTAAGTAACTCTATACATTTTAACTTTGAAAAGCATATTCACAAACACGCTATTTATTTGGGATTTGTTGCGTGACAGATCAAGTTTTATAATGGACATGTTGTAAATTGTAGGTGATAGTTGAAGTTCCCATAACACAGCTTTTCACAAAAAGCCCTATGATATGATGTTAAGATTGAACAAGGGCCAAAGAGTAAGAAATATTCTGCATGATGTCTAGAATGAATGAGAGAAAAATATCCCTTGGACATTAATAGGTTGAAAACAATAATTATTGACTATGGAACAAGATTCAAATGCAGCAACTGAAAGGAAAAAAAAAGAACAGGCAGAAGAAGAAAGGACAGAGTTACCTATAGATTAGAGCTTGTTTGGATGAAGAGAGTTTTGAGTGATATCACTCAGTTTTCTATTTTCATCATCCAAAATATGTGAGTCCCACCTGTTTTCAAAACACAGCTCTTGTTTGGATTAATTTTCAGTCACAATTTCCATCACTCAAAAACTCAATAAAATGAATGTGAGTGAAGTTTTCAAAAACTGAGTTCAGTGGCAAGACAGTAAATTAGATGAAGCTGTGAGCCCCTTCGCCAGTGCATTGTCACGGCCGGAACAGGCTTTGAGTTATTACCGTTGGTAGCTCTGTTCCATTTCAGTTCTCCCCAGTTTTTTTCCTGAAAATTTTCCCCCTTCTCACTTCCCTCTCTCAGCCTTCACACATTTTCACTGCGTGATTGAACACTGAAGAAGAACTAAAGCACAGTTCGTATTCGAATCTTCACCGGTGAGTCTACCTCTCTGACACTGCGTGATTGAACATTGAACAGCAACAGCAGTGACAATCACCATCAACAAGTCAATAAAAAGAACCAACAGCCTTGCATGATATAGCACATCAAGAGGAATAACAAACAAACCTAAGAATTAAACAAACTTTGGACATATATAAACAAAAACAGAACACCCACTAAGTGATTTTCAAAAACAATGTGGTTCAAGTCACAGCAAACTCTGAAATGAAAAATGAAGAAAAACAAACCAGACACAGTGACACACTTCACAGCAAAGATTGAATAATTTAAACAAATGAAAACAAATTGAATCTAAATTTAGTTAATTCCAGGTTACTTACATACAGTTAAAGATAAAATTAACAGGACCAAATAAAAAACACCAAATAAAGCTTTTATTATTATTATTATTATTATGGATAAACCTAAATTAAGCTTAGAATTGGTTAAAGGGCGATTACATATTAACTTTGAATTATAGCACATACCCAGTAAAGAAAATTCCCAAAAGAAAAAAGAATAACCCTCAAATGATCCTAAGTTCTATGCCTTTAACAATGTGGGGTTGCTGTTCTGACGTATTATGGAAAAGAATTTGATACACCCCACATTTTCCTAAAGTTCAAACCTCAAATTAATAAGACACAACAGCTGATAAACAACAAGCTTCAACAAATGAAAACTCCCAATACCACAAGTGGGTTTTTTTTCCTCTCAAGAGCCCACCTAAGATCATGTGATACACAAACCCAAAAAGATAAAGGAATCCAAAACTAAAGTGATTTGGGCACAAAAATTGCTTTTCTTTTCCTACGTTTTCTCAACAACCAATCAAAACCCAGATTCAAAAACAAATGGAAGCCCCAGAATCTTCCACATTTAGAAGGATTCCACACAAAATGGTATAGTTAATAGGAACCCAAAACCACATTAAAAAAAAAAAAAAACAAAAATAAAGACACCCATTTAGAAAAACAACACAAAAAATGAAGAAAATAAGACATACCCAGGTCAGCATTCAGCTCAAAATAAAATGGAGAAGATCTGAGAAAAGAAATGAGGCACTCACAAACAAACAAAGTGACGCAACTAAGAGAGAAAACGGAGTAAGGGGCAGAGGCAAAATGGGGGAAATGAGCGAACTTTAGTGGCAACAAAGCATAAGATAAGAAAAAGTCACAAACCTGAAGGAGGAGAAGGAGGCGAGGCGAGGGACCTTCAATGCATTTTTATGGGTTTGGGTTTGGGTTTGGGTTTTGGGAGATGAGAAGTGAAGGAATGGGGAATGGGCGCGGGTAAACTAACAGAAGACACTGACTTGTACTGACTTGGTGGTAAGGTGTGAGTCCCACAAAAATGTTGAAATAAAGGAAAAACAGTGTCCAAACGGTGTGAGTGAAAATTGGGATATTTTGAGTGATAAATGATGAACAATGAAAAATAACTGACGAAAACTGAGTGATCATTTTTTTAAACCAAACAAGCTCTTAACATTTAAGAGCGTTTATCAGTAATTTTTTGCCTTGTCCTATCTTCTCCTCTCCACTCTTTATGGTGTCCTTTTCACAATGGGCAACTATGGATTGCAACAAATAGGAAGTACTTATCAAATTGTCGCCATCTTCATTGACAAGAAACACATCACTAAGACAAGAAGTCTGCTTGCATCTAGATTCAAACTTTTAAACCTGTAACACCAACGCCCGATAATTAGCAGCTATACTTTCAAGCCCTCAAAATTAAGTATAGAAGGTTGCATAAGTTTTAATGGTCACATTTCTACCTAACCTTTCATGTGTCATACGATAGGCAAGCTTTATCAGCACAATGAAATGGAGTTTCTTCTGTAGGCCTTTCTCGAAAGTGTATCCATGTGTGAGAATTTGCTTGAGCGCAAAATATACTTCCTTACATGCTAGAATTTGATATCCGGTTTAAATGTGGCCAGCAAAAATAAAATAAAACAGTATCCTTACGGGAAAAAAAATTCAAATTTTCTAATCACATTTCATCACTTGAAAATGACTTATACATAGCCGAAATAAATAAATAAAAAATAAGACCCATGTTAGGCATTCGAGTTGTTTTCAATTCTTCAATTTGATTAGTCTAACTAAAATTCCAACTTTTATCACCCCCCCCCCCCCCCCCCCCCCCCAAAAAAAAAAAAAAAATAAAAAACTAAAACTCCAACCTTTTATTTTTAATTATTTGTAGATATTTACTGAACCCATCAAGAATTTAAGATACATCACAAGAATTTAAAAAAAAAAAAAAAATTGGTCCGATTAAAGGGTGCCCTTAGGAAATATAAAAAGTTGTAAGAAAAATCATTTTTTTTTCCACAAAAAGTTTCTAAAAATAATTCTTAAACTAATACCATTAAGGCATTTTTTAACTTTTCTCATTAAAAATACACAAGATAACTGACTATAAGCAATTGCATGGTATGCTACTTATGTGTATACATAAGAAACAAACAACTGAGAAATTGATAAATCTCTACCCTAGTAATTCTTTCCAATGGGAACTTTTGGCAGAAAATGAGGATATTTAATTGATATATATATATATATATATATATAATTTTTTTTTTTTTTTTTTGCAAAATAAGAGCAGAGGAAGTTACCTCTGGGTGAACTTCTCAATCTTCTCTTTGCACCATCACCTTATCAATCCCAACGTTAAGGATGTGGGAAATCTTGGGCCAGTCCTCTCCTATCCCTACTTTGCAACGTTCATTGAGAATTGAACACCTATAGATTAGTAATGTCTTCAATGGAGTTGTATGAAGGAAGTCCGGAAGCGACTTTAAATTTGGGCAATCCCAAAGATTTAAGTATTGAAGTTGTGGCATTATAGTGACAATACAATCTTCTTTCTTTTCTTCTCCTCCTCTCATTCCTTCTTCAATTCTACTCCATTCTTCCCACGTGCTCATTAAAGAAAATGAGAGAGATTTTAAATTTGGGAATCTTTTTATTATGTATTCTTTCTTGTTTTTGAATTCTATTACTCCCAAAATTTCAATGCCCACCTTTTTAAAACGAGGTACACTCCCTATCGTTAATGATTCAAGCAATGGTAAATCCCCTAGAGGAGGCAAATGCTCTAACTTTCCCAAGACACCAAGAGAAAGGTTTTTTCAATTTGGTCAAAGATGTTTCCCAATTAGGAAGCATGGTGCCCTCATACCCATTAATAGTTAAATCCTCTAAGTTTGCAAAAATCACATGTGAGAGATTATGCAATTCTACTATGTGGTGATTCGTTAGAGTAATTTTTCGTTCAACTTTCCACTTCACTTCTTTACATATTTTGGACAGTAATAAAGTTATATTATTAGGACGTTACTATTTTCACTTAGTGTTTAACATACCACTATCGTACCTCTTTTTTTTTTTGGACAATAATAAAATTATATTATTAGGACATTACTATTTTCAAGCTCAGAATGAATTTCAATGAAGAAGATGTTACATAAACATAAATCATCTTCATCAGACTCTTCTTCGTCAACCTCATCTTCATCACTCATCTTTAGAATACTGAATTTACAAAAAGCCCAAAAGAAAAGCTTACAAGTTATTTGAGATTAGTCTTTATATAAAGCCTAAATCAAGAAAATGAATATAAATGCAAATGAGTGAGACTCTTAAGGGTATTAATGTGGATATTTATTGAACCTGGTATCAAGAAATTTTTTAGATAAATCACAATATAACCGAACCTGCTACATGTGCTAGTTATGTGTATATAACACTATATAAATCGGCTAATTCAAATTACTAAGAACCGGATAAAGTCATCAACCAGCAGTTTTTATATTCTGTTGAATGTTTAAGTGATTTAATTTTTTCTTTTTTCTTTTTTCGGCAAGATAAAAGAAGATGCCCAAGGACTAGATTAGACTTGCAACACTGAATCAAAATATCTTTCACCATCTTTATCTAAAAGTTAAACTGCAAATGAATGAGAAAGAGGTAGACATTGGAGTTGTTTTCTTTATACATACAGAAATGACTGAGATTTTAAGGATGTTAATGTGATTATATATTGAACCTATGAAGCAGTTAAACAAATCTAAGCAACCAGATGCTATGCATGCAAGTTATGTGTATAAGTACGACAATATATAATATAGATCGCCTAATTCAAATGACTGAGAACCGGATTAATTCATCATCCAGCACTTTTTTTTTCTGTGGGAAATTTTGGCAGGCAATTAAAATGCTTAGTTGATTTTTTATTTTATTTTATTTTATATATATATATATATATATATTTTGCAGAATAAAGGAAGAAGCCCAAGAGAAGAAGAATAAGAGGCAGAAGAAGTTACCTCAGCCATCTATTTGGACAATCTTGTTATCAATCTTGCAATGCTGAATCAAGCAAAGAATGAACTTTACCAACACACACAATCGCAAATCATCTTTCACCATCATCATCCAAAAACCTGAACCTGTACCAAAAATTCATGAACCCAGAAACAAAGAGATCATAGGTGCTCTACTTCATCATCCTCTTTTTTGTCCTGGAGTCCTTTGTCATCCTCTTCTTTGTCAACCTCATCTTCATTAGAGTCATCTTTTTGATCCTCATCTTCATCAAGCTGAATTTACATGCCCAAAAGAAAACCGTATGAGTTATTTGAGATTAATCATCTATACATAGTTAATTATACAAACCAATACTTACTGGAATAGGCATTTGCATATGCTCAGGTCATTAAGGATTTTGAAAGATAGATTTGATATTTATGAAAGTTTGTGTAGAAACTTGTTCAAAAGGTTTAAAATATTAATACATGTCAAACTCGCTATTCCCAATTGCAAAACCACTCAGATTGTAAAGGTGCAATGCAATGAAGTGCTAGAGTTTCCAACTCTTCCTAAATGTGCAGCACAAGGTGAAGTGACTCCTCTCAAAAACAGAGGATCTTCTTCAATCAAAATTGGGGGCGGGGGAGGCTGAATAAATAGACAGGTTGGTCCAAAAAACCTACGAAAAGAAATAGTGTCCAAGTACATAGGAAGGCTGAAAACATGACCATGTCTATGCAAAAAAGTACCAAAAAAATGGTACTCTAACCTTGCAGCCTACCCTGTACACAAACTCATAAATATACGGATCTGGGGTGACACTCATCTCTACGGGAACAGGAACCTCAATTGAAGCTAAGGTGCTTGACCACTCGACATGTGCCATCTATAAATAACAAAGTAAGTCAATATAGCTAAAATGAAAATGCATACAACAATATACAAATTGCCTAATTCAAATTACTGAGAATCTAATTAAAGTTGTTATTAAATTTTTTATTATCTACGGGACTATTTGCCAACACACACACCATCATCATGAACCAAGAAACACAGAGATCACAGGGACCATTTTAGTTCATCGTTTTTCTACATGTACTAGAAAGAAAACCATATAGGTTATGTGAGATTAGTCTTATAACCATAGCCTTAAATCAAGAAAATGAGCAAGACCCATATAAACGAATAAGAAAGGGGTAGGTAGACAGTCGAGCTGTGTTCTGTCCATACAAATGCAAATGATTGAGATTTTTAAGGATATTCATTTGGATATTTATGTAGCAATTTTAGATATATCACAAAATAACCTAATCTAAGCAACCACACGCTATAAATCGCCTTAATCAAAATGACTGAGAACCAGATAAACTCATCAGCCTTAATTAAAATGATTAATTGATTTTTTTTTTTAAATTTTGAATTTTATATATTGCAAAATAAAAGAAGAAACCTTGGGATGTGGGAAATCTTGGGCCACTCCTCTCCTGTCCCTTTTTGCAGCGTTTCACCAGAATTTGACAGTCAAGGATCTCCAATTTCTATAATGGAGTTGTGTGAAGGAAGTTCGGCACCAACTTTAACTTTGGGCATTTCCAGATGAGGGAATGTGCAGAATAGCTGTGCAAAAGATTTATATATAGTTAGTTAGGCAACGCTTGAAACTATAAGGGAAAGTAGACATCTCGAGTTTTAGAAACTCGAGATCCATATTTGAAAATGCCACATAGATCTTGAGTTTTAGAAACTCGAGTTCCATGCAAAAATTTTTTTAGTTTATTCGCCCCTATAGTGGCGTTTTTAAGTCTTATAGTGACGTTTTAAGGCCCTATAGCGGCGTTTTTCTGCTAATTTTTTTATAACTCCATTTTTAAGCCCTATAGTGATGTTTTTAATCCCTATAACAGCGTTTTCTGAACTCGAGTCTTTAAAACTCATTTTTCACGTGGATCTTTTTTACAAATCAAGACTTAAAAACTTGATTTTTATCTTGGAACTCGAGTTTTAGACACTCGAGATGCTAGTTTTCAACATTCTTTTCCGACATGACAACTAACTAAATTTTTTAATATCTATTGTTATTTAGAAAAAAAATTCATTTCCAGATACTCAAACGTTGAAGACGTGGCATTGTAGAGTGAATCTAACACAATATTCTTCTCCTCCAAATCCCATTTCACTTTTCCCACTCGTTTAATCTCAAAAAGAAGAGAGATATCAAATTTGGGAATAGTGTTATTATTATATTGTCTTTTTCCTTCTTTGCGGATTCTTCAATTCCCATAAATTCTTTTTTTTTTTTTTAAGCAAATTCCCATAAATTCAACACCCACCTTTTTCAATCTATTCATACACCCTATAGTCAATGATTCAAGGAACTAAAGTTTTGCCAGAGGAGGAAAATCCGTAAATGACCTAAAGATAAATAGTAAATATAAAGCCTTTTCAAATTGGATAAGGACATCATTCAATTAGGAAACATTGTTGGTCCCCGTACCTTTCAATGCTTAAATCTTCCAAGTTTTGAGGTGGCTCTAAGGCATTCAGAACTAACATACCTATATCTCTTATTATTTCCTCACCATCCCATTCGTCAAACCACGGAAGAAAATTGGCTTTTGTCCTTATTTTTTAAAATATCTAGCTATTTGTTCTTGTTTTGACACTATATAGGAGCATGTCCTTATTTTGAAACTCGATTTTCTCAAAATCGAGTTTCAATATAAAACTAGATTTGTAGAAAATCGAGTTTAGGCAATCAAACTTATATATATATATATATATGAGTTAGGTTCAAGTTACACTCAATGTAACTCTAAGTAATGTTACACCACTCAATATTTTTTAATAGGATACCAATTTTAACAAATCTACCGTTAGATTACATTTTCTTCATATATTCTCTATATTTGCAAAATTTCAAGGTGATAGAATATCAATAGTCTTTTTATCAATCAATTATTTAAATTCAAGTTTTTGTAGTTTAAAATAATACATAAAAAATGTGTTTATGGATGAAATGGTAAATAACATCCGATTAGCATGAAAATTGGCATGCATGTTAAAAACATATAGAACATGTAATCCAACGGTAAGATTTCCAAAATATGAATTCAATAACAAGTTGTTGGGTGGTGTAACATTGCTTATAGTTACACCAAGTGTAACTTGAACCCAACCATATATATATATATATATGAAACTCGAGTTCCACTTGAAAATTTTCAAGGAACTCGAGTTCTACATTGAAAAAATAGGGACATTTCGCTATATAGTTTCAAAACAAGGATATTGTGCTAAATATTTTAAAAAATAAGAGCAAAAGCCCATTTTCTCCATCAAACCACAACAATAGAGTATGAAGACCTACCTTCTTCTTTAGTTGGGCATTCTCGGCGTCATATGCATCTACCTCGCTCCCCAGCCCATTTATTCTAAGAGTCCCTTGAAGGTGATTCAAATTTCTGAGTTTTCCCAATTTACATCTTTCACTATCATCCTTACCAGTTAAGTTGAAATATTTTAATGTTCTAAGAGAAGTCAATCTCCCAAACCCTGTGGGAAACTTCTCATTTGATAACACAGGATATCTTGAATCCAAATTAAACTATCTTACATTAATTAGTTTACCCATTCCTTGTGGCAATCTAATTAGGAAACCCTTATTAACAATTTGAATATTCAAAATTTGTAAACTGCATAGATTACAAATACTTTCAGGCAATCTGTATACACAATAATTAACTAAATTGAGATACCTCAAATCTATGAAATTTCCCACTGCATTTAGAGATTCCCTTAAACTATTACACTTCAAAGTTAATGCCCGTAAACATCTAAATTTTTGGAATAAAGTACATGCATTATAGTCACTTTCATTTACAATGAGGGTGAGTGTGTAGATTTCTTGCACAGTAAATGGACTCAAGAAATTGGGCTGTTTGGGGAATTTTGAAATACAATTGGCGGACAGTTTTATAATTGAATGACAATTCTATGTTAGAATTGATTGCAAAGCATTCATTTTTTTACATTAGTTGCACAAAGTCATGTACTATGTCATGCATTTTGCACCTCATTATATTGTCATCATCCTCATCTTTCTCAAAATCTTGGAAGAAAGAACATACCAAAAATTTTCAAAGTAGTCTCTGGCAATGATTTCTATCTCCATATTCACATTCGACTTGATATATCCTTGTGCCATCCACATAAATACCAACTCATCCCTCGAAAAGACATAATCTTTTAAAAAAACAGCACAAAATGTGAAGCACCGTCTCAATGGTAAGGATAAATTGTAATAACTCAGTAACAACGGCGCATAAAGACTCTTTATTTCCTCATCTTCCAATTCCCACAAGTTGCTATCCAAGACACTCTTCCATTCTTCTTTACTGTTCTTGAAGCGCATTAGACTCCTTAAGGTTTTTGCAGCAAGTGGCAAGCCTTTGCATTTCTTTGCCATTTTCCTGCCAAGTTTTCTAGTTGCTCACATAGAGTAGGATCCCTATCAAAAAAGGCTATTTTCCTAAATATCAACCAACAGTCGTCCTCAGACAAAACCTCCAAATTGATGATCTCTACACTTCCTATCCAATAGACTTTGCAATTCAGTAATGTTGGGGTCAACTCCAAATGCTTGAATGATTGCTTTGGCAATAGTACACTAATCAAAAGGTTCAAAAACACAAACCCAAATTCTTTTTTCAAAATGGGCCTTCACTTGATGATGATTATAGGTTAGTTGGGCAAGAGTTGTCTTGCCAATACCACCCATGCCTACTAAGGAGATGATATGAGGGCTTATTTCTTCTTCTTTACTACCCTTACCCAATAAGGTGTTCACTAGATCATCTCTAACCTTATCACGACCATGTATGTCAGACACATCAACAAATGAGGTAGTTTTTGGTCGCTCAACGAATTCTTGCATAGCTCCCCTAATGAAGTCAAACCTGTACCTCTCTTTCTCATTCGTAATTTCATCCAATTTTCCAATAAGTTGTTTTATCTTGTGTGCAACGTCATGATGCATAACAAGTTTATGAAGTTAACAGAAACAACATGAAGGAGAGGGGATGAAAGAACATACCTTCTTCTTCCTATTCACACAAGTATCATTTTCAGCATTTTCTTCAACTTCTCATTCTTTCTTTGTTTCTAATTTGATAATTGTAGTGTTCCACTCGTCCAACACGTCATCCATCTCATATGATATGTCCTTGAGCTTTTGTAACCAAAGCTTCACAACACGCTCCTTAACTTGTCTCTTCTCATCATCTTCCAGCACTGCTTGCACGGTTCGTAAATTGCCTTCAAGCTTTTGAAGTTCTTCATCAACACCAGTAACCAACCTTATCTCTTGTTCTGCCTCCCGAGTAGCTATTGAAGCCAACTACTTCAAGAGAGAAGAAATAAGATTGTTAGGGGAACCACAATTTGACTCCCAACAACTACTCTAAAAATAGGCCTGCGTGATGTGATGCCAAATGCCATAAAAGATTTGAGTGTGCCTTCCTCATCCCCAATTGGTTTTGAGGTGGAATGACACAGCTCACTGTTCGATAAAGATAATCAGCCATAATTGCGAAATTGAAACCTAAAGAGGAAGTGGTAATTTATAGACAGGGTAGAAATTGAAATAGTTAGCAGTTGGCTCTATAGTTCTCTTTATATTGAATTGGTGTTCTAATGGGAACTTGCTGCATTGACTTTCAGGTGTAGATGACACGTGTGAACTACAAATGCACAACTTTACATGATCGATTTTAAACTTATTGTTACCATTTACTTAATTTTATTATAACAAGAATTCACTGTAGGTAATAATTATTACACACCTCATATATACTTAAGTTGAAATTGTGTTTTGAAAATATAATTTTAGTTAAAATTATGAACCATGTTTTTTGGAAATGACAAAGTCTTTTGAAAACACCATTTCACAATTTTTTTTGTCTTTGTAGAGGAAGTATTTTTAATATATATATATATATATATTTTTGGAGGAGGATGTATTTTTAATAGTTGTATTATAGAAGTACTCCATATCAGCACTTATTCATATAAAAGCAAAGGTTAGTCAAACAAAAATAATTGGATGAGTGACATATTTTAGCTTTTATAATTGTATTTTCATTATTATTATTATTATATAAAAACTTAATTATGAGATTTTGCTAATAATTGTTTATATGATAATCCTTTTTGAATGGACAAATTTGTAGTTTTTGCAAAGAAAATTATCTTAATAGATTAGCAATAACAAATTGTTTTCCTAATCGATCCAACTATTCATTGTTAAGTGACGGTTGACACGACATTTTGTTTGTTTGCAAAATATCTTTATATGGGTATGTTTTTATTTAATATATATTTATTAATATATTGAAATAAAGAATGTATTCAAGAAGAGAGATAATGATCATATTTTGTATACTTCAAAAGAGATAGATTGGCTTGTGATTAAAGATAACATTAAATATAAGGCTAATGGTCGTAAAATATTATTTTTCTCATTCCTTTCTAATTATCATGATTAAAAAAATTTAATCCCCACTATATTCTGTCACTAGCAAATTGGCTCATAATACGAGGAAATGAAAATTTTAATATAAAAAGAAAATAAAAATATATAATTATTTATTTACAGAGAATACAAAATTTCATTACTTAAAAAAGAAAATGATAAGATATTTTATATTTTTTTAAAAAATATCTTTGCCATTAATTTATTGGTTTGGTAAAGGGTTATTAAAAAAAAACATGTTTAGTTAATTTTTTAATAATACATTTAAAATGAAATTCTTTATGAGAAAAAAGAATAGCCGTTAATTCCACGACTAATTATATCAAGGTCCTATATGTGAACAAGAAGATCATTTGGGTAAGACCGTGGCTTGCCACTTGATAAGCACAGCATATTACCTAACCTAAGTAGACTACTAATTGAGTTTTGGCATTATATTCCATGTATTATTTGTCTTTCTTAGGCAAGATCATATGTCAACCAGAAGATGCTTAATTTGTTAGTAAGCAAGATTAAGAAGCATAGTTTGCTATGTAGCCCAGAGAAAAAAGCAACTAAATTGAATTATAAATAAGAGAAATATTATAATGAGTAATGACAAATGCTAAATGAAAATTATTTATTTATTTATTTATGGAATGACAACTTGATTTGAACATGTCCTTAAATTTTAAGATTTAACTATAAAATCACAGCATCTTTTCATCTAATTGAAAAAAAAAAAAAAAAAAAAAAAAACTATGTATTCCTATATCCCTAAATCTCTAAATACATGATCAAAAAAGCGTTTATTGAATAAGGTTTGATTTTAGAAAAGAAAAAAAGGTTTTACTAAATTGATTCACTTTGTATATTTTTATGAATATGTACTTAAAATGTTAAATATGACCAAAAAAAAAAAACTAAAAATATAAGGGGAAAAAAGAAAAAAGAAAAAAGAGACATTGGTACTTAAACTAGTGTTTGTATTTTTTTTCCCCTTAAAATGAAGGGGGGGAAACTAAAAGGAATTGCCATCCAAATTTTGTAGCGGTCTTTCAAAGAAGCAGTTTGTTTGGTAACAGCCATAAGTTGGATTTGTTCCAAATTAAGGGCACTCCTATTCCAGGTTATGGATAAACTCGCTTGCATTAGCTATCAGACAAATTCTTTGTTTACTAATCTTTTCGTGCACTTGGGTTCAAGTTATTACACTGCTAATAGCATGTTTTGAAAGTTAAAGTTACTAATCTTTTTGGTCTCTTCTCCTCAACCCACAGACAAGAAAAATGAATTTCACCACTTTTACAAATTAATGATCTTTTTCATATGGAAAAATGCAGTACACACACTCTATTACATATAATTTTACTCACATCCTTGAAATTCACTGAAATCAATTTTGTGTGTAATATTGTATTGTAATAGATGATCCATTTGTTTTGAAGTAAAAATTATTAGTTAAATATTGGATTTGAAATGTAGCTTCTAAATTTATCTGTTGTGTATACCTTTAAAAATGAATTTATTAGAGAAATTCTACAGAATACAAACAAAATTAACGTATATGATTGGCATAGAGTGAAAAAGAGCTTGGTAAATTCAAGGATGCATATATGCCTAAACAATAGGAGTTTCTAAGTTAAATTTTTTTCCTATGGCTAAGAATATGAGTTCCTTTTGTAAGTAATGTTGCTGATCATGGATTGAAAACTTTGATCATTCTTTTTCATTTCCATTTTTCCCTTTCGTGTTAATGTAACTAACGTAGTATGTCCAATCTTATGTTTATTTTAGTTGTTGAATTAATATCGTTCTATTGTAGGTATCTAGCTATTTACTTTAGTCAGTTTCAGAGTACAAGTAAAGAACAATTTTTTCTACCCGTAGACATGTCAAATTGCTAGAATAAATTGGGTAGGACAATGTTAACGGAACATGAAGAAATGTTCAAAACATAAGAGTGTGCTTTTTTTTATAATAATGTCTACAGGTATAATGATAAATTGACGAATTTTAAGCTTCTCAATGTTGAATGTTCTAGCTTTTCTCTTCACACAATCACACACACTGAGAAAAAAAAAAACATTCTCAAGGTTATTTATCTAACAAAAAATGTTATATTAATACTTGTAGACATGTCAAATGTCAGAATAAATTGGCTACGACAATGTTAACAAATGACAGAGAAATTGTTGAAGAATAAATTGGGTAGGACCTTGCCTTGCTAAGTAGTCTAGAAAAGCACAGCTTACCTAACCAGTAGACTACTAATTAAGTTTTTGCATTATATCCCATGTTTTTGTATTTCCCAATCAAGGCTGAATGTGAACAAGAAGATGATTTGGGTAAAATCGTGGTTTGCCACTTATTGTAGAAACTAAGAAAAAGCACAGCATACTACCTAACCAGTTGAGTTTTGGCATTATATTCAATGTATTATTTGTCTTTCTCAGGCAAGCTCATGTGTGAACCTGAACCAGAAGATGCCTCCTGTGGGATTGCGGTCAAAATTTTGTAGGGGTCTTTCAAAGAAGCAGTTTGTTTGGTAACAGCCCTAAGTTGCATCTGTTCCAAATTAAGAACACTACTATTCCAGTTTAGGGATAAACTCACATGCGTTAGAGTTAATTTTAACCATCAGACAAATTCTTTGTTTCCTAATCTTTTCATGCACTGGGACTGGGTTCAAGTTAGTACACTGCTAATGGCTTTCTTTGTAATGTCTTATATTTAAAGTTCGAATCACATCTCCCCATTTGCTTTCCCCTCCCCCTCTACCAAAATAATAATAATAATAATAATAATGGGACCCAAAGCAATAAATCTATACAGAACTAAAGTCTTAATATTGTTAGCTTTAACTAAAGTCTTTTATAAAATCTATACAGAACTGTTTGACACTTAGTTAAACTAATAATGGGACCCAAACAGTTCTGTATAGATTTTATAAGACTTTAGTTAAACTAAAATAAATAAAATAAACTTTATTTATTTTAGACTATTGTTCTTTTCTTTTTCTTTTTCTTTTTCTTTGTCCATCATTATGGGACCCAAAGAAAATTAAAGACACGTGAACCCAATTTGACACTTAGTAAGTGTTTGGATAGTATTTTGCATCCACGTTTTGCACGTTTGACTGAAAATTACCTGAGTCTCACGTTACTGTTCACGAACCCCATAAAAAGATGAAAAACGCAGATGAATTATTTTGTATTATTTACATTACTGTTCACGTTACTATTCAGTTGAAGTTACAATACTTTCTGCCCAAAAGATCAGCTAGCTTATAAATTATTTTGCTATAGTACTTTTAGTAATAAATTTTTAGTTTTTAACAAAATAAGCGGTATCCAAACGGACCCTTACTAATAGTGAAAATTCATCAAATTTTGTCCGAAATTGATGGCCACATTTTCAAAATAGGCTTTAGATAGTGCAGGATCATTTTAGGCTTTTTGTGGGCCCAATGTGTTTTTGGTGGGAGATTTTAAACAATTTCTATCGATTGTGGAAAAATGGTTGTTAGGCCTGTTTCACAAATTATAACCTTAAGTAGTTATGGCCATTTGGATTAAGGTGGGAGAGAGAGAGAGTGGAGGGGAGTAGAGTAGAGTTTGTTGAAAAAGACTAATTTTGGAGAAATTTTACTTACTTCCCCTCCCTCCCTCTTAACCCAAACACCATTAGAGATTGTCTTGAATAGTTGTGGACTTTAAAATTTGAGTTTTGGTGGACCAAATTTAAGTTTACTTGGTCCAATAATAGGTTGGATTGGGCCTAGCACATTAGGGAACGTTTTTACAAGGACCTAGGAAAATGGAAATTAATTTTTCCATATGTCCAGGTTATACACTTGCCTTGAACTATAGCAAAACCAATACAAGGATTGGTGAGATGGTCATATGGATCAGATTGTAGATTGAACCGAGAATCATAAGATTCTACTTCACGTTATTACCAAAAAAAAAAAAAAGTGTAAAATCACCGATGATATATAATATGGAAAAAAGTGGTATCCCTAACCTTACTCGAAAGCAAAATCAATACTAATTAGTGAAAAAGGGAAAAGCACCATAATTGGAGCCTTGAAAAAGAAAAAGGTTTCAAATGTATCCCCACATTATTTCCTACAATCCACTACCTCAAGTTTAAGGGATTGAGATAAGGTGTTGTACCATGCAATTGCAAATTAAAAATTGAGATTAAAAATTTTAAAAGTCACTTTTAGTCTTGGCCCTTAAAAAATAAAAATTTAACCTTTCATTTTTCACAAGTTTACTTTTACACTTATTTTTATAACTTCTCTCTCACAACTTAGGGTGAATCAGGGTGTTGTATACTCTAGTCAATGAAGTATATGTGGTATATTCCTGATTGGTTGTGTTACTTAAGGGACAACTTGTAGTGGGTATTTACTGCCAATTGGGAGCATGTTAATTGGAAGATCCTTACCACTAACCTTTAGTAGCTGAACAAAATTACAAAAGCAAAACCTACCTAATTTTCCAATGAGTCAAAAAAGTATATTGAAAAGGCAAGAGCACCACAAATAATATAATGGTGGTTCGGCTAAGTTGAATATCTTCTTTTTGCGCAGATCAACTTTAGATTTTATCTTTGACTAGATCTACATTTCGGTGGAAAATTCATCCTAGTATTAGTGTTAGCATAAACAATGTCTTACAACCCCATCTGTTTGATAAAATAATGAAATGTGCTCATTGATGACAATACAATAAATTGTGATTAAGAGGAATTTCACATGGAGTGTGAAAATGGCCATTGATAAATACAATAAGTTGGAAATGGAATTAGAAAATGAGTCACCAAAGAATTTCACTTGGAGAGTTAAAATTGTTGAAAAGAAGTATGGACAAATGTTCAATACATATATTTGTTCACTTTTTCTTCAATTTCAGCATATATATATATATATATTAAATTCACATTCGTACACATTAATTTACATGGAGAATCTATCATTTGGTAAATAACTAGGCCATTAGTTTATATTAATCTACACTATGGGACCTAGTGTAGTGCTTAAAATTGAATTATCTTATAATGTCGACATTTATACTTTTAAATTTTGTTTACCTCAGTTAAGCATTTGTAACTTTATCTTGCCTTATTTCACACAATATCTTTACTTTTTTAGTCAAGTAAGAAAACCCTCTATAATAAAATCATCACTGAAATGAAAAAGGAAACCCCACTTAAATTATTTTAGGTATTTTGTCTTCTTTATGCTTTTGTTAAGAGAGAGCTTATAGCAATTAGTGCATAACAACTCACATGTAGAAGGAAAAAGATGAGTTATTTTGTTGACAATTATTTATCTAACAAACTTACTTATAGTAGTGGTTAACATAGTACATACATTAGCCCAATACAACACCATGTTACTTTAACAAAACGGTGCGTTGAGTTTAATGATACACGTGACCAGCTCGTGCTCTTTAATTGGAACTACATGCGTACATGTGACCAATACGACACCGTGTTCATTTAATGAAATGGTGCGTTAAATATATCGAAGCGTTGCGTTTGTGGAGAACGGAAACCAGAACCAAAACGTTGCGTTTCAGTCTTCTTCACCATACACTCACGATCTGCAACATGGACTTGAATCAATTACAACAAAGTTTGGTGTTGCTGAGTTCAACTACAATTTTCATTGGTTTTTTTGCTGTATAATGTGAAATAAAATAATGTCTCTATTAAGTAACTTTGATGCCGTGTACGCGGAGTCTCTGCCATAGCTTCTTATGTGGAACAAAATATAGTCCTTTACAAACACACTAAGATATTGTCTATAAATCTTATTTACAAACATGCATTGTCTATAAACATGCATTGTCTATAAACGTGGATTGGAATTTTAAAACTTGATGTAATTACAACATGCATTGTCTATAAACAGCCTTGCTAAGATATTGTGTCGTATGTAACTCTACACATTCTAACTTTGAAAGGCTTATTTACAAACACACTATATATTTGGGATTTGTTGTGTGATAGATCAAGTTTTATAATGGTAAATTGTAGGTGAAGGTGATAGTTGAAGTTCCCTATCTCTTCATCGAAATTGTTATATTTGTGACTGTCATATATCCAATGATTTGATATCATGGGTCAGCTTATTAGATTTGTTGATACTTCTATGCTAGACTTTGTTCCCAGCTGTACTACAATTATTTGGGAATGCTACTTGTTTCATTCACACTAAACTTTATTGTAGTTGCAATTTTGTCCTCAGCCTACTACACGATATTCAACTGTTTTGCTAGTTTTTAGTTTTTGATTCCAGAACTGATAAGCTAAGGTTGCAAAACTCTCTAGTGAGGCCAGTGTATTTGTGAATGTGAAAACTTATGAATATACAGTTGAACTTGATTATATATTGTACCACTCTTGCAGCAAATTCCAAAATGGTGGATGTAATTGTATAGTTTGACCCTTACACATTGGATGCTGAATGGTTTGTTTACATCGCAATATGGAGCCATAAATAAGGACATTGTGGTATTGGAGTATTTTAAATAATAAACTAGTAAATTTAATGAAAAGACTTGGAAGTTTATGCAATAAATGAGGAGTAAGTGTTTTAGTCAAATTTTGAATCCCAAGTGGGGAGATTTATTGGATCCAAGTGTAATTTTTCTTTTAATTGTATTCACTAACATTTGGCATTTGAAAAACCTAAAGCTATTATTGCAAGATCTGTTGTCGCTGATGTTCTGAGTTTTCAAGTCCATTTTATGTGCTTTGGGTTCTTCATAGATCATTTGAGAGCTATAACATGAATATGCTGTTTTTATGTAGCTTATTGGAAATTAAGGGTTAGCTTATATGGTTTTCTAGCATTTCTATACAACATTTTCTTTACTTCAATTATTTGGCAATGCTACCTGGTTAATTGATACCAAACTTCATGGTAACCGCCATTTTGTGCATGACCTTTTGCAAGTAATTTGTTGATTGATGTACTAATCAATGATGATAGGAAAATTTGTTGTGTTTAGTAAGATTGGTTGTAATTGATCAAGTAATCATGCAAGCAAACAATCTCAAAATACACACCAAATTTTACATGAAAAACCCTCAATGTAGAGGGAAAAACCACGGGACAAATCCGATCAATCCACTATAAGGAAAATAGAGATTACAACACTTAAGTTTATGTTTACAACTTCGAGTACACAACAAATTGGGAAAATACAAGAATATTAATTCTCTAGGAAAAAATATAATCTCACCACAAAACCAGAGAACTTGGTCAAGTACTTGCCTCACCTTTCATGTTTCACCATGTGATGTGATATGCAAGCTCTAATGCCACTATGAAATGGTGAAGGAGTTTCTTTCATAGGTCTTTCTCTAAAGTGCATCCATGAGTTAAGATTTGCTCAAGTACAAAATATGCTTCACCACATACTAGAATTTGAGTTCTAGTTAAAATCTGACCAAAAGAAAATTTTAACATGAGGGTTTGACATATGCAAAAAAGAGTATGGAAAAGCATGTTATGATAGAAGGTTAATAAGAATATGAGGATTTAGCTTATATTAAAATAGCACAATAAAAAAATAAAAAAATAAAAAATGGCCAATTATCTTGTCACATAGCATCACTTGATAATGATTTTTTTAGAAATTTATAATGAAATTTCTAATCACTAGGCATGAGAGTT
This sequence comes from Quercus variabilis, assembly GCA_030445155.1. NCBI lineage: Eukaryota > Viridiplantae > Streptophyta > Magnoliopsida > Fagales > Fagaceae > Quercus > Quercus variabilis. Next base: position 1,628,150 of record CP129447.1, read on the forward strand.
ATCATAACATGAATAAAATGCGCAAGACTGACCAGAGAGATAAGGGGAGATAGTTGAGTTGAACTAGAAGGAAGAATCCGAATTCCAAAGGGTTGAATATGCAGCATCAAATGCGTGTTGATATTTGTCTTAAGAGTTGGCCATAATAGTTTCAAGTTATTTTGTTGTTCAAGGTCCCACGAGAGTACCTTGAAGCTAATGTTGACAAGAAGGCTATCAATCCCTGAAAGAGATTATACAAACCAAGGTATGAGGAAATAGGCATTTGCTTATTTTTCAGTTGTAAAGGATTTTGAAAATAGATATAATATTTATGAAAGTTTGTGTAGAAAGAACTTGTTCAGAATGGTTTAATATATTAGCACATGTCAAATTTGCAACTCCTTATGTAAATTCCCAATTACAAAATCTAGTAAGATGCAAAAGGTGAGATGCAATCAAGTACTAAAGTCTCCAACTCTGCCTAACTGTGAAGCAGAAGCTGAAGTATGACCCCTCTCAAAAACAGAGGAAAATCTCCTAGGGCTGCTACGCATGTCAGAAATGGAAAAAAGCATATAAAAATGCATTCCATATCCAAATGTCCTGGGCTGCTGGGTATGTCGGAAGTGGAAAATCCAAGTATTTTAGTACTATTACCAACAAGTTGTGCAGATTAGCCACTAATGAACATTGAAAAGCCTAATTTCCACAAGAATATAAGAAGATCAGTAAGAAATGTACTCTTAAAGGGGGAGCGGGGGGGATTTCTTAGCTTTTCTTGAAATTGATTACGAATTGAGTAAACTCACAACAACAATGATTGTGAAGAGGCCAACACCTTTTAACCAGCAACGTTTATGTTGGAACTAGAAAACAGCAACCTGAATATGCACTGCACAGGATCAGAAAATAGTGTTAAATAAATGGTACCACATCAGCAGCTTCCAGACAGGCATTTCACCAGCAAGAAATTAACTAACAACATAAAAATGATCATGCCACTATGTTGATAATCAATTCTATGCAAATTATAATGAATTTTTTGAACTATTTTAATCAAATCCATGAACAGTGGACCAAAAATAGAACTTGAATTGTACCATTGGAAAACATAAATTGGTATTCACTAGGCCACAAGACACTAAATCTTCAAAAATTTAAGTGCAAATACTACACCAATTGTTAGTTTTACCCTTGTTCTAGACCTGACCAGTGCCCTATTCTGTCTTCTTAGAAAAGCTACAGAAAAGCACCTTAAATACGAGAGGGGGGGGGGGGGGGGGGAGAGAGAGAGAAAGGAAAAATGAAAACCTTCCACGTAAGCCTGATGATGAGGGAAAAATAAAGTACACGAGGCCACAATGGGCAATATTGGCCGTAGCGGACCACCATTCTCCATGCTTAGAACTTTAAACACTTGCTGGCAGCTAGCTTAATGAACTTCATCTTTGATCTGACCCATGAATGACAAGCATAACCACAAATTAATGTAGAGAAAGATAGAAGAAACTAAGACTTGCATGCCAGATAGAGCAATAATTGAAGGACAAAACTGAGAATTGGTCATTGGCAATAGTACTATCGATGTAAAAAGGGAAAACTTACTTCCTTTGGTAGTTCAAAATCCATGCTTGCATCCCCAAGTGCTTGCTGAGCATATTTTCTCCGTCTTCCAAGTTCTCCTGTAAAGTGAGGAATTTTTTCCTAGTGGCAGGGATTAAGGGCTTATTCAGGGTAACAAACATCGTTAGAAGCAATAACTTTGCAAAGAAATCATATTTTTCTAAATGATTAGAATTATAACACTTTTAATCACAACGAACAATGATGTTAACAATCTAAAATAAATATATAGTAGCCTTAACCTTTATTGAAAGGAGCTATAACATGTTAAAAGGAATTTCAAAGTATAAGCATTAAACAAGGGATAAGCATTATGAGCAATGCATGAGAAACCAGAGAGTAATAAGAATGACTCTACATGAGAAATCAAAGAGTAATAAGAATGACTCTTTCTTTTTTGGTTTTTTTATTTTTTATTTTTTTATTTTTAAAATTAGGATCACTAGTAGGATAGACTATTTCCTGAAGCAGAGTTTCAATTATACTGTAAACTTTACTACTACGCATTGCAACACATTTAATTCCTAAGCAAGATTAGGAGCATAAAAATAACCTAGAAAATATTATTTTAATTCCTATAATAAAACAGAGCTACCAAAGACTTTATTTAAATGAGAAGCAGCAGTAACTACGGAATCAAAATCAAACAATAAAACAGAAGTTCAGGGAAAAATATATTTATCCAAAATACATGGAAAAATATACCATATATGATATTTTGAGAGGCTTTATCTTCCACACTTTCCTTTGGGAGTGAATGTGAAGGCCTCATGCTCATTTCATTCCTTAGATCCTTGACCTTCCTGATGGGTTTTCTCTTTAAGAATGATCTTCCTCATCTATCATAAATAATCTGTCTGTATGGTATATGTTAATATGTTGCTATAATGATAATTGTAAAATCTAAAAGGCTTTGTCTGTGATCTGAATCACAGGTGACAAACAAATGAAGATTGTTTTGAGATTTAATCATAGATTACACTTGGAGATAAGATAGACATGACATTGTCAACTGTTAGGTTCTAAAGATTTAGAAATTTATGTATTTAGAATTCTAATGTGTATTGTTGGCAAACCATAATCAAAACAGGTTGTTTAGTCTTGTTTAGGCTTGCTCAAAGTTGGGTCTTTCATATAAAGTTGGAATCGAGAGGCTACAGATTCATTGGTGCATTTCGGCCTGGCTCAATCGATCGAATGAAAGACTCAATCGATCAAATTTCAGGCAGAATGCTTTTTTGCAGAATTTTCCAGCTCAGCCCTAATTCATTAAACGTTTTGGGTTTTCTGTTTTTACCCTAGGCATAAAAAGAAAAACTCTAGTCATGTTTTCAGAGTTGCTCCAGTTGTATTGTTGCTCATACTTTTCTATTATGTGTAAATCTCTTATGAGATCTAGAGGAGCTTTCCTTTACACAAAGCTTAGGGTTTTCAAGGTAGAGATAGTATCAACATCTTGATGATCAACTCGGTTGCTGCCATTGAAACTTAAAGAATAACAAGCGTGGGTGCTTGTAGCTGATTGGAGAATCCAAGAAAGAAGGAGTCCATGGATTTAGAACTTGCACGTGGTCGTGTCAGTAAGTTCTACTGGTGGGTAGCATTAGGAAGTCAAGTGGGGAGCTTGTAAGTCCTTTTATATGAACTTCGATTCTTTCGTAGTGGATTCAGGTTTACCTTGAGGATAGTTAGGTCAAATCCTCCCCAAGTTTTTACCGTGTGGTTTCCTGAGTGATCATATCATTCTGTCTTTTATATTTTTGCTGCTTTATACTTTTGATATGATTGTATGTTTGTGATAACCTAGAATTACTTAAATTGACTAAGTTAATCACTTGGCTAATTAACTAGGTTAATCAGGTTGGTTTAAGGGGTCTAAAACTGTTCAAGTGGTATCAGAGCGGGTAGCTCTCTTGTTTGAGATTTTTTTATCTCTGAGCTGATCCTTGACCCCTATTGTCATGGAGCATGGACACTCTCTTGTTGTTCCTCCTCACTTTGATGGGAATAACTATGCTTATTGGAAAGTAAGGATGAAAGCATTCCTGAAATCTATTGATGAGAGGGTTTGGAATTCCGTTGAATACGGATGGCAGAAGCCTACTACTCATGCTTATTGGAAAGTAAGGATGAAAGCATTCCTGAAATCTATTGATGAGAGGGTTTGGAATTCCGTTGAATACGGATGGCAGAAGCCTACTACTCCTGTGAGTGAGTGGCAAACTTTTGAAAAACAAGCAGCAGGCTTCAATAGCAAAGTTATGAATGTCATCTTTAACGTTGTTTCTATGGAGGAATTTAAGAGAATCTCTAATGTTGAGGTTACTTACACTGCTTGGAAAATCCTCCAAACTGTGCATGAAGGCACAAAGGCAATTAAGATTAATAAACTGCAGCAATTGACTTCTAGATTTGAAAGCATTAGAATGTTTGATGATGAATCTTTTGATGAATTCTATGCTAAATTGAATGATATTATTAATTCTGCTTTTAATTTTGGTGAAATCTATGATCAACCTAAAATTGTTAGGAAGATACTTAAATCTTTAACTAAGGACTTTAGACCCAAAGTGACTGCCATTACTGAGAGTAAGGATGTGGACTCCATCCCTGTTGATGAACTTGTAGGATCTCTTCAGTCCTATGAGTCTGACCTACCCAAAGTAAACAAATCCAAATCAATGACTCTTAAGTCTGTTGATCATGTTGATGTTGGTGGATTTGATGATGAGCTCTCTGCTACAGAGATTGCATACCTTGTCAAGAACTTTAGAACTTTCTTAGGAATAACAACAGAAAGGCAAGAGGTACAAACACTGCTGAACCTGGAAACTTGAGGAAGAATGATCTCACTAATGCTAATAACTTTGAAAAACCTAGAGAAAAAGTTGGTCAATCTTCAAACAATCCTTTGGGTGCTCAGTGTTTTGGCTGTCAAGGGTATGGTCATGTTAAATCTGAATGTCCTACTTTCTTGAGGTCTAAGGGTAAAGCTATGGTTGTAACCCTCAGTGAGAATGAGGTTTCTGATGATGAGTCTGGATGTGACGAGGATGGAAACTTCATTGCTTTCACTGCTACTGCTGTAATTAATGAAAGCATATCTGTTGAAGAGAACCCTTCTAATGGGGAACTCTCTGGGGATGCAGATCTTCAAGAGACCTATAATAAACTTTACAAAGTTGTTGCAAAAGATGCTATGAATGTTGAACTTGTCCTGAAGAAAATTGAATCTCTTGAGCTTGAAAAGTAGCTAGCCTTGCTCTCGCTTATCTGATCTTTAAGAAGTGATGATCTTTTTCATTTTGAACCATTTGGTTCTCATTATTGTTATTACCAATATTATTCTACTATCTATATTAACAACTTGTCATATCAACATTTTGAAATTTTTTGTAATTCTAATTGTTTCACATGAGTTCACTATTTACTATATATAAAAAAAATTTAAACAAAAATCATGACTTTACTTTTGTTGGGCTTTGTGAAACCTAACTATGTTTTATCCGGATTATGATCCAACCTGAAATAATATTGTTATGGCTTTCCACTATACTACTGCATCTTATATTTTTTTCCTAAGATAGTGAAATCATTTCAACTCCATGGATGTAGGTAAATTGCCAAACCATGTAAATATTGTTTTGTGTGTTTGTTTTCTTTGGTGCATATTTTTTCTTCTATTTTTGCATCTCACATATCTGGAAATTTTGAGCTCATATTCCCTTCTCACTGTAAGCTTGAATCTTTTATAAGGGCCAATTTACGTAGGAGGAGTTTTGCTTAGAAAGTTCAAACTATGGATATTTTTGGTTTCCTGCAAAGCTTTTGAGATTTTGCAATTTGAAAATTTTGACCGCAATTACTGGTATGGTTCTTAGAAAGTTCAAAGACTTCTTCTTTCGAGTTCCACACGGCTTCTCTGATATTGCAATGTGCATATGCAAATAAATTAATAAGCTGATAAAAAAAAAAAAAAAAAACCCTAATCCTCCACTTTAAGCTAGGTTCACAGTGTTTTTTCTAACTCTTGATTTCACCTATTGTAATTAGTAAATAATAAAAGTAATATTAATTATAAGCCTTATAAATATGATGTTTACTTCTATCATGGTTTAAATATGTTATGAAAAGTGGTATCTCTAACTAGACTCAAAAGCAAAATCAACACCAATTGGTAGAAAAGGCAAAGGCAACATAATTGTAGCCCAGAACAAAATATCAAAGATTGCCCACCTTCATTTACTGTAATCTGTTATTTTAAACCTAATGGCTAACTTTGGCTTAGTCCGCCATCCGTTCACACCACGATTATCAAAATCAAAATCTTACATAGGATCAAAGAGATAATCATGTGGATCGGACTGTAGGATTGAATTGAAGTTCAAAAATTGCTAGATGCTATATCTAATTACCAATTGACATATGTTAAACAAATAAATTTGACAAAAATTAATTATAAAAGGTAATAACTACTATGTTAGAAATTACTAATAGAAACAAATGACAAACTCCAAATTTCAAAGTAACATGTTCCAATACCCAAAACATAACTTTCTAAACTAACAATATAGTGCAAAAAACAATGTTTCTAACCATGTACACCATGGTAATGACACAAGCATATAATAATGAATATTCAATTATCCAAACTAAGTTCTTTATTAATTTGTTGAATACTTTCTACTCATTTTAAATTCAAATTGGTCAAATTTATATTCATTTTGAAGCCTTGAATATATACTTTATAATGGAATAAGTAGCACTCAAATTTTTTTTAAAGATAGTCCTACATACAGATGTTTAAGTGAGCAAAACATTTACTAGAATTCACTAAAAAAATTTGAGGGCCAACTCTGGTCAATGGAAGTCCACACCAAACTAGATCAGATCACAGTTCACACTAATCTCTTCTCTCCAACCCACTGACAAGTAAAATGAAATTTTCCCACTTACTACAAAGTCAAAAATTTTTATATTTATTTTTAAATTTTGGACTATAGTTCTTTTTCTTTCTTTGTCCTTCATGATGGGACCCTAAAAAAAGAAAAAGGAAATAGACATTTGAACTCAATCTGGCTTACTAATGACCGGTATGGTTCTTAGAAAACTCAAAGACATTTGTTTCACTGAGTAACTTCCCTGATATTGCAAGCATTAATTGAAAAACTTATTTGATTATTTACTTAAAGTTAACAAAAATATAGCAAACCTAGAAAAAGTGAGCCTTTAAAAGGAAGAATATATGCAAATAAATTAATAAGCTGATGAAAAAAAAAAATCCTAATCCTCTACTTTAAGCAACAAAAGAAAACAATAGTCAATAAAACAAAAACAAAAGGTGATATTAATGGTGAGTTTTATAAGAATAATGTTGTAATGGTTTGAAAAAAGAAAAGAGAAAAAGACATTTGAACCCAATCTAACGCTTACTCATAAAAAAAATAAAAAATAAAAAATAAAAATCATTAAACTCTTGTCTGTAATTGAAGGCCCCATATGCTTCGCCTAATTTTCAAAAAGACTGTGGGGGATCATTTCAGGCATTTGGTAGGCCTAATTAATCAAGCAAATGTTATTATTGGAGATTGTAAAGAATTGCTATCGATTGTCTAAAAATGGGCATTAGGCCCGTTTCGCAAATTAGAGCCTAAAGCAATAAACTTTTAGAGATTATTTTGAATGACAGTGGACTAAATTTGGGTCCTGTGGACCAAATTTAAGCTTACTTGCTCCTATTGTAGGTTGGATTGGGCCCAGCACATTAAGGAATGTTAGGACAGGGACCTAGGAAATGTGGCTTGGAATTGGAAATTGCTTTGTACAATTGCCTGGGTTATACACCTACCTAGAACTATAGGAAATCAAAATCATTTTCTTAATAGTCTTTCTAGGACACAACAAAATTCATAAGCATTTTCAAATTAGTCCATCACATCACACATGAGCTAGAAAAAAAATTTTAAATTACAAATTTTGGTGACCAATATGTGAGGTGGGAGGTTAATTTAAGCGAAATTGTAAAATTTTTGTTGTGTCCATAATTTTATTGTTTTAAAGGGCACCATCTCTAGGGACTAGTTCACACCAATCTGGTTCTGATTCCCAAAATCCCTCACCCGGAATCAATGTCCAGCCAAGCAGACTTTGGCTGTGGTAGAAGAGTGAGTGAAAATGTTATAATTGTGAAAATGTTATAATGCATATGGTAGGATTTAACATTGTGAACCTTGTCATGATGAATATGATGAATTTGCTCAATAAGGCATGGATGGGAGGTGTCTCTCCCTGATGTGGGATTGAGCAAATTCGTACGGGTGGGACGTAAGTCGATCATTGCCCATCCCAAAGCGAACAATACTTTATTGGGGGCCGAGACGAAAGTCCTCCCTATGTAGTAGTGGTACACTCATCATTAGGCCAAAGGCTTATAAGGCATGGGTGGGAGGCGTCTCTCCTCGATGTGAGATTGAGCAAATTCGTGTGGGTGGGACGTAGGTTGATCCTTGCCCATCCCAAAGGGAACAATACTTGATTGGGGGCTGAGACAAAAGTCCTCCCACAATATCTTATGTGACTCTCTCAGTCTTTATTTGGTTGAATATGCATGTTGGTATAGGTGTTAAGAGTTGACAATGATAATTTCAAGTTATTTTATTCTTCAAGGTCCCACGAGAGTACCTTGTAGGCAACGTAGACGGAAAGGCTATCAATTCCTGGAACGGATTATACAAACCAATATTTATGAAAGTTTGTGCAAAAAGAATTTGTTCAGAAATGTTTAATATATTGGTGCATGTCTCATTCGCAACTACCTATGTAAATTCCCAATTAAAAACTACTCGGATGCTAAAGGTGGTGCAATGCAATGAAGTTCCATGTGTGAAGCACAAGGTTGAAGCAAAGCAACAACAGAGCTTAAAAACACTTATTTAAATGAGATGCAGCAATAACTATGGATTTAAGTGGAACTTAGATTTGGGTTTTTATGCTGGACCAAAATTTGGTTGATCTGATAGTAGGTTGGAATTGGCCCAATACATTAAGGAACGTTTGGATAGGGACCAACGAAATGTAGTGTTGAAATTACTGTTTCCATATGACCGGAACATACAACCACCTAACTAGAAACCTTATGAAATCAAAATCATTTCCTTTGAACAGGCACTATCTCTAGGGAAATGCTGTTAAACCAATCTGGTTGTCATTCTCCAAATCTCTTAAGTCATAAATGAAAAAAGAGTTTACTATTGCTAATGGAAAAAAGAAAAGAAAAAGAAAGTAATTGATGTATACAAAATTCTCACTACACTGCACAAGCTCTACGATGCAATTGAATCTCTGTAAGAACTCCTCAGATGTCAAAAGGATTATATAACAATTACAAATCAACTTCAAGGCATAAATCCTTCATGAACCAAGCTAACAGGACCAACAGCAATTGAATATACATTAGCTGCACTAGCCATTTAGGCACTATCTCTAGGGAATGCTGTTACTACTGCTAATCAAAAAGAAAAAAGAAAAAGTAACTGTTGTATACAAAATTCTCACTACACTGCACAAGCTCTACGATGCAATTGAATCTTTGTACGAACTCCTCAGATGTCAAAAGGATTATATAGAACTATTACAAATCAACTTCAAGGCATAAATCCTTCGTGAACCAAGCTAACAGGACCAACGGCAATTGAATATACATTAGCTGTACGCGCAAACAATTTTAATATACAAACAACCTGCTTCTAAAGCCAAATTGTTGACTTGACCTTTAGCAAACTGGTTGATTCAAGAATATTAAGATTCCGGTGGGTCTTTCAGTTGCAATATTTTATGTTTGGTTGTTAATGATCATAAAGCTGAAATTTGTAAGAAATATTGGTTATACAAATAAAATTTTCCTCTTAGCAAAAGCAATCTACGTACTTTTGAAATCACGTCCCTATAATGACAAACTTGATAACCAGTCATTCACATTCAAACAAAAAAAGAACATGGAAACAAGAATTTACAGATATAGATAAAGCCGGTTGATTCCCATCCATATGTCACTGCTTGACATTGTTTCTTCTTGACATCCATGATATGTTACATTCAGATGTTGATTGGAGCCTCATCGACAAGCCTTTTTGTGTCCATGACTTTGTAAACAAGGACAATGCTTCAGGGAGGAGAGAAACGGAGCTTTGTTGTTTTGATATATAGAACTTCTCCGTTCTGCATGTGGAGCCTTTTCAATTAGTTATCTCGCACCAAAATGTAAGACATGGCTATATGAGGTGCATCATTGCTTAATGATTTTCACCAGCATAAGCTACACTTCTCCAATAAGTTTAGACTGCATAGGTTCAACAAAAAAGGTCGTAGCTTCAGGACAAAGGCAGAAAATACAAAAGCAAAGCTTGAGAAATAAAAAATTTCAACAGGTTTATTGTGGAAAATCAAACGAAATATGTTACTTTGACATGAAAATGATTCTATCAATTAAAAAAATATTCAGCAAACTTCTCTTCAATTTCCTTATTATAGTCTAAAGCTCAAACCCATCGCAAGATCAATATGGTGTTTTGATTTCCCACCCACAAATTCTAGCAAATTCTCAATTAGTACACCACCATACTGAATATCGTAGTAAATTTCTGTGTGTGCTGGACATAACCATTATAGCATTGCAGCATTATATTTAATTGATGCCAGAGATTTAGCAAAGTTCCAAACAGTGCGTGATTGAGATAAAATCAGCAATTGAAAATTAATCTTAGATTTGTTGACTATGATTTAAATCTTAGATAACTACATGGTGGAATGATGTTGAGCTATTTTATTGGAATCATATAGAACTACATAATGAGGATTACAAACACAAATATACCTCCTAGATAACTTAAAAAGGCTAAAAGGAAAGCACCTTAATAATGAGAAGTTAAAAAAACAAAGGAAAGAAAAATGCAAACCTTCAGTGTAATAACCCTGATGTTGAGGAGAAAATAGGTGACATTAAGGCCTCAATATATGAAATCTGAGGTCAAAAGATGTTCATCACTATAAAACTCAACACTGTAGCACACTACACCATTCTCCATGCTTATAACTTCAAACACTCACTGGCTACTAGATTAATGAGCTTCTTCTGTGATCTGAATCATGAGTGACAACCATACCCAACAGATTAATGTAAAGAAAGACATAAGAAACTAAATAGTTACATCCAGACAGAGAACCTATAAAGCCAGCAGAGGAATAATGAAGGAGAAATTTGAGGAAATTTGGTCATTGGAAATATTAGTTAGTAAAAAGGAAAAACTTACTTCCCTTGGCAGTTCAAAATCCATGATCGCATCCCCAAGCACTCACTGAACATCCTTTCTCTGTCCTCAGAGGTCTATTGCAAAGCAGGAATGTAATGATTAGAAGTAACAAGCATCATCAGAAGTAAGAAGTTTGCAAAGAAGACATAATTTTTTTAATGATTAGAATTATACTACTTTTAATCACAATGGACATCAATGTAATGATCTAAAGTGAATATATATAGTAGACTAACCTTAATCTCAAGGAGCTATAACATGTTAAGATGAATTTCAAAGTCTATGCAACAAACAAGGGATGAGCATCACGAGCAAATAAAGTAGTAGCCAGAATGATTTTTTTTTCCTAAATAAAAAAAGGTGATTACTAGGACAGACTCCAGAAGTGGAGTGCTAATTGCTACCGTAAATTGTACTACTATGCCTTGCAACTTATTTAACTCATAAGCAATATGAGGAGCATAAAAATAATCCAGAAAATATAAACCTAATTCCTACAACAAAACAGAGCTACCAAAGACTGTTCAAATGAGAAGCAGCAGTAAGCATGGATTTGACAATCAAACAGACAAAATGGAAGTTAAAGGAAAAATATACCATATAATATATTTGGGAGTGGTGGTGTCAAGATCATGTTCATTTCCTTCCTCAACTGAGTTCTTGACGTCCCTGGTGGGGTTTCGTCTTTGAGATTGATCTTATCTTCCTTGTCCATCAGAAATAATCTGCCCACAAGGTATATGTTAATCTATTGGTCGAATGCTATTTGGAACAACTAGAGGATTTTGTCTATGATCTGAAAACATGAATGACAAAGAGAAGAAAATTGTTTTGAGATTTAAACATTTACACTAGGAGATGAGCTAGATATGACATTGTCAATGGTTTTAGGAGCTGTAGCTGCAAAAGCTTTTGAGGGTACTCCAAATTTCCTACACAAAAGAATACTGTTTAACACAAGTTTCAAACATATAAATTAGAATTTTCTAGCAAATTCTTCTTGATATGAAATAGTCCAGTCCTTTCAAAATTAGGGAACTTAAAAAACTCCAATTTTAAATCCATGAAAAAACAAAAAAAAAAAACCAATAAAATAGTAAACAAGTTACATTACCACATAAACCACAAAAGCCGCTCTTGAGCTATGTCTACTCCCATTAAATAAAACTAATGTAGATACAAATGAAAAATTATCAAACAGAAATACTGGAGCAGTTTGCAATGAAAAATTGTCTTAGAAAATATAAAATGCTCCAAGTTATAATTAATTGCTTCCAAACGAATCAATATGAGATTACATCCCAGCTTTAAGGCACGTTCTTTCAATAGTTAGAAAAGATATCAGGGTAAGCTAAGGTGCTTCTGAAGGCTGATTAAACAATGTTAAACAACCAATGAGAATTAAATCAGATACCTTACATTGATGCAAGGAGGCAAAATTTCTGTTGAAGCAATATCTTCATATTAGATTTTAACCACAGGCCAAATAAATCAGACTCGTATTCTTGATATGGTTTCCTACATCTTATAGGAATTAAACCAAACTGTGGAGGAAACTCCTGGAGTGAGACAGACGGAAATAAGAAAGCAAAGAAGTCGCAACAAACCAATAAAGAATTTGATTTAATATCAAGAATGTTGTTCTGTGATTGTTACTTGATCCAAAGAATATAAATTTACCTATAGGTGAATCAGAATTGAATTGCCTAGAGCAAACAACAGTAAAATGGCTTCATTGCCTTCTTCTTCTTCTTTTTTCCTTGCACATATTGGTGACTAATTCAGGTATTTCCATTTTTGAATGTCATTCCAAATTGGGCGACTAGCAACGCTAAAAAGAAAAGCAAGCATTTATCATCTCATCCCCTCCATTCCTGGTGGAAACATCACACTCTTCCCCCTCTACCATGACTCGAAACTCTTCAATCACTAAGACAAGAAATCCACATCCTTTTGCATTCATCAATCTCCTAAATGTATGACACTAAACCATGAAACTTAGCAAGCAAATTTCAAACCTAAAACATAAGGCCAGAAATTATATGAGTTGAAAACTGCTCAATTACCTAGCTCACCTTTCATTTACCACCATATAATATGAATTGCACATGATATGTTCCATGATGCACATCCTAGTTTCCATTATGAAATGATAGTGGACCTGCTTCTATGGCCCTTTCTCAAATGAGCATCCATGTGTGAAAAATTTATTTGTCACAAAATGTACATCCCTAGATATTTGAATAAGATCACCAAACATCTTATTGATGTTTGGTTCAAATGAAGCCAAAAAGAATTAAATATTTAGCATGAGATTATGAAGAATGGACAAAATGATAAGGAAAAATAGACAGATGATTAAGAAAATATCAACATACCTCACAGTAGAGGAGTAAATGATCCATTTAACAAAGCCCAGGTATATGTAGTTTCTTCTTCTTTCCTACTAGTAACGAGCCTCCTGTACTCCACACTTTTTCATGTAATGAAATACTTCAGACTCTAAAACAAGAAATAAGCATATGATATTTCTTTATAACTTGATAAATACCAATTACCTAACCCTATAACTTTCAGACTTGATAATTAACAAATTTATTTTAAAGCCTTGAGGGCCCCTCTCTTTCTTCTTAAGACTAGCGTTACATAGATTTCATTTCATGTGTCGCCAACTTATTAGATTGACTACAAAAGAAAGTGAACATGTCAAGTTAAAATTTTAGTAACATTCATTCAGGTATTATGATTTTTTTTTTCCACACATTCACACATTCTAGTAAAGCTGCATATAGTGGGCATACCAGATTGAACCATTCGTGTCAGTGTCATTGTAAGTTTGGCCAAAATCTTAAATTTAATCTACCTAAGTTTTGATTATTATCTTTTTGAGGAAATTTTTGAGAGACAAGTAGGATAATTAATTGAAATTTTGGTTAAATAAAAGAAGATGATGAAGAAGGTGTTACCCATGAATGGATCAGAACTGCAACGCCGAATCAAGCCGTTGCTGAACTTCGCTAACACACGCACAATTGCAAATACCTTTTCACCATCATCATTCAAAAATCTGAAATTGTAGCTAAATTTATGAACACAGAAAAGGGGGAATTTCTAGTCTTTTATACCAGAAAAAAAAAAAAAAAATCTATAAATTAATATCATAATATTTTTCTTGAAATTTGTTTCTTGCTTGTAAATTGAATAAACTCACAAACAATGATTGTGAACAGACCAGCACCTTTCAATCAGTGACACGTTGGGGAACTAGAAAACTGCAACCTGAATATGGATTGCATAGGATCAGCCAATAATATAAAACAAATGGTACCACATCAGCACTTCCAAATCCTCAAGCAGAGGAAATTAACTAACATCATGAAAATGATCATGCCGCAATCTTGATTATCAATTCTATTCAAATTATAACAAATATTTTGAACTTTTCCAGACTCAAATCCATGGACAATGGGCCAAAACTAGAGCTTGAAGTTTAACAGTGGAAAACATAAATTGGTATTCAGTAGGACACAAGACAGTATTGCTTCAAAATTTATATGAGCTGAAAATTAACAATTACAGAAGTACATGTTTCAAAACATTATGTTTAGCTTTACTGAAGTCAGACCAATGTGGACAGAACCTCAATCAGTTAATAGAGTCACTCAACAAATTTATGGAGATTTTAAAGCATTAGTGACTTTAAATTTACTCAACAGAACCCATTTGTAGTTATTTCCATATAAAAGGTCATTGATCTTATAATTGACAGGACAAATGTTAAAATATTATAAATGAAGTGTGATAAGAAGTTATTATTTAATACATATATCAAAAGCACACACAAAAGAGAACATAGGATTGAACTTTTGGTGTCAGTGTCCTTGAGATTTTGGCCAAAATCTTATAAATTTAGCTACCAATTTTATTTCTTTGTTTTTTAGGGAATTTTTGACAGATAATTAGGATAATTAATTGATGGTTAGTTCTAATGCAAAACTAAAAAAAAAAGACAAAGCAGAAGAAGAAGAGTGAAGTTACCCATGAATGGATTAGACTTCTATCACTGAATCAAGCCAAGAATGAACTTTGCCCACACACATAAATCATCTTTCACCATTTTCATCCAAAAATATCTACTTGAAGCTAAAATAGTGAACCTAGATATACAAAATCATAGGTCCTCTTCTTCCTCATCATAGCTCTGAAAATCTTACATGCCCAAAAGAAAACCATATGAGTTATTTCAAATTAGTTAATAACAATAGGAAATTAGCAAGAGCAATTGGAATTGTTTTATCTATATGCAAAATTTTATTAATTTAATATTGATATATTGCAAAATAAAAGAAGAAGCCCAAGAAAAAGAAGAAGAAGCATCCAAAGAAGTTACCTCGGCTCTGTCATACATTCTTGACTGCCTTGCATGTACTTGTAATCAATGATGATGTTAGGGATGTGGGACCTCTCCTGTCCCTCTTTTGAAGTATTCCTCCAGAATTGGACGTGTCGAGATCTCCAATTTCTGTAATGGAGTTGTACAAAGGAAGTTCGGCACCGACTTTGACTTTGTGCAAACAAGGATTTCCAAGTTTTGAAGATGTGGCATTATAGTGAATCTTCTGATACAGTCTTCTTCTTCTTCCTTTTCTTCTCCTCCAATCCCATTCCATTCTTCCCAGTAATTGAAACACAAAAATGTGAGAGATATCAAATATATAGAACCTATGGAGCAGTTAAACGAATCTAAGGAACCAGATGCTATGCATGCTAGTTATGTGCAGTACAACAATATATAATATAAATCGCCTAATTCAGATTACTGAGAACCAGATAAATTTAACAACCAGTGAGTTATTTTTTTCTTTTTTCTATGTGAAATTTTGACAGACAATTAAAATTTTTAGCTGATTTTTGTTTTTAATATATTTTGCAAAAAAAAAAAAAAAAAAAGAAAAAAAGAAGCCCAAGGAGAAGAAGAAGAAGCGGCAGAAGAAGTTACCTCGACTGTCTATTTGCACAATCTCGTTATCAATCTTGCAATGCTGAATCAAGCATCGCAAGTCATCTTTCACCATCATCATCCAAAAATTCGAACCTGTAGCTGAAATTCATGAACCCAGAAACAAAGAGATCATAGGTGCTCCGCTTCATCATCCTCTTTTTTGTCGTGGAGTGCTTTGTCATCCTCTTCTTCATCAACCTCATCTTCATTAGATTCTTCTTTTTTATCATCATCTTAATCAGACTCTTCATATTCCTGAATTTACATGCCCAAAAGAAAACCATATGAGTTATTTGAGACATAGCTTATTATACAAACCAATACCTACTGGAATAGGCATTTGCATTTGCTCAGGTCGTTAGGGATTTTGAAAGATAGATTTGATATTTATAAAAGTTTGCGTAGAAAGAACTTGTTCAAAAGGTTTAAAATATTTACATGTCAAACTTGCAACTCCCTATTCCCAATTGCAAAACTACTCAGATTCTAAAGGTGCAAAGCAATGAAGTGCTAGTCTCCAACTCTTCTTTAGTGTGCAGCACACAGTGAAGAGACAATTCCTCTCAAAAACAGAGGATCTTCTTCAATCAAAATTGGGGGCAGGGGGAGGCTGAATAAATAGACAAGATGGTCCAAAAATAAAAAAAATAAAATATCAAAAGAAATGGTGTCCAAGTACATAGGAAGGCTGAATACATAACCATGTCAATGCAAAACAGTACCAAAGAAATGGTACTCTAAACTTGCAGCCTACCCTGTACTCAAACTCATAAACATATGGATTTAGGGTGACACTCATCTCTATAGGAACAGGCACCTCAATTGAATCTAAGGAGCTTGACCATTTGACATGTGCCATCTATAAATAACAAAGTAAATCAACACAGCTAACAGGAAATGCGTACAACACACTGCAATATGAACACAGCAATATACAAATCGCCTATTTCAAATTACTAATTAAAGTTGTTATTAAATTGACTACTAAAGAAAGCCAGCATGCCAGAATTTCGGTAACATTAATTCTGCTGGAGCATCCGGGTAAAATGTAGACCAGAGACAGCTTCATAGTCTGCATTTATAGGTTTCATTTTGTGTTAATTTCACCTTTGAAATCTAATGCAATATTTTTCTGTGGATGTTTCATAATATCTCTTTGGAAAATACTGAACTAATCTATGTCAGGTGCAAACAACTATTGAAGCAAGAATCCAATTGTAAACAATAGTAACAGAGAAACTGAGAAGAAGAAAAAGATGGAGATGAAGAAGAAGAGTGAGAGAGAGAGAGAGAGAGAGAGAGAGAGAGAGCAAAGATTGTAAAACTGAGTAATTCTTGCTTAATTAATTTCAGTGGTATACAAACGTATTTATAGTACAAAGCCCAAGAAGAAGAAGAAGAAGAAGGGGCAGAAGAAGTTACCTCGACCGTGTATTTGCTTAATCTTGTTATCAATCTTGCAATGCTGAATCAAGCATCGCAAATCATCTTTCACCATCATCGTCCAAAAATCCGAACCTGTAGCTAAAATTCATGAACCCAGAAACAAAGAGATCATAGGTGCTCTGCTTCATCATCCTCTTTTTTGTCATGGAGTGCTTTGTTATCCTCTTCTTCGTCAACCTCATCTTCATTAGACTCTTCTTTTTGATCCTCATCTTCATCATCATCAAACTCTTCATCAACCTCATCTTCATCAAACTCTTCATCATAACCATCCCCATAATTCTAACTTTACATGCCCAAAAGAAAACCATATGAGTTATTTGAGACAGCTTATTATACAAACCAATAACTACTTGAATAGGCATTTGCATATGCTTAGGTCGTTAAGGATTTTGAAAGACAGATTTGATATTTATGAAAGTTTGTGTAGAAAGAACTTGTTCAAAAGGTTAAAAATATTAGTACATGTCAAACTCGCAACTCCCTATTCCCAATTGCAAAACTACTCAGATTCTAAAGGTGCAAAGCAATGAAGTGCTGGAGTCTCCAACTCTTCCTTAGTGTGCAGCACACAGTGAAGAGATGACTCCTCTCAAAAACAGAGGATCTTCTTCAATCAGAATTGGGGGCAGGGGGAGGCTGAATTAATAGACAAGATGGTCCAACCAAAAAATAAATAAAAAAAAACCAAAAGAAATGGTGTCCAAGTGCATAGAAAGGCTGAATACATAACCATGTCTATGCAAAACAGTACCAAAGAAATGGTACTCTAACCTTGTAGCCTACCCTGTACACAAACTCATAAACATATGGATTTGGGATAACACTATCTCTATAGGAACAGGCACCTCAATTGAATCTAAGGAGCTTGACCATTTGACATGTGCCATCTATAAATAAAAAAGTAAATCAACACAGCTAACATGAAATGCGTTTAACACACTGAAATATGAATACAGCAATATACAAATCGCCTATTTCAAATTACTAATTAAAGTTGTTATTAAATTGACTACTAAAGAAAGCCAGCATGCCAGAATTTCAGTAACATTAATTCTAGTATTTTTCTTTTCTTTTCAAATAGAGAATCTTCCACACATTCACAGTGGGCATACAAATTGAACCATTGGTGTCAGTGTCTTTGTGAATTTTACCAAAATCTGATAAATTTATATACCAAAGTTGTAATTAATATTTTTTTGAGGGAGTTTCTGAGATTTGAAAAGGATAATAGATTAAAATTTTGGTCAAATAAAGGAAGAAGATGAACAAGAAGTTACCCGTAGGTCATTAGTAAAATTTTGGCAGACAAATCACCTAATTTAAATTACTCAGAATCTAATTAAAGTTGTTATTAAATTTTTAATCTGTGGGACTGTTAGGCAGTAAATTAGAATGTTAATTGATATATTTAGCAAAATAAAAGAAGATGCCCCAAGGACTAGATTAGACTTGAAACACCGAACCAAGCCAAGAATGGACCTTGCCAACACACACAGTATAGATAAAAATCATCTTTCACCATCATCATCATCAGAAAATCTCTATTCAAAGCTAAAACTAATGAACCCAGAAACACAGAGATCACGGGGACCATTTTAGTTCATCATCTTTCTACATGAACCAAAAGAAAACCACATGGGTTATTTGAGATTAGTC
The DNA here is from genome assembly GCA_030445155.1 of Quercus variabilis. Lineage (NCBI taxonomy): Eukaryota > Viridiplantae > Streptophyta > Magnoliopsida > Fagales > Fagaceae > Quercus > Quercus variabilis. The sequence continues at coordinate 1,647,170 of CP129447.1, forward strand.
TTATTTGTACAGCCTTAAATAAAAAAAATGAGGAAAATCCATGTAAATAGGAAACCGTAAATGAAATAGGAAGATATAGGTAGACATTGGATCTGTTTTCTGTCTATACATACGCAAATGAACTAGATTTTTAAGGATATTCATTGGGATATTTATTAAGCAATTTTAGATAAATCCCAAAATAACCCAATCTAAACAATAAATCGCCCAATTCAAATGACTGAGAACCAGATTCATCAACCAGCGTTTTTTTTTTTCCCAGTGGGAAATTTTGGCAGACAAGTAAATTTTTTATTAATATAATATTGATATATTGCAAAATAAAAGAAGAAGCCCAAGGAAAAGAAGAAGCGTCAGAAGAAGTTACCTTTGGCTTTGCCTCACATTCTTGACCGTGTCTTTGCACATAGATCCTATCAATCATTATGTTAGGAATATGGGAAATCTTGGGCCACTCCTTTCCTGTCCCTCTTCGGCAGCGTGTCTTCAGAATTGGACAAAAAGAGATCTCCAATTTCTGTAATGGAGTTGTACGAAGGAAGTTCGGCAGCGAATTTAACTTTGGGCACCAGCTAATTACCAAATTTTGAAGACGTGGCATTATAGTGAATCTTGTGATACAGTCTTCTTCTTCTTCAATCTCATTCCATTCTTCCCAGTGAGAGCAGCGAAAAAAAGAGAGAGATATCAAATTTGGGAATAGTAGTATTTTTATATCGCCTTTCTCCTTCTTTTCGGATTCTTCTATTCCCATAAATTCAACCCCTAACTTTTTCAATCTTCTAATATACCCTATCTGTAATGATTTGAGGAATGGAAGTTTCCCCAAAGGAGGCAAACACTCTAAAGATGACTCACTAATTGCAAGTTTTTTTAAATTGGTTAAGGACGTCATCCAATTAGGAAACATTATCGGTGCCTTGTAATATTCAATACGTAAATATTCCAAGTTAGGAGGTGGCTCCAAGGCATTCAGAATTAATGCATCTTTCTCCCTTATTATTTCCTCACCAACCCTTTTCTCACCCCATTCCGTAAATTTTAGCTTCAAAGTATGAAGGTTTATCTTCTTCTTCAGTTGTGCATTCATGGCCTCACATTCATCTACCTCGTTTCCCAACCCATATATTGCAAGAGTCTTCAGGTGGTTCAAATTTATTAATTCTCCCAAATTACATCTTTCGCTATCATCCTTACCATTTACAATGAAAGGATATAATGTTCTAAGAGAAGTCAATCTCCCAAAACCTCTTGGAAACTTTACATTAATATCATATCCAAAACCCAAATCAAAATGCCTCAGGTTAATTAGTTTACTCATTCCCTGTGGCAATTTTTCTAATGTCTTGCCATAAATATTGATCTCAATATTTAAAATTTGTAAATTGGAAAGATTACAAATGGTTTCAGGCAATGAATCTCTACCATAATTGACTAATTTGAGATACCTCAAATGTATGAAATTTTCCACGGCATCTGGAAGATCATTCCATACTGTAGCACCAAATTTACAATCCAAAGTTAATATTCGTAAACGTCTAAAATGCAGAAATAAAGTAGACAACATATTATCACTTTGATTTGCAAAAATGAGGGTGCGCAAATTTTTTGCACTATAAATGGACTCTAGAAATTGGGCTTCTTTAGGAATTTTCAAATCCAAATGGCGGACAGTTTTACAAAAAGTTTCCAACCCTATGTTAGAATTGATTGTGAAGCACACATCTTTTGACATTAATTGTGCAAAGTCATGCACTATGTCATGCATTTTGCAATATTTTATCTTGCCATCTTTCTCATCTCTCTCAAAATCTTGGAACAACGAACGTATTGCTAAATTTTCAAAGTAGTCTCTAGCAATGATTTCTATCTCCATATTTTTCTTTGACTTGATATATCCTTGTGCCATCCACATAAATACCAACTCATCGCTAGAAAAGACATAATCTTTAGGAAAAACAGCACAAAATGAGAAGCATCGTCTCAATGGTGAGGATAAATCATAATAGCTCAATAACAATGGTGCATAAAGCTTTCTTTCCACATCTTCAAATTCCCAAAATTTGTTATCCAAAATACTCTTCCATTCTTCACTAGTTCTCTTGAACCGCATTAGACTCCCTAGAGTCTTTGCAGCAAGTGGCAAGCCTTTGCACTTTTCTACTATTTGCCTACCGAGGCCTTCTAGTTGTTCACATTGCTTAGGATCCCTATCAAAAAATGCTATTTTTCTAAACACCAACCAACAATCTTCGTTAGACAGTACCTCCAAATTAATCATACTCACACTTCCCATAATTTCCGTAACTCTACTTTTACGTGTGGTGACTATAATTCTACTGCCTTGGGCAACACATTTGAGTGCACTTTTGAATGGCTCCCACGTTGTGGAGTCTTCCGTCCACACATCATCAAAGACAAGAAGAAACTTCTTTCCCCTAACATTATCGCAAATTCTATCCAATAGACTTTGTAATGCAGTCAAGTTGGGGGATTGACGTTCAATAGATTCAAGGATTTCTTTGGCCACCTTGCACGGATCGAAAGGATCCGAAACACAAACCCACACTTTTATCTCAAAATGGGCTTGCACCGTTTGATCATTGTATGCTAATTGGGCAAGAGTAGTTTTTCCAATACCCCCCATGCCCACTAATGAGATGAGATGGGGGCTACTTTCTTCTTTACTACCCTTGCCCAATAGCATGCTCACTAGATCATCTTTAACGTTATCACGACCACGTATTTCAGACACATCAACAAATGAGGTAGTTTGTGGTTGCTCAACAACTTTAGTGGCAGGTTCATTAGTTGACTGAAATTGGTACCTATTTCTCTCTTTGACAATCTCATCTAATATTTCACTTAGTTCTTTTATCTTGTGAGCGATGTCATGACGCCTAGCAAGTTTATGAACTTGACCCAAACAACATGAAGGGGAGGGGATAAAGGAGCATACCTGCTTCCTCTTCAAAACAGGAGCATTATCAGCATTTTTTTCTTCTTCTTCTTTCTGAATTGCTGATTTGATCAATTCGGTGTTCCACTCGTCCACGACATCCTCCATCTCGTAGCATACGTTGTTGAGCTTTTCTAACCAAAGCTTCACAGCTTCTTCTGTAACTTGCCTTTTCTCAGCATCATTGAGCACCGCTTTCACGGCTTGTAGATTGCCTTCAAGCTTTTGGATTTCTTTTTCGACACCAACGACCAACCTTATCTCTTGTTCTGCCCCCCAAGCAGCAGTTGAAACTAACTGCTTAATGAGATCAGTAACAAGTCCCTCAGCCATACTTGGAGAGTGAAATTCCGATTGGCAATACAAAAAACAGGAAGTGGAGATAGACTAGAAAGCGTGACTCAGAATGGAGAAACTCAAAACCAAATAACAAACTGACAGCGTCAATGAACCTATAAATATAATATATTCCTCCTTATTAACAAATTTGTGGGGGTAAAATTCAAAATAATTGAAGCCCCACCTAACTAATAAGTGAAAAAAGAAAAAGTACCCTATGAAGTGAGCAAAGCATCCATTGCCCATTGGAATCCACTGTCTCAAAAGCCTGAGGGCCTACTCTGGCCAATAAAGTCCACGCGGTGCATTATCAGTTCACAATTCACAGTCACTGATCCTAGCTTTTCTTCAACCCACCGACAAGTAATATGAATTTCCACACTTATTATTCTACAGTCGTGAACTTTTTATTTTTTTACGACAGTTCTTTTTTCTTTTTCCTCCACGTTGCATGGGACCCTGACGAAAAGACATTAGAACCCACAGTGGGTTTGGGGACATTTGTTAAACAAGCCAGATTTAGATGACATAGTTAATTTAGCACAAAAGAATACTTTATATCCTTAAATCGATATGCATATCAGAAATTTTGCCAAATCATAGAAAAAACTATGAATGAAAAAATTACAAAACAACAAAAAGCAAAATACTTTATATCCTTAAATTCATATGCGCACGAAGGAGGCTCTAATATCAAATGAAAGTAAAAATTACAGCTGCTGAAAAAAACAAATGTACCTCCATTTACAGGTGTTCAAAGTGTTTTAGAGTTACCTAGAAATTGTTATTCACCGTGAAGTCTTTCACAAATAAAATCTTTAAAATCTGAATTTTCATCTATCATTTTAATGTGGGACACAAATTTTATTAAAATCTTAAATATGTGTTGTCAAAATAATTAAAAGATTAAAGAGGGATATAAAGCCATGAGAGAGATGGTGAAAATAACTATGAACAAGTGGAAACAAGGATTGGTTGGGAATGCTCATATAATAATTTGGCTTGAAAAAAAACTTATAACATATCACTTTTTTATTTTTATTTTTCATTACGACATATCACTGCAACATTTATAATATATATATATATATATAAATTGTTTTACTATACTTACATTAATTAAAAGCAATGTACTCAAAGAACAAAAATAATTAAAATCCATTATGTAATGACCTCTAGACCTTGCGATTTTCAGGTGCACTTAGATCAGTTAATGACCATAACGAAATTGTTAAATCGTATGAATTTTCAGTTGCATATAACAATTTGTGTGGCTGCTACCATTTAAGTGAAAAATAAATGATTAAACTAAGCTGCTCCATGATAATAGAAATTAGAAACTAGAGCCCGAGCCATACATTGAAATGGAAATTTTGATTTATAACACAACAAAAAGAGTAAATGGTTGATTAATGAAAGGTTGAGAAACTTCTTTGCTGAGAAAAAAAAATAGTAGTCAATAAAACCAAAACAACAAGTCTAGGGTCACAATATTTTCACAACTAGTGGACCTTATGAACATGATGTTACTTTGATCATACCAAAAAAATTGGTATCCCTATTGTTACTCAAAATACAAAACCAACACCAATTAATTAGTGGAAAAGGCAAAAGCACCATAATTGTAACCCCACATTCATCCACTATCTTAAGGGCAAATTATGATTAATAAAGTCTATGTGGTATATCATCAGTTCACACAATGGTTATTAAGATCAAAGTCCTACATAGGACTGGTGAGATGGTCATATGGATTGGATTGTAGATTGAATAGAGAATCATAAGATTCTACTTCACATTATTAAAAAAAAAATGTAAAATTCATGATAATAATATGAAAAAAAAAAGTGGTATCCCTAACCTTACTCAAAAGCAAAATCAACACCAATTAGTAAAAAAGGTAGAAATACCATAATTGTAGCCCAGAAAAGGAAAAAGGTTTCAAATGTATCCTCACTTTATTCCCTGTAATCCACTACCTCAAGTTTAAGGTATTGAGATTAGGTGTTGTACAATGCAATTGCAAATTAAAGATTGAGATTGAAAGTTTCAAAAATCACTTATAATCTTAGTCCTTGAATAAAAAAAAGTTTAGACTTTAATTTTTCACAATTTTACTTTTACACATATTTTTTTAACTTCTCTCTCACAACTTAAGGTGAATTGCACGGTGCTGCTTATTCTAGTCAATGAAGTATGAGCTATATTCCTGATTGGCTATGTTACTTAAGGGACAACTTGTGGTGGGTATTTGCTGCCAATTGTGAGCTAGCATGTTAATTGGAAGATCCTTACCACTAACCTTTAGTAGCTGAACAAAATTACAAAAGAAAAACCCACCTAATTAACCAATGAGTCAAAAAGTACATTGAAAATGCAAGAGCACCATATATAATATAAACTTTAGATTATATCTTCTTTTTGCGCAGATCAACTTTAGATTTCATCTTGGTATCAATTAATTGTACGTGTACTAGTGTTAGCGTGTTTCCCACATAAGATCATTCCCACTCCTACAGAAGCAATACTAAAAATTTCCTAAACAAAATCATATTAAAATTTACGAGCGGCCTGCCCAATATTTAGTCCCTAGTTCTATATGAATTTTTTAATACCAGAACCAGATTTAGAGCATAAACAATGTCTTACAATTCCATCTGTTTGACAATTAACAAAATGTGCTCATTGATGACAATACAAAAAATTGTGATTAAGAGATAAAATGAGATTCTAACACAAAGGAGACAAAATGAGATTCTAACACAAAAGAGGAACATTTAAACCCAACAAAGCCATTAAACTCTTGTCGTTAACGAAAATTTGGGATTTTTTTTTTCACAGTATCTTACAAATTTCCTCCCATTACTCCATTATTAATAGGAAATACTCTCTTTTTTAGGCCCTAAACCTGTATATAAATGACTAATAGAGATTGAATTTAAACCTATTATCCTTATTTGAAAAAGTCATCAACTCTTTATAAAGTTTATAGAGATTAGCCCAGATCCATGCATTGGATATATAACACAAAAAGAATGCAGATTGTAAATAGAGAATAGATCAGTTACTTGTAACTTATAAGTAATTAGCCGCAGACCCATGCGAAATGTGGAAATATAAATATTATGTAATGGGGTGTAATATATAAAAAGTAAAAATTACTTCTGAAGTAATGAGAGATCTAAGCTGGTCCTTGATAGCAGAAACAAGAGCCCAAGCCATAGTTAGAAGTTGGAAATGGAAATTTGTTTGGTTAACACAAGAGTACTGAAAGAGCAAAAGGCAACTGGTTGATGAAAGCAGAGACCAAAGAGGAGATTAAAGTTAGTCGGAAATTGATGTAGCCAATATATATATATATGTATTTAGGCTAGCCCTGCTTTCGGTTATTATATCTCTGCTTTCGGGTTTTTTTTTTTTTTTTTTTTTAAGAAAGAAGTTCTGATCTTTTTTATTACGTACTATTCCATACTTCTTTTTTCTTATTTATTTTATATCATTTGATGATGTCCTGGGTAAAATTTATTCCATTATTATTGTTTTTCGGATTATTATTGATATTATTTTATTATTTATACTGTCAACATTTTAAAATATTTTTTGTGAAAATTTTTGTGATTATAAACTTATTGTCTACCACTTTGCTTGGAAAGCTCAAACGTGAAATGTTTGACCGTAATGACCGGTTTGGTTCTTAGAAAGTTCAATGACTTCTTAATTTCAAAGTTTCACACAGTAACTTCCTTGATATTGCAATGATCCTAGCTTTTCTTCAACCCACCGACAAGTAAAATGAATTTCCACACTTACACTCACCGATGCATGGGACCCTAACAAAAAGACATTAAAAAGTTTAGTACCCAGTAGTGGAAATACCATTAATCTCTTGTCAATAAGAAAAACTTGGGAGATCTTTTTATTTTTCACAGTTGGGATTTTTAAATTTTCCTCTAACTATATTATTTCATCATTAATGGAAAATTTTCTCTGTTCTTTCCATGATAAATCAGTGATCCTCATCTGAAAAAGTCATCACCTCTTAGTAATGTTTATAGAGATAAGCCTAGATTCACGAATTCAAAAATGCAAAAAGCATGCAAATTGTAAATTGAAGATTTGATCTCCTACTCGTGAATTATAAGCTATAATAAAGAATATCTTTTAGATCAATTACTTGTTCCAAACATCTCATGGGCAAACCAAATTATCATAACCATAGAGAAAGTACTTATAAACTACTTCCATGTAACGAAATACTTCAAACTCTGAGACAAGAAATAAGTATACAATATAACTTTATAAATAGATAATTATTAACAAGTACCTAACTGGCCTATAACTTTAAGACTTGATAACTACCAAAAACTTTTTTAAGCTTTGAATGCTCCTCTAAAATTTTGTTTTAAATTTTTTTTTTTATAAATTTTTTGGGATTAGCAAAATTTTCTAAAATTTTATTTTAAATTTTAGTTTATAATTTTTTTATGACCTTTAAAAGGAAGAAAATGCTAGCTACAATTTTTTATTTATTATAAATTATTGATGTGGTAAATTATTATTAATAAGTAAAAAAAAATGATGTAAGTGTTACGCTCAGATGTAAAACAATAAAAATTTGCTACATCAACAATTTGTAAAAATATTTTTAAAAAGTTTGTGGCTATATCATTCTCTTAAAAGAAGTAACGATATTGTTAAGAGGGGACAATGTGTAATTTTATAGAACAAAAATACTAAAATTAGTACATATGTACATGCTAATATATATATATATATATATATTGAAATCCTCCCCCCCCCCCCCCCCTTCAATGACTCCCTCCATCCCTAAATGCAACACTTACTCTTTTTAAGAAGATTCAGGCTCCTGGTTGTTGAAGCTTTTTTTTTTTTGGTGCACAAATTTAATTACCTAAATTAATCTAATTAATTAGGTCTATTAATTTAATTTGATTTAGTGGGAGTTTCAATATTCATGTTAGACAAAGTGTATAATTACGACCATTAACTCACCAACGACTAGGTTATTTATTTTGATTTGACACCATCTTCACATATTCTGACCCAATTTTTACTCCAATAAATTTTAATTTGTTAATCATCACATGTATAAATAATTAAGGAGTTTCTCTCATCCATGTGAGATTCCACATTTGGCAAACTTGAAGGAAAATTATTTTAGGTTTAGAGAGGTGGGTGAGATGAGTTAAGGAGGTCGTTGAGGTTGTAATGGCACTAGAGAAAAATCAGAGGAAGAGACGGGTAAGATGAGCGAATGAGGTGGTTGGAGTTGTAATGGCTTTAGAGAAAAATAAGAGGGACAGGAGGGTGAGATGAGTGAATGAGGTGGTTGGAGTTGTAACGGCCCTAGAGAAAAATCGAAGGTGAGGTGGGTGTTTGTAGTTAAGAGAACTTGTGAAGTTGGAGTTAAACCCAAAGGAGAAAAAGCTGGCAACTGAGCTTGGATTTGACAAGTCACTGACTTGGGTCCACAAACTTGCGGCTAATTACAAACATGCCATCCAAACTCGGATTCACATAAGTTGCAATAGCTAGGGTATTGCATCTGGTGCAATTCACTCATTTCTTTTACAAATTTTTTTACTTTTTTTTTATTTTTTATCTTTAACTTTTTAACTTTATTTTTAATATATTTTATTCAATGGTTGAGATTGAAAGTTACTTTTTTCACTTTCAATCTCAACCATTTATTTGATATTACACCTGATGTGAATCCTTCAAACTTATATCTTAAAAATTGAAAACAATGGGCGCTATTTGATAAGTTGTTTCAAGCAACAGTTTTCAATATTTAAATAACATTACACTTATTTTTACATACTTTTTTACCTATATGTATTTTCAAAAGATACAAACAGCATTACTAGAACAACGTTACCGAACGGCCCAATCACTCGAACTCAATTTCCATTACCCTCACTCAAAATTTTGAGTTTGGAGTTATGAAAACTAACCCAAAAACTAGGCCAAACAACTCTGAATTCAATTGGTCTCACGTTTTTTAAGTTTTGAATGATGAATTTTGAGTTATATAACTCAAAATAACTCAAACCAATCACCCACTCATTATTTTTACAATAAATTTCCCAACTTTTAATTAAAATATTAAAAGTTTGATGAAGACATTTTTGGTTTCCATCAAAGCTTTTAGATTTTGCAATTGAAAGTTTGATCGCAATGATTGTCGGTATGGTTCTTAGAAAGTTCAAAGAGTTATCTCCATGATATTGTTGCAATGTAAAGAGTGTAATTGGTACCTAGAAGGTTCAAAAAGTAACTGGCCATAGTTCACAGAAAAAGCAAGACTACGCTTAATTATAGATTATAGGTTTCTTGGAAGAAGGCTTTTGTAGTTTCTTTTCATCGAAATTGAGGATTTTATATTTTTATTATTACTTTTTATAAAGGTTTTTAATTAATTTACAGTGAAAATTATTTTTGAGGATGTTTTTATTTTGTTGGGATTTGATTGTTGGTCCGTCTACTTTGTTATCAAAATCAAGCTTAACACAAAGCTCGATTTTTATTTTCAAACTTGAATTTTTTTTTTTATTATTATTATTATTTTTTTTACATTCTTAGTTGAAATTAAACTTGTTCAAGAGCTTAGTTATGTCCATTGAATTTTATTTAACATAGCATAACTTTTACTTATAGTTACTGCATAGCAGCAGCATAATAGTAGCATAATAGTCACCATCATTTTTATTCAAAATTTTCTCTTTAAATTTAAAATTATACATGTTAATTAATTACAGAAAATATTACCTTTAAATTAGATTCACAAATAACCAAATAAAAAAATAGAAAAAAAATGTCTCTCTCTCTCTCTCTCTATATATATATATATATATATTTCACAGCAATATTTAATGTTGCTATAATTTTGTTACGCCACCTCAATCACTATGTCATATATTATTTTTTAGATTGTGTTTGGTATTATGTTTCTTTCATTTCCCATTACAGGGTCTTTTCCTCCATTTTATAGTTTTAATTGAATTTTGGTTTGGGTTAGAACTTAATTTTTTTTTGAAAATAAGAATTTGAGATTATATCAAAACACAATCTACATGATTATGAATTTGAATATGTTTACCAATTGTTTGAGTAATAAATTATTATAAAACCTATCTTTTATTTGTTTAGTTTCTTTTTAATTTTTGGTTAAGATAACATTATAATTTTATGATGAATTTTGATTACCATAATTGTGGGAGCATTTTTTACTTCAAAATTAAGGGCTAAACCAATTGAAATCTAAGTAATTTTTACTTTTTTAATCTTTCAATATAAAACATTTTTTATTTCAAGGTCAAAAGCTAGACTAATTAAAGCCTGAGGAATTTTTGCTTTGTCCCACGTAGTGAAATGGTTGATTATTGAGGAGAAACCAAATAGCAAATAGTCTAGTAGCTCAAAGTGCAAGAAATAATGAAGTCGAGGGCCCACGTTCTGATATCTCAAAAGCAACGCCTCCACTAGTCAATATCAATGAATGAGTCCACATTGTACATCACCAGCCTGTAATCTAAAAAGCAGAGCCAGCCGAGATAATACCCATGTTCTGGTATCTCAAAAGCAACGCCTCCTTTGGTCAATATCAATGAATGCGTCCACATTGTACATCACTAGTTCACACTAAAATCCACCTGTAATCTAAAAAGCAGAGCCAGCCGAGATAATACCCATGTTCTGATATCTCAAAAGCAACGCCTCCTTTGGTCAATATCAATGAATGCGTCCGCATTGTACATCACTAGTTCACACTAAAATCCACCTGTAATCTAAAAAGCAGAGCCAGCCGAGTTTGACAATTGTCGTGAGGAATTTCCTGACTTATTTAGTTTTTCGTTATTATTTATAAATTTTATTAAACTTTTTAATATTATTCATGAGATTAATTATATTTATAATATTTTTATTATAAATTATATGAAATTAGTTATTATTAGTTCAAATTTAAATTTATTATTGAAATTATTTTTTTACCTCAATAATAACAACACATAATAATTTATTACTTAAAATTTATTGTAAAAATATTATAAATATAGTATTTCTTATTTTTTATGTGTCTTATTTTATTAGTCACTTAAAATATATTGTAAAAATATTATAAATATAGTATTTCTTATTTTTTATGTGTCTTATTTTATTATTCAGTTAACTATTTTTTAACACTTTTAACAAAAAAAAATTTCATTTTAACTAATTAAGTTGTTTCTAAACCAACCTAAAATCTAGACCATACGTCTTCACACTGATCTATTTACAAAGTGAATTTCTCTACTTATTTACAATGCCCAAGGTGAATTTCTCGGCTTATTTACAAAGTAATGAACTTTTAAAGTTCTAGTACTGGCAGAGTGTGGACCAAGACGAAGAGGGAAAGGAAATAGTTTCTCTTTGAAGAGAAACTCTTTAGAAATAGTTTATTTAATTAAACTGACATTTTTTTAAGTATTGTAGATAAAATTAAAAAATAATTAAAATAATATAGTAAAATTTACAAATAATATTAAAAAGTACAATAAAATTTATGAATAATAATAAAAATAAGTTGAATAGTAATAAAAATATATTAAATAGTAAAAAAATTGGCTTTGTAAGCCAATGTCAAACGTAACCTAATTCTATGTATATCTTTTTATTTAATGTAAATTTTAAAATTTTAATTTTTAGATTATATGTTTTCTATGTTTTTAAAATATATAAAACTTTGTTCAATAAAATGTTATTTACTATTTAACCAATAAATTTATTTTTTATATAAAATTTTATGAATTTTAATGTATTTTTTAAGAAGAGACCAAAGAGGAGATTAAAAGTACGAGGTCAAGGCCCCACGTTAAAGTTAAATGAAAGTTGGTCGGAAAATGACGTAGCCAATATATATATATATATATGTATATATTTAGGCTAGCCCTGCTTTTGGTTATATGGCCCACTTGACTCCACTATTCCATATTTTCCCAAGTCTTTTTTTTTTTATTTTTTTTATCGTTTGGGGTGGGTGGGGTCCTGATCTTTTTTTATAATGTACTTTTTTATTAGAGCAGTAAATGGATCAAGTCGTTAATAAACAGTCTGTGCTTGTTTTGATAAAAAAAACTCATTTGCGGTTGTCTATTTATAAATAAGCTAAGTTTAAGTTTTAATTTTAGGTTTATTTATGAGTTTAGTAATGAAATTGATATGAATTTGACAAGTAAACTTATATTCTTCTAAAACTTTAATTAATTATAAGTTGAAATCACTCATCCAAATCAAATAGGCTAGACAATAAACTTAATATAGGCTTGATAACATACTTGTGTTGGATCTCAAGCTCAAAAACATGATATTGAGCTTGAGTTTAGGCTTGATATAGAGCTCGAACTTGGCTTGACTAATGAACTGAGCCAAGTCAAGCCGAGCTCAAACTTTTATATATTATGACAAGCTTAAGTTTGAACATTATTTGTAAGCTTGTATCAAGCTCAAGCCAAGTTTGAACATTCTGCTTTTACTATCGAGCTGAGCTTGAACATTTATTACTCGACAAAGTTTGGCTCGTTTACAGTCCTATTTTTGATGAACCTTTTTATATTGTACTATTCTATACTTCCTTTTTCTTATTTATTTTATATCATTTGATGATGTTCTGGATAAAAATTATTCAATTATTATTGTTTTTCGGATTATTGTTGATATTATTTTATTATTTATATTGACAACTGGTTATTTTAACATTTTAAAATATTTGTTGTGAAAATTTTTGTAATTATAAACTTATTGTCTACCATTTTACTTGGAAAGGTCAAACGTGAAATGTTTGACCGTAATGACCAGTTTGGTTCTTAGAAAGTTCAATGACTTCTTTCAATGTTTCACACAGTAACTTCCTTGATATTGCAATGTAATAAGCATTAATTGTCACTTGGAAGAAGTTTATAAAGGTTTCATGTGCATTTTAATAATTTTTTTTCTGAAACTTTTATTTGATTATTTATTGTAAGTTAACAAAAATATAGCGCACCTAGAAAAAGTGGGTAATTTATTTATTAAGATGATAAAATAAATAAATAACCTAATCATTTGCTTTTTTTTTTTTTACTGAAATAATTACAATATGCTGCAACACCACTGGTCAAATTGTTTTCCCCTTAGACACTCAAATACTTTGTGTATGTGGAGGTGTCAATTCACCTAATCTTCCAAAACTTAGTCTAGGCTTACAATATTTTTTCAAACTATTAATATCGATTGTTGTAATTAGTAAATAATAAAAATGATGTTGCTATCACGGTTTAAACATGTTGTGAAGTATCTCTAACTGGACTAAAAAGCAAAATCAACACCAATAGTTGGAGAAAGCCAAGGCAACATAATTGTATTCCAGCACAAATTTTCAAAGGCATCCCATCTTCATTTACTGCAATCCACTATTTTAAATCTAAGGGCCAAACTTTAGTTTAGTCCACCATCAGTTCACACCACCGTTATCAAAATCAAAATCTTACATAGGAAGAGGGAGAGAATTATGTGGATCAGATTGTAAGGTTGAATTGAGGGTCAAAAATCGCTAGAGGCTATATCTAATTATCAAGATGTGTTAAAGAAAAAAATTTGATAAAAATTAATTATAAAAGGTAATAACTGCTACGTTACAAATTACTAATACATAGATAAACCTTTTTTTTTTTTTTTTTTTTTTTTTGAGAAACAATAAATAGACAAACTTGAAACTCCAAATTTCAAAATTACATTTTCCAACACCCAAAACATACTTAACGTTCTAAATTAACAATATAGCGCAAAGAACAATGTTTCTAACCATGTACACCATGGTAATAAGTTAACACAAATAATGAATATTTCCTAAATGGTTATCTCTCACTCATTCTAAATACAAATGGGTCAAATTTGTATTCATTTTGAAGTCCTGGATACATACTTTATAATGGACTAAGAAGCACTCAAATTTTTTAAAAGTTAGTCCTACATTTAGATTAAGGTCACATCATCACTATCTAAAAAACTTGAGGCCAACTCTAGCTGATGAAGACCACACCAGACTTGATCAGATCGCAATTCACAATGATTTCTTCTCTCTAACCACCAACAAGTAAAATGAAATTTCCCCACATACTACAAAGTCATAAACTTTATTTATTTTGGACTATAGTTCTTTTTTCTTTTTCTTTGTCCTTCGTGATGGGACCCTGTGAAAAATCATTAAATTCTTGTCCGAAATTGAAGGCCACATATGCAATCATTTTAGGCATTTTGTGGGCCTAATTAATCAATAGTAGTTATAGTGAGAGATTTTAAACAATTGCTATCAATTGTGGAAAAATGGGCGTTAATAGGTTGGATTGGGCCCAGAACATTAGGGAACGTTTGTACAGGGACCTAGGAAAATGAAAACTACTTTTTCCAAATGTCCGGGTTATACACTTGCCTTAAATTATAGCAAAACCAACACCAATTAATTGGTAGAAACAGCAAAAAACACCATAATTGTAGCAACATGTTCATTCACTATCTTAAGCTTTTGGGCAAATTATGATTAATAATGTCTATACAGTATATTATCAGTTCACGCTATGGTTATTAAGTTCAAAGTCCTACAAAGGATTGGTGAAATGGTCATATGGATCGGATTGTATATTGAATCGAGAATCATAGGATTCTACTTCATGTTATATAAAAAAAAAAAGTGTAAAATCACCGGTAATAATATGAAAAAAAGTGGTATCCCTAACCTTACTCTCCGACAATAATGAATATTCAATCATCCAAACCAAGTTCATTATTAATTTGTAGAATATTTTCTAAATCGTTATATCTCACTCATTCCACGTACAAATTGGTCAAATTTGTATTCATTTTGAAGCCTTGAATATATACATTATAATGGAATAAGTAGCACTCAAAGTCCACATGGGTAGACTTGATCAAATTGTAGCTCACACTGATCTCCTCTCCAACCCACCGACAACTAAAATGAAATTCCCCCACTTACTACAAAGTTATAAACTTTTTTTTTTTTAAATTTTGGATTGTATTTTTTTTTTCTTTTTCCTTGACTTTCATGATGGGACCCTAAGAAAAAAAAAAGACATTTTTTTTTTTAAAATTGATTTTAAATTTTTTTGATAAAAAAATAAAAAGACATTTGAACCCAATCCTATGCTTACTAAGAGTGAAAAATCATTAAACATTTGTCCAAAATTGATGGCCACATATGCTTCACCTCATTTTCGAAATAGGCGACTATGGGGGCTCATTTTAGGCATTTTTTTGGGCCGAATTAATCAATAGTGGTTCTGGTGGGAGAATTTAAACTATTGCTATCGATTGTGGAAAAATGCATGTTAGGTCTGTTTCACAAATTAGAGCCTAAGCATTTAGGGTTCACTCAATTGAAAGAGTGAAAAAGTGGAAGGATAAAAAATATTTAGTTTTCTTTCATTTGTGTTTGGTTGAGAGAATGTAAAAGTGGAGAGATGAAAAATTCATTTGTTTGATTGAGAAAAAAAAATGTGAAAATGGAAAACGAAATTTGTATAAATTTGCAATTATGTCTCTATCACATTAAACAACTTTTTTTAATAGTATATAAATAATTCCTTTTCATTATTATTATATAAGAAAAAAATGCTATCAATTTAATATATATATATATATATATAATCTGAAAAGCATTTTCAGCCTTCTTTTAAAAAAAATTAGCAACTAAAAGGAATCAAAGAAAGAAAGAAAGAAAAAAAGTCTAGCCGTAATTTTTTTAAAAAAGAAAACATAAGTAACACGTAACCATTTTTCTCATATGGTTATCTCATATTCATTCTAACTCCAAAATTAGATAAAAATTTTGTTTATCATGCGTGAGTGTGGCTTGATGGTAAGAGTTCTTACCCTAACATTCAAAGAAAAACAGTTCGAGTGATAGTCTCAATAAGGTTGTGTGATACATGTGGTATTACTCATTGTTATCACGTGATGTAGTGACAATGAGTTCACACTGAGACCCCATTTTTTTCATTTAGAAAAAAAGAAGATCAAATTTGTGTTTATTTTGAAGTTATAGATATTTACTTTATTTCATTTTTTTTTATTATAAAAAAATCATTAACTTTTTAATTTTGGACTACAGTTCTTTTTCTCTTTCTTTGTCCTTCATCATTCATGGGACCCTAAAATTTGGATCGTAGTTCTTTTTCTTTTTTTCTTTGTACTTCATGATGGGACCTGAAAAAAAGACATATGAGCTTTTTAATTTTGAATTATAGTTTTTTTTTTTCTTTTTCTTTGTCCTTCGTCATGAGACCAGATAAAAAGACGCGATCTTTTTAATTTTGGATTATAGTTCTTTTTCTTTTTTATTGTCCTTCATCATGGGACCCTGAAAAAAAAAAAGACATATGAACCCAATCTGACACTTACTAATGATGAAAAATCATTAAACTTTTGTCTGAAAAAATCATTAAATATTATAATCACCGAAAGTTATAATATACGTTAAAGAATGATTGTCAAAAAGAATAAATTTGACACAAATTAATTATCCAAGATAATATCTACTAAGTACCAAACTCAAAAGTCAAAACTTCAAAGTTAGATGTTCAAACACGCAAACTTACATGTGATTTAATTTAATTTAATATAATTTATTTTGAAAAAAAAAAATGTGATTAATTTTAAATCAACAACTCGGCACAAAGAATCATGTTGCCAACTATGTAGACTATGGCAATAATAGCATGCATATAATAACGAATATTCAATCAGGGATGTAGATATATATTAGCCAGCGGGCTAGCCTGAATAATATTTACAAATGACAAAATTTGACTATAAATTTAGTTATAGTCTAAGGATATAACAATTGTTAGATTGCATACAATTGTGAATTTATTAAAATTCACATTCAATAAAAATATATTAAGTGAAGTTATAGCTTTATGCTACAACCTTGTAGCAAAATTTTGTCCTTTAATAAATTGTATGTGTTTTTTTTTTAATCAAAATTAGATGCTTCAAGAGTCTGGCCCCTAACAAAAATAAAAAGTAGAATATTTAATTATTTACTATGAGACATAAAATATTGTCCAATGAGTTGTTGGCTTTGTCAACTTGATTGAAATGATAGGTTCCTAAAAGAGTAATGCCAAGTTTATAATATTTTCATAATAATTTTATAACAAAATTTCAAGTGACACGCTACTATTAGTTTTAAATTAGGTTATGTTACTTTTTTATTCATCAATAATTTGTCAAGATTTGTTGTGAAACATTACTTTTCCTAAAATAATTGTTGATTGGTATATTGGCTATTGCTTTGATATTTGCAGATTAAATAATCAAGAAAAGTTTTTGTTGAATATTTCTGGCTCTTTCCCTATAATCCAAACCAAGTTTTTTTTATTAATTTGTTGAATATTTTTCTCAAATGGTTATCTCATATTCATTTTGACTCCAAAATTAGATCAAATTTGTGTTTATTTTGAAGTAAAGGATATTTATTTTATTTCATTATAAGTAGTACTCAAAAATATTTTAGAAGGTAGTCCTACATGCAGTAGCTATTTCAGTAAGCAAAGCATCCAATGCAATTCACTATATCAAAAACGTGAGAGCCTAGCTGGTCAATGAAGTCCACGCGTGCCAGGCGTCGGTCCCAGTTCACATTCTCTTTCCTCTCTTCAAAGCCACTAGTGACGGTCTTGATGAGGCGAGGGAGCTTGAGAAATTTTTATGGGTTCGGGTTTGTGTTTTGGGAGAGTGATAGGGTTGAAGGGAGAAGGGGAAATGAGAAAAGAGAAGGCTGATGGGATGAAAACCTTCCGCGGGTAACGAAATAGCTTTGCTCCGACCAAGTGACAGGTATGGGACCCACAAATAGTGTGAAAAATATTGAGTGATAGCAAGTGAGTGATGGTGTCAAATGGGTGTGGTATTTTAAAGTGATGAGTAATGAGTGATGAATGACAGAAATTGAGTAATAAAAAATATGCATCCAAACAAGGCCTAAACTTTTTAACTTTGGACTATAGTCCTTTTTTTTTTTTTTTTTTTTTTTTTGGGACCTGAAAAATTGACATATAATTTTGGATTATAGTTCTTTTTCTTTTTCTTAGTCCTTCATGATAGGACCCTGAGAAAAAGACATGAACTTTTAAATTTGGATTATAGTTCTTTTTCTTTTTCTCTGTCCTTCATCATGGGACCAGAAAAAAAGACATGAACTTTTTAATTTTGGATTATAGTTCTTTTTCTTTTCCTCTGTCCTTAAACATGGGACCCTAAAAAAAAGACATACATGAACCCAATGCACTCACTAATAATGAAAAATCATTAAACTTTGTCTGAAATTGATGGCCACATATGCTTCACCTCATTTTCAAGAGAGGCTTTAGACTGTGAGGGATCATTTTAGGCATTTTATGGGCCAATTAATCAAGAATAGTTATTGTTGGAGATTGTAAAGAGTTGCTATTAAATGTTGAAAAATGGGCGTTAGGCCCGTTTCACAAATTAGAGCCTAAGCAATAAAAGCTTTTAGATATTGTTTTGAATGATTGTGGAATGTGGACTTTTAAATTTGGGTTTTGATGGACCAAATTTAAGTTTACTTGGTCTTATTGTAGGTTGGATTGGGCCCAATACATTAAGGAAAGTTAGGACAGAAACCTTGGAAATATGGCTTGAAATTGGAATTGGATATCCTAACCAGTACTGTAGGATATCAAAATCATTTTCTTAATAGTCTTTCTAGGACACAACAAAATTCAAAAACATTTTCAAATTAGTCTATCACATTACATATGAGCTAGTAAAATTACAAATTGTGTTGGCCAATATGTGAGGTGGTAGGTTAATTTATGTGAAATTGTAAGAATTTTAGTTGTATCTATAATTTTATTGTTTTCTTAAAGGGCACCATATCTAGGGACTGGTTCACACTAATCTGGCCCTGATTCCAAGTAGACTTTGGCCGAGGTAGAAGAGTGAGTGAAAATATGATAATTGGATTTAAATAAAGACAATGCTTAGAGAGAAATGTTGCAATGGATTTTGAAGCCGTTAAGTTGGATTTCATTTAAATAAAGCATATGATAGGTTTTATTCAAAACAGTTTAGAGACCTATCACCTTCCAAATGGACATATAAGTTCAAAATCTAGGTTGTTCCAATCATAATTATTTAGGAATCACTAAAACTAACTGCAAACATTATTAGAAAATTTTCAAATAAAAATAGGAAATGAGATGCTTAAAACAAGAACAAGCCCAAACGATCCCTCTAATGAATTGTTTTTCCATCCTACATAAAACAATTTGATCTAGATGAAACATCATAACAAATGTCAATAGAGTTGTATGTCGAATACATACCACATTTTAATGGGAAACCATCTTCCAGCTGGTTGATGGGCAATAGGATTGCAAAGCTGCATGAGTGTCCTCATTTGATGATCCTCTAGTAGAAAAAACTATTTGTATATATACATACCTACACCCTGTACATACATATGTATAGAAAACATATGATTTAACTTAATCAAGAAGGTAGAATATTGAAGATTGACAGTTGTGTTAAGGCTTGTGCTGTTCAATAAGGTCAGGTACCTCCATTCTCCATGCATATTTCTTCATGTCACTGATAAAAAGAGAGTAGAATGTTGGAGAGAAATAAAATAAAATCCTTTTCCCATGGATACTTTGTATTAGACAAGGGAGAGTGTGTCAAACATCATGTACAAATAGTCTGGGGGTAGGTAACACCCCTCACATCAATAACAAAATTAGGTGGAATATTAAACAGTAAAAGGGAAATCTAAACCACAACCGTCTTTAGTAAGACATCTGCAATATGGTTTTCCTACCTTTTATTAGAATGTCATAGTTGATAGGGGTCGAGCTAGCTAAGTAGCACTCTTTGGTCCATTTGGTGCACTTCGGTCCAATTCGGTCCATTGTGGTCCACTTCGGTCCTCTTTTGTCTTTTTCGGTTCTCTTTAGTCTGCTTCTATCAAATTTGGTCCATTTCGGTCCTCTTATATCTAATTCGGTTCTTTTAGGTCCACTGCGGTCTATTCAGTCCAATTTGGTTTACTTCGGTCCATTTGGCCCTCTTTTGTCTAATTTAGTCCATTTTGGTTTTTTTGCGGTCCAATTTAGTCCACTCCAGACTATTTAGTCCTGTTCGATCTACTTTGGCCCTATTCGGTCTACTTGGTCCTTTCCAGTCCATTTTGATGCACTTAAATTCTTTTTCTTTTTTTTGGAAAAAAGAGAAGGGATACTTATATTTGTAATCATCCCCACATTCCATGATACATTGCCACTTGGATTTTTTGATAAGTTTATGGGTACCACTAGTGCAAAGCAGGGTGTGCCAC
Organism: Quercus variabilis; assembly: GCA_030445155.1. Taxonomy (NCBI): domain Eukaryota; kingdom Viridiplantae; phylum Streptophyta; class Magnoliopsida; order Fagales; family Fagaceae; genus Quercus; species Quercus variabilis. The sequence goes on from CP129447.1 coordinate 1,667,881, forward strand.
TACTCAACCTCATTATTATAATTTCTGCATATTAAGTATGGGTCAATAGTAGTACTTGAAGACTTCTTGGCACTTGGTTTAAAGTAATGGGTTTCGAGGGCTTCTTACCACTACACCACACTTGCCAATGGTGGTGCACTTACTTAAATCCGAATTTATTAAAAAAATATAGATCCCAATCTCTTTCCAATTTCTATAAGATTTTACCAATTTAATCTCAAATTGTTCCACATATATTTAATGAATCCAACCACATTTGCAACCTATCTATTTATTTATTTTATTTTTCTTAAAAAAGACAACTTAACATTATGTATTGTTAAAATTCTAAAATACTATTAAATCACATTCAAACATTAGAGCCACTATATTAAGTTCCGAAGCCTGACATATATTGAGTATTATTAATATATAAATGTTTGTTGAATATTTAGTGATTATGTCTAGCAATTATTGTTACCATTAGTAATATTTAAACCATCTAATAATATTAATAATCCAAAAGAACATTCAGCAGGATTGAGAGAGAGATAAAGAAGACAACTTAAATACTGCAGATGAGTAAGTTATAATTAGCCCTAAATTTTGTCATAAAGAAATTATGATAAGGCGAAATGCTGAATAACATGTTATAGTCAATCCTTAAATAATTGTACTCACCCAATATACTTGACTCTATTTTGGCCACTGAGCATGTGTGAACTACGAAAAAATTTATGGATATATAGTTTAATTGATCATGTAGTACTACTCTTGCAGCAAATTCCGAAGTGGTGGATATTGTTGTATTATCTAATTCTTGTTGCGAAATGGTTTGTTGAGATATAAACAATGAGATTTTGGTATTAGGAGAAACCAAAACATTTGTTGCCTTCTTAAAAGATTACTTCGGGTTTCACCATAAACACTTAACTATTGTACTTGCTCTTCCCCAAGAGTATGGAGATGGTGCATGTTTCCAGCAAGCATTTACGCATGTAATGTGTTGATTAGTGTAGTAATCAATGATGATATGCAAAGATTTTGTGTTTATTAAGATACCTGTTGTAATTGATCAAGTTAAGAACAAATGTTTTCTCTGTCCAATATTTAAATATTAGAAGTTAATTTTTTTTTTTATACGATTAGAAGTTAAATTGTTAAAACAAGAAATTACAACATGTACGGTGTATGAACCACCATGCTAAGATGAGGCCTTTTGAAGTTGAACAAATGTTGTGTTTGTATGAACCACTTAAGAATTAAATTCTTCCTTCAAAACCCATTATATAATTATTTTTTTCTGTTAAGTAAAGGAAAACCCTTAAATCAACTTTCTTGAGTAGCAGATTGTCAAAATCAAGTCCATATATTGATATGCATACTTGTGTAGTTTATAGTTTTAATATATTGTGCTAAGGGCAAAAACTTAGGTACAATATTTAGGTGTTATTTCCTTAAATTCTCTTCTTAAAATTCAATCATGTGATAGTACTTAACTAAAATACTATTTCATGAGTTCATCCTATGAAAAAAAAATTATATGATTGAATTTTAAAAGAGGAACCTATGAAACAGTACATATGTACTGTACCTACGTTTTATCTTGTACTAGTAGTCTAAATAAAATTACTTTTTAGGCGAACTTGGATTGTGTAAGTTGGATTTTAAGATTATATAATTTGTGAGCATAAAAGGTCTATTTATGGAGATGTCATTTTTGTTTTTTAACATTTATGGAGATAACAATTTTCTTTTTTTGATAGATACAATCTAATTATCTTTTTTTTTTAATAATTTTTTTTTTTTAATTTTATTATGTCAAATATAAGGAAAAAAGCAAATGCGGCATCATAATATGGTCCTGTAGATCAGAGTAAAACCTTCTCTCTTTTTTCTTAATAACTTGATAGTTTGGGTGCGGGTTTTAATTTTAAATCCTTGACATCTTCATTGAAAATACCAAAATATGTTAGTTGAACTATAAAACTTTTGGGGAGAACAATGTCAAACTTAAAAGAAAGTTGAATTTTCTTGGCAAAATGAGTAAATATCCTTAATTTAAAATTATGTAGCAAAATTTCCCTCTTTCCAAAGTATTTAGCAAAATACCCATGTTTTGGAACTCGAGTTCTATGTAAAACTCAATATCCTCAAAATCGAGTTCTATGTGTATTTTTAAGTAGAACTCGACATTCGCAATGTTGAGTTCCACTTAAATTTTCAAAAAATTTTAAGTAGCCAAATATACATAGAATTTGACATTGTTAATATTGGGTTCTACCTATAACTTGATTTTGTTAAAATAGAATTTTAAAAACAGGGGCTTTTTGTTAAATACTTTGGAAAGAGGGGTATTTTGTTATATAGATTTAAAATTAAGGGTATTTACCCATTTTGCTCGAATTTTCTTATAACCTTCATACCATAATTGAAAATTATTAGAAATTCTCATAGCATAACAGGATGGTATTCTCTCCTCTAACATGAATAATAAATCTCACCCTAAATTTAATAAGTAGAACTTACTATTATGTAAGAAGAAGATATATCACATTGCTATAGTAATATATCACATCATTTTACTCTTGAAGCACTAATTATTAATTACTCCATACCATTAACTCTATGAGAGAATACTTGGGGTACACGAAATTAGATTCTCATGGTAATATGTAATTGAATACAAAACATCCAGGGATGGAAAAAACAAAAATTTACAGCACTACTTGATTTGCCTAACAAATCACAGTTGTACGCACCTCAATTTACCATTTAAGAAACAAAAAGTTTATGGGCACAACACTTGACAACATTGTCCGCACCAAGGACCATCTTCCTATACGATCTCTTCATGCATAAAGAAATTAATATTTGTAGACACGTCTTCCATCTTCTGACCAAGAGCATTACCAAGAGGAACTCTAAAACTATCATGCCCTTCCCCACTCTCATCATGGGTCTCATTGCAAAGACTAGACTCAAGATTCCGAGCGGCATCATTATAGTACAAAGAGATTATCCCATTGGTGCAAAGATTGTGACTAGAAGCAAAGCTCACATCACCAGATCCAAAATTGGCGTCTCTCAAATACCAAGGGATCATGTTGAGGAAAAGGGTGGAGATACTAAGGAAGAGATTAACAAATTCACCTCAGCACTAGAAAGTTCTACTCAACCATCCTTTCAAGCACAAGCATGAGGACCCGATCGTCTTAATCGCCTCATTGCTAGGGTAGAGCAGATGTATGGCATGCTCGAATCCCATGTGCAGCACACCGTGGACTAATTTGAATACATCCATGGCCAGATTACTGCACTATCTTCACAGATTGAGGATATGTCAATGGAGCAGGGATCCGATTTAGAGTCCGAGCAGTTCTAGCCTTTTTGGCCATTCCGGTAAAAAAGTGGGAGAAAATTTTGAGGGGGAGTATGCACAGTTGAGGGGGAAGAGAGCATAGTTATTGGTTTATTGTTGGTGGTTTAGCATTTTTTTTGTTTGGTTTAAACTTTGTTAGTTTTTACAACTCTTGGATAGTTTATTGCTTTCTTTTAAAGCTTAAGTACTTTGGTTTTTAATATTCAATACTTTTGTTTATCTCACTGCTCTGTAGCATTTTTTTGTACTCTTAGATGTTGCTAAACTATCTTGAGTACCACACGCTTGTACCCTTGTAGGATTTTATATCCTAGATGCAAATTCTTTGTGTATTTTGCATTGGTTGTGTGTTGGACATGCAATTAATCATTGTGATTGGTCTTTATTGCATTGCGTGTCCGGATGAGCATTTACTAGCTAAATGTTCATTGTAGTCATTCTTTAATGACTGACCTTGTTTGATCAAGATATGCTTAATGTTATATAGTGTTTATAAACTTGATTGCACTTTACTTGCTCATATACGTACAATGTATTCAACTTGTCATAAGCTTAATAAAAGTTTTGTTTGTGTGCGAGTGTTTCAGGAACTAGTGAATGTGTTCAATTGTTAATGCACGTAACAAATTGGTAGATTGTTAGTACTTAGAAGTAGTTTTGCAAGTTGGCATAAGTAGTTATTGGATCAGTTAGTTAGTTAGCCACTTATCAGAATTATGCATGTACAAACACAAATAGGCCTTTGGTCTTGTAAAGTGATCATGCAGAAATTAGTCATCAATTAATTCAAAACTCGATTAAAACTATAAAAAACACCCATCATTTGAGTTCTTAACAGATAGCAAAAAAAACCAAATAATTGCATGTCAAAGAGTACCTAAACGACATCATACTGATATTTCAATTTGTATCTGAGAATTATTTATGGGTAATAATATAAAAAATCGTATTGATAATATTACACATATTTTTGTACTTGTTGGATAATATGAAATAGCTAATAGAAAAGGAAAAAGAAGAAGAATAAATAGGTAGCAGAACCCAGAGTTTATATGGTACTTGTACTTTGAAAATAAGTTGCTGATTGTGGGGGAAGACATAGAGAGAGAGAGAGAGTAGAAGTGAAAGGAGAATGAGAAATAAACATAATAAGACCCTAAATTGGCTGGGCTGACTCGGCTGAGAGAGAGAGAGAGAGAGAGAGAGAGAGAGAGAGAGAGAGTGCACCGTTTGGAATTTAGTTTGACGGTTTGAGAATGAAAGCTGAGACTTGAGAGAGAGAGAGAGAGAGAATAAGAGAACAGTGAGTTTTGGATTAGACCGGACCAAAATCAGGTTTTTTTTTTTTTTTTTTTTTTTTTTTTTTTTTTTTATATAAAATATTTTTCATTTTTAACTTCATTTTATTCAAGGGTTGTAATAGAAATGTCTCTTTTTTTCTTTTTTCTTTTTTTCCTTTTTTTTTTTTCCTTTTTTTAACTCTTAATTTTCTTAACCATTTAAGAATAATTGCAATCTCAAAAATAAGGCTGGAGTTTAGTTAGCAAAAACAATTATTTTTAAAATAAATTTTTTTATAGCACTTTTCTTTTATTTAAAGGAAGGATTGCATAGGAGACCAAGGTCCATGCCCTTAATTATTCAAAATCTATGCTTTTACAACCGCACATCCTTAACACGATAGTCACTCCATAAGTATAAGTTCAAATCTTCAAAGAGGGAGAGCAACCCAAAAAAAAAATAAAACCACACTTTCCTTCTTCTTTTTTTAACAAAATTAATTAATTTAAGAGCAATTTTTACTTAATGGCCCCTCATAATTTTTCAAAATTCTCCCTCTCCCTTTATTTTTATGAACAAAAACTTTATTTTTTGAATAGATAATAATAGAAAATTTCAACTGATAACAACAAGAGACTACCAATTATGCTAACTAGAATCTATGAAAACTTTTTAAAGTTAATATATATATATATATATGTTAAAAAAAAAAAAAGTATAAAAACACTTAATTTTCATTAAAGAATGAGTAGTGACCAGTGAGTGCAAAATCCTTAAACTCAGCAAACAGGATTCGCAATTGGGCTGAAAAGAACTAAACAACAAAGGCCTTTTAACTCTTTATGTCCACAGTCACCATCAATTTGATGATTTGAAACGATAGCAAACTAAGTGAACTTGTTTTTTTTTTTTTTAAATTTCTTTGCAAATAACGTCGCAACTGGTTGGAAAATGAAATTTGTTTTTCATCCCATCCAACGGAATGAGAAATAAGCATATCACAGTCACTTGCACTTTTGCTAGGCAAAAAACAATGAAGAAAAAAAAATTCAATTAACAGACTATCTCGGGCTACAGAATGTCAATTCCGACAGTAGACTCTACTACTATGTATCCACACGCCTTTGCTAGTCAATCACTTAAATCTATCTACCGTTCAATCACGAACGAAATTGGTATTTAACCATAACAGTACAACTATACAGTTAGTTGGCCCCGTTTAAAAATAATATTGATTACTAACATCTTGAGTTTGAAAGACTTGATTTCTACTTGAATAAATCGACTCTTTTAGGCTCGGTTTTTTTAGATTGATGTGTCCTAATGCCACGTGGAGTACACCTGAAATTCGAGTCTTATAGAGTCGAGTTCTGACCGAGCATCCACGTGGAGTACACCTGGCGTTTATAATGACGTGGATGACACTTAGATCTAGAGGGTTAGAGACTCGGTTACCGAGTCTCAGAAACTCGATTTTCAGTTATGGTCACCTGTCTTGTCCGTTTCAGTTTGCACGTGTGAGAAATCAGAGAAATCAAAGCTTAATAGGATATTTTTTTAAAATAACGCCTCTCTCTCACAGTCTTTCACCTCTCCAGTCTCTCACTCACTCTCACTCACAGAGCTCTCTCACCTCTCCAGTGTCACAGTCTCTCACTCACCCTCTCCCTCTCACTCTCACACTTCAGGGCCTTGGCCTCTCGCAGTCACCCTCTCCACTCTCAGTCACCCTTTTCTCTTGCTCAATCTCCACTCTCACATTCATCAGCTTCGGCGAAGAGTCTAGTAAAGCCACAACGAGGTGTACCGTCTCAGGCTTCTCCTTCTAAAGTTTGATAAAGTCCACCGAAGTAGAAAACTCTCATCCACAGAGCTTTGATCAGTCTACACGGTCTGTGAAAACCCAAAAAGAAAGGTTAGAAACAGTGTTTATATATAATGGGTTTCACTGTTTGGTTGCTGAGAAATAGTGGGTTTGTGGGTTCTGTTTTGAGAAACTTTATATTTGTTGTTTGAGATTGAATTGGTTTGTGGAATCGGATTATGTTTCTGGGTTTGTTTATATTTGCTGAGGATTTAATTTTAGTGCTCTGTTGGTTGTTCCTATAATGAGATGCAATTGTTCACAAGTCTATAGAAATTTTAGAAATTTTGATTGAGTTTATGTTTAATGGACAGGGGCGGAGCTACCTTATTGCTTGGAAGGGCCTTGGCCCCCCCCCCCCCCCCCCCCAAATTTTAATTTTCTTCTACTGTTTTGGTAATTTTAGGCTGTAGGTCTGGTCCAATAGGGAAGTAATAGGCAATGGCCCCCTCAAAAAATATGACAGGCCCCCCCAATTATTCTTAAGATCTCAACCAGGGGCGGAGCTACCTTATTGCTTGGAGGGGCCATGGCCCCCCCAAAATTTTAGTTTTCTTCTACTGTTATGGTAATTTTAGGCTGTAGGTTTGGTCCAATAAGGAAGTAATAGGCAATGGCCCCCTCAAAAAATATGACAGGCCCCCCCCAATTATTCTTAAGATCTCAACATAGTCCAATAAATATATGACTCAAAGTTCACAAATCCTCAAATAATATACTAGCTAGCCCCTCAATTGTCCAAGTGATTCGTTGCGTACCTAATGGATAATAACAACTATTTCAAAGGAGCATCATTTAGTCACTTCTTCAAACAAAAACTTACCTTTTTTTCCATTTTTCTCAATCTTAAGAAGCTACCTTTAGTACTTCTCCCTATTGCTGCCAGCCTACACCGTTCTCTCTCAAGTCAATAAGTTAACTCACTTCTCAACACAACCAAATAAACTCAAGCATATGGGCATTTAGATTTAAGTTTTGTTATACATATGATAATGATCATCTGGTTTTGTTTTTTTGTTTTATTATGATATGAATCTGACCATATGAGTTTTCGCCTTTCTAATTAGTTTAATGAATATGTTTTGTTTATCAAGATTTTGTTCTTCAATTTTTGTATTGCTATATTATAATATATTTTATCTCTCTGTCATCATTTGTTTAAGTTGATTTTTTTTGGTTTGAAATTAGGTGCTAAATAATTCATTAAAAAAATTTAAAATATAAAAAATTTTCAATATGACAAATAATGATGGGTTGATAGTTTTTAAAATAATAGTGAATTTTATATATATATATATATATATCTATAGTGAACTAAATAATTGTTGAGAATGATGATATATCAAAGTTGATAATTATGTATTCAATAAATTTTTGAATTATGATTATTGTATTAATACAACAATTTTTGTTGTGGAGATTCTAAAAAAAATTATAACAAACCGTCCCCCCCCCCCCCTCAACAGTGTGATGGTACTATGTTTTAATCAATATAGAAAGCTCTAGTTATTTTTTGTGATTTTTTCTTCGCCCGGTTTGTTTTTTTTCCATGGATGCTTAAATTGTGTATTTAAAATTGTGTAGAGGTCATAAAAATACAATATGTTGTTCTGCTCTGAAGTTCTCAGTTATTGATATGTGTTAAAAATAAGGCTGATTTTTCATTGTACTTATATGTGAATGTTGATACTTTAAATTATAGTAAAATTAGGTTTTGGAGATTAAATTTGAAGAAGTGTTTCTTTTTTGTTCACATTTTTTATGCCGTAGAGCTTGCAAATTTACATTTGGTTCACCCCTAAACAAAAGAAACAAACAGAAATTGTAAAACAATGCACTTGAGACTTCCATAACTCAGTTGGTTGTAAAAGAATTAATAAGATTTAAAAAATTGTCCACAAAAGTTAACGGCTAAAACTTAAAACTTAAAACAAACTATACCCAAAATACTTGTTACTAAGAAGCTTAGAAAGGTTAATTACTTTTTTTTTTCTTCTTTTATATTTATATTTGTAATGAATCCCAATGTTTAAATTAGTTTGAAAATTGGAAGAGCTATGCAATAAAATTAGTTTGGGTATTATCCTTTATTTTCTATTTAGTTCCTTGTAGAGTTTTTTTTTCCCTGCAAACAATAAGTTTTCATTAATATTAGATAGAAACATACTAACATATCAAAGAACCAATATGTGATTGAGTCATGTAAATAAAATTCATTCAGAATCCATTTTAGAACAAAAATAGTTCAAAAAACTGATCCAGAAACTAAGAACAGTGAGAACAGCAGAAACAAAGTGAGAGTAAAATTAGAAAGAATTCTTTCTTGTGTAACTATAAACCCAAGAAATAACTTCTTTAATTTCCTTGGGTAATTAAAAGCTGTTTTCCTTGACAAAGTTTAGCATATTCACCAAATAAAAAAAAGCATAATTCTAAGTGCTGGTAGGTATTTGTTCACATCATTTTCAGGGTCTACTTTCAATTAACTCATTGTTGCCTTCCCTTCCATCTAAAATTCATCTTCTTTTATTTGTTTTTGTTGTTGGCATTGAAGCTCCCAAAATCCAAAGATGTTTGTTTTTTTCTTTCTCATATTAAAAACGTATGGAATTGACAGCTCCCTCATTGAAAAGAAAGCCAAAATACAAATTGCAATCAAGGATTGAGTTTGGGTTTAACTAGGTGATTGCATGTTGACAATTGAACATTAATAACACAATATAGATGAAGGAATAGGACCATTCAATTTATATCTCAGAAGAAGCATGTGATTCAGTACTATAGTACCACTTACTTTTGATTGCATAACACACACTTACTGTTACTCACTATGTTTCATTTCAGTATTATGTGTTAATGAGTCTTCATGCGAAAGATATCTTCAATTAGTGCAATGTTAATACCCCAAGCAACTTAATATATATACATACTTTAAGTTAGTGCTGCGGCAATTTAGAGAGAGTTAAGTAGAATTAAATTGGGGTTTGGGTTGAGAGTGCTTGTGTTACTATTGTAATCGTTTTTATTTCATAGTGAAACTTTCTTTGTCAATTTATGTGGACGTAGGCATATTGTTTAAATCCTCGTGTCTATATATTTCTTCTCTTTTCTTTAATCTTGCCTAAATGGGTTTATTTTCGCAACAATCATCTTTAATAGAGAATTAATAAATAATTAAGAGTACAATTTATTTTTTTAGAATCTTTCTTACATTGTTTTTGTTTTTGTTTTGAACAATATCTATTACATGCTAACTGCTTTCCACTGGAGTGCAGTATGGCTGCTGCAAATACTGGATGAATTAACCATGCAGAGCCTGGTCCCATTGACAACTCAGTGTAGTCACAGCAGGCCAACCATCGGTCTGAAGCTATTTGGAATAGGCAGGTATAACGCAACAGTCAATTTTTAACTAATGTACACCAATTTAATGAAATACAATGTACATGCTGCAGCTGTCATATATTAATCCATTGTTCTGTTCTGTGCAGGATCCAAGGACCCTTACCTGCCGTAACCGTAATAAAGAGTTCTCCAATCGAGAGTCAATGGTGGATGACCAAGTCGTTAACATCATTAAGGCACTTGGTTTGGAGGGACTCCTCTGGCTCCCGGGTAGAGAGATTGACCATGGCCTGATAACGGCCTTAGTGAAGCGATGGTGGCCCGAGACTCATACATTCCACATGCCACATGGTGAGGTCAGCATCACATTGCAAGATGTGGAGGTTCTTATCGGGCTTCCTGTTGATGGTGCCACTATAACAGGGAGCACACAGAAAACCTGGATTGTAGTTTGTCGGGACTTCCTTAGGTTTCAACCTATAAATCAAAACCAGCATAAGCAACTTAATGGCCAGAGGATTCTCATTAGCTTACTCTTGGAGCAAGTTGCTGAACCATTGCTGCCTAATGCTGAAGAGGATCAGCTGCATAAGTACGCACGCTGCTACATCCTAGTGCTATTGGGGGACACAATATTCGGCGACAAATCTAGCAATAGGGTGCATCTAATGTGGGTACAGCTATTGGAAGACCTTCGCAACCCACAAGTGTACAATTGGGGAAGTGCTTGCCTTGCATGGATGTACCGAGAGTTATGCAGGGCAAGCGATAGGGACACCAATCAGATCGGTGGGTGTTTATTGTTGGTCTAGTATTAGGCATGGGCCAGGTTCCTCTATTTGTGCCCGGCAGTTGAGCATGGCCCGCCAGTGGGTGCTTACGGTCCTTCAGTGCGTGCTCCATTGTCCCTAAAGTAAGTCTCGCTTGAATCCCATCCCCAATTGAGTAAAATCATATAAGATTATCTTACTTGTTAATGTGATTACATTATAGTTTTAATTATAACATTATTGTGCCCAGAAAGTTGTAGATATTGATGTCTTGTTCTTGATTGTTGTAGGTGGTTGTGGGTCCCAAACAAGAAAAATAGGCCCGCCAACATCTTTAGGGACAAGTATCGCTAGCAAATAGCTTCAATGTTGCCTAACCAGGTATGAGAATGCCTTATTTTACACGTTTAGGAACAATCTTATAGGTTTGGTGAATTTTGAAATATAAAGCTTAATGTGTTGTGTACTTGTGTTGTTCGCTGTTGTAGGTGGTGTGGCAGCCATATGAAGCTGAGTTCGAGAACCTTTCGCCGTGGTGCGTTACAGGGAGGGTCGTGTGGACGGCAACAGTGCTGCTTGTATGTTTCCACTTAATAGAGAAACATACGCCGGATCATGTCGTTCATCAGTTTAGGATGGTCCAAGAAATTCCCCAGGCTGTTGATACTGATACAGTCCTTCATAAAATTGATTTGAGGGGGAAGGTCGGTGTGGATTGGATGCGGAAACATGCTGTGCATTTAGGCCACTGGGGTAATCGCCTTCAACAGCGTTTTGAAGTAGTGCTTGGTGAGATGCCTCTACACCACGAGTACTTCGGCTGGTTCAACAGGGTAACTCGGAGGTTCATCAATAGGCCCGGTGCTAAGTTGACTATGCTGGTAAGCTCTCCATGTCTTCTATATCTTACCATACTTCTTAGCATGAAACCACTGTTTGCATAACATGATATATGTTACTACATTTTCTGCTTAGCATTTGCTCTCCCTATAATTTGCAATTATTACTACCAGAACTCAATTCAAAACCAACATTTATTTTATTATCGATTGGCATTGTTGATGATTTAGGCATTACTAATATATGTGGGTTTTCCATGTGTAGGTTTCACTTGTCAACCGTTTGTTGCGGCATCACCCTATGGGCACGGAGGAGCACACCAACATTAATGATGTGCTGACAGCAGTGCATCATTTTGACCGTGTATAGCCTTCCATCCCTGAGGCCCCAAATGAGGAGGCAGCTTCTCCTGCAGGCCCAAGCACTACTGAGGGCCCAAGCACGAGCACAGCTCCGGTTAGATGTCCCTCTCATTATCCTGTTGTTGCCCCTCAGGGCCTCCCTACCCCCGATCCCTCTCCATACACCCCACATCCATCCCCTAGGCTTACCACCCTTCATCCACCCCACATCCATCCCCTACCCTCACCATCTCTTCACCCATCTCACATCCATCCCCTACCCTCACCATCCCTTCATCCACCCCACATCCATCCCCTAGCCTTACCATCCCTTCACCCATCCCACATTCATCTCCTCGGCCTAACATCCCTCCACCCACGCCACATCCTCCTGGGTCTGACATTCATCCACCCCACCCACAGTTATTTCCTGAGCTGTCATCCATTCCATCCTTTTACATGGGTCTTGACCCCACCCCACCTGACTTGTAGCAGCAGCCACCCTTCCATAGTTCGTCTATTGCCCCTTCTTCAGCCATCGACCCACCCCATGTTCAGGCTAAGTAGGCTGTTGGGTTACCTACAATGGCAGAAGGGCGGCCAAAACGCATATCAAAGGCTCCTCCTTGTGGGACAGGGGGGCACAAACATAGACACAACGCTGGGCTCGATGCATCTGACGAAGAGCATGCCAGACCTCCTCCTTGTTATACGAGACAGCCTAAGGTCCAAAAAAGGTAACTTCATTGATACCTTTTGCAATTTTTGTTGGAGAATGACTCCTATGTGGGGAAACACGTCATTGAAATATATCATTTATTCCATTTTCTTGTATGGAACAAAAGCTTAGTTCCTTGATGAAATGCAGTTTCAAACTAAGCTTTTAGGAATTAAGAATGGCCATAGTTTACAATAGGTTTAAGTGCAAACCACACAACTAAATTTTTAGAATATATACACGTATACATTCTAAGATAATTTTTGTTATGCAAATTTTGAAATCTATAATAAAGGATTTGTCATAATGTCGCTCTAACTCATTTTCACTTGTTACTTTCATGAAGACGATGATGCTACGAAAAGGCTGGATACGTGTACATAACAACTTTCAGCACAATAAAAGCAGCAACAAAATAAAAGTAGCAAGGCTCCTGATCTGTCATATTTACTTCAATTTACTTCAATTTTACGAAATTTCTTAGTTTAGCATCGTGGGTGCTTAATTTTTATTGATAGGTTGTATTGACTTCAAGGTTGTATTGTTATAGATCCTCTGATGTGGGCTGCATATGAGGAGCTTTGTGTATTACGTTTGTACAAAAAATACCTGCATCGTTTCAAGTTCTTTACCTGCATTGTTTGTACATTGATGGTACCTGAACAAAACGAGTTTACTTTGATTGTTAATGATGAGGTAAAAACTGTCATTTTGGAAGCCAATGAAGAGGTTTATTTGGGAGCTTTAACTGGGCTTCTGCTGCCCTTCCTAGCAGGTTTGTTGCAAATTGCCACTATGAATTCTGTTTTTTTTTTATTTTTTTATTTTTTTTATTTTATATATATATATATATATATATATATTTATAGGATCCATCTAAAACTATAATTCTGAAGTCACTGCTTTTTTTCCTATGCTTTATGCACCTTGCTGCTTAGTGCTGGTATGTATTTTATACTAGATCAGTGACTGTTTAGTTATAAAGTGTTTTACTTTACTTTAGTTTGGATTTCGAATGAAAGGCCTAGGGAGACAGATTTCAATCTGGTTGAGAGGTGGACAGTTTCTGTTTTTGGTAAATAGGTGGTTGATTTATTTACAGAAAATAATGGTGGTAATGGTGCTGAAAAAGAAATCGGGCTATTTAGAAGTGATTGTATAGAGTTTATGGAAGATTGATTAATGGATTTAGTTCTACTAAAGTAAGCATAAGTGCTACAATATAGGCTAACGTATTGGTAGTGTTAGGCTTGGAGTAGTGTCTTGTGCATTAAACTAGTGAACTGGACCTGCTAGTAAAACAGTCCTAGGGTCTTGGATGATGATCATAACCAAAATGGTTCAGAAAATGTTAATAGTATTGATAAAAATCCTTAGAAACTAGCAATATGAGAGAGAGAGATAACACATTGAATGTGATTTATGGCAGGTTATCAGCAACCGGAAAAGACACCCATCCCGGCAGCAAACATCAACAATTGGCTAGAAAAGTTAGCAAGAAGTTCATCCCATGGTTTTGTCATATGCGGGCAGGTTTTCAACTACTGCTTCAGCATCAGCAAAAGTCAACCCTAGCTTTAACGTGTTCACGATATTCTTCTTGCTTCCTCAGGTCTTCCATTTCTTTATATTTTTCCCTCGGGGTCCGAGGGGAAAATATAAAGAAATGGAAGAGTTGCGGACGCAAGGGAATCTCGTCAAGAAAGAATATTAAAAGTAAAGAGAATCTTGTTGCTGCTGAAGCGGAACTTTAAAACCTGCCTCCATATTACATTATTCATTTTGGTATGTGTCAATTCTTTTTGTCCTACTTTACATGGGAACACTTTTTCTGTAACCTTACATTGAAGGTGGCTGTCGATTTTGTAGGCAGAGCAGAAAGGAAGCTCTCTGGGTAGGCCTCTCTGAAGTCACTCATCTTCAGGTATCATACAACTATATATTTGAGTCAAAATGGAATTAACTCCGCATTCAAGTACTTCTGCGTGTATATATTTGATGAATCAGTAAGAAATATTATTGCAAGCTCAAAGAAAAACGGTACCTACATGTTTTCCCTTTCCTGTAATACGGGGTATAAAAAATTACTGCAAATAAAGGAGGAAAACCACTTTTGTATGAGTATATCTGTCATGCATTTCTGTAGCGTGTGGTCTGTCTCTTTTTTTGCCCCTGCATATCTTAGTTTTTGTTTAGCATGACTTCTGCCTTTGCTTCACTAGAGAACTTCTTGGTTGCAAACCTTATGATTGGCTGTTATGCTTCCTTAAAAAAAAAAAAAATTTATTCTATAAAGATGGGAGGTTTGAAGCTTGTTTAAGTTGGCTTTTTTATATGTAACCTTCCTTTTATTTTTCAAAGGAAATATAAACATAACTTATAGTGCAAAAGCACTTTATTTCTGCAACAAATCTTGACTAAACTTCTTTACGAGGCTGGAAAGTGGAAATTAATAAACTGTACCATCATTTACCATGAATTAGTTTTTAAAAAAAAAAAAAAATTTTAATCATTACAAGTGGAAGATTTAAAGTTGCAAATAGACTATCTCTCTCTCTCTCTCTCTTTGTGGAGTTGGATATCAAATACTTTGAGCTTCGTCTCTCTAATTGTGATGCCATCAACAATAGAGTTATAATGAAAAATGCTTAAGCCGCTCTTATGTGTGTCTACTATCTTTTACCTCTTAGCTTCTTGTTCATAACATTGTCTCTATTGGTGTATTGTACACGCAGCCAATGGCTATCAAAGTCACGACATTACCCTCCGCATATTTTTCTTGTATTTCTTTAGTCTACTTTGTGCCCATTGTGCATGAAGTAGGTTTTTATTTTTTTTATTTCATTTTTTGTTAATATAATTACTCTTACCTATAACGAAAAAAAAATTGATTACCATCTTCAACAAAATGTGGCTTGTTATTGTGTCCATTAATGCTGGTTTTCTCTTTGAACAATGTATTAGAGCTACTTTTACAATATGGAAGGAAAAGGAATTATATAAGGTATATAAATTTCACACTCTAATTTTCCACTTTTACACTCTTTAAGGGTTTTTTTTTTTTTTTTTTTTTCTTGGTGTTTTAAATTTCTATAATTTATTGCTGACTTACATTTTCTTTATATAAATGTATTTTCAAATAATTGTTTTAAAAAAAAATGATATGGCAGTTGTTCTAACTGTGCTTAGGGCGCGTTTATATAAGATATTGGAAGATTGTTTTTTGAGTTTAAAATAAGAGTTTGTAAAAAAAAAAAGGGACGTACGAGAAGTTGTGGTTGCAAAACAGAGTTTTGGGTTTTAAAAATACTCTTTTAATCTTCCAAAATGCCTAACGAAATGTACCCTTAGTATCATATATTTTGTTCCAAGCCCGGAAATAGAGGAGGGTTGTGGCAGGTTGTCGGCATTCGTGAAATTTAGTCACTTTATTATGAATTATTATGTGATTGGTAGGAGTTATACTTGTTTGGTCACTGAATATGATGCTGAGATTAGTTCTTTAGGACTATATGATTCTGAGGATTTTAGATGGTTGTACGGATATATTGACCTATATCATAGGCTGACGTGTTTTTTCAAAAGTGGAAGACCCTTTGCTTTGTGTGCAAGAAAACAACATATGGAAAATAGAGCTTGTGAATGTCAATTATAAAGAAATGTTTATGGTCAGCAAAGGTCGGAAAAGGTGTCACTTACCATATATTTTGTTCATAGCACGGTTCCAAGCCTGGAAAAAGAGGAGGGTTGTGACAAGGTTGACAGCTCCCATAGAATTTAGTCACTATATTATGAATTATGTGATTTGTAGTAGTTCTACTTGTTTGGTCACTGAATATGATGTAGAGATTAGTTCTTTAGGACTATATGATTCCGAGGATTTTAGATGGTTGTATGGATATATTGACCTATATGTTGATGTGTTTTTTTAAAAATGGAAAACCTTTGATTTGGGTGCAAGAAAAAGAACATATGAAAAATAGAGCTTGTGAATGTCAATTATAAAGAACTATTAATGGTAAGCAAAGGTGGGAAAAGGGGTCACTTATCATATATTTTTTCATAGTGGGTTCCAAGCCTGGAAATTTAGTCACTTTATTATGAATTATGTGGTTGATAGTAGTTCTACTTTTTTGGTCACTGAATATGATGTTGAGATTAGTTCTTTAGGACTATATGAATCTGGGGATTTTAGATGGTTGTATGGACATATTGATAGTGCATTGTCATGCTCTGCTTAATTTTCTTTGTACTGTCCTCTCTCGCCTATATGTTGATGTGTGTGTGTGTGTGTGTTTTATTATCATTATTATAAAGTGGCAGACCTTTGTTTTGTGGGCAAGAAAACAACATTTGAAATAGAGATTGTGAATGTCAATTATATACAGCTGTTTATGGGCACCAAAGGTGGGAAAAGGGGTCACTTGTCAAGAGACCAAATCCTAGAGGCCTAAATAGATCCTTGCTTGAATTGATATTGTAGGTCATGACTGGTTTTCTGGTTTGATCTTCATGTGAATAACTGGTAATTCTATGTTGGATTTTTGGTCATTAATTTCCAGGCCAGTGGAAGAGCATTGCCCTTGGATGCTGGGTTTGTGGGTCAGGCAGAGGCAAGGGAAGCATCTGGTCTTGTACTTGATATGATATGGCAGAAGAAAATGGCTGGGCGGGCACTTCTACTGGCTGGGCCTCCTGGTACTGGAAAGACAGCTCTGGCTCTTGGAATAGCACAGGAACTTGGGAGCAAGGTACTTCTCACATTTTATCTTGGTAACTTGTTTTGTTTTTTTATTTATCAACAATTTTTTATGTTTCCTTGGTGAGAGTTCTTTGTTGATGTTTCATGTTTTTCCCCCATTATGATATTAGATGATTGATTGCCCTTCAGGCTTATTAAATAAAACTCTTCTTTGTTATTTTGTTGGTTCCATTCTGCCCAATGGTTGGGTCAGAAGTGTACTCATCAGAAGTAAAGAAAACTGAGGTTTTGATGGAAAACTTTCGACGGGCCATTGGTCTACGTATCAAGGAAAAGAAAGAAGTCTATGAAGGAGAGGCAAGTTACTAATGCTTCTTTGATATTAGTCTGATGTGACCATAATCTCTTTGTATTATTTTTATCGTTACTTCTTAATTCTTGATATGTTGCTGTTCTTGTCATAGGTTACTGAACTTTCCCCGGAAGAAGCTGAGAGTGTGACAGGTGGCTATGGTAAAAGTATTAGCCATGTGATCATTGGATTAAAAACTGTGAAAGGAACCAAGCAACTGAAGTTGGACCCAACCATTTATGATGCCTTGATCAAGGAGAAGGTAGGTTCCTTTTATTTATTTGCTGTTATTTTTACAATGATAGAAATATATTTGCTTTTTTGATATATTCATTTACTTTGTATAATTTCTTTGTGAAGTATTTTAAATTTACTCATCCTTCTTATCCATGGAGTGTTTGTGAAGGTGTTATATGCAAAATTTTCAATGACTATGTTCATTTATTATTGTCACCTTGCAAAATGTTCTTCCTTCAAAAGGAATACAATCCTTGTGGATTGGTTCATAAATGTGTAAAGCTAGTGGCAAATCTATATATTACTAAAAGCTGAAACGTAGTAATTAATGTTGCTACGCTCCCGTTGAGCCACATCAACAGCCATGTCATCATCTTTTTTTTTTCTTTTTTTTTTTTTCAATTTTTCATATAATTGTTTAACATTTAAAGTGAATTAATTTCTCAATTTTATTAAAATCAAAATATTAATCTTATTTTTAATTATTCTTATTTATTATTATACTTTCTTCAACTTTTTTCATTCCATCTATATATTACTAAAAGCTGAAACGTAGTAATTAATGTTGCTACGCTCCCGTTGAGCCACATCAACAGCCATGTCATCATCTTTTTTTTTTTCTTTTTTTTTTTTCAATTTTTCATATAATTGTTTAACATTTAAAGTGAATTAATTTCTCAATTTTATTAAAATCAAAATATTAATCTTATTTTTAATTATTCTTATTTATTATTATACTTTCTTCAACTTTTTTCATTCCATTTTAACTTTTCATATCCCCACTTCTCTCTAACTTAATATCACTATTCCCCTATCCCTTTATCTTTTTTTTTTTTTTTTTTTAACTTTTCTTATTCTTAACCTCTTGCTATAAATTTGTTGTTCTCTCAATCATTCCTTGCATAATTTTTTGTTTTTCCACACAGAAAAAGTTCTCTCTCTCTCTCTCTCTCTCTCTCTCTCTCTCTCTCTCTCTCTCTCTCTCTCTCTCTCTCTCAGTTTTTGGTGTATTTTTTAATTTTGAACTTTTGTATTCTTTTCAATTCTACTTTGAATTGATACGATTTGGTTTTGTGTTTTCTGCTGTTATCTTTTTAATTCTTATTTGATTGTAAAATATTATCTTATTGTAATATAAAATACTATATAATCATCATTGCAAGGAAGACATGCATTTTCGATTATTGGTTCAAAACAAGATAGGTAATTCTTTTCATCATTGTCATAAATCAGGTTGACCCCAAACTTCTTCACTTGGAAACCACTGCTTATTATGTATTATTGAATACTCCATTTCATCTCCGGCTTCCAATAGAGTGCAACCATAGATATTCCTAACATGTAAGACAATTCTTTTGTTGATATTACCATGTGATTTTCTTAGTATAATTTTTTAATTCATAGATTATAGTGAATCCATTCATATCATGAAAGCTTCTTGCAAATATCGCACATAAAGACCATCCTCGAATCTTTTGCTTTACTAGCGTGTGCACACAAAATATAAAATTGATCCCTCACTCTTGTACTCAAGCCAGTTTAGAAGCTCACCCAAGGGAAGGAAAACACCAAAACTGTCGGTTGCAATCAATTCATAATAAATTAAATCATGAGCAACAAATTATTATCCAAATTGAAAGTTTAAAACCCACAATCAAATTAGGAGAGAGAGATAGTGGAGATAGAGAGTCATTATCTCTTTCATTTTATTTTATTCAACATTTAAATTCAGCAACATCCTCCATTATCCATACCATTAAATTATTTATATTTTGTCTCATTTAAAAAAAAATTAAACATATAATATTTTACTTAAATTCAAATAAATAAAAATTGTTCTTATAAAGTCTTCCCATGAAATCTTACAATGGAAAAATGAAATGCAAAACAAATACCAATTTAGAAACACTAAATTAAAAAAAAAAAAAAATAGAATATCAAACCAAACGTAACTGAAAAAACTAATAGTGATGGCTATACTAATTTAATGGTAGCAAAATGGAATGAAAAAAAAAATTAAACATTATAATGCATATTTAGTACATTAGAATTATTATCAAATTTGGGAAAACAATAGGATGCCAACGAATAAACAAAAAGAGAGAGATTTATAGGTAATATTAAAGTGTAGAGAAAGAAAGAAAAATAAAAGAAATTAAATGTCAATTTGTAATTGTTATTTAGAAAATAAAGAGGCCGACGAGTACATGATGGGAGGAGTTAAAAAAATATATATAGATGACCTTACGGAGGACATTAAAAAATTTATAGTGTTATAAAATCAATTGTAGCATAAACAAACTAATAGTTATGGATACACTAAGTTAATGGCAGTAAATTGGAATGAAAAAAATAAAATAAAAATAAACTTTACAATGCATATTTAGTACGTTAGAATTATTATCAAGAAATCAAACGTCAATTAGTAACCATTACTTGGAAAACAAAGAGCTTGATAGAAGGAGTAAAAAATTAATTAAATATGATCTTACGAATGTCAATAAAATCAATTGTTACATTCACTTAATTAAATCATATAATTAAATACAATCATACAAAATTTAAATTTAAAACTAATCAAACTCTAATATGGAAAACCATATTTCTTATCAAAACTAAAAAGAAGATATTCTTCAATAATAATAGAAAAAAAAAATAAAGATGGAAATTTTCAAAATCCTATTTTTGACATTTCATTTAACATTATTGAGGCAACATTAAGACAAGCTATAAGAATTTTAGTTTTTAACTTCCATAGAATCAAATGTTTCCCACATTATTTCAACCTTATGGAAAATAGAGTTTACATGTAGCATGCAAAATGTGTACAATTGACTTAGAGATGTACAAATTAGTCAACCAACTATGATAGAATTAAGGTTTCAAAATTTAAATAAAACAATTCTACAATAATAAAAAAATTATTTTGCGATGAACATGATTATGAAATGCATTTCTCTTCATTAAGTTAGTTCAAATTACAAAATAATGATAACAATGAGACCTCCCATAAAAAAAAAATCACGCGTAACATGCGGATTCACGACTAGTTAGTTTAATATCCAAGGCTTTATTGTTTTATTGCTAGAGATTTGTAGTCTTTTACCTCTTCTTTATTTTGAGAGGGTCATACCTTCAAAGGTTACTGATTTGTTCCTTATGTTTGGAGGGCAAAGTAATGGATCAATATGGAATGCTACTCTACGTATAACATGGGTGATTTGTAGAGAACAAAATGATAGCAGTATGAGTGAATGCTTGCTTTTGGCTGCATCCTCCTTTTTTTGATGAATCTTAAATGTGGTCTTTAGGTGAACCTTTGTACACATCTTCTATATACTTTACATCCCTTTTTTCCCTAATAAAAAATTCAGTATTACTAGTGTTGCAACATGTGCTTGAGTATGCCAGGTCGTTTGTTTTTGGGGCTAATTTCTGTTTTTTTTTTTTTGTTTTTTTTTTAATTATTATTATTTTTTAAAAAACTTAGGACAGGCAACTTAATCTGATGTCACGTCACTTTGATTCCTGTTCTTCATTTTCCTGTTGTTTTTATTTATTTATTTAAAAACTTTTAACCTTGGGTTTGGTGTGCTCAAAAGGTGAATCTAATTAAAAAATTGATTATAGTTTGATCCCTTTTTGGTTTACCTGATACAATGTTGCAGGTGGCTGTTGGTGATGTTATATATATTGAAGCAAATAGTGGAGCAGTAAAGAGGGTGGGCAGAAGTGACGCTTTTGCTACAGAATTTGACCTTGAAGCAGAAGAGTATGTTCCACTTCCTAAAGGAGAGGTTCACAAAAAGAAGGAGATAGTTCAGGTCTGTTTTCATTTAGCTACTAGTTTTTTTGTGTATGTTGCATATTCTTAAATTCATAAGTGACATACTAATCTATATCTATATCTATATATTACTAAAAGCTGAAGCGTAGCATTTAATGTTGCTACGCTCCCATTGAGCCACGTCAGCAGCCATGTCATTCTCAATTTTTTATACAATTTTTTAACATTTAAAGTGAATTAAAAACTCTATTATATTACAATCAAAATATCATATTTAATTTTTCTTCTTTTTAATTATTCTTATTTATTATTAAATTTTCAATTCCATTTTAACTTTTCATATCCCCACTACTCTCTATCTTAACTTTCTTCAACCTTTCTCATTCCATTTCAACTTTTCATATCCCCACTACTCTCAATATTAATATTATTCTATCTTTTTATCTTCCTTTATTTTTTACTCTTCTTATTCTTATCCTCATGCTATAAAATTGTCATTCTCCCTCTTATTACATGCATAATTTCTATTTTTCCACACACAAAGCCTCTCTCTCTCTCTCTCTCTCTCTCTCTCTCTCTTTATATATATATATATATATTTTCCTTCAATTTTTGGTTTTTTTTTTTTTTTTTTAAATTTTAGTGTAACAGGTTGACCATCAAAACATATTGATGCAGTATTGAAAACTCCACCAAATGCATCGCAAAAATCAGTTTTAGACTACTAGAAGTCAGTTAGTTTGCCAAAATTGGAATTGACAGGTAATCCAGCTTTATACGATTTAGTTTTATATTTTATGTTGTTATCTTTTTTATTCTCATTGGTTGTTAAATGTTATATTATTGCATTATAAAGATAGTATATAAAAATATAATATTATTTTATTACATAGCATAACAAAAAAATATGGTTTTTATTGCTATACATTTCATTTTTATTATTTTATTCTCATCTTATTTTATTCAACATTTAAATTTAGCAACATCCTCCATATCATAATTATTTATATTTTTTCTCATTTTTTTAAAAATTAAACGTATAATATTTTATTCAATAAATAAAAATTTTTCTTATAAAGTCTTCCCATGAAATGTTACAATGCATCAATGGAAAAATGAAATACAAAACAAATATCAATTTAGAAACACTCAATTAAAAAAAAAAAAAAGAATAAAGAATAAACAATTTTCGTATTAAGTATTCCCATAAAACGTTACAATGCATTAATAGAAAAAGAGAATAGAAAATACATGCTATTTTAGAAACACTAAATTTATAATAATAATAATAATAATAATAATAATAATAATAATAATAATAATATCAAACCAAAAATATCATAAAATAATAAACTAATAGTTATGGATGTACTAATTTCATGGCAGCAAAATGAAATAAAATAAAAATAAAAATAAACGTTACAATATGCATATTTAGTACATTAGAATTATCATCAAATTTGGGAAAACAATAGGATGTTAAAAAAGAGGGAGAGAAAGAGATTAGTAAAAGAAATTAAACGTCAATTAAATAAATTAATTAGTAACCGTTAATTGGAAAACAAAGAGAGACCAACGGCTATAGGAGTAAAAAATTAATTAAAGATGACCTTACGAATTTTATTATAAACTTTACAATGCAAATAAATAAATCGTTAAATTCATTTAATTAAATCATATAATCAACAATTAAATAAAATCATACAAAATTTAAACTTGAAACTAATCAAACTCTAATCTAGAAAATCATATTTATTATCAAAACTAAAAGGAAAACGTTCTTCAGTAATAATAGAAATATATAAGAAATAAAGATGAAAATTTTCAAAATATTTTTTTTTGATGTTTCATTTAAAATTTTTATAAATAATAAAATATAAAAAAAAAATTCCTTAAATGTTTATATTCTTCACACACCATGACTTTTAAAATCTAATGAAATGTTCTAAGAATTTAACTCTCATTTAATGCCTCTATTATGAAAATCAACAGTCAGTAAAATATGATAATAGTAAGAAACATTATAAATGTGAACATGAAAAAACTAATTAGCCACTATTATTATGGAATAGATGCCTTTTTTTATGCATCTAAGAAAATGAAATGTATAGAGTTTACTTATTAAGGTATATGTAAAGATTCACGTTAAAAAAAATATGTAAAACTTTTTTGAAAAAAAAAAAAAAAAGTATACGTAAGGTTTTTATTAACTTAAAAGATAATAAAAAACCAATTTTTAATTACTACAACCATTGCTACTCTATAAATCACACACAACACTATATTCAATATCCTAAACAACATAGTTAGACCCTTTTGGATATACACCACCATATTTAACTTATAAATTACAATCCAAATCAATCATACAATTACACAATCAAAGCATGAACATGTAACATGTATTACCTTCTAATTTTTAGAAAACATCAAGACAAGGTGAATTTTATTCTTTTTAACTTCCATAGAAAAAAAAAATATTACGCACATTATTTAAACCCTTATAGAAAAGAAGGTTTACATGTAGCATCCAAAACGTGTTTAATTGACTTAGAGATGTAAAAATTAGTCAACCAACTATGGTAGAATTAAGGTTTCAAATTTTAAATAAAACAATTCTACAATAATAAAAAATTATTTTGTGATAAATATGATTATGAAATGCATTACTTTTTGTTAAATTAGTTCAAATTACAAAATAATAATAATAATAATGAGATCACCATAAAAAATAATCACACGCAACGCGTGGGTCTGTGACTAGTCTATATTTATATATTACTAAAAGCTGAAACGTAGTATTTAATGTTGCTACGCTCAGGTTGAGCCACATCAGCTGCCGTGTCAGTATCATTTTTTTTCTTGATTTTGTCCTACAATTTAAAAATAGTTTTTCTAAATTTAAAAATCCTAATAAAAATAAAATAATTCACAACTCTATCTCTTTCATAGTTATAATTTTAGATGACAACCCTTTGTGTTCCACGGTTACAATTTCAAACAGAAAACCTTTGTGTTCCATGGTTACAATCTCAAACGACAACCCTTAAGCTTCCTAACGCTAGATTTTGACTTTCTGACTCTTCATCTCCTTACACTATATTAATACTAAAAATTTATATCTATCCATATATAATATAAAACACCACTCCTTATTGCACCAGCAACGTTTACATTTAAAACACCTGAAGACAAGTGACTTTTCGTTAGTGGTTTAAACATTTTGATACTCTTATAGTAACTTTGGTGTTTAGTAGCCTATGTTAATTTAAGGAGACAATGTTCTGATTCATATTCCTAACCATAAAAAAACTATATATATATATATATATTAAAAAAAATCTAATAGTTTATGTATATCTTTTTCTCTCTATACGTTCCTCTCTCTGTTTCTCTCTCTCACTCTCTTCTGAAATCCTTCTTCTCTCTAGGCTGCCTCACGATGCCTCTTCAAGATCAAACCATCTTGGATCAATGGGAAAGTCCCTCTCCAGTTTTCACACATCCAAGTGAGTGTTGCCTTAAAACTTCCCAATTCAATTTCTGACAGTGGTTTTTGCTGTTATATTATTGCAATTTTAATGTGGATTCCTTCCCTTTGTAAATTTGGATTTTTCTTTTTAAGGTTTTTGTGTAGGCATTGATATGTGAGCCTTTGATTTATAGATAAATTCAAAATTCAAAAGGAAGTTTTAGATAATAATTTTTATTGGGTTCCATTAGGGATTTCAAATGTATTTGAAAGTTTAGGGAAAACTAAGAAATAGGTATGATTTTTTTATAATTCATTTATGGTGGTTCTGTGCATTGACATTAGAATTTGTGAATTTCTCTGCAAATTTAAAAAATTTCGTTGAGAATGAATTTGGGTCTAATTTAGAGGTGGCTTGGTGTTCTTGAGCGTAAATTTGGAAATGAACTGTGGGTGTGTGAATGTAAGGCCATACCTTGAAGATTTTTACTGATTTGCTTGAGTATTGGTTGTGGGATAGACATTGAACTTGGACTTGATCTTAGCCATTTGGTATATAATTTTGAAAGAAAATTTCAGGCTTTCTGAACCAGAGGGGTTGATGTAGTACAAAGATGCAGAGACAATAGAGTGTGCAACTGAATGGGCTATCTTATTTATTTATTTATTTTAATAAAATGGGCTATCTTAATTGATTCCCTTACTCCCTATAGAAATATACTCTTAGGGTTGGCCACAGCCTTCACTTGCAATGTTGAGGCTAAATTACTTGAAATAGAGATCATGTCTATTGATGAAATAGAGAAGCAGAAGCAAAGCAAAAAAAAAAAAAAAAAAAAAGCACTATTATAACAATTAGTCTTTTCTGTTGTTCACCATCACTATTATATAAGCATATAAATCTTCTTGACGCCAACATTTTATGGCTTTTCATGCTTAGCAATTCTTCTATTGATGTAAATAGTGAAGATCAACATCTTATTGCTTTGAATAGGAGGTATCAATATGTTTTTAATTTGAAGATTCCATTATTCTAAATATTCTTTAGGTTTTGGAAATATTGCTTCCCTCTATTATAGCACCTCTAGATTAACCAAGTTCTATTTCTTGGTTATATCTACTAGGTGTTCGACAAAAGGCCTCTAAAAGCAACTGGTTTTACTTGACATTATTGCACTTATGTTAGTTTACAAGCCTATACAGGTGTTGAGATTATAGTATAGATGAACTATCATAAACTAGATGATGACCCACTAAGTTCTGTATTTATGTTTATTTACTTTCGTTTATCACAATAATCATAAATATCTTAGACATTGTACCTAAGGTGTGCATTTTTGCATTATGCAGATTGGGGATATGTTTTCTTGGTTTTGAATACTAGAAATATAATTGTTTGGACTATCTAATGTGTTCATTCCCACACCTTTTGATTTATGTTTGGATTGTGAATTCTTGGTTCTATGCTACATTCTAATTTTAGAAATTTTCTTGAAATTAATAATTTTTAAGAATTTTTTTTTTCGAATTTGTGGGTTATTGGTTTATAAATAGATATAAATCATGTCAGATTTCAAAACTCATGTACAAATTAGTCCTCAAATCTCAGTTGGTTACATCCTAAATGTAATTCCTCATTATTCAAGTTGGTTTGGGCTGCCTATATATATATTTGGATTTAGAAAAATGCAAGGGTGTTTAGTGGCAAAGTATTATTAGAGGAGGCTATGCTGTATTTGTTCAATTGTAAAGTGTTTAGTTTGTCATGGGTTTAATTTTTGGGTGAATTCAAGTTGTAGTAATTTTAATACTATTTTATCAAAAAGTTGCTCTCTTTCCAAGTTTCTGTTTTCTTTGTATGTTAAGTCATGTTTTTCTCCTTATGATGTTAGGCATAAAGAAAATGGCAAGTTAAATTCTTTTGCGAGTTTCTAATATGCCAATAGATCTTCACATTGCTATGCTTTCTGTTGCCGACTTCACTAAGGTAACAGAGCTGTTTAGAAGTAATCTTTAAGTTATGATATGATGAGTGGAATCCTATTTTACATTCAAAGATGTTTTTCTGCAACTCTTCACACACATCATTTGATCAACTTGAACTAAAATTCTTCCTTGCTTAGTGTTGATTTCATTGACTACAACCACAAAGTAAAGGACAACATGGTCCAGCCGAGAAGGTTGCGTTGTATCTCTTTCTAAATAAATAAATAAAAACACATTTTCTCTTTTAATTTTCCACCCCACAAAATCTAAAATATCTGTGATAAGAGAAGTTAGACAATATATATTGATGATAGTATTAACAACTATGTATGATATATGGTACCTCCAATGCATAGCGGATGAATATTAAAACTTCATTTTCATGGGAGTATTGGTACATTTGCAATTCAGTATTGTTGTTGATAGTCCAATATCACTTTTCTTCTAATGCATGCATAAGTTTAGTTTCCATATATAATATATTTTAGATTGTGTTTGGTAGGGAATGATGAAAAATTAGTTGTTTGCAAGGATCGTGGAGCTACTGTTTGCATCAATTACAAAATGGAGGATTTTGTTAAAAGGGTGAAGGAAGAAACTGGTGGAAAGGTATCTTCTCTAATATTAAAACCTCACTTTTCTTCAACTACAGATTAGTGAAATTAAAGAATATGATTATTATTTTGTTAAGTGGACATTTTCATAGGGAGGTCTTTGTTTTTGTTTGTTATTGTCAAGGAATTTAATAAGTTATTTCCTTTTTCAAGGCATATAAGCTTCACTTTTGGGAGTATCTAGGGTACCATGGAAAAGAAAGAACACTGCTAAGGGCCTAAAAACAACTTTTTGTTGCTCTTTGGGGCCATGTTTAACTTTGCCTTGAGGTAAAAAATGAGACTACGTCATAAAAAAATACAATCCCTTTGCAGAATGTATAGCAATATAGAGATACAACCGTATACAGTAATGAAGATTTCCATCCATGAGAAGTGGAAGCATACAAGCACAAACAAATTATTTTTGTATTTATTTGTATGTGAGTTTTTGTTGTTATATTATTGCAATTTTAATGTGGAAATTGTTATATGAACCTATGAAATAACCCTCAAGTTACTATTAACCTTGATTTATTTCTTCATATATACTCTAGAGATAACATATATAATATTATATCATGTTAATATAAAATTAATTGACATTTTTTGATTTATTAGTACTTAATAAAGAAAACAAATACGTATGATATATTAAAATAAAATTACCAAACTTTCCCATGCATAGCACAGGTTAACGACTAGTATTACTAAAAGCTGAAGCGTAGCATTTATTGTTGCTACGCTCCAGTTAAGCCACATCAGCGCCACATCATCATTTATTTTCTTATTTTATTTTTTATTTTTTATTTTTAGATTTACCGGTTGACATTTATTGAGCATCTCCTTAAATTTGGATGTTACTCTTTTCTTCAACTTTATCAAATGTCCCTCCATTAACCAAGACTCTTCAAATGCCACTATTATATGGAATTTTGACAATCACCAATATGTTACAACCTCCTCACATCCTTTATTTGTTGTAACTTCTTTTATTTATTGGGTATGATATGACAATTCTATACATATATATATATATATATATATATATATATATATATATATAAACACACGCGTGTGCGCACAAATTTCAGTCATCATCCATTTATTGGATATGATATGACAAGTGGCTATATAAACTTCAGCCACGTTAATATTTAAAAACACTAAACATAGTGATTTTTCAGGATTTTACGTTTTTAACTAACCATTAATTCAATACTTTTTAAATACACCTTTTAAGAATTAACTATAAAAAGGTGCCTTTTCGTTTGGTTGTTGATGTGAAACGTTTTGATTTCTAAATTCTACAAATAATATCACATGACTAAAAAAAAAAATGCAAACTAACGCAACATTTTTCTTGGCTCTGGATAGTTTCAATTTTTATAGGTTTCATAGCAGTTCTTCTTTCCAAAAGAAAACCACAAACACTTCTCTCCTCCCTATCTTTGTACGTTCTTCTCCTTTTCTTTGCCTCCCACTGTACTTTATTTCTTACAATAATAATTTTGAGACTTTAATTTCATAAAAGTTTTGCTCATTTTGCATAAATCTTTAGAATCAAGCAAATTGTCAAAGCAAGCTCAAAAACCAAAGGCAAGATCCCTTCTCTCATTCTATAATTTAGTAATCTAATTTTACCTATCTTAAACCCAAACCAATAGATACAATGAATGGATAGAATTGCTTTTAGCCTTCTTACCCTTCTAATTCTTTGAATGACAGAAAAGGTTTTTCTAATTCATCTTAGACACATGTGAAGGATATGGGAGAGTAAGCGGTTGACGAGGAAAACAAAGAGTCAAAGTCGAAGTTTCTATCCTTTCTGAACTTTGAAGTCCTCAGTCTCCACTCCACTCTCTTCCTCAACAACGATATTGCTCAAAACACCAACTCCTTCAAGATGGTCACTCTCTTTCTCTCTCTTCAACTAAATCCATTTTAGTACGAATGGCATCAGATATCTGTGAACTGTTTTAACTTTTATTTAGTTTTACTAATTCATGAATTTGTGAATTGCTTTTAGTTTGAGTATTGTTGGTTTCAAAAGCAAATTTGGATTATAAGAGTCTATTATAAACCTAAGAATTTTTTAAATTGACTGGGTTTGTTAGTTCGTTTACTCATTAATTTTTTAATGTAATTCCTTACTATGATTTCATAGCCAATAAAGCACATCTCAAGGTCCCTAAAAATTGAAACTTCTATTGCAGTTCTTGTGAATTAAAACTGAGTTTTAGGAAAAAAGTTTGATTTCTTGACTAAATATTACTTAGTATTGGATTTGCATTTTAAACTTTTGTAGGGTAGTTATTTTTATAGGTTGGTAGAATGGCAAGCGAGTCTGTGAAACCGAAATAGAGTCATTATAGAGGGGACTACACCTTTGGATTTCACAAAGTATGGGTATGTGCCATTTAGTATGCGGATTCTCTTTGGTTTCTTTTATTTTTATTTTTGTTCGTTAGCCCACCATAAAGCTTAAATATAATTCAAATTATTGATATTTAACCATACTTTTATTTTGTTGTTTTGTTGTGATTGTTTAATACCTAGAACATGCTGCTTCTTTTTTGACTGCTATCCCATTTGGTTATACAAGTTGAACATCTGATATCTATGTTTTGAATATATTATATAGATACAGATCAGTGGAGATAAAAGATGATATCATATCTTTTTTATGTTTTGCTGATACAATGCATGCATATTCTTCAAAAAATTAGGTTCCAGTCTTCTCTTTACAAGCCATGACCTACCAGTTTAAAGCCTTTATTGTGTATTATTGTGATTAACTCAAGTGAGCAACGATGAAATAAAGACATTATGGTTGTTGATTGTAACATCTATTTATTTTCCTTTTTAAGTGTTATGGAAACTAAGAATTAGTTTTGCCAATGAAGCTTACAATTGTTTACCATAAACAATCCATCTTGGCAAAGCTAATAACTTCCAAGTAATAAGGTCTAGCTATGATTGCTATTGGACTCACATTGAAATTCTCTTGATCAACCTGTTCTTTTTAATTATGTGTGGAATAACAAAAACAATAGAACTTATACATTGATTGTTTAATCTATTGAGTTTTTGTATGCTTTTTGGTCAAAACTTAGTTTACTTTTGCCTTTTCTAAATGCATCAATATATGCATGACTTCTGGAATCTTTATTGCTTCATCCTAGAATTTGTTCTAGGTTATTTAGCTTGGATATGACTTTTTATTTCTATATTGCATTTTGATTTATTAGATATGCCTGTTGCGGGGAAATAACTTTGTGAAAAGATATAAACATAGAGAAATTCCCGTGTCATCGATGATGGAACTTATATAGCAATTGATATTTTTTGAAGGTAAAGATTGCAACATCTATGTTATTTAGCAAAAAATAGAAAAAAGTTTATAATATCTTTGATTTGAATTTATAAATGTGGTGTTTACAAATTATTTGATTTCAAAAAAAATTGTCACTAACAAACATTTAATAATTAGTAGTTAATGACCATTAGCTTATTTGGTTATTTGCTTATGTACAACTTTGAACAATTTTTAAGACTCTCACTTACAACTGTACTTCTATCAACTTTCAACAAATAAAATTTTCTTAATTAAATTCATTAAAACCATTGTTCAAATTTTCTTTATATGTTTGTATGGTGTTTTCTATCAAAAGGCACTTGGGTTTTGAAAAAGGTTTTCAAATTGGTTTTTAGTGAGTGAATAGTTTTGTATTGCTAAAATAATTTAATTTTCTATTTAATTATAGATTTTTTTTGGAGTTTTGTTCAATGAATTGTATTTTTTCCTAATGTATCATATAATATTATATATTGTGGTACATGTTATATACTTAGGAGCTTCCCGTGCATCGCACAGGTTAGCGACTAGTTTATAGTAATAGTGTTGGACATTTCCTGACTATTTGTGTTCCATCTGAGATCAGGATTCAAGATAGTTGCGCATTTCAATTTTTTGACTGTCAGTGTAGTTAGTAATTGCAGCATTTCTTTCATAAATGCCATATCGACATTGTGTGAAGCATATGCCATCAAAATATAAAGAATTTAAGCTGCATATTTGTTTGACCTGAGGGAAATGCGTTACAGAAATTATCTGACGAGACGTAACTGACTCTTGAAGTTGCTTGAATTTCTCTTATGACTGCAGCCGACCCAAGGATGATATAGCTAGAATTTAATGCCTCTTAAGTTGGTTGAACTTATCAGCTTGTGACTCTTGGTGGCTTAGTAAGTTGTTGAGCTTCTTATAGGATTTGTTCTAAGTGGTAAACTGGGGGGTGGAGTTGGGTGGTTCATACAATCATATTTTGCTCAGCCAAAGAAAAAAAAGGGAAAGAAAAAGAGAACTAGGAGAGAGAAAGAGTGAGACTGAGCTTAATGTATATAAGCATTGCTTTCTGTTCATATATATATATTGTTGTGCTTCTAATAGAATTTTCTTTATGTTTTCTTAGATTATGTTGATGTTGACTATTGGTACTGGAAGTTTATACTTATCAGAAGACTCATAAACTGATATTTTTTGCGATGTAATGGGCTTCCTATTTTGATGTTCAGTTTTCTGTTTGCTTATCCAATCTCTAACAGGATGTAACACTACATGATCTGGATGCTGCAAATGCACGGCCTCAAGGTGGACAAGATATACTGTCACTAATGGGGCAGATGATGAAGCCTAGGAAAACAGAAATAACTGACAAGTTAAGACAAGAAATTAATAAGGTACTACATCATAATTTTTTTTTATAAGAATTAATAATAAAGTAAATAAATTAATCTACTTCATAAATTTATGTCAGATATCAATTTCAACGTATTATTTTCTTTTGATAGAAGCTCAAGTCGTGGTCAGCAAGTCATACGAAGTTTCTCAAAAATTTCTGCAATTATTTTGGGAAATCCTTTTCTTAAGTTGTTATTATTTTTCTTAACAGTTCTCTGATTAAGTTGAAAATTCCATGACATAGACACAGTCCATTCTTCTTTTCACCAATAATACATAAAAAATCATTCTATACTTTGTCTTTATCCTACTATGATGCATTAAAGATGAGATGGTGTATGTTTGTTCCCAAATTTATGTTTTTGTCTAGCTTTGGAGGTAACTTTTTTTTTTTTTTTTTTAATGACAGGTTGTTAACCGGTACATTGATGAAGGTGTAGCAGAACTTGTCCCTGGAATTGATGAGGTTCTTTTCTCTATTATGTCTGTCCATGTTTAAATGTTTCATGGTTGCTCTTTACTATTTATTTATTTGTTTATCTATCATTATTTGCAGGTACATATGCTGGATATGGAATGCTTTTCATACTTGAATCGTGCTTTAGAGAGGTCATTATCTCCAATAGTAATCTTTGCGACAAACAGAGGGTTTTGCAATGTGAGGTATGAAATTCTTGTGCACCTTAAAAATTTTAGAGTGCTTCTTCCTTGACCATCTTTTTAACCTTAATAAGCAACTTGTTACATATGAAAGTCACTGTTGCCAGTTGACAAGTCATAAATCTTAAAGCAGAAATTGAATGCATTTGTAATTGATTAATAGATATGCATGATATACTTCTCTTAATGTGTTATTATTGTGGTCGGTGTTATCATCATTCAGGCCTTAACCAATAAATTTGCCATCTGTATTGCATTGTTAAGGCATCAGCCTTGATACTTAAGCCATACAAATGAGTGCATCACAAACTTCTTTTGAGCACTATTTTTCCTTTATGGCTTATAACTGGAGCAACTTGGAGATGTTTTCTTTGGCTTGCAAGGTGGTCAGGGGATAAGAAAGTGAAGCTGTGCTAATGCCTAAGTAACAAAGAGTTTAACAACTAGGTATTGTATGTGTTTTGTGGGACATGGGTTTGTGAAAATATGTTAAACCATGCTGCCCACTGCTAGAGGATCCATACCTAGGAACTTTGTCGATCTGATATGTAGAGCTTTTATATTGTTTATTCATTTTCATTTGATCTGCTAATGTAAACACAAAGTTAAAAAAATATGGAGGTTGGTGGCATGTGTGACAGCGGTTGCTTATATTTTTATATATATATATATATATATATATATATTAATTCTTGTATGTGATGCTTTAATTACTTTGATCTTTTGTGTTTATAGTGGTCTACAAACAATAATGCTTTTGTCATTTGGGCCTTACCTCATAGTTGCCTAGGAACCTTGACTTAAGTTACTTTGATGATTTAAATTCTGAACATGAATCTTACAAAAATTTCTGAATATGAATCTGTTTTCATGCAGAGGGACTGATATGAACTGCCCTCATGGCATACCTGTCGACTTGTTGGACCGGTTGTTTATTATCCGAACACAGACTTATGATGTTGCTGACATGATAAAGGTTCAACCCAAATTTTGTGTTCTCTCACTGTCTACAATTTCTCTTCAACTCCTAACCATATTATCATTGTCCACATACTGATATTTGTGGTCTTTGTTACTGTCAGATTTTGGCTCTTTGTGCAAATGTGGAGGACCTAGTTATAGATGACAAAAGTTTGGCTTACCTGGGTGACATTGGTTTACAAGCATCCTTAAGGTTTGGCTTAATCTTTAGATTTTCTGTTTCTGAGTCCCATCCCTCAAAAGATATTTAGTGACGCTTCTGTCATCTCTTCAGGCATGCAGTTCAGCTGTTATCGCCCTCCATTATTATGGCAAAAATGAATGGCCGCGTCAATATCTGCAAGGTAATAATATGATTTGGATTAATCTGTAATCAATGTGATTGAAGATGATTTAAAATATTGCAGAATTCTTCTTCCATCAACTACATTAGTAATTTTGTTTCAATTTATATGATTTATAGGCGGATATTGAGGAAGTGAAAGCTCTCTATATGGATGCAAAGTCTTCAGCAAGACTTCTTCAAGCGCAGCAGGAAAAATACATTTCATAATAATTCTAAACAATTTTCCCTGAATGTCAAAGGTAGTCTGAATTTGGAAGTAGCATTATTTAGGTTCGGTTAGCTTCAGCCAAAAGGTGCAGCCAAAAGGTGTTCCTCCCTTTTCCGGGTTTCCTTCCCCTTTTGATTGAGGATCAAATCAATAACTGAAAAAGAAAATGTAGATAGTAAAGAATGCCCTGTGGAGTGTGTGCTTATGTGCTTTGATGCATCTTCATTTGATGGAAAAATTGGAATTTATAACACTGAGGTATATACCAATTATATATCTGTCTAAAAGGTTATGCTTTCTTTTGAGCCTTATAACAAGTTGTAAGTTGGCAACAATTAAAATGGAAAATAATTGAGTAAAGTGATGGATCTTTTTATGCATATTATATGAAATTTTATCAATAACTGCAATTTAGTACAAGTGCTAAAGAGATGAGTGGGACAAAAGGGTGTAAGGGGGATGGGTAGAGCAACACGGGAATATTGCATTTACAATTTTTGTGGCATATGGATTCCAATATTGACGAATGACAACATGAACAAAAATATATAGAATGGACAATGATTGAATTTGTGCGAATGTAGAGTTGGTGTTAATTGAGGATTAGATTAAGGGATGGTGTGGGAAGTGCAAAGAAATTTTATTTAAAATTAGGTCTTATTTAATTTTGGAGTCAATTGAATATTTATTGGATAATTGCATTTTATTTTAGGTCTTAGTAGTTAATTAGTATCATTAGTAGCTTTATTTTATATCCTAGAGTCAGTGTTGTTTTCGTAATTCAATAGTTGAGATTTCTCAAGTCATTTAGAATTAGGTTTCCTGAGTCAATTCGAATTAGAATTAAGGTTTCCTATATTAGTTAGAACTAGTCGCGGACCCGCGCGTTGCGCGTGATAATTATTTTTATGGTAGTTTTATTAATTTTTTTTTTTACAATTTAAATTAATCTAATAATGAGTAATGCATTTCATAATTATATTTTTATTTATTATAGGAACAATCATATATGTAACATAGGAACAATCTAAAACTCCAAAAAAATGTAAACTAAAAAAAATTAATAAAACTTAACAATGATTAATTGAACCAATATTATGATAAAATTTTGTTTTTAATAATCTATTAAGGTTATTTTCTTTTTAGAAATTATAATTTCCGCCACCCAAAACATATTATCAAATAAACAATTATTGTATATATACAAATTTTAACTTTGGCAATTTGTCACATATACAATTATTTTTGTTTGGCTAACCTTTGCTTTTCTTTAAGTGAATGACATTATAGAGTACTTCTAATACAACTATTAAAAGTACTTTGTCCACCACAAAGGATTAGAAAATAAACAAAAATTAGTAAAGTCTCATAGTTTAATATCCTAATTGAGCACTATAAAAAATCATGTTATGTAACAAAATAAATACCAAATTATCCAAATCATGCTATGTAATAGAATAATATTATATTTTTATACACTATCTTTAATTCTTTAGATCGCAATAGGATAACATTTAACAATCAAAGAGAATAAAAAATAAAATAAACAACAACAACAATTTAAAAAACAAAACTAAATCGCATTAACCCAAAATAGAATTTTAAAGAATATAAAAAATTATCAACCTAAAGTAGAGATGTAATAAAAATAAAAATAAAAATCCACCAAAAAAATGAGAGAGAGAGAGAGAGAGTACCTTTTTTTTTGTGAGGAAAAATTATGCATAGAATAGAAGAGATAGTGACAAATTTATAATAAGATGGTGTGAATAAGAAGAGACAAAAATAAAGGAAGATGAAGGGAAAAAGGAAGAATGATATTAATGTAGACGGTAGTGGGGAGATGAAAAGGTAAGGGAGGGAGAAAGATTGAAGAAGTAGTGGGGAGATGAAATGGTAAGGGAGAGAGAAAGGTTGGAGAAATGTAAATATTAAAAAAAAATGTTAAAAACAATTATAGGAAAATTGAAAAAAAAAAAAAAAAAAAAAAAAAACCTAAAGCTTGAAAGGCTTCAACCTTTTTTTTTTTTTTTTTTTTTTTTTTAAATTTAATTTAATTTTTTCCTTTAAGCTGAAAAGGCTCACAGAAAACCCTAAATCTGAACTGAAAAGGTTTTGGGTTGGACTTGATAGTGAAACTAAATAAAT
The DNA here is from genome assembly GCA_030445155.1 of Quercus variabilis. Classification (NCBI taxonomy): domain Eukaryota; kingdom Viridiplantae; phylum Streptophyta; class Magnoliopsida; order Fagales; family Fagaceae; genus Quercus; species Quercus variabilis. Next base: position 1,704,617 of record CP129447.1, read on the forward strand.
AAGAGGTAGGCTAGATTAATTATACAAATTTATTATATGATGATAATGGTAGTAAATAAATAAGTAGTGGGCTGGATTTATTATAGGGTGATAGTGGAAGTAAATAAATAAGTAGTGGATTGTATTTATAAGGCTGAAAAGTGTAAAAATCATTTTAAAATTGTAGGACAAATTATATATATATTTTAAAAATGACGTGGCAGTTGATGTGGTGCAACATGAGAGCAGCAGAATTAAATGCTACGCTTCAGCTTTTAGTAGTATATAGATTAGGGTTTAGTAGTCTATATAAGCAAAATATTTATAAACCGCATAGAAAAGAACAAATACATGTTACAACCACTTTTGTATTTACCAAAGATAAAAAAAAAAAAAAAAAAAAAAAAAAAAAAAAAAAAAAAAAAAGCTTCTACAACAAAAAACACAAATGTAAACCCAAATCTCAAATTTAATCCAAAATACAAAAGATGAGAAAAACTAAGCATTTAATATGTCAAGCTAGCAAAAGCAATTAAGTTGATAGAGCACTCGCAAACTTTATCCCAATAAATTTCCATATTGACAGTGGAATACACCCAACAACGCATAATGGAAAAAAAATCCATCACAAAAAGCATTTGTTGAACAATAATACGTTCACGTCTACTTTTTTACAGTTAAAATAGAAGATATTCATTTTTTTTTTTTAAATGTTGAGATTTTTTGCATTAATTGTGAATATTTGTACAAAATAGTAAATGTAAACATTCATTACCTGAAATTTTTTCATATTCTTTAGGCTTGAATTCTCCTGAATTAATGTAAAGATAATAAAACTTTTTTGTAATGTAAAGTTAAGTCTTTGGTAAAGATATTGGAAAGTGTATGCAATAGAAAAACTTGGGAATAATACAATCGCTTATAGTAAAGATAACAAAACAATTTGACAATTTACAAATTTAAGGACAATATATTGTTACCATGTCACCTTGTCACAGGAGCAATGCTATATACACATAATATTTCACAACTTTTTTTACAATAATAATTTTGACGACGTTATCATCCAAATAAAAAACTGTAAAATTTTAGCTACAACTTTTTCTTTTACCCCACCCCATTTAAAGAAATACATATAATAGTTTTTTTTTCCTCTCCCCCCCCCCCCCCCCCCTCTCACGTTGTTTTATTGAATTCTAACATTGATTGTACATTAAATTGATAAATGTAAAAACATTAACCCGTCGATTTTGAGACTATGAAAAAGTATAGTTTGTTTATTTGGTTGTACTTTTTCATTGCTTGATATTAAATTGCTTAAAAAATAAAAACTTGATGTTATTTTTAATTGTGACTATTTTAACAATTACTTTACCTAAAAAAAGGAACTTTACCTTATAAAATTTAGCCTCTTCGTCTTGTCATTCTCCTCCTTCGGCGGTCATAAGGTCAAGTTCTAAGACAGTAATCCTAAAGATGTGGAAATTGGCAATAATTGAGGAGATTATGGCAATCCACAATAGATATTACTAATAAATATTAGGAAGCTAGTTCAGTTTCAAATTGAGTTCTGAAAAAGGTGTGCAAAAAAAAAAAAAACAAAACAAAAAAATATCCAATGGAACACGAGTATTAGACTTTCCCTTTCAAGTCAGTACTCGAGTTCACTATTGGCAAGTAGGCCACGCTGATTGTGAAAAGCCAGTGACAGAATGCCCAGTAGAAATCGAGTCTGTTAAACTCGATTTCCAGACATATCGACGCTTTAAAACACGATTTATACAAAATTGAGTTTAAGAGTCTCGATTTTTACTGGAACTTTTTTTTTTCTCCCCACCATTTTTTCCTTCTCCCACCTGCATTAAACCAAAATCCACAAACTAGGAACTTCTTTTTCCTTACCCCACAAGCATAATATATATATATATATAAAAACTGGATTAAGCAAGTGACTGTTCATGGGCAATATAGTTGCCCTATGACCTACAGACCAAACAAATTTAACCACTACATAAGGCACACAAATAAAAACGCCATTACTAGCTATCATTGAACTTGCCAAAGTACTATCATTGTTGACATTATAGGCAAACGTTGCACAACACAACTAATGTAACGAGTACAATGGATAACGAATAGTTCAATTATAACAACATTTAACCATAAACAAAATAACAACTGAGTCGATACAACATAGCCTACATAGTCGCCTATCACTTGTCCATACCGAAGATAACTAGAAGTCCCACGTACAATGCCATTCTAAAATCGAGTCTCCAGTCACCTGACAAACATTGTGGTACGGTCGTTAGTTCCCAAAATGCCACTTGTCGAAGCCCCTTGGGAACCACTTGTCAAAGCCCCACGTGAATTGGGACATCTTCTGCGGTTATGCCCCTCTTCATGACATACTCCGCATCGCTGCCTTGGTTGAATCTCCCTCAAGTCCAGATCTTCCCTTTGGCTTCCCCGTTCTCGCTGTACCCCATCCATTTCATTCCTTAATCTTGACTTCACAGGACGACCTTTGGCTCGCAACAGCTGTGGGTCAGGCACCCACCGTGGTCCGCGAACGTCCCTCCACAATGACTCTGACAGTGGCACCACAAAATGATGTGCATATTTGTCAATGGCGTTCTTCAAACTGTAACATGGGTCAATATAGCTTGTGGCATTGAGGTGCAGACCTTGAAAAACTTTAATTGCATGTGAACAAGGGATCTTAATGTTTTGCCACTTTCCACAACCACATGTTCTAGCAAATATGCGCACCTCATGACTGTGGTTTCCCCCTCCACCTCTATGGTCGTTGTACGGGGTAACCACTTGATATATACCAAGTTCATGATTAAAATTCCTCACAGTGTGTCCAAAAATTTTCTGCTCATTTTTGGTATAGATCCTCATTGCATAATCAGTCCACACCTTACCTTGAGAGAGATCAGAAGTAGTTAGTTTATTTCGATCACAGAAATATGCAACAAGTTTGCACCAAATGAACTCAACCATTGCAGCAATGGGCAAACCGCGGGCACCTTTAAGTACCTCATTAAAGCACTCAGAGATATTGGTTGTCATTGTCCCATAACGTCTTCCACTATCATGTGACTGGGTCCATTTGTCCAAATCCAAACTCACTAGATATGTATATGGCATATAGCGTGTAATATTGGGATCATCAGGTCTTACACCCCTCAACATATTAATCTCGACATCCTTAATGGTTTGCATTATGGACTCAAATTTAGCTTCATTAGTCGCATATCCAGCTTTCAAGGCCAATGCCTTTAGAGTCGGGTCATCAAAGTGTGTGTAGAAGTTGCTAGCAACATGTCAAAGGCAATATCGGTGAAATACCCGTTCTCTTTCGTCCTGACCTCTAGGCCACTCTCAAATGGCGCATTTGATACCTTTATGTCGGTCAAAAATAATGCAAATGCCCTCGGCAGGTATGACATGCTCTATCGAAGTCCTGAGACACTTTAAAATCCATCCCTAACTAGCCCCTGACTCCTTGTCCACAACAGCAAAGGCGAGAGGCAAAACCTTTTGGTTAGCATCGGTTGCCATTGCAATCATCAACACCCCTCAATATTTACCATACAAATGAGTCCCATCAATACTGATCACTGGCCTGCAATATCTGAATACAGCAATGCATGGAGCGAATGCCCAAAATACATAGCGCAGTAACGTAGTATCATCTATGCCCCTAGGTATGTTGTAATAGCTGTACTGGGTACCCGAATCCTGATCCAAGTATGCCAACAACAACTTTTGCAGTGTGCTTATAGTAATTGCCTTTTGTTTTGCGTCCCATACTTTATAGTAAGAAAGTTCATGCTTATACTTAGCATGTATGATCTCCCAGAGCTCATCAATAGGAGCAGTGTGCTTTTGTCATAATTTTCCCACAATTTTTGATGCAACAAAATTAGAATCGATCATTTTACCGTCTCTTCGCCGGCCAAATGGTATACAAGTATGTGGACCCACATAAGACATGACCATCCACAGACCATTAAGTTTATCCTTCTTGAATGCCCCAACATACCACTTACAGTTGGTGTCAATGCATGCGGCGCACAATTTAGTTGTGGTCGACCTCTGGATAATAAAATTTCTATTATCACTTGCTGTGTATATTATCAACGCACGCTTTACCGCCTCTTTATTTGCAAAAGTCAACCCTTTACTAAAATGCATCCTATCTTCCTAAGTAGAAACAAATGGTATCTGAAGGGTTAAAGGATCAACCATATTTTCCCAAGTATTTGTATAAAAGGACTCGCTAGGAGATGCGTAGGCAGTGGTCGTATTTGTATCATGCTGGACGCCAATATCATTGTCTGCATCACCTTCATCATGGTTCTCTATATTTTCCTCTTCAAAAATGGGAACAACTTCATGGTCATCCACATCGTACTCAAAGTCGTCTTGGTCAATCCTCTCTTCGTACTCGTCCACATCATCAACATTTTCACCATCATTCGTAGCATAATCTTCGTCTTCGTCTTCCTCCTCTAAATGTGTCTCTTGAGGATGGAGGGTTTTAGTAGTATTGGCAACATAATCTTGAGTTGGGAGTGTATAATCTCCCATTGTATACTCTCCTATTGTATGCTCTCCCATTGTATACCCTCCCATTGTAGTGCATCTATCATCTAGGGCTGTAAATTGTAAAGACGTAGTTGTTTGTTGCACTGTCTCAGTATAAACTTCTGCAAGCGCCTCCAAACTTACGTACAACTCAGCAGCATTTACTTGGGGCATTTTCTGGATCCTATTAAACATCATCTTTACGTGTTTATCTTCTTTGATTGCCATATACCCATAATTTATCCGTTCATAAAGGACTTCTTGTGGGTAACGATAAGTAATGTTTATGTCATACCAAGCATGGTTCAAATTCAATTCTTCCATTATTTTCCTCTTCAAATCATTCAACGTCTTTAACTTACGACGTATCATCATGTAGTAGCATTCGATACCCTCCCCTCTAAATGGGAATCCGTCAATCCCTCCAGGACTGTCAAGGGGTCCACTAAAATATACATTGAACTCAATATTCTTCAGAGATTGTGAACCTATTAGAGAGTCAAGTATAATATATTAGTGACATATTTTTATCTCTTTCATTTAACATCAATTACAAAACTTTTTGTATCTACTCAAAGTACAAAAATAACAACAAAAGTCATGAGGATGTGCAACTGAATGAGTGCAATTATGTAACATCATCATTCCAGTGCAAAAAAATTCATAGCATACCCTATTACACTACTATTAATGAAATAACATAGATCAGGGTTCATTATACATTTATTCATAGCAGACTTCCTGGATCATGAATTAAAAAAAAATATATATATATATATATGTATATATATATATAAAGTCGTATATATATATATATATATATATAAATATAAACATAAATAAATAAATATAAATAAATGTATATATATATACATATATATATATATATATATATGTTTATATATATATATATATATGTTTATATATTTATGTCTATATATTTATAAAATATACGACTTTTAGTAGTCCTATATTTTACTAGTCATATACTCACCCCACATCACATACACGCACACAATCATTATCATTTCATACTAACACACACACACAAAAAAAAAAAAAAAAAAAAAAAAAAAAAAAAAAAAATCTAAAGACAAAAGTCACCCCATTGCAAAATTTCAAATCAGCTCTAACAAAAATATAAATAAAAAAATCAAACCAAACAACAATACAATCATTAAAAACCTAACAATACAAATATATCAAGAATACATCTTAAATATATATATCAATCATTCTTTCATACTCAAGCAAAAAAATGAAATCAAAGTTTATAGAATAATATTTAATCCAATTGATGGGATTTTAGTGGTTTTATCACGTTACACGTTTATGTTAAATGACTATTTTATTTTAATTTTTTTTCTTCTTATGATTTATATTAACTTGGACCGAATTGGACTGGATGGACCAAATGGACTGAAGTGGACCGAAGTGGACTGGATGTACCAAGGTGGACTTAATAGACCAAAATGGACCGAATGGACTAAATTGGACTGAATGGAGTAAAGTGTACCTATGGGACCGAAATGGACCAACAAGTGTGAATGACCAAACTGGACTGAATGGACCGAATGGACTGAAGTGGACCGAAGTGGACTGGATGTACCAAGCGGACCTAATAGACCAAAATGGACCGAATGGACTAAATTGGACTGAATGGAGTAAAGTGTACTTATGGGACCGAAATGAACCAAAAAGAGTGAATGACCAAATTGGACTGAATGGACCGAATGGACTGAAGTGGACTGGATGTACCAAGGTGGACCTAATAGACCAAAATGGACCGAATGGACTAAATTGGACTGAATAGAGTAAAGTGTACCTATGGGACCGAAATGGACCAACAAGAGTGAATGACCAAACTGGACTGAATGGACCGAATGAACTGAAGTGGACCAAAGTGGACTGGATGTACCAAGGTGGACCTAATAGACCAACGTTTAAGTAGTTATTTAATACTTTTTTGCAAGGGGCAGCTCTTATTTTTTGGAGCAACATTTGATATTTTTAATAGATGGCAAAACCAAAATGAAGCAATTACATCACCAAATCAATGATTATAATTTCATACTCAAGCAAACAAAAAAAAAATTAAAGACAAAATATTAAAACCAAACAACAAACAACCAACAACTAACTAGAGAGTGAGACCCTTACCTGACATGAGGATGTGCTGGGATTGTATGAGAGTGAGAGGGAGAATGAGAGAGGGAAGACTCAGTTAAGCTGCTGTGAAAGTAAAAGTACCAGTGAAAGTGTATCAGTGAAAGTGAACATGGATAAGAGAGAAGTGAATATGTGAAGGACTTAAGAGACTAAACATGTGAAGAATCTGAGACACTGCAGAAGCTAGATTGATTGACTCACAGCAGAATCTAGGGACCCATACCACGTGTCAGATTTAGATCAGTCTTCAAAAATCGAGTTTTTGAGACTCGGTTTCACTTTTAGCAAACCAAGTCTCTGCAGTTCGAGATCTATGTGTCGCTTGCGTGGCATACTAACACACTGAAATCGAGCTTCTAAGGCTCGGTATAAAAACCGAGTTTATAAGACTCGATTTCCACGTAGGAAACTTTCCACGTCAGGTGCCACAAAACATAAAAACCGAGCCTCAAAGGCTCGATTTTTAAACCCGAAATCGCCTCTTTTAGGCTCGAGATGCTAGTATGTTATATTCTTTCCGGATCGGGCTAACTAACTATAAAGTTTGATTCTTATGCCTAGTTACCCAGATTCCCCGTTCAATCACTAAGACAGAATCTATCTAAACCATGAAAATAAGCAAACTAAATTCCAAGCCTTAAAACATTAGGTTAGAATTTGCATAAGATGAAAATTGGTCATCTATCTCACCTTTCATCTGCCACCATATTCTATAGATTACTCGGGAAATGTGCCATGACACGCTTGCTGACAATATGAAATGGTAAAGGAATTTCTTCCACAGCCCTTCTCAAATGTGTATCCATGTGTGATAATTTGCTTCATCACAAAATGTACTTCCCCAAATATTATGATCTGATTTTTGGTTCAAAAGAGGGCAAAAGAAGTTAAATATTTTAGCATGAGGTGAATACGGCTGCAAAAAACTGATAAGGAAAAGCAGCCAGATGATTAAATAGAAATATTGACATATACCTTACAGTAGAAGAGTATATAATCTAATTAACAAAGCCAAGGTATTTGTAGTTTCTTCTTCTTGCTTGATGATCACCTACTGGCTACTATACTTCACACTCTTCCATATAAGAAAATACTTCAGACTCCATTCGGTTCATTCTTGTCCATTCAGTCCATTTTGGTCTTACTTTAGTCTTTTTGGTCCATTCTGGTCCCTTCGGTCCACTTAGGTCTGTTTTGTTTACTATGGTCCACTTCAGTCTACTTTGATTATGCTTTGGGAGGAAAGGTTTGTGTAGATAGAGAAGCTACTTTATTGGCAATTTTGTCATATTTTTAGCGTCATGTTAGTAGGTTTTTGATCAAATTACATTTTTCTTATGTTATTAAAGTCTTGTATTTTTTTTTCCTAATATAAGTGATGAATTTACTTGTATTTACTTTCGCTTTAGGTCATTCAAAACATATAGAAGATGAACCGTTTATAAGGAGTACTAAATACAAATTCTAACCACAAATTATGTTATTTACAAAATATCTTGATTTATATAATAATTAAATGTAAAATATATTATGTTTCCTAAAAAAAATTACAAGATTTAAAAATTTTCAAATAACAAATATAGATAGCTTTTTTTTTTTTTTTTTTTTTCTTTAAATTTTACTTTATTTTATTTTTTTATTTTATAAAATCTATTATATTATATCAACTATAATTTGTTAGAAAATAATTATATCATTTTAAGAAGGGTTTGAGACTAACACTTACAAATCTTATCTACAATTTTCAATTTTCACTTAACAAAAAGACAAATTGTCAAATTTTTTCATGTATCACATAAGTTTGCTACTAGTGATTAGTAAAAAAAGATAAAAGATAAAGATAAAATATCCAAATATCAAATATGCCTTACAGTAGAAGAGTACATTTTCGAACTAACTAAGCTGACGTAGCATGATGGTCACTTTGTGTACTTCGCGTCAACATGTCTGAGTCAAAGCTCAAAACTCTCTCTGATAAAGCAAGGCCCTGGGATGCAAGCTCATTAACCACATGAAGAAGAAAATCCTGGCAAGAACCTGATGCGGGAGAAACAGGAAAATTATTATTTAGTATTATTTATGTTTGCAAGCCCATTGTATTTTTATGTCTTAGGTCTATTAGTTTATTGGGCTTTTAGTTATTGGGCTTTTCGTATTTTAATTTAAAAGTAAGGTTATTTTTGTAATAAGGCAATTAGGGTTTCCTAGCCAATTAGAACTAGGGTTTAGCAATCCTATATAAACAACCTATTGTACTCCTTGAGGAGATAGTTGATATTTTGATGAATGAAAAAAATGGCCGTTTGGTCTTTCTTTGGTCTGGTGCTGACTCCAGGTCTACCCTAAGTGCTGACTCCTAGTGGTTTCCCCGCTTGGTGCTGACTCCAAGCAAGGCATAGGTGCTGACTCCTAGGTCATATCCCTTTATTTTTCTATTGTTTAGTTTTTGTTCTGGTTGTCCTGCGTCAGTTTTGGTATCAGAGCAAACACCGATCCGTTGAAGAATTACCGCAGGAAAGAATCAGAAAAAAAAAAAAAAAAAAAAAAAAGTTGCTGTCCTATAATTGTGCTACCCGTCAGAAGACTCTCATTGCAGAGATTTTTCTTTTCAGTTTTGAACCCAGTCAATTGAGGAGCCAAGCCCGTGACTATCAAGTGCAGTAAGTTAATCATTGACAAGGTGAGCTATGGTAATATCTGACGCACCTTATTTTGATGGTGATGATACTTATCCACGAGATTTTGTCAACTGGATAAATGGGATGGAGCAATTCTTTGAGCAAGCAAATTGGGCAGATAATAAAAAGGTTAGGTATGCCAAGTTAAAGTTAAGAGGTCACGCACAAAGGTTTTGGGAGAAGCTTGAATATTTCCGCTATGTGGATTATGAACCTGCCATCAGTGTGTGGGAAGATATGAAAGAAAAGCTTTGTGATGAGTATTTGTCACCATACTATCGAGCTAAGTATCTACCCCAATCTCAGTGTAGTACTTTTCAAGTTGAAGCAAATACGATGAATCCTCATCCTCATCCTATTTCATATCCTCAGCGCACTTTTGAACAATCTACCAAGGAATTATCTAACAAGGGAGTAACAGACTTAACTGTAAAGCTCATGAAAGATATTTAAGACAGGAATGCTCAATATAAGAAGACTCGATCCGATTCAATTGGGAAATCAAGGACACTAGATCACAATGAACTTCTTGCTGCCCCAATAGAAGACAACATTGATGATGATATCTTGGTCATTGAGAATCCTCCAGCAACACCAAAGCCTAATGTTGACAAAGACGTACATGCCTCAACAAATGTTGCTTTAACATGCGTGCAAGGAAATGAATCTATTGAAGAGCAGCAAGGTGAAGAGATGGTGCCTAAAGAGAGTATTACATTAGAGGGTGCACATGATGTGAAAGTTGAAGTTGTTGAATGTGCTTCTGATCAACCCTCCACAGTCCTTGAAAATCTACATCTTGGTGAAGTCGAAGAGGTTAAAACTACAATGCTTCCTATGGTTCATAAAGTTCAAGACGAGATTATATTGATTCCACACATTGATTTTGTTATTCCAAATAAATTTGATGTGATGGAATTCAAGATTTTTCTTTTCCCTGTGCTCCCTAAGGTGATTCTAGATTTGAAGCAAGTGTTATTTGTCAGCATCCTAATCCTTCAACACTTTAGAACTCGAGGTCGAGTTTTCTCCAACCAGAGGAGAATGATGCGGGAGAAACAGGAAAATTATTATTTAGTATTATTTATGTTTGCAAGCCCATTGTATTTTTATGTCTTAGGTCTATTAGTTTATTGGGCTTTTAGTTATTGGGCTTTTCGTATTTTAATTTAAAAGTAAGGTTATTTTTGTAATAAGGCAATTAGGGTTTCCTAGCCAATTAGAACTAGGGTTTAGCAATCCTATATAAACAACCTATTGTACTCCTTGAGGAGATAGTTGATATTTTGATGAATGAAAAAAAATGGCCGTTTGGTCTTTCTTTGGTCTGGTGCTGACTCCAGGTCTACCCTAGGTGCTGACTCCTAGTGGTTTCCCCGCTTGGTGCTGACTCCAAGCAAGGCTTAGGTGCTGACTCCTAGGTCATATCCCTTTATTTTTCTATTGTTTAGTTTTTGTTCTGGTTGTCCTGCGTCAGAACCAAAAAAGAGGGGAAGTCATAATTGTAAGATCTTAACTCCTAGAAGCAAATCTCCATTCCAACAGTCTTTCTGTTGGTTTTTCTCATCTGCAGCTGTCAAAATGACTGCTACTCAAGTTTCCTTAAGAGTAACATTATATGCAAACAAAAAGGTTTTGCTCCAAGGGCCTAAATCCGGAATCGGATCTGTAGCTAGCATTACCAGAGTGGCATCTGAGGTCTTTCTATAGGCTATGAAGTGAGACACCTTCAAATAACTATTAACCACAGCAAAAACAGAATCCCACTGCTTGGGCTTCTCCCCAGAAATACACCCAATATGTGTATGTATATATATATATATATATATTCTTAGTAGTGTTCAAAAAATTGATATTTAAATTAGTATCGAGTGTACAAATAAATTCCACTTCTTAACACAAGCAATTTAAGTACTTTCAAAATTACATCCCTATAATGACAAACTTGATAACCAGTCATTCAAATTCAAACAACAAAATGGTAGGGAAAGAAAAATTTACAGTTATACATAAAGCCAGTTGCCAGGTTTCCTATTCAAATGTAACTGCTCGACATTTTTCATCTTAATATCCATGACATGTTACATTTTCATTGTTGATTAGAGCCTGATCTTGAAGCATTTGTGAGTACGAATTGAGTATAGAGCTTTGTAAACAAGGACAGAGCTTTAGCGAGAAGAGAGAGGGAACTCTGTCGCTCTACCGTATAGGGACTTGCCATTCTACCTATGGAGCTTTCTCAATTAGCTATCTTGTACCCCCAGAATGTAAGACATGGATATTGAGGTGCATCGCTGCTTAACAGCTTTGACCAGTATAAACTACACTTCTCTAATAGTTTTAGACTGCACAAGTTTTACAAACAAGTTGTAACTTCAGGATGAAGGGGAAAAAAAAAAACCAAAAATATATATATATATATATATATACACACACACTTATGATCAAAGCGTGGGAAATAAAAAAATTTCAACAAAATTTATTATGGCAAATACAAAGGAAATTTTTTTATTTTGACATCAAAATGATTCTATCAATTAAAAATAATCATGAATCAGCAAACAATAAAAAGTCTTAGGCTCAAACCCATCCCAAGATCAATCTGGTTTTTTGATTCCTCATCCACAAATTCTAGAAAATTCTCAGAAAGGAATACACTATACAGAATATCATAGAAAATTTTGTGTGCTGGATGTAAGACCATTAATGCAATGTAGCATTATGTTGAATTGAAGCCAAAGGAAAAGCAACAATATTTACCAAAATTCCAAATTGTGCAAGATCAAGATAAATTAGCAATTCATTGACTATATTTAAAACTTATATAACCACGTGGTGGAATGATGTCGAGCAATTTTATTGGAATAATAAAAACTTATAGTGTGATTAATCACACAAAGAATATATATATAAAGCTAACAGAAAAGCACCTTAATTATGAGGGGAAAAAAAAAAGAAAGAAAGAAAAGAAAAATAAAAACGCAGACCCGCAATTTAAACCTGATGACGAGGAGAATATAAAGGACATTAAGGGCACAACAGATGAAATTTGAGGTCAATCTCAAATCTTCATCACTATAAAACTCAACACTGTAGTACACAACACCATCTCCATGCTTGTAACTTCAAACACTCATGGGTACAAGCAAAATGAGCTTCATTTGTGATATGAATCATGAGTGACAACCATACCCAACAGATTAACGTGGAGAAAGATATATGAAACTAGATAGTAGCATGCCAGATAGAGAACCTAGAAAGCCAGCAGAGGAATAATGAAGAACCAATTCGAGAAAATTTGGACATTGGCAATATTAGTTCAAAATCCATGCTTGCATCCCCAAGTGCTCACCAAATATCCTTTCTCTGTCCTCAGTGGTCTATTGTAAAGCAAGGAATGTTTTCAAGTGGCTGGAATTTAGGGCTTATTCAGGTTAACAGGCATCATTAGAAGTAATTAGAATAATAATACTTTTAATCGCAATGGACATCAATGATAATGATCTAAAGTGAATATATAGTAGCTTAACCTTAAATTGAAAGAGCTATAACACGATAAGAGGAATTTCAAAGTTTATGCATTATACAAGGGATGAGCACCACGAGCTATACGCAAGCAATCAAAAGACTAGTAATAAAAAGGTGACTAATTGGGGACAGACTATATCCTGCAGCACAATGCTAATTACTACAGTAAACTTTACTACTATGCCTTGCAACTTATTAAGCTCATCTGCAAGATGAGGAGCATAAAAATAACCCGGAAAATATAATCCTAATTCCTACAACAAAACAGAACTACCAAAGACTTTATTCAAATTAGAAGCAGCAATTAGTATGGATTAGACAATCAAACAAACAAATGGGAGTTAAAGGAAAAATATACCATATAATATATTTTGAGAGGCATTATCTTCATCACTTTCCTTTGTGAGTGGTGTCAAGCTCGGGCTCATTTGCTGGCTCATTTCCTTCCTCAACTGAATCCTTGATGTTGCTGATGGGGTTTCCACTTTGAGATTGATCTTATCTTCTTCATCCATCGTAAATAATCTGTCCATATGGTAAATGTTAATCTGTTGGTCTAATGCTATTTGTAACAACTAGAGGACTTTGTCTATGATCTGAATTCATGTATGATAAACAGAAGAAGATTGTTTTGAGATGGAGATGAGCAAGATATGATATTGTCAATGATTTTAGGAGGTCTAGCTGCAAAATCTTTTGACAGTACTCCAAATTTCCTACTGAGAAGAGTACTCTTTAACACAAGCTACAAATGTATAGATTATAATTTTGTAGCAACATCTTAATATCACATGGTCCATCCTTTCAAAATCAGGGAACTTAAAAAACTCCAATTTTAACTCTATAAAACAAAAACCCCAATAAAATGGTAAATCAATTTACATTACCTCATAAACCACAAAAGCCACTCTTGACCTATGTCTATTCCCATTAAGTAAAACTGATGAGATTCAAATCAAAAACTATCAAACAGATATACTGGAGCTGTTTGCAAGGTTGAGGCGGCAATGAAAAGTTAAATATTGAAGTTACCAATAGCAGGGAAGATCTTTTTAGTAGATTCCTCGATCCTGAATGCTGTAGACAGTTTTAAAGGAGCCACTAAAACCTCACGTTCTCCCAATTATGGTGCCATAAATAAAATTTCAGTCATTTGCATAACCATTCCCTCTTAAGCAGCTGTGCTTACCTATATGGACCATGGTTTTGAGTTCAACCTGCAATAATAACCAGTTAAAGGAATGAGAGTATAAACAGATACCATAAACCATTTTGAAAAGATTTGCAGGTAAGATAATTTTGTAGCACTAAACATACACTAGCGCAACTTCTAGGATCGCTACCTCCATAAAAAAAGAAAAAAAAAAAAAAAGGTAACAGTGTTCGTTGGCTATGGATTGTTTTGCATTCCCCAATTTTCCTCTATAGATTCTGTAATATTAAAAAATGAAAGCCAATTTCTATTTTCACTAAATTTTATTCTTTATTTAGAAAATACACAATGATTTAAGCCATAATTAATTACTTAGAAAACAATCAATATGAGATTACAGCCCTCCTTTAAGGAACTTTCTTTACAATTGTTAGGAAGATATCAAGGTAAGCTAAAGTGCTTCTGAAGGCTAATTAGACAAATGCTAAGCAACTAATAATATTCAAGTCAGATACATTGCATTGATGTAACTAAGCAGATTCTTGGTTTAAGCAATATCTTCATTTTAGTTTTTAGCCGTAGGCCTAAAAAAATCAGACATACTCTTGATACGGTTTCCTACATCTTGAAGGAAATAAACCACACTGTGGAGGAAACTCTTTGAGTGAGACAGATGGAAATAAGAAAGAAAAGAAGTCACAACAAACCAATTAAAAATTTGATTCACTACCAAGAATGGTGTTCTGTGATCGTTACTTGATCCAATGTATTTGTAATATCTTCATATCTCGTGGTGATTGCTTCCCCAACTTCACACTCTTTCATGCCATGAAACTCTTCTGCCTCTGAGTCAGAAAACGCACAAAATATAGACATGAGAACTTGATACAAAGCAAGTACATAACTCTATAACAATAAGATTAGATGAATTAAAAAAAGGATTACGTGGTTTGAGCCACGGGTCTACCCTATTTCTTCTTAACCTTGTTGAATGAAAAAAGGATTCAAGCATTCAAATCATTCCTAGAACCTTAAGTGTTGAAAATAAAAGTTATTGAAGGTAAAAGCAATGGCATCTGAGGAAGAAAAAAAGAGGAATATAAATCTACCTAGAGGTAAATCAGAATTGAACCGCCAAGAGCAAACAAAAGTAAAATGGCTTCATTTCCTTCTTCTTCTTCTTCTTCTTCTTCTTCCCTTGCACTGTCGCACATATTGGTGACTAACAATGATAGAAAGAAAAGCAAGCATTTCTCACCTCATTCCCCTCCACTCCTGGTGCTAACATTACAGTCTTCCCTCTCTTCCATGACACAAATTTCTTCAATCACTAAGACAAGAAATCCACACACCTTTTTTTTTTCATCAATCTCCTCAGTGCATAACACCAAACCATGAAGAAGGTGTTACCCATGACTGGATCAGAATTGCAATGCCGAATGAAGCCGTAGCTGAACTTTGCTGAAACATGCACAATCGCAAATAATTTTCCACCATCATCATCCAAAAATCTGAACTTGTAGCTAAATTTATGAACACCGAAAAGGGGGATTTTCTTGTCTTTTACACAGGATTGAACTGTTGGTGTCAGTGTCTTTGAGATTTTGGCCAAAATCTTATAAATCAAAAGAATTCAGCTACCAATTGTATTTCTTTATTTTTAGAGAATTTTTGACAGATAAGTAGGATAATTAATTGATATTTAGTTCTAATAAAAAAAAAAAAAAAAAAAAAGATGAAGCAGAAGAAGAAGAGTTTGAAGAAGTTACCCATGAATGGATTAGATTTGCATCACTGAATCTCAAGACAAGAGTGAACTTTGCGCACACAGACAAATCATCTTTCACCGTTGCCATCCAAAAATCTCCACTTGAAGAAGAGCGATCACTTGTTATTATTAGATATTGGGTTTTTTGTGTTCCGTTTGTTAATAAGCAGACTTGCATTTTGAGTTCTTTCTTCAGCAATGGGTCGAGCTGGGCCGGCCCGCCCCATTTTTACTTGGCCCTTGGCCTCAATGGGTCGGGCCAAGTGGAACTTCATCAAGCTTTGCATGTGAGGTAGGAATTAAAACTTGGACCAAATATAACTAATACTTAAAAAAAAAAAAAAAAAAAAAAATCCCCTATTTTGCCAAAGGCATTAAATTCTCTAAATGCTTAAAATGTTGATGAAGGATGCCAAAATAACCTCACCAAAAAAAAAGCTAAGAGAATGTTTATTACATTAACACCTTGCCAATATACATCTCTCACCTGGTTAACAAAAAAATAAAAGAAAAGGCAGTGTCCTTCAAAATGAATTGTAGTAGCCAAGGGTATATGTGTATGGCTTTCCAACTTAATCTCCTTTCTTCTCCTCTGCTACTCTAATAGCAATAGTGTGCCCAACCTTCTTCCTCATAGTAGTAATCAACTTTACAACATTAACTCCTTCACCAATCACCACCACTTCATCTTTCTCTGCTCCTTCTAATCTCACATTGTACACACCTGCATAGGAAAAATATATAATTTAAGTCTAGACTTCAACATATTTTATATATAATTTTTTACTATGTGATCTGACGCAATTGAAAATATACTCTAAGATGTTTCCACATCTTAGAAAACTTGATTGACAAAGAAGTTTCAACATCAACAAAATATGGTGACGGAAAATGGCAAAACTTTGTACAAATTGCAAATCAAAGTCATATAGATAAAAGAATGTGGTAAAAAATTGCATAACTAAGCGTCAATTATCATAGTTTTGAAACACATGATAAGCTTTATGATTCATATAACACTAACCGTCTGCTATAGCTGCAACTCTGAGTGCCTTAGTCTGGCATTTTCCGCTATTCATTTGAACCTTCGTCACAATCTTTTGCTGAAAATCAAACCATGAAAGAGGTCATGAGAAATATTTTTTGCAAATATAAGACCCAAAAATGAAGAAGAGAAAAAAGAAGCAATATATGAATTATGATTACAAATAATACCGTCATGCTGAAAATTTGATGTAGTTGTAACCAAAAGCTAAGAAAGTATATGATCGCAAATTTCATCTAATGTGAGGTGAAAGCTCGAATACGTGTGCAAATACAAGAGCTGTTTAGACCTTCAAATAAAAATTACTACTTGGTTAATTTTACTCTAACTTAAACTAATTGCGAAATAGAGTAAATGCCAGCGTACAAACAATAAAACTACTCTAAGCCATATTCATCAAATATCAACAATAAAATGAAAGTTAAAAGAGTAGAGAAGAAAAATACAAATACAAGATAACACTAAGATGTGTTATTGAAGAGGAAACTTAAAAACTTAGCAAAAAACCTCTCCGCCACCCTCCAAGTAGTAAATCGATCCACTAGAGAATAAGTTGAAGTACACGAATAACAAAAGACCCTCCAAGCCTAGTCTACCTCATGTACTTAAGCCCTCCAAGCTCTTGCAACAAATTGACTTGGCAAAACCTTGTCTTCTCTAGCTCTTCGAATCACACAATTCAACTTGATTGCATCCACAAAAAAATGGCTTCTTCCAATGCTTCCCAGTAACACCAAAACCTCACTTTACGCTCAGAATGAGTGTGATAAGTGTTTGACCTATCAACCTCTCAAGGATTTGGATATGGAGAGGTAGGAGTTGAGGAAAACTACAAAGAATTGTGTAGAGGACTGTGGGTATAACAATCTCTAACTCTCAAGGGTCTTTGTCTAGGGTTTTCTCTTTGAAAGACACTCCTCTCAATATGTGGGTAATGATGGTATATATAGTGTGGGTGAAGACATAATAGATTAGATATGCCAAAATAGTAAAACAAAATATTTCGCAAGTATCTCGCAAGAATGCCTTACCCGTGAAATACTCGTGAAAACTAGCTGTCATGACTTTTTGCATTCCAGTCATGTGCTATGCACATGGCTCACTTTGCAGGAAGTCTTTTCGTGAACTACTCGCGAAAACTCCTTTGATCTTCAATGTTGTCTTGAATCTTCACACTCTCTCTCACACACAACCTATACAATGAAATCCCACATAAAATACAGCATACATAAGATTGAACAAAATTTTAATCAAATTTGGCACAAAATTAGAGCCAACATAAAATAGTTGTAAATCACAACTTTACAATCTCTTCCTTTGGCTATTCCGTGACAAAACCCGTAAAATAAACTCTAAACTTAAACGTGAGTTTGGGAATAGTGGTAAAACTCACTCACACCTAATCTAGAAGTTGTGAAGCACTTGCACGTATACACCTGTATCCTGAAAAACTCGCACACAAACAAAACTTTCATTAAGCTTATGACAAGTTGAATACAACGTACGTAAATGAGCAAGTAAAATGAGATCAAGGTAATAAACAATATATAAACCATGAAGCATAACTTGATCAAACATGAACGGGCATTAAAGAATGACTACAATAAAATCTATAGTTTGACAGCCGCTTTTCTTTTTGACATTTCAAGTGGCTAAGCTACCTACACCAACCACTTTTCTATTCATCTCACATTTTGTTCCCTGCTGCTTTAAATAATTTTACTTTCCTCTGCTCATATGATCAAAGCTGATTTTCCTTGATGGTTTATCATGGCCCCCTTTCAATGCATATCAAATGCTGGACATCTAATTTTGACTGCTTTGTTAAGTGGAAACTTTATATCAGACAGATGGTCCCTGACCAAGTTTTAAATTAGAAGTTTTGTCCCTCCACTTTTCAGGATTGAAGGCACTGAAAAAATCAGGCGGGTAGCATGGAGATCGAGTCCCAGAAGGAATTTTCTGACATTGATCGAAGTGATAACCCAGATTCAAGATTGAACAACAGAGAGTACCAACGCACATAATCAAACAAGTGATCATTTTAAGTAGGGCTATAAACGAGCCGATCTTTGTTGAGTAGTAAATATTCCAGCTCGGCTTGACAGCAAAAATAGAATGTTTAAGCTTGGCTTGAGCTTGATATGAGCTTACAAATAATGTTCAAGCTTGAGCTTGTTATAAAGTATAAAAGCTTAAGCTCGGATTGGCTTGGCTTGATTCATTGGTCAAGCCAAGCTCGAGCTCAATATCAAGCCCAAACTCAAGCTCAATATCATGTTTTTGAGCTTGAGATCCAACACAAGTATATTATCAAGCTTATATCAAGTTTATTATCTAGCCTACTTGTTTAGATGAGTGGTCTCAACTTATAATTAATTAAAGTCTTGGAAGTATATGAGTTTACTTGTCAAGCTTATATCAATTTTATTACCAAACTCATAAATAAGTCTAGGCTCAACTTGTTTTGTTACTTTTGTATTGAGCTTTGGTGTTCACAAGCTTGTTCACGAATAATATTTTTTATTTGGGCTTGGCTCGTTTATTAAACAAGCCTAAAACTAAAACTTAAGTTTGACTTGTTTATAAACAAACAAACATAAATGAGCTTTTTATCGAGCCAAACCCGAGCTATTTATGAACGGCTTGGTTCATATACAACCCTAATTTTAAGGATCTAAAGGGTTTATATGAAGTGAGGGTAATTCTTAAAATTTTTCCAACTCATTGAATTCTTGGGTTTGCCTACCTGCGCATTGGAGAGAAAGAGAGAGAGAGAGAGGGGGTTGGTGGGGGTAGTAAAAAGGTGGTTCTTCAATTTTTTTTTTTTTTTTTCATTTTTACTTTGGTTTCTTGTAGATGGAGAGATTATTGTTTGTGTATGAAAGTGGTGTGAAGAACCCACAACAATGGGGTTGAGTACAGAATTGGGTATATCTTAAAGTTGTTTTAGGAATATGCTGTTCCTTCTGTTTAAAAAGAAAATACACACTGCTTTACCACCAAAAACAAAAAGCACTGCTTTTATGATTGTTTCAAGGATTTATTTATTTAATTTTTGGATAAAAGTTCAAGGGTGTTGTTGCTGCCAGAAGAAGCTCCCAAAAATATAAAATTACCTCATCCTTGTGGCCCAAACTCTGGCATGAATTTGATGCCTGGACCTTTCCCCATTCATGAGTACTATGACACTGATGCTACATAAATTTAACTTATTAATGATTTTGTCCAACTCATAACATGGTTGAGGACTGGCATGTATAGTGGGTAACAGGGTAAGGTAGGCCCTGTTTAGTTCTGTTGTAAACCTGTAGATGGCACACAAGAACAAGAAAAATTAAAAAAAAAATTGAAGGAACCCTTGCATGCCTGCCAACCCATGGTTTCTACTAAGATATACAATCACTAAAAAGTTTCCATGTGCAGAGCACATACTCTTATTATAGTCTATTTTATAATATATATATATATATATATATATATACGCACACTAAGTTATATTATAGATCAATCAGTATCAAATATATATTAATATTACATCTGAAAGTATTAACTCCCTAAGACAGACCTAAATTGAATTATTTAAAAATTTCCTTAATGATTCCAAAGAAGTCAGACTTTTAGAAAAAAAGAAGAAGAAAACGGCAGTGTTGTAACCTGAAAAGTGGGTTGGGTCTAACTTGACCCTCTCTATAATTCACCTATCAAAATAAAAACCCCTTAAATGTTTTCATTGCATGTATACCAAGACAAATTATCAATTGATTGATTTTTTAGTCATGGAAATGATTTATAAGAAGTGTTATTGAGAAGGCTACACCATATGAAGTCTGTGCACTTTTTTTTTTTCTAAAGAAAATAATAAAGATTAATTTTTATAGGTTTTAGAGCTGACAAATTCCATGACTTTGCATGAGTGTCAAAAATCAAAATCCAAGTTTAAAAATGCCAATGATGTTTGACCGATCGATCATGTGTTTTCAACAGCTACTTGACAACTACTCGCTCGATCGATAGAAGACTTTTTAACAAGCTCTTTGACTAATGTTTGATTGACCAGTAATTGGGAATTCAAAATTTGGTGTGTGCCATTAAAACTCATGTTGTTTAAGTTTTCGTGCACTACATGCAAACATATAAAAGACATTATAAGTATGACTAAAAAGGCTTTTAGGAGGCTATTCCCATGCACCAAACCAGCGCAAATCTTAAAGTTTATATAATCTTTTAACATTCTTTTAATTCATGTGAAAAATACCTACACCAGTCGAGCCTAGTAGGTATAGGAGGATTAAAAAAAATAAAGAAAACAATAAATCTTGAGAATAATTTAATATTTTAGAAAAGCTTTTGTAAGCTAATATTTTGAATTTGTTGAGAAAAAAAAAAAAAAAAACCTTGAAATTTCCCTAGTTACAACCTAGGAGGTGAGATTTGAAGCCCTAAATTGTTATTAGAGATACATAAATTACACATTAGGGTAAATTTAAAATATTAACACAATAAATTGACATGCATTTGTTAGTCACATATTAATGCAATATATGACTAGCAAACAACTTTCTTCAAAGAATAGGGAAAAAAGAGAGAAAGAAAGTCCTATCATTGCAAAAAGGAATTTTTAACAAGGTTTTCAGTTATTATGTGTTCTTATTTTATTGAAACAGATTATTATTTTTTTAATAATTTCACTAAAATGGTTTTTGGTAATTCTTGGTTTCTTCCACATGTAGATGCATGGCTTGAGACAGTTTTGTTTAATAGTTTGATGTGGGGGAAGATTTAGCTGGGTAGGAAATTTATGTCACGAAACACAAAATATTTTTCTTGACTTTACTAAGGTGTGCACCATATTTTTTGAAAGTTATTATAAAATTGTACTCACCCAGAGAGCCCAAATTGAAGGTTAAGTGATGATTATATTAGATCTGCCTTAGTTAAGGGTGTTCTGATATGAATTTGGGGATATAATTTCCCTTCAAATTGAGTAGTTGCTCTCGGAGGTTGAGTGATGATTATATAACATATGCCTTAATTAAGGGTGTTATGATATGAATTTGAAGAAAGAAGCCTTAGAGGCTATAGCATTAATGTATTAAGGCTAAATTAGCTCGGAAAACAGAAAAAGAGAGTGGAGGAACAATCTCCATCCATACAACAAAGTTCACAATATGTTTTTGTTAGGTTCTAAGGTCTTAGGATTTTATGTATTTAGAACTCTAATTTGTAATGTTGGCAAACCATGATCAAAACAGTGTATTTAGTCTTGTTTAGACTTGCTCAAAGTTGGTTTAATATTCTAAAGTTGGAATCGAGTGGCTGCAGAAGTATTTGGGACTTTCAGCCTGGCTCGATCGATCGAAGAATAGATTCGATCGATCGAAAATCGCACAGGTTGAATTTTCTGCAGAATTTCCAACTCAGCCCTACTTCATTAAACGTTTAGGGTTTTGTGTTTTTACCCTAAGTATATAAACTAAACCCTAGACACGTTTTTGAAGGTTGTCCATATTGCTTTGTTGCTCATATATTGCTGTTTTGTGTGAATCTCGTGTAAGATCTTTGAGGAGCTTTCCTTTACATAAAACTTAGGGTTTTCAAGGTAGAGATGATTTCAACATCTTGAAGATCATTACAGTTGCAACCATTGGAACTTAAAAGAAAAGCAAGCGGGGAGCTTGTAGCTGATTGAAGAATTCAAGAAAGAAGTAGTCCGTGGATTCGGAGCCTGCGCGTGGTCGTGTCAGGAAGTTTTACTGGTTGGTAGCATTAGGAAGTCGAGCGGGGAGCTTGTAGTCCTTCTGTAAGAACTTCAATTTTTTCATAGTAAATTCTGTTATGCCTTGAGGATCGGTGGGTCAAATCCTCCCTAGGTTTTTACCGAGTGGTTTCCTGGGTGATTATATCTTGTGTTTATTTATTTTCCGCTGCTTTATATCTTGATATGATTATTTGATTGTTTTAACCTAGAATTGCATAATTTGACTAAGTAACAACTTGGCTAATTAATTTAGGCTACGCAATCTGTGTGTTTAAGGGGTCTAAATTTCTATCAAGTGGTATTAGAGCAGGTAGCTCTTTTTGTTTGAGATTTCTATCTCTGAGCTGATCCTTGACTCCAGTTGTCATGGAGCATGGACACTCTTTGTTTGTTCCTCCTCACTTTGATGGGAACAACTATGCTTATTAGAAAGTAAGGATGAAAGCATTCTTGAAATCCATTGATGAAAGGGTTTGGAATTCCGTTGAATACGGATGGGAGAAGCCCACTAGTCCTATGAGTGAGTGGCAAACTTCTGAAAAAGAAGCAGCAGACTTCAATAGCAAAGCTATGAATGCCATCTTCAATGCTGTTTCTATGGAGGAATTTAAGAGGATCTCTAATGTTGAAATTGCTCATATTGCTTGGAAAATTCTCCAAACTGTGCATGAAGGCACAAAGGCAGTTAAGATTAATAAATTGCAACAATTGACTTCTAGGTTTGAAAGTATTAGGATGTCTGATGATGAATCCTTTGATGAATTTTATGCCAAACTAAATGATATTGTCAATTTTGCTTTTAATTTGGGTGAAATCTATGATCAACCTAAAATTGTTAGGAAGATACTTAGATCTTTAACTGAAGACTTTAGACCCAAAGTGACTGCCATTACTGAAAGTAAGGATGTGGACTCCATCCCTGTAGATGAACTTGTAGGATCTCTTCAATCCTATGAGTTTGACCTACCTAAAGTGAACAAATCCAAATCAATGGCTCTTAAGTCAGTTGATGATGTTGATGGTGGTGGATTTGATGATGAGCTCTCTGCTATAGAGATCGCTTATCTTGCCAAGAACTTCAAGAACTTTCTTAGGAATACAAATAGAAAGGCAAGAGGTACCTACACTGCTGAACCTAGAAATTTTAGGAAGAATGATCACACTAAAGTAAATAATTTTGAAAAACCTAATGAAAGAGTTGGTCAATCTTCAAATAATTTTTTGGGTCCTTAGTGTTTTGGATGTCAAGGGTATGGTCATGTGAAATATGAATGTCCTACATTCTTGAAGACTAAGGGTAAAGCTATGGCTGTAACCCTTAGTGATAATGAGGTTTCTGATGATGAGTCCGGTGGTGACGAGGATGGAAACTTCATTCCTTTCACAGCTACTGCTATGGTTAGTGAAAGCGTATCTGCTGAAGAGAACCCTTCTGATGGGGAGCTCTCTGAAGATGCAGATCTTCAAGAGGCCTATAACAAACTTTGCAAAATTGCTGCAAAGGATGCTATGAAAGTTGAACTTGGCCTAAAGAAAATTGACTCTCTGGAGCTTGAAAAGAAAATTTTGTTTGTTAAACTGTTTGATGCTAATGAGCTTTTGAATAATGTTAAATCTGAGAACATGCTTTTACTTGATAAAGTTAGAACTTTAGAACATGATTTGTCTATTGCTAGATCTGCTAGTTCTAAACTTGATCACATGTTGAATGTTCAAAAGTATCCTGCAGATAAATCTGGTTTGGGTTATGTTGAAAGCATCTTTGACTCTACTCCACATCCCACAAATTTTGTTCCTGCTTCTTCTTCTAAACCTTCTGTGAGTGAGGTTGTGAGTGAAACTGTCAAACCACCTGTGAGTGAGGTAGTTAAACCTGTAGAAGTTTCACCATCTAAGAAGATTAGGGTAGACTTAAGAGAATCTAAACCTAAGGAGCCTACCAAATCTAAGGACAAGATGCATGGTAAACCTGCTTGGGTTTGTCATTATTGTGATAAGTCTGGACACATTCGTCCTAATTGTTACAAGCGTTAAGCTGATAAGAGAGCAACTAAACCAAAAGTGCATGTGCCTCAAGCACAAGATCCTATAGCACTAATTGGTGAATTGGTAAAGGTGTTAAACCTTTATTCCAATCCTGGAGTTGGGAATCACTCGAATGTGAATAAGAACTCCAATGCTCGTGGTGCATCTAAAAAGTCTTGGATGCAAAAGACTCGAACTAACTGAATCTTTCTGACATGGTCCTTGTGCTTAATTGCTAAATTCTGTGGTGACCATTGTTCTTTGGTTTTTGTCTTTTTGTTTTTTTTTTGTTCTAGGACTTGCATTGCATTACATTCATGCATTTCATTCTAGGTTTTATTTGTTTTCTCTTTTAATAAAAAAAAAAAAAAAAAAAAAAAAAAAAAAAAAAAGGGAAAGGAGAAAGCAAAAATTATGTTAGACACTATTTTTCTTGATTTTTGAAAAACAAGGTTGGTATATCTTTTGACACATTTCATGTTCTATGTACCTTGTTTAACTTTGATGAACTTATTCATTGCACTTGACTAGTTAAAACTTTGTAGTGCATGTTGTGTGGGAAAGATGTGTATGGTTTTTAATCTCTTTGTCTTAATCATGAAGTCATATGTTATTTAACTGTCGGACTTGATTCTTTTGAGAAAGGCATAAATAACCATCTCACCACTGTTCACTAGCCAATCATGAACACCTTAGTGCATATCATAAGATTTTGTGTACTTGTTACACATGCACAAAAAGAACATAAGGTGATGCCTCGGATTAATTGCTTAATGCTTTGAGGAGTTGTTTTAAAATTTTAGGTTTATGTCTTTCAAAACTGGATTTTTTTTCAAAATTTAGTGAGCTTTTGCCCATTTCAATCGATCCAACCTATTTTTCGATCGATCGAAAAAGTGCCTTAGTTTGTTCTAAAACGACTGTCACATTCGATCAATTGAATGTAATTTTCGATCGATCGAATATCGTGAAAAAGGTTTTTAAAAGACACTTTTCTGACTTTTTCAAAGATCCTATTTCAAAAACTTTTCAAACCTTTTTCCTTTCTCCGCGTTGGCAAGCTCGAATTTGTGATTTTTGTCGTTTTCCTCCGAAGTTTTTGCACAATCTCTCTCTCCTCAAGCCGGTAAGACCCTTTTTGCCCTTCCTTTTGATTTATTTTTCATCATTTCATGCATATTTTCATGGATTTAAGGGGCGATTTTCGCACTTTGCATATTTGGTTTTTTTTTATTCAAGCCATAATTGATGCAATTGATCATTGGGTTTTTGTGGGGACATGTTATAGACATGATCTAAATAGTTTAATTTGATCAATTTTGAGTTTGGTGTGAAATTGAAAAATCTAGGGTTTGCTAATTAATCCGATTTGGGGATTTTGTGAAATTGAGTAGAATTTGATGCAATTGGCTTGTTGGATTGATGAAATTAAGCATTATAATCTATGTGTTGTGTTTTGTGATGCTCAATTCATCATTTGGTTTTAAAAATTTTCAATTTGTGTTAAATTTTTGGGGTTTTTATTAAGAAAATCTCCTGCTCAAGCCAATTTCGCCAATTTAATCTCAATTGAACTTAATTGCTCACTGCATTAGTACATGCATCATGGCATTGTATCTGCTCATGCATCATATAGATTTTAATTTTATTGTTTTTGTGCTAACTTGCATTCTGCCTTTGGTTTTGTTTTCCTTGTATTTTCTTTTGGTTTTCTCTTTGTGTCTCTGTCCTTTCCTTAGCATCATGCCTAGGAAAACTAGAGCCCGTAGGTCTATTCATTCTTCTTCTCCATCCCCTCCTTCCTTTGACCGTGAGAAGTTTTCGAGTGAGAAAAACCAAGAGATTTTTGATAAGCTTAACCTTAGGAGACGGATATGAGCTGAGCATTCTGTGTTGTTAGATGAACTTGATCTTGCCATTAGGGCAAATTTTAAGCGTCGAGGCTGGTTACCTATGGTGGATGTTTCTGATCCTCCTCCACCTTCTGCCTTGATTAGAGAGTTCTATTCGAACATCTCTATCCGCATCTATGATTCCAACACTTTAGTAAAGAGTTGGATACGAGGCGTAGAGTACACCATTACTCCTCAGGTAGTGGCTGATGCTCTAGGGATACCGTTGGTCCAACATCCTGTCTATCCATATGATGAGTCTCCCGAGCTGAGCGATGTTTTGTCTTACATCACTGGTACTACTGTCCAGTGGGGTTCTGATCCTCGGATCACTTCTGCTGAGCTCTCCGGGTTACATTATCTTTTCTTTAGGATAGCTTGCCATTCTATCTGGCCCATTTCTCATGTGCACACCATTCCTCTTGAGAGGTGTGTATTTTTGTATTCCTTAGTTACTGATGCTCCTATCAGTTTTCCCCATCTTTTTCTTTGTTCTTTGAACGATGTTTATAGGAGTTCATCCTCTTCACATGCTCTTGTTCATCCTATTTTCATTCATAGGATTCTTCTTTATCTCGATCTTAGTGGCTTTCCTTCCTCTGAGTCTGTTCATGTGATAGCTCCTATAGGTGCGTCTTTTCTTAGACAGAGGGCCGCTCATCTTCGAGCTGGTTCTAAACATCCTAGGTCTGAGCCCTCTAGTAGCGTACCTCCTCCTCCTTCTTCTTCTGCAGGTCTTGCTGGTGAGGATATTCCTGATCCTGTTGGTGATGATGCTGCTGCTGCTGATGTCCCTCCACCTCCTTCGGCCGACTTCGATGTTCGTCGTACTTTGGAGACTGTCATGACTGTTCAGGCGGCTCATGGTCAGATTTTGGTGGACTTGCTGGACGAGATTCGTGCTCTTCGAGTTGATTTAGCGCGTCTTCATTCACCCTCACCACCTCCTTTTGATGGCGACTTGTGATTGCTCTTTGGCATTCCGTCACAAAAAGGGGGAGTGGAGTTTTGACTTGTAGGGGAGATTTTGTAGTTAGGGGGAGATTTTTGTTTCTAGATTGTATCTAGGTGCTTCACTTTATATATCATTTTTTTTGGGATATTCATGTTAGAGGGAGTAACATTGATTGATATACATGTTATTGTTTATTGATTCTTGTTGATTTATGATTCACTATGTATTGATTTATATCTATGACTTGATCATTATGATATGTCTTTATTTTGTGTTGTGTGAATCTTACAAGAATGTTATACCTGTTGTTTTACTCTTTTCTGTCACACATGCGTTTATGCGTTTGTTGAGTATTTCAGGAATATACAGGTTGATTCAACTAAGCTGCTGTCTACACTTGCAATTGATGGATAGTAGTTAGGCTGAATTTGATTTTATGAGCATTACCTTTGTAAAGGGCTTTTTATTTGTAAAATTTTGAGATGTTAATTAGGGTTTTGTCACGGATTGCCAAAGGGGGAGTTTGTTAGGTTCTAAGGTCTTAGGATTTTATGTATTTAGAACTCTAATTTGTAATGTTGGCAAACCATGATCAAAACAGTGTATTTAGTCTTGTTTAGACTTGCTCAAAGTTGGTTTAATATTGTAAAGTTGGAATCGAGTGGCTGCAGAAGTATTTGGGACTTTCAACCTGGCTCGATCGATCGAAGAATAGATTCGATCGATCGAAAATTGCACAGGTTGAATTTTCTGCAGAATTTCCAACTCAGCCCTACTTCATTAAACGTTTAGGGTTTTGTGTTTTTACCCTAAGTATATAAACTAAACCCTAGACACGTTTTTGAAGGTTGTCCATATTGCTTTGTTGCTCATACATTGCTGTTTTGTGTGAATCTCGTGTGAGATCTTTGAGGAGCTTTCCTTTACACAAAACTTAGGGTTTTCAAGGTAGAGATGATTTCAACATCTTGAAGATCATTACAGTTGCAACCATTGGAACTTAAAAGAAAAGCAAGCGGGGAGCTTGTAGCTGATTGAAGAATTCAAGAAAGAAGTAGTCCGTGGATTCGGAGCCTGCGCATGGTCGTGTCAGGAAGTTTTACTGGTTGGTAGCATTAGGAAATCGAGCGGGGAGCTTGTAGTCCTTCTGTAAGACCTTTAATTCTTTCATAGTAAATTCTGTTATGCCTTGAGGATCGGTGGGTCAAATCCTCCCCAGGTTTTTACCGAGTGGTTTCCTGGGTGATCATATCTTGTGTTTATTTATTTTCCGCTGCTTAATATCTTGATATGATTATTTGATTGCTTTAACCTAGAATTGCATAATTTGACTAAGTAACAACTTGGCTAATTAATCTAGGCTACGCAATTTGTGTGTTTAAGGGGTCTAAATTTCTATCAGTTTTGTATGCCTAGCAAGACTGTGTGCAATTTTATTACCTTCTCTCTTAACATGAGAGTAGTGTAATTCGTTAAAATTATTAGATAAAAGCTTTGCATCAGTTATCAAATAACCAAGAGGAGCCAGAGAGTTTGTATGAGCTACCAAGGCTTGAGTAACGAGTAAAGAGTCCCCTTCCATCACTGCATCTGTTATGCCAATTTCCAATGCAAATTCGAGTGCTCTTGTTGCTGCCGTGGACTCTATTTCTGCTTCCAGGAATCTGCGTGGGAGTTGCTGGGAAATTACAGCTATAGGATAGCCCAAGGATTAACGAATTACAACCCCAATGCCCAATACATTATCGGAATCGAAAGTGGCACCATCATAATTGATTTTGTGCAAACCAGGGGTGGTGGTTGCCAAGAAGTGATAACTATATCATATAGGCAATTTCTATTGCACACAACTAAGTGCACATATCTATCTATAATCAATATATATATATAGACACACACAAATATATATATATATATATATACCAGAGATTTCATATGAGAGAGAATGAAGTTTTGCCAATTAGCACATTCCTTGAGACTCTCTCATTTAGGTTTCCATCTTATCAAAATTTGCATTTAAGTCAAATTTTTAGTTCATCGAACGTGTTAATGAAATAAATACACATTAATTATCTATAAGTATGCACTAATTATATAAATATATATATATATATATATATATAAATATTTTATATTTTTTTTGTAAAAAAGAATTTATAAAAGAAAGCAAAAATCTCATGTGGGAGATTATGCAATTCTATTACGTAGTGATTTGTTAGAGTAATTTTTGGTTTAACTTTCCACTTCACTTCTTTACATGTTTTGGACTATAATAAATTCTATTATTAGGATATTACTATTAGGATAATCTACCACTATGATACCTCTCTTTTTCTTTTTCTTTTTCTTTTTGAGAATCCACACCCGGTGGCCATGTTTTATTGATAAGAAACTAGAAAAGATTACACATAATCTTGCGTAACAAGGGGAGCTATATCTTCAGGGATGGATTCAATCCAAAACTGTTGCTTGTTGCTAGACACCACTATCATACTTCAATAACATAAATGTGACATATCATAAATTTTCTATGATATTTCCACAAGCCAACTAAACATTAACATGATATTACAAAAAATTTATACTAACTCCAACGCATCGCAAAAACAAAAAATATGAGTAAACAAATAATCAACCTATTAGTTACACCACATAACAACTAATATCTAATTTATATGACATTTTCTCTATATTCTAAATTCTTTGTTTTACATCATTAGTTAAACAAAAACCTCTTCATATTATCGCAACACTACGCCATGTTATTACTTAAAAATATTTTGAATATTCTATATAATCTTCTCACATAGCAGCTTATAGTATTATTTGAGCATCACGCCGGCCCATTGCTAGTATAATATAAAAGTCGGATCTCATAACTGGTGGATACACACAATGATGATAAGTGGCATAATCTTCTATCTATTTAGAATGATGTGGAACATGGTGCCACATGGCAAGTAGTAATTTGTTCATAACACATCACATCTAATATGTGGTAATATATTTAATCCTAAATTAAAGGTATGTTACAATATTTTTTATTTAATACTTTTAAAAGTGATGGTGCATGTATATGTTATTTAATAATATATATATATATATATATTGCTATTTTCTTTTCACATTTTACCATTTGATGTTGAGAAATTCAGACCCTGGTTGATAGAATTAACAAGTTTTAAACTTAAGTTGTTAATTAGATTTATTATGAATAAACCTTGTTAAAACAAACAAACATCAATATCATGTCAGCATCATGCACAGTGGAAAATTAAATAAGACAAGATATGATGACTCAGGAAAACCAATGAAACAAATTAGTTTCATAGTAAAAAACCTGGGGGGAAACCTTCCCAAAAAGCAATCCACTATAGTAAATAGATGTTTCAGATCTAGTACAGAATCTTTGTCCCTAGACTCTACAATCCCCATAGATGAACTTACAGCAGAAACCTTCTACCGCTTCAAAACCTCTAAACTTTTCAATATATGAATGCCACCCTTTTGAACGGATTCCAGTATGTGACTAATCAAAGATGGACGACTCCCAATACGTGACTAACACACCAACACACCAACTTGAAGAAGATGTTGGTTGCAACCTTCTTCACTTCATCAACAATGAAGATCAAGAATCACTTGGTTACAAAACCCTAAGGTGCAAAGACGCAGTGACTTCTTTCCGAGAGAATAAGGCACTCAGTCACTTTTTGCATATGTTCTCCTTGTATTTTCATATGTGACGACCTTTAAGATAAGCTTTATATATGTCTAGGATTGTGAGAAAAGAAAACCTACACAAATACATAAGTATGGGCTGAAAATCAGATCTAAAAATTTAAATTTTGTAATTCTCGATTGATAGTATCTGTCGAGCCTCAATAGATAGTTATCTGTTAAGCAGCTATTGAGCTTTAATGAATCAGCACTTTTTCACTTGTTTCTTGGACAGATTTGCATGACTTCAATACTAGACTTGAACTCTTGTTCTTTGAAGTGTTAAACACATCCTAGATCTACCCAATTACAAGTAAATTACGTTTTATCAAAGGATTAGCCAATTACATAAATATTGACATATATTCCTAACATTGAATCACATATGTCTTAACATTTGATAATAAAAATTTAATTATAAAATTGAAATAATTATTATTATTTTTTTCAAAATCACTTACATTTGAAACACATAAATATTGCAGAAATGTTTTTTTTATTTTTTATTTAAAAAAAAACCATTTTATAATTATCTAATTATGTATTTTTTTTTGGTGTGGAAAAACATCTAATTATATATACTAATTAAAAGAAAGAAGACCATCCATCTCTCTCTCTCTCTCTCTCTCTCTCTCTCTCTCTCTCTCTATATATATATATATATATATAATTATAATTATAATTATAAAAGTTAGATACATAAACTAATGGATGCACAAAATGGTGACATGTGTCATTTAGAAAAAGAAAAAAAAGGGAAAATATTGAACGAAGAACAAGGTGATATAAATAATTTTTTTCAAACTATTATTGTTGTTGTTGTTGTTAATATGTGGACTTAATCATTTTTACTAAAATTTCAAAATATTTATTTTTACCAATTAAAATATGTGGAGATTATAATGAAGTAAGAAAGGTACTAAAATATCTTCTCTTAATTTTGTTTTGTCATGTGACTCCTTAAGATGGTTAATTTACTTTAAGTAAAATTATATATATATATATATATATATATATATATTTTAAAATGACTCAAATTATTAGTATAGTTTCAATTCATTTATATATAATTTTAATTAAGCCATGCGTTGCACGAGAATAATACTAGTATATGCCTAAAAGATGAAACATAATATTTACTGTTACTGTGTTCCTATTAAGCCACCTCATTGGCTATGTTATCGGCCACATCATTCATCCTTTTCATATTTATTTTTTTACAATATTAAATATATAAATATATTAGCTTTACAAATTTATTTTTTAGACTGTTTTTACTTTATATACTCATCTACTTTAATTTTGATGTTATAACTAAAATATCTAAAAGTTGAAGCGCAATATTTATTGTTATTACGCCCTCGTTGAACTATCTCATCCGTCATGTAATTGGTCACATCATTCATCTTTTTCATATATATATATATATATATATATTTTTTTTTTTCACAATATTAAATATATAAATATATTGGCTTTACAAATTCATTTTAAGTGGTTTTAACTTTACATATTCATCTACTTTAATTTTGACATTATAACTACATAATAAATCAATTGAAAATCAATACAAAAGTGTTGTCTATATATATTCCTCTTGGGTGATTTTAACTTTAAATATTATTTTGCTCATTTATCTTTCTTTATTTTGGTTTATCTTATTCTCATCCTTTTACCATAAATTTCTCACTCTCTCCTATTCTATGCATATTTTTCCCATAGAAAAAAGGTTATCTCTCTCTCTCTCTCTCAATTTTTTTTTTTTCATTTTTGCAGGTTTTTATTTTATTTTTCTTGCATCTCTACCTTAGATTAATGAATATTTGTGTTTTTTCTAAAAACTCTATTTTTGGCTATTTATAATTGAAAAATGAAATCAATGAGTAATAATTTTTTTTTTTTTTAACAATTTTCTATAGAAAGGCATTCACATGTCTTGCTTAATCAGTGATGGTAGAAAAGTTACAACCTGATAACTAACCATAGGAGGATCTTCTAATAGAGGTTTGTACTTTGTAACTCTTATTGTCATATTATTGACTAATTCATACGTGTTCCTTGATGCAAGTTTTTTATTTTATTATTTTTTTTGTCATTTTATTTGCAACACTAAATACTATTAACGAATGATGTTCGTTATTGATCTGATTTGGGGAAAAATTATATTATAATATGTCATATTTTGTGTTGTTTTTTGGTTTTACTTTATTTGGAAAATAATAAGATAGTCTAGACAAACTGATGTAGAACAGTTAGCGTAGTTGAAGGTAATGGTCTTTATGCAGCTTCCTTTTACTCTTTGTAAATATGTTGTTTAACAAATTAGTAGCAAATTGTCATGTATTTATTATATGGTATTATTAGATGCTTGAGTAGTTTTTAAGCATTTACAGATATTTTATATTGTTTTTCATCTTCCTTATCATACTAGTGCATTCTTTGAGATTTTAAAGAAAACAAATTCAATTTTGTGTTTAAAATTATTTATTTATCTATAGAGTTTTCACATGTTGGATTGGATATTACATTAGATTATAAAATCATTAACACAATACTTCCTTCTTTTTTTTCTTTTCTTTTTATATATAAAAGGAAAAAGAGTTACAATCTATTATTTTTACCTTTATTTTATTTATTTATTATTATTTTGAATTTTAGTTTTATTAATTTTTAGATATGTTTCTCGATGTTTTTAATAGTATGGTAGAAAAAATAGGGTCTGAGCAAGTTTGTTAATTTAAAACTAAAAGAATAATTTCTAAACTTTATATTCCTTTTTAATGATACACAAAATATTATAAATAACTTTTATTAAAAAATTAATATTTTCACTAACTTACCTTCTAAATTCTTGAGAAAAATTGTAAGGGTGGTAAAATTGGACACAACCTGCGAACTCAACATTGCATGGCACGAAATTAGTAAGTTATGGATTGAGGCTTAATAGGTTCATATCATATTTTGATTGAAACGATTGACCCATTTAATATACAGGTTGGGTTAGTATTCAACATATGAATTAGAACCCGTTTGACCTGTATAATTAAATAACATTTTACCAATATATCCTTCAAACTCTAGGTATATAAATTTATTAGTTGTTGTGGTTTATTATTTTTTTTTTCCATATTGTGATTGATTATTTGTGATATTGAGTTATGCTTTAATTTTGAATGATTATTTGTAATGCAGTTATTCATTAGTTTTGAATTTTATATTAAAATATTTATTATTTTTTTTTTTCATAAATATTTTTTTTTTCATTTTGATAAAATTTGATAAATAGGTCAACACGACTGACCCGTTTAATAAATGGGTCATGTTAGGGTTGAGGAATCTTGATCTATTTAATAAACATGTTGGGTTAGTGTTGATACAATATGAACCCAACACATGAACACGAATTGCTATATCTAAAAAATTATATTATTTTTATTTTGGTACGATAGAAATCATATATATTATAGTTGTGATTATCTTTATAATAAATGAAAATATGATTATGAATTATATTAATATTTATTAAATTAGTCCAAATAGGAAAAAAAAAATTAATGAGTCCACCCTAATAATATTATCACGCGCAACGCACGGGGTCCGTGACTAGTTACATGTAACAACTAAAATTTTACGTGCATGTATTACATGCAACAACTAAAATCATGATTTGAAGTCACAATTTTGAACTAGAAAAAGCGACTTTAGCATTTTTATATACTTACCTTCATATATAAAAATAAATCAAATTTTGACCTTATTGCTTCCGCTCAATACTTCGTAGGTTTCTTATTTGGCTAAAATGGCAACTATTTATTATGGGTAATTCTTGTTGTGCATAGTGTGTATGTGTGCACACATTACGTGCAAAAACTAAAATTGTGACTTGAATTCCAGATTTTAAATTTGAAAACATGACTTAAAATTACAATTTTAATTGTGTGGCAATCACTAGTCATATTATATATTTTCACCGATTAATTAACATTGCAAAATTGTTATTGGCACTAAAATCTAGATGACTAGAGAGAAGTTATTTTATTTTATTTTTTATGATGGAGACTAGAGAGAAGTTAGACCAGGATTATACTATTTTCCTTACCCACCAAGTTAAAATGACTACTTTTGGAGCGACGGTGCATTATTCATTTTTTTTCCTCGATAGGAGCATTATTCATTCTTGGCGTTGCGAAATGATAAAAAGGATCCTGTCAAGCAAGTAATATTTGTTTACTCATGACATGCATAATTTTTTTTTTAGTTTTTTATAGTCAAAATTGAGACTAACAATATTATTATTTAATTATTTAATTAAACTAGTCGTTAACCCATATTATGCACCGAAACCAACCTATTTGTGAGTAGACTAAAATAATTTTATAAAAACTTAAATTGATTAAGAAATTACACCATTGCATAATTTGTTCTTGTATGATTTCAATTTGTGTTACAATTAATGAAACAAATCAAAATATATATGATTAAACAATAGAGAAATATAAAAGAAAGATGAGTTACATTCAAAAAAATAATCCATGTCTATAATTATTGAAAGGAATCAAAAGATTCAGAGCCTATAAATTATAGATAATATATATATATGTGTGTGTGTGTGTGAGACTACACACTCCATGTTTTCTTTTTGGGAGCTAGGCTTAGGTGCCATCAGATAACTCGTTAGTCGGTAAAGCCCAATTCAGATGTTAAAACTTTTAAAATGCCAAAAAAGATATATAATTAAAAAATAAGTTATTGAAAAAATTCAAAAAATATAATGAATATTCAAAAGAAAAATATAAGAAAAAGAAAAAAAAAATACACGAACCCATAAAACAATAAGTTTAAATTTTAACGGGTCTAAACTTTAGACGAACTTTCTTAGTATGTGGCTCACGCTAAAAAATGTTGAGCAGGAGCCTACGTTGAAATAATGAAAGCCATACATCCTCTTAACATATTGTATATAAGCTTTCTACCTAAGAAATTAACATATTTTCATATTGTGAGATGAAGCAAAGACATATGCAGTGGCAGAAACCTTAAATTTCAATTATTGCAAACTTTTTTATCTTGTAAAAAATGGCTATAGAGAGTTTGGTGGTTCATGAATGAAAATTACTTTTTAAAAATACATAAAAAACCATAAAATAATTTTTTTTTTTTTTTTAAACAAAGTAGAGGAGAAGAAAATAACTAAAGAAGAGCTCATACTTCTACTCAACTTAAAAAAAAAAAAAAAAAAAAAAAATTAGGGTTTGTACTACTTTTATAGCGTTCATGATTAACCTTTCAAATTTGGAGATAAATTATCAACGTTTGAGTTTGAGTTTGAGTTTAACTTAAACTTGTTAGAGAGATAAAGTTTCACTCATTGTTAAGTTTGGACTAAACAAAAACAATTTTGTTTAAAAATAATAATAATGGCGAGTTTGAGTTTAAGTTAGATTGGTTAGAAAGAGAGAGTTTTACTCATTGTTAAGTTTGAATTAAACAAAAATAATTTTATTTAAAAATAATAATAATGATGTGGTAAGCATGGTTTTGAAACCCGGACCGGACCGTACGGTCCGACCGGA
This sequence comes from Quercus variabilis, assembly GCA_030445155.1. Classification (NCBI taxonomy): domain Eukaryota; kingdom Viridiplantae; phylum Streptophyta; class Magnoliopsida; order Fagales; family Fagaceae; genus Quercus; species Quercus variabilis. Next base: position 1,741,462 of record CP129447.1, read on the forward strand.
AAAACCTCGAAAACCGTTCATTTTTGCGGTTCTTTTAGCATCAAGAACCGTTCTATGACAAAAAAGCAGGGACCCGTGCAAACTGCGGTCGGACCTCACGGTTTTGAGAACCGTGACCGGACCGTTTCTCACGGTTCCCTACTTCCCTCTGTATCTGAACCTTAAAAAAAAAAAAGAGGCAACGAAATAGACATTTTAGATCGTGCACGGGTTTTCCGGTCAGACCTGGACTTTTTGTTTGAAAATATTCACTGAAAACTTGCCGGAAGTTTGAATCTTTCATCGTCGAGAGGGTCATCTTGTTCGCTAGAAGCCAAAAGTAGCAGATCTTGCTCGCTAAATTGATGTTTTGGAGGAGATTTTGGTCGGATCTTGTTTGCAGACGACGCAGCTCCTTCTTCCTCTTTGTTTCTTCACTGCTTCTTTCGTTCTTCATGGTCTGATGGTCTCCTGCCTTTAGTTTAAAGTAGATGACTTCTTTCAAGTTTATTTTTGCTTTTTAGTTTGGTGAGCCTAGCACGTGAGACAAGACAAAGCCTTGGAAAATTTCCATCTCATTCTGACTCATTGCCCCTCCCAACGTGACATGATGGCGAATTGAATGAGCCCAGCACGTGTGACATGAAGGAGAAGTGGATGAAGACAAAAATGAGTTTGAAAGTTTATTTATTTTTTTTTTTTTGAGCAAAGTTTGAAAGTTTCTGACTCATTGCCCCCTCGCCAACGTGATTGTTTTTAAAATTTTGATGTTTTTGGTTTTTGTTTATCATTATTATTATTATTATTAAGAAGTTGAATTTTGAAACGTTATAATAAAATTAGTGATATAAAAATGCATTTAAAAAAGTATTTATTTAGATTATTTTAGTTAAATTTTCAATTTTTATTTATTTAATATATTAATTTATAATTTAAATTATTATTAAATTAATTATGACGTCATCACGGTTCGACTCCAGTTCGACCTCGGTTCGACCTCAAAAACCTTGAATCTCTTCCTTTTACGGTTCAATGAACGGTCCGGGTCTGAATACCATGGTAGTAAGCTCTGAAGAGGTCAATAAAAAGTCAAAGATTTCGGTTATATATATATATATATATATATATATGTATATATATGACACGCTAAAATTGTGACTTGAAGTCTAGATTTCAAACTTGAAAACATGACTTGAAATCACAATTTTAGTTGTATGGCAATCACTAGTCATATTATGTATTATCCCCAAGGAATTGCAAAATTGTTAATAAGTCATTTTATTTATGGAGACGAGAGAAGTTGGACTAGGATTATACTGTTTTCCTTACCTACCAAGTAAAAACGACTACTTTTGGAGCGACGGTGCATTACTATTATTATTATTATTTTTTTTCCCCCAATGGGAGCATTATCCATTCCTATTGTTGCAAAATGAATAAAAAGGATCTTGTCAAGCAAGTAATATTTGTTTACTCATGACATGCATAATTTGTTTTTAGTTTTTTATAGTCAAAATTGAGACTAAAAATATTATTGTTTAATTATTTAATTAAATGACACGCTATGTAGTACGTACGATAATAATATTATTTTTATGTTAATAAATGGATATTTTAGCCCAGGAGAGAAAATTGCCCTGACGTATTCTATATATATATATATATATATATATTGCTTAATTCTCATAGACAGAGTCAAATGATCAACATTGGGAATGTTGCAACCTAAGGCATATGTGCTTTTATCCATAGTTATTGAATCAAACCGAGCATTGAACCATCAAAACAATAGAATGATGATTTACTGGTTTTAGGTCATTGGTTCAATCATGAGATTAATAATTAATATATTTTTAAAATTTATTCTTAAATAAGTTCAAAAATACATTAAAAAAGACAATAAAATATAAAATATGAGATGATGTCCAATTTAAAAAATATAAATTTGCAAGGATACTATGTTAGGTGCACGGCACCCTATGGTAGTCCAGCCCACTTAGGCTTCTATTGCAAGTGGAAATAGGTGAAGTAGGCTTGCGTGAGAAAAACTCCTACTCCCAATTATATTATGAGTGTCAGGCGATGGTAGGTGCATTATATAAAGCAATATATTGGGACAAAATTGCTAAATGCCTTTTTTGGGCAAATTAAGCAGCGTTTTGTCATATTTTTCAAACTAATTAGGAAAATACCCCTCTTTTGAAAATCGATTTCCTCAAAATCGAGTTAGGCCTTATAGCGACGTTTTTAAGGAGCATATAGTGACGTTTTCAAGACCTATAATGGCGTTTTGTAACTTGATTTATATGAAATCGAGTTATAGGTAAAAAAATTTAAAAAAATTGCCTATAACTCGATTTAATGGAAGTCGAGTTACAAAACGTTACTATAAGTCTTGAAAACGTTACTATAGATCCTTAAAAACGCCGTTATAAGGCTCCAGAATTTTTTTTTTTTTTTTATAACTCGATTTTGAGAAAATCGAGTTTCAAAAGAGGAGCATTTCCCTAATTAGTTTGAAAAATAGGGCAAAACGTTGCTTAGTTTGCCCAAAAAGGGCATTTAGCAATTTTGTCCCAATATATTGTGTATATGTGGGAGATGATGGAGGTGCCGCACAATGAGAAAAAGAGGCGGGTGCCGCATAGTGAAAAAAGAAAAGAAGAAAGATAATTTGTGTGTGTGAGAGCAAAGAAAAATAAGAGAGATTTTTTTTTCTTTAGCCATGGGCATACATAAGAATTATTGTAATTGATTTGATAATAGTGAAATTATTCGGAGTTTGTCTTGTGGTTTTTCCCTTCAAGAAAAAGAGTTTTCCACGTAAATATTTGTGTTCTTGTATGTGATTGTTATTTTGGATTACTAATATTGTTGATAATGTTATTTGAGACCCAATAAGTGGTATTAGAGTTAAGGTTAGAGTGGAAGCAATGGCTGGAGAAGAAGGCAAGGGTTCAAAAATTGAGAAATTTGATGGAACAAACTTCGCATATTGGAGGGTGCAGATTGAAGATTATCTCTATGGGAAGAAATTGCATTTGCCTCTTTTGGGGATGAAACTTGAAACTATGACGGATGAAGACTGGAACCTTCTTGATAGACAGGTATTGGGAGTTATTAGATTAACTTTGTCAAGATCAGTTGCGCACAATGTTGTGAAAGAAAAGACCACAGTAGATTTGATGAAGGCTTTGACTAGCATGTATGAAAAGCTGTTGGCTAACAATAAGGTGTATTTGATGAAAAATTTATTTAATCTGAAGAAGGCAAAAGACACTCCTATAGCGCAGCATCTGAATGAGTTCAATACAATCACAAATCAATTCTCCACGAAGGGAATTGAATTTGATGATGAGGTTCATGCATTGATACTTTTGGCTTCTTTACCAAAAAGTTGGGAAGCCATTAGAATGGTGGTGAGTAATTCTGCAGGGAAAAGTAAACTCAAATATGGTGATATTCTAGATTTGATTTTAAGTGAAGAGGGTCGCACGAGAGATGCGAATATAGACAATGCACAAGATCAAGTTTTTGTCGCAGAGAATAAGATTAGAGGTAGAAGCAGAGGACCTAATGATCGAAAATTCAATGGTAGGTCACAATCAAGAGATAGATCTCAATTCATGGAAACTAGAGAATGCGTCCATTGTGGGAAAAAGGGTCACTTAAGAAGAGATTGTTGGCATTGGAATAAAGAAAAAAATAAAGGAAAATATTAAAAGAATGATAGTAAGAAAAATACTACAGCTGCTGTAATTGATGAGGATGTTGTGGTGCTTTCTATTGAAGAACAAAAGTGTGAACATGTTGCTAATAATGATGTTGAGTGGGTTGTTGATTCTGTAGCCCCCCACCATATTATCCCTACGAAGGGGTTGTTTACCATGTACAAAGTAGGAGACTTTGGTATAGTGAAGATGGGTAATTCTAGTTACTCAAAAATTGTGGAAATTGGTGATTTGTGCATTGAAACCAATGTTGGTAGCACTATGATGTTGATGGATGTGCGACATGTTCCAGATTTAAGAATGAATGTGTTTTCTACACTGGCTATGGATCGAGCGGGTTATTGTAACTACCTTGGTAATGGAAGATGGAAACTTACTAAGGGGCCATTGGTTGTTGCAAGAGGACATGCATGTTGCGGTTTGTACAAGACTCATGTGAGACTTGTAAGAAGAAGTTCAATGAGATTAAAAATTTTGAGAAGACTCCAAAGACGAGTGTTGGGATTAATGGTTTTGAAACCAAGAGGGTGAAATTCTCATTGCCTAATAGTGCTTCAGAAGAGGAAGTGACAGGTGATGAAGAATATGAAGATGCTAAGGCTACATGGGATGATGATGAAGTGAAAGATCCTAAAGGTCTTGAGCAGGGGGAGCAATATCCTCCACTAGAGATTGTTGAACCTTATGAGAAGAGGACTACTGGAAAACATCATACAATTAGTTCCAAGAATAATTGGGCTTCTGATGAGGGGGAGCTAGGGGATTGGATTAAAGAAATCCAAGATGAGATTAATTATTTGAGAATGAAAGGGATTGACATTGATGAAGTGTTCTTAGTGTTGATGAAGATAATGAAGAAGGTCAAGCTTGGAGTTGGCTTGATCGGCACAAAATTGAATTGAAGAAATAGATTGAAAATCTCCTTCCATCGGTGGGTTGGAGGGGGAGATTGTTAGGTGCATGACACCTAATGGTAGTCCAGCCCACTTAGACTTCTACTGCTAGTGGACATAAGTGAAGTAGGTTTGTATGAGAATAACTCCTACTCCTACTTATAGTAGGAGTGTTAGGCAGTGGTTGTTGCATTATATAAAGAAATATATTGTGTATATGTGGTAGAAGGAGGTGTCGCACAGTGAGAAAAAAAAGGTGGGTGCCGCATAGTGAAAAAAGAAAAGAAGAAAGATAATTTGTGTGTGTGAGAGCAAAGAAAAATAAGAGAGATTTTTTTTTCTTTAGTCGTGAGGCATACACAAAAATTATTGTAATTGATTTGATAATAGTGTAATTATTCGGAGTTTTTCCATAGTTTTTCCCTTCAAGGGAAAGAGTTTTCCATGTAAATATTTGTGTTCTTGTGTGTGATTGCTATTTTGGATTGCTAATATTGTTAATAATATTATTTGAGACCCAACATACTAAATAATGAAACTAATAGAATATTATTATTCAAAAACTCATTTAAAGATAGATTTTAATATTTTATATATTGAAATGATATTTTTCTATAAAATTGTCGATTTTTCATGGTTTAATTGGTTTCCTTGCAAATCCGATATTCTTTTCATACCAAGCTTGAATTTTGTATGGTTTATCAATTTGAGAGTTTAATTGTTGGTTTGGTACAATTTGGATAATTATGATTTTATCAACCTATGTGCCCTTAAGCATCTCCAACAGACTCTTCAAATTTTCGTATTATTTGAAGAATGAACAGTTACATTTATCTTTTACTTACTAATTCTTTCAAAGACACTTTCTAACAGACTCTCTATTTTTTCTCTATCTCATTTAAATATTATTTTTTTCCATTCATTCTTTATTCTTTCTTTATATGAAATCAAAGAAGAAAGAGAAAGTATTGATAAAATATTTAGCTATTGGAATTTTTTTAATGAAAAAAAAAAAAAAAAAAAAAACTCCATTGCTAATCTACAATAACCCTTCATGCCTAGAGAGATTGTTGGAGCAATGTTTTATGGTTTCACTTTATATTGTAGAGAGTATTTTGGGTTTAGCTAGATTATTGGAGATGCTCCATTAATTTCTAGTCCAACTAAGTTATATCAAAATTTCAATTTCTTTACTTTTCCTTTAGTGTGACTTCTACTCTCTCTCTCTCTCTCACGTGTGTGTGCGCACACACACACACAACAATCTTCCTTTTGAGTGTGAGTTATTGTGGGTTTCACCACCATTCTCTTTTCGTGGCAAGAACAAGTCTTTAATAACTACCATTTAATTTTGTATGGACTTTTTTACTTTGCACATCAATCATACGCCATCTATGAGAGCTTATGTTAGAGAGTACAAACTACGTACTAACACCCTATTTGAGAATGCCACTCATAGCGATACACCCAACACAATTTGGTGCAACATAAATATATGGAATTTTAGTAATAGATCGTGTTGGGATCAAACTTGGACAAACATACGTACAATGGTTTTTTTTCTAGTGGCAGCTCCAGGAATTTTGTTTAGGAGGGTTATTAAAAAATTTTAATAAAAAAGAACTTGAATATATCGAGTTATTGACAAAAAAAATTAATACATGAAGTTTTACAATTTTCTTATACAAATTTTCAAAATTTGAATTGTTATATGATAGTTCATTATGAGTATCTATTGCCAATGTGGGTAGCTATGAGCCTCTAACTATTTTATTTTGTTAAGTTTATCTAACATTTTTATTTCTATGTAGTTGTTATTATCTATTTGTTATTGTTTTTATAAAAATATTTTAAGTTAAATGACTAAATTAAACACTTTAGCTTTGTATTAATTATTGACGCACACAACCACACTCATTCATGCATAAAATTATACACTATGTGTTTACTTAATCAATCAAATGTTTGGACAAGCACTAACTTTACAATTTTTTTTCTTAAGTTTTACTAACTTTATAACAAAAAGTTATTATAACATGATAACAATACACACACATGTAACAAATCATCTTTATTTCCTAATTATTAAATCATATAAATTTATATTATATTTATATTTTACACACAAGCATCCACACACATCATAATTCACACGAATAGTATTATAACATAAAGTAATGCACACAATCAATATTAGACACACTCACACATAATATAAATTTATAAAAAAGAGTGACATTTACAATTCACAAACACTTACTCTTTACTCTTTTAGAGTTAGAAATACTTGTAATAAGAATATTCAAAATTTAGGTCAAGGTATGCAAAAATATTTTTAAAAATAAATTAAAGTATTAAACTAATAAAAAAATATTTTATATATATAATTTTTTTTTGGAAGTCAGGGGGTTCCTTTGAACCCCCTGAATATAGGGTAGCGCCCCCGTTTCCACACCTTATTGGATAATTAATTGACGTTTGTAATAAACCATGGTAATATAGATGGAAAAGAGAAAGAAATAGCCTAAGTCAACTCCATGGTTTGCGGCATTAAGTTTTAATTTACTTGCTATTATGAATAAGTGTGACTTCATCAATTGAACATAAGCAAAGTTTATACATATATATACACAGCTCTTTCTACCCGGTTTTCCTTGCAAGTTGAGGCTCTCCAAGTTCAACGAAAATGGCTCAGATGATTGGTACAGACGATATAGAGTCACTAAGAATTGAGTTGGCAGAGATAGGAAGAAGCATTAGATCATCTTTTCATTGTCGTAGCTCAAGTTTCCGAAGCAGTGCTTCAGGATTGAGCTCTACAAAGGGTGGTGATGTTGATGCTGATGCTGTATATGCATTGCAGTGGGCTGCAATTGAGAGATTGCCAACATTTGAGCGGCTCAGATCGTCCTTATTTGATGAGGATGGTGATGATGTTGGTGCTAATGATACTAAAGAAAAAAGGGTTATTGATGTTACCAAGCTTGGAGCTCAAGAACGGCATGTCTTCATAGAGAAGCTCATCAAGCACATCGAGCACGACAACCTTCGGTTATTGAGAAAAATTAGAAACCGGATAGACAAGTAATTGAGCCTTCTACTTTCATGTTTACTTTTTTCTAGTAAACAATCATACAAGCAAGATATGAATGTAGAATCATTATGAATGGAATTGATGCCATAGTAAGTCATACAAAGAGATTAGAGAAACAAAAACTTGCATTCCAATATATGAACATTCATACTAGCATACTACTATTCATTATTGCTGCTATTAATTGCTCTTAGGATTATTTTTCATTGCTCAACGAGCTAATTAATGTGTATATTGCACTTCTTTTAATGTCTTCATTTATACTTCTGTTCTTGTATATATGAAGGATTCATTTTGTTGAAACTGAATTGTATTTGCAGAGTTGGTGTAGAATTGCCCACTGTGGAGGTGAGATACAAAAATCTGCGTGTGGAGGCAGAGTGTGAGGTGGTTCATGGCAAGCCATTACCAACTCTATGGAATTCTTTTAAAAAAATGCTTTCTGTAAGTACTTTCTTTTAAAGAGTATTTACTATTTAGAGCTATCATATACTATTTTGTCAATAGATTCTGGACTACCTGGAGTATGAATATGGCCAATTAGCAAAGAAAAATGGATTAGGAGTTAGGACCAATTAGTAAAAAAAAAAAATAGTGCAGATGCAAGTGAAAATGCATACCATTATGCAAATTGTCTACTCTGATGTGGCTATCTGACATTTGACAATTTTTTTTTTTTTTTTTGGGGGTAAGACAGTTGACAATTAATCTAATGGAGAAACCTGGATTTTCAGAATCTTTTTGAATTGAATAAACAATAATTTATTACAGATATAAAATGTTTATATTATCTACTATATATAATTTTTTTTTTAATTTTTAACTTTATTTTTTCCAGTTTTATATTGTATAACAAGTATTTTTTCTTTCCTTCTTTCTTAACAGGTATTCACTAAGTTGCCAGGTTCGAAGTCACGACTAGCTAAGATAAGCATAATTAACGAAGTTAGTGGTATCATAAAGCCTGGAAGGTAGCTATATGCCTTTTTCTTAGTCAATTTTATGATTTAGGTTTTATAGTCTTTTATTCAATATACTGGTAGTATATACATGCGATGTACAGATTAATTAAAAATTCTATGTAAAGATAAATTTATTTTAAAATAGTTCCAAAATTTTAGTGAGTCACTTACTTTTAAAGTAGAGTTTCATCTAGATTAAATTATTGAAATACAAACATATATTAAGCTACTTGATATAAGGATGATATTTAATGTAAATTCATAAATTATATTATATTAAAATAAAATATTATGATAAATTATCAAAATAATTGAAACAAATTTTAAATTTTATTTTAAAATTCTCAAAATTTTATTGAAATAAAATTTTAAATTTTTTGAAACTTAACTAATAGAGTTTAGCTGAAATAAACTATAGTTGGATTAGAATTTTAACAGACCTTATACCTAATAAATTAATAGCCATATTGAAAAAGGAATTTATAAAGCATATGATACGGCTATCTTCTATTACCTTACATACATTTTTATCTTCCTTGTAAGCTTTAAACTAGGCAGTAGTGCTATAAATGAGCAAAGCCCAAGCAAAAAAAAAAAAGGGTTAATGAATAGGCTCGTGACCAATAGGGCTTGATAAAAAACAAGTCATGCCTAGGCTCGTTTATGGGCTTATTAATAAGTTTTATATGGGCTTGAAAAATAGACTCATATCATGGTAAGTTTTTTCATTCATTGGGAGTTGAGAGAACGCTCTTCCAAATCAAATAGGCCTGAGAATATGCTTAAAATGGGTGTGATAATGTATTTGTGTAGGATTTTAAGCTCATGAGCTTTATATTGAGCTCAAGATTGGTTAGAATAATGAATTAAGTTGAACAAGCTGAGCTTAAGCTTTTAGACATTTTGACAAGCTCTAGTTCAAACATTGTTTGTAGGCTTGGTTTGAGCTTGAACCAAGTTTGAACATTTTACTTTTGTTGATGAGCTGAGTTTGAACATTTAATACTTGACAATGTTTGGTTTATTCAAGCTAAACCCTTTTTTAATCTGCTAAAATATATTTTCGAGGGACTTGCAAGTTGAAACTTTTTTGGGGAAAAAAAAAATCAAAATTAAACCAACATTTTAAGAACAAAATTATATTTCAGCCTTTTCAGTTGTCATTGTAGTCCCTTGAACTTGGATATATCATTTCTCGTTAGTATTTATTCCCTTTTTTTCCTCTCTGAACCAATTGTCTTTGAGCTTTCATCTTGCTGCTAATTGCTATCTCAAACTTATCATGGACGCAGTCATGTTTTGTACTATCATTTCTTGTACATGTCACCCTGTTCATCTTAGCTGCACTTCAAGTTGATTTTTTTTTGAATGCTCTTTAACATACATAATAAACATAATCATCAATTGAAAAGGAAAAAATACTGAAAGATTTTTGGTAAAGGAAATTGCAATAGTTAAAGTTCAAAGGATCTCTTTTACTGGATAAAAAAAAGTTAAATATGTATTTACTGTTTCTGTGGTGCATATCAGCACATGGATGAATAGAATTATAGATATACTTAAATTTAGGTTCATCACTTTGTTGGCTTGTCCATACATCTTCGAAATGGTATTTATTTTAATGATAAAATTGGATATTTCCTTTGCAGAACTTTCACTTGGGAAGGTTATAATACTTTGATATTTGTAATCTTCTTTGATATACTACCCTCATAATTTATGATGCTTTGGACTGGGAATATTATCCCTTCAATTTGCACTTTGTTGTATAAAACAACAAGAACAATAACAACTACACATTAGAATCCCAAAACTTTGTGGTCGGCTATGAATCTTCCAGACACTAATCTGAGCGGGAAATTTGTAATCTTTTCTGTCATTCTACCTCATCTAAAATCATACTGTATTGCCTCCTCAGTTGACATGTTCTCGTTCATAAAAAGCCATATGGTAATTTTTTTTCATAGAAATAAAGAAGTTGAAAGAAGTGTATTTACATGGTTTTACCTTTCTTGCAGGATAACTCTACTGCTTGGTCCCCCGGGTTGTGGGAAGACCTCCCTTTTGAAGGCTCTGTCAGGAACTCTAAACCAATCTCTTAAGGTTTCACACTTTCACAATACTGAAAATGACTATATAAACCATCAGAATGAAGATATAAAAATCAAGAGAATCTCAAAGCTAAACCTATCTACATTCTGGAAACTTAAATTTTTAAAATTGAAATACGCTTATCCCCTTGCCTTAAAATTAAACATGCGCATAAAAATGAATAGAGTTTTTGAGTTGTTAACTTTTTCGATGGGATGTACTTTAGTCTGTTTGCAAGTGCTGTATTATTTATCTATTTGCTTTTTTCCAATAGATTACAGGGGAGATTACTTATAATGGATACAAGCTAGAAGAGTTTGTCCCTCAAAAGACTTCAGCTTATATTAGTCAAAATGACAAGCACATTTCAGATATGACTGTCAGGGAAATACTGGATTTTTCAGTGCGTTGTCAGGGTGTTGGAAGCCTAGCAGGCAAGCATTCCTTAGTGTTCACATTATAGATGATTTAGTTATGATGTCCCTTCACTGCACAACAGTGACAATAATAACAGCACCATTTGTTGTTGGCCTAATGAAGATATTATGATGGAGGTCAGTAAAAGGGAGAAAGAAGCTGGAATTATTCCTGATCCAGACGTAGACACTTACATGAAGGTACCTGTTGCATCTCCAGTCTTCTTTTCCTTCATGTTTGTATAGTCATATGTACTTCTGTAGCATGGCTGAGTTTTTGTTCTCTATATGTATTGTAAGGAGAAGCCAACTGATTTTGCTACATGAAAAATCAGCATCAAAGGTTAACTTGCTTATCCTAGTTTTTAACAACAAACTTGGAAACAAAGCCCACAAAACTACATGAGAAAACATTTTTGCTAAAACGATGGAAAACTTTAGATAATGCGAAAAATTATTGATCAAATCTTGAACGTTCTCTGCTAGACATGGAAACAATCATATTATTAGCAAAAGACATTGAAACGTGTAGGATTCTGATGGTGCTAATGTTATATTGCTTGTGGAATGACAAAAATATAACGTCAATTTAGTTTCCTTTTAAATTTAGATTCTTACTTCATAATGTTATGAGTATTTCGCATCTGATCTATATGATTCTATTATGATTTTCATTTTGGATTTTAAATCAAACTATTAATAAGAATCAACAGGCCTATTTTTTTGTTGTTGCTAATTTAAAATTTTCACTCAATGTATTTGAATGTTTTCATTAGAATATGTTCTATAGCAACATGGGTTACATGTGGGCATTATCATGTAAGTTGATATAAATTAATGTACAGAAGAGTGTATTTAGTATATTTATTGATTGATATCAAATGGAATACTTGAAATACTATAATTCTTATGCAAGTCTATTTAATACTTCACAACACAGTCATGTTGATATTATTTTGTTCCTACCTCTTAATGGTATTCATGAGATTAGATGCTGTAATATTGATTATGCTACTTGTTCTGACAGGCAATTTCAGCCAAAGGACTAAAAGGAAACCTTCAAACAGACTACATACTAAAGGTCATTCTTTTTTAACAGAGCTGAAAGTAAACATATACCCTGTAATTGATATTTGCCTTACCAAGTTTATATATGTTGCTGCCGTGGCTTCTCAGATCCTTGGACTTGATATCTGTGCCGACACTCTAGTTGGAGATGCAATGAGACAAGGTATCTCTGGTGGTCAGAAAAAGAGATTGAAAACAGGTAATTTGAATAGAAGAGTACTGATAGCAGTTCTGCTATCAAGTAGTTTTTGTTATAGAGAGAACTAACCCAGTTTCAGATAAGAATTTTGACCACAGGAATCAAATTAAATTTTGGCAGGGGAGATGATTGTAGGACCTACAAAAGCCTTGTTTATGGATGAAATAACAAATGGATTAGATAGTTCCACTGCATTTCAAATTGTTACATGTCTTCACTCTCTTCAGCAGCTGGTGCATATTACAGATGCTACTGTACTAGTTTCACTTCTTCAGCCAGCACCAGAAACCTTTGATATTTTTGATGATCTTATTTTAATGTCAGAAGGGAAGATTGTGTATCATGGTCCACGTGATCATGTTCTAAATTTTTTTGAGGATTGTGGTTTTAGGTGTCCTGAGAGGAAAGGGGTTGCTGAGTTTGTCCAAGAGGCAAGTGAATAGAAGCCTATACTCGTCTTTATTTTTTTTTAAAAATTGTTTGTTTGAAAGAACTACTTTATCCTATCTTTATGCAGGTTATCTCTAGGAAAGATCAAGCGCAGTACTGGTATCAAATGGAAGTACCCTACATTTATGTTTCAGTTGATATGTTCTCTAGAAAGTTCAAGGAATCTCCTTATGGAAAGAAGCTAGATGAAGAGCTTTCAGAGACATATGATAAATCCCAAAGCCATAAAGATGCTCTTTCCTTTAGTGTGTATTCTCTTTCTAAATGGGAACTATTTACAATATGTGCTTCAAGGGAGTATCTTCTCAAGAAAAGGAACTCTTTCACCTATATATTCAAAACAACTTAGGTGAAGATTCATACTTTTGCGTTTCTTTCTCATTCTTTTTTTCTTCTTCTTTTGGGACAGCCAGCCGGGGGGGAGGTAAACCTATTAATCTGAAAATATGTTTTCCTTTTCTTTTCTATCTACAGCTTCTCATCACTGCATGTATCACGATGACTGTATTTTTACGGACCCAGATGGATATTGATATTCTTCATGCAAATTACTATATGGGTTCCCTGTTTTATGCTCTTGTCATCTTTCTTGTTGATGGAATTCCAGAGGTGTCCATGACTATTCAAAGGCTTGAAGTCTTCTACAAACAAAAAACATTTTGTTTTTACCCAGCTTGGGCATATGCAATTCCAGCATGTATTTTAAAGGTTCCTATTTCATTTGTGGAATCTCTAGTTTGGACATGTCTTACGTATTATGTTATTGGATATAGCCCTGAAGACGAAAGGTGAGGTTGAAACGAAAATATGTAGATTTATTATTGCATTTCCCCCTATTTTGGTTCATCAACTAGCAATTGCATATCCAAAGTTTCTCAAGTGCTATAACCTCAAAAAAGCATTTTATACTAGTACTTTCTTTTGCTCAAGAAGTCTCAATCTTTTTAGTTATGAATCTCTGATCGTTTTCTGTGTGCTCAGGTTCTTCCGTCAGTTCATTCTTCTTTTTGCAGTGCATTTATCTTCATTATCCATGTTCCGTTTCCTGGCATCAGTCTTCCAGACCAATAATGCTTCCATGGCAGCTGGTCCTTCTGCAATATTAATAGTGTTAATATTCTATGGCTTCATTATAACTCAATGTAAGGTTATCTTACCTCTTCTCCAATCTCATTCTAATGTAATCAATTAAAAGGATGAGCTGAGCTGTGCATCTGGTTGCAGCTTCTATGCCTGTTTGGTTGAAGTGGGGTTTCTGGGTTTCTCCTATCACATATGGAGAAATGGGCCTTTTTTTTAAATGAATTTCTGGCCCCACGATGGCAAAAGGTGAGTCTCTATTACATAACAAATAATCCTTTGTCTATTTTTAGCTAATACAACTACTTATGAGCAAGTGGCAGACCTACTAGTTGTATGGCTCCTCCAAAGAGATTGGCATTGAAAAACATTCATCTCTGACCAATATGTTATTTCTTGAATACCAATATCCTTGCTTAATAGTGAATCTTAGCTGAAGTTCTAATTTCTTAGCTGGCTTCAAACACTAAGCACTAACTAATGCACAATCTAATTACAATTAAACATTGTATACTATAAATTGTCTGCTTATACATGCTGCCAAACAACTAATTTGGCTGTAGGACGTGCATTAATACTCCTAGTATAAACCTGTCAATAGCTTGTCATTTTTGTAATTAACTTTTTCATTAGCATCAAGAGTATATATATGGTCTTACTGGCTAAGTTTGTTTTCCTTTCTTGTCTGTAGATGTTATCCACAAACACCACGATTGGGCAAGAAATACTCAAAAGCCGTGGACTGAATTATGATGGATATCTTTATTGGATATCACTCGGTGCCCTATTTAGATTTATAATTGTTTTTAACATTGGATATGTCCTAGCCTTAACTTTCTTGAAGTGTAAGTTTGTGTTCTTGATTGTTATTATATTTTAACTTAAACAGCAATGCAACAATAGCTAGATTTTGATTCATTCTTGTTTAATAAACATCTAGCTCTTGGATCGCCTCGTGCTGTTATCTCGCATGAAAAGCTCTCCCAAATACAAGGAAGTGAAGATTCACGTGATGGTTCCCGTCTAGAAAAAAAGTCAGGAACTTCACCTGCACAGAATAGTATAGAACCAAATAAAGGTTTTATCAATTTTATTGTTCTTCTGCTTATTCTTCAGATCACTACTGTAAACATATATTTCTCCAACATTTGAACGAGTGTCTTGTCTCAATTAACAGGTAGAACGGTATTACCATTTACACCCTTAACAGTAGTGTTTCAAAATGTGCAATACTATGTTGACATCCCCTTGGTAATTACATTTAATTCATATAAGGTTATGGTTGCTGCTGGATTGATAGCTGTTTACATCATATTAATTCCTGTCATTGTTTTTCCTTTTGGCTTCTAGGAAATGAGAGAAAAGGGATTCACCAATAAAAAACTCCAAATTCTTTCTGATATTACAGGTGCATTGAAGCCTGGTGTTCTTACAGCATTGATAGGTGTCAGTGAAGCTGGGAAAACAACTCTTCTGGATGTCTTAGCCGGAAGAAAGACCAGTGGCTATATTGAAGGGCACATAAAAATTGGAGGGTATCCCAAGGTTCAAGAGTCGTTTGCTAGGGTGTCGAGTTATTGTGAACAAACAGACATACATTCTCCTCAAATCATAGTTGAAGAATCGGTGATATTTTCTGCTTGGCTACGACTGTCTCCTTAGATAGACTCAAAAACTAAAGCTGTAAGTTCTCTATGTACTGACATGAATCAAAGGTTTGGTTTTATATTCATCATTGAGATAATATTTTGTGAAAGCTACTGTGGCATGTCATTCAGGAATTTGTGAATGAAGTCTTGGAGACCATTGAGCTTGATGGAATAAAGGATGCCTTAGTAGGCGTACCTGGCATTAATGGTCTATCAAATGAGCAGCGCAAGAGGCTTACAATAGATGTGGAGCTTGTTTCTAACCCGTCTATTATCTTCATGGATGAAACAACAACGGGTTTGGATGCAAGAGCAGCTGCAATTGTTATGCGAGCTGTGAAGAATGTAGCTGATACAGGAAGAACAATTGTTTGTACCATCCACCAGCCAAGTATTGACATATTTGAAGCATTTGATGAGGTAATTTTTTTTTTTTTTTTTTTAAGAATTTAAAATTGTAAGGGTAAGTAAAATTGTAAAACCAAGAAGCCATTACATTTTCCTTGGAGTTTTATTAATCTCAGAAATACATGCATTTGTACTGAGGAAATAAATAAAGGCCTTGAGGATTCTTAGATTTGACTGAAATGGAGAAAATATCATACTCTTGAGGAGAAGCAACTAGATTATAAATTTGTGAGATGCATTCCAGCCTACTACCCAAAAAGAGTATATGAGACCCTAGTGTTGGATAATAAGCAACAATTTTCTTGTTATTGAATCTAGAATAGTTACTTATGTCATGCCTTTCTTGCCAATGCAACTAATTCTTCTAAAAAGTGGTGGACATGTAATATACTCGGGATCATTAGGACAACATCCAGCTTGTGTTATAGAATATTTTGAGGTCAGTTTGATGTAGCAGCGCATTTTATCTATTGCTTTTTTCCCCCTACTTTCATTTTCTTTTAGTAATAATGTTTACTTTGAGTAATTAATTTTATTGATCTTCTTGTTACTAAACTTTTACTTTGACAGAGTATCCCTGGAGTTCCAAAGATTAGAAATAATTACAATCCGGCAACATGGATGTTAGAGGTCACTTCTATATCCGTAGAAGCAGAACTTGGTGCAGATTTTGCCCAAAAGTACAGGGATTCTACTTTATACGAGTGAGTTGCTGAGTTCAGCTACAATTGTCATTGGTTTTGTTGCTGTATAATGTGAAATAATGTCTCTACTAGGTAACTTTGATACCATGGAATTTCTACTATAGCTTCTTCCTGACGTAAAGATAATTAAATCAAAAACTATTTGCTTTTCATCCTTTTCGAAATGCATGGGGGAATGGCCTTGTGTTTTGTTTGTCCTTCCTCATAGTGTTATAAGGTATCAAGGTTGTGCTAGTCTCTCTTAACAACATCTATTTTGTGGAACAAAATATTGTTCTTAAGATGAATGGTCTTCATATGACCTGCATTGGCATTTCAAAATTTGATGTGATTTCTAATATTATCCCATTTGCAGGAAAAACATGGAGCTTTTAAGGCAATTGAGTAGTCCACCTCCTGGGTCAACAGATCTGTATTTTCCTATGGAAACAGCATTTGGCTTATTGGAGGAGTCCTGCATACAACCTTATGCATATCATGCATATGCTTGTAACAGCTTTAATTTTTGGGGTGCTTTATTGGTACGATGGAAGAAAATTGTAAGTTTTAATGTCTAAGATTTCTACTACCTTTACAGAATGTTTATTACTTTTTAAAAGTTTCTAGTCCTACCTACCGGATACCTTGGCAAAATTGAGCTTGCGCATTGTAAGTGACAGTAGAACCAGAATTTCTTTTATAAAGTGTTTGTCTAACAAGCGTGATTCTTACAGTTGTAGATTTTTCTTTGCTTAAGATTGTGCATCTGTAAGAGATATACAATTTTCTGCATGATGTTGTAGTTATGCAAATATCTAATTTTGATTCTTATTTTATCCATTAGGAATAACCAGTATAATTTGTTCAATATATTTGGTTCCATGTATGTTGTCGTGCTCTTCTTGGGCATAAATAACTGCTCAACAGTTCTACCATATGTTGCAACAGAGCGAACTATTATCTATCTGGAAATATTTGCAAGGATGTACTCTTCATGGGCTTATTCACTTGCACAGGTATAATTTTCTTTGCAACTAATTGAATTTATCGTTAGCTGCTTTCAGGGCAATATGAGTAATCTCAAATGTTGTAAATTTGACGTACTTTGGATTCTTGCTAGATTTATGAGAGAGATAGCATGAGAAATTTATCTCATCTTTTCCAACTGCTTTTACATGTTTACTTGTGCTAGCTTGATCCAAAAAGGGAAGAGAGTGAAAGAGAGGCGGAGTTAATATCTTGACATGAACCTCTTTCTTTCTTCTTCTTCTCTTATTTATTTTTAATTTTAGTTATATTCAATGCTTAGTAGTTGTGGATACTAATTTTGTAGGTGATAGTGGAGATTCCTTATCTCTTCATCAAAACTGCTATTTTTGTGATGATAACCTATCCAATGATTGGATATTATGGGTCAGTTTATAAGGTTTTTTGGTACATCTATACAATATTTTGTTCCTTGCTCTACTTCAACTATTTGGGAATGCTACTTGTGTCATTGACGCCAAACTTCATGGTAGTTGCAATTTTGTCCTCAGCCTTCTACACAACATTCAACCTCTTTGCCGGTTTTTTGATTCCTAAACCGGTAAGTTAAGGCTAAAAAACTCCTTTCTATTGTGGCCATAGAGTAGGTGTGGGTGCTAAGATTTAAAAAGCAGATATAGTAGAATTGATAATATTGTTCTACTCTTGCAGCAAGTTCCAAAGTGGTGGATCTGGATGTATTATCTGACCCCTACATCTTGGTCACTTAATGGTATGCTTACACCACAATATGGAGATATAAATAAAAAGATTGTGGTATTTGGAGAAACCAAAATAGTTATTGCATTCGTAGAAGATTACTTTTGGTTTCACCATGACCAGTTAGCTATTGTGGCGGTTGTTCTCAATGCCTTCCCCATTGGTTTTGCATCCTTGTTTTCATACTTTATCGGACAATTAAAATTCCAACGTAGGTAGAGGATGGAGATATTTTCTGTTGCTTGCAAGCCCTTTAGTTTGCAAGTAATTGCTGATTCAATGTAGTAAAAACTATCGCATATTTATCAAGTAATGTATTGCTTCAGTGTAATAAGAACTACTATAAACTTATCAAGTTAAAAAATTATGTGTACAGTATTTACATTTTAGATAACACGAATTGTTAACATTGGAAATTCAAATTACAACATGCATTGTCTATAAACTGCCTTGCTAAGATATTGTGTTGTAAGTAACTCTATACATTCTAACTTTGAAAGGCATATTCACAAACACACTATATATTTGGGATTTGTTGCGTGACAGATCAAGTTTTATAATGGACACGTTGTAAATTGTAGGTGATAGTTGAAGTTCCCTATCTCTTCATCGAAACTGTTATATTTGTGACTGTCATATATCCAATGATTTGATATCATGGGTCAGCTTATTAGATTTGCTGATACTTCTATGCTAGACTTTGTTCCTAGCTGTACTACAATTATTTGGGAATGCTGCTTGTTTCATTCACATGTACACCAAACTTTATGGTAGTTGCAATTTTGTCCTCAGCCTACTACACGATATTCAACCATTTTGCTAGTTTTTAGTCTTTGATTCTAGAATTGATAAGCTAAGGTTGCAAAACTGTCTCTAGTGAGGCCATAGTGTATTTGTGAACATGAAAACTTATGAATATATAGTTGAACTTGATTATATATTGTATCACTCTTGCAGCAAATTCCAAAATGGTGGATATAATTGTATAGTTTGACCCTTACATATTGGACGTTGAATGGTTTGTTTACATCGCAATATGGAGCCATAAATAACGACATTGTGGTATTGGAGTATTTTAAACAATAAACTAGTAAATTTAATGAAAAGACATGGAAGTTTTATGCAATAAATGAGGAGTTTGTGTTCTAGTGAAATGACGTTGAATCCCAAGTGTGGAGATTTATCAGGTCCAAGTGTAATTTTTCTTTTAATTGTATTCACTAACATTTGGCATTTGAAAAACCTAAAGCTGTTGTTGCAAGATCTGTCGCTAATGTTCTGAGTTTTCAAGTCCATTTTATGTGCTTTGGGTTCTTCATAGGTCATTGAGAGCTATAACATGAATATGCTGACTTTATGTAGCTTATTGGAAATTAAGGGTTAGCTTATATGGTTTTCTAGTATTTCTATGCAACATTTTCTCTACTCTAATTATCTGGCAATGCTACTTGGTTCATTGATACCAAACTTCATGGTAACCGCAATTTTGTGCATGACCTTTTGCAAGTAATTTGTTGATTGATGTACTAATCAATGATGATAGGAATATTTGTTGTGTTTAGTAAGATTGGTTGTAATTGATCAAGTTATCATGCAAGAAATCAATCTCAAAATACACACCAAATTTTACGTGGAAAACCCTCTAATGTAGAGGGAAAAACCACGGGACAAACCCGATCAATCCACTATAAGGAAAATAGAGATTACAACACTTAAGTTTATGCTTACAACTTTGAATACACAACAAATTGGGAAAATACAAGAATATCAATTCTCTAGGAAAAAAATAATCTCACCACAAAACCTGAGAACTTGGTCAAGTACCTACCTCACCTTTCATGTTTCACCATGTGATGTGATATGCAAGCTCTAATGCCACTATGAAATGGTGAAGGAGTTTCTTTTGTAGGTAATTCTCAAAAGTGCATCCATGAATTAAAATTTACTCAAGTACAAAATATGCTTCGCCACATACAAGAATTTGAGTTCTAGTTTAGATCTGACCAAAAGAAAATTTTAACATTAGGGTTTGACATACATAAAAAACAGTATGGAAAAGCATGTTATGATAGAAGGTTAATAAGAATATGATGATTTAGCTTACATTAAAAGAGCACAAATAAATACAAATAAATTGGCCAATTATCTCATCAGATAGGATCACTTGATAATGATTTTTTGAGAAATTTATAACTAAATTTCTATTCACTAGGCATGAGAGTTATCATAACATGAATAAAATGTGCAAGATTCACCAAAGAGATAAGGGGAGATAGTAGAGTTGAACAGGAAGGAAGAATCTGAATTCTGAAGGGTTGAATATGCAGCATTAGATGCATGTTGATATCTGTCTTAAGAGTTGGCCATGATAGTTTCAAGTTATTCTGTTGCTCAAGGTCCCACGAGAGTACCTTGAAGCCAGTGTTGACAAGGAGGCTATCAATCCCTGGAAAAGATTATACAGACCAAGATTTGAGGGAGTAGGCATATTCTTATTCTTCAATCATAAAGGATTTTGAAGATAGATATGGTATTTATGAAAGTTTGTGTAGAAAGAATTTGTTCAGAAAGGTATAATATATTGGTGCATGTCAAATTTACAACTCCCTATGTAAATTCCCAATTAGAAAAACTACTAAGACGCTAAAGGTGAGATGCAATCAAGTACTAAAGTCTCCAACTCTGCCTAACTGTGAAGCAGAACCTGAAGTATGATGAGAGGATAGTCTTCGAGCAAAATCGATAAGATGGAAAATGTCCTAGGGCTACTATGCATGTTAGAAATGGAAAAAAGCTTATAAAAATGTATTCCATATCCAAATCTCCCAGAGCTGCTAAGTATGTTGGAAATGGAAAATCCAAGTATTTTAGTACAAATACCAACAAGTTGTGCAGATTACCCACTAATGAACATTGAAAAGCCTAATTTCCACAAGAATAAGAAGAACAATAACAAAATATACCCTAAAAGGAGGATCCGGGGGGATTTCTTGGCTTTTCTTGAAATTGATTACTTGTACCGAGTAAACTCACACCAGCAATGGTTGTGAAAAGGTCAACTCCTTTCAACCAGCAACATTCATGTTGGAACTAGAAAACAGCAACCTGAATATGTATTGCACAGGATCAGAAAATAATGTTAAACAAATGGTACCACATCAGCAGCTTCCAAACAAGCATTTCATCAGCAGGAAAATAACTAACAACTTAAAAATAATCATGCCACTATTTTGATTATCAATTCTATGCAAATTGTAATGAATCTTTTGAACTGTTATAGAATCAAATCCATGGACAGTGGACCAAAAATAGAACTTGAATTGTACCAGTGGAAAACATAAATTGGTATTCACTAGGCCATAAGACACTACTGATGCAAACCTTCCATGTAAGCCTGATGATAAGGAAAAAATAAAGTACATGAGGCCACAATGGACAATATTGGCTGTAGCAGACCAACTTTCTCCATGCTTAGAACTTTAAAACACTGGCTGGCTACTAGCTTAGTGAGCTTCATCTTTGATCTGACCCATGAATGACAACCAAATCCACAAATTAATTTAGAGAACGATATAAGAAAGTAAGAGTTGCAAGCTAGAAAGAGCAATAATTGAAGGACGAAATTGAGAATTGGTCATTGGCAATAGTACTATGTAAAAAGGGAAAACTTACTTCCTTTGGCAGTTCAAAATCCATGCTTGCATCCCTGAGTGCTTGCTGAACATATATTCTCCTCCCTCCTAGGTCTTTTGTAAAGTGACTAACTTTTTCCTAGTGGCAGGGATTTAGGGCTTATTCTGGGTAACAAACATCATTAGAAGCTAGAACTTTGCAAAGAGAGCATACTTTTTTATATGATTAGAACTATACTACTTTTAATCACAATGAACAAAAATGTTTATGGTCTAAAATAAATATATAATGTATTCTTCAGAATACAGAATTTACAAGCCCAAAAGAAAACCATACAAGTTATTTGAGATTAGTCTTTACACAAAGCCTAAATCAAGAAAATGAATATGTATATTTATATATATATATATATGCAAATGAATGAGATTTTTTAAGGAAATTCATTTGAATATTTATCAAGCAATTTTAGATAAATCAAAAAATAAACCAATCAAAGCAAACACATTTCTTCTCAAAAAATGCTAGTTATGTGTATGAGTACAACAATATATAATATAAATCGCCTAATTCAAATTACTAAGAACCACATAAATTTATCAACAACCATTTTTTTTGTGGGAAATTTTGGCGGACAATTAAAATGCATAGTTGATTTTTTTATATATTGCAGAATAAAAGAAGAAGGCCAAGGAGAAGAAGAAGCGTCAAAAGAAGTTACCTCTGGCTTATAATTCTTGACCGTCTCTTTGCACATACTTGTAATCAATAATGATGTTAGGGATGTGAGAAATCTTGGGCCAATCCTCTCCTATCCCTCTTTTGTAGCATTCCTTGAGAATTGTACAATTATTCATATTCAATTCCTGTAATGGAGTTGTACGAAGGAAGTTTGGCAGCGACTTTAACTTTAGACATTCCCCAATGGACAACTCTTGAAGACGTGGCATTATGGTGAATCTAATACAGTCTTCTTCTTCTCCTCCAATCCCATTCCATTCTTCCCACTCGATTAAATTAAAAAATATGAGAGATTTCAAATTTGGGAATACTGTAATTATTATATCGTCTTTCTCCTCTTTTTTGGATCCTTCTATTCCCATAAATTCAACACCCACCTTTTTCAATCTATCATTACACTCTATCCTAAATGATTCGAGGAACGGAAGTTTCCCTAGAGGAGGCAAATGCTCTAAACATAAAAAGTTAATATCAAGTTCTTTCAAATTGGTTAAAGACATTATGGAATTAGGAAATATTGTCGGTCCCTTGTAGCAACCGATTTTTAAATATTCCAAGTTTGGAGGTGGTTCTAAGGCATTCAAAACTAATACATCTTTCTCCCTTATTATTTCCTCATCATCCCATTCCTCAAACCATAGTACCAAAGTATGAAGGCCTATCTTCTTCTTCAATTGTGCTTTCTCAGCCTCACATGCATCTACCTCGCTCCCCAGTCCATTTAATATAAGAGTCCCTTGAAGGTGGTTCAAATTTCTTAATTCTCCCAATTTACATCTTTCGTTATCATCCTTACCACTTACGCTGAAATAATTTAATGTTCTAAGAGAAGTTAATCTCCCAAACCTTCTTGGAAACTTTACATAAAACCAATCAAATTTCATATCCAAATTAAAATGTCTTAGGTTAATTAATTTATCCATCCCTTGTGGCAATTTTTGAAACTCCGTACCACCAATTTCAATATTCAAAATTTGTAAATTGCAAAGATTACAAATGGTTTCAGGCAATGCATCTCCACGATAATTGACTAAATTGAGATACCGTAGATGTATGAATTTTTCCACTACATCTGGAAGTTCCTTTAACATACCACCATATTTACAATCCAAAGTTAATATCCGTAAACGTCTAAAATGCTGAAATAAAGTTGACAACATATAGTCACTTTCATTTACAAAAATGAGGGTGCGCAAATTTTTTGCACTATAAATGGACTTAGGAAATTGGGCTTCTTTGGATATTTCTAATTGCAAATGGCGGGTAGTTTTATAATCAGTTTCCAACCCTATGTTAGAATTGATTGTAAAGCATTCATTTTTTGACATTAATAGTGCAAAGTCATGCACTATGTCATGCATTTTGCATTTTTTTATCTTGCCATCATTCTTATCTTTCTCAAAATCTTGGAAGAAAGAGCGCATGGCTAAATTTTCAAAGTAGTCTCTAGCGATGATTTCTATCTCCATATTTTCCTTTGACTTGATATATCCTTGTGCCATCCACATAAATACCAACTCATTGCAAGAATAGACATAATCTTTTGGAAAAACAGCACAAAATGAGAAACATCGTCTCAATGGTGAGGATAAATCATAATAACTCAGTAATAACGGTGCATAAAGATTTTTTTCCACATCTTCAAATTCCCACAAATTGTTATCCAAAATACTCTTCCATTCTTCTCTACTTCTCTTGAAGCGCATGAGACTCCCTAGAGTCTTTGCAGCAAGCGGCAAGCCTTTGCATTTTTCTACTATTTGCCTACCAAGGTCCTCTAGTTGCCTACGTTGCTCAACATCCCTATCAAAAAATGCTATTTTACTAAACAATAACCAACAATCTTCGTTAGACAATACCTCCAAATTGACCGTTTTTGCACTTTCCATCATCTCTGCAACTTTACTTTTACGTGTAGTGACTATAATTCTACTACTGTGGGAACCACATTTGAGTGCGTTTTTTAATTGTTCCCACTTCGTGTGATCATCAGTCCACACATCATCTAAGACAAGAAAGAACTTCTTTCCCCTAACTTTATCACAAATTTTTTCTAATAGAATTTGAAATGAAATCATGTTGGGGGATTGACGTTCAATAGATTCAAGGATTTCTATGGCAACCTTGCACTGATCAAAAGGATCAGAAACACAAACCCACATTTTTATGTCAAAATGGGCTTGCACCACACGATTATTATAGACTAGTTGGGCAAGAGTTGTTTTCCCAATACCTCCCATGCCCACTAAGGAGATAACACGGAAGCTTCTTTCTTCTTCGCTACACTTGCCTAAGAGGATGCTCACTAGATAATTACTAACCTTATCACGACCACATATTTCGGACACATCAACAAAGGAGGTAGTTTTTTGTCGTTCAATTTCTTCTAGGGTAGGCCCCCTAGTCAACTCAAACCCATACGTGCTCTTCTCTGTTACAATCTCATTTAATTTTCCATTAATTTCTTTTATCTTGTGAGCAATGTCACGTCGCATACCAAGTTTATCAGCTTGAAGGAAACAACATGAAGGGGAGGGGATGAAGGAGCATACCTTCTTCTTCAGAACAGGAGCGATATCAGCGGCAATTTCTTCTTCTTTCTGAATATTCAATTTAATCACTGCAGTGTTCCACTCATCCACCACGTCGTCCATCTCGTAGCATGCATCCTTCAGCTTTTCTAACCAAAGCTTCACAGCTTCTTCCTTAACTTGTCTTTTCTCAGCATCATTCAGCACCGCCTTCACAGTTTGCAGCTTGTTTTTAAGCTTTTCGACTTTTTTTTTGACACCAACGACCAACCGTATCTCTTGTTCTGCCTCCTGAGCAGCGATTTTTGCCAACTGCTCCAAGAGAACAGAAATAAGCGCATCAGCCATACTTGGAGATTGAAAGCGAAAGTGGAAATGGTAATTGATAGACAAAGTAGAAACTAAAATATAGCAGGTGCCTCTTCTACTTCTCTTCAGCTCTCTTTATAGTGCATTGGCAATGTTCACGCATTCTAATAGGAACAAATTGCTTTGACTGGTAGGAATGATTGATAGGTGCGAATGCATGAACAAATTGCTTTGAATGTTAGAAAATTATTACACCGGCTATCTAGGTGGGAAAAAGCCTATCCCACCTTAAACCTGTCTTCTTTATGTCAGGCAAATTTTTTTCTCTCAACTATCCCAACTTATTACTTGTATTAATTGTCGCTTGGAGACGAGCATAAGCAATGTTAGGTATACACAATTTTTTAAATATATATTTTAAAATTTGTTAAAGACTTAAAGTGAAAACTTGTAAAAATTTGTTATTCATCAATTGATGGTAAAAATAAAAGGGAATTTAAGCTGAATAAACAGGAATTTACTAAGATTTAGTGTCCGTTTGGCATGATTAATTTTGCCAACTTATTTTACTATACAGTTTATTTTTGTTGTTATTCATGGGTCTCACTGTACTATTTTAACTAACTTTTACCTTTATCTACAGTATTTTTAACAAAATAAGCAGATTTCAAACAAACTTTAATCCATATTCACAATGAATGAAATCCTGTTTTGGCTTCAATTAGGGGGGGGGGGGGGGGGGGGAATTTAAAGAAAGGGACCATTAATTACCTTATAAGAGATCTTTTACAGTTTTACTATATGATAGCAGCAATTTTATTAGTTGGGTAAAATCTTTTCACTTGGTGTCCCATTTTTTTAGTCCAGTAGTATAAATATTCTCGTCCTAGCCCATATATAGTTCGAATAAAATGAATCATCCTCATATTTGAGGCATAGTTATTTCAGTGTTAGTCCAGGACTTAAAGCATTTAGTTCATAGCAGTATCTTCTCAAAAAATAAAAATAAAAATCATAATTGATTTTTGTTTGCTTTTATATATGTTTTACTTCTTTTTTACTATTCATTATTTTGTATTTACAATTTACATGTCAATTGAATTAAGCCCCCTTATCTGATTTAATGAAATCAATGTCTAATCAAACAACATTTTTCATAATTTTTTTCACAACTACTAATATAGTTTGTTGCAACTAAATTTTCAAAACAAACTATGTATATTAGTTTGTAAAAAGTTGAAAAATATTATGTCTCTAACATCACTCTTAATCAATAATTCATGAATTTGTGCTACTAATAATGAAAAAGTTTAATTCGTTGATCAATCTTTGAGAACATTATCCATAAAGTGCAATAATGTTGGGTCTAATTTTTTAAGGTGGCCTAATTGAGCACAGCACAACATTTTTCATACACTATCAATTAATATGGTAAGTTGCTACTATTAATTTTCGTATGGACTCGTCATGACACTATCTTATCGTCTATAATTTACAACTGGTAACTTCAAAATTCAAATGGTTGTTAAAAATAATAATAATAGTAATAATAAATAAACATAATCTAATCTTTTCTGGAATTGGGCACAACTAATGAACCAACTAAGCATTTACTTGCATTTAATACATAAAAAGCCTTGCCACCGAACCAAACAAAGCATTTAACACACGAAAATCTTTGACACCTAACCAAGAAAAGCACAATCCACCAATGCATTTAATAAAAGGGTTCGAGGGTATACATTAATTATTCATTTTTTAAAATATTGAAAACAGTTAAAATCTTCCGCCAAAAAAAAAAAAAAAAAGTTAAAAAAGTTAGTACTTTTTTCGTTTTTTCATAAAAATGTTCTAAAATGGTTTACTAATGTATGCCATAAAGGTACGTTTGATAGATTGTAATATGCACTGTATGAAATCAAAATCTATTTGTGGAATTAAGCCCGAAACGACCTCAGTAGCTTCTTACACCGCAGAGAGCACAGAGAGACGAGCGACGGAGTGAGAGAGAGCTACCAAGTACCACCAGCGCGAATCGGCCATGGCAGTGTGAGAGAGAGCATGATTTCGGCTGAATCGACAATTTTGGCGGTTTCGCCTAATACGACCGATACGGCCTGAGTCGGCACGAATCAGGCCAATTTAGCGCGAATCGGCCTGAGTTTGAGCCGCGTTGACACGAGTCGGGGAAAAAAAAACGTGTGGCAGACGCGGCTCGACACGGCACCGACGCACAGTATGCGGTGTCCCTCGCACATCGCTGATTCGCGCCGCGTCGAACGCTGGTGCGACTCCTCTGGCGCCGCGTCCGTGCATCCCAGGTAACAGGCCTCCAGTACTTCACACTTTTTCATGTAATGAAATACTTCAGACTCTAAACCAAGAAATAAGCATATGATATTTCTTTATAGCTTGATAAATAGCAATTACCTAACCCTATAACTTTTGAACTTGATAATTAACAAATTTATTTTAAAGCCTTGAGGGCCTCTCTCTCTTTTCTTAAGACTAGTGTTACATAGATTTCATTTCATGTGTCTAATTTAGATTGACTACAAAAGAAAGCCAACATGTCAAGTTAAAATTTTAGTAACATTCATTCAGTTATTATTATTTTTCTTTTCTTTTCAAATAGAGAATCTTCCACACATTCACACATTCTAGTAAAGTTGTATATAGTGGACATACCAGATTGAACCATTCGTGTCAATGTCTTTGTGAGTTTGGCCAAAATCTTAAATTTAATCTACCAAAGTTTTTATTATTATTTTTTTAAGGGAATTTTTGAGAAATGAGTAGGATAATTAATTGAAATTTTGGTTAAATAAAAGAAGACAATGAAGAAGAAGGTGTTGCCCACGACTGGATCAAAATTGCAATGTCGAATCAATCCGTAGCTGAACTTTGCTGACACATGCACAATTGCAAATAATTTTTCACCATCATCATCCAAAAATCTGAACTTGTAGCTAAATTTATGAACATTTAAAAGGGGGGATTTCTTGTCTTTTATACCAGAAAAAAAAAAAATATATATATATATATATCTATAAATCAATATCATAATATTTTGCTTGAAATTTATTTCTTACTTGTAAAATTGAATAAACTCACAACAACAATGATTGTGAAGAGACCAACACCTTTCAACCATTGACACATTGGGGAACTAGGAAACTGCAACCTGAATATGCATTGCATATGATCAGCAAATAATATCAAACAAATGGTACCACATCAGCACTTCCAAATGAGCATTTAACAAGCAGATGATCATATATAAAAAAAAAAATAATAATAAATAAATAAATAAATATATATATATATATATATATATATATATAAAAAACAAAAGCAAAGGAAATTAACTAACATCATGAAAATGATCATGCCACTATCTTGATTATCAATTCTATTCAAATTATAACAAATATTTTGAACTGTTCTAGACTCAAATCCATGGACAATGGGCCAAAAACTAGAGCTTGAAGCTTACCAGTGGAAAACATAAATTGGTATTCAGTAGGACACAAGATAGTACTGCTTCAAAATTTATATGAGCTGAGAATTTACAATTACAGAAGTACATGTTTCAAAACATTAGGTTTATCTTTGTTGAAGTCCGATCAATGTGGACAAAACCTCAATCAGTTTATAGAGTCACTCAACAAATTTATGGACATTTTGAAGCATTAATGAATTTAAAAATTTACTCAACAGGACCCATCAGAGTTATTTCCATATAAAAGGTCATTGATCTTATAATTGATAGGACAAATGTTAAAACATTATAAATGAAGTGTGATAAGAAGTTATTATTTAATACATATATCAAAATCACACACAAAAGAGAACATATGATTGAACTGTTGATGTCAGTGTCTTGAGATTTTGGCCAAAATCTTATTTTAGGGGATTTTTGACAGATAAGTAGGATAATTAATTGATATTTAGTTCTAATAAAAAAAAGAAGACAAAGCAGAAGAAGAAGAAGAAGTTACCCATGGCTGGATTAGACTTGCCTCTTTGAATCAAGCCAAGAAAGAACTTTGCCCACACTGGCAAATCATCTTTCATCCAGAAATTCTTTGATAGGAATTTTTCTTCATCTTATTTTTTGAGCCTTCTCTTAGTAAACCATGAGTTATTTCAAATTAGTCTACATGCCCAAACATAAGGAAATTAGTGAGAGCAATTGAAGTTGTTTTATCTATATGCAAATGAGCAAGATTTGTTGCCATGATCATTTTTTTATTAGTCTAAACAATTTTAGATATCACAAGATGACTGAATATAAGCAACCACATGCTTTGCTTTTCTTTTTCTTTTTCTTTCTTTTATTTTATTTATTTTTTATTTATTTTTTTTTTTTAGAAAGAACCACATGCTTTGCTAGTTATGAGAATACAGCAAAAAACAAATCGCCTAATTCAACTTACTTAGAATCTAACTAAAGTTGTTATTAAATTTTTAATCTGTGGGACTGGTTGGCAATCAATTAGAATATTAATAGATATATTTAGCAAAATAAAAGAAGATGGAGATCACGGGAACCATTCTAATTCAAGAAAATGAGGAAACCCGTAAATGAAATAGAAAGAGGTAGACATTGGAGCTGTTTTCTGTCTGTACATATGCAAATGAATGAGATTTTTAAGGATATTCATTTGGATATTTATTAAGCAATTTTAGATAAATCACAAAATAACCCAATCTAAACAATAAATCGCCTATTTCAAATGACTGAGAACCAAATAAATTCATCAACCAGCGTGTTTTTTTTTTTTTTTTAGTGGGAAATTTTGGCAGAAAAATAACATTTTTATTAATTTAATATTGATATATTGCAAAATAAAAGAAGAAGACCAAGGAGAAGAAGAAGCATCAGAAGAAATTACCTTGAGATATGAATCAATTTTATATTCTCGACCATCTCTTTGCACATACTTGTAACTGATCATGATGTTAGGGATGTGGGAAACCTTGGGGCATTCCTCTCCTGTCCCTCTTTTGTAGCATTCCTCCAGAATTTGACAGTTTTGGATCTCCAAATGCTGTAATGGAGTTGTACGAAGGAAGTTCGGCAGTGACTTTAACTTTGGGCAATTCCAGATACTCAAATGTTGAAGACGTGGCATTATAGTGAATCTTTTGGTACAATCTTCTTCTTCTTCTTCTTCTTCTCCAATCCCATTCCATTCTTCCCACTCTATTAATTCATAAAATTCGAGAAATATCAAATTTGGGAATAGCGTTATTGATATATCGTCTTTCTCCTTCTTTTCAGATTCTTCTATTCCCATAAATTCAACCCCTAACTTTTTCAATCTATTAATCCTCTCTATTCTCAATGATTCGAGGACCGGAAGTTTCCCCAGAGGAGACAAATGCTCTATAAATAAATACTCAAAATTAAGTTTTTTCAAATTGGCCAAGGACACCATCCAAGGAGACATTGTCGGTCCCTTGTAGTAACGAATGCTTAAATCTTCCAAGTTAGGAGGTGGCTCTAAGGCACTCAAAACTAATGCATCCATCCCCCTTGTTATTTCTTCAAGATCCCAATTGTTTGGGTGAAACAATAGCTTCAAAGTAAGAAGGTTTATCTTCTTCTTCAGTTGTGCATTCGTGGCCTCACATTGATCTACCTCGTTCTCCAACCCATTTATTTGAAAAGTCCCTTTAAGGTGGTCCAAATTTCTTAATTCTCCCAATTTACATCTATCATCCTCACCATTTGCGTGGAAACACTTTAATGTTCTAAGAGAAGTCAATCTCCCAAACCCTCTTGGAAAATTTATATTTGGATCCCTATAGGTTTTGCAATCCAACTTAAAATGTCTTAGGTTAATTAATTTATTCATCCCTTGTGGCAATTTTAGTAACCCACCAACAAATTTAATATGCAAAATTTGTAAATTGCAAAGATTACAAATGGTTTTAGGCAATGCATCTCCATAATAATTGACTAAATAGAGATACCTCAAATGTACGAAATTTCCCACTGCATCTGGAAGTCCCATTAACATACTATGATATCCAGAATACAAAGTTAATACCCGTAAACATCTAAAATGTTGGGATAAAGTAAATAAGTTATAACCACCTTCAAGTACAGAAATGAGGGTGCGTAAATTTTTTGCACTACAAATGGACTCAAGAAATTGGACATCTTTGGGAATTTTTAACCACAGATGACAAGCATTTTTATAATCTACTCCCAAGTCTATGTCACTATTGATTGTGAAGCATTCATTTTTTGATATTAATTGTGCAAAGTCATGCACTATGTCATGCATTTTGCACCTTATTATTTGGTCATTATCTTCATCTTTCTCAAAATCTTGGAAGAAAGATCGTATAGCTAAATTTTCAGAGGACTCTCTAGCAATGATTTCTATCTCCATATTTGCCTTCGACTTGATATATCCTTGTGACATCCACATAAATACCAACTTATCACTAGAAAAGACATAATCTTTCTGAAAAACAGCACAAAATGAGAAGCACCGTCTCAATGGTGAGGATAAATCATAATAACTCAGTAATAACGGTGCATAAAGACTTCTTTCCACATCTTCAAATTCCCAGAAATTGTTATCCAAAATACTCTTCCATTCTTCTCTACTTCTCTTGAACCGCATGAGACTCCCTAGAGTCTTAGCAGCAAGTGGAAAACCTTTGCATTTTTCTACTATTTGTGTGCCGAGGTCTTCTAGTTGCTCAAGTTGCTTAGGATCCCCATCAAAAAATGATATTTTACTAAACACCAACCAACAATCTTCTTTAGACAATACCTCCAAATTAATTATGCTCACACTTCCCATCATCTCCGCAACTCTACTTTTACATGTGGTGACTAGAATTCTACTGCCTTGGGCAGCACATTTGAGTGCAAGTCTAAATGGCTCCCACGTTGTGGAGTCTTCAGTCCACACATCATCTAAAACAAGAAAGAACTTCTTTCCCTCAACTTCTTTACAAATTGCTTCCAATAGAGTTTGCAATGCGGTCATGTTGGGGGATTGAGATTTAATAGATTCAAAAAATTTTGTTTCACTGTGCAAAGTAGTCATGTTGGGGGATTGAAATTTAATAGATTCAAAAATTTCCTTGGCAACCTTGCCCTAATCGAAAGGGTCAGAAACACAAACCCACACTTTTATCTCAAAATGTGCCTTCACCTCATCATCATTATAGGCTAGTTGGGCAAGAGAAGTTTTTCCAATACCACCCATGCCCACTAAAGAGATGACATGGGGGTATCTTACTTCTTCACTACCCTTGCCCAATAGGATGCTCACCAGATCATCCCTAACTTTATCATGACCAAGAATTTTAGACACATCAACAAAGGAAGTTGTTTTTGGTCTCTCAACTTCTTCATTTTCCCTAGTCAATACAAACTTGTACATCTTTCCCTCTCTGTCAATCTCATTTAATTTTTGGTTAAGTTCTTTTATCTTATGAGCAATATCACGATGCTGAAAAAGAGTAGGAACTGAGATGAGGGGCCATACCTTCCTCTTCTTAGCAGCACTAGTTTCAGCTTTTTCTTTTTCTTCGAATTCTTTTTGTTGTTTCTCAATCTCTGCTTTGATCATGGCAGTGTTCCACTCAGGGGCGGAGGGGGGGGGGGGGGGGGAGCGAGGGAGGGCACCTGCCCCCCCTGAACTTTCAAATGTTTTGACCCCCCCCCTCTACACAAAAAGACAAAAAAAAAATCCAATTAAGTGAATTCACGTTACCTTTCCAGCTTTCCTAGTAGTAGTAGACTTCTACTCCTAGTACAATTCTACATATAAAATTAATGGATCCCACTTAGTAAACTTGATGGACTAGACAAAGCTGCCTGTAGAATTTTTTTATGTGTCAAGTTTCTTTCTTGGATAGCCAACTTGAGACATACATCCATGACATGCAATCTACTGAAGAGTTTTTAGCAGTTAAAGGAATTGGATAGCTAGCTGAAAATATGGTAGAAATGAAAAAGAATGTTTCATATCAATTGGTTTACTTATTAGTGACTTTGGCATTGATCTTACCAATTGCAATAGCTACTGTTGAAAAAGCTTTTTCAGCAATGAAAATAATTAAAAATCGATTACGCAATCGAATAGGAGATCAGTAGATAAATGATTGCTTAGTCACATATATTGAGAAAGATATATTCAAGACTATTGAGTGTGAAGAAATCATGTAGCGGTTTCAAAATATGAAAAATCATCAAGGGCAACTGAGTAAAATAAGCTAGATGTGAAAAAATAATTAAAGTTTACATTTTATATTAGATTCTGTATGACAATTACATTATCATATAGTTGTTTACTTATTTTGTTATTAATATCGATTAATTTTTTACTTCCAATCTTATCTTTTAATCTTGCCCCCCCTAACCTAAATTCCACTGGTTCCACTCATCCAACACGTCGTCCATCAAGTAGGATACGTCTTTGAGCTTATCTAACCAAAGCTTCACAGCTTCCTCCTTCACTTGCCGTTTCTCTGCATCATTGAGCATTGCTTGGACGGTGTGGAATTTGCTTTCAAGCTTTTGCACTTCTCCCTTGACATTTGCAATCGACGAGAACTCTGAAGCAATGAAAGAACTAAGCTGGTCCTTGATAGCAGATACAAGAGCCCAAGCCATAGTTGGAAGTTGGAAATGGAAATTTGTTTGGTTAAGATAAGAGTACTAAAAGAGCAAATGAAAGAAGTGATTAAAGAAGAGATTAAAGTTGGAAAATGATGTAGCCAATTGAGATTTTAACTGGGCCCTACTCTCACTTTTTATCTGGCCCAACTATATAATTAGTTATTAACGTTTTCAAACTATATTTTTTACTAACATCTCGAGTTTCAAAGACTCGATTTTGGCCTATAAATCGAGGCTCAAAGACTCGATTTCCATGGCCTAATCATATCCGATGTGGCATATTTTTCCATATGGTGACCACATGGAAATCGAGTTTCTAAGACTCGATTTCTAACACAAAAAAATTTAAAAAAATTTTAAGTCCATGTACAAGCCGAAATACCCAAAAACAAATTTCAGAAATCCCAAACACATCAATCCCAATCCTAGAAACTCAGATCAGAGGGAGAGAAAGAGCTCACCTCACCAGCCAGGCGCGGCCGGGGCTAGCACGCGGCCTGGGTCGCGCGCGGTGGTCCGATCTCGATCTTCTCGTTCTGGGTTTTTTTTTTTTTTTTTTTTTTTTTTTTTTTTTTTTTTTTTTTTTTTTCTCTCTCTCTCTCTCTAGGTTGTTCTCTGACATTCTGGTTCCTCTCTGATTTGTTTTTATTTATAAGGGTTATAAATCGAGTCTCTAAAACTCGATTTTCATGTGGTCGCCACGTGGAAAAATATGCCACATCGGATATGATTAGGCCATGGAAATTGAGTCTTTAAAACTCGAGATGCTAGTAAAAAATATAGTTTGAAAACGTTGACAACTAATTATATAGTTGGAATCTTATGTTTAGTTACCTATTTTGGCCAAACAGAGAGTAGAATTATATTAAATAGAATCAGCAATTACAACCTGAGTGGTTCGGTTATACAAAACAGTATTAGCATCATTAGATAAGACCTCCATAATACCAAAAGGGGGGGTCACATAGTAAACAAAAGGTTCAGACAGATTATGGCCAAGTTTAGCTAGGAAATCAGCGGCTTTGTTAGTCTCATTGTAGCAATGTTGCAGTTGGACCTCTTGGAAAGCTTGAAGAATGTTCCTACAATTATCCACAATGGGTTGGGTTAGCCTATTGATGCATAGAATAGTTCATAATCTTTTTTATTATCAACTATTCTATACTTTACTTTTCTTTTCTTTTTTATTTTGTATCATTTGATGGTGTTCCGATTATAATTTATTACATTATTATTGGTTCTAATTTGTACTATTATTGACATTATATTTTATTATTTTTATTGACAACTTATCATTTCATCATTTTAAAATATTTTGTGATTCTAAATTTATTGTTTACTATTTTTTGTTCCCACAGCATGAATTCATTATTTACTTAAAAAATAAAAAATAAAATCACGAATTCACAGTAAGCCCGAATCTTTTATAAGGGCCCAGTTTAACAGGCGAAGTTTTGCTTGGAAAGCTCATCAGTCTTTAGATATTTTTGGTTTCCTGCAAATCTTTTAAGATTTAGCAATATGAAATGTTTGACCGCAATCTCCAATATGGTTCTTATAGAAAGTTTAAAGACTTCTTTTGTGGGTTTGACACAGCTTCTCTGATATTGCAATGTATAAGAAGTGGGTCCTTAAGAGGAAGTAAATATGAAAATAAATTAAAAAGGTGATAAAAAAAAAAAAAAAAAAAAAAACTAATACTCCACTTTAAGCAGCAAAAGAAAACAATAGTCAATAAAACCAAAACAAAAAATCTAGGTGTACAGTATTTTTTTCCAACTATTGATGTCACCTATTGTAATTAGTAAATCAATTATAAGCCTTATAAATATGATGTTTACAACATTGTAAACATCATATGATGTAAACATCATATTTATAAGGCTTATAATTGATGTTTATTTTCATCATATATATATATATATATGAGTTGAGTTCAAGTTACACCTGGTGTAACTCTAAGTAATGTTACACCACCCAATAATTTGTTATTTAATTAATATTTTGAAAATCCAACCGCTGAATTACATGTTCTATATGTTCTTAATATGCATGCCAATTTTCATATCAATCGGATGCTATTTACTATTTGATCTATAAACTCATATTTTATGTATTATTTTAAACTACAAAAATTTGAATTTTAACAATTGATTGATGACATGGATATTAATTTTTGATCACTTTGAAATTTTGCAAGCATAAAGAATATACAAAGATAATGCAATCTAACGGTGAATTTATCAATATTCACATTCAATTAAAAAATATTGAATGGTATAACATTACTTAGAGTTACACTAGGTGTAACTTGAACCCATATCTCTCTCTCTCTCTCTCTCTCTCTCTCTCTCTCTCTCTCTCTCTCTCTCTCTCTCTCTATATATATATATATGATGTTTACTTTTATGATGGTTTAAGTTATGAATTTTCTCCCAAAAAAAAAAAAGAAAAATGTTATGAAAGGTGGTATCTAACCGGACTCAACAAGCAAAATCAACACTAATTGGTGGAAAAAGCAAAGGCACCATAATTATAGGCCAGTACCAATTTTCAAAGGTAGCCCACCTTCATTTAATGTAATCAATTATTTTAAACCTAACAGTCAACTTTGGTTTAATCCACCATCAGTTCACACCACAATTATCAAAATCAAGACCAAAACCTTACATAGGATCAAAGAAAGAATCATGTGAATCAGACTGTAGGATTGAATTGAGGCTAAAAAAATCGCTAGATGCTACATCTAATTACCAATTAACATATTTTAAAGAAATAAATTTGAAAAAAATCTATATATATATATATATATATATCTAAAAGTTAAAGCGTACTATTTATTATTGCTACACTCTTGTTAAGCCACATTATCCACTTATTCCCAACTCTCTCTCTCACACACGTTCCAACACCTAAAACATACTAAACATTCTAAATTAACAATATAGTGCAAAGAACAATGTTTCTAACCATGTACATCATGGGTATAACACAAGTATATAATAATGAATATTCAATCATACAAAGTAAGTTCTTTATTAATTAGTAGAATATTTTCTACTCTAGTCTGGTGTGGATTTCATTGACCATAGTTGGCCCTCAAATTTCTTAGATGGTGAATTCCATTGATGCTTTGCTCACTGAAACATCTGTATGTAGGACTACCTTTACAAAATTTTGAGTGCTACTTATTCCATTATAAAGTATCTATTCAAGGCTTCAAAATGAATATAAATTTGACCAAGTCATAAAATTTATTTATTTTGGACTATAGTTCTTTTTTTTTCTTTTTTTCTTTTTTGTCCTTCATGATGGTACCTTGAAAACAAAAAGACATTTAAAACTAATCTGACGCTAATAATGACTTGTATGGTTCTTAAAAAGTTCAATGACTTCTGTTTCAATCAGCAACTTCCCTGATATTGCAATGTAAGGAGTAATAATTGAAAAACTTATTTGATTATTTACTGAAAGTTAACAAAAATATATTGAACCTAGAAAAAGTGAGTCTTTAAAAGGATGAATATATGCAAATAAATTAGTAAGTTAATAAAAAAAATTATAATCCTCCACTTTTAGCAGCAAAAGAAAACAATAGTTAGTAAACCCAAAACAAAGAGTGATATTAATAGTGAGCCTTATAAGGTAAGGATGATATTATTCCTATCATGGTTCGAATATGTTATTAATGTTGGTATCTCTAACAAAAATGCTATATAAATACCTGCAGACATCTCCAGAAACTGAGAAAAAGCACAGCATATTACCTAACCTAAGTAGACTACTAATTGAGTTTTGGCATTATATTCCATGTATTATTTGTCTTTCTCAGGCAAGATCATATGTCAACCAGAAGATGCTTCGTTAGTAAACAAGAAGCATAGTTTGCTATGTAGCCTAGAGAAAAAAAAACTACTCCTTTTGGCATTTTATTACGTACGCCATGTAATTGGTCCTTCCTAAGCTTAATCCCTTAATCTCAGATAGCTAAGACCCTTCTCGAACCCAATTAAGCATGCAATATTATCTTCATGAACAGTAAGGAGATTATTTACACTCTTAACACTACCACTTCGTTCACCTGCAATATTATTTTAGCTTATTTAAGATCAGAAGAAAAAGCAAATACAATTTAACAAAAGCAAATGCTTAATTATACAAAACAATTATGCCATTACATACCTTTCAAATAACTACCTGTCCGTATTTAGGCTGTCAGACTCCAACCTTAATGTATGGAACCACCTCAAGCCAAGCCAAACCTAAAATGTATATAATACAAAATGTCACTTTTAAAATGTCATAATTTATACAATATAGCTTCAGGGAGGAGAGAAAGCGAGCTTTGTTGCTTTGCCCTATAGAGCTTTGCCATTCTGCCTATATAGCTTTCTCAATTAGCTATCTTGCACCAGAATGTAAGACATGACCACAGTGGGGCATCCTTGCTCAATGATTTTCACCAGCATAAACTACGCTTCTCCAATAAGTTTAGACTGCATAAGTTCAACAAACAAGGTTGTAACTTCCAAAAGAAAGGATTAAAAAAAAAAAAACCATTAAGAGCAAAGCCTGATAAATAAAAAATTTCAATAATAGGTTTACTAGAGCAAATCCAACAGGAATTTTTTACTTTGACACCAAAATGATTGTATCAATTGAAAAACCAGCAAACTTCTCTTCAATTGCTCTTTTCTGGAAAAGGGCAATTGTAGTTGTAAGCTCAAACTCATCCCAATAAGGAGTAAACCATACTGAATATCATAGTAAGTTTTTCTGTATGCTGGATGTAAGAACATTATTGCATTGTAGCATTGTAATGAATTGAGGCTAAAGGCAATCCAACAATATTATTGCTTCCATATGCCCGAGATATGCATACACCTAACTAAAAACCTTGTGAAATCAATATCATCTTCTTAACAGGCACCATCTATGGGGAATGCGGCAACACCAATCTGGTTCTCATTCCCCAAATCTCTGATGGCATAAATGAAAAAAGAGTTTACTACTGCTAATGAAAAAAGAAAAAGGAAAAAAGGTAACTTGTGTATACACAATTCTCAATACAATACTTCACAAACTCTACAATGCAATTGAATCACTGTATGAACTCCTCAGATGTCAAAAAGATTATATCACAATTAAAAATCAACTTCAAGGCATAAACCCTTCATGAACCAAGCTAATAGGACCAATGGCCACTTGAATATATATCAGCTGCACTAGCCATTTTGGCTTTTTCATCGTTTGATAACTGGTCTGCATAAAAGTGCACACATGAACAATTTAAATACATAAACAACCTGCTTCTAAAACCAAATTGTTCACTTGACCTTAGCAAACTGGCTGAATCAATATTATTAAGACTCTGGCGAGTCCTTCAGCTGCAAACATGAATGACAAACAGAAGAAGATTTTTTTGAGATTTAAATATAGATTACACTAAGAGATGAGCTAGATATGACATTGTCAATGATTTTAGGAGGTCTAGATGCAAAAGCTTTTTAGGGTACTCTAAATTTCCCACAGAGAAGAGTACTGTTTAACACAAGTTTCAGATGTATAAATTATAATTTTTTAGCAAAATCTTCTTGATATCACAGTCCAGTCCTTTCAAAATTAGGGAACTTAAAAAACTCCAATTTTAAATCCACAAACAAGGAAAAGAAAAAAAGAAAAACAAACAAAAAAAACCAATAAAATGGTAAATCAAGTTACATTATCTCTCATAAACCATAAAAGCTGCTCTTGATCTATGTATACTCCCATTAAATAAAACTGATGTAGGTACAAATGAAAAATTATCAAACAGATATACTGGAGCCGTTTGCATTGAAAAACTTTCTTTATTTAGAAAATATACAATGCTCCAAGTTATTATTAATTTCTTAGAAAGAATCAATATGAGATTACGGAACTTTCTTTCAATAGTTAGAAAAGATATCAGGTTAAGCTAAAGTGCTTCTGAAGGCTAATTAAACAATGTTAAACAACTAATAATAATTAAGTCAGATACCTTGCATTGATGTACGTAAGAAAATTGTCTGTTTATGCAATATCTTCATTTTAGTTTTTAGCCATAGGCCCAAATAAAGCAGACTTGTACTCTTGATACGGTTTCCTACATCTTGAAGGAAATAAACCAAACTGTGGAGGAAACTCCTCGAGTGAGACAGATGGAAATAAGAAGGCAAAGAAGTCACAACAAACTAATAAAGATTTGATTTACTACCAAGAATGTTGTTCTGTGATTGTTACTTCATCCAAAGTATTTGTAATATCTTCATATCTACTGCCGATTGCTTCCCCCACTTTGCACTCTGAGACAAAGATAATGCACAAAATATTGACATAAGAACTTGATAAATAGCCAGTACATATCACTCATAACCCCATAACATTAAGACTAGATGAATGAAAAAGGGATTGAGCGATGGGTTTGAGCTATGGGTGCTTCCCCCTTTCTTCTTAAACTAGTTTAAGGAAAAAAGGACTCAAGCATTCAAAATTATGGATGGAAGGTTCAATAAAGATGTTATTTGAAAAATTAACTTGTTTCATTTCATATGTAACCAAATCAAATGGACTACTAAAGAAAACAAGATCAAAGGTTAAGCTTGTTTGCAGTATCTTTGAAGTTATAACGGGGCTTTTGCACCTTTTTTTTTTTTTTAAGTAATGGGGTTTTTGTACATGAAGCATTTTGCGTGTGTAGAGAGGGAAAATTCCCGACCTATCACAAGCTGACACGTCACACTACCAAATCCACAAAATACAGCCAATTACAAAGCGCCACATAGTGCTGCTAGGTTTTACTATTGCTATTCAGAAGCCAACCGAAATTTGCCAAGTGTCATGCAAGAACCAATCATGCATCGGCTCGTGTAAGCGATGACCCAAGCAACCTCGCACGTGTAAGCGATGACCCAAGCGGACCAATCAGATTGTGACATGTGTCACCAATCAGACTCCGCCACGTGTCGCTCATCCACCCCAAAACTCCTATAAATAGAAGCCTTCCTGAGAGCTAAGAGAGAGGGCACCAAGCCATCTGAAGCATAAGCAGCATCAAAGAAGATTTAGAAGTCCAGAAGCTCTGCCAGAACCAAGCTCTAAAGCCTCCAAAAACTTCAAGAACTTCAACCTTCGAATAAGAAGAACATTCAAAGAGAAATCATCAAAATCATCCGCCTAGATCCAAAAGTCTGCGGGAATCAAGCCTAAGGTGTCCGAAAACATCAACAAACCATAAATCAACGAAGCTCTACGGATTCAAGCCTCTAAAGCACCGAAGAACTTCCACCACAAACCTTCAAATACAAAGAACATTCGAAGAGGAATCATCCAAATCATATTCCTAAATTTCAAAGTTCACTGGAATCAAGCTCAAAAGCCTTCAGAAACCTCAACAAATCACAAATCAACGAAGCTCTACGGATTCAAGCCTCTAAAGCACCGAAGAACTTCCATCACAAACCTTCAAAGACAAAGAACACGAAAAACACACGAAGAACACGAAGAACGTGAAGAACAAAGGATTTCTAACAAGCTCATAGCCAGAGATTCATTGTAATTCTGTTTCAACAATCTTCGATCCATCCCTCAAACAAATTGAAGGATATTTTGTGTTCAAATCATAATCACATTACCACAAATCCAAATCAACAAATCTTTCAAGGAGATCGAATCAGAGGATCACTCTTTTGTAATCACAGAGAATTGTACCACACAATCATCAATACAAATTCACACTTGTGAAACTATTTTTACTTGTTTGACTTATTTCGAACCGAGAAATTTAGTCGTCCACAGTGTGATGTTAATATTTAATCAGACCTTATGAGGAAAGAACATTTTGCATGATGTTCTGATTGAAAGAGACCAAAACATTCCTATACCCTTAAGGGTTGGAAATAAAAGTAGTTGACCATGGATTAAAAGGCAAATGCAATAGCATCAGAAGAAGAAAAAGAAGAATATAAAGTTACCTATAGGTGAATCAGAATTGAATTGCCCAGAGCAAACAATGGTAAATGGCTTCATTGCCTTCTTCTTCTTCTTCTTCTTCTTTATTCCTTGCACATATTGGTGAGTAATTTAGGTATTTCCATTTTTGAATGTCATTTCAAATTGGACAACCAGCAATGGTAAAAAGAAAGGCAAGCATTTATAATCTCATCCCCTCCACTCCTAGTGGTAACATCACACTCTTCCCCACTTCCATGACACAAAACTCTTCAATCACTACGACAAGAAATCCGCACGCCTTTGTATTCATCAATCACCTAAATGTATAACACTAAACCATGAAAATTAGCAAACAAGTTTCAAACCTAAAACGTATGGCCAGAAATTATATGAGTTAAAAACTGGTCAATTACCTAGCTCACCTTTCATCTACCACCATATAATATTGATTGCACATGATATGTTCCATGAAGCATCCTTGCTTCCATTATGAAATGATAGAGGACCTGCTTCAGTGGCCCTTTCTCAAATGAGCATCCATGTGTGAAAATTTGATTCATGACAAATGTACATCCCTAGATATTTGAATCAGATGTTTGGTTCAAATGAGGCCAAAAAGAATTAAATATTTAGCATGAGACTATCAAAGATGGACAAAATGATAAGGAAAAATAGACAGATGATTAAGAAGAAAATATTGATATACCTCACAATAGAGGAGTAAATGATCCAATTAACAAAGCCAAGGTATATGTAGTTTCTTCTTCTTTCCTTCTAGTAACGGGCCTCTTGTACTTCACACTTTTTCATGTAATGAAATACTTCAGACTCTAAACCAGGAAATAAGCATATGATATTTCTTTATAACTTGATAAATAGTAATTACATAACCCTATAACTTTCAAACTGGATAATTAACAAATTTATTTTAAAGCCTTGAGGGCCCCTCTCTCTCTTCTTAAGACTAGTGTTACATAGATTTCATTTCATGTGTCTAACTTAGATTGGCTACAAAAGAAAGCCAACTTGTCAACTATTGTCAAGTTAAAATTTTAGTAACATTCATTCAGGTATTATTATTTTTTTCTTTTCTTTTCAAATAGAGAATCTTCCACACATTCACGATTGAACCAATCGTGTCAGTGTCTTTGTGAGTTTGGCCAAAATCTTAAATTTAATCTACCAAAGTTTTTATTATTATCTTTTTGAGGGAATTTTTGAGAGATGAGTAGGATAATTAATAGAAATTTTGGTTAAATAAAAGAAGATGATGGAGAAGAAGTTGTTACCCATGACTGGATCAGAATTGCAATGCCGAATGAAGCCGTAGCTGAACTTTGCTGAAACATGCACAATCGCAAATAATTTTCCACCATCATCATCCAAAAATCTGAACTTGTAGCTAAATTTATGAACACCGAAAAGGGCGAATTTCTTGTCTTTTACATAGGATTGAACTGTTGGTGTCAGTGTCTTTGAATTGTATTTCTTTGTTTTTAGGGAATTTTTGACAGATAAGTAGGATAATTAATTGATATTTAGTTCTAATAAAAAAAAAAAAATAAGATGAAGCAGAGGAAGAAGAGTTTGAAGAAGTTACCCGGGAATGGATTAGACTTGCATCACTGAATCTCAAGCCAAGAGTGAACTTCGGCCACACAGACAAATCATCTTTCACCATCGCCATCCAAAAATCTCAAGCCAAGATTTCAAGATAAGGAGCTGGAGTAAAAAAAAAAAAAAAATATATATATATATAAATAGGCATTCATATAGTATTAACAAACTATCATCTAAAACAAATACACAAAATCATTATTTCTTAGTACATTAAGATTTAATCATCTACCAATAAAGAGAAAAGATACAAAACACCATTGTTTCTTAATACATGACAATGCAGTCGCCTATGAAAAGGAAACTTTACGCTCTTTTAAATTTTTGAAATATTATGATTGAATCCAAACTAAATATCAAAATTGTTGTCCCTTTCAATGTATAACATCAAAGACTAAAAAAATAAAAATAAAATAAGAATTATGTTTATTATCTTACAAAAGGAGTAATTGTTATTACTGAGTAAAAGCAAATATAAGAATATGGGTGATATACATGATGCATCAATTATAAATTTAAACTTCCCAATTTATAGATATATTAGTTCCATAAATTTATCTTAGTTCAAAATAATAGTTAAAGCATTATGAAGTGCGACATTTTTATTTTATGATGTATTTGTTTATCTCTTTATCTTTGTTTTTGTGATTTGTCTTTTATTTTATTTTTTTGTCTCAAAAATAGTATCAATAGCATATTAAATATTCAACTTATACACATTGTTGTCCGACTAACACCACTATCAATTTATTATTCTCTGCCAGCACTATCAATCTGATGCCCCCTTTTTGTTCCCTGAATCGAAGTGGTGAATTTGGGCTAAAATAGTGGTTTGTTAGGCTGGGTGCTAATTTACAAAAATGGCTGAAGATTGTTGTTCGGGCTGGGTTTTTTTTTGGGACTGATAATTAGTGTTGTTTTGAGTGGATTATGACCTTGTTTGGGTTTAATGTTGTTATTTGAGCTGGGTTAAGATTTTAGTTTTGAAGGGGGGCAAGCTTTTTGAAGCAAGGGG
Organism: Quercus variabilis; assembly: GCA_030445155.1. Lineage (NCBI taxonomy): Eukaryota > Viridiplantae > Streptophyta > Magnoliopsida > Fagales > Fagaceae > Quercus > Quercus variabilis. Next base: position 1,786,381 of record CP129447.1, read on the forward strand.
GCCCAACTCTAATTTTCTTGGGTCTAAATTAAATTAGGTTATATTACATATATATATATATATATATATTCTCTTTATTGGGTAATGTCTGGAGGGAACCTTGTGGAATGGGAAAACTTGACAAGCTTTTTAAGGGGAGAGATATTTGGGTTCAAGAGCTTTGATCATGTTCAAGACGACTTCTAATGAAATTAAAAATAGGTAATGGGTGTATGCAAATTTACAATACAATACTTTACATGCTCTACAATGCAATTGAATCTCATCAGTACGAACTCCTCAAAAGTCAAAAGGATTATCAAAATTACAAATCAAACTAATGGCACTTGAATTTTAGCTGCACTAGCTATCCATTTAGGCTTTTTGATCATTTGATTACATTTACAGGTCCACACAAAAGCGCAACATATGTGAACAACATAAATATATATATAAACAACCTGCTTCTAAAGCCACCTTATTGATTTGACCTTTAACAAACCGGCTGATTCAAGATTTTTAAGACTCCAGTGCGTCTTTCAGCTGCAATGTTTCATATTTGGTTATTCATGGTTAGAAAAATGAAATTTGACAGTAGTATAGCTTGACGATGTTTCTTCGTGACATCCATGGCATGTTACATTCACGATGTTGACTGGAGCTTCATCTACAAGCATTTTTGCTTCACAGAGGAGAGAAAGGGAGCTTTGCCATTCTGCCTATATATGAAGCTCTCTCAATTAGCTATCTTGCACCAGAACGTAAGACATGAAAGTGCATCCTTGCTTAACAATTTTCACCAGTATTTACTGCGCTTCTCCAATAGGTTTAGTATGCATTAGTTTAACAAACGAGGTCATTGATTTAGGATGAAAAGGAGAAAATTGAAAAACTAATGAGTAAAGCTTGAGAATTAAAAAGTTTCAACTACAGGTTTACTTTGGAAATCAAAATGATTCTATCAATTGACAATAAAGAGAAAACTTCTCTTCTATTTCCCTTTTCTATAAAAGAACAATTATACTTGCAATTTTTAAGCTCTTCAAACCTCCAACCATCCAAAGATCATTCTGGTGTTTTGAATCCCAACCCATCAATTCTAACAAATTCTCAATAAGAAGTACAGCATATTGACTATTCTTGTTAGTGTTTCTGTATGCTGGATATAAGACCATTCTTTCAATTAAACATTGTATGTAGACAAAATTTAATCTGAAAATTATATAAAGAAATCTTGGACTAGCCCTCTTAATTCCCTGCAAATCGCAACTTATTTGCAATGATTTTAAACTCACATGGACACAGCAGATTAACATCAACCAATACTTGTGGTAATAAATAAAAACTCAGATTGACAATTACATAATTATATTGCTCTTCTTCTTAGATAATATGAGAAAGCTAACAGGAAGCACCTTAGTATGAGAAAAAGAAGAAGAAGAAATAGGTACCTGTAGTAGATGAGATGTGCAGAACCAGTCTACCAGAACCCAGAGTTTATATGGTTCATGTTCTTTGAAAGTAAGTTGCTGATGTGCAGAAAGGCTGAAGCCACAAACTCAGCAAATAGTATAGGCAACTGGGCTGCAAAATACTGACATGATAACAAAACAACAAAGGCCTTCTAACTCTTTAGGCACATAATCACCACAAATTTTGATGTTTTGGAACAATATCAAACAATTTGAATTTTAAAATTTTTTGTAAATACTAAACATTGCAACTGGTTGGCAAATAAAATCCCTATGTTGAGTAAGGGATGATTGCATGAATGTTAAAATTTTCAAACTAGAATCAAAGAAAAGACATTTTTCATCCCAATGGAATAAAAATTAAAAAAAAATTCACGGTCAATAACACATGCGGATATGCCAGGCAAAAACAAAGGAGAAAAATACAAATAAAACAGAGGAGCAAGTGAGAATTGCTATTTTAATTTGAAAAATGTACATAACTCTCAATGTATCCTTGCTTTTAACTTCAATTCTCCTACCAAGAACACTGATGCTACAACTGCTTGGCAATTTTGATATCATAAAGGTCATATTAAGTCTGAAGGATTTTAAGCTTGAAGGATGGTCAACAATGGTGGATGAGCAAAATAACAGAGATGGAAGAAAAGAGAGAGAGAGCGAAACAGAAAAGAGAAATAAGAGAAAATGATTTATATTTCATCAAGCTTAACCAAAATACATAGCACCTACTCTATTTATAGATTAAGTACATTACAGATTGAGCATCCCAAAGAGCACAACTGCTCTTAACTAACTCGGAACTAATTCCAAATTATACGCCGTAATTTCAGGAGTGAAAGCCTGGCTTGAGTGACAGTTAGAGTTGGAATCATAACTGTATAACTTCAACACAGAGAGAGAACTCCTCGCATCAGATAGCCTTTGGGAGAGATGACTCCAAAACGGTACCGTTGAACACTTATAACAGGTGGATATAATACGACACCGTTTCTTCTTAAGTCAGTGACACTCTTTAACTAAGACACAAAACGGCAACGTTTAGTCTAAGAGCCGTTAGACATAAACTAGCCGTTATGAGTCTTCTTCTTCTATTTTCAATTTCTGAGTTTCAGTGCTTCCTTTCACAAAGTCCCCTTCTAAATATATGTTCAAGTCAAAGGAGGAAAAAAAAAAAAAAAATTCAAACCTTCCTGATGATGGGGAGAAAACAGAGGGCATAAAGGCTGCAAAGGATGAAATTGGAGGCCAATCTTTCAAATCATCATCACTATAAAACTCACTACTCTAGTGCACCATTCTCCATGCTTAATTATAACTTCAAGCGCGAGTTGTTTTACTATGTTAATGACCCTTGTCTATGGTTTAAATCATACCAACAGATTAACGCGGAGAAAGACCGCGCTAAGAATTTCATTGGGCTGCTGCCGGAGCTTGTGATGCTGTGGTGCCCGAGTGTAAAGAAGTATTCAAGTGTAATTACTAATTACAGATTTATTGTATAGACTACAATGCCTATTGTAATCACTAGGTAGTATTAGATGGAACTAGTGCATGTGTTCAATTGTTAATGCACGTGACAAATTGGTAGATTGTTAGAAGTAATTATGCCAGCCGGCATAAGTAGTTACTGGATCAGTTAGTTTGCCACTGATCAGAATTATGCATGTACAAATACAAATAGGCCTTTGGTCTTGTAAAGTGATCATACAGAAATTAGTCATCAATTAATTGTTCTTCGCTTTTCTCTTCTCCCTTAATTCAAAACTCGATTTAAACTATAAACAACACCCATCATTTGAGTTCTTAACAGATAGCAAAAAACCAAATAATTGCATGTCAAAGAGTACCTAAACGACATCTTATTGATATTTCAATTTGTATCTGAGAATTATTTATGGGTAATAATATAAAGAATCGTATTGATAATTACATATGTTTTTGTACTAGTTAGATAATATGAAATAGCTAACAGAAAAGGAAAAAGAAGAAGAACAAATAGGTAGCAGAACCCAGACTTTATATGGTACTCGTACTTTGAAAATAAGTCGTTGATTGTTGGGGAAGACATGGAGAGAGAGAGAGAGAGTAGAAGTGAAAGGAGAGTGAGAAATAAACAAAAAGAGACCCTAAATCGGCTGGGCTGACTCGGCTGTGAGAGAGAGAGCGAGTGCACCGTTAGGAATTTAGTTTGACGGTTTGAGAGTGAAAACTGAGACCTCTGGGAGAGAGAGAGAGAGAGAGGGAGAATGAGAGAACAGTGAGTTTTGGATTAGACCGGACCGAAATCAGTTTTTTTTTTTTTTTAATAAAACTAGTAATTTTTTACTTCATTTTATTCAAGAGTTGTGATTAAATTTTTTTTTTTTTTTTTTATAAGTCTTAGTCTTCTCAACCATTTAAGAATAATTGCAATCTCAAAAATAAGGCTAGAGTTTAGTTAGCAAAAACAATTATTTTTAAAATAAATTGTTTTTTTTTAATAGCACTTATACTTTTATTTAAAGGAAGGATTGCAAAGGAGACCAAGACTCATGCCCTTAATTATTCAAAATTTACACATTTATAACCGCGCATCCTTAACATGATAGTCACTTCATAAGTATAAGTTCAAATTTTCAAAGAGAGAGAGAGCAACCAAAAAAAAAAAAAAATCCACACTTTCCTTCTTTTTTTTTTATTAATAGAATTAATTAATTTAAGAGCAATTTTTACTTAATGGCCCCTCATAATTTTTCAAAATTCTCCATCTCCTTTTATTTTTATGAACAAAAACTTTATTTTTGAATAGATAATAATCAAAAATTTCAACCTATAACAACAAGAGACTACATTTTTTTTTTTTTTTTTTGAGAATAAGAGACTACCAATTATGCTAACTAGAATCTATGAAAACATTTTTAAGTTTATATATATATATATATATGTTAAAAAATGTATAAAAACACTTATTTTTCATCTATCATGGTTTAAATATGTTATGAAATGTGGTATTTCTAACCAAACTCGAAAGCAAAAACAACACCAATCAGTAGAAAAAGCAAAGGCACCATAATTGTAGCCCAGTACAAAATATCAAAGATGACCCACCTTCATTTACTGTAATCTGTTATTTTAAAGCTAATGGCCAACTTTGGTTTAGTCCACCATCGGTTCACACCACGATTATTAAAATTAGAATCTTACATAGGATCAAAGAGATAATAATGTGGATCGGACTTTAGGATTGAATTGAAGATCAAAAATCGCTAGATGCTATATCTTATTACCCATTGAAATATGTTAAAGAAATAAGTTTGAGAAAAATTAATTATAGAAGGTAATAACTACTATGCTAGAAATTACTAATAGAAACAAATGACAAACTCCAAATCTCAAAGTTACATGTTCCAACACCCAAAACATACTTAACTTTCTAAATTAACAATATAGTGCAAAAAACAATGTTTCAAACCATGTACACCTTGGTAATAACACAAGCATATAATAATGAATAATCAATTATCCAAACTAAGTTCTTTATTAATTTGTTGAATATTTTCTACTCATTTTAAATTCAAATCGGTCAAATTTATATTCATTTTGAAGCCTTGAATATATACTTTATAATTTATATTCAAGTGGCACTCAATTTTTTTTTTAAAGATAGTCCTACATACAGATGTTTAAGTGAGCAAAGCATCTAATGGAATTCACTAAAAAAATTTGAGGGCCAACTTCGGTCAATGGAAGTCCACACCAAACTTGATCAGATCACAGTTCATACTAATCTTTTCTCTCCAACCCACTGACAAGTAAAATGAAATTTCCCCACTTCTTGAAAGTCGTAATTTTTTTTTTTTAATATAAATTTTGGACTACAGTTCTTTTTCTTTCTTTGTCCTTCATGATGGGACCCTAAAAAAAGAAAAAGGAAAAAGACATTTGAACTCAATCTGGCTTACTAATAATGACCGGTATGGTTCTTAGAAAATTCAAAGACTTTTGTTTCACTCAGTAACTTCCTTGATATTGCAAGCATTAATTGAAAAACTTATTTGATTATTTACTTAAAGTTAACAAAAATTTAGCAAACCTAGAAAAAAAAAGTCTTTAAAAGGAAGAATATATGCAAATAAATTAATAAGCTGATAAATAAAAAAATAAAAAATAAAAATAAAAAACCTAATCCTCTACTTTAAGTAACAAAAGAAAACAATTGTCAATAAAACCAAAACAAAAAGTGATATTTATGGTGAGTTTTATAAGAATAATGTTGTAATGGTTTGGAAAAAAAAAAAATGAGAAGACATTTGAACCCAATCTGACTCTTACTAAAAATGAAAAATCATTAAACTCTTGTCCGTAATTGAAGGCCCCATGTGCTTTGCCTAATTTTCAACATAGGCTTAGACTATGGGGGATCATTTCAAGCATTTTTTAGGCCCAATTAATCAAGAACATGTTATTGTTGGAGATTGTAAAGAATTGCTATCGATTGTGGAAAAATGGGCGTTAGGCCCGTTTCGCAAATTAGAGCCTAAAGCAATAAGCTTTTAGAGATTATTTTGAATGATAGTGGACTTTTAAATTTGGATCTTGTGGACCAAATTTAAGCTTACTTGGTTCTATTCTAGGTTGGATTGGGCCCAACACATTAAGGAACGTTAAGACAAGGACCTAGAAAATGTGGCTTGGAATTGGAAATTGTTCTTTACAATTGCCCGGGTTATACACCTACCTAGAACTGTAGGAAATCAAAATCATTTTCTTAACAGTCTTTCTAGGACACAACAAAATTCATAAACATTTTCAAATTAGTCCATCACATCACACATGACCTAGAAAAAAAATTTAAAATTACAAATTATGGTGACCAATATGTGAGGTGGTTAGTTAATTTATGTGATTCTCAAAATCCCTCACCCAAAATCAATGTCACATACCTATTAGTCTATGCAACACACTTTACAAAGTGGTTTGATCCGTTTGAAAAATCTTAACTAAACATTTTTGTCCTTTCTTGGATGACATTTTTCATCCTAGCCTAGTAGGCTTTAGCCGAGGTAGAAGAGTGGGTGAAAATATTATAATTGTACCGGAATTAATTAAGACAATGCTTAGAAAAAAAGTGTTTAAATAATGCATATGGTAGGTTTTATTTGAAACACTATAAAGATCTATGATTTTCCAACCAACATTGTGAACCTTGTCGTGATGAATATGATATCTTATGTGACTCTCGCAGTCTTTATTTGGTTGAATATGCATGTTGGTATATGTCTTAAGAGAATAAGAGTTGACAATGATAATTTCAAGTTATTCTGTTCTTCAAGGTCCCACGAGAGTACCTTGTAGCCAATGTTGACAGAAAGGCTATCAATCCCTGGAACAGATTATACAAACCAATATTTATGAAAGTTTGTGCAAAAGGAATTTGTTTAGAAATGTTTAATATATTGGTGCATGTCTCATTCGCAACTACCTATGTAAATTCCCAATTACAAAACTACTCGGAAGCTAAAGATGGTGCAATGCAATGAAGTCCCATGTGTGAAGCACAAGGTTGAAGAATGAATCCTCTCAAAAACAGAGGATTGCCTTCGAGAAAACAATATGGAAAATATAATTTTAGTTCCTAAAATAAAACAAAGCTACAAAACACTTTATATAAATGAGAAACAACAATAACTATGGATTTAACAATAAAACAAACAAAATAGAAAATTTCTGCAGAAGGCCATAAAAGCTTCAACTTTGATGCTCATCCCCCCCCCCCCCCCCTTTCTTCTTTTATTTCCCCCCTGAAATACCCTGCAAAAATGGATGAAAACTCAAAATATTCCTTAGTATTATTAATACTCTTGCAAAAGTTGTTGCTGGTGCTGTATAATACATGCTCTCCTCACATCAATTTACAGTACATATTGATTTGGTCCATGATAAGACAAGAATAATTAATTTCTTCACTTACTGCAAGGTTGTGAACTTTTTTATATTTTTGACTTCTTTTTCTTTGTCGTCTACGTTAAGGACATATTTTGTGCAGTTGACTAATCATTTGACAAAACACACTTTACTCGTAATTGGGTAGATCTAGGATGTGTTTAATTCTTCAAGGAACATGTTGTTCAAATCTAGTATTAAAGCCATGAAGATTAGACCAAGAAACAAATAAAGAAAAGGTGTTCAATAAAGCTGAACAGATAGCTCGACAGCTACTCGACACCTCTCGACAGCTGGCTATTTATCGAGCTCTTCAGTTGATTGTTATCGCAATCTCAACACCTTTTCGACAGCTGGTGGATCGATCGAGAAAGCTCTTGTCCCCTCGACAGCTTCTCAACACCTCCTCGACACCTAGCTATCTATCAAGGTTTAATGAGGCTCGACAGATACTATCTATTGAGGTATCTATTGAGGTTATGAAAATCAGAATTTTCAAATTTGATTTTTGGGCCAGGCTTATGTATTTGTGTAAGGTTTCTTTTCTCACAACCTTAGACCTATATAAGGCTTATTTTAGAGGTCGTCACATAACAGAATACAAGGAGAACATATGCAAAAGGTGACCGAAGCCTTATTCTCTTTGAAAGAAGCAATGACGTTTTTGCACCTTAGGGTTTTGTAACCAAGTGCTTCTTAATCTTCATTTTTGATGAAGTGAAGAACTTTGCAGCCAACATCTTCTTCTAGTTGGTGATTAAGTCGCGTACTGGGATCCGCGCAATTGGTTAATCGTGTACTGGGATTCGTGCATCAACAAAAGGGTGGCGTTTATATATTGAAGAGTTCAAAGGTTCTGAAACGGTAAATGGTTTCTTCTGTGAGTTCATCTACGAGATTGTAGAGTTTAGGGACAAAGATTTTGTACTAAATCTGAAACTTTTCTTTACTATAATGGATTGCTTTTTAGGAAGGTTTCTCCCCAGGTATTTTACTATCAAACTGGTTGGTTTCATTGGTTTTACTGGGTAATCATATCTTGTTTTATTTACTTTTCCGCTGCATTCATTATTGACATGATATTGATGTTTGTTTGTTTTAACAAGTTGCATTCATAATAAATCTAATTAACAACTTGGGTTTAAAACTTGTTAATTCTATCAATTGGGGTCTAAATTTCCTAACACTCCATGATATGGGTCCCTAACATTTGAACCCAATCTGACACTTACTAATGGAGCACCTTGGATATTGAAGGGGCCTTTTGTAATAGACTGATTTAACTTTTATGCATATATCCTCTTTTACCAAAAAAAAAGACACACACTAATGTAAAATCATTAAACTCGTCTGAAATTAATGGCTACATATGTTTCACCTCATTTTCAAAATATTGTTTGAATGATTGTGGAACTTAGATTTGGGTTTTTATGGTGGACCAAAATTTAGTTGATCAAAGGTTAGGTTGGAATTGGCCCAATACATTAAGGAACGTTCGGATAGGGCCCAAGGAAATGTAGTGTTGAAATTATTGTTTCCATATGACCGGGACATGAGTTACATATGCCTAACTAGAAACCTAATGAAATCAAAATTATTTTCATTGAACTGGCGCTATCTCTAGGGAAATGCTGTTACACCATCTAGTTCTCATTCCCCAAATCTCTAAAGTAATAAATGAAAAAAGTGTTTACTACTACTAATGTAAAAAAAATGTAACTGGTGTATACAAAACTCTCACTACACTTCACAAGCTCTACAATGCAATTAAATCTCTGTACGAACTCCTCAGATGCAAAAGGATTATATAACAATTACAAATCAACTTCAAGGCATAAATCCTTCATGATCCAAGCTAATAGGACCAACAGCAATTGAATATACATTAGCTGCACTAGCCATTTAGGCTTTTTTGATTATTTGATTACTGTTCCACACAAAGTGCACATGCGAACAATTTTAATATACAAACAACCTGCTTCTAAAGCTAAATTGTTGACTTGACATTTAGCAAACTGGTTGATTCAAGAATATTAAGATTCTGGCGCGTCTTTCAGCTGCAATATTTTATATTTGGTTGTTAATGATCATAAAGCTTAAATTTGAAAGAAATATTGGTTATACAAATAAAATTTTCCTCTTAACAAAAGCAATCTACGTACTTTTGAAATCACGTTCCAATAATGACAAACTTGATAACCAGTCATTCACATTCAAACAACAAAAGAACATGGAAACAAGAATTTACAGATACAGATAAAGCCAGTTGATTCCTATCCGTATGTCACTGCTTGACATTGTTTCTTCTTGACATCCATGATATGTTACATTCAGGATGTTGATTGGAGCCTCATCTATAAGCCTTTTTGTGTCCATGACTTTGTAAGCAAGGACAATGCTTCAGGGAGGAGAGAAACAGAGCTTTGTTGTTTTAATATATAGAACTTTTCCGTTCTGCATATGGAGCCTTTTCAACTATCTCGCACCAAAATGTAAGACATGGCTATATGAGGTGCATCATTGCTTAATGATTTTCACCAGCATAAGCTACACTTCTCCAATAAGTTTAGACTGCATTGGTTCAACAAAGAAGGTCGTAGCTTCAGGACAAAGAGCAGAAAATACAAAAGCAAAGCTTGAGAAATAAAAAATTTCAACAGGTTTATTATGGAAAATCAAACGAAATATTTTACTTTGACATGAAAATGATTCTATCAATTAAAAATATTCAGAAAACTTCTCTTCTATTTCCTTATTATAGTCTAAAGCTCAAACCCATTGCAAGATCAATATGTTGTTTTGATTTCCCACCCATAAATTCTAGCAAATTCTCAATTAGTACACCACCATACTGAATATCGTAGTAAATTTCTGTGTGTGCTGGACATAACCATTATAGCACTGTAGCATTATATTTAACTGATGCCAAAGGTCTAGTGAAATTCCAAACAGTGCGTGACTGAGATAAAATCTTGAAAAACAACAATATGGAAAATGTAAGCTTTGATTAGACCTCTTAATCCCCAGTAACTTCCAATTTGTTGACTATGATTTAAAACTTAGATAACCACATGGTGGATTGATGTTGAGCTATTTTATTGGAATCATATAGAGCTACATAATGATGATTACACACACAAGTATACCTCCGAGATAACTTTAAAAAGCTAACATAAAAGCACCTTAATTATGAGAAGTTAAAAAAGACAAAGGAAAGAAAAATGCAAACCTTCAATGTAATAACCCTGATATTAAGGAGAAAATAGATGACATTAAGGCCTCCATATATGATATCTGAGGTCAAAAGATGTTCATCACTCAAAAACTCAACACCGTAGTGCACTAGACCATTCTCCATGCTTATAATTTCAAACACTCCCTAGCTTCTAGATTAATGAGCTTCTTCTATGATCTGAATCATGAGTGACAACCAAACCCAACAGATTAATGTAGAGAAAGCCATAAGAAACTAAATAGTTGCATGCCAGACAGAGAACCTATAAAGCCAGCAGAGGAATAATGAAGGAGAAATTCGAGAAAATTTGATCATTGGAAATATTAATTAGTAAAAAGGAAAAACTCACTTCCCTTGGCAGTTCAAAATCCATGCTTGCATCCCCAAGCACTCACTGAACATCCTTTCTCTGTCCTCAGAGGTCTATTGCAAAGCAAGGACTGTTTTCTAGTTGCTGGAATTGGGGCTTATTCAGGTTAACAAGCATCAGAAGTAAGAAGTTTGCAAAGAAGGCATAACATTTTAATGATTAGAATTATACTACTATTAATCACAATGGACATCAATGTAAAGATCTAAAGTGAATATATATAGTAGCCTAACCTTAATTTCAAGGATCTATGACATATTAAGATGAATTTCAAAGTCTATGCAGCAAACAAGGGATGAGCATCACAAGCAATCAAAGTAGTAGTCAGAATAATTTATTTATTTATTTTTCTAAATAAAAGAAGGTGACTACTAGAACAGACTCCAGAAGCAGAGTGCTAATTCCTACAGCAAACTTTACTACCGTGCCTTGCAATGTATTTAACTCATAAGCAATATGAGGAGCATAAAGATAATCCAGAAAATATAAACCTAATTCCTACAACAACACAGAGCTACCAAAGACTATTCAAATGAGAAGCAGAAATAAGTATGGATTTGACAATCAAACAGACAAAATGGAAGTTAAAGGAAAAATATACCATAAAATATATTTGGGAGGCATCATCTTCCTCGATTTCCTTTATGAGTGGTGGTATGAAGATCATGTTCATTTCCTTCCTCAACTGAATTCTTGATGTCCTTGATGGGGTTTCCTCTTTGAGATTGATCTTATCATCCTTGTCCATCAGAAATAATCTGCCCACAAGGTATATGTTAATCTGTTGGTCGAATGCTATTTGTAACAAGTAGAGGACTTTGTCTAAGATCTGAAAACATGAATGACAAACAGAAGAAGATTGTTTTGAGATTTAAACATATAGGCTACACTAGGAGATGAGCTAGAGATTTTTCAATGATTTTAAGAGTTGTAGTGGCAAAAACTTTGGAGGGTACTCCAAATTTCCGACAGAGATGAATATTGTTTATCACAAGTTTCGAACGCATAAATTATAATTTTCTAGCAAATTCTTCTTGATATCAAATAGTCCAGTCCTTTCAAAACTAGGGAACTCAAAAACTCTAATTTTAAATCAAAAAAAAAAAAAAAGCCAATAAAATGGTAAACAAGTTACATTACCTCATAAATTAACCAAAAAAGCCGCTCTTGAGCTATGTCTACTCCCATTAAATAAACTGATGTAGATACAATGAAAATTTATCAAACAGATATACTGGAGTAGTTTGCAATGAAAAATTGTCTCTACTTAGAAAATATACAAATGCTCCAAGTTATAATTAATTGTTTCCAAATGAATCAATATGAGATTACATCCCAGCTTTAAGTAACGTTCTTTCAATAGATAGAAAAGATATTAGGCTAAGCTAAAGTGCTTTTGAAGGCTAATTAAACAGTGCTAAACAACCAATAATAATTAAATAAGATACCTTGCATTGATGTAAGGAAGCAAATTTTCTGTTTAAGCAATATCTTCATTTTAGATTTTAGCCATAGGCCAAATAAATCAGACTTGTACACTTGATATGGTTTCCCACATCTTGAAGGAAATAAACCAAACTGTGGAGGAAACTCCTTGAGTGAGATAGATGGAAATAAGAAAGCAAAGAAGTCACAACAAACCAATAAAGAGTTTGATTTACTACCAAGAATGTTGTTCTGTGATTGTTACTTGATCAAACGTATTTGTAATATCTTCATATCTACTGCTGGTTGCTTCCCCAACTTTGCACTCTTCCATGCCATGAAACACATTCGCCTCTGAGACAAAGAAAACACACAAAATATTGACATAAGAACTTGATAAATAGCAAGTACATAAACATAAAGACTAGATGAATGAAAAAGGGATTGAGCGATGGGTTTGAGCTATGGGTGCTTCCCTCTTTTATCTTAAACTCGTTGAATGAAAGAGGATTCAAGCATTCAAAATTGTAGATGGCAGGCTGAGTAAAGCTGTTATTTGAAAATTAAACTTGTTTCTTTTCATATGTAACCAAATCAAATGGACTATTAAAGAAAACAAGATCAAAGGTTAAGCTTGTTTGCAGCATCTTTGAAGTGATAACAGGGCTTTTGAACCATTTTTTTTTTTAAAGTATGGGGGTTTTGTACGTGAAGCCTTTTGCCTGATGTTAAGATTGAATCAAACCAAATGAGGAAAGAATATTTTGCACGATGTTCTGATTGAATGGGACCAAAACATTCCTAGGCCCTAAAGGGTTGGAAATAAAAGTAGTAGTTGGGCATGAATTAAAAAGCAAATACAATAGCATCAAAAGAAGAACATAAAGTTAACTACGACTGAATCAGAATTGAATTGCATAGAGCAAACAATAGTAATATGGCTTCATTACCTTCTTCTTCTTCTTTTTCCCTTGCACATATTGATGACTAATTCAAGTATTTCCATTTTTGAATGTCATTCCAAATTGGGTGACTAGAAATGGTAAAAAGAAAAGCAAGCATTTATCATCTCATCCCCTCCACTCCGGGTAGTAACATCGCACTCTTCCCCCTCTTCCATGACACGAAAGTCTTTAATCACTAGGACAAGAAATCCACACACTTTTGAATTCATCAATCTCCTAAATGTATAGCACTAAACCATGAAAATTAGCAAACAAATTTCAAACCTAAAACGTAAAGCCAAAAATTATATGAATTGAAAACTGGTTAATTGCCTTGCTCACCATATAATATGGATTGCACATGATATGTTCCAAAATGCATATCCTTCTATGGCCCTTTCTCAAATGAGCATCCATGCTTGAAAATTTAATTCATGACAAATGTACATCCCTAGATATTTGAATAAGATGTTTGGTTCAAATGAGGCCAAAAAGAATTAAATATTTAGCATGAGACTATCAAAGATGGACAAAATGATAAGGAAAAACAGACAGATGATTAAGAAGAAAATATTGATATACCTCACAGTAAAGGAGTAAATGATCCAACTAACAAAGCCAAGGTATATGTAGTTTCTTCTTCTTTCCTGCTAGTAACGGGTCTCCTGTACTTCACACTTTTTTATGTAATGAAATACTTTAGACTTTATACCAAGAAATAAGCATATGATATCTCTTTATAACTTGATAAATAGCAATTACCTAACCTTATAACTTTCGAATTTGATAATTAACAAATTTATTTTAAAGCCTTGAGGGCCTCTCTCTTTCTTCTTAAGACTAGCATTACATAGATTTCATTTCATGCGTCTAACTTAGATTGACTACAAAAGAGAGCCAACATGTCAAGTTAAAATTTTAGTAACATTCATTCAGGTTTTTTTTTTTTTTTTTTTTTTTTCAAATAGAGAATCTTCCTTACATTCACACATTCTAGTAAAGCTGCATATAGTGGGCATACCAGATTGAACCATTCGTGTCAGTGTCTTTGTGAGTTTGGCCAAAATATTAAATTTAATCTACCAAAGTTTTTATTATTATCTTTTTGAGGGAATTTTTGAGAAATGAGTAGGATAATTAAATTGTAATTTTGGTTAAATAAAAGAAGAAGATGAAGAAGAAGGTGTTACCCATGAGTGGATTAGAATTGCAATGCCAAATCAAGCTGTAGCTAAACTTTGCTGACAAGGGCAAATTTCTTGTCTTTTATACCAAAAAAAAAAAATCTATAACTCAATATCATAATATTTTGCTTGAAATTTATTTCTTACTTGTAAAATTGAATAAACTCACAACAACAATGATTGTGAAGAGACAAGCACCTTTCAACCATTGACACATTAGGGAACTAGAAAACTGCAACCTGAATATGCATTGCATACGATCAGCAAATAATATCAAACAAATGTTACCACATCAGCACTTCCAAATGAGCATTTAACAAGCACAGGATCATATAAAAAAAATTGCAGAGGAAATTAACTAACATCATGAAAATGATCATGCCACTATCTTGATTATCAATTCTATTCAAATTACAACAAATATTTTGAATTGTTCTAGACTCAAATCCATGGACAGTGGGCCAAAACTAGAGCTTGAAGCTTACCCGTGGAAAACATAAATTGGTATTCAGTAGGACACAAGACAGTACTGCTTCAAAATTTATATGAGCTAAGAATTAACAATTACAGAAGTACGTGTTTCAAAACATTAGGTTTATATTTGTCGAAGTCCGATCAATGTGGACGAAACCTCAATCAGTTTATAGAGTTCACTCAACAAATTTATGGAGATTTTAAAGCATTAACGAATTTAAAAATTTACTCAACAGGACCCATCTGAATTATTTCCATATAAAGGGTCACTGATCTTATAATTGATAGGATAAATGTTAAAATATTATAAATGAAGTGTGATAAGAAGTTATTATTCAATACATATATCAAAAGCACACACAAAAGAGAACATAGGATTGAACTGTTGAAGTCAGTGTCTTTGAGATTTTGGCCAAAATCTTATTTTAGGGGATTTTTGACAGATAAGTAGGATAATTAATTGATATTTAGTTCTAATAATAAAAGAAGACAAAGCAGAAGAAGAAGAAGAAGAAGAAGAAGAAGAAGAAGAGTTTGAAGAAGTTACTCATGATTGGATTAGACTTGCATCTCTGAATCAAGCCAAGAGAGAACTTTGCTCACACCGACAAATCATCTTTCATTCAAAAATTCTTTGATAGGAATTTTTCTTCATCTTATTTTTTTGAGCCTTCTCTCAATAAACCATGAGTTATTTCAAATTAGTCTACATGCCCAAACAAGAAAAAATTAGTGAGAGCAATTGGAGTTGTTTTTATCTATATGCAAATGAGCAAGATTTGTTGCCGTGATCATTTTTTATATAAGCAATCACATGCTTTGCTTCTTCTTCTTCTTCCTTTTTCTTTTTTTTTTTTTCCTTTTTTTTTTTTTTTTTTTTTTTTTTTGAGAAAGAACCACATGCTTTGCTAGTTATGAATACGGCAAAATCCAAATCGCCTAATTCAAATTACTCAGAATCTAACTAAAGTTGTTATTAAATTTTTAATTTGTGGGACTGGTTGGCAGTCAATTAGAATATTAATAGATATATTTAGCAAAATAAAAGAAGATGCACAAAACGAAGATCACAGGAACCATTTTAATTCAAGAAAATGAGAAAAACCATAAATGAAATAGAAAGAGGTAGACATTGGAGCTGTTTACTGTCTATACATATGCAAATGAATGAGATTTTTAAGGATATTCATTTGGATATTTATTAAGTAATTTTAGATAAATCACAAAATAACCCAATCTAAACAATAAATCACCTAATTCAAATGACTGAGAACCAGATAAATTCATCAACCAACATTTTTTTTTCCAATGGAAAATTTTGGCAGAAACGTAACATTTTTATTAATTTAATATTGATATATTGCAAAATAAAAGAAGAAGAAGACCAAGGAGAAGAAGAAGCGTTAGAAGAAATTACCTTGAGATATGAATCAATTTTATACTCTCGACCGTCTCTTTGCACATACTTGTAACCAATCATGATGTTAGGGATGTGGGAAACCTTGGGCCATTCCTCTCCTGTCCCTCTTTTGTAGCGTTCCTCCAAAATTTGACAATTTTGGATCTCCAAATGCTGTAATGGAGTTATATGAAGGAAGTTCGGCAGCGACTTTAACTTTAGGCAATTCCAGATACTCAAATGTTGAAGACGTGGCATTATAGCGAATCTTTTGGTACAATCTTCTTCTTCTCCTCCAATCCCATTCCATTCTTCCCACTCTATTAATTCGTAAAATTCGAGAAATATCAAATTTGGGAATAGCATTATTGATATATCGTCTTTCTCCTTCTTTTCGGATTCTTCTATTCCCAAAAATTCAACCCCTAACTTTTTCAATCTATTAATCCTCTCTATTCTCAATGATTCGAGGACTGGAAGTTTCCCCAGAGGAGGCAAATGCTCTATAAATAAATACTCAAAATTAAGTTTTTTCAATTTGGTCAAGGACACCATCCAAGGAGACATTGTTGGTCCCTTGTAGTAACGAATGCTTAAATCTTCCAAGTTAGGAGGTGGCTCTAAGGCATTCAGAACTAATGCATCCATCCCCCTTGTTATTTCCTCAGGATCCCATTTGTTTGGGTGAAACAATAGCTTCAAAGTACGAAGGTTTATCTTCTTCTTTAGTTGTGCACTCGTGGCCTCACATTGATCTACCTCATTCTCCAACCCATTTATTTGAAGAGTCCCTTTAAGGTGGTCCAAATTTCTTAATTCTCCCAATTTACATCTATCATCCTCACCATTTACATGGAAATACTTTAATGTTCTAAGAGAAGTCAATCTCCCAAACCCTCTTGGAAAATTTATATTTGGATCCCTATAGGTTTTGCAATCCAACTTAAAATGTCTTAGGTTAATTAATTTATCCATCCCTTGTGGCAATTTTAGTAACCCACCAGCAAATTTAATATGCAAAATTTGTAAATTGCAAAGATTACAAATGGTTTCAGGCAATGCATCTCCATAATAATTGACTAAATAGAGATACCTCAAATGTATGAAATTTCCCACTGCATCTGGAAGTCCCATTAACATACTATGATATCCACAATACAAAGTTAATACCCGTAAACATCTAAAATGCTGGGATAAAGTAAATAAATTATAACCACCTTCAAGTACAAAAATGAGGGTGTGTAAATTTTTTGCACTACAAATGGACTCAAGAAATTGGACGTCTTTGGGAATTTTTAACCACAAATGACGAGCATTTTTATAATCTACTCCCAAGTCTATGCCACTATTGATTGTGAAGCATTCATTTTTTGATATTAATTGTGCAAAGTCATGCACTATGTCATGCATTTTGCACCTTATTATCTGGTCATTATCTTCATCTTTCTCAAAATCTTGGAAGAAAGATCGTATAGCTAAATTTTCAAAGTACCCTAGCAATAATTTCTATCTCCATATTTGCCTTCGACTTGATATATCCTTGTGACATCCACATAAATACCAACTCATCACCAGAAAAGACATAATCTTTCGGAAAAACAGCACAAAATGAGAAACACCGTCTCAATGATGAGGATAAATCATAATAACTCGGTGCATAAAGACTTCTTTCCACATCTTCAAATTCCCAAAAATTGTTATCCAAAATACTCTTCCATTCTTCTCTACTTCTCTTGAACCGCATGAGACTCCCTAGAGTCTTAGCGGCAAGTGGCAAACCTTTGCATTTTTCTACTATTTGCATGCCGAGGTCTTCTAGTTGCTCACGTTGCTTAGGATCCCTATCAAAAAATGCTATTTTACTAAACACCAACCAACAATCTTCTTTAGACAATACCTCCAAATTAATTATGCTCACACTTCCCATCATCTCTGCGACTCTGCTTTTACGTGTGGTGACTAGAATTCAGTTGCCTTGGGCAGCACATTTGAGTGCAAGTCTAAATGGCTCCCACATTGTGGAGCCTTCAGTCCACACATCATCTAAGACAAGAAAGAACTTCTTTCCCTCAACTTCTTTACAAATTGCTTCCAATAGAGTTTGCAATGCAGTCATGTTGGGGGATTGAGATTCAATAGATTCAAAGATTTTTGTTTCACTATGCAAAGAAGTCATGTTGGGGAATTGAGATTTAATGGATTCAAAAATTTCCTTGGCAACCTTGCCCTGATGGAAAGGGTCAGAAACACAAGCCCACACTTTTATCTCAAAATGCGCCTTCACCTCATCATCATTATAGGCTAGTTGGGCAAGAGTAGTTTTTCCAATACCACCCATGCCAACTAAAGAGATGACATGGGGGTTTCTTACTTCTTCACTACCCTTGCCCAATAGGATGCTCACTAGATCATCCCTAACTTTATCACGACCAAGAATTTCAGACACATCAACAAAGGAAGTTGTTCTTGGTCTCTCAACTTCTTCATTGCCCCTAGTCAATACAAACGTGTACACCTTTCCCTCTCTGTCAATCTCATCTAATTTTTCATTAAGCTCTTTTATCTTATAAGCAATTTCACGATGTTGCAAAAGAGTAGGAACTGAGATGAGGGGCCATACCTTCCTTTTCTTAGTAGCACTACTAGTTAAAGCTTTTTCTTCATCATCTTTTTGTTGTTTCTCAATCTCTGCTTTGATCATGGTAGTGTTCCACTCATCCAACACGTCGTCCATCAGGTAGGATACGTCTTTGAGCCTATCTAACCAAAGCTTCACAGCTTCCTCCTTCACTTGCCGTCTCTTTGCATCGTTTAGCATTGCCTGGATGGTGTGGAATTTGCTTTCAAGCTTCTGGACTTCTCTCTTGACATTAGCAATCGACGTGAACTCTGAAGTAATGAGAGAACTATGATCTTTTAACTTAGCCCTGCTCTCGCTTTTTATCTGGCCCACTTTACTCCACTATTCTTTATGCTGTCATTATTATTTTTATTATTTTTGGTGAGAAGTCATGATCTTTTTTTATTGTGAACCATTCTATACTTCTCTGTTCTTTTTTATTTTGTATCATTTGGTGGCAATCCGATTACAATTTATTACTTTATTATTGGTTCTAATTTGTACTATTATTGATAATATATTTTATTATTTTTTGTAACACCCCATAATTTTGATACCAATTTAATTATTATACGTAAATTAAAAAGGAAACCCACAATTAAATGGATTTAATTGGTTTGGACCTAAGATATTTAAATTTGATAATTGTTATGGCAAAAGAGGCCCAAGTGAGATGACATAAGTATATATATGGGTCTTGATAAGGTTTATTTTATTTTTTATTTTTTAACCCTAGTCTTTCACTTCTTAAGCTACACGTGTATTTATTGATGGGGCTTCGTTTTGCTTTAGTCATCTATTAAACTTTGTTTTTCTTCACTATGGCTGTGAGTAGAGACTACAGGTATGGTTCTCTCTTGCTCTAAACTTAGGAAAGTTGAATATTCAATAGCTAGCAATTGTCATGAATCTAGACTATCACTATATTAATGGAAAAAAGGCTCCTATAATTGTTATTATATTAGACTAGGAATGGTCACTATGGTTGTATGTCAGGAAAGGATACTCCACAAGCTTTGAAATTGTACCTAATAGAGTAATAGGCTTGGACTTTATCAATTCAAGTTTGTCACGATGTGAAAGGGAAAAGGGTTGCTTTGTGGTTGATATTTATCTTCTTTATCATCCTTCTAGTGACGTGTATTCAGCTCTAAATTATTGTAGAAGGCAGCAATGCTTTTCAAGCCTAGAATATCTTGTTAGCCCCTATAACGTAGGAATAAGAAATTATATATTATTTAAGTTAACCAATTTGCCATTCACGCACAGCCATTGTTCAGAAAATTAACTAGCAATATCTTATGTTTTGTGGCAATCAAGGGATTTATGGTGGCAGATATAGGCGGACACTATTATTAGAATAGTTGTGAAAATTTTGGAGACCTGATTGACAAGTTCAGGCATCAAACAGGGCATTTCAATGCTCCCATTTATCAATTTAATAACTATAATCCCAAGTAGTGATGGCCACAAATTAAATAGCCAAGCCCACTGACAAAGCTAAAATGTATTTCAAAGAAACTAGACACCTCCGTAGGCCTTAATGATGATAGATTAAACTATTTAAGTGTGAAAACTGATTTTAAGTGGGAAATTGTGCATTGATGGACCTATCTTTGGTGTTGTTAAGTTCTAATTCTACTGATTTGTTGTGATTCAAGGGAGGTTGGTTTCATATTTTTGCAACTAAGAGGTAAGTGGTGTTTACTAATTTTGGGGGGTTTTCCCAAAACAATGTTGATTATTAAACTATTTTATATCAAAGAAATATGTTGATATTCTATATATAAATTGATATATTATTAATGTTTGATGTGCACATTGACCATTCGTTTTATAAAAAACTTGTGGGGCAATCTAAATTTCTTTAAACTTGTATATGTGAATATATCTTTATATTTTTAAGAATTATGAATGGATTATTTTTGTGAGCATATTGAATATGTTTTGAAAACCTATGGCAAGTCGTGATTAAAAGCTCAGTATTGTATTTAGTCCTTAGCAAGGGACAATCATATTGCAGCTAGTCCTTAGCAAGGAACAATCATATTGCAGCTAGTCCTTAGTAAGGGACGGTACTAGAAAAGGGGACAGTGTGCATTTGATAGCTCCTTAGCAAGGGAGAATACTATTAAAGATCCAAAAAGGAAGCTCCTTAGCAAGGGAGTGTACCTTTAGGTTCCAAAGGAGCCACCCTTAAGAAATGGGGATGAAAAGGAGGTTCCAATCCCAAAAAAAGGGACAACACAACGCTGTCAATAGGGTGTAAACGTTGATCGTGAGAAAGCCTTGGAAATTGTTTATATGATGGTATTGATATATATTACGATGCCTCACAATATAAAGATTTATATATATATATATATATATGAAATACTTAATGATAAAATATTAATGAGTTACAAGTTATGAATTTGTTGTAAGAATTATTTATTTAAAAGGTTTGTTCCCACACCCCAATATTAGTGAATTCCACTTATTGAGTTATCTTACCCCCCCCCCCCCCTTTATTTCCCCTTACAGATATATTAAAGGGATTATTGGAGTAGAGATTCTTGGAAGACAATAGTTACGAATGATTTTATGGAACTGAGGATTTTATTATTATTTTTATGGCATTAAACATTGTACTAAAGAATTATTTTGAGGATGTTTTGTCTTTGGTGGATTAGAGCTCTGGCATTTGTGATGAGATTGTAGGTTGCTAGTTACTTTTATTTAATATTTTTTTATGGATTATTCAGATTGAATAGACTTTTATTGTTTATGATTTTAGGGCATTACAATTGTGGTATTAGAGCCAGGTTATGATTCTATAAACACTTGAAAACTAGGTTATGATTCTGTAGACACTTGAAACTAGGTGATGATTTTGTAGACACTTGAAACTAGGTGATGATATTGATTTTTGTTAGAGCATTTGGTATTTAGGTTATGTTTGATGAGAAATTTTAAATAATTTTGGCGATGTTACTTCTTATGTTTAGTAGTAATAATTGTTACACCATCTATAT
Source organism: Quercus variabilis (assembly GCA_030445155.1). Taxonomy (NCBI): domain Eukaryota; kingdom Viridiplantae; phylum Streptophyta; class Magnoliopsida; order Fagales; family Fagaceae; genus Quercus; species Quercus variabilis. The sequence continues at coordinate 1,808,422 of CP129447.1, forward strand.
TTCTTGATTTTCTTGTTAACTAGGTATCATGCTAAAGTTCAAATAGTGTGTAAAACACCTATAAACGTTTAGACCCCCAAATTAAAGATACCAACACAAGCTTATAACAAACAATATATGTGCGGAAAATAAAATATAAGTTATAACCAAATTAGTAATGCACTCTAAACCATAATTAATAACCAACACAACAGCAATTAAGCAGCAATTAAAAGGTAAAGAGAAAGGGAAGAAAGATGCAAACACAAAGATAACACGGCGATATGTTATTGAAAAGGAAACCGAAGTTCTTAGCAAAAAAACCTCTCCGCCACCCTCCAATCGATCAATAATCTACTAGAGAATAAAGCTAGGATACATGAATAGCGGAAGACCCTCCAAGCCTAATCTACCTAGTGCACCTAAGCCCTCCAAGCTTCTTGCTCCAACGGGGTTACGTCAAACCTTGTCTTCTCCAGCTTACTGGATCCCGCAATCACCCATTGCATCAACCAAAATGAATTGGTCCCTTCTGAACTACTTCCCAAGCACCAAAATACCTCCTCACAGATATGGGTATGGTAAGATAAGGATTTGGCTAAATGTACCTCTCAAGGATATATCAATAGAGAGGGTGAGAATAGAGGAATTTGGAAAATTAAAGGATGAAGATTGTGGATGAGTCAATCTTGTTTTTCTCTAGGGTTTCTCTCTCAAAATTCTCTTTGGAAGCTCTCTACATTTCATGGGTATAAGGGTATTTATAGTAGTGTATGTGGAATGCGAAAAGTCATTTTGCAACAAATAGGGCATTCTAGCGACTTGACCTTATGACTAGAACGAGTTACGAGTTTAAGTCGCGAGCTAACTATCTAGCTAGACTAGAAGTTTTGTCTTGTTGTGCTATAGCTGGCGTGACGATATATATAACTTATCAAATAAAAAAGTGTGTATATAATAAAAAAAAAAAAAAAAAAAAAGCATGTGCATATGTGTGTGTGTGAGAGGTTGTCTTAATAGATATATTAGTGCTGCAACTTGGCCCCCCCAAACAAAAATTCTTAGCTCCAACCCTAGTTTCTAACCATGTATATTATCGGTATAACACAAGTATATAATAATGAATATTCAATCATACAAAGTAAGTTCATTATTAATTAGTAGAATATTTTCTACTCTACTCTGGTGTGGACTTCATTGATCAGAGTTGGCCCTCAAATTTCTTAGATGGTGAATTCCATTGATGCTTTACTCACTGAAACATCTGTACGTAGGACTACCTTTAAAAAATTTTGAGTGCTACTTATTCCATTATGAAGTATATATTCAAGGCTTCAAAATGAATATAAATTTGACCAAGTCATAATATTGATTTATTTTGGACTATAGTTCTTTTTTTTTTTTTTTTTTTTTTGTCCTTCATGATGGGACCCTGGAAACAAAAAGACATTTGAAACCAATCTGATGCTAATGGTGACTTGTATGGTTCTTAGAAAGTTCAAAGACTTTTAATTCACTCAGTAACTTCCCTGATATTGCAATGTAAGAAGCAATAATTGAAAAACTTATTTGATTATTTACTGAAAGTTAACAAAAATACAAAGAACTTAGAAAAAGTGAGTCTTTAAAAGGAAGAATAAATGCAAATAAATTAGTAAGTTAATGAAAGAAAATTATAATCCTCCACTTTAAGAAGCAAAAGAAAACAATACTCAGTAAACCAAAAACAGAAAGTGATATTTGAAAGTTCAAATAGCGTGTAAAACACTACGAACATTTAGACCCCCAATTTACAAATTACCAATTCAAGCTTAATATCAAACAATGTACGTGCGGAAAATGAACATAAGCTTATAACAGAATTGATAAACAATCTAAACCAAATAAAATCACATTCACAGCAAAAATTAAATGGCAAAGATTAAGGGAAGAGAGATACAAACTCAAGGACAACACAACGATGTGTTATCGAAGAGGAAACCATAGCCCTCGGCGTAAAACCTCTCCGCCACCCTCCAAGCGATTAATAATCCACTAGAAAATGTAGTTGGGATACATGAACAGCAATAGACCCTCCAAGCCTAATCTACCCAGTGTACCTAAGCCCTCCAAGCTTCTTGCTCCAACGAGGTTATGCCGAACCTTTGTCTTTTCTAGCTTACCGGATTCCACTATAGCCCATAACATTAACCAATAACTATTGATCCCTTCCTAATTGCTTCCCTAAACACCAAAAAACCTTCTCACAGATGTGGGTATGGTGAAAAAAGGATTTGGCCAAGAAACTCTAAAAGATGTAACAATGGAGAGGGTGAAAGTAGAGGAATTTGAAGAGTCTCTATGTAAAGATTGTGGATGAGTCAATCTTATTTTTCTCTAGGGTTTCTCTCTCAAAATTCTCTCTGGAAACTCTCTACATTTCATGGGTATAAGAGTCTATATATAGTGGTGTGTGTTTGGAATGCAAAGAGTCATTTTTTTCAAAACAAAGCTAGCTGGCGACTTGGCCTCACGACTTGACTAAGTTGCGAGTTCAAGCCAAGAGCTAACTGAACGGTCAGTCTGGACTTTTTGTCCTGTAATGCTACAATAGGCACGACAGTTTAGCTTCTCTGCAAGCTTCACTCGTGTGCATCTTCTGGTGGCTTGCCAGTCGCGAGCCACCTGCGAGATCTAGTCGCAAGTCCCTACTTCACTACACAATCTTGAGCATTTCTTCACACTCTCTCACACACTACCCTTACATGATTCTCACATAAATACAGGGTTTCTAAATGCTAAATTACGAGCAAATTTGGCACGGAATAAAGCCAATAAGATGGTTGATTAAATTCAACCTTACAATATTAATAGTGAGCCTTAGAAGGTAAGGATGATGTTATTTCTATCATGATTCAACTATGTTATTAATGGTGGTATCTCTAACAAAAATGTTATATTAATACCTGCAGCTTCAACTAAAGCCAATAATGCAATCTATTTGCCACATTGGCATTTTCTGTTAGTGAATTAATAGTAGGGACCAAATTTATTGTAAATTGAAAATAACAAGGACCAAATTGATTGCTACCAAAATGTAGGGAACAAATTGATTGTAACCCCAAAACATAGGGACCCAAATAGTGTTTTTGCCTAACTTTTATTAGTTTCCTTGTCTATAAAAACTTTTTTGTTATTACAAAATTGCACATTGGTTCCATCTTCTGTTGGGTTTTCTTTAATTCAATTAATCCATAAATTGAAGCGAGAGAGAGAGAGAGAGAGAGAGAGAGAGAGAGAGAGAGAGACAGATAGAGAGAGAGAGAGAGAGAGAGAGAAAGTCAAATAAAAAAAACTAACAAATTAACGAATTACAACTTCATGGTAACCACAATTTTTTGTACCACCTTTTATACAATGTTCAACCTCTTTGCCCTTTCATTTTTATTTTACAAATTCCATGACTAGTAGCCTAAAAGCTTTTTTTACAAGTATTCGTTGATTGATGTACTAAGAAAATTTGTTGTGTTTAGTAAGATCGGTTGTAATTGATCAAGTTATCATGCAAGCAATCAATCTTAAAATACACACACACACCAAATTTTACGTGGAAAACCCTCTAATGTAGAGGGAAAAACCATAGTACAAACCCAATCAATCCACTATAAGGAAAATAGAGATTACAACACTTAAGTTTATGCTTACAACTTTGAGTACAAAACAAATTGGGAAAATACAAGAATATTAACTCTCTAGGAAAAAGTAAAATCTGACCACAAAACCTAGAACTTGGTCAGGTACCTACCTCACCATTCATGTTTCACGATGTGATGTGATATGCAAGCTCTAATGCCACTATGAAATGATGAAGGAGTTTCTTCCGTAGGTCTTTCTCAAAAGTGCATCCATATGTTAGAATTTGCTCGAGTACAAAATATGCTTCGCCACATGCTAGAATTTGAGTTCTAGTTTAAATTTGACCAAAAGAAAATTTTAACATGAGGGTTTCATATATAGAGAAAACAGTATGGAAAAGGAAAGCATGTTATGATAGAAGGTTAATAAGAATAGGATTTATCTTACATTAAAAAAGCACAATAAAAAAATGGCCAATTATCTCGTCCTATAGCATCACTTGATTAATTATTTTTTGAGAAACTTATAACTAAATTTCTAATCACTAGGCATGAGAGTCATCATAACATGAATAAAATGTGCAAGATTGACCAAAGAGATTAGGGGAGATAGTTGAGTTGAACTAGAAGGAAGAATCCAAAGGGTTGAATATGCAACATCAGATACATGTTGATATTTGTCTCAAGAGTTAACCATGATAGTTTTAGGTTGTTCTATTACTCAAGGTCCCACGAGAGTACCCTGTAGCTAATGTTGACAAGGAGGTTATCAATCCCTAGAAGAGATTATACAGACCAATATCTGAGGGAATAGGCATTTGCTTATTCTTCGGTTGTAAAGGATTTTGTAGATAGATTTGATATTTATGAAGTTTTGTGAAGAAAGAATTTGTTCATGAAGGTTTAATATATTGGAGCATGTCAGTTTTGCAGCTGCCTATGTAAATTCCCAATTGCTCAAATGCTAAAGGTACAGTGCCTTGAAGTTGCTCAAGTCTTTAAACTCTACCTAAGTGTGAAGCACGAGGTGAAATCCTCTTAGAAATAGAGGATCCCATCGAAGGCAAAAAAAAAAAAAAATTATTTTTTTTTGTCGGGGTTTGTGTGTGTGTGGGGGGGGGGGGGGGTGGGGAGGGGGAGGGGGCCACGCTGAATACATAGACAAGAATGAAGATGGTCTTAGGAGTGAAACTGTGAAAGCCCATTCACTCCTTTGTAATTGCCAATTTCTCGACATGGGCCATCTAAAAGTAACAAAGTCAATACAGCTAACAGGAAATGTGTTAGGTTCTAATGACTTAAGATTTTATGTATTTAGAACTCTAATGTGTAATGTTGGTAAACCATGATCAAAACAGTTTGTGTAGCCTTGTTTAGGCTTGCTCAAAGTTGTGTCTTTTATGTAAAGTTGGAATCGAGTGGCTGCAGAAGTACTTGTTACTTTCAGCCTAGCTCGATCGATCGAAAGTCGGCCAGATTGTATTTTTCTGCATAATTTCCAACTTAGCCCTATCTCATTAAAACGTTTAGAGTTTTATGTTTTTGCCCTAGGTATATAAGGCAAACCCTAGCCACATTTTTAATGTTGCTCATGCTGCTCATATTGTTGAGATTGCTGTTTATGTGAATCTCTTATGAGATCCTTAAGGAGCTTTCCTTCACATAAACTTAAGGTTATCAAGAAAGAGATTACTTCAACATCTTGATGATTATTCAGTTGCTTCCATAAAAGCTTAAAGATACACAAGCGGGAGTGCTTGTAATTGCTGGAGAATCCAAGAAAGAAGGAGTTTGTGGATTCGGAGCTTGCACGTGGTCGTGTCAGTAAGTTCTACTGGTGGGTAGCAATAAGAAGTCGAGCGTGGGGGCTTGTAAGTCTTATTGTATGAACTTTGATTCTTTCATATAGTGGATTCAAGTTTACCTTGAGGATAGCTAGGTTAAATCCTTCCCAGGTTTTTTACCGGTTTGGTTTTCTTGGGTGATCATATCTTTGTGTTATTTATATTTCCGCTGCTATATGCTTGATATGATTATATGATTGTATTAACCTAAATTTGCATAATTTGACTAAGTTAATCACTTGGCTAATAAACTAGGTTAATCCAATTGTTGTTTTAAGGGGTCTAAAACCTAACAAAATGCATACACAGTAATATGGTAAAATGCAACCAAGACATATTAAAGACAAAACATCTTATAGAAACACATTCCATACCCAAATGTCCCAAGGCTCCTAGGCATGTCGGAAATGGAAAATCCAAGGATTTTCTTACTATTATGAACTAGTTGTGCAGATTAGCCTCCTATGAACATTGAAAATCCTAATTTCCTAAGTAGAACAATGACAAAAATGAACCTTGAAAAGGGGAGATTTCATGCCTTTTATCTTTTATAAAAAAATAAATCAACAAATCAATATCACAATATTTTGCTTGAAATTGATTACTTACTTGCACCAATTGAATAAATTCACACCAACAATGATTATGAAGAGACCGACACCTTTCAATTAGCAATTGCAATCTGAATATGCATTGGACAGGAGTAGAAAATAATGTTAAACAAATGGTACCATATCAACAGCTTCCAAGCAAGCATTATACTAGCAGAGGAAATTAACTAACATCATAAAAATGATCATGCCACTATCTTGATTATCAATTCTATGAAAATTGTAACCAATTTTTTGAACTATTCTTGATTCAAAACTAAGGTTAGTGGGTCAGTGAATAGAGCTTGAAGTGTAACAGTGGAAAACATAAATTGACATTCACTTGGCCACAAGACAGTACAGCTTCAATATTTACATAAGCTGAGGATTAACAGTTACAGAAGTAAATATTTTAAAACAACATATTTATCTTTGTGAAGTTTGAATCAATCTAGACGGTACCTAAAAAAGGACCTGTTTTCTAGTTACTTCCATATAAAAGTTCATTGAGCTTTTAATTGATACAAGAAAATGCTAGAATCATAGTATGAATTAAGTGCAATACGTATACCTAAAACTTACATACAAAAGAGTACATAAGATTGAACCATTGGTGACTTAATCAAGCTGAGAATGAACTTTGCTGAGGAAGGATGTTCATTCACACATGTGCACGCGCACACAATTTCAGCTGTTTCCTTTAGCTAAAATTTAGAAACTTCTACTTCATGATGCTCTTCTTCATCATACTCTTCTTTGTCATCCTCCGTCTACATGCCCAGAAGAATACCTTCACTCTCTCTCTCACCAGAACTCACACCTAAGCTTCCATACTTGTAATAAGTATCCAAGCCATTGAGCTACTAAGAGAGCTAGTTATGCGCAAAAGAAAACCATATGAGTTATTTGAGCATAGTCATATAAATATTTATTAGTAATTGGAGTTGGAGTTCTCTCTCTCTCTCTCTCTCTCTATATATATATATATATATATGCAAATGAGGGAGATCTGGTACTGTGATCATTTGACTAATCTATATATTACTAAAAGCTAAAGCGTAGCATTTAATGTTGCTACTCTCGCGTTAAGCCACATCAGCAACCATGTCATTTTTATCATCTTTTCTAAATTTGTCCAACAATTTTAAAATAGTTTTTATCAATTTTAAAATACAGATAATTATAAAATAATTTTCATCCCTATCTTCACCATAAAGCCCACTTCTTATAAATTTAATATCCCATAAAGCCCAAACCCAAAGCCTTTTCAACTGATACCCTTTGCTTTCAGGGTTTCAACTTTTTGTTTTTCCTTTCCTTTTGTTGCACACGGTTTTAATTTCCTGTCTCCCACATTTTAGTTCTTTTCCCTTACCCACCTTCTCTGTTCTACGGTTTCACATTTAATCAGCCCCAGCCTCCCTCCCTTCTAACGGCAGCCTCTTTGTTTTCCTTCCTTCCTGTCTTCCTCTCCTTACAATATATAAATACTGACAAAAGCTAGACGATTCAGTTGAGGTATCTCTAAATCCAAGTTTCTTTTGTGCTCTATCCTTTTGCATGATGTTTTTTTTTTTTTCCTTTTTACTGCCTCTTTCGTGCTATGGTGTGGATGATTGTTATGTTGAATTTAATTACTTTATAAATCATTTTTCTTAGTGTGTTGAATTTTTGATTGCTGGGTCTTATCCTGTGTGATTCCAATGACTTAGTGTGATTTTGATTTATTGGTGTAGTGCCGTGGTGTTTGCTTCCCCTGTTTGTTTTGTGTGAGATGCAAAACCAACAATTGGTATCAAAGCCTACTTCAATATCATGATTGTATAACATATTGATTGGGTTTTAGAATCAAAGAAAATTGTTTTCTTGGTGTTTGAATTTTCTGCAGTAATTTTTTTGCATAATTGTGTTTATCATGGTCTTTGGTTTAGACATGGTTTGATACACATGGATTCAATTTTAAGAATTTGTGAATTTATTTTATCAAATTCATGAAACTCAAGTCTCTGTGCAACCGTTTTTAAGTTGTGCTAAGATTGTGTGCATACTTCTACAATTCTACCTAATAGTTGGTTTTTAGAGTTTTCTAGATAAGCTTACAAACTAGACGGAAGCCTATTCATATTAAGTATTAATCTCTTAAAAATAAAGATAAAGATAAAAGTAGAATTGAGCATACGACTCTAATACAACCCTAAGAGACTTTATATATATATATATATATAAAAGTATAAAACTATCCCGAACCCAAATTATTGTTAGTTACAGTAACTATTCTTTTCTCATTCAAAACCTCTAGGAAGAAAGAGTTTGGAACACGTATTACTCATCATAATTGTATGCTTGTGTGAGAATGTTCATGCCTCAACATTGGTGGGAGGAGATCAAAATATGACTTGGATATCCACACAAGATTTAAATATTAAATGATTCCATTCTTTTAGTTTTTGAGAAGAACCATGAATTCCATTTATATATATATATATATATATTACTAAAAGTTGAAGCGTAACATATAATGTTGCTACTCTCACGTTGAACCACATCAGCGACCCCATCATACTTTTTTTTTTCTTTTTTCTATTTTCTTTTTTTCCCCTCTTTCTTTACCTCAAATTCAACTTGGACTTTCTGTTTTCTCTGTCTCTCTATTTAGTATTAATTATGCCTTTTCAGTGTCCTTCCTTGTCTTGATGTTTGCCCTTAAGTTTCTATCACTAAATAAATCTGATTGAAAGTGTAGAACCATAGAAAATTCAATGTTATGACAAAGAGTTTCAAATGACAGTTACTTTTGAAGTAATTTAGAGAGTCGGTTTGTGTCCATCTTCCATAATTGCAGCACAAACATGGTATTGTTCCACTTTTAATCAGTATATTATATTGAACTCGAGTTCACGGAGAGAAGTGGGTGGAATTGATCAGGAAGAACAGCACATAACACAAGACAAGAGAAGCTTAAAGACAGTAGTTGGGATGTTGGAGTGGCATGTCGGAGAAGACTTACAACTTAATGTTCAATTTGCTATATAAAGCTCCAAACATCATTTTTTTTTTTTTTAACATTATCATTTAACCTTTTAAATTTAATTGTTATGCCATAGCATGGATTGCAGGTGTTAAAAACTTACCCCGTTTGTGCAAAAAGATTGTGTAGAAAATCAAATGGCTCTATATGTTAGGTCTTTGACCAAAGGCCTCTAAGAGATTTGTGTAGTAAGATTTCCTGTATTTTTTGTTTCCTTCTTTTTCATTTTCCCAAAATACAATGTTCCCATATTGAAATAAATTAAGCATGGAAAGTCAAAATTGTTACAATTGAATCACTCATACACTAGAGAAACAATTATTGCAAGAAGATTAGGTATTCAACCCCACCTTTTTCATGAGCAAGGGGCCTTCGTGAATTGGGTTACACATGTTAGTTGATTTGGTTAATTAATGATGGTTGTTATATCTAATATATATGAACATCTACCTCTAGATAGATTTTTTTTTTTTTTTAATTTGCATCCTTGCATATGCAGAGGAAGAGTGTTGACCTACAACCATCAATAAAATAACCCCTACTAACTCTAACGACCTACCAGAATATTGGAACCATCAAATATGTCATTTTGATGCGTCACTAATGTGGTAAAAATGAACTATAATAGGAACTATGGCCAAGGATCACTCTGGTGTGTCTTATTTCCCATGAACAAAGCTCTTCTAGGTAAAATAGAAGCAGTGATGGCAGTTGGGTGGGTGATGAGGGAAGTAGCTCAATTGGAAATCTGGACTGGGCTAAGGAAAATTATTATAAAGGTGATAATCAAAGAGTAGTCTAGGCTTTTGATAGCAATCTCTCGAATCTCACTTACTTTGGTTTGGTTGTTCAATTCTCAGTTTAGAACTTTTGCTTTTGTATACATCATCAGGTCAAGCGCAAATATGGTTGACAAAGCGGAGGGTTTTTGGATGGGTTGCCCTCCTTTCTTAGCACATTTGTTTGAGCCATTGTACATTGTTATTTACATAATAAAAATCTATCTTTTTCAATAAATAAAAAAGAAAAGTTTAAAATAGTATGTAGTTCAAAGCTTTCACCTCCATGCTTATTTATATATATATATATATATATTATTCTTTTCAACAATGCATCAAAATTATTTTTAGAAAATAAACAATGCTCCAAGTCATGATTAATTGCTTAGAAAAGAATCAATATGAGATTAAGGAACTTTCTTTCAATAGTTAGAAAAGATATCAAAGTAAGCTAAAGTGCTTCTGAAGGCTAATTAAACAATGTTAAACAACTAATAATAATTAAGTCAGATACCTTTCATTTATGTATGTAAGAAAAATTTCTGTTTATGCAATATCTTCATTTTAGTTTTTAGCCATAGGCCCAAATAAAGCAGACTTGTACTCTTGATATGGTTTCCTAGATCTTGAAGGAAATAAACCAAACTGTGGAGGAAACTCCTTGAGTGAGACAGATGGAAATAAGAAAGCAAAGAAGTCGCAACAAACCAATAACGATTTGATTTATTACCAAGAATGTTTTTCTGTGATTGTTACTTGATCCAAAGTACTTGTAATATCTTCATATCTACTGCTGGTTGCTTCCACTTTGCACTCTGAGACAAAGAAAATGCACAAAATATTGACATAAGAACTTTATAAATTGCAAGTACATATCCCTCATAACCCCATAACATTAAGACTAGATGAATGAAAAAGGGATTGAGCAATGGATTTGAGTTATGGGTGCTTCCCTCTTTCTTCTTAAACTAGTTGAATAAAAAAAGGATTCAACCTTTCAAAATTATGGATGGAAAGCTCAGTAAAGGTGTTATTTGAAAAATTAACTTGTTTCATTTCATATGTAACCATATCAAATGGAATACTAAAGAAAACAAGATCAAAGGTTAAGCTTGTTAGCAGCATCTTTGAAGTGATAACAGGGCTTTTGCACCATTTTTTTTTTATAAGTAATAGGGCTTTTGTACATGAAGCCTTTTGCCTGATGTTAATATTGAATCAGATCTTATGAGGAAAGAACATTTTGCATGATGTTCTGATTGAAAGAGACCAAAACATTACTATACCCTTAAGGGTTGGAAATAAATCAGACTTGTACTCTAGATATGGTTTCCAAAATCTACTGCTGGTTGCTTCCCCCGCTTTGCACTCTTCCATGCCATGAAACACTTCTGCCTCTGAGACAAAAGAAAACGCACAAAATTTTCATATAAGAACTTGATAAATAGCAAGTACATAACCCCATAACATTAAGACTAGATGAATGAAAAAGGGATTGAGTGATGGGTTTGAGCTATGAGTGCTTCCCTCTTTCTTCTTAAACTTGTTGAATGAAAATTGATTCAAGAATTCAAAATTATAGATGGAAGGCTGAGTAAAGGTCTTATTTGAAAATTTAACTTGTTTCTCTTCATATGTAACCAAATCAAATGGACTACTAAAGAAAACAAAATCAAAGGTTAAGCATGTTGCAGCATCTTTGAAGTGATAACGGGGCTTTTGTACATGAAGCCTTTTGCCTTATGTTAAGATTGAATTAGACCTAATGAGGAAAGAACATTTTGCATGATGTTCGGATTGAATGAAACCAAAACATTCCTAGACCCTTAAGGATTGGAAATAAAAGTAGTTGACCATGGATTAAAATGCAAATGCAATTGCATCAGAAGAATATAAAGTTACCTAAAGGTGAATCAGAATTGAGCTACCCAGAGCAAACAATTGTAATATGGCTTCATTGCTTTCTTCTTCTACCTTTTTCCTTGAACATATTGGTGACTAATTTAGGGATTTCCTTTTTGGAATGTCATTCCAAATTGGGCGACTAGCAATGGTAAAACTGTAAAAAGAAAAGCAAGCATTTATCATCTCATCCCCTCTACTCCTGGTGGTAACATCACACTCTTTCCCCTCTTCCATGACACAAAACTCTTCAATCACTAAGACAAGAAATCCGCACGCCTTTGTATTCATCAATCTCCAAAATGTATAACACTAAACCATGAAATTTAGCAATCAAATTTAAAGCCAAAAACATAAGGCCAAAAATTAAATGAGTTAAAAATTGGTCAATTACCTAGCTCACCTTTCATCTGCCACCGTATAATATGGATTAAACATTATACGTTCCATGATGCACATCCTTGCTTCGGTTATGAAATGATAGAGGACCTGCTTCTTTGGCCCTTTATCAAATGTGCATCAATGTGTGAAAAATTGATTCATAACAAAATGTACATCCCTAGATATTAGAATCAGATGTTTGATTCAAATGAGGCCAAAAGAATTAGATATTTAGCATGAGATTATCAAGGATGGGCAAAATGATAAGGAAAAATAGAGATGATTAAGAAGAAAATATCGAGATATACCTCACTATAGTGGAGTAAATGATCCAACTAACAAAACCATGGTATATATAGTTTCTTCTTCTTTCCTACTAGTAACAGGCCTCCTGTACTTCACACTTTTCAAGTAACAAGATACTTCAAACTCTAAAACAAAAAACAAGCATATGATATTTCTTTATAGCTTGATAAATAGCAATTACCTAACCCTATAACTTTTGTACTTGATAATTAACAAAAACATTTTAAAGCCTTGACAACCCCTCTCTTTTTTGTTAAGACTAGCGTTACATAAATTCCTTTTCATGTGTTGCCAACTTAGATTGACTAAAAAAGAAAGCCAACATGTCAAGTTAAAATTTGAGTAACATTCATTAGTTTTTTTTTTTTTTCTTTTCTTTTCTTTTTCTTTTCAAATTGAGAATCTTCTACACCAGATTGAATCATTTGTGTCAGTGTCTTTATGAGTTTGGCCAGAATCTTAAATTAATCCACCAAAGTTGTAATTATTATGTTTTTGAGGGATAAGTAGGATAATTAATTGAAATTTGGGTGAAATAAAGAAAGATGATGATGAAGAAGGCATTACCCATGACTGAATTAGAGTTGCAACGCAAAATCAAGTTGAAGCTGAACTTTTCGGACACATGCTCAAATGCAAATAATTTTCACCATCACCATCCAAAAATCCGAACTTGTAGCAAACTTTGTGAACCTTGAAAAGGGGGGATTTCTTATCTTATATATATTTTTAAAAAATCTATAAATCTATATCATAATATTTTGCTTGCAATTGATTAATTACTTGGAAATTGAATAAACTCACAACAACAATGATTTTGAAGAGACCAGCACCTTTCAACCAATGACACATGGCTGAACTAGAAAACTGCTACCTGAATATGCATTGTATAGGATCAGTAAATAATGTTAAACAAATGGTACCACATCAGCACTTCCAAATGAGCATTTAACAAGCAGAGGAAATTAACAAACATCATGAAAATGATCATTCCAATATCTTGATTATCAATTCTATTCAAACTATAGTGAATATTTTGAATTGTTCTATACTCAAATCCATGGACAGTGGGCCAAAAACTAGAGCTTGAATCTTACTAGTGGAAAACATAAATTGGTATTCAATAGGACACAAGACAATGCTACTTTAAGATTTACACAAGCTAAGAATTAACAATTACAGAAGTACATGTTTCAAAATATTAGGTTCATCTTTGTTGAAGTCTGATCAATGTGGACAGAACCTCAATCAGTTTATAGAGTCACTCAACAAATTTATGGAGATTAAGATATCCAATTAAAGCATTAAGAAATTTGTAGTTATTTCCACGTAAGAAGTCATTGATCTTATAATTGACAGGCAAATGTTAAAATCTTATACTATGAAGTGTTATCAGATCTTATTATTTAATACATATATCAAAAGCACGCACAAAAAAGAACATAGGACTGAATCGTTGGTGTCCATGTCTGAGATTTTGGCCAAAATCTCATTAAAATTAATTACCAATTCTATTTCTTTGTTTTTTGGGGAATTTTTACAGACAAGTAGGAAAATTAATTAATATTTAGTTCTAATATAAAAAAATAAAAATAAATAAATAAAAAAAGATGAAGCAGAAGAAGAAGAGTTAGAAGAAGTTACCATGACTAGATCAGACTTGCATTACTGAATAATGCCAAGAATGAACTTCAGCCACACACACAAAAAGCATCTTTCACCATCGCCATCCAAAAATCTCTACTTGAAACTAAAATCATGAACCTAGAAACACAGAAATCATAGGTCCTCTTCTTCAGTGTCCTCTTTTTTGTCTTCATCATCTGACTAGAGAAAGGGCCAAAACTGCCCAAAAGAAAACCATATGAGTTATTTAAACTATTAGCAAGACCCATCTAAATATTAAACTATTAAAGAGTTAGAAAGAGGTCGGCATTTGAGTTGTTTTCTCTATATGTCAATGAGTAAGATTTGTTGCAGTGATCATTTTTTATTAGTTTAAACAATTTTAGATACATCACAAGATAACTGAATCTAAGCAACCACATGCTTTGCTAGTTATGTGAATACTACAAAATACAAATCACCTAATTCAAAGTACTCAAAATCTAATTAAAGTTGTTATTAAATTTTTAATCTGTGGGACTGTTTGGTAGTCGATTAGAATATTAATTGATAAATTTAGCAAAATAAAAGAAAAGTCCCAGGTACTAGATTTGACAAGCAACACTGAATCAAGCCAAGAATGGACTTTGCCAACACACATAGTCTAGACAAAAATCATCTTTCACCATCACCATCATCTAAAAATCTCTACTTGAAGCTAAAACTCCTGAACCCAGAAACACAGAGATCACAGGAACCATTTTAGTTCATCGTCTTTCTACACGAACCAAAAGAAAACCATATGGGTTATTTGAGATTAGTGTTATATCCACAGCCTTATTATTCATTGAGATATTTATTAAGCAATTTTAGATAAATCACAAAATACTGGATCTAAACAATAAATCGCCTAATTCAAATGGCTGAGAACATCGTTTTTTTTTTTTTTTTTTTTTTCAATGGGAAATTTTGGCAGACAAGTAAAATTTTTATTAATATAATATTGATATATTGCAAAATAAAAGATGAAGCCGAAGGAAAAGAAGAAGCGTCAGAAGAAGTTACCTTTGGCTCCGCCTCATATTCTCGACCGTCTCTTTGCACATAGATCCTATCAATCCATATGTTAGGAATGTGGGAAAGCTTGGGCCACTCCTTTCCTGTCCCTCTTTTGCAGCGTTCCTTCAGAATTGGACAATAATCGATCTTCAATTTCTGTAATGGAGTTGTACGAAGGAAGTTCGGCAGCGACTTTAACTCTTCGCAGTAGCGAATTCTCAAATCTTGAAGACGTGGCATAATAGTGAATCTTCTGATACAATCTTCTTCTTCTTCAATCCCATTCCATTCTTCCCAGTTATAGACTTTCTCAAATGAGAGAGATACCAAATTTGGGAATAGTGGTATTATTATATCGCCTTTCTCCTTCTTTTCGGATTCTTCTATTCCCATAAATTCAACCCCTAACTTTTTAAATCTTTGAATCTCCCTCATCTGTAATGATTTGAGGAATGGAAGTTTCCCCAAAGAAGGCAAACACTCTAAAGATGAATCGTTAATTCCAAGTTCTTTTAGATTGGTTAAGGACATCATCCAATTAGGAAACCTTATCGGTGCCTTGTAACATACAATACGTAAATATTCCAAGTTAGGAGGTGGCTCTAAGGCATTCAAAACTAATGCATCTTTCTCCCTTACTATTTCCTCACCATCCCATTCCTTAAATATTAGAGTCAAAGTATCAAGGTTTATCTTCTTCTTCAATTGTGCATTCATGGCCTCACATTCATCTACCTCGCTTCCCAACCCAGATATTACAAGAGTCTTCAAGTGGTTCAAATTTATTAATTCTCCCAATTTACATCTTTCACTATCATCCTTACCATTTACGATGAAATGATATAATGTTCTAATAGAAGTCAATCTCCCAAACCCTCTTGGAAACTTTACATTTAAACAATTATTTCTGAAGCTCAAATTAAAATGTCTCAGGTTAATTAGTTTACTCATTCCCTGTGGCAATTTTTGGAACTTGTTACCATCAATTATAATTTTCAAAATTTGTAAATTGCAAAGATTACAAATGGTTTCAGGCAATGCATCTTCACAATAATTGACTAAATTGAGATACCTCAAATGTATGAAATTTTCCACAGCATCTGGAAGATTCCATATTGTACCACCAGATTTAAAATCCAAAGTTAATATTCGTAAACATCTAAAATGCTGAAATAAAGTAGACAACATATAATCACTTCGATTTACAAAAATGAGGGTGCGCAAATTTTTTGCACTATAAATGGACTCAGGAAATTGGGCTTCTTTGTAAATTTCTAACTCCAAATGGCGGGCAGTTTTATAATCAGTTTCCAACCCTATGTTAGAATTGATTGTGAAGCATACATTTTTTGACATTAATTGTGCAAAGTCATGCACGATGTCATGCATTTTGCACGTTATTATTTGGCCATCATTTTCATCTTTCTTAAAATCTTGGAAGAAAGATCGTATGGCTAAATTTTCAAAGTACTCTCTAGCAATGATTTCCATCTCCATATTTGTCTTCGAGTTAATATATCCTTGTGCCATCCACATAAATACCAACTCACCGCTAGAAAAGACATAATCTTTTGGAAAAACAGCACAAAATGAGAAGCATTGTCTCAGTGGTGAGGATAAATCATAATAACTCAGTAACAACGGTGCATAAAGACTTTCCATTTCCCCAACTTCTAATTCCCACAAATTGCTATCCAAAACTCTCCTCCATTCTTCTTTACTTCTCTTGAACTGCATTAGACTTCCTAGAGTCTTTGCAGCAAGTGGCAAGCCTTTGCACTTTTCTACTATTTGCCTACTGAGGCCTTCTAGTTGCTCACATTGCCTAGGATCCCTATTAAAAAATGCTATTTTTTTAAACACCAACCAACAATCTTCTTTAGACAATACCTCCAAATTAATCATGCTCCCACGTCCCATAATCTCCGCAACTCTACTTTTCCGTGTGGTGACTATAATTCTACTGCCTTGGGCAACATATTTGAGTGCAACTCTGAATGGCTCCCACATTGTGGAGTCTTCCGTCCACACATCATCAAAGACAAGAAGAAACTTCTTTCCCCTGACTTTATTGCAAATTCTATCCAATAGACTTTGCAATGTAGTCAAGTTGGGGGATTGATGTTCAATAGATTCGAGGATTTCTTTGGCCACCTTGCACTGATCGAAAGGGTCAGAAACACAAACCCACACTTTTATCTCAAAATGTGCCTTCACCTCATTATCATTATAGACTAGTTGGGCAAGAGTAGTTTTTCCAATACCACCCATGCCCACTAAAGAGATGACATGGGGGTTTCTTACTTCTTCACTACCCTTGCCCAATAGGATGCTCACTAGATCATCCCTAACTTTATCACGACCAAGAATCTCAGACACATCAACAAAGGAAGTTGTTCTTGGTCTCTCAACTTCTTCATTGCCCCTAGTCAATACAAACGTGTACACCTCTCCCTCTCTGTCAATCTCATCTAATTTTTCATTAAGTTCTTTTATCTTATGAGCAATATCATGATGCTGCAAAAGAGTAGGAACTGAGATGAGGGGCCATACCTTCCTTTTCTTAGCAGCACCGCTAGTTTCAGCTTTTTCTTCATCATCTTTTTGTTGTTTCTCAATCTCTGCTTTGATCATGGCAGTGTTCCACTCATCCAACACGTCGTCCATCTGGTAGGATACGTCTTTGAGCTTATCTAACCAAAGCTTCACAGCTTCCTCCTTCACTTGCCGTTTCTCTGCATCGTTAAGCATTGCCTGGATGGTGTGGAATTTGCTTTCAAGCTTCTGGACTTCTCTCTTGACATTAGCAATCGATGTGAACTCTGAAGTAATGAAAGAACTAAGCTGGTCCTTGATAGCAGAAACAAGAGCCCAAGCCATAGTTAGAAGTTGGAAATGGAAATTTGTTTGGTTAACAAAATATATATTTTTAGGCTAGCCCTTCTTTCGGGTTTTTTTTTTTTTTTTTTCTTTTTTAGGGAAAGATGTGCTATTTTTTTTTTTTTTATTAGGATAAAATGAAAATCTGTAGCTCTAATTTTCTTTAGATTTTATTTCAAATTTTTAACTTTACTTTCGTTTATTTTAGTTCTTTAAGTTTCAAATTTATTCAATTAAGGTATTTTTATTAATTTTTATTAAAATTTTAGAAAAAAAAATCTAGAAAATATTTTTTAACCATTAATTAAATTTTTTTAATTTAAAAAATTTAAAGAAAAATTTATAAAATTGAAAAATTGACCACAATATATAACAAAAGTAGGTAGAAAAACCTTAATTGAATAAATTTGAAAATTAAAGGACTAAAATGAATAAAAGTAAGTTAGAAAATTGAAATGAAATTTAAAAAAATTTAGAAAGTCAGTTTTGTATTTTACACTTTTTATTATGTACTATTCTATACTTTTTTTTTCCTATTTATTTTAAATCATTTGATGATGTTCTGGGTAAAATTTATTCCATTATTATTGTTTTTCGGATTATTATTGATGTTATTTTATTATTTATATTGACTTATTTCAACATTTTTAAAATATTTTTTGTGAACATTTTTGTGATTATAAACTTATTGTCTACCATTTTGCTTGGAAAGCTCAAACATGAAATGTTTGACCGTAATGACCGGTTTGATTCTTAGTGACCGGTTTGATTCTTAGAAAGTTCAATGACTTCTTCTTTCAAGGTTTCACACAGTAACTTCCTTGATATTGCAATGTAATAAGCATTAATTGTCACTTGGAAGATGTTTAAAAGGTTTCAGTGCATTTTATTAATTTTTCTGAAACTTATTTGATTATTTATTGTAAGTTAAAAAATACATATATAGTGCACCTAGAAAAAGTGGGTTTTTAAATTATTTATTTATTAAGCTGATAAAAGAAATAAATAACCTAATCATTCTTTTTATTTTTTTAGAGATAAATACAATATGCTACAACACCACATGTCAAATCGTTTCCTCTTTAGACTCCCAAATACTTTGTGTATGTGGATGTGCCAATTCACCTAATCTTTCAAAACTTAGTCTAGGCTTACAATATTTTTTTGAACTATTAATGTCACTTGTTGTAATTTGTAAATAATAAAAATAATATTAATGATGAAGCTTATTTTATGTTGCTTCTATCACAATTTAAATTTGTTGTGAAGTATCTCTAACCGGACTAAAAAGCAAAATCAACACCAATAGTTGGAGAAGGCAAAGGCACCATAATTGTATTCCAATACAAATTTTCAAAGGTAGCCTATCTTCATTTACTGCAATCCACTATTTTAAATCTAAGGGCCAACTTTGGTTTAATCCACCATCCGCCCACACCACGATTGTCAAAATCAAAATCTTATATAGGATGAGAGAGAGAATCACATGGATCGGATTATAGGATTGAATTGAGGATCAAAAACCTAGTGGCTATATCTAACTACCAAAATATGTTGAAGAAAAAAATAAAGAAAAAATTTGACAAAAATTAATTATAAAAGGTAATAAATGCTACGTTACAAATTACTAATACATAGACAAATTTGAAACTCCAAATTTCAAAATTACATGTTCCAAGTCCAACACCCAAAACATACTTAACGTTATAGCACAAAGGACAATGTTTCTAACCATGTACACCATGGTAATAACACAAGCATATGAGAATGAATATTTTCTAAATGGTTATCTCTCACTCATTCTAAATACAAATAAGTCAAATTTGTATTCATTTTGAAGTCTTGGATATATACCTTTTTTTTTTTTTGGATGCAATCTTGGATATATACTTTATAATGGATTAAGTAGCACTCAAATTTTTTAAAAGTTAGTCCAACATTCAGATGAAGACCACACCGTCACTATCTAAAAAACTTGAGGCCAACTCTGGCTGATGAAGACCACACCAAACTTGATCAGATCCCAGTTCATACTGATCTCTTCTCTCTAACCCACCAATAAGTAAAATTAAATTTCTCCACATACTACAAAGTCATAAACTTTATTTATTTTGGACTAGTTCTTTTTTCTTTGGCGAAAATGTACTTTTGCTCTCAACATTTTAGGTCAATTCCCAATTTTGTTCCAAAATTGATTTCGTTGCTAATGTAGTTCCTAAAAAAATAAAATCATTTTTAAAATGGTTCCTCCCGTCAACTCACTAACGGAAACCTCCTACGTGGCAGACAGAGTGCCCTACTTCCTAATATGGCACTGATGTAGACATTAAAATATTATTAAAAATAATTATTTGGCATTTTTAAATACCACATCAACATTTTAAGGGGTAAATGCACTTTTAGTCTCTACATTTTGACATTTTTTCATTTTGGTCCCTATATTTTAATTTTACCACTTTTAATCCCTAAACCAATTAACGCGTGTTATTTTCTTCCTTTCTGTCAGTCAACCGACGGAAATAGCTGAGGTGGCAGCCAGAGAAACTAATATGTTATAAAAAATGCTACATCACTCATGACACATCAACATATAAAATTAAAAAATTAATTTTAACTAAATAATAAAAATAAAAACAGAATTAAAAACTAAAATTCACTTGAATTAAGATTGTTCTTCATGTTCTTCAGATTGTTCTTCATTTTACAACTTATTCTTCATATTCTTTCCAAATCAAACCCAGTAACCAAGAACTCAAACCCATCACAAGACCACAAACCCAGCAACCCAAGAACTCAAACCCAGATCACTAAGACATAAATGAAAACAAGAAGAAAAAACCCAAATTCAACACCTCAGAGATCATCAAACCCAGCACTATCAGATCTACCACAAATCAAGATCATCGAATTTTTCATGTTCTTCCCCAAATTCTAACACAATCAATACCGAATTCTTAGCAAATCAAACTCAAATTAAACCCAGATCAAGAAATCAATCACAAGAAACCCAGATCAACACAATCAAACCCAGATCCCACCACTAATGACTGACACAGTCAAGCCGCCACCACCCCGCCGATCAAAAACATTTCTTCATAACATGAACTTCAGCTCAAAAACCCACAAAAATTCTAGAACATGACCACCACTACCACCAAAAAAGTCACCAAACACACCGATCAGTCAACAAACCCACGCCAAGAAGGTGGCTGAGATCGGCGAGCTCCATTGTGGCCAAGACCAGGACGAAGGCCAAGACCAACAAGCTCCATTGTGGCCGAGATGGAGGCTGAGATCGAGTTCCATTCTCTCTAAACCACCGCCGGCCTCCTTCCTCTAGATCTGCTCCAAACTGCCGGCCTCATCTCATTCTCTGCCTCTCTTTCTCTAACTCTAAGACTTACAAAGGCCAAATCCAAAAAGAGACACACGAGAAGAGTTGGGGGAGTCTAGACGTCGCCATCGAGACCACTTGAAGCTATCACCGTGGCCGCCAAGGCCGCCTGTAGCCACCGCCATCGCCTAAGTTCACAAGAGCTGATGGGTTCGTGGGGATTGGGTTTGGTCTATCTGGGTTCACAGGTGCAATCAGTGGAAGTTTCGATCTGGGTTCACCACTACAATTGGAGCTAGGGAAGGTTTGGCTGTGTGGTGTTCAAATCCAATAAGGCAACTAAAAAATTTAGAGATAATCAAGGAAAGTCTTTCAACCCATAAAATATTAAATATTTTCTAAAAACTTAAAGTCAACCATCAATTAATATTCAATTTCTTTTGGAAATTGATTGAATATTCAAACATAAGAAAAGTATCTTGATGAGCTTTTAAGTTCATGTGAAGTTTAGTTTTTAATTTTATTATTTAGTTAAAATTAATAAATTAATTTTTTAAATTTATATGCTAATGTATCCTAGGTGATGTGACATTTTTTATAATATTTTAATTCTTTCGGTTGCTACCTCAGCTATTTCTGTCGGTTGGCTGACGAAAAGGACGAAAATAACACGCGTTAATTGGTTTAGAGACTAAAAGTGGTAAAATTAAAATGTAATGGCCAAAATAAAAAAAGTCAAAATGTATGGACTAAAAGTACATTTACGCTGTATTTTAATTAATACTTCCAACTTGACAAGTGGGAATCGAGTCTTTAAATATAGAGTTTTAGACTGAAATCAAGTCTATGAGACTCAAGATATTAGTTTACAAAATTCTTTCGAACACATGTTAACTTATTATATTCTTTTCCCTCGTTGTGCTAGCCTGCAAATTTCTCACAAATACTATGCTAACCTGCAAATTTCCTCCATTGGAAGGCCAAGGGAGGGTAAAACTCAAAATAATTGAGATCCTACCTAACCAATAAGTGAAAAAAGCCAAAGTACCGGTCAGCAAAGCATTTATCGCCCTTTAGAATCCACTTTCTCAAAAGCCTAAGGACCTACTCTAGCCAATGGAGTCCACGCGGTTCATTGTCAGTTCACAATTCACAGTCACTGATTTTCTTCAACTCACCGACAAGAAAAATGAATTTCCACACTTATTATTCTACAGTCGTGAACTTTTTTATTTTCAATCCAAATTAATAGTACACACTAACTACTCATATCATCTTCTTTTCTTTTAAAGATTCACACTGATTGATGAAGTCCGTGCAATATGTGCAGAATTCACACTTTTCTCTTCCCTTCTCCACTCTTGAGAGGGCCCACTCTAATCAATGAAATTTACATGTTAATTACATCAATCATCAGTCCCCGCCTATGCGGTTGGTTGAGTTGGTTAGAACTTTCATTTCGTACTTATCAGGTTTAAGTTCGAGTCTTGTCAATAACTTTTTGTTGGTGGGTATACTTAGTAACGGGTGCATTCAATAAAGGGTGTACTTAGAAATAAGATGACTCTTACACGTGTACAATAAGTAAGTATCTCACGACGCGACTCCCTGTCTCAAGATTTAATACAACTATAAACATCTCTTTTTTTGTTTACCCAAAAAAAAAAAAAAAAATAATCACCAGTCCCCACAATTCACACTCTCTTCTTTTTTAAGAGTTCACACTGATCGATGAACTCCATTCAGTATGTTCAGAATTCACACTCTTCTCTTCTCCACTTTTGAGAGGGCTCACTCTAATCAGTGAAATTCACGCGTTACATCGATCATCAGTCACCACAATTCAGTGATTCACACTCTCTTTGTTTTTTATGGGAAATTCACACTCCTATTCGAAACTCTTCTAAAAATGAATTTTTCACTTTTATTATAAAGTCCCTAATCATTTTATTTGTTTATTTTGTATAATACTAATATACTTTTTTTTTCTTTTTTCGTATAGTTCTACTACTTTGTCGTCCTCCATGATGTTCCTGATGCAAAACCATCGCTACGCTCTTGTTGTTTCCTTTTCTTTTCTTTTCTTTTTTTTTTTTTTGGGGGGGGGGGGGGGGGTTATTATTTCTTTTTTGGGTAACCAAGGATATTATTAAATACAAAAAAACATTACGGAATTAATTTTGCAATCATGTTAGTTAGCGACCAAAATTGACGTATATTAATTTTATGGCCCATTAGTCCGAGACTCGAGTTTTAAAACTTGAGATTATATATATATATATATATATATATATATATTAGTTTTTAGTGAAATTTAAGTTTTTGGTTTCAAATCACTGCTTGCTGATCTTGCTGCAACTAGATTCCACCAGCACTTGATTGTAGATCTTGTTTCGATAGACACTTGTAGAGTTAGAAGATACAGAACCTTTCAGATTTCACAGGAGTAACTCACAAGTCTTCTAAAATTCTTTAAAACGTAGTTAAAGTTTTCCTTTTATACTTAGAAGTGTTAGACTGAAACCCTAAATGTTTTCACGGGCTTGGGCTTGATTTAAAATTCTGTAGACATTATTTTTCTGCGATTTTCGATCGATTGAACCTGATCTTTCGATCGATCAAGCTTCACAAAAAATGACTTCTTTTTCCTGCAGCTTGAATATTCTTGAGACTTGACTTTAAATAATTTGAGCAATGTCTAACACCTATTCTAGATATGTTTTTGTTCTCGGTTTGCCAACATATACAATTTGTGACTCTATATATTTAATCCTAAATCTTTAAAACCTAACAAATATCTACTAAGTACCTTGGGGTCCGTTTGGATAGCACTTATTGTTGCTGAAAATTACTAAAAACTTATTGTTGCTGAAAACACTGTAGCAAAATAATTTTTAAATGTGTGAATAGTGTTGTGGGACCCACTTTTAATATTAAATATTGCGTAAACAGTACATGAACAGTGCATGAACAGTACCGCACAGTACATGTACAGTGAAAGTTGTCTCCTAAAAGTCAAAAAAACCGGCCCAAAAAAAAAAATAAATAAATAAAAAGGTCCAAAACGTGGACCGGAAACGTGCCGCAACAAACCACTGAATCCAAACGCACACCAAATGAAAAACTCTAAACTTCAAAGTTATACGTTCAAACTCCGCAAACTTACATGTGATTAAATTTAATTTTTTTGAAAAAAAAGTTAATTTTAAATTTTTTTTTTTTTTTTTTTTGAGAAAGAATTTTAAATTAACAACACAGCACAATGAATACTTTTGCCAACTATGTAGACCATGGTAATAACACATGCATATAATAACGGATATTCAATCAGGGACGCAGATATATTAGCCAGCGGGCAAGCCTCAGTAATATTTAACAAATTGTATGTGGTTTTTTTTTTTTTTTTTTTTTTTTTTTTTTTTTTATTTATCAAAATTAAAAGCTTCAAGAGTTTGGCTTCTAACAAAAATAAATTGGTCCCCGTAACAAAAAATTCAAAGTAGAATATTTATTTAGTATGACTTATAAAATATTGTCCAAGGATTTTTTAACATCGTCAACTTAATTTCAAGAATGTTTTTTTTAACATTGTCATAATTTTCTTGACTACTCAAATATAATTTTTTTTCCTTCAATTTGTTGTCTTAGTATGTAGTTTGTTAATCTTTGAGATAAGAAAGAGTGCAAAGTCACATGAGCTGTCATTGAAAAGAAAATCGAGTTTTTTAAGAGATCGATTGGAATGATAATTTCCTAAAACAATAATGTTAACTTTACAATATTTTTACAATAATTTTATAATAAAAAATCCTAAGCGGTAAACTACTATTGGTTTTAAATTAGGTCCATCACTTACCTAACTTTTTTATTCATGAATAATAATTAGCTACATAGAATTTGTTGTAAAACGGTTGTGAAAGTAACATTACTATTGGCTATTACTTTGATATTTGTAGATCAAATAGTGCTTATATATGCATGGGATAAGCGGACTAATTCTTTGAGTATAGTGTATTGCACGAGTTTTTCAGTAATGTTGTGAGAGCCAATGCAATTCACTATCTCAAAAACGTGAGAGCCACGTCTGGTCAACGAAGTCCACGCGTTGGACTACAGTTCTTTTTCTTTTTCTTTGTCCTTCATCATGTGACCCTGAGTTGTTGGCTTTATCAACTTAATTTCAACAATGTATTTTTCGGATTATATGTTCAATATTCTTCATTTTTATAATTTTTTTTGACTACTTAGTACTCACATATATATATATATATATATATATATATATATATATTCCTCCAATTCGTTGTTTTAGTATTTAGTTTGTTGATATTTGAGACAAGAAAGAGTGCAAAGTAGCATGAGCTGTTATTAAAAGATTAAAGAAAATCGAATTTTTTTAAGAGGTTGATTATTATGGTAGTTTCCTAAAAGAGTAATGCTAAATTTACAACATTTTCACAACAATTTTACAGCAAAATCTTAAGTGACATGCTACTATTGGTTTTAAATTAGGTTACATTACTTTTTTATTCATCAATAATTTACTATCTAAGATTTGTTGTGAAACTATTGTGTAAATGTAACATTACTTTTCCTAAAATAATTATTGATTGGTGTATTAGCTATTGCTTTGATATTTGTAGATTAAATAATCAAGAATAGTTTTTGTTGAATATTTCTGGCTCTTTCCCTATCACCCAAACCAAGTTTTTTTTTAATTAATTCGTTGAATATTTATCTCAAATGGTTATCTCATATTTATTCTAACTCCAAATTGGATCAAATTTGTGTTTATTTTGAAGTAATATGATTTCAAATAAACACAAATTTGATCTAAGCAGTACTCAAAATGGATGTTTACTTTATTTCATTTAAGTAGTGCCCAAAATGCTTTAAAAGGTATATGCAGCAGCTGTTTCAACTTTCTTTCTTCCTCTTTCTTTCTTTTTTTTTTTTTTTTTTTACAAGATAAAAGTTCTACTTTAGCTTAATTTAAGTATATACAATTAAATATTTGTGTATAAAACTCTTTTTTAGAAACTCAAATCCGAACCATTTCTCTTCATACTTAACAACCACTAATATTTGTAAAGTGAGTATTATAGTAAGAGTGTGCTGCGGTAATTCAACTATCAATAAGCAAAGCATCCAACGCAATTACTATCTCAAAAACGTGGGGGCCAAGTTTGGTCAATGAACCCAACGCGGATGATCAGTTCCCAGTCCACATTCATCTCTTTCTTCTCTTTAACCCACTGACACATTAACTTTTTGACTTTGGACTATAGATCTTTTTCTTGGTCCTTCGACCCTGAAAAACAGACATTTGAACTTTTTAATTTTGGATTATAGTTTCTTTTTTTTCTTAGTCCTTCATGATGGGACACTGATAGAAAAGACATGAACTTTTTAAATTTGGAATATAGCTCTTTTTCTTTTTCTTTGTACTCCGGCATGAGACCCCGAAGAAAAAGACATATATGAACCCATTCTGACACTCCCTAATAATGAAAAATCATTTAACCTTTATTTGAAATTGATAGCCACATATGCTTCACCTCATTTTCAAGAGAGGCTTTAGACTGTGGGGGGATCATTTTACGCATTTTGTGGGCTCAATTAATCAAGAATAGTTATTGTTGGAGATTGTAAAGAATTGCTATCGAATATGAAAAAATGGGCGTTAGGCCCATTTCATAAATTAGAGCCCAAGCAGTAAGCTTTTAGAGATTGTTTTGAACGATTGCGGAATGTGGACTTCTAAATTTTGGTCTTGGTGGATCAAATTTAAGTTTACTTGGTCCTATTGTAGGTTGGATTGGCCCCATCACATTAAGGAACATTAGAATAGGGGCCTTGGAAATGTGGCTTGGAATTGGAATTGGAATTGGAATTGGATATCCTACTTAGTACTATCGGATATCAAAATCATTTTCTTAAGAGCATTCTCATTCAAAAATTTTATCCTATTTTATTTTACAATCTCAAAAAATTACTTTATCAATTATACTATACTATTTTATAATACACCTAACATTCTAATATTTTATTTTACGATACAACATATTAAAATAATATATATACACAATAAAATAATATATTTCAAAACATAAATAAAAACTGAGACATGGAGAGAGAGACAGATTGAGACGTGAGACAGAGAGTGGGAGGAGAGGAATGAATAAAAAAAAAATTATTTCCTTTTACAATTGTGCTACAGTACCATCACAAATTTATGATTGTACTGTCGCACAATTCTAAATTTTTTTAGGAAACCAGACCAATACAAGGCCAAATGTTGGGGCCTTTTAGTACCTTACTGCTAAAATTTGCTTATAAATGCCATTTGCAAGGCTAATTGTTAATGCTCTAATAGTCTTTCTAGGACACAAAAAAATTTCAAATTAGTCTATCACATTGCACATGAGCTAGTAAAAAATTTTAAAATTACAAATTGTGGTGGCCAATAGGTGAGGTGGTAGGTTAATTTATGTGAAATTGTAAGAATTTTAGTTGTGACCATAATTCTATTGTTTTCTTAAAGGGCACCATCTCTAGGGACTGGTTCACACCAATCTGGTCTTAATACCCAAAATCCCTCCAACCTATTAGCCTATGCAACACACTTTGCAATGTAGTTTGAATCATTTGAAAAATCTTAACTAAGCATTTGTGTCTTTTCCTAGATGACATTTTCCGTCCCAGCCAAGTAGACTTTGGCCGAGGTAGAAGAGTGAGTGAAAATATTTTAATTAGATTTAAATAAAGACAATGCTTAGAAAGATAGGTTGCAATGGATTTTGAAGCCGTTAAGTTGGATTTAAATAAAGTGTATGATAGATTTTATTCGAAACAGTTTAGAGATCTGTCACTTTCCAACCAACATTGGGAACCTTACTATGCATAAGCTATCTTATATGACTCTCCTAGTCTCTAATTGGTGGAACAGTATATCTGTAAAAAAGAACGAAGTTTGCCATTAGTTGATTAAATCCACATTGGAAGGGAAAAGGCCTATGTAAAGCATTGTATCAAACCGAAAAACAACGAACCTCTCAAAACCATCTTTAGTAATTATACCAAATGGATTTAGAGTCAAAATCTAGGTTGTTCCAATCATAATCATTTAGGAATCACTAAAACTAACTGCAAACATTATTAGAAAATTTTCAAATAAAAACAGAAAATGAGATGGTTAAAACAGAGAACAAACCCAAATAATCCCTCTAATGAATCGTTTTTCTGTCCTACATAAAATAATTTGATCTAGATGAAACATCATTACAAATGTCAATAGAGCCGTGAAAGTTCAAAATGCGTATAAAACACCCTTGAACGTTTAGACCCCAAATTATAAAATATCAATTCAAACTTATAATTAAATAGTTAATGTGCGGAACATGAATATAAGCCAATCACAAAATTGATAACTAATCTAAGCCAAATATAAACACATCCACAGCAGTAAATCTAAGGCAAAGATAAAGGAAGGAAGATACAAACACACGGACAACACGCGATATGTTATCAAAAAGGAAACCGAAGCCCTCGGCATAAAACCTCTCTGTTGCCCTTCAAGCGGTAAATAATCCACTAAAGAATATAGTTGAGATACATGAATAGCAGAAAACCCTCCAAGCCTAATCTACCCAAGTACCTAAGCCCTCCAAGCTTCTTGCTCCAACGAGGTTACGCCGAACCTATTTCTTCTTTAGCTTCCTAGATTCCGCTACTATACCATAGCATCAACCAATGTATATTGGTTCCTTTCAAACTGCTTCTCTTAGCACCAAATGAACCTTCTCACAGACGTGGGTGTGGTGAGATAAGGATTTGGTCAATGGCCTCTCAAGGATGTGACAATAGAGAGGAAGAGAGTAGAGAAATTTGTAGAGTCTCTAAGGTAAAGATTGGGGATGAGACAATCTTGTTTTTCTCTAGGGTTTCTCTCAGAAAAATTCTCTCTGAAAGCTCTGTTAAAATCGTGGGTATAAGGGTCTATATATAGTGGAGGGAGAAAGGAATACGAAGAGACAATTTTTACCAAATAGGGTAAATTGGTGGCTTGGTCTCGTGGCTTGTCCAAGTCGCGAGTTCAAGTCATAGTGTAACGACCTGGCTAGCTTGGAACTTTTGTCCTGTAATGCGACAGTTGGTGCGACCCTTCAGCTTCCCTGTGTGCATCTCAAGTGCCTGCATTTGGCAGCTTGTAGCCGCGAGCCACCCGTGAGTCCTAGCCACGAAGTTTTGCTTCTTTGCACATACTTGAGTTTTTCTTCACGTCTTCTCACACACTACCCTTACAATAATCCCATATAAATACAGGGTTATTAAGTGTTAAATTACAAGCAAATTGGCACGGAATAAAGCCAACAAGATGGTTGATAAATTTCAACCTTACAATCCCCCCCTTTGGCTATTCCATGACAAAACCCTAAAACAAACTCTAGACTTAACGCGTGAATTGGGAACAGTTGGAAAACTCATTCACACCTAATTCTAGAATCTGTGAAGCTCTTGAACCATAAGAACAAGTATCTCCTGAAACATAACAACACAATAAGTTCATTGTATATAGAAACTTGAAATGCATATGGAGCAAGCACAATGCGATCATGCACAATGGAGTAGAGTAATAAACCATGGCAAGATCAAAACATGCAATCACTATAACCAAGTGATCACAATGCTCATTCACACTTGGAATGAACATCCAGACATTCAAGTTGACAAACACAAGGTAAATCACTTGAATGACCAACACTCAACTAATGCACAATACATGAGGTATGTGCATCTAGGAAAAATCCTACACGGGCACAAGAGTGACAGTACTTCATAAAGAATGCATAGCATTAGGTTAGAAGTACTGATTTAACAAAGCACAAAAGCTGCATAAAGCATGGCACAAACCACAAAAGCCTACAAGAGTGCATGAACAAACCCTTAAAGCTTACATAAGCAACATGGGTACAAAAAACACATAAACTAACAACTAACTGATAACTAAATAAACATCATCAATATATAAACCAATACCAAAGAACCACAATCATCCAAGAGTTATGAGTTAAAACCACACTAAAACCATAGTGTATCAAACCTATAACAATAGAAGATATCCAAGCATAATAACAAAACTATAAACAAAACAATGTATAGTAATGAAACTCCCCCTCAAAACAAGCACTCCCCCTCAAGAGCTGCCCCAAAAATTCTTCTCCTTTTTGACCGGAATGGCCAAAGGGTCACTGCTCCTTGTTGGTGTAGATGTCATCAAACTTTGCTGAAAGAACATCAAGCTGATTTTGCATTGCCATCATCCTTTCAATATGCTGATCTTGAACCTCTCTGAGTCCATCAAGTCTCTCCAGGATGATCTGAAATGCATCAGGAGGTGCAGCTGATGAAGTAGGAGTCCTGATTCTCTTGGTTCTACTTCTTGGTGTGGAAGTCTGTCCTGCAGTCTCAGCTTCAGTTTCCATATGAACACCTTTTCCATGGATACTCTCCTCTCCATCACCTGAAAGATGACTTTATATCCTTGTGATGGTGAATTTGTTTATTGCTGACAATGGAGTCATGTGATTGATATCTTGAGGAATTCTAACACCCTTTGCTTTGAAGATCCTCATGAGGAGGCTAGGAAAGACCAACTTGGGCCTAGCAGTGGTTCTAGTCTCTCATAATAGTGTCAAATATGTGCGAGCTGATGTCAATGATGACTTTCTCCTTGAGCTCCATGAGGAATATAGCTCTGGAATTAGTAAGAGTGGTCATCTTTTTGATAGGATTCAGATTGTACATCATAATGGTGGTCAAACACCTCATGTCAGCAAGGAAGGCATTAGTGTTGAGACATCTCTCTTCTTTAACACCACAAATCCAAGCCTGGACAGTATCTAAGGACATCATCCTGTCTTTGTAATTGATGAACTCATACTCCTCTAAACCTTCAAGACCAAGTATGCCATCAATGTCATGTGTGTCTAAGGTAAACTCATGTCCTCTAACCCAGCAGTCCATCTCTTCATCCCTTATGTTGACATTTGCATAGAATTCCCTTATTAAGGGCTCACACACTGAAGGTAGGTCACCCAGCAGTTTATCCCAACCTCTTCCCTCAAAGCACTCTGGAATAAAAGTATCCTACAGGTCATGTAAATCCACAAATCTCTCTTGAATAATAGTTCCCTTCATGAAGGAATCTCTATATCTCTCAAAATGCTTGATAGACCTAACCAAGTTGTTGTCCATTTTCATCCTTTTATCAGCCTTCTTAGCAGGAGTCTTCTTATTTGAAGATGTGGAAGCCATCTGTAAACACTCAGAAGAGGCCACAATAGAAGCACAACACAATATGTGGAAATATACACAAATTAGTAACAATTGACTAACAGATAGAGAACAGAGTGTCAAAACAACCCAAAGATCAAAAATAAAGTTCTAGTTTCCCAAGCAAGATTAGTCTGAAGAGAAGTATATTTAAAACAAGCCACAAACAACTAAACATGTGTAGAGTAAACCACATTCTGACACAAAGATTATATGTCAATGAGACATAACTTAATGGATATGAACACTGCAAGCAAAAACCAAAGCAGAGCCATACACATGATATTGTAACACACAATCACATCAATGTATACCACATAGATAAAAATTTGCAAACCCAAATTCCTCATACAGAGAAACTCACAGAAAACCCAAATATCATATACCCAATAGATATAGACCATCACATATTAAAGCACAGAGCAAAAACTATCTCAAAGGAGCAAACTCATGAAACTAAAACTATTAAGCAACAAGAGTACACAAGCCAAACAATCAAACCTAGCATTTTTAAGCTAAAACATGCTTGAACCCCTAAATCTCAAACCAGCAGAATAACTCACAGATTTAAAGAAATTAACACTAAAAACATGAAATCTGAAGTGAGAGACAGAAGACCCATACCTTTTTCTTGAAGATTTGAAAAGAAAAAATGAAGAAAGGAAGGATCTTCAAAAATGGGCACGGCGAGTTTCAGAGAGAGAAATGGAGAAGACAACAAACAGACACAAAGTACGAGGGACAAGCTGAAAAGTTTTTGAAAACTGACTTTAAAACGCAAAACATGCATTTTTTGCAACTGAAACAAGTTGCCAGGGTAAGCCGCGAAACATTGTGAAGTAAAGATTCCTAAAAAAAATCTTCAAAGTGTTTTTCGCGACTGGAAGGTCTACTCGCGAGGGAGTCGCGAGCTGAGCCGCGAAAATCTCTGAGTAACCTCGTGATTGGACCCTCCACCCGCGAACAAGTCGCCAAACATAGCCGCGAAAATTGTAAAAACCTAAATTTTGAAAATTTTTCTAAGTATTTTTCACGCCTAGAACATTAACTTGCCAGTAAGCGGCGAAAAATCTCTGAGTGGGCTCGCAACAGGGACTTGCGACTTGGCTAACTCGTGACTTAGCTGCCAAAACAAGGCAACACTGTTTTTGAAAATTTTGACTTTTTGTAAGAAATAAAATACTATTCCAAAAACAAACTAAAACACTCAAAAATCTTTTTGTGTTTGATCAACAAAGATTGAGCTTGCGAAAAGCACATTTAATTAAGTACAATCACACAAATGAATATAGCATTCATTGAACAAAGACTTGTGTGTTGTGTATGGATATCAAACATGAGATAGTCTTTAATCTAATGTGAAGCTTCAATGATCAATTCAATCAAGGCATACACAACTAGCACTAAATAATGTGACCTATCTCAATTATAGAAACATGCATATATGACCTCCCACAAGCACTTAATAACAATTCTTTGAAACTTTTCATTTGGCTCCATATTCACATATCATTTGCATTTTTGAGCAAAAAAAATCTCATTTTGAGATAGATGCCTGAAATTTTTAATATTTCAATTGATGAGATAGCCTTTGACTTTTTGGGCATCAAACATTTTATATTGGTCGCTTTCCTTTTTTTCTAGTTGAATACTAGTATGTGCGATAGGCTTTTGTAGTTCTATATCTCTTTTCATTTGGAGATTTACATTTAGAGAGCTCTTTTAAGCATAAAAATAAAAAGTGGGAAGATATATAGGCATGAGTCTATGCATGTCTCAAGATCAACAAAACCATTCACTAATTATTCATGACAAGGTCGAAGATTTATTTACAACAGTCACATAGATTTCAAAATTTCTTCCACAATGATATGAGTGTATGAGAGACAAGCTAAGCTTGTTAAATGCACAAAGCCATTAGTACAAAGGTACAAGGCAAAATGCTTTGAGACAAAACTCAACAAAACCAATCAAACTTTTTGAATTTTATATTTTTTATGTGTTTTTGGATTTTTGACACAAAAGCAGCAAAAGGTTGATCAAAAGCATAACAAAAATGTAAAAACATTTGAACCAAAGACAAAAACACACATAAAATAACAACCTAAAAGCTAGCAAGAAGCACACAACCAAGCATAATCACAAACATGGAAAGTATTGATGCATGGACATGTTGTAATGCTTATGCATGAGTACCCTTTGTCACCCACAAGTCACATGCGTTTAGGGTGATTTCCTTAACGGATTGGGTACGAGAATTAGGACTATCAAACCTTCGTGTGAAGCTTTCCAGGCAGTTGGTGAAGGCACCGATCATCTTCATCACATCCATCATTCCTGGATCACGGTTTTGACTTCTTGATTGCTCACCACCCTAAGACCTCGTGTCATTTCTTCTTCCTCGTAATTGAGGTGCACTTGCATTGTTGTGTGCTCTCAGCTTTTGACAATTAGGTCTAGTATGTCCTTGCAATCCGCAATAGTGATAGACATATTCCATTCTAGAATCCTGCTGTGATCTTGGAACCGATCTCCCTCTAGCTCCATATCTGGATTCTGATTGAATACGGGACTTATTTAGCACCCGTTCATCAGCCACATTCTTCTTCCTTTCATTCTTAACTTTCTCAGGAATAGGCTTATCCATAGCCGTCTCTTTGGCCCTTACAAACTTTACTTCTTTGGTGACTTTGTTTG
This sequence comes from Quercus variabilis, assembly GCA_030445155.1. NCBI lineage: Eukaryota > Viridiplantae > Streptophyta > Magnoliopsida > Fagales > Fagaceae > Quercus > Quercus variabilis. Next base: position 1,842,755 of record CP129447.1, read on the forward strand.
ACGAGCAACTTCCTCCAGTGTATCCCAACCCGGACTTGTCTGAGAAAGGTTTTTGAGATGATATGACATCTTCTAACTTCTGAGAGGAGACGCTCTCTATCTTGGCATGAGCTTGCACTACCTCTTACTTAAGAAACCTCACCCTTGTATAGGCTTCAGACAGCTCGCCATTTAGTATCTCAATTTCACACTTAGTCTCTTTATATCTGACCAAGAGACTTTTGTAATCTTCCTCAACTTTTTCATTTTTCTCACAACTGCCTTGGCTACTCTTGCATACTCTCCAAACTTCTCAAGTAGTAAGGAGTTTTTTTCTTGAAGATCAGTTGTATTTTCTTTCTCTTCAGCATCTGATTCTTCCACAATCCCAATAGACTCTGAATCAGAATGCTCACCAAGCTCCTTCACAAGTGCACCCAAATCATCCGATGACTCCACATGAGCAATGGTCATGAAGGCGGAGTAGTTTCCCTCTCTGTCACAACTCTCTTCCGAGTCAGACTCAGAAGATTCTGAATCACTGAGCGTCATGGCATAAGCCTTGCCTTTTCCCCTCAAAAAATTTGGACACTCCTTCTTTAGATGTCTGTGGCCATTGCACTCATAGCACACAATGTCTGAAAAAGGTTGAGAATCCTTCTCTTCTTTCCTCATAAACTCTTTCCTATCACCTCTTGAAGATGAAAATTTCTCTCTGTTGAATGGTTTTCCATTGTTCTTCATCTTCAGAAATTTTTGGAAGTTTTTTGCAAGATATACTACTTCCTTCTCCACTCTATCTTTTGCGGAAGGATCATCCATTCGTTCAATGATGGTTTTAAGAGCAAGCGATTTACTCATCTTGTGCGAAGGTAGTCCAAGCTCATACGTTTGAAGTGATCCAATGAGCTCTTGGATCTTAATTTCATCCAAATCCTTGCTTTCCTCTATGGCTGTGACTTTTGCTCGAAAGCTCTCCGGTGAGGACCTCAAAATTTTTCTCACCACCTTAGTATCTTCAATCTTCTCCCCAAGATTGAGTTTAGCAATTACAATTTCATTGAGCTTCCCATAGAATGAATTAAATGGTTCATCATCCCCCCATCTTGAGCTCTTCAAATTTGGTGGTAAGCATCTGAAGTTTTGTGTCCTTAACTTTCTTCGTACCTTTATATGTCGTCTCCAAAATCTCCCAAGCTTCCTTGGCTACTATCATATGAGAGATCCTGTGGAATTCATCAAGAGACACACCACAAAATATAGCATTTAACGCTTTACTATTAGCATTGGCTGTTGCGAGAGCTGCCTTATCCCAAGTGGACTTAGGATCCGTCGGCTTAGTCCAATCTATCTCAAACGCATCCCAAACGGTATCATCTATAAAGCATAAAAATGCTCTCATTCTTAATTTCCAGAAAACATAATTGTTCCCATAAAAAAATGGTGGAACATTGAGCGATTGAGACTAGTCCATCTCAAATAGGGTCAAGGATCACACTCAGGTATTTAAACCACAACAAGTGTACCTGCTCTGATACCAATTGAAAGTTCAAAATGCGTATAAAATTCCTTTGAACGTTTGGACCTCAAATTATAAAATATCAATTCAAACTTATAATCAAACAGTTAATGTGCGGAACATGAACATAAGTCAATCACAGAATTGATAATTAATCTAAGCTAAATATAAACACATCCACAACAGTAAATATAAGGCAAAGATAAAGGAAGGAAGATGCAAACACATGGACAACACGCGATGTGTTATCGAAGAGGAAATCAAAACCCTCGGCGTAAAACCTCTCCGCCGCTCTTCAAGCGGTAAATAATCTATTAAAGAATATAGTTGGGATACATGAATAGCAGAAGACCCTCCAAGCCTAATCTACCCAATTACCTAAACCCACCAAGCTTCTTGCTCCAACGAGGTTACGCCGAACCTATTTCTTCTTTAACTTCCCAGATTCCACTACTATACCATAGCATCAACCAATGTATATTGGTTCCTTCCAAACTGCTTCCCTTAGCACCAAATAAACCTTCTCACAGACGTGGATGTGGTGAGATAAGGATTTGATCAATGGCCTTTCAAGGATGTGACAATGGAGAGGAAGAGAGTATAGGAATTTGTAGAGTCTCTAAGGTAAAGATTGGGGATGAGGCAATCTTGTTTTTTTCTAGGGTTTCTCTCACAAAAATTTTCTTTGGAAGCTCTCTTAAAATCGTGGGTATAAGGGTCTATATACAGTGGGGTGAGAAAGGAATACGAAGAGACAGTTTTTGCCAAACAGGGTAAATTGGCGGCTTGGTCTCGCGGCTTGTCCAAGTCGCGAGTTCAAGTCGCGGCGTAACGGCCTGGCCAACCTGGGACTTTTGTCCTGTAATGCGACAGCTGGCGCGACCCTTCAGCTTCCCTGTGTGCATCTCACGTGCTTGCATTTGGCAGCTTGTAGCTGCAAGCCACCTGCGAGTCCTAGCCACGAAGCTCTACGTCTTTGCACATACTTGAACTTTTCTTCACATCTTCTCACATACTATCCTTACAATAATTCTACCTAAATACAAGGTTACTAAGTGCTAAATTACAAGCAAATTAGCATGGAATAAAGCCAACAAGATAGTTGATAAATTTCAACCTTACAAGTTGTATATAGAATACATACTACACTTTAATGGTAAAGAATCTTCCATCTGGTTGATGGGCAATAGGATTGCAAATGCTACCAAAGTTAGCAGGCATATTGGCATAAAGTAATAAAGCTGCATGAGTGTCCTCATTCCATGATCCTCCAGTAGAAAAAATTATTTGGTCCATTATGGTCCCTTAGATCCACTTAGGTCCATTTCAGTTTACTATGGTCCATTTTGGTTCACTTGAGTCTACTTTGGTTATGCTTTGGGAGGAGAAGTTTATGTAGATAGAGAAGCTACTTTATTAGCAATTATGTTATATTTTTAGCATAATGTTAGTAGGTTTTTGATAAAATTATAACTTTCTCATGTTATTAAATTATTGTATTTTATTTTTCTAATATAAGTAATGAATTTACTTGTATCTACTTTCTCTTTAGGTCATTCAAGACATAAAAGATAAACCGTTTATAAGGAGCACTAGAAACAAATTCAAACCACAAATTTCACTATTTACAAATATCTTGTATTATTTAATAATTGAATGTAAAATGTATTATGCTTCATTAAAAAAAAAAAAAAAAATACTTGCAACACTTAAAGATTTTCAAATAATAAATATAGATAGCTTTTTTAAAAAAAAAAAAAAAAAAAAAATCTATTACATTATATCAACTATATTTTGTTAGAAAATAATCATATCATTTTAAGAAAAATTTGGGACTAACACTTATAAGTCTCATTTACTATTTTCAATTTTCACTTAACAAAAAACAACTCGTCAAATTTTTTTTCGTATATCAATCAAGTTTGCTACTAGTTATAAGTTAAAAAAAGAAAAATTATGAAGAATAAAATATCGAGATATGCCTTAAAGTAGAAGAGTACATAATCCAACTAACTATGCCAACATAGCATCTTGTATTTTCTTCTCGCTTGATGGTCACCTTATGTACTTCGCACACTTCATATAACGAAATACTTCAAGCATACACAATATCACTTTATAAATTGATTACTAGCAAGTACCTAACCCAAATGACTTAAAAATTTGATAAGTAACAAAAGCATTTTTAAGCTTTGAAGGCCCCTTACATGATAACAAACGCAACCAGTACTTCATACATAAACGCAGCCCCAACAGCTTCTTCAAGTCAGCAATCCTAACCTCCAAAGCCTCAAGCTTAGCCTTAGTCCTTACACTGAACAGCAAGCTTAGCCTGGTTGTACCATCTCTGGCTCTCATTACATTGCCCCACTCTAGCAACCTAGTCTCATTGATGGTGTCCAAACTTGAATGGTGCATGTCCATCAAGACCTCACACAGCAGGTTGATCATAAAATGGTCAGTGATTGCTCCAATCTTGAAGCCTGCAGTAAAGTCACCATAACGTCCCACTAATTGATCCAGCAGAATGACACAGTCTTGTTGAACGTTAAATCGACGAAAGTCAGCTTGGGGGCTCTCCAATGACCAAAACCGAGGGGCAAGTCTAGCACTGTATTTCTTGTGTTCGAACCTCTCAATGAAAGCTTCCAGTTCTGTCATGGTAGATGTAGCCATATTACCAACTCGCGTCAACATGTCAGAGTCAAAGCTCAAAACTCTCTGATAAAGCAAGGCCCTGGGTTCCAGCAGCGACATCCAGACAGTCTAGGTGAGTTGTACTGCCTTGCCCTTATCTGCAAAAGAGAAGCAAGGGCATTAGCATTTGAAGCTTAAAAAACAAAAATAAAAAATAAGGATACCATTCCAAAGCCTGTCAGAAAAATGAATCACCTTGGTCCGTTGATCTTGTAGCCAGATGCTCTACACTTGCAGATTCTGGTGTCTCTGCAGCTTTGGCATCAGGAAACTTGGGATCTTCTGAGTCTGTTTCCATGGCTGTAACTCTAGCAGAAAGTGTCGATTCCTCTACAGATTCTAAAAGGGGATGAGAGAGAGAGTGGAGGGGTAATGGTGGAGCAAACACAAGCACTTATTAATGGTGTTAAATAAGGGAAGAAAATCCTGGCAAGAACCAAAAGAGAGGGGAAGTCATAATTGTAAGACCTTACCTCCTAGATGCAAATATCCACAAACATTTTTTCCCTTGGCTTTTCTCATCTGCAGCTGTAAAAATGAATGCCACTCAAGTTTCCTTAAGAGTAACAATATAAGAAAACAAGAAGATTTTGCTCCAAGGGCCTAAATCTGGAAACGGATCTGTAGGTGGGAGACTCCAGAAGCAGAGTGCTAATTCCTACAGTAAACTTTACTACTATGCCTTGCAACTTATTTAACTCATAAGCAATATGAGGAGCATAAAAATAATCCAGAAAATATAAACCTAATTCCTACAACAAAACAGAGCAATCAAAGACTATTCAAATGAGAAGCAGCAATAAGTATGGATTAGACAATCAAACAAGAAAAATGGAAGTTAAATGAAAAATATACCATATAATATATTTGGGAGGCATCATCTTCCTCAATTTCCTTTGTGAGTGGTAGTGTCAAGTTCATGTTCATTTCCTCCCCCAACTGAATTCTTGACGTCCTTGATGGGGTTTCTTCTTTGAGATTGATCTTATCTTCCTTGTCCACCAGAAATAATCTGCCCACAAGGTATATGTTAATCTGTTGGTCGAATGCTATTTGCAACAACTAGAGGACTTTGTCTAAGATCTGAAAACATGAATGACAAACAGAAGAAGATTGTTTTGAGATTTAAACATAGATTATACTAGGAGATAAGCTAGATATGACATTGTCAATGATTTTAGGAGTTGTAGCCGCAAAAGCTTTTGAGGATACTCCAAATTTCCTACAGAGATGAATACTGTTTAATACAAATTTCAAACGTATAAATTATAATTTTCTAGCAAATTCTTCTTGATATCAAATAGTCCAGTCCTTTCAAAATTAGGGAACTTAGAAACTCCAATTTTAAATCCATTAAAAAAAAAAAAAAAACCAATAAAATGGTAAACAAGTTACATTACCTCATAAACCACAAAAGCTGCTCTTGAGCTATGTCTACTGCCATTAAATAAAACTGATGAAGATGTAAATGAAAATTGATTAAACAGATATACTGGAGCAGTTTGCAATGAAAAATTGCCATTACTTAGAAAATATACAATGCTCCAAATTATAATTAATTTCTTCCAAATGAATCAATATGAGATTACATCCCAGCTTTAAGGAACATTCTTTCATTAGATAGAAAAGATATCAGGCTAAGCTAAAGTGCTTTTGCAGGCTAATTAAACAGTGCTAAAAAACCAATAATAATTAAATCAGATGCCTTGCATTGATGTAAGGAAGCAAATTTTCTGTTTAAGCAATATCTTCATTTTAGATTTTAGCCACAGGCCAAATAAATCAGACTAGTACTCTTGATATGGTTTCCTACAGCTTGAATGAAATAAACCAAACTGTGGAGGAACTCCTTGAGTGAGACAGATGGAAATAAGAAAGCAAAGAAGTTGCAACAAACCAATAAAGAATTTGATTTACTACCAAGCATGTTGTTCTGTGATTATTACTTGATCCAAAGTATATGTAATATCTTCATATCTACTGCTGGTTGCTTCCCCAACTTTGCACTCTTCCATGCCATGAAATGCATCCGCCTCTGAGACAAAGAAAATGCACAAAATATTGACATAAGAACTTGATAAATAGCAAGTACATAAATATTAAGACTAGATGAATGAAAAAGGGACTGAGCGATGGGTTTGTGCTTTTGTTGCTTCCCTCTTTTATCTTAAACTAGTTGAATGAAAAAAGGATTTAGGCATTCAAAATTGTAGATGGCAGGCTGAGTAAAAGTGCTATTTGAAAATTAAACTTGTTTCTTTTCATATGTAACCAAATCAAATGGACCATTAAAGAATACAAGATCAAAGGTTAAGCTTGTTTGCAGCATCTTTGAAGTGATAACGGGGCTTTTGAACCATTTTTTTTTTTTATTATATAAGTAATGGGGCTTTTGTACATGAAGCCTTTCACCTGATGTTAAGATTAAATCAAACCAAATGAGGAAATAGTATTTTGCATGATGTTGTGATTGAATGGGACCAAAACATTGGGATGGAAATAAAAATAGTTGGGCAGGGATTAAAAAGCAAATGCAATAGCATCAGAAGAAGAAAAAGAAGAATATAAGTTACCTATAGGTGAATCAGAATTGAACTGCATAGAGCAGGAAATAGTAATATGGCTTCATTGCCTTCTTCTTCTTCTTTTTTCCTTGCTCATATTGGTGACTAATTCATGTATTTCCATTTTTGAATGTCATTCCAAATTTGGCGACTAGCAATGGTAAAATGAAAAGCAAGCATTTATCCTTTTGATTAGACTAGGGTTGCGAAAGCTATTATTGAATCTATTGCAGGTCATTCTGTCGACATTGCTGAATTGCAAACTCTAATGGAGAGAATTGAATGATTGATCCAGGGAAGGAAGTTCGTTCTCGTTTTAGATGATGTATGGATTGATAAATTTAAAACTTGGGAGCCATACAAATTTGCACTCAAATCAGGTGACCAAGGTAGTAGAATTCTAGTAGCTACACGAAATGATAACGTTGCAAATATTGTAGGTAGTGAGTCTAGTGACCATACAATCAATTTAGCAGTATTGTCTGATGAAGATACCTGGTTGATATTCAAAACAATGGCATTTGGCAAGGATGAAAATCAATTTCAACCACTAGAAGATCTCGGTAGAGAACTAACACAGAAGTGCAGAGGCTTGCCACTTGCTTCAAAGACTCTAGGGAGTCTCATGTTCAACCAGAAAAGTGGACAACAATGGAAGGCTATTTTGGAGAGTAATTTGTGGAGATTAGAAAATGTTCTACGAGGTCTTTTAGGACCATTATTATTGAGTTATTATGACTTGCCCTTAGCAATAAAGCAGTGTTTCTTATATTGTTCTTTCTTTCCAATAAAGTACCTCTTTTCTAGGGATGAGTTGGTCTACATGTGGATGGCACATGGATATATCAACCCAGAAGCAAATATAGAGATGGAATTCACGGCAGAAAGTTACTTTGAAAATTTAGCCATGCGCTCTCTTTTCCAAGATTTTGAAAAGGATAAGAATGATGATACGATTAAGAGCTGTAAAATGCATGAAATAGTGCGTGGCTTTGCCCAGTCAATGACATCAAGTGAATGTTTTGAAATTGATGTTGACGAAGAGTCTAGAAGAAATTTTGAAATAGCTCGCCATGTGTTATTGACATTAACAGAAAACAGATCATTTCCTGAATCTGTCTATAATGCAAAAGATCTACGCACTTTTTGGCTGGACTTGAATTGGTATTCTCCCAATAATCTCCTGCTCAATTTATTCCAGCGATTGATATGTTTACGTGCATTAATTGTGAAAAATATTCCAGTTGAGAAACTTCCAAAAGAGGTGGAAAATTTGATACATTTAAGGTTGCTCGACTTATCTGATAATGAATGTTTGAGAGAATTGCCTAAAACTCTGAGTAATCTATGTAATTTGCAAACTTTGGATGTTAGTGGTTGTGTTCACCTGGAGAAGTTTCCATAGAGAATGGGTAAGCTAATTAACTTAAGACATCTTATTCTTGACAATTTTCATTTGACGAAACCCATTCCAAAAGGCATTGGGAGATTGAGTTCTCTTAGAATATTAACTCAATTCATCGTAGGTTGTATGGATGACCATGAAGGATGTACACTTGGAGAATTGAAAAATCTAAACCACCTTCAAGGGGCTCTTACAATAAAAGGATTGGGAAACGCAATAGATGTATCTAAGGCCGAGAAAGCTCAGCTCAAGAAAAAGGTACGCCTTTGTCATTTGTCTTTATCATTTATAGGGATTGTTGAGGAAAATAGGGGAGTGAATGATAAATTAGTTCTTAGAGACTTAGAGCTTCATCCGGACTTGGAAACTTTAGAAATTATATCATACAAGAGCACAGTGTATCCTGATTGGATAATGTTTTTGACCAGATTGAAAAGGCTTCAGCTTAGATCGTGTGATAAGTTAGAGTGTTTGCCTTCGTTGGGGGAGCTTCTGTCTCTTAAATCATTAGAGATAGCAGTTGCCAATGGTTTGAAAAAAGTGGGTGTTGAATTTTTGGGAAATTTGGGAATACAATCCAACGAAAAGAAAAATGAATTATTCCCAAAATTAGAATCTCTCACATTTATCGACTTGAGTAGTTGGGAAGAATGGGATGGGATTGGAGGAAGGGGAGAAGGAGGTGATGTTTCAATAATGCCACATCTTCAGCATTTGGATATTTCGAATTGCCAAAACCTTAAGGCTCTGCTTAGGAGTTCATAAGGAAATGGAATGGAATGGAATGAGATGATCATAAGGAAATGGAAAGGAAAGAAATGGAATGGAATGTATTTAAGTAAGGGAAAGGAATGAAAAAGAATGGAATGGAATTAAGTAACCTTGATTGGATGTTTTAAAATAAAGGAATGAAAATGAATGGAATGTAAGTAATCCTGTTTAGGAGTAACATTGAGGGAATGAAATTGAATCATTTTACGACAATATTACTATTAGACCCCTATTTTAAAATAAATGGTTGAATATATAGGGGTATTTTGGGAGTTTTAGTAAAAAAATTATTAAATCTAATTCTATTCCCTCCCATTCCTTCCAATTTCGGGGGGAATGAAAATTTGAGGTTTTAAGGGAATAGAGAGGAATGAGTGTTCCCTCCTACCCATTCCATTCCCTCCTACTTAGGCTCCGCTTGGAAGGAGAGAATGGAATGGAATGGAAAAGAATAAAAATAATAATTTTAGAATATTCTTCTCTTCTCTTGTTTGGGAGTTTTAATAGAGGGAATGGAAAGTCTATTCCTTTGTTTGGGAGTTTAAGTGGAAGGGAATTGAATGAGTAGGAGGGAACACTCATTCCTCTCTATTCTTTTAAAACCTCAAATTTTCATTCCCCCCGAAATTGGGAGGAATGAGAGGGAATGAAATTAGATTTAATGATTTTTTTACTAAAACTCCCAAAATACATCTATATATTCAACCTTTTATTTTTAAATAGGGGTCTAATAGTAATATTATCATAAAATGATTTCATTCCATTCCTTCCATGTTGCTCCCAAACAGAATTACTTACATTCCATTCATTTTGATTCCTTTCCAATCCTTTATTTTAAAACATCTAATCAAGGTTATTTAATTCCATTTTTTTCATTCATTTCCCTTACTTAAATACATTCTATTCCATTTCATTTTCTTAATGATTATCTCATTCCATTCCATTTCATTCCCTTATGAACTCCTAGACGGAGCCTTAAACTCCTAAACAAGAGAATGGACTTTCCATTCCCTCCTTTAAAACTCTCAAACAAGAAAAGGGAAGAATATTCTAATTTTTTTTTTATTCCTTTCCATTCCATTCTATTCCCTCCCACCAAGCGGAGCCTAAGGCAGTGCCGGACCTCCTTAAGAGAACTCCATTACAGGAATTGAATATTGGGTGCTTTCAAATTTCCAATTGGATGATGTTAGTAACAGCAAACAGTTTGAGAAAGCTCAACCTCAACATACACAATAACATAGAGCATTTGCCTCCTTTGGGGAAGCTGCCAGTCCTTGAAGAATTAGAAATACAATTTGCAGATAACGTGAAAAAGGTGGGTGCTGAATTTTTGGGAATAGAATCCAACAATGAGGGATCAACATCATCATCACTTATCTTGTTCCCAAATTTGATTCGTCTTGTGTTTCGGGGATTGTTAAAGTGGGCAGAATGGGATGGGATTGGAGGAACGAGAGAAGAAGGTGGTGGTACCATAATGCCACGTCTTCATTTCCTGAAAATTGAAAATTGCCCCATGCTAAATTCATTGCCAGACTTCATTCATACAACAACATTAAATGAACTAAAGATCGCAGAATGTCCAAATCTTCAACAACGTTGAAAAATGGTGATAGGAGAGGAATAACCCTAGATTTCTCTCGTCCCAACCATCAATATCTCAGATAACTATTGCTTCAGTTCAGCGATTACAAGTCTCATACGTTCACAGGTAACTTCTTCCACCCTGTCTTTTTCATTTTCTTTTTTGTAGAAATTAAATACCTTAATTTTCTAGTGAAGTTTCCCCAAGAGAAATTAATTAAAAACATTGGTAGATATGCCTTTGTTCTTAATATTTTTGTTTGGTTGTGTGTTTTTTTTTCCCTCTATATACAAACAATGAGATGATTTATTTAAAAAAAAAAAAATTCATCATTTGTAAAATTCCATGCTCAATATTTATTTCAGTTAGCCTCTTTGAAACCAGCAGTCAAAGTCCAGTAACTGGAGAAGCATGTTTCATGCTCGACCCATTGATACGCTACCTTTAAACACAATTTTATGATGCTTTGGAATGGAAATATTGCTCTTTTCAATTTACATTTCTTTCTAGGATCTTCATTTCATTCCCACATAACTCTAATAAACTCTCCAAGAAAATTTTTTATAGAGAGAAGTCAAAAGATGTGCCTCAATGAGACTAGAAGTGTATTTACATAACCTTAATTTTCTTGCAGGATAACTCTGCTACTTGTTCCCCCAGATTGGGGGAAGACCTCCCTTTTAAAGGCTCTGTCAGGAAATCTAAACCAATCTCTCAAGGTTTCACACTTTTCTTGATACCTGCAATGCAGAACAACAAAATGACTAAGAAAAGCTCAAACCAATACCAATGTAGATGTTGAAATCTTAAATTTATAAAATTGAAATATGCCTACCTTCTTGTTTTAAAATCAAAATATACCTAGCACAAAGTGTGTGCGTGTGTGTGTATTTGGATTGGAGATAATTTAGTTTGTACACTGAAGTGTTGTATTTTCTATCTGCTTTTCTCTACTAGATTACGGGGGAAGTTTCTTATAATGGATACATGCTGGAAGAGTTTGCCCCCAAAAAACTTCAGCTTATATTAGCCAAAATGACTTGCACATTCCTGAGATGACTGTGAGGGAAATACTAGATTTTTCAGCATGTTGTCAAGGTGTTGTAAGTCGAGCAGGTAAGATTTCCGTAGAGTTCACCTTGAAATTTTAGTTATAGATGTTCCAGTAATGATAATAATAGCACCATTTGTTTTTTTTCTAATGAAGAGGTTATGGCGGAGGTCAGTAAAAGGGAGAAAGAAGCTGAAATTGTACCGGATGCAGACATAGACACTTACATGAAGGTAATGTTGCATCTCTGGTCTTCTTCCATGTTTATGAACTTATCTGTACTTCAATAGCATGATTGAAATGTTGTTTGACAAGGAGAAGCCAAGTGGTTTGGCTAAATGAAAAATTAATTACAAAGGGATACATTCTTCCCTTTGTTTTTAACAAAAAAATTGGGAAACAAATCCCACACAACTACAAGAGAAAACTTTTCTGCTAAAACTGATGGAAAACATCAGATAATGTGAAAAATTATTGATGAAATCTTCAAAGGTGAAACCTCTAACTTTTAGAAAAAAATACTTTGCTGGACATGGAAAAAGACTTGGGTGAAGGATGAACCAATTATCTTATGAATCCTAGAGGCTTAGGGAATTGAAGAAAATGAGAAGGATGGTAGATATTGATCCCTGCCCCTACCTAACATAGAGATGTCCCTTTATATCGGCACACTAGATGTTACAGAAGTACCAAGTATGCTAGTACTAGTAGTACATAAGTACAAGTGCAGTACACAGGTATGTCTTGGGTTCTTGGGTCTACTGGCTTATATATTCTAACACTAGTCAAACTATGAATGAGAATTAACAGACCTACTCGTCGTTTTGCAAATTTGATAGTGTTCTCAATGAATTTTAATGTATTCCTTATTAGAATATGCTGCATTAGCAGCCTTGGGTTCTAAGAATGCATCTTCATGTTTATAATTTTAAAGCAGTGTTTAGCACAGTCATCGTTGTAATATGTTTGTTGATTGAAATAAGATGGTTACGAAACTCTAGTATCTGGAAAAAATGTATTCATGTGAGTCAGTTTAAAGTATTGTGCACAATGGTCATGTAATTCAATGATATTCTTTTGTTCCTATCTCCTAATGGTATTCTTGAGGTTATATGTTGTAATACTGATCTTATTGTTTGTTTTGAGAGGCAGTTTCTGTCAAAGGACTAAAAGGAACCCTTCAAACAGACTACAGACTAAAGGTCATTCTCTTTTAACAGAGCTGAAAGCAAACTTGTACCCGGTAATTCATATATGGACCAATGCCTTAGCATTTTATGTCATTTCCACCCTGGCTTCTCAGATCATTGGACTTGATATCTGTGCTGACACTCTAGTTCCTGATGCCACAAGAAGAGGTATCTCTGGTGGTCAGAAAAGAAGATTGATTACAGGTAGTTTGAATAAAATAATGATTGTTGTTCAGCTAGCTAGTTCTTTTAATCATATAACTAAATCCCAATTTCAGCTTTGAATTTTGACTAAAAGGAATGAATTAAAATTTGGCAGGGGAGATGATTATAGGTCCTACAAATGCCCTGTTTTATGGATGAAATAACAAATGGTTTAGACTGTTCCACTGCATTTCAAATTGTTACTTGTCTTCAGCAGCTGGCACATATCACAGATGCCACTGTACTGGTTTCACTATTTCAGCCAGCACCAGAAACCTCTGATCTTTTTGATGACTTTATTTTAATGTCAGAAGGGAAGATTGTGTATCATGGTCCACGTGATCATGTTCTAGAATTTTTTGAGGATTGCGGCTTTAAGTGTCCTGAGCGGAAAGCTCTGATTTTGTCCAAGAAGTAAGTGTAGAGAAACCTTATATTTTACTTATAAGGTTTCTCTAAAACCTTTTCTCATTCTTCCTATCGCATTCATTTTCTATTTTAATTTGTCTAAGGCCTTGCAAAATCTGACAGGTTTGGTCTTTTATCTCTGCCGCTTTTTATCATCGCATGTATCGCAAGGACTGTATTTTTGCATACTCGGATGGATATTGATCTTCTTCATGGAAGTTACTATACGGGTGCCCTGTTTTATGCTCTTATCCTCCTTCCTGTTGCTGAGATTCCAGAGTTGTCCATCACTGTTATACAAACAAAAACAATATTGTTTTTACTCAGCTTGGGCTTATGTGGTTCCTGCAAGTGTTTTAAAGGTTCCCATTTCATTTGCTGAATCTCTACTTTGGACATCTCTTACTTATTATGTTATTGGATATAGTGCTGAGGCCCAAAGGTGAGCTTGACAAGAAAATGTAAATTTATCTTTGCATTTCCCCTACTTTTGGTTCATCAATCAGTAAATTCATATGCAAAACTTCTTGTAGACTAGAGCCTCAACACAGCATTTTGGACTTGGTTCTTTTTTTAGCTCAAGAAGCATACTTTCTCTTTTCCTAAAGAACCTTTTTATACAAGTCACGGTTTACTTAATATATCCAGCAATATTAGGAATTTTAATTGCAGTAGCAGTTTCAGTTTCTTTTAGTTATGACTCTTTAATCATTTTCCATGTTTTTAGGTTCTTCAACCAGTTCATTCTTCTTTTTGTGCTGCACTTTTCTTCATTATCCATGTTTCGTTTCCTGGCCTCTGTCTTCCAGACTGATGATGCTTCCATTACAGCTGGTAACTTTACAATATTATTACTGTTTCTATTTGGTGGCTTCCTTATTCTCAACGTAAGTTATCATAACTCTTCTCCGATATCATTCTAAGATAATCAATTGAATGGAGAGATTAACACTGTTTTTGTTTGCAGCTTCTATGCCTGTTTGGTTGAAGTGGGGTTTCTGGGTTTCTCCCCTAACATATTGTGACATAGGCCTTTCTTTAAATGAATTTCTTGCTCCGCGATGGCAAAGGGTGAGTCTCTCATTCATAAAAAATAAACAAATCCAGTCCATTATATGCTGATACAACTACTCATGAGCAAGCAGACAATTTACTCTTCCAAAGAGATTGACATTGAAAACCAATCACATAAAATCTCAATCATGTCCTTGCTAATTCTTTGTGTCTTTATTTTTGTCTGTTATTGTAATTTTAATCTCAAAGTTCAGTACCAGCAATATGAATCTTATTTATTGTTACAAACTTTCAAATTGACAGGCCAAACCTTTTCTTCGAGTATGGAATTTCAAAACCTTCTGTGCCAGTTTCTGTTTATGCTAGATTATGCAAGTTTCAAATCCTTCCTCACTGACTCCGTCCACACCTTTGCTTTTCTCAGACTTTAATTACTTTAGGTAGTAAGTCATAACGTTGCATAGGTGCTTCATTGGCCATCGTCTGAACAACTATCTCTTCTACATCCTTTTTTCCCCCCATATTACCTCTAATGCAATGAAAATCCAATAAATTTTCTTGTACTTCATGCATTAATCAGAACTATTGTTTCAAATCAACATTTGTTTCTTGATCAGAAAAATTCTTTCTTAATAAATCTTAATCAAAGTTATAATTGTCTTAGCCAGCTTCATACACTAACCAATTTAGTAATGAATATTCTGATTACAACCACTCTATGTAGACTACTGAATTACACGCTTATATTAGCTTGTGCACAAAAATTGTATATATATGACATGTGCATCAAAAGTTGGGCTGTTACAAGCAACATGTTTATAAAATAGTGTAGCTAAGAGGAGAATGTTCAAATGGATAAGTGAAAATACACATAAAAATAGGATTCAAAATGGGGAAATCTACTTAAAGGCAGGGGTGGCCCCTATTAATAAAAAGATGAGGGAAATTTGTTTGAGATGGTTTGGTCATGTGTAAAGTAGAGCGATTAATGCATTGATAAGTAAGAGTGAGTTGATTCAAGTTGAGGGAACCAAAAAAAGTAGAGGAAGACCAAATATAACATTAGTAGATGTAGTTAAAAAGAACATGTCAATTAAGGAAGTAACAAAGGCTATGACCACAGATAGAATAGAATATAAGAAAAGAATACACATGGCTATCCCTAACTAATCTTTTTGAGGATTCAGAAATGACCCCAAAAAATTTGGCACTAAGGCTTTGTTGTTGTTGTACATTTGTGTCAATACTGGTACAAACCTGCCAATAGCTTGTCATTTCTTTGATTAACTTTGACATTAACACCCAGCTAAGTTTGCTTTCCTTTCCTGCATGTAGATGATGTCCATAAACACAACAATAGGAAGAGAAATACTTGAAAGCCTGGGCTAAACTTTGATGGATATTTTTATTGGATATCACTCATGCACTACTTGGATTTACAATATTATTCAACTTCGGATGTATCTTGGCCTTAAGTTTCTTTAAGTGTAAGTTTGACTGTATTGTTATCATAATTGAGTAAACTGCAATGCAACAATAGATGATGACTCATCCTCAACTAATAAACATTCAGCTCCTGGATCATCTTCTGCCATTATCTCGCACGAAAAGCACCCCAAAATTAAGAGCTGTGAAGATTCATGTAATGGTGCCCATGTGGATGTAGAATATATAAATTCTCCACCACAGACTAGTTTAGAACTAAATAAAGGTTAGATCATTTTCTTGTTCTTAATATTATTTCTCCATATTTTGTTAACCTATATTTCTCCAGTGTTTTAATCAGTGCCATGTCCAATTAACAGGTTGGATGGTTCTACCTTTTACACCCTTGACCTTAGTCTTTCAAGATGTGCAATACTATGTTGACACCACTTTGGTAATCACATTTAAGTTCTTACAAAGTTCTGGCAGTTGCTGGATTGATAGCTGTTTACATGACATTATATTAATTGCTTTCATTACCATTTGGCTTCCAGGAAATGAGAGAATGGGGATGCCCCTGCAAAAGACTCCAACTTCTTTCTCATATTACAGGTTCATTGGATCAGGGAAAACCACTCTTCTAGATGTTTTAGCAGGAAGAAAGACTAGTGGCTATATTGAAGGGCAAATAAAGATTGGAGGTTATCCCAAGGCTCAAGAAACCTTTGTTAGGATATCTGGTTACTGTGAGCAAGCTGATATGCATTCTCCTCAAATCACTGTAGAAGAATCAGTCATCTTTTCTGCTTGGCTGCGTTTGTCTCCTGAGATAGATTCAAAAACTAAAGTTGTAAGATCTCTATTTACTGACATCATTCAAAGGTTTGATATTATATTCATCAATGATATAGTAGTTTGTGGAAGCTGTCGGATCATGTCTTGCAGGAATTTGTGAACGAAGTCCTGGAGACCATTGAGCTTGGTGGAATAAAAAATGCCTTAGTAGGCATACCTGGGGTTACTGGTCTATCAACTGAACAGCGTAAGTGGCTTACAAAAGCTGGGGAGCTTGTTGCCAACCCCTCCATTATGTTCATGGATGAACCAACAACTGGTTTGGATGCAAGAGCAGCTGCAACAGTCATACAAGCTGTAAAGAATGTAGCTGATACAGGAAGAACAACTTTTTGTACCATCCATCAACCAAGTATTGACATATTTGAAGCATTTGATGAGGTAAAATATATAATACTTGAGCATTTTGAAAGTAAAATTGTAAGTATTGTGAAACCATGAGTGTGTTCCATTGCTTCTTGGAGTGCTGTTAATCTTTAAAAAACATGCACGATTGCTTACTGTTAGAATTATAGTTTAAATGATTGTATTCACAATTTCCTAATAGCTAAAGATTCTGGGAGAATCAGTAATTTAACTCTTACAAGTTAAAAAAGGGTTTTGGTGGATTGACTTTTGATTGCAGTGAGAGTAAATAATGTACCCTGATGTGGAGCAACCAGATTATGAATTTGTGAGCTCAATTCCAAAATAGAATATGAGACCTTGTGTTGGATAGGCAACATTTTTCTTGTTATTGAATCTAGAACATTTACATATTCCATACATCCCTTGCTTTTGCTGTTAGTTCTATTAAAAACTGGGTGGACGCCTGATATACTCTGGACCATTAGGACAGCATTCAAGTAGTGTTATAAAATATTTTGAGGTCATTTTACTGTAGCAATACATTTATCTCTTGCATTTGTTCTGCATTTATTTTCCTTTTAGTAATACTATATTTGCTAAGTTGTTAAGTCTTGTCATTACTAACTTTTATTCTGACAGGGTATTCTGGGAGTTCCAAAGATTAGAAATAATTACAACCCTGCAACATGGATGTTCAAGGTCACTTCTACATCTGTAGAAGCTGCACTTGGTGTAGATTTTGCCCAGAAGTACGGTTAGTCTGCTTTATATATGTGAGTTTGCTGAGTCAATTAGGATAGTCATTGGTTTCAATATTGTAAATGTCAAATAATGTGGATATTTCAAATTGAACTCTAATGCTACGGAGTCTCTACCAAAGGTTATTCCTGACATTACATAATAATATCCAAAGATGCAAACCTTTTGCTTGGCTTTTTTTTTTTTTTTCGTGTGTGTGTGTGCGTGCGCGCGCGCCTGAAAAGCATGGAGGAATGGCCTAGCATTATGTTTGTCCTTTCTTACTTGACCTCAGTGGGATCTCTTAGACAATGGGGCCACTTATAAGGTGGGAAATTCATTATATGTTGATGATAATTATACAGTTATAAAAAACACGCACTATATCTGGGACCTCTAAGTTTAGGGCATAAAAACGAAATGTAGCAATATGACAGACCTAGGTTTATAAAGAACATGCTGTTTTTGCATACAAGGATTTCCTTTTCAAAAACATAGAGGTATCCCAATGTGCAATCTGTTATGGTCATTTTCATATTTCCAAATTGTGACTGATTCTGATGAAGACAACTGCACAGAAATTATAGTAAAGGCTCATAATGAAAATCCATGCCCATCCATATGTCTGAGTTGTGACTGTATGATGTGTAAATTGAGTATCAACTATTTCAAACTAGCTTTTGCTATAGTCCAAGTCGAAAATTTGGTTTTCTAATTCAGAAACAATTAATATGTGTGAAATCAATTAACAATATTTATTTGGCTTTTTTTGTATCTGTAAAACCTTGGATGTAACTCCTACTATTATCCTATTTTCAGGAAAACACAAAGAGTTTGTAAGGCAGTTTAGTAGTACACCTCCTGGTTCAAGAGATCTGCATTTTATTACTCACTTTTCACAGAATACTTGGGGACAGTTGAAATCTTGCCTATGAAGCAAAATTTGGCTTATTGGAGGAGTCTTGCATACAACTTGATGCGTATCATGCATTCACTTCCATCAGCTTTAATTTTTGGGATACTATATTGGAACCAAGGAAAAATCTTGCAAGTTCCAGTATATTTGGGGATTATACTCTTTTTTGAAAAATGTTTATTACATTGGAAATTACTAGTCTAAACTAATGTCGTCCAAATTGAGTTTGCATTGTAATTAAGGGTACAACTAGATTACCTCTTATAAAGTCTGTTTAAACATGATTCTTATGGTTGTGGATCTTTGCTTTGCCTAAGACCGACTACATCTGTAAGAATAGATTTTTTTTTTTTTTTTTTTTTTTTTTTTTTTAATATTTGGAGGATTTTTGCAAGTATCTCACTTTTTTTTCTCCTCCAGAAATAACCAACAGGACTTATTAAATTTATTTGGTTCAATGTATGCTGCCGTGATCTTCTTGGGCATAAATAATTGCTCAGCAGTTATACAATATGTCGCAACATAGCGAACTGTTATGTATCGGGAACATTTTGCAGGGATGTACTCTTCGTGGGCTTATTCACTTGCGCAGGTATAATATTCTTTGGAACAGACTGAATTTATTGTAGACTTGAAAGGAATGTATGAGTGATGCCAAACGAATTCAATTTTATGTACTTTTGAGTTCTTAGTAGACCTTTAAGAATAATTGGTGCGGACACAAGATACAAGCCCCCAATTACACGCACGTATAGGAGAAAGAAGATGGCCCAACCTGTGGCCTTATGGCTAGGGCCTATTAGTCATTGGGCTTGAGTTTCAGCAAGCCCAAATATTTAATAATTAGGGTTTCTTTATGTTAGCTATTTAAACACTTTTTGGGATTATTGTAATTCAGTTTTGATTATTATTAAAAAAACGTGTGTTTTCTTTTACTGGTGCTGACTCCAGTTTGCTTGGTGCTGACTCCAAGCAACCCCTAGGTGCTGACTCCTAGGGTTTTATCTCTTATTCTATTGTTTTGTGGTTGTCTTACGTCATATTTGGTATCAGAGCAGATTGCCGGTCCATTCAACACCACCGTAGACAACCACGTGAAAGCCAAACCGTCAAAAGAAAAAAAAAAAAACCAAGCAAGGATGACACTACCTTTCAAGTATTTGCCTCATGAAATCTTGAACAAACCCAAACCAGCCTCTGCAATCCGTGTCTACCCCGCAGCCCCTCATGAGTTTTTCACCCCCAAGCCAGCAGAGAAGCCAGTGATGCCTCCCAAGTCGGTAGCCAACATCCGTGCCCGTCTCTGATCACAGAGCCCACGCCTACAACCCAGGAAAAAAAAAAAAAAAAAAAAAAAAAAAAGGGGGGGAGAAACCCACGCCAAGACCCATCGGCAAATTCGCTCCACCACCGCGGAGATTGCCCATCAGCCGCCAACACCCCCAGATCAGCACCTGGACGCCGCCGACACCCTCATCACCGTCGACCACCGCCGCGGAGGACGTCGACCACCACCGTGTCCCGTGCCGCTGCTGCCTCCCCTGTCTTCGCGCCGCCACGTTCGTCGGCCTACTCCTTGTCTTCGCGCCGCCGTGTCCAGATTCCCTTCCTTCTTCTCCATCGCCGAGCCGGTTATGGTGCTTCAGTTCGTGGTTTTCATTTTTGTTCTTTTTTTTTGGTCTTTCTTCTCTGTTCTGTGAACTTTTTTTTTTTTTTTTTAAGTTCTTTCTTTTGAACTTCCTTTAGTCCATGTTTGTCAGTCCGTGTATCTTATTACTTTTGCAAAAAAAAAACAAAAAAAAAAATTGTTACTGTGATAGCCCATTGCATGTATTGGGCTTTTTAATTATTCATGCACAGGTACACTTGTCCAAGTAAGATCCAGTCATTTGAGGAGCCAAGCACGTGACTATCAAGTGCAGTTAGTTGACCACTGACCAGGGTACAACTCTTACTTTCTTTTTGGTGGATTCAACTTTGTCTCATTGAAAAATATTATCTTTATATTTTTTATGTGCATGTCCCACCGTATCCCACTGGCCTACCCATTTTGTGCTTGAGTTCATTATTTTATTATTTGTGCTTTCCTTCATACCCATTCTTAAAAAAAAAAAAAAAAAAAAAAAAAAACCAATTCTTTGAAATATTTGATTCTCTTTATTAATTGTGGAGCTTATTGGAAATTGACGTTTATTTGGGCTATCTTTCAATATTGTGAATACTATCACTACCCGACTGCAATTTATCCATGTGAATCATTGATCCAATCCCTACATACACTATTGCTTGACCTTAATTTTACATTGAGAATTGGTTACTTGAGTTTTTTGTGAATCTCAATTGCATTCATATATATAGTGTGCATGCATCTACGTAGTGGTCGCATCATGTCAAACTCTGAGCATCAATCCACTTCTGAGTCTAGGACCTCCTTAGAGCAAACCATAGCTGAACTAGCAAAAAATGTCCAAAATTTAATGGATAGGGTTGGACAAATTGAAGCATCTCAACGGGAGACCATTAACCATGAAGGAGATAATATGCTTAGGCAACATAACTTCGGTTACTTTAATAGGGCTCCAAACTTTGAACCTGATCACTATAATCACAATGGCCCTAGGGATTTTGATGATAGGATGTTTAAGGACAAGATAGATGCACCCACCTTTGATGACTGCCTAGACCCATGGATTTTCACTGATTGGTTGCGTCAAATGGAGAAATTCTTTGACTATTACCATTGGGCTGAAAACAAGAAAGTGAGGTATGCTAGGATGAAGTTAATTGGTAGAGCTGACCTTTTTTGGGAAGACTTGGAGGAAACCCTTAGGCGACGACGTGAGCCCCCCATTACTGATTGGCTTGAGATGAAGAATGCACTCTCGAAAAATTATCTTCCTTCGACTTATAGGAGCTCCCCTCTTGAGGAATGGGATCGCCTAAGGCAAGGCAACACTCCTGTAGCTGAATATATAGAGAAGTTCAAAGAGTTCAAGAGACGAATTCAAATAGTCGAGGAAGAGGTTGTTACACTCAATAGGTTCAAGAAAGGTTTAAATGCTAGCCTCCTAGGAGAGATTGTCACCCGAGGAGTCACTACCTTAGGAGAAGCGTATGAACTTGCTAGGAATTGTGAGTTAGCATCCAAATCCATCTTTTGGCGACGTTCTGAGCCCCGGAGTGTTCCCACCATCCCTCAACCTTTTGGTAGTAGACCTAGACTTGCCTTACCCCCTAAGGTCAATCCCAATAGTACCCCAATAGAAAAAGAGGACAAAGGGAAAAGTGTGGTCAATGAGCCTTCAAGATTAGGCTCTCGCCTCCAATGCTTCAAATGCAATGGGGTTGGACACATTGCAGCTAGGTGTCCTTCTAGGGCCCTTGTCATTCAAGAGGGTGATGAAAAGGTGGAAGATGTTGAGGAGCTAGTGTATGATCCAAATGGGGAAGGAACCCAAGATGTTGAGGCAGAATGGGAAGATGATCCTAGCTACCTTGCATGCATTAGAGCCATTTCTCCCCAAGTTGTTGACTTCAAGGACTTTGGTGTCCCTAGAGTGAATGTGGTAAGGTGCGCTTTGACGGAGCAGAGAGACACTGGTGATTGGCGAAGAAGTGCCATCTTCCAAACTTATACTAAGTGTGGAGACAAAACTTGCAAGGTTATTATCGATAGTGGGAGTTGCATTAATGCGGTGTCCTCTAACGTTGTCTCCCGCCTAGGCTTGAAATTGACCCCTCACCCTGACCCATATAGAGTTTCTTGGGTGGATGCTTCCTCTATAGCCATCAAAGAAAGATGTGTTGTCCCACTTCAATTCCTTACCTACAAGGCTGAAATATGGTGTGATGTAATTCCCATGGATGTAGGGCATATTATCTTAGGTAGACCTTGGCTTTATGATTTGGATGTCACCCTCTATGGGCGATCCAATTCTTGCTCATTTATGTTTGAAGGTAAGAAGATTGTGCTCAATCCTTTAAAACCTAAGCCAATCGACATGAGTAAGAAGAAAGAAGCGCCAAAGGTGAAAGACCTGAACATTATAAGCCCTAAGGCATTTGAAAGGGTAGCGGTTCAAGAATCTATTGTATTTGTCTTAGTTGCTAGGGAAGTTCATGGAGAGGCCTGTGATGAGCAACCTGAGGAAGTGAAATTAGTGCTCCAGGAATTTAAGGATGTTTTCCCTGAGGAACTCCCCAATCATTTACCACCCATGCGTGACATACAACACGCCATAGATTTTGTGCCCGGAGCGACCCTACCTAATTTACCTCACTATAGGATGAGCCCTGCGGAACATGCCGAGTTACAAAGGCAAGTAGAAGAACTACTTAGGAAGGGTTTTGTTCGTGAAAGCATGAGTCCTTGTGCAGTCTCTGCACTCTTAACCCCAAAGAAAGATGGAACTTGGAGGATGTGTGTTGATAGCCGTGCCATCAACAAGATCACTGTGAAGTATCGTTTTCCTATCCCTCGATTGGATGACATGTTGGATATGATGGCTGGAGCAACGATCTTCTCTAAGATAGACTTGAAAAGCGGCTATCATCAAATTAGGGTTCGTTCTGGTGATGAGTGGAAGACTGCCTTCAAGACGAAGGATGGTTTATATGAGTGGATGGTCATGCCTTTTGGATTGTCCAATACTCCTAGTACCTTTATGAGAGTGATGACTCAAGTGCTCAAGCCTTTTATGGGAAAATTCTTGGTTGTGTACTTTGATGACATCCTTATCTATAGTAAGTCTAGGGAGCAACATTTAGACCACCTAACTCAAGTTTGTACTACCCTTAGGAAGGAGAGTTTATATGGCAACCTCAAGAAGTGCTCTTTCTTCACCGATAAAGTCGTCTTCTTAGGTTTTATAGTATCCTCTGAGGGAGTTTTTGCTGACCCCCAAAAGGTTCAAGCAATTGTGGAGTGGCCCGAGCCCAAGAATATCCATGAAATTTGAAGTTTTCATGGGCTTGCTTCCTTTTACCGCCGATTCATCAAGGGGTTTAGTACCATCATGTCCCCCATCACTGACTGCATGAAGCAAGGAGAGTTTGTTTGGACTAAAGCTGCCACTAAGGCTTTCCATGATGTAAAGAAAAGGATGACTGAGGCACCTGTCATGCGTCTCCCTGATTTTACCAAGCCTTTTGAAGTGGAATGTGATGCCTCAGGTGTTGGCATAGGAGGAGTACTTAGTCAGGAGCGCCACCCAATTGCTTATTTCAGTGAGAAATTAAATGACGCTAAGCAAAAGTACTCCACCTATGACAAAGAGTTTTATGCCATTATTCGAGCTCTTTGGCATTGGCGCCATTACCTATTGTCTCGAGAGTTTGTTATCTACTCTGATCATGAGGCTTTGCGCTATCTTCATTCTCAAAAGAAGCTGAATTTTAGGCATGGTAGTTGGGTTGAGTTTCTGCAACGCTATTACTTTGTGGTGAAACATAGGGCGGGAATTGAGAATAAGGCCGCTGATGCACTAAGTCGAAGGGTGTCTTTGCTATCTGTCATGAGTGTTAAGGTTACTGGGTTTGAACGACTTAAGGATGAATATGAGTCATGCCCAGATTTTGGGGAACTCTACATTAGCCTAAGTAATGCCCCACGACCAGTCCTGGATGATTATACCCTTCGAGATGGTTACTTGTTCAAAGCCAACCAATTATGTATCCCTCGGTCTTCAGTACGAGATTTCCTAGTTTGGGAGATACATGCAGGTCACTTTGGCCGAGACAAAACAATTGAGGAAGTGGAACGTCAATTCTATTGGCCTGGTCTTAAGAGGGGCGCTGCCAAGATAGTTGGTCAGTGTCGTACCTGTCAACTGGCCAAACATCGCAAGCAAAACACTGGCCTGTACACGCCTCTACCTGTGCCGGACCGCCCATGGCAGGATGTGAGTATGGATTTTGTGTTAGGTTTGCCCCGCACCTTTAGGAAGCATGATTCAATCCTAGTAGTTGTTGATCATTTCTCTAAGATGGCTCATTTCCTACCCTGTTCAAAGACTTCTGATGCTTCTAAAATCGCAAAGCTCTACTTTGATGAGATTGTCACACTGTATGGTCTTCCCAAAACCATAGTGTCTGATAGGGATGTTCGCTTCATGAGTTATTTTTGGAAGACCTTGTGGCATTTAGTGGGCACTAAATTGAAATTTTCCACAGCATTTCATCCTCAAACTGATGGTCAAACTGAGGTGGTTAATCGTAGTCTAGGCAATCTCCTTCGGTGTCTAGTGGGTGAAGCTAATAGAAATTGGGATTCAATTCTTCCTGTAGCCCAACTTGCATATAATAGCTCTGTCAATAGGTCTATAGGCGCTAGTCCTTTTGAGGTTGTGCATGGATATACACCTAGGAAGCCCTTAGATCTTTTGCCCATGTCCCCGCATGTTAGGGTGTCTGAGTCTGCTGAGGCATTTGCACGACATATTCATGATTTGCATAATGAGATTCGCAAAAAAATTCAAGCAAGTAATTCTCAATATAAAATTCATGCTGACATTCATCGGCGTCATGCAGAGTTTCAGGTAGGGGATTATGTCATGATTCGGATTCGACTTAAACGGTTTCCCTCTGGGACCGTTAAAAAATTGCAGGCTCGTAGTGCTGGACCATTCAAGGTATTGAAACGAATGGGCCCAAATGCTTATGTCATTGATCTTCCTCCTGATTATGGTATTAGCTCCTCCTTTAATATTGAGGATCTGGTTGCTTATAACAGTCCCACAGCTATTCCTGATTCCCCTTTTGATGAGTCTTTGCCTAATCCTATTGATGCCCCTGTTCCCACCCCTTTACCCTTACATCTACCTTATGCACATAAAGAATCTATTGATGCTATTTTAGATGAACAGATTGTTTCTACCAGGGATGGAGGAGTTCACCGTTTCCTAGTTCGGTGGCGAGGGCGACCAGATTCTGATTGCACTTGGATTACTCGAGATGAGCTACAGCGACTGGACCCTGACTTGTTGGAGTATTATCAGAGCTCTTCAGATTTCCACTCGACGGGGTCGAGTTCTTCTCACCCGGGGGGAGTTGGTGCGGACACAAGATACAAGCCCCCAATTACACGCACGTATAGGAGAAAGAAGATGGCCCAACCTGTGGCCTTATGGCTAGGGCCTATTAGTCATTGGGCTTGAGTTTCAGCAAGCCCAAATATTTAATAATTAGGGTTTCTTTATGTTAGCTATTTAAACACTTTTTGGGATTATTGTAATTCAGTTTTGATTATTATTAAAAAAACGTGTGTTTTCTTTTACTGGTGCTGACTCCAGTTTGCTTGGTGCTGACTCCAAGCAACCCCTAGGTGCTGACTCCTAGGGTTTTATCTCTTATTCTATTGTTTTGTGGTTGTCCTACGTCAATAATAACATGGATATGCAGTGGAATATGGGGCTGCTTAACAACGAAGTTCAAGAGAAATCTATCTCATCTTTGTCAACCATTTTCACATGTTCTACTTGTTAATGTTACTTCTGTAGTCAATTATCACCATTTGATCCAAAAAATCAAAAGAGAGGGAGCAGAAGTTAAGCTCTTGATGGGGGCTTCTTGTTTGCCATTTTCTTCAATTTGTATAGTTTAGATACTAATTTTGTAGGTGATAGTGGAAGTTCCCTATTTATTCATCAAAACTGCTATCTTTGTGACAATCACATATCCAATGATTGGATATTATGGATCGGCTTGTAAGGTTTTCTGGTTCTTCTATGCAACATTTTGTTTATTGCTGTACCTCAGTTATCTGGGAATACTACTTGTGTCATTGACACCAAATGCAATGTTATCTACCATCTTGTCCTCAGCCTTCCGCACAATATTCAACCTATTTGCTGGTTTTTTGATTCCTAAACCAGTAAGCTAAGGCTGCTAACACCTCTCTATCATGGTCATAGAGCATGATAACTTATGAACACATAGTTGAACTGATCATGTTGTACTACTCTTGTAGCAAATTCCAAAGCGGTGGACCTGGTTGTATTATCTGACTCCTACATCTTGGTTGCTGAATGGTTTGCTTGCTTCACAATATGGATAAGGAGATTTTGGTATTTGGAAAAACCAAAGCAGTTTTTGCCTTCTTAGAAGATTAGTTTGGATTTCACCATGATCATTTAGCTCTTGTGACGGGTGTTCTTATTGCCATCCCCCTTGTTTTTGCTTTCCTGTTTGCATATTTTATAGGACGG
The DNA here is from genome assembly GCA_030445155.1 of Quercus variabilis. Taxonomy (NCBI): domain Eukaryota; kingdom Viridiplantae; phylum Streptophyta; class Magnoliopsida; order Fagales; family Fagaceae; genus Quercus; species Quercus variabilis. The sequence goes on from CP129447.1 coordinate 1,869,631, forward strand.
TTAAACTTCCTGCATAGGTAGAGGAAGAAATGTTGTGCACATCTAGCAAGCCTGTAGTTCGCAAGTGATGTGTTGATTTAGTGTAGTAATCACTAATTAATGATGATATTCAATTTCGTAGTGCTTAATAAGATCTGTTGTACAATCAGGAAGCTGAACAAATTATTTTCTATATTTGAAAACACAAATTGTTACACAAAGAAATCACAACGTGCATTGTCTATGAGCCACCTTTTCAAGATGCTGCATTGTACTTTGTATGCACTTTGTTTCCATTATTTTTGCATCTCTTCCATTTTAAACATGCGCAGCTTGAATTGTTGTGAGGGTTGCACCACTCAACACCTTAGTATAGTATAGCCCATTATTTCATGTTTTGCATATTGGTGTGCTGACAACTTGCTTATTTAATGTAGCCAACTTAGTTAATTTTGATGAGAGAAATTTGCATGCGGGGTCAACCTGTCAATCTTGTCTTGAGTTGCCAATCCATATTTGTTATATTTCTTCATGTCACTGATAAAAAGAGAGTAGGTGAAAAATGTTGGAGAGATAAAATAAAATCCTTTTCCCATGGATACTTTGTATTAGACGAGAGAGTGTGTGCAAATAAACTGCTAACACTAATCAAACATCATGTACAAATAGTCTGAGGGTAGGTAACACCCCTCACATCAACAATAAAATCAGGTGGAATATTCAAAGTAAAAGGGAAATCTAAACTACAGCCGTTTTTAGTCAAGACATCTGCAAAATGGTTTTCCTCCCTTTTATAAGAATGTCGTAGTTGATAGGAGTCGAGCTAGCTAAGTAGCCCTGTTTGGTCCATTTGGTGCACTTCGGTCCAATCGGTCCAATTCGGTCTAATTCGGTCCATTGTAGTCCACTTCGGTCCTCTTTTGTCTTATTCGGTCCATTTAGGTTCTCTTCGGTCTGCTTCTGTCTAATTCGATCCATTTCGGTCCGCTTATGTCTAATTCGGTTCTCTTTTGTCCACTTCAATCTACTCGGTCCAATTTGCTTCACTTTGGTCCATTCGATTCTCCTTCATATAATTCGGTCCACTTAGTTTTTTTTTGGGTCTAATTTAGTCCACTCCGGTTTATTTAGTCCTATTCGATATACTTTGATCCTATTCAGTCCACTTTGGACCTTTTTGGTCCATTTCGATGCACTTCAATATATATATATATATTGGAGAAAAGGGAAGGGATACTCATGTTTGTAATTGCCCCACACTCCATGATACATTGCCACTTGGATTTTTTGGTAAGCCTATGGGTACCACCAGTGCAAAGTAGGGTGTGCCACTACTCGACTTCATTACTATAATTTTTGCATATTAAGAAGTATGGGTTAGTAGTAGTACTTGAAGACTTCTTGGCACTCGGTTTAAAGTGATGGATTTTGAGGGCTTCCTACTGCTGCACCACACTCGCAAATGGTGGTGCACTTACTTAAATCCGAATTTATTAAAAAAATATAGATCTCAATCTCGTTCTTATTTCTATAAGATTTTACCAATTTAATCTCAAATTGTTCCACATATATTTAATGAATCCAACCACATTTGCAACCCATCTATTTATTTATTTTATTTTGCTTAAAAAAGACAACTTAACATTACTTATTGTTAAATTCTAAAATACTATTAGATCACATTCAAACATTAGAGCCACTATATTAAGTTCCAAAACATGACACATATTGAGTATTATTAATATATAAATATTTGTTGAATATTTAGTGATTATGTCTACCAATTATTATTACCATTAGTAATATTTAAACCATCTAATAATATTAATAATCCAAAAGAACATTAAGCAGGATTGAGAGAGAGATAAAGAAGGCAACTTAAATTTCGGCCAAATTACAGGTGAGTAAGTTGTAATTAACCCTAAATTTTATCATAAAGAAATTATGACAAGGCAAAATGCCAAATAACATGATATAGTCAACCCTTAAATAATTGTACTCACCCAATATACTTGACTCTATTTTGGCCACTGAGCTTGTGTGAACTATGAAAAAATTTATGAATATATAGTTTAATTGATCATGTAGTACTACTCTTGCAGCAAATTCCAAAGTGGTGGATATGGTTGTATTATCTAATTCTGGTTGCAAAATGGTTTGTTGAGATATAAACAAGGAGATTTTGGTATTTGGAGAAACCAAAACAATTGTTGCCTTCTTAGAAGATTACTTCGGGTTTCACCATAAACACTTAACTCTTGCACTTGCTCTTCCCTAAGAGGATGGAGATGGTGCATGTTTCCAGCAAGCATTTACGCATGTAATGTGTTGATTAGTGTAGTAATCAATGATGATATGCAAAAATTTTGTGTTTATTAAGATATCTGTTGTAATTGATCAAGTTAAGAACAAATGCTTTCTCTGTTCAATATTTATATATTAGAAGTTAAATTGTTAAGACAAGAAATTACAACATGTACGGTATATGAACCACCATGCTAAGATGAGACCTTTTGAAGTTGAACAAATGTTGTGTTTGTATGAACCACTTAAGAATTAAATTCTTCCTTCAAAACCCATTATATATATATATATATATATATATATATATTTTTTTTTTTTCCTGTTAAGTAAAGGAAAACTCTTAAATCAACTTTCCTGAGTAGCAGGATTGTCAAAATCAAGTCCATTGATATGCATACTTCTATAGTTTATAATTTTAATATATTGTGATAAGGGCAAAACTTAGATACAGTACTTAGGTACTGTTCCTTAGATTCTCTTCTTAGAATTTAGTCATGTGACAGTACTTAATTAAAATATATTTCCATCCCATGAAAAAAACAAAAAAAAACTACATAACTGAATTTTAAGAGAAGAACCTATGAAATAACACCTAAATACTGTGCCTAAGTTTTATCTTGTACTAATAGTCTAAATAAAGTTACTTTTTCGGCGTACTTGGATTGTGTAAGTTGGATTTTAAGATTATATAATTTGTGAGCATAAGCCGAATCCTACGTCTAGCATATAAAAGGTCTATATATGGGGATGTCATTTTTTTTAACATTTACGGAGATAACAATTTTCTCTTTTTAATAGATACAATATAATTATCTTTTTTTTTTTTTTTTTTAATGTCAAATATAACTATATAAGGAAAAAAGCAAATGCGGCATCATAATATGGTCCTGTAGAACAGAGTAAAATCTTCTCTCTTTTTTCTTAATAAATTGATAGTTTGGTGGGGGGTTTTGAATCCTTGACATCTTCATTGAAAATACCAAAATATGTTAGTTAAGCTATAAGATTTTTGGAGAGAACAATGTCAAGCTTATAAGAAAGTTGAATTTTCTTGGCAAAATGAGTAAATACCCTTAATTTTAAAACTATGTAGCAAAATACCCATTTTTACAAAGTAATTAGCAAAATACCTCTGTTTTGAAACTCGATTTTAACAAAATCGACTTCTGTGTAAAACTCAAAATCGAGTTCTATGTGTATTTTTAAGTAGAACTCGATATCAGTAATGTCGAGTTCCACTTAAATTTTCAAAAAATTTTCAGTAGCAAAATATGCATAGAACTTGACATTGTTAATGTCGGGTTTTACCTATAACTTGTTTTTGTTAAAATCAAATTTTAAAAACATGGACATTTTGCTAAATACTTTGGAAAGAGGGACGTTTTGTTACATAGTTTTAGAATTAAGGGTATTTATCCATTTTACTCGAATTTTCCTATAACCCTCATACCAACTGAAAATTATTAGAAATTCTCATAGCATAATGGGATGGTATTCCCTCCTCTAATATGAATAATAAATCTCACCCTAAATTTAATTAGTAGGACTTACTATTATGTAAGAAAAAGATATATTACATTGCTATAGTAATATATCACATCATTTTACTCTTGAAGTACTAATTATTAATTACTCCTTACCATTATTGAAAGTTAACTCTATGAGAGAATACTTGGGGTACACGTAATTAGATTCTCATAGTAATATGTAATTGAATAAAAAACATCCAGGAATGGAAACAACAAAAATTTACAACACTACTTGATTTGCCTAACAAATCACAGTTGTACCCACTACCCACCTCAATTTACCATTTAAGAAACAAAAAGTTTATGGGCACAACAAATCTGAAGGCATTTTCATAACAAGTTTGTTTTGAATTGTGATGGGTCCAAGTGAATCTTATTTATTTTTTATCTTATTTTGACTTACATTTTAACTTCTTGTGAGATTTTGTTTCTTTCGTGGAATAACTCTTTAAGGCATATTATCAGACAAAACCATGATTTGAACTTTGTGAGGACGGGGGCGGGGGGGATTGGGGAAGGAGAGCAGTCAAACATGAACAATAATAAACAAATTCACGCAAATCCAAACTAGCATCTATTAAATAATGAATAAATTTTCGAAAAAGCACAAAATAAGTTATTTCTTAATACCTTTCAACTAAATTATCTATCAAAATGGAACTTGATGTTGTTTACTTGTCTTAAATTTTAAAGATTATCTATACTCAACTCTGTATTAAATTTAGTAGAATTTATCTTTCAATGTTAAATAAATTAAGAATTCGTGAGAAAATCATCTTCCATTGTTACTAAGATATTTGTTTAGTATAATCTCATTAAATTAACAAAATTAATCTTGATTAATTTGTTCACGTTTCAAGCAATGAAACATTTTTATAAACTTAGGGATTGACTTAACTCTAGTACTTTTTAAAAATGAATCTCCTTTTGTTTTAATGAGAAATTGACACATCACTCACTCACTAAATAAAATGTAAGGATTAAAACCCACTACCACTTACCATTGTATATTTAAAATAAAAGGACATATCCAGTTAAAAAAGTACTGGAGGTAAATCAAACCTATAAACTTATATATGTTACTTGTTTTGGTAAGAGGAGGGGGGTTTTAAAAGGTGACATCGATATTATTCATTATAGGTTTTTTTTATTTTTTATTTTTTAAATTATTACAACAATGCAATGTATTATGGAAACCTTTAGCTATTTAGTATTTTCGAAGTTCAACAATGTTGTTACATGATATTCATTTCTCTCACATGAATTGCGGATTCTACTAATAAAATTCACAATGGAATCTACTATTCATCTGAGAGGAATGAATATCAAATTACTATACTTCAAAAGTACTTAATAATTTTTTATACCCTTAATGGTTGATTTTTTATTTGTTCTCAAGCTTCATTAAGTACTTATTAATTTAATGGACAAATTCATATCAACAAAAACTTAAAAATTTATTGAACTCGAAAACAATAATTTTACGAGAGGCCAATATTTCCGCTTGTAAATGATCCAAGTAAAATGATAGGTATAAGTGTATAACAACCACAGAAGGTACTAAAGAAATCCTTGTACTACTAAAGAAACAAGCTAGAATGCAACTATTGACTCATCAACTAATATATTTCTTTTTTTTATACAAGATAGAAATTTTATTTTACCCTAATCTAAGTGTATATGTGTGTGAAGCTCCCTCATGGAGACTTGAACCCTGATCATTGCCCCTACATCCCACAAGCATTTATACTTGTAGAATGACCATCGCAAGGGTGTGAGGTGGTCAACTAATATATTTCTAAAAAGTTGAAAACTAGGTGGTTGGGGTTTTGTGAAATCTTCTAAGAAATTAATGGGTAAATGGATTGGAGTTGATTTAATGTATTTCACAAAATAACCTAATCGTTTTTTATTAGGACCTGCATAAAAGTATGTTACTTACGTGAGTAAAACTAAAGCAACAACAGTATTTATATTATTTGTCGGAACGGATAACTCCACATGAGGTAATTGTATGATTTGCCATACGTAATTTAATTCACATTACCTTTTTCTTAAATTAAAAAAAAAAAAAAAAAAAAAAAAATCTCATTACTAATCTTATAATTTCACCATGGCTTTTAAATTGAGCTGGCTTCTCAAAGTTGGTGATCGAAGGAGACAATGCAAATGTGATGAAGGCAATCTCTTGCTCCGCAAATAACAACTCTTTGCAGGGACGCATCTTTGAGGATATTCATAGCCATATCTGTGGGCTGCAATTTGCTTCAATCAGCTGCATTAAAAGGGGGGGGGGGGGGGGGGGGGGGTGGGGACATCCTTTAGCCCAACATGTTAGGAATATCATTGATGAAATGTATTGGTTAGAAGATTCTTCATCACTTGCTGTGGGTACTCTGTACCAAGATTTTTTACATATTAATTAATGAACAAATTCTTTGTTTTGTTTTGTTTTTTGTTTTTTTTTTTTTAATATTTAAAAAAAGAGCTTATTTGTATTAGAATCTCTCTCTCTCTCTCTCTCTCTCTCTCTCTCTCTCTCTCTCTCTCTCTCTCTCTCGTTTGTGTTTGTTTCTCATAAAAATTTCATAATTTCAGACTTACTTTATTACATTAAAAAAAAAAAAAAAGTGAATTTTACCGTATTCCTTATTATTTTACTTAACCAATAAGTTTTCTCCAAAATAATGTAATAATAATTATAATATTGTGTCCGATTGGAGTGGGAGTAATTAATGCACTACAGCACACGTAAAATTGGAATCATTACCATCATTTTAATACCATACCTGTGCTTTTACCATATTCCGAATCCTAGTTGGACATTAACCAACTAGGTAAGTTTTAAATTTTGTGTGTGTGTGTTTTGTTTTGTTTTTTTTTTTTTTTTTGTTTTTGTTTTTAGTTTCATACGTTTACAGATTTACAGTTCACAAATGTTGAAAGAAAAGTTTTAAAAGGTGAGAATCCGACGAGATTGTAATCTTGATTCTCTCCTCGTATATATATATATAAATACCATACCACCCCTCCCTTCTAGTTTCTCTCTTTCTCACTAAATTCTCTTTCTTACAAAGTTTAATTTCTAGGAAAACTTTCTCTCTAAGAAGGTTTTCTCAAATCAACCCAAGCTAATTAGGTACTTACTCTCTTCTCTTCACTCTCCCTTCTAATTCTTTTTACTTCATTGTTTATTCATAGCTGCCAATGCTACGTACTATGTTACAAAGTTTTGATTTTGAAAGGAAAACAAATTAAGTTTTGGTTCTATATATTTACAAAGAAAAATTTGTCCTCCAACTTACAATTGAAATAATAATTCAATTTGGTACGTGGGGTCTATTCAATATTACAATGAATAGCCTAATTTCAATGTGCTTTTGTTTTCTGCAAATTATGTTTGAATTTGAATGGATGTTTTATGTTTGTACTTGGGTTTTGTTGATGTGTGTTGGTTTGGTTTCCTATATTAAGAAGGAATCTAGTAGTAGTAGTTGTTGTTGTTGTAGTTGTTGTTGTTTTTATTTTATTTTCTTTTTCTTTTTCTTTTTAGAAGAAAGAAGGAATCTAGTTGTCTGTCATTTAGAGTTTTTTTTTTTTTTTTGGAATAAAATAAGTGGGTCCTAGGTATGGACTTATCGACCTCACATTTCGTGACAACAATGGATAATAACATGTACCTTTGAGAGTTTGTACTTTATAACATCCTATAGTCAAAAATGGATAATATTCAAGTAATCAAGGTTTTTTTTTTTTTTTTTTTTTTTTAATTTTTTTTATTGGGTAAATTTCACTAACATATTCTCAGATTTGGGTCAATGCCAATTAAATCCAAAACTTTTTAAAACTAACTTTGTTCCCTAAAACCAACTTAGTTCTTAAATGCTGTTAAACCTGTTAATCATTTTTCTCAACCGTCTTAGGGACTAATTAGTTGGCTTTAGGGACTAAGTTAGCTTTAGAGGCCAAATTGATTAGTTTTGAAAAATCTTGGACATGATTGACATTAACCCGCAAACCTCAAGATATGTTGATAGAATTTAATTACCCTTTTAAATTTTATTGAAGCTCTTGGATTTTAATATAGCAGAGTGAAAGGTTGATCATAAAGACCATCATGGCCTTGCTTTTGACTTTGAATCTAGGGTGACAGTGAATAGACAAACAAGTAAGATAGGGGTAAGATAGTCATTGTATTAAACAAACAGAAATATTGCATCAATATTCATCAAAAAACTTTAGAATTTTTATTCTTAAAAAAAAAAAAAAAAAAAAAAAAAAAAAACACTAGGATTTTAATTAGAATCCACTCAATTGGAGAAAAAGGATCATAATACCCTTCTAATCTATGCATAGTAATTGGTGGATGACAAGGTCTCCGGTCTCCGTAGCCCGTTCTATCTAATTACTCAAACATTAATAAAAGATTTTTTTTTTTTTAAATTATTGAAACTTTATTTAATCGAAATAAATCTAAGGTATTTGTCTTGCTAACTTTAGCTTTATATTATAAGAGAAAAGCTTTTGGATGACAAACAAAATGGTACTATAATCTCTAACACTTAACTAAATATGGTTTACCAAGAGTTTTGTAATTCAACTGATTAATATTTTTTGATAATTCTAATAGAAAAATCTATGATTTAAATCCTACATCTCCCAACTTTCAAATTATAAAAAAAACTTAGATACATTATTAAATTACCCAAAATACATAGTTCTATTTTTTTTAAAGAAAATATTCTAGTACCCTTTTATTATTATTATTATTATTATTAAATTATCAATATAAATTTGGTATGTTTATCAATTCTTTTGGTAAGAATTATTGCTATAGGGTTCTTGAAGATTGTGTATTAATGGTGCAAAACTTCACCTGATTTTTTTATTTTATTTTTGTAGGACTCCATTAAATATTTTTTCTTCCAATTTTAGATATAAAAAAATAATAAAAAAAAAGGTCCCACAAAGCAATATTAAGTGAAAATTTGAAATACGCCTGTTGTTTTATGTTCCTTTTTCTTAACATCTTTAGGTGGTTCATTTTAATCTTTGGGTGGTTAGTTGAATTCGTTGATGCACTTTTATCCCTTACGTTTTAACCCAACTTTTCTAGTCAATTAAAATCATCCATTTTCAAAGAAAAAAACCATGTTAAAAGAGTGAATTATGCATGGTTGATATTGTCTCAACCAAATATATGTGAATGAACACAATTTCTTGCTCGATTCTACCAATTATTCTTGTATCAACTATGAGTCTAGTCTTAGACTCTTAGTTTCTTGCTTTTGCTTTGAGCTTGATTTATTTCCTTTCTTTTTTAATTTTTGTTTAATTAGAGTTGCAAAATTAACTAACTCAATTTCATTAACTATGGTATATCGACAACCACCTTAATTCAGGTCCCTTAAGCATGGAATTCAACCCAAAAGAAAGATTTGACAACAAAGATACAGTTATTAGTGGTTCTTATGATGTATGGCTGGTAAGCACACACTAAATTTAATGAACCAACCACTCGAGATACCGATAATTTATCATGTGATGCCTTTTGTTATACCATTTTGCTACGGATCTTTGATTAAAAGAATTTTCAAGTTTTCAACTCATTACGAACTATCTTTTATACATAATTTTTTACTTTATATATCTTTCTCTTTTCATTGTGTATACATTATTGTGTACATTAATTTTTCTTTAAGAAAAAAGAAAAACATATTTAGCATATTTGTTTATGCACCATTTCTTAAAAGCTCAATATTTTTATAGGTACAACTATATTCTTTTCAACTTTCAACAAATAAACAAATCAACACACACACAAAAAGCCAACCCAAGAGCACATTAAAGCATTGTTGTTGTAGTAAATCACTAACAAGTTTTTTGTTTGGCTGCTATAGAAAAATCATCCTTCTGCCTTAAGCTCTTTTGATGAAATAAAGAGAGTGGCTCGTGAGAAACAGATTGTTGTATTTTTGGATTACGATGGAACCCTCTCACCAATTGTAAACAACCCTGATCGAGCTTACATGTCTGATGCAGTAAGTGCTTTATCTAAAAAAAGAGTTAGAACATGCATTAATTGTGACCATACATACATTATTAAAGATTACGTTTTTGTAGTAAAAAATCCCCCGCAAACTTTATGGAGGAAGAACTAAATTGCCTAATTTTTTTTTTTTTTTAACTAGTTCATGTATCGTTTGGAATTCATTTGACTGAAACCAAAACATGAGGAATTTATGCCTATTACTATGATCTGAACATTTTTTTTCTTACTTTGTTGGTTAAGCGTTGTGCAATAGAAGTACATGCCTATACCATATAGAAAGAAGTAACTTAAAAAAAAAAAAAAAAAAAAAAAAAAAAAAAAAAAAAAAAAAAAACTTAAATCAAAACTATTAATGTATAATTTTTTTTAATCATTGTTTTTCTTGCTCCAACCATACTCCCTATATACGATATAACACAACCATTGCATTATGTGATATGTTTGAAGTACAACATTATAAAAACGTTGCAAACTGACAGCATCATTTTAATATGGTATGTGCAAGTTTCTTATTTTAATGAATGAATTTGTTCCTCCAAAAAAATGTTGTCTTATAACACTATAATCGTGTGCCTATCGATTGACAGATGCGTTCGGCAGTAAGAAAAGTTGGTAAGCATTTCCCAACTTCAATTATCTCTGGAAGGTCTAGGGATAAGGTAAATTGCTCTAACAAAACTTTTTATATAAGATAGAAATTTTACTACAGTCTAATCTAAGCATAATTATATTTGTGTGAAACTTTTTTCTAAAAACTTAAATCCTAACTTTTACGGCTCCCACTTCACAAGAACTTACAATTGTGAAGTGACTATGACAATTAGTGCGACAATGAGCTAGATCTTATATAAATTTTTTTTAAAAACCTAATTAACACATTTGTGATATTAACAAGTGTTTTTTCTCTAGTTGTTCCAATTTGTGAGATTAAATAATATCTATTATGCTGGAAGTCATGGGATGGATATATCAACCCCATCAGTTTCTCTCTATTATGGTAACCACAAGCATCAAACTAGGACTACTGATGAAAAGGTATATTTTCTCAATTGTTTGTGGTTAATTTTCTATACTTGGTGCTTTTTAATGTTGTGTTCAAAACCTGTAAATCAAAATTTAAATTGCAATGAAAATATCCGAAACGTTTTCCATTAATTGTTTGATCTTGTAGGGTAATGACATGGTTAACTTCTGCCCAGCACAGGACTTCTTGCCTAGAATTCAAACAGTAAGAAATGATGTACTGTTTACAAACTTTGTATCCTCTTTGTCAAAGATAAAATGGCAAACTGATACGAAAATGCATGGTTATAGTATCAAAAACTCCTTTTGTTCCTAGCTAAGACTTTGTAGTATTAGAATGCAAATAAATTTGTCCCTTTTTTTCTTTTTTTCTTTTTAAACTTCAATAATGCTTTGCTTCTCTTGCAGATAAAGGTTATGTTGCAAGAAATAACAAGAGGCATGAAAGGTGCCATGGTTGAAGACAATAAATTTTGCCTCTCCGTACACTTTCGATGTGTGAATGAAGATGTAAATATTATAATGCAATAATGATAATTTGATACGATCAAATAAAAATAAATGCAATATGATAGCAAGGATATTGTTAACACATAAAAACATGGTAAAATATAGTAGTTCTCAAATTTGTAGATAATAAAATTGCATGTCAAAATTAATGCAGAATGTTGTCGTACTTAAGGAGAAGGTGGAATCAGCAATGAAATCCTATAAAGACTTTCGTATAACCGAAGGAAAAGAGGTATAAAATTTTTTTGTTATCTTTATAAAAAATTTTAAGATTTTTCCCTTCTTAAAAATATAATTTTCCATTAAGTAGTAGTAAAGTTTGGAATAAATCAATCATGCAATCATATAATTCATCTCTTTTGATTATTATTATTATTCTTATTATTATTTTGTGGAAGATAGATCATAGTATATGCATGTGTTCAATCCTAATTATTCTATAAAAAATTTATAACTAACTTAAAAATTTTTTAATTAAGACTTAGTTGTTTTTGTTAATGTTTTTATTTTTATTATAGGTCATGGAAATCCGACCTAATATAAACTGGGATAAAGGTCTTGCTTTGCAATATTTACTTGATACTCTTGGTTTTGAAAATTCTAGCGAGGTCCTTCCTATATATATAGGAGACGATAAAACTGATGAGGATGCTTTTAAGGTATAGATTATCTACTTGATGGTACTTTTAATTGTTACCAATTTTAAAATGTGGTGATTCTTCTTAAAGCCTAGCTAGATGAACCCATTAAATATTGATCAAACCCCCTCTTCTTCCATAGGCTTGGTGGATGTTGCCAAAACCATTGAAATCATGCATTTAACTCTTTTTGTTAATTTTGATTAATAATCAGGCTTGTCTTTAGACCAACACTAATGTAATTTGTGTATCAATGTTTGCAGATGATTAAGAGCATTGGAAGAGGATTTCCTATAGTTGTTTCTTCTACTCCAAAGGAGACAGAAGCCCTATACTCTTTACGTGACCCAATAGAGGTCATGTCCTTCCTAATACGTTTAGCAAAGTGGAAAAAGGATTGTACTTTGAGAGGTGGATATTCAAAAAAATCTTTGTTTGGTGTGTTTAGGAGGTTAATTGGGTAGAGAGATGCTAACTTCTCAGTATGAGGTATGCTTATTAGGCACAGATGAACTGGTGAACTGGTTCATACTAATTGGATATTGTTACATTGTTATATGGTCAATTGTTTATAATTATATATAAGGGCTATTTCTTCTTATTTGCCTTTCCCCTTTGCCAAGGTTCTAAGTATGATTTTTATATGTACATCGAGTCATCGATGGCTCATGAAAAATCATGTTAATTGTTTTATTATTATTATTATTATTATTTGGCATCATTCTTCTGTCTTTTCTTCTCAATTATTTAGCCATTCTTTTCCCCCTTTTTTTCCCCCCTCTTTTTATGTTTGTTCCTAATAATTGCTTTTTATTATCATACTAAAAACATCGATTGGGTTTTTTGGTATAAGGGGTAGATGCAGATCAGAATTAGAATGTCTAAAACTGGCTCTGGGTTATAGATCTCTAGTAACCAAACAGCCATGAAACTTGTTCAAGAACTTGGAATAGTACTGTCCACAAATTGGAATGGTGTCTGTCCCTATTTCAGAAGAGTGACATCCGACACGCATCACCAAACAACAATGATGAAATAATGCCATCCCTATTAAAGTACTTATTATATATATAGCAAACTCACTAGTGAACTTGCGGAAACCCTTATTCGCATAGCTCATGGCGTAAATCCCTTAGCAAAGTCGTAATTTTTTTGTACCATTTAAGGAATCTAAAAAATTTTAAGATTATATATATATATATATATTTTTTTTTTTTTAAGATAGAAATTCTATTTTAGAATAATTTCACCTAGAGACTTGAATTTCACCCTTATTCCTCATCTTGCAAGAACTTGTATTTGTAGAGTGATCACCATGTTAAGGTTGTACGGTGATAATATTACATGTTCAAAATATCACAAATCTTGTTTTTCTAATAAAAAAATTAAAAGAATTAAATAAATAGAACATAAACCTTAAAGAACAATCAGACTGTTTACATAGAAATACCTTATTTTTCTCAAAAAAATAAAAAAAGAATGAAAAATCCCTTATTATAGTTATATATCAAAAACTGTGGGGCCCGAGGGCCTAGAACCCCCGGCCCACCTTTAGGCAGGCCCAGGGCCCAAGCCGAGGAAGGCGACCTCCCCAGATGGTCGGCCTAAAGGTCCTAGCACTCCCAAGGCCCGAGCCGAGGACACACCCATCCTCGGCACACCTAGTCTAATTTGGTTAGGGGGCAGACCCAATGTAGGTGGTCACATCCACACTTAACGATTCTGCCTGGCCCTCCAGGTCCCATTAATGCTGACAAGACCCTTCACTGAAAAGCCTTGGAGGCAGCAGCCCCCATCATGGGGAAGAACCTGTCTGATGGGACAAGTCCTGAACCATTAGCCCGGATGGCCAACAGCTGTAAGGCCAGGATCGAGCCAGAGAGAGTATATAAGTTAAAGAACCCCCCTGGTGAAAGGGGGGCCTCCTCGGACCCCAGCCGAGGAGCAACCCCAGACGTAGAGCATATGGACGAAAAGTTCAGGGAAGACCGGCCAAGGGCCGGCCGGAACCAAACCCTTTGCCCCACTCTCTACAAATTCATTGTCGAGGGCCCACCTCCGAAAAAGGAGCCCCTACAATTGGCGCCGTCTGTGGGAAGGGTTAGTGTGCCGGCCGGTGCGACCGGCGATCGTTCTAAGGCAGTTACTACTCAGAAGTTGGCGGTACAAAAAAAAAAAGAGAAAGCAAAAGAAAAGAAGAAGAGAAGAATGACAGTGCGAAAAGAAAACTCAACAACAAGTAAAAGAAAAGTCCTTTGTTAATTCAGAAGAGATTACAAGAGATTACAACTACAATTCTCATTATTTCATAAAAGAAAAAACTACAAGTACAATCAGAGGCTCAGACAGGCATGTTTTACAAGAACTCCTACCAACTAATCCTACAATCGGAGGCTCAGGCGGACCAGTCTCGGGACTGGCTGGGCAAGAGACTCGCAAAGAATTGCTGTCAGGAATGAAGGAAGTGTCAAGCCGTGCTTTTACCAGCGCCCAGAGAATGGGAGAACTGGACAGTAAAAGCACGGGAAGGGGGGCTAGGGGCTGGCTCACCTTCAAACCAAAGCTTGAACAAAGTGAGGAGCCCCTAGACCCCGGGACACCCTCCCTCGTGATGCTTCCTCGACCCCCTCCGAACTACACGAGCATTGACCGTCGGAGACGGCAATACTCGGGCACCGGCCATGACGAGAGTTCGCGTGCCCCCTTCGTCGGAGGTGCGCTCTGGGGGAAGACGTTAGGTATTTCAACGACGTCCCCCCTGGCCACCATGCGAGACTCGGCCAGTGTTACGCCTAAACTCTGCCGCGCCGGCAGCCCAGTGGGGACTGCGGCCACGGCGGCACTTGGCTCCAAGTCTCCTAACTGCGGTCACAACCCTGGTGGCGGTATCAAAGGGACTCAAAAGGGCGAAGGTGTATACGTCTGTTTGTGGGGGAGAATTCATTGAATGAGGAGAAACGCTCCCCCCAGAACGCCTTTTATGGAGGGCGAAAACCAGCTGGAGTTGAACCGCGTGGAATTCGAAGGGGAAATTATCAAAGGGAATTAATTCCCACCCAGTCCCAAGGGGATTGCCAGCTGCCTGCTGCGTGTTAATTCACGAGGGCATTAATGGAGGCGCGTTACGGACACCGAAGCGTCAAACAGGAAGCGCGGAAGGCCAAGCGACGCCTCGTAAACTAGAAAGATGAGGAACACGAACCAGAGGCAGGATCAGCCCCACGTGCGAAGTCACAAGCCGACCTGAGGAAAAACAGCTCACGAAAAAGACCCGAGGACAACCCCCTACCAAAAACGAAGTCCTCGGATCCGAGGACAAAATCCCATTGGAGGCAACTGTGCAGTCGTGGTACAATAGCTCTTGCTCCGGCATCCTGCAAGGGGCTAGGGGGATGGACCCCTACCCGACGTGAGACTGAGTTGCCCAGAGAGGTGAACACTGTGTCTTCACGCTCGGGGCCCACATAGAAACGATGGCAGCAATTGTACCTAGGTCTTGCATGGTCCTCAGACTCAAGCCTACGGGGAGCTGACCACTCGTACTTAAGGCAGCAACTGTACCTAGGTCTTGCATGGTCTACGAACTCAAGCCTAAAGGGAGCTAGCCAATGGAAACGATGGCAGCAATTGTACCTAGGTCTTGCATGGTCCTCGGACTCAAGCCTACGGGGAGCTGACCACTCGTACTTAAGGCAGCAACTGTACCTAGGTCTTGCATGGTCTACGGACTCAAGCCTAAGGGGAGCTAGCCAAAGGAAACGATGGCAGCAATTGTACCTAGGTCTTGCATGGTCCTCGGACTCAAGCCTACGGGGAGCTGACCACTCGTACTTAAGGCAGCAACTGTACCTAGGTCTGCATGGTCTACGGACTCAAGCCTAAGGGGAGCTAGCCAATGGAAACGATGGCAGCAATTGTACCTAGGTCTTGCATGGTCCTCGGACTCAAGCCTACGGGGAGCTGACCACTCGTACTTAAGGCAGCAACTGTACCTAGGTCTTGCATGGTCTACGGACTCAAGCCTAAGGGGAGCTAGCCAATGGAAACGATGGCAGCAATTGTACCTAGGTCTTGCATGGTCCTCGGACTCAAGCCTACGGGGAGCTGACCACTCGTACTTAAGGCAGCAACTGTACCTAGGTCTTGCATGGTCTACGGACTCAAGCCTAAGGGGAGCTAGCCAATGGAAACGATGGCAGCAATTGTACCTAGGTCTTGCATGGTCCTCGGACTCAAGCCTACGGGGAGCTGACCACTCGTACTTAAGGCAGCAACTGTACCTAGGTCTTGCATGGTCTACGGACTCAAACCTAAGGGGAGCTAGCCAATGGAAACGATGGCAGCAATTGTACCTAGGTCTTGCATGGTCCTCGGACTCAAGCCTACGGGGAGCTGACCACTCGTACTTAAGGCAGCAACTGTACCTAGGTCTTGCATGGTCTACGGACTCAAGCCTAAGGGGAGCTAGCCAATGGAAATGATGGCAGCAATTGCACCTAGGTCTTGCATGGTCCTCGGACTCAAGCCTACGGGGAGCTGGCCACTCGTACTTAAGGCAGCAATTGTACCTAGGTCTTGCATGGTCTACGGACTCAAGCCTAAGGGGAGCTAGCCAATGGAAACGATGGCAGCAATTGTACCTAGGTCTTGCATAGTCTACGGACTCAAGCCTAAGGGGAGCTAGCCAATGGAAACGATGGCAGCAATTGTACCTAGGTCTTGCATGGTCCTCGGACTCAAGCCTACGGGGAGCTGACCACTCGTACTTAAGGCAGCAACTGTACCTAGGTCTTGCATGGTCTACGGACTCAAGCCTAAGGGGAGCTAGCCAATGGAAACGATGGCAGCAATTGCACCTAGGTCTTGCATGGTCCTCGGACTCAAGCCTACGGGGAGCTGGCCACTCGTACTTAAGGCAGCAACTGTACCTAGGTCTTGCATGGTCTACGGACTCAAGCCTAAGGGGAGCTAGCCAATGGAAACGATGGCAGCAATTGTACCTAGGTTTTGCATGGTCTACGGACTCAAGCCTAAAGGGAGCTAGCCAATGGAAACGATGGCAGCAATTGTACCTAGGTCTTGCATGGTCCTCGGACTCAAGCCTACGGGGAGCTGACCACTCGTACTTAAGGCAGCAACTGTACCTAGGTCTTGCATGGTCTACGGACTCAAGCCTAAGGGGAGCTAGCCAATGGAAACGATGGCAGCAATTGTACCTAGGTCTTGCATGGTCCTCGGACTCAAGCCTACAGGGAGCTGACCACTCGTACTTAAGGCAGCAACTGTACCTAGGTCTTGCATGGTCTACGGACTCAAGCCTAAGGGGAGCTAGCCAATGGAAACGATGGCAGCAATTGTACCTAAGTCTTGCATGGTCCTCGGACTCAAGCCTACGGGGAGCTGACCACTCGTACTTAAGGCAGCAACTGTACCTAGGTCTTGCATGGTCTACGGACTCAAGCCTAAAGGGAGCTAGCCAATGGAAACGATGGCAGCAATTGCACCTAGGTCTTGCATGGTCCTCGGACTCAAGCCTACGGGGAGCTGGCCACTCGTACTTAAGGCAGCAACTGTACCTAGGTCTTGCATGGTCTACGGACTCAAGCCTAAGGGGAGCTAGCCAATGGAAACGATGGCAGCAATTGCACCTAGGTCTTGCATGGTCCTCGGACTCAAGCCTACGAGGAGCTGGCCACTCGTACTTAAGGCAGCGACTATGTACGGGGAGCTATCTATTTACGACAGAGTCAAGGTACTGCTCGGTCCGAAGATCTATTCCCGTGAAGAAACTGACTACCTAATGAAGAGCCTAAGGGTCGATCCGACCACTCAGGAAAGGACTAGCCAAACTGACGGCCTTCCAGACCATCAGCGCCGAGGTTTGCAAAACCCTCCTCCCCGTCCGAGGATACGTGCAGCAGGGTTTTGAGGGGCTATTGTGGGGCCCGAGGGCCCAGAACCCCCGGCCCACCTTTAGGCAGGCCCAGGGCCCAAGCCGAGGAAGGCGACCTCCCCAGATGGTCGGCCTAAAGGCCCTAGCACTCCCAAGGCCCGAGCCGAGGACACACCCATCCTCGGCACACCTAGTCTAATCTGGTTAGGGGGCAGACCCAATGTAGGTGGTCACATCCACACTTAACGATTCTGCCTGACCCTCCAGGTCCCATTAATGCTGACAAGACCCTTCACTGAAAAGCCTTGGAGGCAGCAGCCCCCATCATGGGGAAGAACCTATCTGATGGGACAAGTCTTGAACCATTAGCCCGGATGGCCAACAGCTGTAAGGCCAGGATCGAGCCAGAGAGAGTATATAAGTTAAAGAACCCCCCTGGTGAAAGGGGGGATCCTCGGACCCCAGCCGAGGAGCAACCCCAGACGTAGAGCATATGGACGAAAAGTTCAGGGAAGACCAGCCAAGGGCCGGCCGGAGCCAAACCCTTTGCCCCACTCTCTACAAATTCATTGTCGGGGGCCCACCTCCGAAAAAGGAGCCCCTACAAAAACCTTAATAATTTTCGTAATTGTTTTCGCACCTAGGACGCGCATGCTTCCACATGACTCTTATCTCTTTGATTCCAATGCCCAATCTTATATTAATTGTATTATTTAATACATCAATTATAGTATATATTATCTTTTAGAGTGATGTAAACCCTATGATGTCACATGGCAAACAATGTTTTATACACGTCATACACATTTGAGCTTCTTCAATAAACCCAAATAAATAAGCATTTTGATGCATGGTATTTCATTAAAAAAAAAAAAAAAAAATAGATAGTTTCAATCTATAGCGTCCGCTTCTAGTAATAACTATTTATCATTAGAATGGAGGTTTAGTAATTAATTTTGGTTTATTGACTTTTCTTTATCATTCTTCCAACCCCTTTTCTCCATTTCTTAAGTCTTCTTCTTCTCCCATAGTTCTTCACCATACTGTTTATTCTTTTTCAAACTCTTTGTCTCTCTTTTTAAATCTCCTTATTCCCATCTTTGTTTTTATAAATTTCATATTACTTCTCTCTAATTGATTCCACATTCTTCCTTCAAATATATATATATATATATATATATGTATGTATATTTTCTCTCTCTCTCTCTCTCTCTCTCTCTCTCTCTCTCTCTCTTCTTCTTCTTTTTTCTATGTATTTATTAATTTATTTGCCTTTTTTGTAGCACATTTTTTATTCTTTCTTGCAACTTTTACTTTAGGTTGATACATTTTAGTGTTTTGATTCCCCATCACAAGCCCCCTTTCTTATGAATTTGGTTTGAATTTTGTTTGGATTAATATATATATATATATATATATAAATTTTGGTTAAATACTTGTTTTGAAAGTGAGAATTTAAGTTTATATTATAACATGCTTGACTTGGCTATGTATTTGAATGTGTTTATCAATTATTTGAATAATTGATTATTACAAATACTATATCTTATGACATTAATTTCATTTTAATTTGGGTTTGAGATACTTTTTCTTTATTTTGGACATTAGGGAGAGAAAAGTTTGAATTTTGACGTTATTTTCGCTTTTGTTTTTGTTTCAATTTGTGTTTATATTAGGCTTTGGATCCTAAAAGTGTGTGTTCAAAAAACAATTCTTGATTTATAAATTTTTAGATAGGTAACACACACACACACACATATATATATATATATATATATATTTTGGATATAGGGTGTACAATTTGGATTTTATGAATTTTTTTAAGCAATATTAATTGCCAATATCTAGTGAACTTTGATGATGTACAAAAGTAAATATTGTTTAGAAATTAATATTTTCTCTACTTACCTTTTGAGTTCTTGAGAAAGTTTGTTTTGTTTTTCATATTTTATTTATTTATAGTTATGATAGTATTTTAATCAATAGGGTCTATTCCTTGATAATTTTTTTTTTTTTATCATCAAGCTAAAACACCAATTAGTTTTTGGTATAGGTGGGATTCAACCTTGATCTCTCTTATTCGTCAACAAAATGTTTTACTAGTTAAGTTAACTAGAATCTACATTTTACTTTTTATCTTCTAAATAAAGAAAATTTTTAACTATAATGTGTTATATATATATATATATATATATATTGTGGGGGGAAAAGTCCAATCTAACGTAGTGGGCCTAAGGCCCTATTTGAGAACTACTGTGTGCCCGAAGAGAAGGAACCGGTAGAGATAAAGTCCATCTGGAAAAAGGATACCCGGAAACGAAAGAAGGGTACAATCCGAAGAGGTCACTAGCGGTCCGAAGACGTCCTACTCCTCAGATACGAATAGTATTGATTAATCAAATGTGTAGAAGGTCCGAATGATCTTTCTAGCAACCCTAATGATCAAGATAAGCTCTGAGTATATCTGGAGATGATAAGAATGAAGAAATATCTAAAGGAAAAGTTGCTACCACCGTATTAAATATACTGTAACAACTTTTCTGACCGCATTTATGTGGAGAAAACCCCTGAATAGGGTAACCTCATCTATCGCCACTCACAACAAACTGAGGAAGATACATGACATGACATGCACTCAAGTAGGAACCTAGATAAAGAACAAGTGGACGATGGGGATAATGGGGGAGGATGCTATAAAAAGAAGAAGGGTTCCTAAAGAATAGGGGGGAGAAAGAAGAGAAAAAGAGAGAGAGGTTTGATTGTAGCCCTAAGAATTGTAACCACTACGCAATTTATAAAAAATCTCTTCAGATTTCAGCTTATTTGATTTTTACGTGTACTTTCATGCTGGTTTATACCTGTGATCAATCGTTGTAAGCTCCATAATTGACCTAGTTCTATCGTCCACACTCTACAAATTTATTGTTTTGGGCTTAGGCCACAAATTCTAACCCTACAATTGACACCATTGTGGGAAGAGCTTGAGTAAAAGTGGAAGCAGCAGTTAATGGTGGCTGAATCAGGGCAACAACCAGCAAAATCTAGGGCGTCCTAACATATAGACCATTTTCTCAATTTGGAGCAGAGACAAGATCGTGAAGGTAGCGTGCTTACTACGCACCTTGAGCGAAGTTAACCGCATGGAGGAAATCACATGTCTCATACGGAGAAGAACAACATGCAACTGAAAATTGAGAGGCTAAGGAGGGAGTTGCGCCATGCAAAAAGAAAACGTATTTCTTCTCATTCTGATGAGGACTGGGGTGACGAGCAAGATGCCACTTACGAGCAAAGATCTCAAACACTAATCAGTAAACCTTTTTCATACGAAGAGGAGCACCGTTGCAAAAGGCAACCTCAGAGCCCATCACATGGAGAGGTAGGAAATGATGCTATGAGTAAAGCTTTAAATCAAATCTCTAGGTCACTCTTCATGCATAGGATCGAAGGAGCGAGACTCCCTCGGCGTTTTAACCAGCCAACCTTTACCATTTATAATAGTAAAACGGACCCTGCGGAGCATGTGAGCCACTTTAATCAAAGGATGGCTGTCTATTCTAGAGATGAAACTCTAATGTGTAAGGTCTTCCCCTCCAGTCTTGGACTGGTTGCAATGAGGTAGTTCGACAGCCTGAAAGCAGATTCCATCAATTCCTACAAAGAGCTCACTCAAGCTTTTGGTTCACGTTTTGTCACATGCTGAAGAGTGGCTAGGCCTTTATCTTCTTTGTTGTCCTTGAGCATGCATATGAAGGCATAGTCAAATAGGTATTGGGAGATGTTTAATGATATGGAGGGCAACTTTGATGCAATGGCCCTTGACACGTTCAAGCTCGGCCTCCCTACTAACCATGGTTTAAGGACGTCCTTGTCTGATAAGCCTATTACTAACATGCGTGAGCTTATGGATTGTATTAAAAAATATAAAAGGGTTGAAAAGGATCAGCAATAAGGGAAGGGTAAGGATAAGGTTATCCCCCAGGAGAGGAAGGATTTCAGGTCGGACCATTACAATAACAACAAGCCATGGAGAGATTTTGCTGGATAGTCAGGATCAATAAATGCTCAAGTAGTCAATACTGTGTTCAAGGAGCCAGTCCACCAAGTTTTGGAGAAGATTAAGAATGAGCCATTCTTTAAATGGCCGAGTAAGATGGTGGGGAATCCTGAGAGGCGCAATCACAATCTCTATTGCCAATACCACCAAGACCATGGGTATACCACTGAAGATTGCAGAAATCTGTGGGATCATTTGGACCAACTGGTCCGCGAAAGTAAATTGAGGCACCTTTTGCATCACTCTAGTAGCCGAGGAGGTCAAATAAATTCCAAACCCCAGAGGGATGATTCTTCGAAACCTTCATTAGGAACTATCTACGTCATCTTCGCAACACCAGGAAGAACAAGGTCCTGGCTGTCAAAGGTTATGTCAGTAGTTCGGTTACCGGCAAGGGACTTTGGTCAAGATCCGAGGAGACCTAGACCGGTTATCCAGCCAGTTTTAGGCTTTTCGGATGAAGATAAGATTGGAACCATCCAACCTCATGATGACGCTTTGGTAGTCACCCTCAGAATTGGAGGATATGATGTGAAGAAGGTAATGGTAGACCAGGGTAGTGCGGTGGAGATAATGTACCGTGACCTATATAGGGGGTTGAACCTCAAACCTGATGACTTAACACCATACTGTTCTCCCTTAGTTAGCTTCAAAGGAAGAATTATCACCCCGAAGGACCAGATACGGCTGTCTGTACAGACTAACTCGGAAGTAGTGGAAGTAGACTTCATTGTCATAGATATGTATTCCCCTTATACGACAATTGTAGCTAGACCTTGGCTACACATGCTAGGGGCTATTTCCTCTACTTTACATCAAAAAGTTAAACATCTGTCCGAAGGGTGAGTTTGTGAAATCCGTGGAGATCAATCCTTGGCCAGACAATGCTTAGTGGCTGCCATCCAGCACAAGCCCGAAATCAAGTCCTCGGCTAGGGCCGAGGGAGACTTATAGCAATTAAAAAGTCGGGTATCGCCCGTCGAAGATCTAGATAAAAATGTTAGAAGTGAGGATTTAGTAAAAGTTCTAATTGGGGACAATCCTGAAAGGTTCTTTCAAGTCGGATCTCAGATGCCTCAACCAGAAAAAGAAAAGATAATTGAGTTCCTTAAGAGAAATCATGATGTATTTGCCTGGAATGCTTATGAAGCCCCAGGAGTGGATCCAGAGTTCATTTGCCACCATCTGAGGGTCAACCCACTTATTGTCCCTAAGAAGCAGCCTCCTCGGCGCCCATCTAAAGAACATGTAGATGCAGTCAAAGAAGAAGTAACGAAGCTCAAACAGGTAGGAGCTATTAAAGAAGTTTTTTACCCCGAGTGGTTAGCAAATACTGTGGTGGTGAAGAAGAAGAGCGGGAAATGACGAGTCTGTGTAGATTTCACCGACTTAAATAAGGCTTGTCCTAAGGATCCTTTCCCATGCCAAAAATTGATCAGCTAGTAAATGCTACTGTCGGCCATCCTCGGATGAGTTTCTTGGATGCTTTTCAAGGTTACCATCAAATACCGTTAGCCCTAGATGTCTAGGAGAAAACTGCTTTTGTTACCCCTACTAGTAATTACCATTATAAAGTGATGCCATTCGGTTTGAAAATACAGGCTTTACTTACTAACGAATAATGACAAAGATGTTTGAATCACAGTTAGGCAAAAGTATAAGGTTTATATAGATGACATGGTGGTAAAAAGTAAAGTCGTTTCTGAACATGTGAAGGACCTTGACAACACTTTTGAAATCCTAAGAAGACACAAGTTATGTCTGAACGCTTCCAAATGCTCATTTGGTGTAGGGTCAGGAAAATTCTTGGGTTACATGGTGACACACAGGGGAATTGAGGTTAACCCCGATCAGATAAAAGCTATTCAAAATCTACAGCATCCTCGGAATCCGAAAGAGGTTCAAAAGTTAACAGGGATGACAGCTGCCCTGAACCGATTCATCTCTCGGTTCGCGGATAGGTGTAAACCTTTCTTCTCACTGATCAACAAGTGGAAAGGGTTCGAATGGACTGAAGAATGTGCTTCGGCCTTTCAACAACTCAAAGACTACTTGGCTCGGCCACCAATTATGTCTAGCCCTGAATCAGATGAGGTCATGTTGCCTATATTACTGTGGTTCCCTATGCTATAAGTCTAGTACTAATACGAGTGGATCAAGGTATGCAAAGGCCAATTTACTATGTAAGTAAATCTCTACATGAGGCCGAGATTAGGTACTTGCTGCTAGAGAAAGCTATCTTGGTAGTAGTACTTGGAACACGAAAATTGCCCCATTACTTCCAAACACATACGGTCGTCATGCTCACACAACTCCCGCTTAAATACGTACTTCGAATTGCCGACTACACAGGGAAAATAGCTAAGTGGGGCACTATCCTGGGGGCTTTCGATATCAAGTACATGTCTCGTACTTCAGTCAAAGGGCAGATCCTTGCAGATCTGGTGGCTGAGTTCACAGAACCTAGTTTAGAAGAAGTAATGGCAGAAAAGGACATAGATGGAAAATCAGTTGGCCATGATTTCTCAACAAGGCCCTTCCCACTAGGAAGTGTATGTGGATGGCGCAGCGAACCAGAAAGGTTCTGGAGTGGGGCTAGTATTGATATCTCCCGAGAGAATCATCATTAAAAAAATCATTAAAGTTAGATTTCTTGGCAACAAATAATGAGGCGGAGTACAAAGCCCTATTAATTGGAATGTCTATGGTCCAAAGAATGGGAGGAAAGCCAGTGGAGTTGTTCTCGGACTTAAGGTTAGTCGTAGGTCAAGTACAAGATGATTTTGAGGCAAAGGATGAGAGGATGCAGGGATACCTGAATCAAGTTAAACGTCTATAGTCAGAATTCGAATTTTTCAGCTTGCTGCATATTCCCAGAAATGGTAACGCACATGCTAATTCTCTGGCCACACTCGCTACCTCTTCGACGCAAAATTTGCCGAGAGTCATCCTCGTCGAGGACTTACATGGGCCTATCGAGGCAAGAAGAGATGCAGTCCAAGTTCACCAAATCAGAATCGGGCTCTACTGGATGGACCCTATAGTCAAATTCTTAAAAGAAGATATTCTACCTGAAGAAAATGGGGAAGCTAACAAAATTCGGAAGAAGGAGACCAGATTCTAGCTATTCAAGGACTAGAAATTATATAAATGCTCCTATTCAGGACCATACCTGTTAAGTATGCATCCTGAAGCGCCTAAATTGCTACTAGAGGAATTACATGAAGAAATCTGTGGGAGTCACACCGGAGGTAGATCTTTAGCTCACCGAGCCATTACTCAGGGTTATTGGTGCCTGAATATGCAAAAAGAAGCCCATAAATATGTTAAGAAGTGTGATCAATGTCAACGATTTGCGCCTAACATACACCAACCAGGTGGAGTCCTCAACCCACTATCTAGTCCATGGTCGTTTGCTTAATAGGACTTAAATATAGTGGGTCCATTTCCAAAGGATGCATTAAACAAGAAGTATCTTCTGGTCGGCACAGACTATTTCACTAAATGGGTTGAAGCTGAACCTTTGGCCAATATCTGAGACGTAGATGTGCAGAGATTTGTATGGAAGAATATTATTACTCATTTCGAAGTTCCTCATACTTTCATCTCGGACAATGGCCTATAGTTCGACAGTAAAGCATTTCAAAATTATTGTAGCGAACTGGGAATCACAAATAGATACTCCACTCCTACCTATCCCCAAGGGAACGGACAAGCAGAAGCAGTTAACAAAGTCATAGTTAATGGATTAAAGAAGAGATTAGACGATGCAAAGGGTAAGTGGGTGGAAGAGTTGCCACATGTATTTTGGGCTTACAGAACCATACCTCGTAGATCTACTGGAGAAACCCTTTTCTCGATGACTTATGGGGCTGAAGCTGTCATCCCTCTGGAAACTGGGTTCCCAACTCTGAAAACCAGTTCATTCAGTCCGACCGGCAACGATGAGCTTATAGAAAGGAATTTGGAGTTGATTGAGGAAATGAGAGAAAATGCAATGATTCGATTAGCACATTACCAACAGAAGCTTAGACAAGACTATGATGCCAACGTAAAGCTAAGGCCTCTAGAACCTGGTGATTTGGTACTCAAAAAAGTTGTGGGCATTGCAAAAAACCCAGCCTGGGGGAAGCTAGGACCCAATTAGAAAGGGCCATATCGTATCACTTCAGGGGCTGGCATTGGGGCATATTTCCTGGAAGACTTAAATAGTCATGTAATACCACGCCCATGGAATGTAAATAATCATAAAAGGTACTATTATCAATCGAATCTTCTCTTCATTCATTATGACAATTCGTCATCCTTAACAGTTCCATAAATGTTCAAACTTAAATTCAATCATGCCTGTAGTCCTCGGACTAGATGATTTTAGTTAGTTAACACTCTTTAACGGTTCCATAAGTGTTTAAATTTAAATCAAATCATGCATGTAGTCCTCAGACCAGATGATTTGGGTTAGTTAACACTCCTTAATGATTCTATAAGTGTTCAAACTTAAATCCAATCATGCCTGTAGTCTTCGAACCAGATGATTTGGGTTAGTTAACACTCCTTATTAGTTCTCTAAGTGTTTAAACTTAAATCCAATCATGCCTGCAGTCCTCGAACCAGATGATTTGGATTAGTTAACACTCCTTCACGTGCCTGCAATCCTCGGATTAGATAGTATGGGTTAGTCAACACCTATGTGTAGTTATTGTTATTAAAGTTTAACTCCAGAATGAGTCTTGCCTGACATTCTCGAATGTATTTAAAATCAACTCTAACTTATGCTAGCCTTCTTTGTGTATGTTTGAAAAGTCCTATGAAGCTTTTATAACACTCGTCGCATTCATTATTTAGTAGTAGTTCTTATACAGATTGCTCTTTTCAGGACCAATTTTAGTTATGTACATTATCAGCATGATATGGTGATTATGCTTACCTACATTACCATAATTACAAAGTATAGTTATTTGTAGCAAAAGTAAGTCACATGATATGCAACAAAGACACCAAAAGTAAAAGAGAAACCGTTTCATTGATCAAAAGATGATAGTTTACAATCCTTTACATAAAAGAAAAACAAGAACATGTAAAATAATAATAATAGTAATAATAATAATAATAAACCTAAGTATCTAAGTTTTTGCTTCAGGGACCACAGGGTCGGCAGCCTGGCTTGTCCGAGTAGCAGCAGCTTTTGGGGCCTGGTCCTTAGGCTCTGAAAAGGTCTTCTCTTTTTCCAAGCCCTCCCCCTTATCCTTGGGTGGCTCAGCTGGTTTTCTTTGATCACCTGGCTGACCAGACTCCTTGGAGGCCTCAAGGGTGGTTGGAGGAACTTGGCTGACCAAGGATTGCTTTGAAGCCTCTGAAAGTTGTGTTGAAGGAGGGGGATCAGACTTTGGGAGCTCTCGGATGTCAGGGTCATAATATATGCTCCCAGGCAGCCTCAGTTCCGAGTCAGCAGGCACCCCAGCAGCATCCAGTGCTTTGCCCTATGTTATATCACAGTAGTCTCGGCTGATCGAGGCAAACTGCTTAGTTAGACCTTTTTCGGTCACCTCTACTCCCAGCTGGTATGCTGCTTTCTTTTCAGCCTCGGTCGCCTCCTTGGCCAGCTAAGCATTCCTCTAAGCTAGCTTGGCAGTCTCTCTAGCCTTTTGGAGTTTGGCGCGAAGTTCCTTCATAAGCGCTTTCTCAGTTAACAAATTGGTCTGAGTCTCATTTAAGAGCTTGCGTTGGGCTTCGGCCTGGCTCTCAGCATTTTGTAGGCCAGCATTGAGACTATTCCTTTCATGGGTTACCTCTTTGAGCTACTCGGAGATTTGAGAAAACTCCTCTTTCAAGTTGCCCAAAGTTCTCTCTGCCTCGGACCGAGAATGGGCCTCTGCTTGGGCTTTGACGTATGCATTTTTATTCCACTCTTCGACCACGAAGACTTGTTAGGTAATTTGCATAATAAAATGAGAGAGTTAGCATAAAACAAATGAAAAATTAACATGCCAAACTGAAGAATTGCTTTAACTCACTTACCATGGCCAGATCCCTCTTCAAGGACATGAAGAGTTCATACTAGCTAAAGCGCCTGTATGACTCCATATCTCGGGGAAGGAGCAGTGGTTGCTCCAAAGCCTCAGCTACCAGTCCTGCTCTTCCCCCATCATAGTTTCTGAGGGAAGTATCCCAAGAGATAGGAGTGACGTCTAACTCCAACTTGGGAGACCATGTGCATGGCCTTCTGCACACATCGACAATGTGAGGGTCATCTCGGCTCTCGGTAGATGAGGCCCTCTTGCTCCGGTGGTCTTTTGCCACCTTCTGTTACTTGGTTGTTTTTAGTGGAACCACCACCTCCCTCTCCTCAGTTTCGAGGGGCCTCTTCTTCTTCAAGTCTGGCAAGGGCTTTAGGCCGAGATCAAAAGCCTGGGGTGGCGGCGGAGGCAAACTCACCACTGGTTGGGAAGTCCCAGTCCCTTTCGGCTCAGCCTTCTTGCCTCTGTTCTTCAGCAAAGCCTTTAAGTCCGACATGTCTTCTTCTTTCGAGGAGTCCTCAAGAAGAGCAGTTATTAGAATGGGAGGATGGACACTGGACTGCCTATCAATCTCCTCCTCGGAGTCTGAGGATGGTATCACTTGAACCCCCCTAAAGCTTCTCCTTTAAATTTGAACTTATCTATCTGTTCCTCTAGTGAAGAGGACGAAGAGCCAACCCTCTTGCCTACGACCGCCGGTTCAAGGAGGACTTGTTGAACTGGTTGGACAAGCAATGGCACACCCTGTGGATTTGGGTGTGGAACGGGTTCAAGGTCGTATGGCGCTAAGAAACCACGCCGAGCGACGTCTATTCGCCAGAGATGATAATCACCTTGTGTAATGGCGTTGCCGACCAGCTGAATATAGGCTGATTTTGGTATGTAGCCGAGGATGAGAGGAACGGACCGGAGCTGTCCGTCTTCACTCACAAAGATCTCCAAGCGTAATAAATAATTAATCGCGGCGGTGTTGGTGAGGCTAAGCCGAGGAGAAGTATGCTCTTTATCTGTAAACAAAAATAATAATAATGATAATAATAATAATAATAAAATTAATCAGAAAACTGGAAGATGATGACATAAAGGAAAAAAAAAAACAGATTATGAAGAGTGAAAATCCTAAACCTACTGTTAGAGATCTTAAGTCTAGGAAGTCACACCTAGCTCTCCTGGCTGGGTTGGACAGTGAAGACCGTCATGCCACCCCGAGACGATCAAATAGTCGTCTTTCATCCCTTTATTTGACTTGGGAAGACAGGAGAGAAGTCTAACAATGTCGGATCGGGATTAAGGTAATATCCGGCCCCTTTTTGGCTATAACACTCGTACATATGTACCAAGTCACGCCAGGTCAACCCTAATCCTAGTTGAAGGTTCAGGGCATCGATGGCTCCTAGGATCCTAAAAGTATTGGGCGCACGTTGCTCGAGAGAAAGTCTATGGTTGTCAAGGTAGTTCAAGGTGATGGAACCCATTGGAAGGGTCATTTCTCCTTCAATGAAGGCTATCATGGGGATTATGACTTCCCTCTCTCTTCGGTCCGTTAATATCCGCTCTGGAGGGCAATACCTCAGATTTACCCCCCGCGGTATATCATAGGTCTGCTTAAATTCTTCTATCAAAGCAGGACTATCGACGAGGTATTGAAATCTACCCATTTTTAAGAAATACTTGAAGCAATAGCCAGGAAATAGGGGTTCAAAGGTTGAGAATCCTGGCCGAGAAGAAAATAATGGAATAAGGATGTCGAAACTTACACAGACGGAACTGGAGAATGATCCCTGAACTCGAAGCAGACTTTTAGTAGATTCTGGGAAGAAATAAGACGGATAATCGAAGAAGCTTAAAGGATTTTGAATGTGTGAGTTCGCTGGGTATTCTGAGGATTCGTAAAGTAAAGAAAAAATAACCTCCTCTGAGGGCTTATATACGGGGACAAGTGAAAGGATGTAGTTCATCCCATTTAATCCCAAAGAAGAGCCGTGTCCGTTGGATCAATGACCCACCGTTAGATATAAAAGACAAAACGCTGCTGGAGTAATTAATACAGCGCTTTGGGAATACGGAAATTACAGCGGCAATGATGAAGTGCTTGCATCTATGCCTACACATGTGCAAGCTTGGATATTTGTGTGTTCTTTTCAAACTTTTCATTGCATGACAGGTCAAAATCTTTTTTTTTTTCTCCTCGGATGCGAGGAAAAAATTAAAATTTTGAGGGGCTATTATAGGGGAAAAAGCTCAATCTAACGTAGTAGGCCTAGGGCCCTATTTGAGGACTACTGTGTGTCCGAAAAAAAGGAACCGGTAGAGACAAAGTCCATCTGGAAGAAGGATACCCGGAAACGAAGAAGGGGTACAATTTGAAGAGGTCACTAGCGGTCCGAAGAGGTCCTACTCCTCGGATACGAATAGTATTGATTAATCAAACGTGTAGAAGGTCCGAATGATCTTCTTAGCAACCCTAATGATCAAGATAAGCTCTGAGTATATCTAGAGACGATAAGAATGAAGAAATATCTAAAGGAAAAGCTGCTACCACCGTATTAAATGCACTGTAGCAACTTTTCTGACCGCATTTATGTGGAGAAGACCCCTGAATAGGGTAATCTCATCTACCGCCACTCACAAAAAGCTGAGGAAGATACATGACATGACATGCACTCAAGTAGGAACCTAGATAAAGAATAAGTGGACGATAGGGAGGATGGGGGAGGATGCTATATAAAGAAGAAGGGCTCTTAAAGAATAGGGGGGGAGAAAGAAGAAAACAAGAGAGAGAGGTTTGATTGTAGCCTTAAGAATTGTAACAACTACTCAATTTATAAAAAATCTCTTTGGATTTTAGCTTATTTGATTTTTACATGTACTTTCATGCTGATTTATACCTGTGATCAACCGTTGTAAGATCCATAATTGACTTAGCTCTATCGTCTACACTCTACAAATTTATTGTTTTGAGCTTGGGCCACAAATCTTAATCCTATATATATATATATATATATATATTAACTTCAAGAAAAAACTTTCATGCACATCACATAGTTTATAGCGAATAGCTTCTTCTTAACTCTTAGCATAACCTTTCCTTGTCCCCCTCCCCCCCCCCCCCCCTTTTTTTAATAATAACCTTTCCTTGTCTGTTCCTTACATATGTGTCTCCTAAGATAACTTTGAAAAATCCTTCTCAACTACTATAATCCAAGTGGTGACAACCGACAACCATGAATACTGGTATCAAGGATGACACAAATGGGATTAAAGAAACATAGTTTATATTTTACAAATTAAGCATGATGATTCAAGGGAATCCACCAATATGCCGCACGATACTCCTTCACTCGGACGGCAACCTGCACGAAACAAAAGAGAAAAACCTGTCGAAGGACACCGGCGTGGTGCCGGCCAAATACCCTTCGAAGGTCAAGTTAGAACTTCTTTTCAACTCTAGAGTGCTAGAGAGGGTTTAATTATGCGTACCTTGTTTTGTGAGAGCATTAGGGCTTTTATAGTAGTAGATGGTTGACCTCTCTTTCTCGGTTCGGAAGTCTTTTTCTTATAGGACTCTTCTTGTAGAAATCCTAAACGTGATGGACAAGTCCCCCCCTTATAGGGAAGATTTTTACCAAATACATAAGATTTCCGGAGTCCTACTAACGCAAGGACTCCATTTGGGCCCTTATGAGAGTGGGCCAAATTGCCCCCCCTGAGGGGTCCAGCAGGCCTATAGCCAAGCAGCCCGTTCAATCAGTCCATGCGCCCAGCCTGTCCAACTAGGGTCCGTCCGTGTGAGGCCCGTCTAACCACACAAGGCCTTCCAGGGTATATCTTCCCCTTTCAGTTGCCCCCTCACCCTATGAGTCCGTGAACAATAAATGAACGGACCCATGGAGTGACGGATAAAAATCAAGGACGTACCCATTGCATGCCTATGTCCGCGAATCTCCATCCGTACGCTGCTAGATCAGAAGCCAATTAATGCGCCGTGCCAAATGTCACTTTGTCAGTGGTTGTTGTTTTGGAACGAGGTGTCGCTTCGACTTCCGTGCACCTCTCTTATAAATACCGAACCCTCGCCCCCCATTTCTCAGTTTGTTGCTGGAAGAGATTTGTCAGAGCGAGTCCGTCATACTTGTCAGAGCGCAGTCTGTTCGCTTTCTCAACCGTCGTCCTCCAGATCTTGCATCAATCTTCAGGTGAGTTATTATGCCTCCGTCCTCTATTCTTTAGTTTTTATGTTTGCACTTTATGCGCCCGTCGATCTTTTAAAACCCGTCAGAGTCGTAGGTTCTGTCATTGCCTGTAGGCTATGTCTAGTGCGTCGAGTAACCAGTCCGTCGTTCGTGACGGAGCGGATTATGAAGGGATATACCCGTCAGGTCACAAAGACCATGACACCACGAGCGATAGTAGTCCGTCATCATCTTCCTCGTCCTCAACATATGAGGGCCTGGAGATGGTCGAATTCCAAGAGGGATCAGATGAGGAAGAGCCATTGGTTAGGTCCGTCGTAGGGGCAGATGGACTTAGGGAGTTCGTCTTGCCCCCAGAGTGGACGGTTCACACCTTCGTATCTACCATCAAGGATGGGCATTTCAATACCCTTAGGGATCGCTACCAAATTCCAGATCACATCCCCCTCCGTCTTCCATATAAGTCAGAGAAGTGCTACTATGAGGGAGTTGACGGAGTGGGTGTATACGAGCCAGTGTTTAAGGCTGGTTTGAGGTTCCCGTTGAGTTCGTTACATCGCGAACTTTTAAGCTATTTAGGCATCTCCGTCAGCCAGGTGTCTCCCAACGCCTGGAAAGTCTTTATTGCCATGGAGGTCCTATACGGAGCCATGTCCGACGGAGCGAGGAGACTTACAATAAGAGAGTTCTTTCATTGCTACCGTCCAGACGAGATTGATAAGTCGAGGGGAATGTACAGTTTTGTTCCTAGAAGTCCCGTCCTGAAGGTCAACTATGAGACCCCGGACTTCAATAGGGACTGGAAGAGTCGATATTTCTTTATGGAAGGTCAGGACTGGATGTGTCGTCCAGGGGAGACGGACTTCATGCCCGTCGACACAGTTTGGGGCATTTTAAACCCGTCTGGTATGGTCCGTCAATAATGATTCCGTGCATTTTACTAATTTTGTAGTGTCTCTAACCTCTGTCTTCTGTGTTGCAGTTCGACGTCGGCCTCAAGTTACACTTGAAGAATTTAGTTTTCTTGAGAGAATTTTCTCAAAGACAAAACCAGAGGAGCGGACGTGGGCCAAGCTCGTCAACCTTAATACAATCAACTGGTATTGTGACGGTCCCTCGCCCACCCCAGCAGCCTTAAAGTACGAGAAACAAACCCGTCTGCGTAAGTCCGTCTATCCTCGCGACCCTTTTTTTTTTTATCCTTATTACTCTGTTTCTTAGTCCGTCATCCTATTCCAGAGATGGAGGATGCAAAAAGGCGAGCAGCCATAAGACTCCAAGCTGCCAAAAATAAACAGACCGGGACGGATCCCATGGGGACGGGCCCAAGCAAGCAATAACTAAAGAGGAAGCTGCCGGTGAAAAGCGACCGTCCACTTAAGCAGACCAAAGTCCCCCTCGACCCGGTCATTGGCTTAATGGCTGAGGGGAGCAAATCAATTACTCCGGCCAAACATGGTGCGGGCAAGGGGCTGATGACGGGTGCCCTTGGAGAGCAGAAAAAGCCACCCGTCTTGCTCCGTGAGGACTCCAAGTATGCCTTGGAGAAACTGTCTTCAATTATTTCCCCCGAGGATTACGAGGACCTTGGGAATCACTCGACGGAGGCTATGGGGGAGACGGGCCTCTTCAATATTGCCCAGGTAATTACTCCGTTACCCTTAGTCCATCCGTTCATCTTACTTCTCTTTTTTTTTTTATTGCTTGTTTGCTTACTTCCGTCGTTTCTCAGACCATGGTCATGATGAAAGGTCTAATGGGATGGTGTCTCAAACACGAGACAACCATTGGCCGGATTCGCGACAAGGCTAAGGTGACGGAGGAGGAGCTGATAGACCTCAAGGCCTGGAAAGTAGTTCAAGAAAAGAAACTTAAGATGGCCGAGGCAGCCCGGGACGAGGCCGTTCAACTGGTGGAGGGCCTGAAGAGAGAGCTGGTTGAAAAAGACAACGAAGTCCGTCAGGCCAAGGAGGACGCCGTACGCGAGTACCGTGACTCCGCCAACCTGATTGCGGAACTAAGTGTCGTTTACAACGACGGGTTCGACGACGCACTCCGTCAGGTGAGGAAGTTGTACCCGGAGCTGGACCTATCCTCCGTCAGCGTCTCTGCCCCCGAGCCTTCCACTGTTCAGCCTGTTCCGTCGAAGGATACTGATGCTTTATTCTAGAATGCCTTAGTTCAAGAGGCTCCGACGGATCATACGGTTGTGGACAGCCAGGCCAAGGTTGTTGGGGACCATCAAGCTGGAGAGGGAGACGGAGCAGAGCAGCCATGATTTTTTGTAATAACTTAGATTTTTTTTTTTTTTTTTTTTTTGTAAGCGTTGAACAATTTTTGGACCCGTCATGTTTACGGGGTTTGTATATACATTGACCGTTCATATGGTTTTTTTTATGCAAGATTCGTTGTTTTTTATTTCATTTTTATGGAATGTATGCTTCAAGCTAACTCCGTTCTACCCATTTGGTTGTCCGTAGGGTAACTTAGTTTATTGAAATAGTCCGTCTGGTAGCATAGCTAATTGAACCCGTCCGTTGGGTAGTTGATTTCTCCCTAAATGGATAGTTCGACTAGCGAACGTTTCCACAGGTCCGTTCATTATGCGAATTTAGTAGTGTTTGTTATCTGGACTTAGGTTTTATTTCTTTGTGCTGGTCCGACCACCCCGTGGGCAACCTTTTTGGTCCGTCTGTCATATTGACTTAGTGTTTTCATCCCTTTGGGGTGATCCGTCCGCTTTGTGGACAACCTTATTGGTCCGTCCATCATGCGGCCCATTGGTTTTCATTCCTTTAGGAATGATTGGTCCGTCCATTGTATGGACTTAGTGTTTTTATCCCTTTGGGATGATCCGTCCACTTTGTGGACAACCTTATTGGTCTGTCCATCATGTGGACTTTAGTTTCCATCCTCTTGGGATGATCCGTCCATTTTGTGGACGGTTTTGGTGGTCCGTCCACTGTATGGACTTTAGTTTCCATCCCCTTGGGATGATCTGTCCATTTTGTGGACAGTTTTGGTGGTCCGTCCACTGTATGGACTTTAATTTCCATCCCCTTGGGATGACCCGTCCATTTTGTGGACAGTTTTGGTGGTCCGTCCACTGTATGGACTTTAATTTCCATCCCCTTGGGATGTCCCGTCCATTTTGTGGACAGTTTTGGTGGTCCGTCCTCTGTGTGGACTTTACTTTCCATCCTCTTGGGATGATCCGCCCACTTTGTGGGCAGTTTGGTTGGTCCATCCATTGTATGGACTTTAGTTTCCATCCCCTTGGGATGACCCGTCCATTTTGTGGACATTTTTGTTGTATTAAATACTTGAGCAGAAAAAATCTTGTTGCCTGGAAAAAAGGTTTTTATAGGAAAATGGTGCCTGCCCCCTTGGGCTTAAAAAGGCACTAGTAGAGAGGTTTGTTCAAAGCAGCAGCATAGAAAAAAAGACATAATTGTTCGAAATAATAAATAAAAAAAAAGAACTACTGAAAACTTTAGGAATGAGCTGGAATCTATTGGTAGTACTTCCGTAGGTGCTCAGTGTTCCACGGGTGTTGCAGTTTCCGTCCATCCATGGTTTCGAGATGGTAGGTTCCTCTTCTCTGCCAAGATGAGATCTTGTAAGGTCCTTCCCAGTTTGGGCCAAGTTTTCCTTGCGAGGGGTCTTTAGCTGCTCCCATTACCTTCCGAAGCACAAGGTCCCCGATCTGGAAGTCTCTGTGTCTGACTTTGGAGTTGTAGTACTTTGCCATGAGGTTTTGGTATCGAGCTATCCTCTGTTCGGCCGTGGCCCGGACTTCGTCGACTAGGTCCAGCTGTAGCCGCAAAGCTTCTTCATTCTTGCCTTCGTCATAGCTCTCCACTCGATAGGTCGTTAGACCTATTTCTGCTGGAATGACGGCCTCGCTCCCGTATGTCAGTCCGAATGGCGTTTCCCCTGTTAGTGTTCTTACCATCGTGCGGTATGCCCATAAGACACTTGGCAACTCATCGGGCCATATACCTTTTGCCCCCTCGAGCCGGGTCTTGATGATCTTAAGCAGGGACCGGTTTGTGACTTCAACTTGGCCATTCGCCTGTGGATGTGCGGGCGATGAGTAATGGTTCCTAATGCCTAATTCTGAGCAAAAATCCTGGAATGCCTTGTTGTCAAACTGTTTCCCATTGTCGAAGACGAGGACCCTTGGTATCCCGAACCTGCATATGATGTTCCTCCAAACGAAACCTCTGATGTTTTTCTCCGTGATAGTTGCTAGAGCTTCCGCTTCGACCCACTTAGTAAAGTAGTCGATTCCTACGACCAAGAATTTCAGCTGTCGTGCTGCCGTTGGGAAAGGGCCCATGATGTTTAGTCCCCATTGGGCGAACGGCCAAGGGGCCGCCATCGGTGTCAGTTCTTCGGCTGGTTGCCTAATTAGGTTACCAAACCTTTGACATTTGTCGCAGACTCTAACGTAGGCTTGCGCATCCTTCTGCATTGTAGGCCAGTAGTATCCTGCTCGGATCAGCTTGTGTGCCAGAGACCGTGCCCCCGAATGGTTTCCGCAAATGCCTTCATGGACCTCCCTCAGTACATAGTCGGCCTCCTCGCGACCCAAACACCTTAGATATGGTCGCGAGAATCCCCTCTTGTATAGGACATTGTTGATTATTGTGAACCGTGAGGCCTGGACTTTCAATTTTCTGGCAGCGTCCTTGTCGTCTGGGAGCGTGCCTTCCTTTAGGTAGGCCATTAGGGGCGTGGTCCAATCGTATCCTGAATTTACCTCCCGTACTTCCGTTTCATCGCTAATGGTTGAGGA
This sequence comes from Quercus variabilis, assembly GCA_030445155.1. Classification (NCBI taxonomy): domain Eukaryota; kingdom Viridiplantae; phylum Streptophyta; class Magnoliopsida; order Fagales; family Fagaceae; genus Quercus; species Quercus variabilis. Next base: position 1,906,627 of record CP129447.1, read on the forward strand.
GTTCTGTATGAATGATAGTACTCGGTCAGGGGTCGTCATGTTCGCAACGGAGGCGGCTTTGGCAAGCCGGTCAGCACATTCATTCTCTTCTCTCGGGATCTGAACGAACGTGACCTGGAGGGAGTCGATCCGTCTCCTGACTTCGTCCAAGTATTTCTTCATTTTTTCCCCCTTGCATTCATAGACGCCACTAATCTAACTGACTATTACCTGTGAGTCGCAATGTATAACCATAGCCTCGGCGCCTGCTGCTTTTGCCAGGTCTAACCCTGCCAACAATGCCTCATACTCTGCCTCATTATTGGTCGTCGGGAAGTCTAATCGGATCATGCACTCGATTGTGTCTCCGTCAGGGGTTTGTATCACCACCCCGGCGCCTCCAACTAGCTTATTTGATGATTCGTCCGTGTGGATGTTCCGCAGTCTGAGGGCTTGAGGCTCCTTCCACCCTGTTCGTGTATATTCGGCGATGAAATCAGCTATAGCTTGGCCTTTTATCGCGGTTCGCGGGCGGTAGTGTATGTCAAACTTGCTTAGCTCTATCGCCCATAGGGCCATTCGTCCGGCTGCTTCGGGGCTGCTCATTGCCCTTTTTAGGGGCTGATCTGTTAGGACGATAATGCTGTAGGCTTGGAAATATGCTTTCAGTTTTCGAGCTGCGATTATCAGTGCGAAGGTTAGCTTCTCCATGTAGGGGTATCTTTCTTCAGCCCCCCGGAACCCCCTGCTTACAAAATAGATGAGTCGCTGCGTCCCTTCTTCTTCCCTCACTAGGGCCGCGCTTACCGCCACATTTGAAGCGGCTAGGTATAAGTAGAGATCTTCTCCTGGTTTGGATGGGCTGAGCAAAGGTGGCGAGGAAAGATATTTCTTTAGATCCTCAAATGCCTTCTGGCACTCCTCTGTCCACTCGAAAGATTTCTTCAGGACCCGGAAGAACGGTAGGCATCTGTCCGTTGCTTTCGATACGAACCTGCTCAGGGCGGCGATTCTGCCGTTCAAGCTCTGTACCTCCTTTGTTGTCCTTGGTGGTTCAAGTTCTATGATGGCCCGAATTTTCTCTGGATTGACCTCTATTCCTCTTTGGGATACCATAAACCCAAAAATTTTCCTGCCGTCACCCCGAATACACACTTGTCCGGATTCAACTTCATTTTGTATGATCGCAGGGTATCGAATGTCTCCTGGAGGTCGCTCAGATGGTCTCTTTCGATCTGGCTCTTGACCAGCATGTCGTCAACGTAGACTTGTACGTTTCTCCCCATTTGGTGTGCGAACATCTTGTCCATTAATCTCTGGTATGTGGCCCCGGTGTTCTTGAGTCCGAACGGCATTACCTTGTAGCAAAAAAGGCCCTGGCTGGTAACGAAGGACGTTTTCTCCTGATCGGGTTCCTCCATTTTGATCTGGTTATAGCTCGAGAAGGCATCCATAAAACTTAAGAGCTGGTGTCTGGCCGTCGAGTCAACCAGCGCATCTATCCGTGGGAGGGGGTAGCTATCCTTCGGGCATGCTTTGTTGAGGTCCGTGAAGTCGACGCACATCCGCCACTTTCCACTAGCTTTCTTGACCATGACCACGTTCGCCAACCACTCCGGATAATACACCTCCCTTATAAAACCTGCCTCGAGTAGCTTCCTGACCTCTTGTGCTATTGCTTTGTCCCGTTCAGGAGCGAACACTCGCTTTTTCTGCCGGACTGGAGGGTGTGAAGGGTTCACGTTCAGCCTGTGGACTATGACAGAAGGATCAATCCCGAGCATGTCTTCATGGGTCCATGCGAAGATGTCTTGGTTCTTCCTGAGAAATGTTACGAGGGCCTGGCGCACAGGTTGGCAGGCCAACGTTCCAATTCTGGTGGTTCGCTCTGGTTTGGACTCGTTGAGTGTTACCACCTCCAGTTCTTCAGCTGGTTCTACCACCGTCCGCTGTTCTTCTACGCACATTGCCTGATGGTGATCTTCCATTTCTAACATGGCAATGTAGCACTCTCGGGCGGTTGCCTGATTTCCCCGTAATTCCCCAACCCCATGGTCCGTCGGGAATTTGATCATTAGGTGGTATGTGGATGTTACTGCTTTCCACGAGTTGAGTGTAGGTCGTCCGAGGATACCATTGTAAGCGAAGGAGCAGTCTACTACGAGGAACATTACGTTCTTAGTGAGTTCTTGTGGGTAATCACCCACCGTCACCGGGAGTACGATGGAACCTATTGGGAATACCCTAGTCCCTCCGAAGCCGACGAGGGGAGCGCTCACTGGCATCAATCGGGCTCTGTCTATCCCCATTTGCTGGAACGCTGGATAGTATAGAATGTCCGCTGAGCTGCCGTTGTCGATCAGCACCTGGTGGACGTTGTAATCCCCCACACGTATACTGACGACCAGCGCGTCGTCATGCGGATGATGAAGTCTCCTTGCATCTTCTTCAGTGAATCCAATGACAAGGCTTTCCATTCGTGGGGCATAGGGCCTTGAGCCCGTTGTGTGGACGTTCAGGACCGATCTAAGGTATGTCTTTCGAGCCTTTTTGGACGAACTGGTAGGTGCGGTTCCCCCTACTATCATCCTTATGTCTCCGATGGGGGGTCTCGGACGCTCATTGTCCCGTCGAGGGGCCGGCTCCTGACGATTGTTATCCGTTTTCTCTTTGTTGACGAATTTTTGCAACTTCCCTTGTCTAATGAGGGCTTCAATTTGATGCTTTAGATCGTAGCAGTCGGCCGTGTCGTGTCCATGATCTCGGTGAAAACGACAATATTTGTCTCGCGACCGTTTGCTGGGGTCGCTTTTTAGCTTTCCCGAGAATGTTAGCGCCTCCTCGTCCTTGATTTGCATCAAGACTTGGTCAATTGGGGCGTTCAGGGGGGTGAAACTTGTGAACCTCCCGCTCGGGGGCTTAGGGCGTCTTTCATCCCTCCTGTCTCTTGTTCTTGGTCTCTTCTGCCCTTGGTCCTGGCGCGTGTCCACCTGGCGTTCCCTCTTCTTGGGCCTTTCTTCCCGTGCAAGCAGCGCGTCTTCCGCGTTCATGTACTCGGTGGCCCTGTAGAGTACTTCTAACATGGTTTTGGGGTCGTTTTTGTATAATGAGAACAAAAACTTGCCCTTTATCAATCCGTTCATGAAAGCTGCCACCAGTATCTTGTCGTCTGCTTCATCAATTGAGAGTGCTTCTTTATTGAAGCGGGTTATGTAGGATCTTAGCGTCTCGTCGTCCCTTTGTCTGATGCTCATCAAACACGCCGTAGACTTCTTGTATCTGTGTCCCCCTATGAAGTGTGAGGTGAACTGAGCGCTTAGTTCTTTGAAAGTGCTGATGGAATTCGGTGTCAACCGACTGAACCAAACTCTCGCAGAACCCTTCAGTGTAGTTGGGAAGGCCTTGCACATAATTTCGTCCGGTACCCCCTGCAGATGCATCAAGGTTTTGAAGGTTTCCAAGTGATCTAGAGGATCTTTTACCCCGTCATAGCTATCTATATTCGGCATGCGAAACTTGTAGGGTAGGGGGAAAGAGTTCACGGCCACAGTGAAAGGTGAGTCGGTACGATTGACCAGATCGTCAAGATCACTGGAGACTTGCCCCTTGAGGGCATTCATCATGACCTCCATCTGTTCTCTCATTGCCTGCATCTCGGCGGCAATATGTGGTGGGGTTGCATCCATGAGGGATGGCATGCTCACGTGCTGTCTCTCCGGCCTACTTGGGGCGTGGCTGCCCTCAGGTCTCTCCTGATTCTTGTTCGGATTGCTAGTTCCTTCCTGGTCTTCTGGCCGGTCATTTTGCGCTGTAGTCTTCTGGCGCAGCTGTTCCTCCAAGTCGCGGTTCTGTTTGGTGAGACGCTCCACGGCGGTACTGAGGGTCCGAACTTGTCTCTCGAGGGCAGTCATGGGCGGTTCTTCTTCTTGCACATCATTAGTAGTTGCCATTGAGCGGGTGAGTACCATGCAAGCCTTTTAGTTCGGGAAGCGATAGTATGGCTTAATTGCTCGCTTTCCCACGGACGGCGCCAACTGATGATTCAAGGGAATCCACCAATATGCCGCACGATACTCCTTCACTCGGACGGCAACCTGCACGAAACAAAAGAGAAAAACCTGTCGAAGGACACCGGCGTGGTGCCGGCCAAATACCCTCCGAAGGTCAAGTTAGAACTTCTTTTCAACTCTAGAGTGCTAGAGAGGGTTTAATTATGCGTACCTTGTTTTGTGAGAGCATTAGGGCTTTTATAGTAGTAGATTGTTGACCTCTCTTTCTCGGTTCGGAAGTCTTTTCCTTATAGGACTCTTCTTGTAGAAATCTTAAACGTGATGGACAAGTCCCCCCCTTATAGGGAAGATTTTTACCAAATACATAAGATTTTCGGAGTCCTACTAGCGCAAGGACTCCATTTGGGCCCTTATGAGAGTGGGCCAAATTGCCCCCCCTGAGGGGTCCAGCAGGCCCATAGCCAAGCAGCCCGTTCAATCAATCCATGCGCCCAGCCTGTCCAACTAGGGTCCGTCCGTGTGAGGCCCGTCTAACCACACAAGGCCTTTCAGGGTATATCTTCCCCTTTCAAAGCATATCTATAAAATAATTCATAAGTGTACTGTTAATACATGCTAGATTGTATAATAGTTTGAAGTCCATCGCCTATAAAAAGCTTGGTATGTTGAGGGTAGAGAAGCAAAACTAGAAAGATAATACAGGCCTAACAATATAATTGCACTGTTCATCTTCTTTCTTTTGTTTCAGTTCAGTCATCCCTCTATACCTTGCGTGTTTAAGTGTGTCTATATATACATATTAAAATGTAATTTGTAATTGACAAGTGGCTCCCTAAGTGTTAAAGAAAAAAACAATTGAAATCTAGGTGTCAACAAATAAAGAATCCAGCAGCAGCAAAATTGAACAAGCATGCAAGTGGACACCTTATAGACAAGTGTCAATTAAAGAGAAATGAAGCAAACTTAAAATAAAGAAAACTTTTGTAGTATTCTTGAAGCTTGTAGTCATCTTAAACTCCTAACACATCTATATATAGATGTAAGTTGTAAAATGAAGCATGTAACATCCGGAAAAAAAAACAATGAAAATTACAATGAAAGATTTGTGCTGCAATTCTCTGTTTTTCCTTCCTATCTAGCATAACATTAACATCTCTACAAAAGTTAATGGCTAAATTCTACTCCTAGCCATATAATTAAGAACTTGCACCCAACAATATATATGGAATCAATCACTGTCCGGCACGTGGCGGCAATACCTTTCCCATGCCAAGGCCACATCAACGCCATGATGGGTGTCTGCAAGTCATTATCTTCAAAACAAGGCCATGGAATTCTCATCACCATCGTTGTCACTGAAGAGTGGCTCAGCTGCATCTGTGGCTCCGACCCCAGCAAGCCAAATGATAACAGTAACAACACCATTCGCTTCGCTACCATCCCTAACGTGGTAGAGCGTGAAAAAATGGGTGACTTTGGGCCCTTCAACGAAGTGGTGAAGGCGAAAATGGAAGCTCCCGTTGAAGAACTCCTGGATCAACTCGACCCTCCGGTGGATAGAATCATAGCTGACTTTTAGCTGCAGTGGCCACTCGACTATGCGATTCGAAAGGAAATTCCAATTGCCTCGCTTTGGAGCATATCAGCTTTTTTTTTCTCCATGCTTCATCGTTATTATGTTTTCACACAGCATCATCATTTGCCGCTTCACTTTATAGGTGCTTCCTTTAGTAATAATGCATGTTAGTGCGAAATAAAAATAACAGATCTCATCTTTCACATTTTTTGCCCCAGTTTAATATCTCATGTGACTGTGGTTCAAGAACCATTACTATTATATTGGTTGACCCACCATTTTTACTCTTTCACTCGCAATTGCATATTGTGAAAGGAAGGACTGAAACTGAAAGAAGGACTGCAACTGAAACTCAGAAATTAGAAATTGAAGAAGACAAGTTATAACGGCTAGTTTATGTCTAACGGCTCTTAGACTAAACGCTGCCGTTTTGTGTCTGTGTTAAAAGAGTATTAATGAATCAAGAGAAACGGTGTCGTTCTACTTATTGGAACGGTGTAGTTTTATGACAACCAGATATAAGTGTTCCAACGGTGCCGTTTCGATGTCATCCCTCCCAAATGGTTCTGGTTTGCAGTGGCTATGTGTTGGTACTATGCAGTTAGGATTTCAGCTCTAACTGTCACTGAAGTCAGGTCCTTCAGCTCCGGAAATCACGGCTTATAATCTGGAGTTCGTTCTTAGTTAGTTAAGAGCAGTTGATAATCTCTCTCTCTCTCTCTCTCTCTGGAATGATCAAGTCTATAATGTACCTAATCTATAAATAGTGTAGGTGCTGTGTATTTTATTCCTAAGCTTGATAGAATTGAAATAGCTTTCTCTGATTTTTCTTTCAGTATTACTTTCTCTCTCAGCTTTCCTTTGTCTCTGTTATATTGCTCATCCGCCATTGTTGAACAATTCTTTAAGCTTCAAATTCTCTCATGGTATCAGAGCCAATGGCTTCAACACCTGAAACAGATACTACTCAATCCACACACACAGCTCCTATCCATACAGCCTCTATTCCTTCAACCTCTTTTCAATCACCACTGCTATTACTCTCAAACATGTCCAATCTCATGTCAATTAAGCTTGATTACAATAACTACATTCCATGGAAGCATCAACTACTCACCATACTTGAAGCTTATTCCCTGGTTGAACATGTTGATGGCACAGCACCAAAGTCATCACCTTTTGTACTTGATCCATCAGGAAACACAACTTCAGTTGTAAATCCAGATTTTCAATCATGGAGAATCAGGGATAAGGCACTCCTTTCCTTGATAAACTCAACCCTCACTCCACAAGTGTTTTCACTTGTTGTTGGCATAACTAGCTCAAGAGAAGTTTGGAACACTCTTGAACAGAGGTTCACTTCTACTTCAAGAGCAAATATCTTGAACCTTAAGCTTGAACTTCAAGGTATCAAGAAAGGGAATGAGTCAGTGAACTCTTTTCTTCAAAGGATAAAGATTGCCCGTGATAAACTCCTAGCTGTGGGAGTGGCTGTAGACAATGAAGAACTGATTTGTATTATGCTCAGAGGACTTCCTAGAGAGTTTGCACATTTCAGTTCTGCAATTCGAACCAGGAGTGATCCCATATCATATGAGCAACTTGCCATTATGCTACAAAGTGAAGAACAAGCTATGACTGATCATGTTGATTCAGTTTCTCACTCACTAGCCATGTTTGCTTTGAATGGCAAAGCTGGTAGCAGCTCACAAAATCAGTCACAGAACTATAATTCTGGTAGAGGAAGAGGAAGAAATCAGTCTAATAGAGGAAGAGGAGGTGGAAGATACAACAATTTTGGAGGAGGACAGCCTCAGTTTGGTGGTGGACAGCAACACTCTTCATCACCACAGGCTTCTCATTTTTCTCCACAAGGATCTCCACACTTCACTCCTCAGAATTTTTCTCAGAATTTTTCTTCACAAAACTCTCATCAAGGCTTCAAGCATGAACGTTTAAGCTGTCAAATCTGTGGAAAATCTGGTCATGGTGCATTGGATTGCTACCATAGGATGGATTTTGCTTATCAAGGCAAAAATCCTCCTACCAAGCTTGCTGCCATGGCAAGTGCATCTAATGCAGTAATTACCAATAATCAAGATCCTTGGCTTGCTGATTCTGGAACCACAGATCACCTCACTGCCAACCTCGACAGTCTCTCCAATCAGTCTCAGTACAAGGGACCTGAGCAAATCACTGTGGGAAATGGTCAGTCTTTGCCTATCAACCATACAGGTAACACTACCTTACACACTAAACACCATAATTTCATCCTTAAAAATGTCCTTTATGTGCCAAGAATTGCAAAGAATTTACTTTCAGTTCACAAATTCTGCCTACATAATAATTGTTCTTGCTATTTTGATGCCAATCAAATTAAAATTCAGGATATTCCTACGGGGAAACTCCTATACAAGGGCTTGAGTGAGAATGGGGTTTACCCTATCTACTCCAAGAACCTCATCAGCTCTCCTTCACATATCTACACTGAGTCATCTTCACAACAGAATCCTGTGTCTACAGAATTTTCTTTTCCTATTGCTTTTACTGTAAACAAAGCTAATAATTGGTTGTTATGGCACCATAGAATGGGCCATCCAAGCAATAAAGTTCTTGATATTGCTTTATCTTCTTTGAAAATTTCTTGTCCATCACACAGTGATGTTCCTCTTAATCATTGTAAACATTGCTTAAGTGGAAAAATGCATCAGTTTCCTTTTCCTGTATCTACTTTCCATGCATCTAAACCTCTTGAGTTAGTGCATTCTGATGTTTGGGGTCCAGCTCCCATTACATCTGTCAATGAATTTCAATATTATCTTCTTTTTGTTGATGAGTACTCTAAATTCAGTTGGCTGTATTTACTTAAACACAAGTCTGATGTTCTTGATATTTTCAAATACTTTAAAGCTACTATTGAGACTCAACTTGACTCTAAAATCAAGATCCTAAGGACTGACAATGGTGGGGAATACACCTCTAATGCTTTCAAACATTATTGTTCCTCACAAGGTCTCCTACATCAGTTCTCTTGTCCTCACACACCCCAACAAAATGGAGTGGCTGAGAGAAAGCATAGACATATTGTTGAATGTGCCTTAACCATGCTTTCTCATTCCCAATTGCCACCTTCCTACTAGTCCTATGCTGTCTCTACAGCTATTCATGTTATTAATAGACTTCCTACTCCAATCCTCAAAAATAAAACACCTTGGGAACTCTTGTTCAAAACCAGACCTGATATCACATATCTGAGATCATTTGGTTGTGTTTGTTTTCCACTCCTAAAGCCTTATAACTCCCACAAATTACAACCCCACACCACACCTTGCATTTTCCTTGGTTACCCAGCACATACAAAGGGCTATATCTGTCAAAATCCTCACACTTCTCGGATTTATATCTCAAGACATGTTCATTTCAATGAATTTGAGTTTTTCAACCTTCATTCATTAACCACTAGTCCTTCAACTGTTCCATCTTCCACACAATATCCTGTCATTATCCCTTTTGTCAGTCAGCCCCATAATTTTGGGTCTAATCCATCACCACCAGATCTTACCCCCTCTATCTCCACTTCCTCACCTGACTCATCTTCCCAATCTTCTCCTCCTCATGCTCCTAATTTGTCCCAATCAAGTTCTCTCCCTTCCTCATCTGACTCAACCACTCAATCTATCCCTCCTCCCATTCCTGTCACTGGTTCACAGGTTCATGCTCCCATTTCCACAGCTGTTTCACAGGTCCCAGCTACTGTTAACTCTCACTCTATGATCACAAGGTCCAAGGCAGGCATCTATAGGCCCAAAGCACTTCTTGCTACCTCTACTGCCCTACATACTGCTTCTAAAGGTTCTAAGCCTAGCTTAAGGCAGCCTTCCAAGTCCAACAGGTCAAGTTCCTCTCCCAAACCTGATTACACTACCAATGAACCTCCTACTTATAAAATTGCAGCTCAACATCCCCAATGGTGCTCTGCCATGGATGATGAGTTTAAGGCTCTTTAGAGGCAAGGTACTTGGATTTTGGTGCCACCTTCTCCTTCACAGAATTTGGTGGGTTGCAAATGGGTTTATAAACTAAAACACAACAGTGATGGGTCTATAAGCAGATACAAGGCTAGATTGGTGGCCAAGGGGTTTCATCAACAATTTGGGGTTGATTTTGAGGAGACTTTCAGCCCTGTCATCAAACCTCCTACTGTGAGAATCATTCTCTCCCTTGCTGTCCAATTCAACTGGCCTCTAAGGCAGCTTGATGTAAGCAATGCATTCTTGCATGGTTTTCTAAGAGAGGAGGTGCATATGGTGCAGCCCCCTGGCTATGTTGACTCAGCTCATCCTAACTATGTTTGTAAGCTTCTCAAATCCCTCTATGGACTCAAACAAGCTCCCAGAGCCTGGTTTGAGAGGTTTTCAACCCAATTACTTCATATGGGGTTTCAGGCTTCCCTCTCAGATTCATCCCTATTCATTTTTAAACATGGTAACTTGGTGGCTTTCTTACTTGTCTATGTGGATGATATAGTCCTTACAGGCAACAATCCTCAATTCCTACACTCTCTAATTGCTCAACTTAGTGCAGTTTTTGAGCTTAAGGATTTAGGACCTCTACATTACTTTCTGGGGCTTCAAATTACCAGAACTGATAGAGGCTTATTTGTGACCCAAACTAAGTATGCCCAGGACTTACTGCTCAGAGTCAACATGCATACTTCCAAACCAGCTCGTACCCCATGTGCTCCTAATACTAGATTGTCACCCACTGATGGTGCCTTACTACCTAATCCTTATGAATTTAGGAGTTTGGTTGGTTCTTTACACTATTTGACTTTCACAAGACCTGATATCAGTTTTGCAGTTCAACAAGTATGTCAATTTATGTCCAATCCTACAGATCTACATTTAATTGCTGCTAAAAGGATTTTGAGATATATTCATGGTACCTTGCATCATGGTATCTTCCTTCAGCCTGGGCCTCTCTCTCTGTCTGCCTTCTCTGACTCAGATTGGGCAGGGGACCCCTATGACAGACATTCCATCACTGGTTATATTGTCTATCTGGGCTACAATCCTATCACTTGGAGTGCAAAGAAACAAGACACCGTCTCTAGATCTTCCACTGAAGCTGAATATCGTGCGTTGGCCACCACTGCTGCTGAGCTCTATTGGCTTCGCCAGGTGCTGCGAGATCTTGGGGTCTTTCTTCCTGTCCCTCCAAAGCTTTGGTGTGACAACGTGTCTGCTCTTGCCATTGCTTCCAATCCGGTCTTCCATGCCCGCACCAAGCATATCGAAGTTGACTATCATTTTGTTAGGGAGAAGGTATTGAGGAAAGATCTTCAAATCAAATACATTGCCACGGGGGATCAGTTGGCTGATGTTTTCACTAAAAGCCTCCCTACTTCCACCTTTGCCTTTCTTCGTTCCAAAATCATGGTCTCCATTGACCCCATGGTTTTGAGGGGGGATGTGAAAGGAAGGACTGAAACTGAAAGAAGGACTGCAACTGAAACTCAGAAATTAGAAATTGAAGAAGACAAGTTATAACGGCTAGTTTATGTCTAACGGCTCTTAGACTAAACGCTGCCGTTTTGTGTCTGTGTTAAAAGAGTATTAATGAATCAAGAGAAACGGTGTCGTTCTACTTATTGGAACGGTGTAGTTTTATGACAACCAGATATAAGTGTTCCAACGGTGCCGTTTCGATGTCATCCCTCCCAAATGGTTCTGGTTTGCAATGGCTATGTGTTGGTACTATGCAGTTAGGATTTCAGCTCTAACTGTCACTGAAGTCAGGTCCTTCAGCTCCGGAAATCACGGCTTATAATCTGGAGTTAGTTCTTAGTTAGTTAAGAGCAGTTGATAATCTCTCTCTCTCTCTCTCTCTCTCTGGAATGATCAAGTCTATAATGTACCTAATCTATAAATAGTGTAGGTGCTGTGTATTTTATTCCTAAGCTTGATAGAATTGAAATAGCTTTCTCTGATTTTTCTTTCAGTATTACTTTCTCTCTCAGCTTTCCTTTGTCTCTGTTATATTGCTCATCCGCCATTGTTGAACAATTCTTTAAGCTTCAAATTCTCTCACATATATCACAATTGCACTAAAAATTATGGTACAAAAATTGTATCCTAATCAAGAGTCCTATAACTCAATTAGTTAGCACAATCTGATATTTTTAATAAAAACATTCAAAATTCAAATGATCTTCTCTTATTGCAACTATTGAATTTTTAAAAATAAAAAGTTGGGTCTATAAACTTTCTCTAAAAATGATAATCCTTCAAACACATGATATACTCTTTCCTTGGGACACTATATTTTTGCAATTCTTTTTTCATAGCTACTGACATAATTTGTTGTGATAGGTTCCATTATTAAAATAAATTAAAAATTAACAAAAAACCATAATTGGAGTAGTGTAATCATTGTTTTCATAAGGTTGTTTCTATTGAAGAGTTCAAATGTTCAAATTTCTCATTTTTTAACTAATGAATATATATATATATATATATATATAACAATCCTGAATATTAAATCAATAGAAATTCAATTCAATTAAAAAACCTAAACTATTTTATTAAAAAATCTGTTGTAAGTAAAGTATGACAAATTATTATTGACCATAAAGATGATCAATAATTTGTATGCATAAAAGTAAGAAGAGTGTATTAGTTGTTATCAAATTAAAAGAGAGATACAAAAATTTAATTAGGCTTTGAGGATAATTGGTATATAATATAATAAAAGTAGTTTTAATGATAGACTTAGATAAGAGTAATGTCACTCTAATCACAATATGTTATGTCAACATTTTAGAAAAATGATGTCCTTGGGAATAAAATAATATTTTTTACTTTTAGTGTTCCACTTTGTACTTTACTATATGTCCCCCTTTTTTTTTCATTTTAAACTTTGATTATTATTATTATTATATATATAAAAGCATGTGACAGATTATAATTGGTAGAGCATATATAAAATAGACCATTCAATATGGGACAAAAGATTTTTATTCATGTCCCCGTATTACTTGAAAAATCTCCACTTCCTTACTATGATTTTAATATATATATATATATATATATATATATGTATGTGTTTACTAGTTGGGCACCTCAAAGAAATTAAATTTAATTGGTTTGCATGTTAGTTTCAAATCACAAGAGAGAATCCATTTCACTGCACATTTTATTTCTTAGATCAAACAATATATTTGCCGCATCAGAATTTTAAATGGTAAAGCAATTGATAAACTTTTAAATTTATAATATTTAATCCAAACCATTAAATATGTTCATTTTAAGTGGAGAGGATTGTTTACCTGGCTAAATTCACTTTGTTTTTCAACTAAGCCCACCTATTTTAAGTGCAAAAGATTGACTTGCGATTAATTAGTGCATATTAGTCGGTTTCATAAGATATTATTTTGTCCTTCTTTGGTGTGATAGATGACGAAGACAATCATGTGGAAAACATACCCGGGATTTCTTCAACTCATTTGGAAGACCTACGAATCGTATTTCATGAAAACAACCCAAAGGGAATGGAAGAAATCTTGAATTGCTTTTCAATGGTGTCCAAAGCACAGTATCTTCTTGTCAACTCCTTCTATGAGCTTGAAGCTCAAACATTTGACTCTTTGAAAGCAACATTTCCTTTCCCTGTGTACCCTATTGGTCCTACCAACCGTTACTTGGAACCAAAACTTGATCAACATAGTTCCTTTACAACTACATCAACTATTGACTATCCAAAATGGTTGGATTCCCAGCCTGCAGGCTCTGTCTTGTATGTTTCATTTGGAAGTTTTTTTGAGCTTTCAAGCACTCAAATGGATGAATACGCAGTCGCACTTTGTAGTAGTGGTGTTTGGTTCTTGTGAGTGGCTCGAGGGGAAGCTTCTAGGCTGAAAGAAACTTGTGGTGGGGATAAAGGGTTGGTAGTGCCTTGGTGTGACCAACTAAGAGTGTTGTGCCATCCTTCTGTAGGTGAATTTTGGTCCCATTCTGGATGGAATTCAGTCCAAGAAACTATCTATGCAGGCATTCCTATGCTTGCTTTTCCCTTATTTTTGGATCAAGTTCCTAACAGTAGGAAAATTGAGGAAGACTGGAAGATTGGGTGGAAGGTAAAGAGGGCAGAGATAGGAAGTGAAATTTTGGTGGCAACAGAAGATATATTACAACACATACAAAGGTTTATGGATCTTGAAAGTTGTGAGGGAAAAGAAACTAGGAAAAGAGCAAGAGAACTTAAAAATATGTGTGATCAAGCGACTGCTAAAGGTGGATCATTTGATTCTCACTTGGATGCATTTGTTAGTGACTTTTTAGAAGGCATTATCAACCATTAAGAAGTTTCGTTATTTTGTTGTCATTAATAACTAGACGAATTGTAGTGATTGTAATATATGGAATGTATGTGGCTTTTTTTTTTCTTCTTTTTTTCTTTTTTAAGAAGAGAATTTGTGTGCTTGTTGAACATGAATATGGAATTAGTAGTAAATTTATAATATATACTATTATCTCAACTAAGTTAATATGCCAATAATTTTTTTGCATATGGTTGATTTAGCAAATTTAATGCAATTATGATGTTAAGTTGCTTAAGGTGATTAATGGCTTCATCAATATTTTTGTAATAGTGGTGATAATTACATACTGTTTATACGGGACACAATTAAAAATCATGTTTTCAACCTGTGTAAATGTGTTACTCAACCTATGTAACAATAATTAGCGTTTTTGTAATTTTAAGCTTCTATATTTTGATGGGCCTCAAGAGACAAGACAAGTGGTTGCCAACAACAAGAAGCGATAGCCAGCAACATTTAGTTGATTTGTAAGTGGCAAGTCAGGGTGGAAGTCACACTACATGATAGAATAGAGAGAAAAATTATGTGTTGTCCAAATTATGGACTATGTCAATCTGACCCAAAAGCCATTCCAAATGGATTGGATCCGATTCGATTGGAACTACTAAATTACAACTTTTTAATATTTAATCTAAACTGCAAGTAGTTTTCGAAATAAGAAAAAATTGGGTGTCGTTTACATCTTGGTCTTTTAAAAATGAAGGACATGTCATATCATTTTTCTTCTTGAAAATAGGTGACAGGCTACATGAACGATCTTGTAGTGTTTCATACCAAAGGCATTGGATAGAACAAAAGAAGAGATACAAACTGGTAAATGACTCAACATTATAAGATGAGTAATTATTAGTTCACTTCACATGCCTTATTGCACACACCGTACACAATTTATTTTTTGAACTAAAATGTGTGTACATTGTGGGTAATAGATAGTGTTCAATTAAACACAGCCCTTACAAGATAGAATATGATAGGTTGTAAGAGCATTGTGAGAAGACATGACTTTGCAAAATGACAATTAGCCTAGTTCCCTACAGCCTAAAGGTTCAAATTCAAAGTCTCTATTGGCCTGCTTGTAAAATGCTCGGTTTAACTCTATTGGATCGGTTTCTAACTTCTAAGTCAAACCGGTATCACTAAAATGACTTGAAAATGTTTATTTTTAGCCTTGATTTGAGTGAATCAAAAACCATTGAGAAAGTCATAATGAGAGGAACACATTTATAAACCCTTAGAGGCTGTAAATATTATTTCAATATCACCCATTAATGTTTGAAGTGGGAGAACCTTATGGCCCAAGTTTCTAGAGGGCCTGTGCTGAGTCCCAAACTCCACTTCCTAAGGTTTTTGGACACATTGTTCTCAAATTCACGCTTAAGAGTGGATCAATACTCAGAATGTCGATGTCAACAAAAAAATTCATGATTGCACAAATACATTGATGCTGCTCTGCAGTTGATCCTTTCTTCCATGTTGCAATCTAGTAAAGTCCATCCATATGGAGGCAGCAACATCCATAAGTTTCATTAGCTATGACTCAAGTTCATATATATTCTTTCACATGGCCAAAGGCATATAAGAAGAAGTGAAGAACATTACAGAAAGGGTAAAAAATGAAAAAGAAAAAGAAACACAATGGCAAGCAAATTAACAAATAGGCACCCTTAGAAGTGGTTCAGTGTGGGAGCGGGGTATGATTCCGGAGTCCCCTGACTCTTTTGTGGAAGATTTGGTTCAAAGGGTGAACAAGGGCCGATTTAATTTTGAACTCGGTGATGCAAGCGATGGGCCTCGCTTATCATGGGCTCAGGCCCAAAACTATGTGCTGAACAGGGCCAGAGATAATGCTAACCAAGGCCAACAACAGAATCAGGCTGAAATGGGCTGCCTAGCAAAGCAGATTCCAACTTTCCTGATCAATCAATGGGCTGGGTCAAGCCCACATAGTGTCCATAGTGTCTCCAGCACCAGATTAGAATCCCCAACTCTGACTACAACTCATTCGGATCCTTTACCTCTAACCTCGACCCAAAGACATGATTTCGAGGGAACCACCTTTGAATTAGTAGTTCATTGAATAGCATCAAAGAAAAGATTCAAAAAAGAGATTGGTAGGTTAGGAAGGAACATTAGGCAGAGACTTTTCTGTGGGTTCTTCCAGAAAGTGGGGGATGGCGATGACCAAGGGGATGATGAAGTGAGGTCCAATGAAGGGGTTCAGAGACAAACCTTAGGGATACTAGATCCACCCAAGAGAATCCAAATGGCCAAAGGGAAGCTGGTCCTCAACAACTTCCCCAGCAACCATAAGGATTTTCAATGTAAACTTTAAAGGCTTGGGCAAATCCTCTGCAGTTTTACAATGCGAAAAAAAGGCCCATGAGTCAAAACCAAACCTAATGTTTCTAATAGAGACTTGGTTACCTAAAGATAGAGGAAAGATAGTATGGGATAAATGTGGTTTTGTGAATGGATGAGAACTTCCAAGAGATGGGATGAGCGGTGGACTGCTTCTAGCTTGGAGGGATAGACAAAATTCCCAAATTGTGTTTGAATCCAAGCATTTGGTGCATATGGATATGGTGGATAATAGAGGTAATCCCCTTTCAATCACTTTTGTTTATGGTCATCCTCAACAATCTAAGAGAGAAGAAGTTTGGTGTAAACTTAGGGAGCTAAAGCTGATTGCACACCCAAAGTGGTTGTGTGCTGGGGATTTCAACCAAATCCTTTCTAATAAGGATAAGTTTACTTTTGGAGATAGATCAATCCCTGGGGCAGAGAGGCTACAACAATTAATCTCAGATTTGCAATTATGTGAGTTAGTGGCACAAGGGCAACAATTTACATGGATGAACAATTGGGAGGAGGAAATTTTTGTAATGGAAAAGTTGGATAGGGCTTTTGTTAGTGTGGAGTGGATTGAAGCCTACCCAAATTATGCTTTAAGGAATCACCTAATAATTATATTAGACCTTGGTCCAATTACCTTGGATTTTGATTTACAACTCCCATTTCGAAAAAGACCTTTTAGGTTTGAACAAATGTGGACAACCCATCCCTCCTGTAAGAATGTGGTGTAGCAAGCATGGAGCAGCAACACAGTAGGTTCAAGAGCATACCATTTGATGCATAAAGTTACAATGGTTAGGAAGGATTTTATTCAGTGGAATAGAGAAGTCTTTGGCAAAATAGACAAAGAGATTCAACAGAAAATGAAGCAGCTTCAAGATCTTCATAATAACATTACTTTGGTGAATGACATTACTAAGGAAAGAATGCTTCGAGAGGATATTGAGACTGTATTGCAAAGAGAGGAAATGATGTGGGCACAGAAAGCTAGAAGTGGCTAGATCCTAAAAGGGGATAGAAACACTAGGTTTTTTTCAAACAATAGTAAAACAAAGGAAGGCTTGAAGCAGAGTTCATTGCATTGCTAAGGGTGATGGAACTCCCACAGAGGACCCAGTGGAGATTAAGAAGATATTTGTGGATCATTTCAAGGCAGCTTATGGAAATTCCACCACTAGCAGTGTTGAGAGCATCATGGAACAGTTAAACACCTTGCCTATCCCACGGTTGACTAATCAGTAGTGCTTTTACTTGAACAGACCACTCTTAGTTAGAGAGATTGAAGACACTGTGTTTCAATTAGGGCCTTACAAAGCACCAGGTCTTGATGGTATTCCAACATTCTTCTTCCAAGATTTTGGCAAACAGTGAAGCATGATATCTACAGCGCAGTGCAAGCATTCTTCCATTCAAGTTCTTTACTCAAAACTCTCAATCAAACCTACCTTACTCTCATCCCAAAGGTTAAATTTCCTGAATGAGTGTCTCATTTTAGGCCTATTAGTCTTTGCAATGTCATTTACAAAGTAATTTCTAAAATTATGGTCAATAGGCTTAAACCTTTCATGGATAATTTCATTACACTTTTTCAAAATGCCTTCAACAAGGGGAGAAACATAATTGATAATATCTTCATTGCTCATGAAATTTTTGATGTGTTGAAAAAGAAAAGAGGTAAAAAGGCTAGTTTTGGTACCCTGAAAATTGGCATGAGCAAAGCTTATGATAGGGTGGATTGGAATTTTTTAAAATTTGTTTTGTTGTCCATAAATTTTAGTTCCAATTGGGCCAAATGGATCATGGAATGTGTGTCCACTGTGCAATACACCTTATTGGTGAATGGAAGCATCACTCAAAGTTTCAAACCCTCGAGAGGTATTAGGCAAGGAGACCCTTTGTCCCCTTATCTATTTCTAATGTGTGCCACATTTTATCTCTCACTTTGCTAAAAGCAAAACACAGTTAGAAACTTAAGTGTATAAAGTTAGGTCGGAATGGGTTATCTTTTACTCATCTCCTTTTTGCTGATAACTCCCTTCTTTTCTTTAGAAAAGATGCAAAATCTATTGAGACAGTAAAAAGAACACTGGATTGGTACTATACCCTATCAGGACAAAGGATTAACATGAGTAAATCTTATTTATGTTGTTTACCAAATATGAGCAAGGAGGATTAGATCTCCAAGTCAATCTAGTGGATACCCCTAGCAAATACTTAGGTGTTAATTTTAAACTTAGGGGGGTAGAGTTGCTGATTTTCAAGTCTTGGTAGAGAAGTTGACCTCAAAATTACAAGGGTGGAAGGCCAAGTTACTTTCTCAAGCTGGTGGGACTACCCTTATCTCCTCTATTCTTCAATCACTTCCTCTTTATACATTTTCATGCTTTAAGGTTCCTGAAACTATCTATGATAAGTTAGATGCAATCACTAGAGCCTTTTGGTGGGGCCATGATCCAAGAACCCGTAAACTTCATCTTCTCAATCGGAATGAAGTCTATAAACCCAAAAGAGAAGAGGGAGTAGGATTGAAAAAGTTCAATTTGATGAATCAGACCATGTTAGCCAAACAATATTGGAGGACTACTCACCATCCTCAATCTCTTCTAGCTAAGTCTCTCAAGGGTAAATATTTTGCCTGAGGTTCAATCCATGAGTGTTCTCCCAAGCCCTACCAATCATGGGTTTGGAGGAGTATAATTAAGACTGAAAATACAAAACTTAAGGAGGGCAAATGGTGTATAGGGAGGGCTACAAATATTCCTTTAACTCATAAGGATTGGTTCCCATAGCTTAACAACCTCAGAATTAATCTTTCAACTGTGGCTAACCTTATCAATCAAGATTTTGGTACCTGGAAACTTGATTAGGTCAGGAAATTATACCCTCATCCTTATTGCAATGAAATTTTAAGCTATCCGATATCAAAGATAGGAAGTGTTCATGACAAACTTCTATGGAAGCACTCCTCCTCAGTTGAATTTCAAGTCCATAAAGCATATTACCTGCTTCAGCAAGATCACCAATCTTCTAGTCTAAATCTGAATCCCAATATCTCCATCCCTCAAGGTGTTTGGAGCCTTATTTGGAGAATTAAACTACCTTTGAAAATTGGAAACTTTGTCTGGAAGCTCATGCATGATAGCCTTCCTACCTTTTTGAAATTGAAAAGTAGAGGAATCAATGTCCAAAGCACTTGTCCCCTTAGCAATTCAGAAGATGAAAGCACCAATCACCTTTTCTTATATTGCTAATTTGCCAGGGCCATTTGATTTGGTTTTGCCCTGAACATCCACACATCTAACTTGAGCAACATCCCAGTTCAAGGGTGGATTAGTTCCTTGTTACTCAGACATAAAAGGATGACTCCAGATGCAATGAATTCTATGCAGATTCTATTCACCACCTTATGGTCCATTTGGTACCATAGGAACTTGGTGGTCCATGATAGTATACAACCTAACCCCTTGGATGTAGTTTTAATGGCTCAAAATCTATCTTGCAGGTACCAGAATGCCTTTATTAAAGAAGAAACTCAGCACTTTCAGAAACAAAATTGTTCCACTACTCAAAGCTCAGCTGGAGGGAATTGGCAGATTATCATTAAATTAGCGAGTGCAAGGAGGAGGAAAAAGTATGGTACTGCTTATGCATTTGAAGCTAAGAACAAATATGGTGAGATAGTGTTCAGGGGCATCAGGAGCTGTGCTGCAACCTCTATGGCTAATGCACTTCAAGAAGCCTTAATGGAAGCATCTATCACAGCTAGGAGCCTAGGACTTCAGCAAATTTTGTTGCTAAGTTTTTGCAAAAAGCTAGTCCAAGTCTGCAGTGGGCGGAGAATTCCAGATTGGAAGGAAAGGACTATGATGGCAGATATTTCACACCTTCAGCAGATGGGATTAGTTTCTAAGCTGATTTTTGTGCCTAAGGTTGTCCTTTCTAATGTTTGGCAGTTAGCCGTGATGGCTACAAAAATGCCAACTCAGTACTGTTGGCCTAGTATGGATCATGTTGTTAGCTAATTTGGACTTTTTCTTTATAAGGTATCAAAAAAAAAAAAAAAAAAAAAAAAAAAACAAATAGGCACCCTTAGATCGGAGAGCAGTTGCAAAGAACAATCATATTGATCATTTGCAAATTAACAATTGGCACTATCCCAATTAAAGTACTGAACTTGTGGAAGCCCTTACATGCATAGCTCATAAATCTATTAGCAAAGTCATAAATTTTTAGTACCATTTAAGGATTTAAACTTCAACCCTTTCTCCTCCACCACACAAGAACTTGTATTTTATGAAATGATTATTATGCTTAGGGTGCACGGTGATAATATTACATTTTCAAGATATCATAAGCCCTGTGTTTCTAAAAAAAATTTAAAAGAAATAAATAATTAATTAATAAAACATAAACCTTAAAGAACAATCAAGCTGTTTATATAGAAATCCCTTACGTTTCTCAAAAAAACAAAAAACAAAAGAGAGAGAGAGAGAGAGAGAGAGAGAGAGAAGTCCCTTATTATATTTATATGGCATAAACCTTAATAATTTTTTGTTTTGTTTTCCCACTTGTACACCTACTTGGTTTAAAGTTTAAACTAGTTGTTGACCATGCCAACAGCCAACCTAGGATGTGCATATGCTTGCACATGACTTTGTCTCCAATGCACAATCTTATTTTAATTGCATTATTTAATACATCAATGATATATGTTATTTTTTAGAGTGATGTAAACCCTACGACTCACATAGCAAACAACATTTTATAAACATCATACATAAAACACATAATTTACTGTTATACATATGGAAAATTATTAGGTACTCTCGGAGTGCCATAAATGCGTACTCTCCTCTCTCACATAAATGGTAGGTTCCACCATGAATTTGGTTAGTGGGACCCACCATTCATGTGAGATGAGGGAGTATGCATTTATGGTACTCCAAAAGTACACAATAATTTCCCTATACATAAGTTGTTTTTCCTTCAGGCTTCTACTGCCTTTTTTAATTATCCATAAAAAACTTGTTCTTTTTTTCCTCAAATGATTACATGTGTCACTTTATCAATATATTCAACAATTACAAATGTCATCCTTAAATTTAGTTTTAATGTCAATTAATTTTTTTAATATTAAATATAAAGAAATATTAATATCTTTGCAATTAATATATAGTAATGGAGGTTTAGTAATTAATTTTGGTTTATTGACTTTTCTTCTCCCTATCATTCTTCCAACTCCTTTTCTCCATTTCTTAACTCTTCTTCTTCCCCCATAGTTCTTCACCTTACTTAAGTCTTTTTTTCAAACTCTTCACCTCTCTTTTTTTACTCTCCTTCTCCCCATCTTCTTTCTATAAATTTCATATTACTACTCTCTAATTCATTCCACACTCTTCCTACAACAAAAAAGATTATTACTCTCTCTCTCTGTTTTTTTTTTTTTTTCTATGTATCTATTATTTTATTTGCAGTCTTTGTAGCAAATTCCTTATTCTTTCTTGCAGCTTTACTTTAATTTGGGTTGATACGTTTTATTATTTTGATTCCCCTTCACAAGCCCCTTTTCTTATGAATTTGGTTTGAATTTAGTTTGGGTTTATATATATATATATATATATATATATAAAGTTTGGGTAAAAATACTTAGTTGTTTTGGAAGTGAAAATTTAAGTTTATATTTCAACATGCTTGACTTGGCTATGTATTTAAATGTGTCTACCAATTATTTGAGTAATTGACTATTACAAATACTATATCTTATGGTATTAGTCTCATTTTAATTTTGGTTTAAATAAAATTTTGAGAAAGTTTGTTTTGCTTTTCATCTTTTATTTATTTATTTATAGTTACGATAGTATTTCAATCTGTAGTGCCTGCTCCATTATAATTTTTC
Organism: Quercus variabilis; assembly: GCA_030445155.1. Taxonomy (NCBI): domain Eukaryota; kingdom Viridiplantae; phylum Streptophyta; class Magnoliopsida; order Fagales; family Fagaceae; genus Quercus; species Quercus variabilis. The sequence goes on from CP129447.1 coordinate 1,928,820, forward strand.
TTTATTATCAGGTCAAGTCATCAATTAGTTTTTGGTATAGATAGGATTCAACCCCGATCTTTTATTCATCGACAAAATGTTTTACTAGTTGAGTTAACTGGAACCCATATTTTTCTTTTAATATTCATAATATAGAAATTGTTTTAATTATAATATATATTAACTTCAAAAAAAAAAAAATCTTTCATGCACATCACATAGGTTAGCAACTAAGTTTTTTCTTAACTCTTAGGATCTATTTAGATACCGCTTATTGCTGAAAAATAAAAACTAAAAACACTGTAACAAAATAATTTTTAAATGTGTGAATAGTGCCGTGAGACCCATTTTTAATGAAAGTGTTGCCCAAAAAAGAGGTTTGTAAGTCCCGTGAACAGTGCATGAGACCCACACAAAACGCCAAATGCCAGCAAAAACGCAGACTCTGGCATATCCAAATGCTCACTTAACATAGCCTTTCCTTGTCTGTTCCTGCATTAGAGTCTCTTAAGACAACTTTGAAAAATCCTTATGTCAACTAAATATCATCCAAGTGGTGACAACCGACAACCGTGCATATTAATATAAAGGAAGATACAAATGGGATTAAACAAACATAGTTTATTTTACAAAGCATGCCTATAAAATAATTCATGTGTGTATTGTTAACTGTTAAGTGTTAATATATGCTAGATTGTATAATAGTTTGAAGTCCATCGCCTATAAAAGGCTTGTTGTGATTGTGTTGAGGCACAGAGGCAAAACTAGAAAGATAATACAACCCTAGCTATCAATATAATTGCACTGTTCATCTTCTTTCTTTTATTTCAGTTCAATCATTTCTCTAAATACCTGTGTTTAAGTGTGTCTATATATACATACATATATATATATATATGGAATCAATCACCGTCCGGCACATGGTGGCGATACCTTTCCCCTGCCAAAGCCACATCAACGCCATGATGGGTGTTTGCAAGTCATTTTCTTCAAAACAAGGCCGTGGAATTCTCATCACCTTCGTTGTCACTGAAGAGTGGCTCAGCTGCATCTGTGGCTCCGACCCCAGCAAGCTAAATGATAACAGTAACACCATTCGCTTCGCTACCATCCCTAACGTGTTCGAGCGTGAAAAAGTGGGTGACTTTGGGCCCTTCAACGAAGTGGTGAAGGCGAAAATGGAAGCTCCCGTTGAAGAACTCCTAGATCGACTCGACCCTCCGGTGGATAGAATCATAGCTGACTTTGAGCTGCAATGGCCACTCGACTTTGCAATTCGAAAGGAAATTCCAATTGCCTCGTTTTGGAGCATGTCAGCATCTTTTTTCTCCATGCTTCATCGTTATTATGTTTTCACTCAGCATCATCATTTGCCACTTCACTTTATAGGTACTTCCTTTAGTAATAATGCATGTTCGTGTGAATAAAAATAACAGATCTCATCGGCACCATTTATCACATTTTTTACGAAAATTTAATAACATGTGTGACTGTGATCAAAGAATTATCAATACCATATCAATCAACCTACCATTTCTTCTCTTTCACTCACATACGCACACATCATGATTGCACTAAAAATTATGATATGAAAGCTATATCCATAATCAAGAGTCTTGTAACTCAACTAATTAGCATAATCTGAAGTTTTCAACAGAAATCTTCTGAATTCAAATACCTTTCTCCCATTATAACTATCAAATTTTCAAAAGAAAAGAAAAAATTGGGTCCATAAACTTTCTCTAAAAATAATAATCCTTCGGACACAAAGTGACATGATATACTTTTTTCGTAGGATACTATTTTTTGTGTTTTTTCTGTCATAACTACTGATATAAGTTGTTTTGATGGGTTCCATTATTAAAATAAATAAATACATTTTTTTTTTTTAAAGACTAAATTGGAGTAGCGTAATAATTGGTTTTATAAGGTTGTTTTTATCAAAGATTTTCACTGTTCAAATCACTCATTTCCTAGCTACCAAATATATATATATATATATATATATATATATAAAGTCAGCCCGATTGAAAACCTAAACTATTTTATTAAATAAATGTTGTAACTAAATTATGACAAATTATTATTGACCATCAAGATAATCAATAACTTCGCATGTAAAAAGTAAGAAGAGTGTAATAGTTGTTATCAAATTGAAAGAGACATACAAAAATTTAATTAATATTTTTTTACTTCAAAATCAATTAAGAAGAGTGGTTTTTACATAAAAAATTATGATATAGAAATTAAATAGATGTTATTTAATATATATCTAAACATAGATAGGAATGCACTTTAAGTCATTGCTTTATGTGTCAAATTCTATTGGGTTGGCTTTGACAATAATTGGTGTATAATATAATAAAAGTTGTGTCAATAATGGGCCCAGATAAGAGTAATGTTGCTCTAATCACAATAGATCATGTTAATTAACATTTTTAAAAAATAATGTCCCTAGGAATAAAATTTTATGTTTTACTCTTAGTGTTTCATTTTATGCTCTACTATATGTCTTTTTTTTTTTCATTTTAAACTTTAATTTAATATATATATATATATATATAAACATGTGATGATTGTTAGAGCAGATATAAAATGGACTATTCAATATGGAACAAAGGATTTTTATTCATGTCCCTGGTATTACTTGAAAAATCCCTGCTTCCTTATTGTAATTTTAATATATGTATATGTTTACTAGTTGGACCCCTCATAGAAATTAAATTTGGTTTGCATGTAGTTTCAAATCACTAGAGAGAATTCATTCCACTATATATTTTATTTCCTAGATCAAACAATATATTTGCCACATGCGTCAGAATTTTAAATAGTAAAGCAATTGTTAAACTTTTAAATTTATAATATTTAATCCAAACTATTAAAGGAGTGTTTGGTACATGCACTTAAAAACATATGTGAAAATAGGTGTGAGTGAAAAAGTGTATAGAAATACATGTAATGTTGTTTAAAAACTAAAAACATGTGTTTGAGTTGTCATATCAAACGGGGCTAAATATGTTCATTTTAACTGGAGAAGATCATTTTCCTGGCTAACTATTCACTTTTTGATTTCAACTAAGCCCACCTATTTCAAATGCAAAATATTGATTTGCAATTAGTGCATATTAGTCGGTTTCATAAGATAATTTGTCCTGCTTTGGGTGTGATAGATCAAGAAGACAAGCATGTGGAAAACATTCCCGGAATTTCTTCAACACATTTAGAAGACCTACGAATCTTATTTCATGTAAACAACCCAAAGGGAATGGAACAACTCATGAATTGCTTTTCAATGGTGTCCAAAACACAATATCTTCTTGTCAATTCCTTCAATGAGCTTGAAGCTCAAGCCTTTGACTCTTTGAAAGCAACATTCCCTTTCCCTGTGTACCCTATTGGTCCTACCAACCGTTGCTTGGAACTAAAACTTGATCAACATAGTTCCTTTACAACTACATCAACTATTGACTATCTAAAATGGTTGGATTCCCAGCCTACAGGCTCTGTCTTGTATGTTTCATTTGGAAGTTTTTTTGAGCTTTCAAGCACTCAAATGGATGAATTCGCAGTCGCGCTTTGTAATAGTGGTGTTCGGTTCCTGTGGGTGGCGCGTGGGGAAGCTTCTAGCTAGGCTGAAAGAAACTTGTGGTGGTGATAAAGGGTTGGTAGTGCCTTGGTGTGACCAACTAAGAGTGTTGTGCCATCCTTCTGTAGGTGGATTTTGGTCCCATTCTGGATGGAATTCAGTCCAAGAAACTATTTATGCAGGCATTCCTATGCTTGCTTTTCCCTTATTTTTGGATCAAGTTCCTAACAGTAGGAAAATTGAGGAAGATTGGAAGATTGGATGGAGGGTAAAGAGAGCAGAGATAGGAAGTGAAATCTTGGTGGCAACAGAGGATATATTACAACACATACAAAGGCTTATGGATCTTGAAAGCTGTGAGGGAAAAGAAACTAGGAAAAGAGCAAGAGAGCTTAAAAATATGTGTGATCAAGCAATTGCTAAAGGTGGATCATTTGATTCTTATTTGGATGCATTTGTTAGTGACTTTTTAGAAGGCAATTTGAACCATTAAGAAGTTTCGTTATCATATGGGATTTATGTGGGTTTTTTTCTTTTTTTTTTTCTTTTTTTTAAAGAAGAGAATATGTGTGGCTTGGTGAACATGATTATGGAATTAATAATAAATGTATAATACTGTTATCTCAATTAAGTTAATGTGTCAAGTAATTTGTTACAAGAGGTTGATCTAGCCAATTTAATGTAATTATGACCTTAAGTTGCTTATAGTGATTAATGGAATCATCAATATCTTTGTAACAGTAGTGATAGTTACATATTGTGTATACAAAACACAGCTAAAAAATCGTATTTTGAAAATGTGATTTTAACTGAAGTGTGTAAATGCATGTTACAATAATTAGCATTTTTTTTAATTGTAATTTTAAGCTTGTATATTTTGATGAATCTCAAGACAATTGGTTGCCGACAATAGCAAGCAATAGTCAGCAACATTTTGTTGATTTGTAGTGGCAAATCATTGATGTTGTTGGTCACTTGGTCCCAAATGGGGATGGCAGTTCAATTAGGAAGTGAAAATTATGTATTCAACCCAATAGGCGTTCCAAATGGGTTGGATTAGATTCGAGGGGAACCGCTATATAAAACCGTTCTGACATTTAGTTTAAACTGCAAGTAGTTTTCGAAATAAGAAAATGCTGGGTGTCGTTTACATCTGAGCCTTTTAAAACTGGACATGTCATCTCTTCTTTCTTCTTGAAAATAGATGACAGGCTACATGAACGGTCTCGCAGTGTTTCAACCCAAAGGCATTGGTTAGGACAAAAGAAGAAATACAAACCGGAAAATTAATGACTCAATATTATAAGATAGAACATGATAAGTTTTAAAAGCATTGTGAGAAAACCTGACTTTGCAAAATGACAATGAGCCCTACGGCCTAAATTTTCAAATTCAAAGTCTATTGACTTAAGCCGGTATCACTAAAATGACTTGAAATGTTTATTTTAAGTCTTGGTTTGAGTGAATCAAAAACCACTGAGAAAGCCATAATGAGAATAAACACATTTATAACCCTTCGAGGATTTAACTATAATTTCAATATCACCCATTAATGCTTGAAGTGGGAGAACCTGCTTGTGGTCCAAGTTTCCAAAGGGCCTGTGCTGAGTCCCATTCTCCACTTCCTAACGTTTTTGGACACATTGTTCTCAAATTCACGCTTAAGAGTGGATCAATAATCAGAATGTCAATGTCAACAAACGAATTAATGATTGCATTAATCAATTGAGGCTGCTCTGCAGCTGATCCTTTCTTCCATGTTGTAATCTAGTAAAGTCCATCTATATGGAGGCAGCAACATCTACAAGTTTCATCAGCTATGACTCAAGTTCATATATATTCTTTCACATGGCCAAACGCATATAAGAAGAAGTGAAGAACATTACAGAAAGGGTAAAAAAATGAAAAGAAAAAGAAACACAATGGCAAGCAAACAATAGGCACCCTTAGATCGGAAAGCAGTTGCAAAGACCAATCATACTGACCATTTGCAAACAACTGGCACTATCTTCACTCTTGGGGCTTTTCCCACTTGAGGGGCTTCACTACCTCCCATGTGAAATCAGCGTCATCTCTTCCAAAGTGGCCATAAGCGGCCGTCTTCAAGAACCTGCCATTTCCACCTCTCTTAAGATCTAGGTTAATGGCAATCATTCCAGGCCTGAAATCAAAGCTCTCCTTAACAATCTTGAGAATCTCCTTGTCTGGAATCTTCCCAGTGCCATATGTGTCAACAAATACAGATAATGGCTCAGGAACACCAATGGCATATGAGACTTGCACAATGCACCTCCGAGCAAGCCCATTGGCAACAATGCTCTTTGCAGCCTGCCTAACAACATATGCTCCACTCCTGTCAACCTTGGTAGGGTCCTTTCCAGAGAAGGCACCACCACCATGGGCTCCCCATCCACCATAAGTATCAATGATGATTTTGCGGCCAGTGAGACCTGCATCACCATGAGGTCCACCAATGACAAAGCGCCCTGATGGGTTCAGATGGAAGATTGTCTTCTCATCAAGGTACTTCTCAGGGATGACAGGCTTGATAACATGCTCTTTAAGATCAGCAGCAATCTCATCATTAGTAACAGTTTCATCGTGCTGAGTGGAAATAAGGACAGTGTGGACACGTACTGGAACCATAGCACCATTGTCATTGTAGTATTCCACAGTGACTTGAGTTTTACCATCAGGTCTCAACCAGGGGCAGGTCCCATTTTTACGAACATCAGTTAGGCGTGCACCAAGCTTGGTAGCCAAGACATGGCTCAGAGGCATGAACTCAGGGGTCTCATCTGTAGCATAGCCAAACATGTGACCCTGGTCACCGGCACCAATCTCCTCAGGCCTCTTAGTCAGATGGCCATGGACACCCTGTGCAATATCAGGGCTTTGTTGCTCAATGTTAACTAGAACCTTGCAGTTGTCAGCATCAAGTCCCACATCATCAGAAACAAATCCAATTGTACGGCATGTGTCACGTACAATCTTCTCATAGTTTACATTGGCTTTGGTGGTAATCTCACCAAAAACCATAACCATGTTGGTCTTGGTGCATGTCTCACAGGCAACCTTGCTCTCAGGGTCTTGTTCAAGGCAGGCATCAAGCACTGCATCAGAGATCTGATCACAAAGCTTATCTGGGTGACCCTCATTCACAGACTCGGAGGTAAATAGGAAGGTATCCATTATTTGAAAGCTGCAAAGGACAAAATAACACACAGATATGTCAGCATAGGGATGAGCAGAAGCCAAGCAGAAAATTGGTATATAATACAGAAGTAAGGGTCAATCTATTACTAAAATACCTACAACTGAAATGCTCGCTCAATTCATAAGACACAGCAAGAAAAAAGCATCTGAGATCAGTGCCTAAACAGATTTCCAAAAGCAAATATTCTAAAGGCAAATAATAGTAAAGAAAATAGCATCAAACAAGCTTTCACTACACACCAATTATGGTGTAAAAGTAAAGAAGCACCAACAAGACAAGTATCAAGTAATATTCTCTAATAATTACATTAAAATGAAAGTCTACTAGAAGAAGAATATGATCCTGCAATTCAGAGATTGAGAAAAGCCACTCTTGACACAAATCTAGAAAGCATAAAGACTATGAGTCTGTTTGGCATCAACTTCAGCTTTTTATCTTTTATATACATATTTTTGAAACCTCATTTTTTTTCATTTATTCTCACTTGTTTTAAGGTATAAGTATACTTTAGCACACTTTCAGCAAAAAAACTAAATAAGTTGTTCCATACGGACACTATATATCCATACTTTCAAATCAAGCAAATCCCAAAGAGTTAAACAGAATCTTCCATGTGATATAGTAAGAACAAATCTATATGCTAAAGCTGAGTACAGAACAAGGAAAACCCATGAAAGTAATGTCACTTCCAACCCAAGAAATTGTTGCAAGCAACTTCAACCGTATAAAAATCACATCTTTTTTTTTTTTTTTTTTAATTTCCATAGAACAAAATAAGGTATCAAAACTCTAAAGCCTCAATTTTTATTTTATTTTTTATTTTTTTGTAATTATAACCCAAGAACAAGAATAAGAGCACAAACAAAAGCATAAATTTCTCTAATTTTGAGCCCAATGAAGAAATTTGCATCATTTCTACGCAAACTATAAGTAAAGACATATTTCACTGCTCCAAAGAGTTCTGCAACATTTGCAACCACCCCATAACAAATATTTTACTAACATAATTCTCAGCAAGTAAACACATATCAAGCATTATTACCCAGAAACCCAAAAAAAAAAAAAAAAAAAAAAGGGGGGGGGGGGGGGGTGGGGGGGGGACAAAAACAGAACTTGCCAGCAACCCAAATCATACAAGAAGTAACAAAACAAATCCCTCTAACTTAAATCTTACACTAACAAGAAAAACTAAAGCACTAACAAGGGAAATTATCAAACACAAACACTTGGGCTAGACCCAGATGTGTGGTATAGGCAAAACCTGACCTTTGCGCGTCCAACCGTGTCCCCGTGTCTTAAAGGACTCTTGTGTGCCTCTTACACTGAGACTTTGGGTCTGTATTTATAGGCTGATAGTAAGGTTTTTTCTATGTGAAAATGACCACTTTGGATATAATATACGTGATTATCAAAAAATAAAAAAGAATGGACGGTCTTTATTTTATATTTTTTTTTTAGGGGGCAAATGCTACTATGGCATAGGCACTTTAGTAAGTTCCATGAGCTCTTTTTCTTTTCGATTAAAAAAGAAAAAGCTCTTTTTCTTTTGCATCAAATTTGCCCTCATGATCTTGTTCCAATTAGTTTAAATGATAAAATTTTTAGTAATTAAATAAAATATTTGAGGTTCAATCGTTGCTTATACAAAAACTTATTAGTATCTCATTAGAATAATAAAGAGCACAATCATAAAAAATGGACATCATAAATCAAAACTCTATTTAAAAAAAAAAAAAAACATTTGTCCTAATAACATCAAAGTTTTTTTTTTTGGAAACAAATTACATCAATGGTTAATGTTACAAATTAGGCTAGTATACTAGTATTTATTCCCTTTTTATATTTTGGACTGTTTCAACACTTTTAAGTATTACAAGAATAACCACCATACACTCTTAGTGTAATGATCACTCTATAATAATAAATGTTTGTGAAGTGTGGGGGGCAAAGGTTGAGTTTCAAGTCTCTTAAAGGGAATTTCACACATATGTACACTTAGATTAGGTTAAAGTAGAATTTCTATCTTGTAAAAAATAAAAAATAAAAAAAATTATTACAAGAATATCAAAATGTTTCTTTTGTCAACATTCGGTAAATGCTAATCCACTAAAAAATGACAATATTCTAAAGAAAAATAGTATAAAAAAAGTCTTTTCTAATAGGATTAACAACAAATGCAATGAAGCATAATGGAATGAGTGTACTGACAATGTTATAATAATCAACTGTATAAATTACAAATTTTAAAAATTTAATAATTGATTTTGAAGCAACCTAAAATTTAGAGGGTGTAAAGTAAACTTTAATCTACAATTTTTTTTTTCCAAATTATGTTGGTAAGAAAAGTTTGTACAAAAAAAAAAAATTTAATTTTCTCTTGATAAAATAGTGAGCCACTTCTTTTATTATCAAACAAATGAGTTGTAGTTTGTAAATATAAAAATAATAATAATTTAATTTTATCTTTCTCGTATGTCAAAAGAAGTCTAAAGGAAATGCTTTTCTATAAAAATAAAAAATAAACGTTTTATTCAGGGATGGAACTAGGATTCGAAGTCGAGGGGGGCAAATATAATTTTTTATAGACTTATTTTCTAAAATTTAAAATATATACCTGTAAGGAGCGGATTTGGAACCTAAGCCCACGAGTCTGGACCAAAGGCCCAACGGACCTTGCACAATAAATTTGTAGAGAGTGGGTGAAAGAGCTGGACTGGGTCTGATATAAACAATGATGGACAGGATTATATTAAACAGAAAAGAGACACAAAATAACGCCAAGGAAACTATTTTGCCAGTGTCCGAGGAGGTGTTTCATTGAACAATCAATGGTTACAAGGTTTAGGGCTACAGTAAAGTTATTATTTTCCTTCTTCTTTCTTCTTTTCGATCCCCCTTCTATCAGGATCTCTTCTTCTTTATATAGTGCCCTTCCCTACCATCTTCATCGTCCACTTGTTCTTCATCTGTGTATCTACTTGAGTGTATGTCACATCATGGGTATGCTTTAGTTATTTGGGAGTGACGGTAGCTGAGGGTGCACTGTTCAGAGGTCTTCTCCACATAAATGCGGCTAGAAAAGCTGTTGTAGTGCATTAAATACGGTGGTAGCAGCCTTTCTATTAGATATTTCTTCATTCTTATCGTTCCCATCCTTCGTTTTGAGCTTATCCTGATCTGATGAAGTCTTCGGACAGCCACTGGTTTTTCTCGTACCCAAATGGCTTGGGACTTCCTGCTGAAGTGATGCATCATCCTCGGACAAGTAATACTCTCCTCGGACAGGAAATGCCTTCCTCGGATAGCGATGATCTTTCATGAAGATCCCATTCCTAGCTAGGCCTCACCCTTTTTCTCTCTTTCCCTCTCTTCGGATGCAAGACAGCCGTTTCATGGGCCCTTGGTTCATAATGTTGGGTTTTAATAATGTTGGGCCTAGATTCTTCTCCCCCACAATACCTATTATTTAATATTTTTTAAAAATTTGGGGGGGGGGGGGTACTTATACATAGTTCCGTCCCTGGTTTTATTATAATTTTTTATGTTTGGATTAACCTATTTTCTTTAACCTTTTTTTTTTTAAATAATCTAAATAAAAATTTAGATGCATCTAGAAAAAAAAAATAATAAAAAAGTACCTGATTAATAAGCCAAATTACAAAAATATATAAATAAAGCATACCCAAGACTTGCCATCCCATAAACAAAAAAGTGTGCGATTTGCTTACTTTTATAGTTTTACCAAAACTTAACTTTTTGACCAACATATGAAATTTTTTTTTTTTTTTGGTTAAATAATATGATTTGTACTTGGAGCATTTTACTTTCTAACAATACATACATGTTACAACATATGTAATAAAAAAGAAGAAACAAAAAAGGCTGAATAAGTATATTTTGTTGAAACTACATAAATAAGAATGTTCATAGGAAGCAAAATGAGAACGTTGATGATGACTCCCAAATTGTTGGAGAGCTCATGGGAAGCAAAATGAGAAAGTTCCCATCATAACACTACTCTGTCTAACTAGCTTTTCGGTGGTGGGGTCTAGATTTGAAAACGTGTATATATGGAGTGAGATATGGGCCGTTGGATGGGGTTGAATTGGTGGTGTGGATTGGTTGGAGTCGGTGGGAGAGAGTGACAGAGCCACCGATAGATATAGGTTTTTTCTTAATTTGTCTTCGTGGTATGGTGGGTCACCGGCTGAGCCGGTTGGTTTTTTGTAGAGTTCACCCACCTTGATGTAATTCTTAGCTTCATTTTCATGGCTTAGCTTAGATGAGGGGCTTGGCTCAATTGACTTTTTTTTTTTTTTTTTTGACTAAAATACATTCTAATCCTTTTAAGATTTATAGGGCTGTTATTTTGGTCCCCAAGTTTCATAATTTATAGTTAACTCTATAAATTTCTTCTCTAGTCCAAAAACTTGGTCTTTGATTTTATTTTTAATAAGAGCGACTCTAAAGTTTTTGTTGGGACTCTTTCAAAGTTAAAGTTCAAAATCCTATAGAGAATTCACAATACCTGCTCTAAAATGTCTCTTCTACTCTCCCAATTCATAGAAGTTTTTGTAAAATGGGTTCCTAGGAATTCTAATGGTACAACCCATACTCTGGCCAAATGGTCACATAATATATTTGGTTCTTTTGATATAGGTTGTTGTCCTCCCTGTTTTGAGTCTATTATCAGGGTCAAGGCAAGTAGTCCTACTTCTTTATAGTTCCTCTATTTTGTTTTGTTAAATTCTTCTTAAATTAAAAAAAAAAAAAAAAAATCCAAAAACTTAAACTCTGCTTGGCTTGACTTGAGTTATTAATCAAGTTGAGCTCGAGTTCAATATTAAGTACAAACTACACTAATAAATTCATATTAAGCATATTATTAAATCCATTTGGTTTGGACGAATGGTATTAACTCCTAATTAATTAAGGTCTAAATAAGTTACGAGTTTATTTTTCAAGTCTATATCAAGCTTATTACCAAACTCATCAATGAGCATAGACTTGGCTTGTTTTTTATCAAACCCTATTATTTACAAATTTGTTTTTTTATAAACTTTTTTTTTTTTTTTTGCTTAGGCTCAGCTCATTTAGTAAAGAAGCCTAAAACAACGGCTCAAGATTGACTTTTTTATAAATAAACAAGCATGAATAAGTTTTATATTGAGCCAAGACAAAGTTGTTTTGTGAACAGCTTGATTCATTAATTTACCTCCCTAGATAAAACTCCCTATTTATTATTGATCATACACAGCATTTCAAACACACGACTTCAACTTACACTCTTTTCTAATGGGAGAGAAAGAATCATTAAAACGTTACTAAAGTTTTGTTAGAAATTAAACACTTCATAAAATAATGTACATTTTTCCCATCTTAATTTTTTGTCTGTGTTGGAAAGTATAATTTACTTTTCATTAAAGTGAAGAAAAAATCAAGACATTGATTGCCAAAGAAAATCATGGGATTGGTTAACAAATCAAAGGATTGATTGCTAAAGAAATTATCGTTGAATAATATGTATAATTTCTATTATAAATATGAACTCATTTATAATGTATACTATCATGAAAACTGTATGAGAAAGAGAAACTATAGCTATTTGGGCTCTTGTCCCATAAATATAGGCCACAGGGCCGCACCACATAAACTTCCATGATTTTTTTTTTTTTCACTCTTTTCTTTTCCACCTCACATCATAGATTTCTACAGTCTATTTTCATGGTTGAGTTTTTTGGTCAAGCTGATTGACATAAACTAAAAAACATAGGAGCATGAAATCCCATCTTCGAATGCTGGGAAAACACATACCATCCAACACCCCCCCCCCCCAAAGAAGCAAGAAAGGTAAAAAAATACAAAACCTTGCATATTAGGTTTTGTATTGTACAGATATCATGTTTGGAACCTACGTACCAACAGCCCTTAGAAGTGTTGAATGTTTCTTTGACATTTATTGCTCACATGTCTATGTACCTTGGTTCCGATTAGAAATAGCTTATTTAGTTGAAACTGAAAACTTTTTATTATAAGTATTAAAAAAAATAAAAATAAATAAATAAAGGTTAAAAGTTAACTGAATAGTACAATAAGATAGTATAAAAAAATGCAATAAGATCTATAAATAGTAAAAAAAAAAAAAAAAAGCTAAAAACTATATAAGCTAAAGCAAATAAGCTCATACAAAACTAATCCTTAGTCAAAGAGAGAGTTGTGCCATCTTGGACAAGTAATAAATGCATGCATGGCTGGGCTAGACAAGAAGGGATGCCCCCCCCACATGTTTGTGTATGCAGCAAGGCCAACCATCAGCTTTCCCTTGTCATGAGCTAGCTGTAAAACATTTTGGCCCATATCATTGAACCAAAAATAGCATTCCCTTGTGATTTCTTCTAACATTTAGTGAAGAAAAGGTCTAATAATTTTAAGTGTAAAATATTATTTTGGTCTCTAAATTTTATTAATTTTTTTTTTTATCCTTAAACTTTAATAATTTGTATTTTCATCCTTAAACTTTATAAAAAAAATTTAATAGTTCAGAGACAAAAATATGGATTAAAAAAAAATATATTTTTCAATAATTTAGAGACAAAAGAGTAAAAAACAAACTTTTAGTAAAGTTAAAGGATAGAAAGTAAATCATTTTCAATAAGTTAGGGACGAAAAACAAACTTTTGAATAATTTAATGATGAAAAACAAAATTTTTAAAATTTAAGAGTGAAAACAAACTTTTGGTAAAGTTTAGGGACTAAAGTAGTATTTTACTCTAAACTTTATGGTTTTTTTTTTTTAATGAATCATGTTATAATTAATATATAATAAATATAATGTTAATAGTAATTGTATGTAAAACTAATTTTATACCAATTATAACTTATAAACTTAACAAGTAGCGAAAGATTTGTCCTAGACTCCTAGTTAACATTGCTGATTTGGGAATATTGCAGATTTTAGTATTACAGCCTCACTTTTGAGCTGAAACCAAAGAGCTAGACTCCAATGAGCTCACGAGTTATATTAGCTATTTAGCTCCATTCTTTAATGGGGGAGGTTCTCCAAAGATGTTGGACACAGACACGTGGCAGTCTAACGTGGTTGGTGAATTGTTGGTGACTACTGAGGGGGGCCAGAAGTAAGTGGACAGAAGTAGGTAAATATGGAGAGGGGAACAAAGAGAGAGACTTTGCCTCTGCTATTGGAGGATCTTGATGATGATGAGTTGGTCACCATTCTCATTTTGGAATTTAATTAGTGGCACAGATATATATATATATATATATATTACTTCACAAAAATAACTAGTGGGACTCTCTTTTTTGTTGGAATTTTCACCAACTTTTCACTTCTTCCACAAAATGAAGGCATGCTCTGTGTTGGTGTTGGAAGCTGAAACATCAATTGAAACATCAATGCCTCAAAAAAAGAACATAAATGGTTGATTCAGCCAAAAAAAAAAAAACCAACTACTGAAAGTAGAAGATTAGAACTAGGGGATGAAAGGAATGGATTGAAAGAGATTTTTAAGGAATATTCTATTCATTCCCTTGTAAAAATTCCTTTCCAAAGTAAGAGAAACACTTATCTATTGAATGACATTAATAACTTGAACAACCAACTCTATTCCCATTTTGAGAACAACCAAACAAAATATGAGCCGTGACTGGTGAGTAGTACAAGCAATAAATTCTCGTCCCCGTATAAAAAATTTGGACTTTAAATTTTGTCTACACAATAAACTTAATTTTTTTAGTTTGATAATAAAGAATAATCATTATGAAGTAGATAATTAAAATTCTATCATATCTAAAAGAGAGAAAAAAAAATAATATATAATAGTATAATTGTATATTTCGTTTATTTCTATTTCTTATTTTAAAAATTCGTAAAGCCTTCTAGTTCCCTCAAAATTTTAGCTAAATATGAAACCTGTGTCATTTATAATTTTGTGTAATTTATCCTTTAAAATCATTTGATTTTTTAAACGTCACTTCGTGTTATGGATTAAAATCAATTGGAGGAAATTTTGTGTGATGATTGTCAATTACCTATAATCAACCGCTTCAACAAATTATGACAAAAGTTATGTCTAATTGTCCATGCACTTATATCATAATAATTTCATAATAATTGATAAACGAACTTTGCTAATCCTTTTTTTTTCTTTGAATGTAATGGAAGGACAGCAATGCATTTACAGATAAGCTATCTAGAAAGACAATTATTGTCATTCTAACACCCCCCCCCCCCCCCCCCCCAAAACACCCCCTTTTTTTTTCTTTTCTTTTTCTCTCTCTATTCTAGGCAAAGAGTCTCATGTGAGATTAACACCTTTCATAGGAGACTTATCCTTATCGAAGGACCCAATACTCCCTTACCTTTTAAAAAAAGAAAACTAAAATAAGACAGTGTCCATAGAATGAGACCAATATTTACAAGCATCGAAACTCAATAATTAGATTCTTACTATGGTATTCTTCTCCAAAAAAAAAAAAGATTCTTACTATGGTAGATTCGATAGAATAACATGTGCTATTACATTCTCTCTTTTTGCCTAATCTCAGCATATTTGACTCCTTTGGTACTTTAAAATATATACTTTTGAATTCCCCACGTTTTCATTCTTTGGAAATTTGGTCATTTATTCCTTTGCCACCATCATTACTCGTGATGTCAAACGAAGAAAATGCTAGTGTTTTTTAACATCATTTGCAAGCTATATTCACCAAGATTAGTGTATTAAAAAATCATTGTGCTTCTAAACGTTTCACGATTTCTTTGCATAACAATTAATTGAAAAATGCATCAAATCTTAAAGGACACACACACACACACACACACATATATAGATCTTAATTATTTATAAGATCAAAGGCAATCTAAATGTTCATGAGGTGTTGGAATCCACTTTGTTAACACATGATGAAAATTGTGTCACCTAACTCCTTTAATCCACCCAATAATAATAATAACACGAAGAAGAAGATACCATATAGTTGGTAGGCTGGTTGGTCTAATAATTCTGATTGAGAAATGAGAATGGCTTATTTTCGAGTTGAAGCAGCTTTAAGCGTGATGTAATAATGATGCTAATTAGCGTGTGTAATTAATTGTAATTGATTATACAAGCATGCAGTGTCTCTATCCACTTTTACTTATTAAAACATTCTTTTTAGTCCATTTGCTTCTCTCTAAAGACCAAACTAGATAAAGCAGAGTGACATCGACTTACAAAAAATTCCAATTCATGCAAGATTTGGATCGTGTTGCATGCCTTATATATTGGTTTGTATATTTGAATAAAATTATATATATAAATGCATAAGATGACACCTAGCTTTCCAATCTTCTTTGTATCAAAAAAGAGCTTTCCAATCTTCAAGTGGCTGAACTCATCATCCAAATTGGTAATGTTCTTTTGCCCAACTCAATTTCAGCAGTGGAGTGCCAAAAATTTCTATTGCAATTTACTAAAGTAGTAAAAGTTATTTATTAACTATACTGTCCTACCAATCAATTTACTGTTATTTACTAAAAGGTTCATGTTATCTCATTCAGTTTGGCATTCATTACACTTGCGAGATCAACAAATACTTACACATCAGTAGCCTTAGCTGACAGTATTCACCTCCTTTAAGATTTTCTAGCACTATCATCAAATTCATCTCTCTTTTTGGCTGACTAGTAAATTCTGTATCTGAATACGTGTATTATTTTCTTGGGGGCAGAATGAATCAAACACGAAGATCTTCATTTGCTAAATGGTTTTCAAATCAACCACTCCATGTGATTAAAGCATGCTAATTAGTTGAAGTCAGAAAAGCCTATTACCTCTTGTTACTGATGATAAAATGATCGACACTAATAAGGCAATCATAACCATTGACTTTTTTGGCACAATGGCTACAACAAAGGTGATTTGAGGAAAATATAGAGGTCTTTTTAGTTCCATATATTCCCAGCTTAAGAACAACCATGACATTTTCATCTATCACAAGCAGCTATACAGATACGTGCTGAAATTTAAAGGGCAACTTCTTTTATGAAACAAAACCAGAAACAAAAACACAAGCCTCAAGTTCTGAGGAGATAAACTCTAATCAACAATGAATTATGTACGCCGTAACAAAAAAGACCCAGGTCACGTTTAAGTTGGCCAACTTCTTTTAGCTTTTTAGCTTATGTACAGATTTTAAAGAATCACCTTCTCTAGGTAAAATTATGCTTTCAACCAACTTTCAGCAGATAAGCTTTCAACAAAAAACTGTACCAAAGGGACACCTTGTTCAAGGCAATTTCCCTCTTCTAATCTGGCATCACAAGTCCATTAACAAATAGAAAAATCCAGCCAGTGCTGCACAAAATATACAGACCAAGTTGGAAACACAAGGAGAAATGATATTTAAAAATAAAAATGGTAGCATTCTTGTGTCTAAGGTGCCAGCTATCCTATACCTAAAAACTAGTAATTCTCCATTTGGATTAAACAGAAAATTCATCACTTTCTGGGGTCTCTCTGGGTAATTGACACAAGTCTCTGCCCTCCACCATTTTGCCAAACTCCACGAACTGGCCATCCTCCGGGCGGCTCCTTACCTCCATCTGATTTTTCTTCAGTCTGACCAGGACCAGGATCAGAATCATCAAGATCTAAAAGTTCTGTGGCATCATTACCTAGACGGTTTCTAAGGAACTTAGAAATTTTTTTCTTTGGCTTATTTCCAACTCCCCCAGTCTCCACATTTTTTGTTGATCCACCACCCGCTAAATGAGAACCATTTTTGGATTTTGGCTCCATTCTTGAGTGATGGGTAGAAATTAAGTTGGACAGTTCATCATCCACAGAAGCTTTTAATTTGCCTTTGGTAGACCGATACCCATCTTTTGATAAGACCTCCACCTCATCTTCAGAAGGCTTATAATTTGATTGGAAACTCGCATCCTTTGAACTATGGAACCCATTTGCTTCACACTTCTCCTTACCTTTTTTGGAACTTTTTTTGTTTTTGGACCGACCACCATTGCTACTTGAAATGTTTTCAGATGAACCAACAGTCATGTTAAAATTGTAAGTCTCAACAAGCTCTTTTTGCTTCCGAGGATCAGGACAGAGTCTTGCTAGCTCAAGGACAAGATGTGACAGACCAAACTGAAAAACATAGGCAAGATATTCCCCTGCATCAATTATGCCCTGGCGATACTCTGTGGATATTTCTCTGAATGCAGCAAATTTGTTCTCATCAAATTCTAAAGCAGCACGAATTTTCTCCACCAGATTCTTGTTAGCATTTTGAACATCTTCCACCTTTGGCAGTGGGTGGCTACTTGAGGGTGCCTTATTAGTTTGAGAGGAAGAAACCGGAGGAAAACTAGAGAGAGAAGTATCAAAAGGCCGTCTATCTACAAAGTTTGGATTTGAAACAGAGTGGCCAACCTGATTGGTGCTACCTGAAATCCTTGGCGAACAAGCAAAATTAGACGATGCAAGTAGATGAGCTGTGGCTAGTCCAGACTGAGCAGGGCTTGTATAACTAGATGATGAAGACTCATTAACCTTCACAGGCTTCCTCTGGGAAGAATTAGGAAGATTAGAGAATGAGCTACTGGTTGATGAGCTAGTTAAATGACTTGCTGCTGGCCAAGCTTGAGAAGAATGAAGAACAGTTACAGTTCCATTGTTCCGGCGACGAAGGCAAGCAGCCATAGTGTTCCCTTCTGAATGATTTCTAAATTTCTGTCGACTTCTCCTTGAAGCCACAGGTAGCGGAGGAAAGGATGATTCTTCCAGTGTTGCCCTCATATTTTGTGCTGAAGCATGGCTTTGTCTTGAAGGTGTCTCAGATTCTCTGGTAGCTAATGATTCAAACGCATTTGTGATTGATGCAGTATCCCTTGCTTGGTGATTGGAAACTGCTTGGGTACTTGATGAAGCATGATGATGATGTTCTGTATTGGCTGTCTCAAGACTAACTTGAATGGCCAAAGAAAGTCGATTGTCTGACAAATCCAAATGAGAGACACATCCTCTACCTTGACGATCTTGCTCATTTCGCCGGTACTGGAAGCTTGTTTGTATCTGGACATAAATAAGAAGAAACAGTAGAGACACCCATATGCCCAAGAGAAGAAGGATTAACAACAGAAAGTGGAAACATTTTTACCCAAACAGGTCTACAAATTGTCCAGATTGCAGCAGATGGTGGAAAGATAACAGACAAGACTACAAAAGGAATTTAAAAAATGCATACAAACCTGAAGAGCGGCATTCCTCTTGCAGCGAGACATGTGCCCTCCATGCTCCATGGCATTATGCCTCTATAGATATTGGATTTAAGTGAGACAATAGAATCTACCAAAAATATAACAAGCGGAAACATACTCAAAACAAAAAGAGAATGTAGAGCATATTTAGGCTGACAAAGATGTCACCTTGAGTTCAGATTCGTTTGTGAAAACAACAAATTTTTTGGCAATGCAGGCTTCATTCTCACATAAATGATGGTCTTGACGAAAATGGATCTGCAAGATTATACTCTTGATTTCAACATAAATTTCAAATATGACTATTCACTGAAATGAAAACATGTAAGAACACAGAAAACAACTGGCCTCCAAGTCATCATAATTCTTGTAGTACTCATATTGTCCTGGATGCCGCCTGCAATGAACAAGGTAAATTGGATCCATGGTCTGTATGTTTGCTTAAACTTCAAGGAAGTTACAACCCTCTCATAAACAAAAGCATCATTTACCTTTGGCATATATGGCAAGTATAATGTTCAGTGGACATATGCAAGTACAGCTCATTATCTCCATAGAATGGATTTTGGCAAAATTCACAGATAGGATGTCCCATAAATCCACCTCTTTCACTTTCAGTGCCATCAACCTCTGAATCCCCCGTCTTTATATGCTGATTTAATTGTGACTTTTCATATAACTTTTGCTCACTGATAAATATCTGGTACACAATTCAAAGTGAAGTCAGTAACATTGTAGTGCAAGGTCAGGTACAACGTTCATGCTTCTAAAAAAAGAGAAGAATTTCAGCAAGATAGTAACAACAAATTTCTACAGAAAATTTATAAGGTACCAAAACCCAAAAGATGGAAGAGAAGAGGGTGCTAAGGTTAGAACTCAAAAATCTGCATAAAAATTTAAGATGTGGAATTCTACAAGCAACTCCCTTGTGTCCTTTCACAAACCAGTTATACAGTGAGTATTCAACTAAAAGAGAAAAAGATAAAACCAAATCCAGAAGCCACATTGTAAATACTTTATATGCAACTCATTATATTACCATGTCATGTTTGACAAATATTAATAATAATTCATCAATGTTTATTTCATGCAAACATATCTCACCTTCCTACCTTCCAAACATAGACTGCACATGAACAGCCTATGTTGGTGGAACAAATGGCCTCTCAGCTGCTCAATGTTCTTGAACCCTGCTCTCCTCTTTGACCCTTCATTCCTTTGTTCATTTTTCTTATCACAAACAATGCATGATAGTCTGCACATGGCCTTTATCATCTTGTAGTGATCCATATCATCAAAATACGCTTGTGTTCCTTCATGATACCAATATTGTCCAACTTGACCCTCTGTTGGATCAGCTGGAAAAACTGAAAAGTCATTAATCATCCTTGTATAATCTCCTAAAGCCTGGAAAAAAGGGAAGTAATGAACAAACATTACAACCAATAAGTATATAAAAAATAAATCATGCAATAACTCATCAAAAATGGCAGCTACAACTCAGTGAAGTGTGAAAATTGGTCTTTTTCTCTTTCTTAGCAGTGTCTGCAAGCAGAAGATAGACGAATGGAATTAATTGTGGAGAAGTTACCATATAACAACAGATCTCGGTTGGATCCAACAAGGATGAAACATATAAGTCTAGAAGAAAACTTTCTAATTCATCAGAGTTGCCAATTCTCCCATAACCAAGCACAGCAATCATGTATGTACGTTAAAGATCTTACTGAAAAATGCTAACCTTAGTGACAAAGATGATATTTGATTCGGACTTGCAAAGGCAGCAACGACGATCATCACAGATGAAACGGAGACGAATGACACAGGTGGAGCAGACCTCCCGATGGCCACATGATCCATATGCAACCCACAAAAGTGTCTCAGCACAGACAACGCAGCTATCGTCCATGGTATATCTCTTCCTAAATGGAAAAAAATGATACGAGAAAAGTAATTTTATGCTCTGATCACCCATTTACATTCTGACCGTAACCAAGTAACCAAATAGATATACAATATGCTTTTTTCCCTTAATTTGCAATGGTTCCCACTAAGGACTCATTCATGTTCAGATCATGACCAAGGCCAATGCCAATAAGGTTGACAGATTAAAAGTTGTTTATGATGGGCCTTCATTTGTAGTCTGGCCACTCCATCATATACTCATGTGAATTATATTCTTATTACTGAGCACTAATAATGAACAAAAGTTTACCTATCAAAGACCAGTGAATACATGGCTCCTTGAAGATTTATTTCAATCAGTGAAATGACTAAAGAAAAAGAAGACTTAAAACTTCAAAACTCATAAGCTCCCATCACCAGTAAATACAATCATCTCATAGATCTCAATCCATAAGGAATTTAATAACTAATAACAGTGAATTTTACACCGCTCTGCATTTGCGATATCAGTACACATTAATTATCACAATCAACACCAAGAACCTTGATAATGCAAATTAGACCTCAAAAACCAATTACTACTTGCAGGGAGCTCTGCATCAAACACCAAAATCAGCCCAAGAACTATGTATGACCTTTCAAACCTATTATAGCAACAAAGCATGTTAACCCACAAAAACAATAGACATTGAATAATGAACATCCAAAAAATGTGCTTCTTGACTGGATCTGTACATGAGCATCTGTATGCACGAGCGTATATGTACATAGATAGGGTCAAATCATGTTACACCTAGCATAATTCTTCTTCCTTACTTTTACACCATCTAAAAAATTTTTATTGAAGTAATATTTTGAAAATCCCATAGTTGTGTTACATGTTCTCTATGTTCTTAACACATTGATGTGGACAAGAAAGAGTTTAAGGAAAAACAAGATTTAATACCAAAAGATTCAAGATTTGTGGTCTAGTTTTGATGTGGGACTTTCTTGACACTTATCATTGGTTACTTTAGTTATTATCAAGTCTTGGTACTAAGGTTTTTTTTTTTTTTTTTTTTTTTTAAGGTTATAAAGTTTTTGGTTCAGTCTTAATAGTTTTACTAGAATATGGGCAATTTCGAAATTTTCAGATTTTCTGCAATGGGTTGTTCTAGAGGAAAAAGTATTTTGTATCAAATAATACCACGTCATCCATATCAAAATCCCATAAACAAGAGACGTGTACAAAAATAACTACCCACTAACACGTCTTAGTGGGTAGTTAATTTTTGCTGTTATGTCTCACATTTATTGAATTTTGATTCTGCTGACAAGGTATCATTCATACCAAACACCTTCTTTTTGCTGATGATACTATATTGTTTTGTGATGGTGCTGATTTTCTTTGAAGCTATTACAGGCTTGAAAGTTAATGTAGGCAAAGTGAGATTGTTCCTATTGGCAATGTTGGGGATTTGAATGGTTTGGCTCGTATCCTTTGCTGCAAGGTGGGCACTCTGCCTATGAGATATTTGGGCATGCCTCTTGGGGCACACTATAAGAATGCATCAATTTGGAATCCTATTATTGAAAAGATGGAGAAACGGCTGGCTGGATGGAAAAGATTGTATCTGTCCAAAGGAGGTAGGCTTATTTTGTTAAAAAGTACCCTATCGAGCCTTCCCACCTACTTTTTATCGTTGTGTACTATCTCTCGGGCTGTGGCTGCAAGAATTGAAAGAATTCAAAGGAATTTCCTATGGGGGGCCTCAGAGGATGTTTTTAAATATCCTTTAGTTGCTTGGGATAAGGTATGCTTGCCAGTTGAATGTGGTGGTTTGGGAATCCAGAGAATTGGGCTGTTTAACAAGGCTTTGCTTGGGAAGTGGTTGTGGCAGTTTGGGAAAGAAAATCATAGATTAAGGCGTCAGGCTATAGCAGACAAATATGGAGAGGCAAGAGGAGGCTGGTGCACTAGAGGGGTAAGAGGAGCTCACGGGTGTGGGATATGGAGGAGTATTAAAGAAGGATCAGGGAAGTTCTTTAGCCAAATTTTGTTTAATGTGGGGGAGGGTAGCCGTGTTAGTTTTAGGCATGACCCATGGTGTGGGCCTACTCCTTTGAAGGAACTCTTCCCTTCCATGTATGATTGCTCTGTTTCTAAAGAAGCATGGGTCTCTGACTTGGTTGTAACAAATTCAGAAGGAGGTAGGAGCTGGAATTTATTGTTTCGTCATGGTCCTCAGGATTGGCAGGCAGCCACTATCTACTCATTCTTTGACTTTATTTATTCCTCTATGCTGAGGGGTGAGGGGGATGATCAGTTGGTCTGGAGATTGACTACATCTAGTGTTTTTGATGTGCGCTCTTTTTATAAGCTATTATCTAGTCCTACTACCGATGCCTTTCCTTGGGAGTGTATATGGTGTACTAAGGTGCCTAAATGGGTGTCTTTCTTCTTATGGACAGCAGCTAATGATGGGATACTCACCATTGACAACCTTATTAAAAAAGGTCAATTTTTGGTGAATAGGTGTTGCTTGTTTTGTTGTGATGGGGAATCAATGGACCACCTTCTTCTTCATTGTAAGTTCTCTCACGCCTTATGGTGTGAAGTTTTTGCAGTGTTTGGTATTCAATGGGTCATGCCAAGGTCAATGAAATCTTTTTCTTTATTTGGAGAAACTGGTTTGGAAAACATTTTTCAATCATTTGGAACATGGACCCGACATGTTTAATGTGGTTAGTCTGGCAAGAACGTAATGCTCGCATTTTTGAAGACAAGGCACAAACTTTGGAACATATAAAATGATTACTTTTTCGTACTTTGTTTCTTTGGGCTCGTATTTGGGGGTGTACAAATTGTACTGCTGTAGCTGATTTTGTAGTTTCTATTTCTTTTAGCTCTTGATCTTCTTGGCAAATTGTACTGCTGTAGCTGATTTTTTAGTTTCTATTACTACTTAGCACAAACAGCCATAAAATACATAATCTTCATCAACCCACTTTTGCTAATCCTCATATAGCTCCAAAGTTCAAGTCTTTGCATCACAATGTCTCTAATTTCATCCACAGCAAACTCATTGCACTGTTTTCACTCCTAAATGCATATCACACGCACTTTACCATGCTCTATTTGCCAAGATTTTACATCAACTACTCACAAATGCAAATAAAGTCAAACAAAAAGCAAACTAAACACTTCATACATTTCATGCAAAACCCACAAAAATTAACCAACCCACCACACCTTTTACCCAACTAAATTGAATAAACAGAGCCACCACAACCATAACCCAGAAATTCTTTCATACACATATACACAAAAAACCCAAAAAGATCAAAACTTTCATTTCATTTACACACACGCACACACATCTATAGACAGAGATAGAGTCTTAGAGAGAACCTGAGGGACTTTTGATTAGTGAGAACTAAGAACAGATCTGCAAGAGAGAGAAGAGGGCTCTGTTAGAGAGAAATACAATAGTGAATGAAATGCAAATCAAATCTTTTATTGAGAAAAATGGTTTTATGATTCTGACTAACAATAAAAAGGGGGAGAATTTTGTCTCCGGGCAGTGTGTTTCTCGGGGCCTGTTTTTCAGTTTGCTTTGTGTTTTTCCCCTGAAACCGAAAGAAACCAATTTGATGATGGGGACTGTCACAGACAGAGTCACTGTGAACTTATCTTTGTCAAAGGGAAAGTGACAAAGTGACGTCGTTTCTTACTTTGAGAAATTGGAAAACTCTTTAGATTTTCCTACGCTTTTTTTGGATCGAAATATTTTTAATTTTAAGAGATTAAGAGAATCGTTTTGGATTGCAATTTTTAGTGTCAATGACTTTTCTTTTAGAGAGAGAATTATGAAAAAAAAAAATTGTTTTAAAATTGAAAATTACATCATCTAACTTTGACTTGTTTTCGAATTTTTTTAAGTTTTTTTCTTAGTTTTAATTCTTTAGTTTTCACTCTTTTTTTTTTTTTTTGTGATAAGTAATTTCAACTCGTTTATAATGTAATCTTTTTGTTCAATCCAAGTAGTTAACTTCACTAAAATGACATTATTTTGAAAATTGAAAATACTCATACTAATGATGAGATTGAATGAATCTAGATGGAATGATTAAATTGAAAGGATATTTAAGTTAAACAACTAAAAATAATAAATAAAATAAATGGTTGAATTTAAAATATATCAAAGTTAGATAGGGTAATTTTTTTGCTTAAACTTTGTTTTTATAATGATATAAATTAATGGACGGATTTGTGCTTTAAAAATGCATATTGATGTGGAATTGTGGATATGAAATGATGAAATATAAGAAAATTATTGTGTATAAGCAATAAAATATGAGAATATGTATCATAAAAAATAATTAACTTTTGTACACACAATTATTTTCACAATTTTTTCTTATGGAAAGTTATGAGTGGTGCACTATTACTTTTACACAAATATACTATTGACGTCATTTTTATTTCCATCACTCATAGCTTATAACTTCAATAAATTGTAGAACAAGTTGTGTGACTAGATCCATTCAAAACTACTAAGACCCTAAATTCAATATATAATAAATTTTTTTCATAAAAATGTGTGTATAAGCAATAAAATTTGAGCTTGACCAACTCATTTGAACAATTTTGAACCCTTACAATGCCTCCACCATTCTTTGCTCTATATTGCTCTTTGTCATTCAAACTTTGCCAAATTCAACATAGATCTCAAGATCGCCACCATGATGCCACCATTGATGAGGAGACTGAAGTTTTTGACTTATCCAACCAGCAAAATTCCCACGCTTTGTCAGTTAACAACCCAATCCGTTGATGAAGAATCCAACTAAACCCAATCCATTGAAAACTCTAGTGGAGAGAAAGAGGAATCATAATATTTTTAAAAATGAGGACACCTCAGTTGGTTCAACTAAAGTATGTTTTTATCCTAGAATTTTGTTTTAGGTCTATTATATTGATTCCATTATAGATATTTTAACTTTCCAATTTTAATTCTCATTCTTTGAAATTTTTTAGGCCATCTTAGACATATATCCTATGTATGTTAAGTAGTTACCTTGTTTTTTTATAATTTATATATATAAGGCTGGGTTCAAGTTACACCTGGTATAACTTTAATCAATATTACATCACTCAATATATTTTAATTGAATGTGACTTTTGACAAATCTACAATCAAATTACATTATCTTTTTATATTCTTCAGACTAGCAAAATTTTAAAATAATCAAAGATTAATAGTCATGTTATCAATCAATTGTTTAAATTCAAATTTTTCTACTTTAAAATAATGCAAAAAAATATGAGTTTATAAATCATATGGTATATAGTATCCAAATGACATGAAAATTGGTATGAATATTAAAAACATATAAAACATGTAATTTAACTGTGAAATTTTCAAATATGAATTTTATAATAAGTTATTGGGTGGTGTAACATTGATTAGAGTTACACTAAGTGTAAGTTAAAACTAACCCATATATATATATATATATAGACTTATGGTGTTGTGTCAAATGAGTATTTTTTTTTAAGGCATTACAATTTTACATATTATTATTCTAACATACATTTTGGGTAAATTACACTAACACCCTTGAGATATACGACAAAATTGAATCTGCTCTACCTCATTTTTAAGAAGCGACACTTTATCGCAAAATGATCAAAGTAATTTACACTTCGCCCCCAAAATCTTCTTATATATAAAAAGCGGCTATGCCGCTACAGTGCTTCGGCACTGTGCAAATAACGTATTGCACTGTGCCCGCACTGTAGCGGCAACAGTGCTTTTCGTGAGGCACTTTTTTTTTTTCAACCTTTTGTTTAAGTTTTGCACACACAGTAGCTACAGTGCCAAGCGGCACTGTAGCTACAGTAGTTACTTTTTTTTTTTTTTAAGTCTTCCGTTTGTTTTTTGTTTTTTTTGTTTTTTTTTTATTTTTTATTTTTTTATATTGTTATACTAACTCAATAAATTTCACAATATTTTCACAATTATTGAGGTGTTAATTTCTTATAAGTCAAAATAAAATAACAAAATATGAAACTGTGACTAACCACAACTGAAACTAAATATTTTGTGAAAATATTGTGACATTTATTAGTACAATATTTTTGCACTGTAGCTACAGTACCAAGCGGCATGTAGCTACAGTGCCTTTTTTTAATTTTTTTTTAAGTAATCTATTTTTTTTTATTTTTAAATGTTTATGTAAGCTGGTATATATATTGTTATACTGACACAACAAATCTTATAATATTTTTATAATTATTCATGTCAATTTCTTACAAATATATAAAAGCGGCTATGCCCACTATAGTGCTTCGGCACTGTGCACCTAACGTATTTCCCTGTACAGCACTGTATATGCAACAGTGCTTTGGTTTCGTAAGTCCTTTTTTTTTTAACCCTTTTGTTTAAGTTTTGCACAGTAGCTACAGTGCCAAGCGGCACTGTAGCTACAACAGTTACATTTTTTTTTTAAGTCTTCCGTTTGTACTTTTTTTATTTATATATATTGTTATATTGACACAACAAACTTCACAATATTTTCACAATTATTGAGGTGCTAATTTGTTATAAGTCAAAATAAAATAATAAATATATGAAACTGTGACCAACCACAATTAAAAATAAATATTTTGTGAAAATGTTGTGACACTTATTAATATAGTATTTTTGCACAGTAGCTACCATGCCTAATCTTTTTTTTTTTTTAGTAATTTGTTTGTTTTTTTTTTTCCTTTTAAATATTTATGTAAGCTGGTATATATTGTTATACTGACACAACAAATTTTATAATATTTTCATAATTATTGATGTGTCAATTTCTTACAAATCGAAATAAAATAATAAAATATGAAACTGTGACCAACCACAACTAAAAATAAATGTTTCTAATAAAAGAGTGAATGCGCTCATAGTGTCTTAGCACTGTACATCCAGTGTTTTTGCATTTTGCAGCACTCTAGCTAGAACAGTGCTTTGGTTTAGTTAGTCTTTTTTTTTTTTTTTTTTTTTCAGTAATTGGTTTGTGTTTTTTTTTTTCTTTTAAATATTGATGTAAGCTGACATTTATATTATTATACTGATATAACAAATTTTACAATATTTTCACAATTATTGATGTGTCAATTTCTTACAAGTCGAAATAAAATAATAAAATATGAGGCTGTAGCCAACTACAACTGAAAATAAATGTTTTAAAAAAATGTTACAACACTTATTGTTATCAAAATATTTTCACAATTGTTGAAATCTCAGTTTCTTATATATCAAATAAAAAATATTAAATCTACAACATTTTCACATTAATTTCACAATAAATCATAAGAAAGCTATTATTGATGGATAGCACTGGAGCTACATTGCTTTTGGTTTATTGGGTGAGCCAAAATTGGGTGAGCTACATTAAACTTCTTTTTTAATATAATAAAATTGAGAGAGTCAAAATTCACGATTTCACACACAAAATTTATAGTAATTTTCTCGTTACTGGGGCAGCACGTGCCTTGCCAATGCTAGTAATTCAAAAAAAGATGGCACCAGTGTCAATTGCTTTGATAATTTCAAGAGAGGTATCATTTCTTGAGAATTTCGAGGGGTACAATTTCTTAAGAATTTGGTGTAGGAGTGTGTCAGAATAATTTACCCATATTATTTTTTTATTAAATTTAAATTCTATTCTACATTCTCCGTTAGAAATAAATATAGTAAAATAATTTAACCATGTCATCCTTTCTTTAAAGGGAAAATAAATAGTTCTATATATAAATTTAATCATAATAAATATTTATTAATAATTTTTTTTTAATACAAGATAGAAATTTTACTATAAATTAATCTAAGTGTATACGCGTGTGAAGTTTCCTCTTAGAGACTTGAATCCTGACCCTTACCCCCCACACCTTACAAGCACTTATACTTGTGGAGTGATCATCACACTAAAGGTAAAGAAATTATAAGATTCACATGGTGGACAAGTAATGTGGTCTACTATTCCACTAAAAAACTTCCACCCGTTTAAAATTGTTAGTTAGAATTTTTTTTTGAAATAAAAATTAATTACTGATTCAACAATTTTAAACAAGTGTAAGTTTTTTAGTGGAATGGTGGACAAGTGATGTGGTCTACCAAAGAACTCTATAATTTCTCCCAATGGTGTGCAATGGTAAATACCTATTAATAACTAACATAATGGATAGTAAAAAAAAAAAAAAATCATATTCAATATATGGATTTTTTTTTAGTGAGAGTTTCAACCTATAGAATCCACTTCTGATGATAATTATTTATCATCAGATTAAAACACCAATCAATTTTTGGTGTAGGCATGAATTGAATTATAGATCTCTTATTCAACTATCAGAAATTTTACTAGTTAAGCTAACTAAAACTCACAATATATGGATTATTGATTAGTTTATATTTAAAAGGAAGGACAAAGGATTACCAAACAAACACCTTTAGTTTTTATTTTTTTTATTTTTTATTTTTATTTTTTTATGGTGGAGATAGTTACGATATATTGATAATTCCACAATTCAAACTCTTTTTTTTTTTAGACCTCTAATCACTTTGTGTTGTGTTAAGGCATATGTTAATCTGTTAGGATTTTGTGGTTGGAGTCTTGGACACAATTCAGTCACAAAGTCATAAACTTTTTTTTTTTTTTTAATCACAAAGCTAAGGACACATTTGGTAGACTGTAGTAGACACTGTAATGTAATAACTTTTTAAAGAAATTTCCTAAAAAACCATTAGTTGCCATATCTTCAAAATGAAAGAAAATAAATTTTTCTTAGTGTTAATTATTAACTCTATTTTGAACACCCTTAAAATAAGTGTATTTTATGAAATTTGACTTAAAAATGATTTAATTATTCATTCTTTTTATACTCTACTAAATTGTGGATGCATATTCAGAATTATATTCCTAAATTGTCACCAAACTAATAAATAGTAATATTTATTATATTCTAATTTGATGTATTTCTTATAATACTTATTCCTATTCCTATATAATAATTATTGCAGTGTACCAAACATGCCTTAACTTATTTGTTAACAATAAATAATAAGTCATTTTTCCTTCAACAAATAACAAAGACACGTCACCATAATGCTATGGCCTCAGCACCCATCTCTCTCTTTCATTTTTCTTTTCCTTTTGAGATTTTTTGGATAATTAAAATTTTTTTTTATAGGTTGGATAATTAGTTTTAACCCTTTACCAATCATAAACCTTTTTTTTTTTTATTTGGGTATCCTCTCGAAATAGAGAAAATATACCATGTTTTAGTAATACCAACTCAGCATTTGTTTTGGTATTTCCTGCCCAATAAATGAGTGACACTTGTTTCAAAAAACCATATCAGATTATTCCCATAAATGATTAATTTATCTTCCTGATAGTATAGAAGATTGTGATTAATTTATTGGGGTAGTCTGATGTGGTTTTTTGAAACAAATGTCACTTATTTATTGGATAGAAAATAGTAAAACAGATGCTGAATTGATATTACTGAAACATGATGTACTTTCTCCTTGAAACATGACTACAAGGTTGGATAATTACACTCTTGGCATTTCAAGGGGTGTACGCAACAAAATGGTAGTCATAAACCCTCTTCTTTTATCTTTCCAAAATAGTCTGCTGTAGTTCTATATATGATTTGAGCCAATCACGTAAGTTCTATAATAATTAATGTATATTCATAAAAGGACAAACAGTTCTTTAAGTATTTTTTTTTAAATTTAAGCCACGTGTCCACTAAAGTTAACTTAACAAACGGCGTTTAAATTTTAAAGTAATAACTCAACCAACACTCTCAAGTGGTCAAGCTTTTACTATCACACCTTGAATGAAGAGAAAGTGCAGTAAACTCATTCAGAAGAAGGAGAGATCAAGAAATTAAATAGACCCATCACCCATTAGTGTCTTTCACGTGAGCCATGAGTCATGAACTTAGTCTCTAAGATAACCCAATCTGCAATAAAAACCAGATGCTTCAAATGCTTTCACCTTCATTTTCCCAAGAAACAAACAAGTTCCAAGCAAAAATTTTGGTTGAAACTCAACAAATTTTCGGCAAGATCCCTTCGCTACCACAACTTGCATTTATTTTGGCCACCATGTGAGGAGGTAGATTGGTTTTCACCCACATGAAAACCCCATAATAGAAGCTTTAAGAGAGAACTAGCCTAAAAGAGAGATGAAGAAGACAGTGAGGCATGGCTATTGCGTAAGGATTCACAATGAACCTTGATTTCCATGAATTTAGTAAGAATTTTTGGTCCATGGCCTTGCTCCTTATTTCTTTTGATTTGTTGCTGCGTAAGCCATAAAAGGAGGAGAGGATTTGAGGGGGGGGGGGGGGGAAAGCCAAAGAAATATTAAAGAGAACATAAAAGAAACTTGATGTCTTTGGAGGAAGAGACTTTTTAGTACAAGAAATTTGAAGGAGGAGACTTGATGGAAAGATCTAATATCTTAAACTAAAATCATCAATTGTGGGCTAGTGAGGAAAAACTCAGAAACCAAGGCAAGGAGACAACGCGTTATCTTTTAACACCCGTTTGTTGAGTTAACTTTAATGGACACGTGGCTTAAATTTAAAAAGGGAACTCAAGGAACTGTACTTATAGTACTGTACCTAAAATATTGTGTAATTAAAATGTATAAAAAACGACAACTTAAATGTAAAAATATAGTAATTAATATGAAAGATAGAGAGTTAATCAAATATTTAATCCCACATTAAAAAGGTGAGAGACTCTTTTATTTATTTATTTTTAAATGTGATGATTAATAGGCTGAAATGTATTAGAGTAGATATTGGACCAAATACGTGTGCAGGAACCAATCACGTAAGTTCTATAATAATTGTTGCATAAAATATTGTGCAATTAAAATGTATATAAAATGACAACTTAAATGTAAAAACATAATAGTTAATATGAAAGATAGGAAGTTAATTAAATATTTAATCCCACATTAAAAAGGTGAATTTTTTTTTTTTTTTTTTTTAATGTGATGATTAAAAGGCTGAAATGTATTAGACTAGATATTGGACCAAATAAGTGCACAGGAAAAGGTGAAGAGAGGAGATTTTCACCCATTTCATGAACTAGCGTTTGGGCTTATTTATTTCTTCAGAAATTCCTTATCATAATTTATAAAAAGCATTCTTTATTATTAATTCTTTTTTAAATGAAAATACATTTTAAAAATAGAAATATTTAGGATTCAAATATTAATAAAAGATACTCATATATATATATATATATATTTCTTTTTTTGAGGAACCATATATATTTGTTTTAGATGGAAAGATAGAGTGCTTAGAACATGCTTACTAAAATAGTCTTCTTCAATAATAACCAAGAAAAAAAATGCGTTCTTTTTATTTTTTATTTTTTTAAAACATTGTGTATATAATCTCCTTGTCAAACGTCTTCATCATTTGTATAGCAATTACAAGCATTCTTTATTATTAATGCCTTTTTTAAAAACATTATGTATATAACCTTCTTATCAGTTATCAAACGTCTAGAAACAATTTGAATAATGATTATTACGCACTACCGTACGCACTTGATATAAAAGTGTAGATATCTATCTTGACTCATGTTAATAACTGACGTAAAATATTATTTTACAATTCAATTAAAAAAAATTTTTATAGGAAAAGAAAAAATGTAATTAATATTTTGATATTTTTTTTTTATTTTTCGTAAAAATAATATTAAAATTTTTTTAATATAGATTCTTAATCAATATCTCAAAGACACTCGCTAACATTTTTCCAAAATGTGCACATTGAATAGTTTTCATGAAAAAACCGTACCAGAGGGATGAAGAGTGCTGAGTCCGAGGCCATTGGTTCAGCTTCAGAAGGACACATTATCCAAGGCCTATCTATGTATTCTATCGCCCAAAATAAAAAGTTAAAGGCCTTTTTAAAACTTCTATTTAAAAATTAAAAATTATTATTTAAAAATATTTATAAAAATACATATGAGTAAAAAAATATATAAAAAAAATAAAATATTATTTAAAAACTAAAATTATTGTTTGAAAATACAATCTAAACATCCCCTAAGTTGAGGGCCATTTATCGGCCTCTCATCCTTGTATTAGAATTTAATCATTACGCAGCCACCTGGTCAGGTAGGCCAGGTCTCTTTAATCATTACACCATATACCAGCTCATAAATGAGGATTTGCCCCGATCACATTTTTAGCCCTCATTTTAGCCAACGATTTAATGATACGTATATGCCTAAATACTAGGTTGGTCGTAATTGGTGAATGGAGTCCTAGCCCAGCCCTGAGCCTACACTATTTACAACTACTCAGCAAACCCTTTAATGAGCCAACTACAAACTACTGACAAAACTACTTTACATTTTTAGGAATCATTTATTAACCCTGAGAATGGTTAGCGACCATAATACCAAGACAAGGGCCAATTTCCCAACTGCGCTGGAATGTACGTGCGTATCAAATATTGGACTAATGATTTCATCCTAAGTAATCTTTAAGTTGTTACATGGTTATGATTAGAATGAGATTGCTTTCACTTGGATTCACAGTTAGTACTATTTTTATTATTTACTAATCACAATATATCATATCAACATTTTATATTTTAGAAAAAAATTATACAAAGTATTCCGCTTGTATACTTAATTATTATTGTTTAATTTAATAGTATCTATTGGTTTTCAACATTAGTTCAAATCTTTATGAATAGGTAGTAGACCAGAAACAAGTCCTTCGGAGTAATGAGAGGGACACAACTTCTATCACAACTTACTTATACGACAAGCTGTGAATAGTAAAATAAAAGTGATAGGTTTACAACTTTATTACTCACAACAGACACAAAACTAGTAAGGGCAGAGGGGGGCCCCAATTTTTTTTTTATTATAAAAAATAGTAATAGTATACACATTTAATGGATAGTTTAACAATTGAGCCCAAAATAATTTTTTTTGGCCCCCCTCCTCCCAATAAGTTACAAATTGGCCCATAAAAATGATAAAACACAACTGGCAAATAACTATACTACAACATTTTTGTTATTGTGTTGGTTGTTTTTTACTTTTTCTTCTTAGATCCAAGCTATTTTTTTATGAGTGTTAAGATTGACTATTTGAATTTTTGTGAAAAAGATATGACTATTTTTGCTGAAAAGAAAAAAAAAAAAAGCGCAAAAGAAGAAGAAAGATAGATAAATACAAATTACAAACCAAGTTAATGCACTTGTAGTGAGTGAGAGTGAGGTGCGTGGGTGGCCATTAATCAGTGTGTGGGGTGGAATGGCAGGTGTGTTTGACTATTAATTTTTAACTTAAAATATTTAATTTTTTTTAACTTACTACTTACTAGTTGGTTGTTTATTAGTAAATTAGTTTAATTTTATGTGGGGTATTATAGAATTGAATAGTTGTGTTAATAAATTGGTGCTAATGTGTAGTGTACAGTCATTAGTATTACAAATTTTATTACATAAATTTTATAAATTCATGTATCATTAATCTAAAGAAAATTAGGATTGAAAGGGAGATTGTTGCAAAGTTTAGTACAAAATCAACTATAGATGATTTTTATTATTTAAAAGAATGTTGAATTCTATTTTTAAATTATTAATTAAAAATGTATTAATAAACGGTTATTTTGTTTCTCCTCTCTTTTGTTGATATTTTTTGAACATTAAATATATGCTAATTTGTATTTTAAAGATTTTTTTTTTTTTTATTGAGGTTTTGGCCACCCCCCCTCCTAAATTTTGATCCTAGTTCCGTCCCTGACTCACAACTTGCTATGTGAGCAAGTTGACAAAAGTTGTGGTGAAAGTTGTGTTTTGACAATTACTCAATCATTCATGTTGTTTATAGTACTTGAATTGAAGCAACAATCCTTGAACTTACATTATTCTTAGTGATTCATTTCAACTTAATTTTATATTTCTGATCATAACATGTTCTAGAAATTACTACTATTAAACCATTAACATCTAACCTATTTGTTAGTGATAATATTATAATATGTATAATTAAAAAAAAAAAAAAAAAACGTATTGGTGTTTCCTTTCTCCCTTTTTTCTAAGGATTTAGCATGGGTGGACATGTAGTATCTTTGTTGGCTAAGGGTGCACAAAATTACTAAAGTACAGTTTCTTTGATGTTGTATCTTATATTCCTCAACTGAATTCAACCATATAGTTGTATTAATCAATACAACAAAAAGATGTTATTTTACCCTAAGACAATTTATTTAGGGTGAGTGTGAGCTTCTTATTTTCTCCGTCCTATATAATGTGCTCATTTTAATAGTCTGGTTACTTTCATCTGATAAAAGTTCGCTCATGCAATGATTAATGGCCAGGGCAAGGCTAACTATAGCTTTAGTGACATTATTTTAAAACGGTTCATATAAAAACTATAGACAAATGATTTGCAATTATACTTTTCTTGTCATCTGGAAAAAGAAATGGTAAATGGACTAATTAGAAAAAAAAAATGGCAAATGGATTTTCAAAGGTCGTTTAAACCATAACCATGGCAGTGACACCTTTTGCCAAGTTTACATCAAATAGAAGCCTACTGATCCTTGTTGTAAGGTGGCATGCTTGAAAGTTTCCTCAAAATATATTTATGTACAAACCAAGGCATGTCCAACTCAAGCACGTCGTGATACCATATTAATTTCATAGGAAACTATCAGTCAGTTTTCCTCACCAAAGGCCATGGTTCTGTACACGTAGCTTTGTGGGCTACCTCATAAATTATAAACAAAAATGGATCATGATATACGTTCATTGAAGTTCACCTTTTTTTTTTTAACTGTTTGAGGTTGGGGAGAGAGAGAGAGAGAGAGAGAGAGAGAGAGGAGTTGCAAAATAAAATCATGTTAAACCAAGTACAAGGACAAAACTAAAAACCATATATAAGATAGATAATCATGTAGATGGACTTTGTTCACATAAAAGTAATGGAAAGCCAAGTCAAGGCCTCACATTCTCAAAAAAGCAGCAAACATTCCCAAAGGTGTAAACTTTCTTTTCTACCAAATATAAAGTCCTAACACTACAAGATTTGACCCTAACAGCACCATCAAGACCCAAAAGACTAGAAACTCACAAGAAAAAGAAAAATAAACAAAGCATAAAGCAACTAGCTATTATATCCCAAGCTACTAATACCTAAAACAAGTCCTAACTCTGAAAAACCTCAAACAAGACCAGCAAGCCAGAGACCCTATTGTGCATCAATGTCCTTCATTCTTTCATGGTGGTGAGCCAACACCAATGGGAACACCACTGCCAGGGATTGTGGGGAGGATTGGAACACAGCCACCTGGGAAGAAAGTACAAAAGCTTGATGGACCAGAGCCAATGCCACCAGCGAAACCTGGACTTGGAATGAACCCACCAACCCCACCAATGCCTCCAAGAAAGTTCTGAGGGTGTTCAACCTTGTCATTGCTCTTGAGTTGCCTTCCTCCTTCAACATCAGATGAAAGGACCAGTAGCAGGATGGTGAGCATCAAAAACACCTTAGTAACTCTCTCCATCTTAACACAAACACAACTCTCTGAAGTCTGAATACCCTAGAAATGCTCTCTCTCTCTCTCACACACACACTTTCAAACACACACTGTACAATGAAGAGAAGCTTAGTCATATACACCCATCTTATAGTACCAAGCTTTTCCATTTAAAGAAGGGTCTCAATAACTCTCAATTTGCTTAGCTTATAGTGTGGTCCGGGATGGAAAAGTAGTGAGAGTAGTCACTAAATGCAATTTAAATTATAGTCCTTTTGGAAGGGATATAACACACCAAACAACCAACTTACTTGAAGTTACTAGCTAACCATGAGTTGGTAATTTGTTCACATAAATGGGTGGTGGGTTAAAAAATTGTACACTTTGTAGCTAGGTGCAGTATAACTGCATTTTTGTAACTTATTTTTTGAACCCAATTAAGTCAATAAAAATAAATTCAAACGTAAATAGCTATTTCACAACAAATAGAAGCATTTAGGTTGCTTTTAGCACATTCCATTATTTGGTCGCAAGTGAAAAATTTCATTTCCATAATCCATTCCAACGTTTAACCCAATGGCACACATCCGCTTATTTTTTGTCGGTCTGTTTCGTGGCAAGGATTTATGATACCTATTTGATAGGATAGGAATGTCCAGAGAAGCATCCATGTTGAACAAAAAGTGACTATCTAATATCTATGTCTTAGCCAAAAATAATAAAATAAAATTTTAAAGAAAAAACCATCCATATAGTACAAAGGATTTATGGTATTGGTCTTGAATTTATGACGATCCTACCTAACAATAAATGAATTGCGTAAAGGAACTCTGAAGATTTTTCTTCTTGACATAATGGTCAATTTACTCTCCAGTAAATACTTTTCCAAATTCTTGAACTGTCGTTCACTAGTTCATATATCTACCCCCAGTCCCCACTGATACATTTCTATTATAGCGGGGTAATATTTAACTGTTGCGCAGCTTTGTCGCAAAAATTAAATTTGCCATCATTACTATATTGAAAGCGAAACTCTATAGAAAGGGATTAGTCTAATGTAAATTCAATAGTTTATATAATTCATTTTTCAGTGGTTGGTCGGAAACTTGGAATCAATAAAATAGGAAGTATGGACGATTAATTTCTGCCTCTTTTGGTCTTTTGGTGAATGAAATGATATGCTCCACATATATGCCAAAGAGGGCTAGTTTTCAAAAAAATTTGTAACTCCTTGTCATTATTTTCTCCCAATAATAAGAATTAAGGTTCAAATATCTTCACTTGTTGTAAAACATATATATATATATATATATATAGAGAGAGAGAGAGAGAGAGAGAGAGAGAGAGAGAGAGAGAGATGAGTTCAAGTTATATCTGATGTAACTCTTTAGAGTTATACATTTTCTAAACCATTGGATTTAAATAGATCTAATGGTAAAAAAATACACTTATTAATGCTGATATTCTAATAAGGATTTTATTTATTATCCTTATTTATAACATTCTATACCTATCTCTAATTCCAAAAATAGGTATTTTTTCTCTCTCTGCTCTCTCTTTCTCATCCACTACAAGTTTCTCTCTCCTTCATTGCTCTTTCACCTCCATTTTCATAAGGTTCCACCTCCACTGCCACGTAGAATCTGATACAAAAAATCTGTGACAACAAAGTCTAGTGACAACTACTAATTCATTAAAACCGAAGCATGTAGCAATTATTTTGATATATTATCACGTGGAATGGTATGGAGGATATAAAAGCATCCAGGCCTAGTTCATAACAAGTATCAAAGTTATTATCTTTATTAAAAAAAAATGTAATATAACATTAATCACTATTACCATTGATGTCATTAAACAGGTTTTGGCTATTTGCAAAACATATTACATTTTTTAGTTTGGACACGTTTAAAGAAACTTGTTCTATGACGTCGATGGTAATATTAATAAAGAAAGATTTAAAGTCAAAACTTGTTCACTATTACCATTGCTGTCATTGAACAAGTTGTGGCAATTAGCAAAATATTACATTTTGCTACGATTAATGAATGACCTGTCACTGTGTGAGGGGTGAAGACCGTGCAAGTTTGGCTCTGAGACACATGGCATATATAAGCTGGAGTTGTGTACCAGTGCTTCTAATATTTGGTCTCTGACTTCATTTTTCGGTGATAAACAAAAGATTAACTTTGATGGAGTTTGTGGACTTAATGGTATTTGATGCCAAATCTCACATTTTATCCTAAAAATAACTTTGATTTTTGTTGTGAACTAGGCCTGGAGTGATGCTTCTATATCCTCCGCACCATTCCACATGATAATGTATCAAAATAATTGCTACATGCTTCGGTTCTAATGAATCAATAGTTGTCACTAGACTTTGTTGTCTTAGACTTTTTGTATTAGATTCTATGTGGCTATGGAGGTGTAACCTCATGAAAATGGAGGTAGGAGAGCAATGGAGGAGAGAGAAACGTGTAGTGGATGAGAAAGAGAGAGCAGAGAGAAAAATATAACTATTTTTGGGATTAGAGATAGGCATAGAATATTATAAA
Organism: Quercus variabilis; assembly: GCA_030445155.1. NCBI lineage: Eukaryota > Viridiplantae > Streptophyta > Magnoliopsida > Fagales > Fagaceae > Quercus > Quercus variabilis. The sequence goes on from CP129447.1 coordinate 1,967,891, forward strand.
TAAGGATAATAAATGAGATCCTTATTAGAATGTCAACATTAATGAGTTCATTTTTTTGACCATTGGATCTACTTAAATTCAATAGTTTAGAAAATGTGTAACTTGAACCCATTTCATATATATATATATATATATATAAAGAGAGAGAGAGAGAGAGGATCAACTACAATTTTTATTGAATTTGATTGAATGAAAACAAGAATAATCAAGTTAGGGTTAGCTAATTAGTAAATAGCTTTTTTCAAATCATTTTGTTTGTTTGTTTGTTTGTGTTATATTCACTTTATACGTTTTTTGTATCAATTAAAAAAAATTAAGATAGAGTTACGCACGTTTTTGTAACGTCAAAAATACAAATTTATCCAATTATTTTCTCAACAGAATTTATTCAAAAACTTAGGGCACGTTTAGTACATTGAATGAGAATTACAACATAAATTGTAATATTCACTGCTAAGAATAAAATGTGATGTAATGGAATAACTAAACTTATTCAAAAGTTTAGTTGTAAGTTATAACATTAGAATAAAACTTAAGATTTATTTTAGGAAATATCTTACTCATACAATTATATTTCCTTAAAAATAATATTTCTTAAATTTGAGAGAGAGATGAGTTATTTTTTATGATTTTTTATTTTTATAATTGTGATATATATATGGAAAAATTGTTTATTTGAAAATACATTAACTTTAGAAATTATTGCACCTACTAATGAATAGCTATTACAATATATTAGAGATGAATAATTATTCTTCATTTTAAAAATTAACTATTCATAAGGAATGACTATTCCTTGTAATAAAAACATTACCAAACTAAAGAATGACTAAATCATAGGAATGACTATTACATTACAATACTTATTACAGTTTACCAAACATGCCCTTACAGAGAAATTTATTTATACTTGAATCATCCTTGAAGAATGAAACCGTGTAAGTAATAATACAAAATAATTTAAACTGTCACACAGACTATAATTTAGTTCACAAACTTACAGTCTTTCCTAATCTCACCTTGGCTTCCTGTAATCACATCAATGTAACCCATTTTCACCATAGCTGCTGCAAATTTATAAGCCCATATTTCACCTTGCTTTGCATTATTCCTGACAATTTCAACTGTTGAAGAGCTGCTCAAAAGAGATTGATCAGAGGTTAATAATCCATTGTGATTCTTCAAATCTATATAGTACTTATTATCAAGCCTATGAGGTGTAAGTACATCAAGGGGCACAGTTATTGGATAGTCATTGCCAGCATTTTTTGGACACTTGGTCTTTAAGGCTCTAGCAAATTTGGGATCCATTGAAGGGTCTGGTAGTTTTGTTTCATTGAAATTGTATAATCGATCTGTGAAAGAAGAACAATGTGACCTTCCTATGGAATGTGCCCCAGAAAGTGTCACCATTTCATCGAGACTAAGGCCTTTTTTAGCAAAGCTTTCTTTGAGTTCCTTGGCATTGAGGAAAGGTGCTGGAAGGTTATCGTCAGGCTCATCTTTGTGGGAAACCCTACCATCTCGGCGTCCTGATGGTACTATGTAACTTATGCCTCCAACTTTGTAAGCGCTATCACGAGCAGCAAATGCAATAATATCTGCACAAGAAACTGTTTGTGGGCATTGAGCTTCAAGTTCAGTCTTTGCCTCATATATCACTTCAAAGCCTCGCAAGCTTGGCTTGTTCGCTACATTTTCCTTCTCTGCTTCGTTTCCAGGTGTTGACTCCAATAGGATGGAGGCATCACAACCCTAGCATAGATAAAATGGGAAAATATGATTTAACTCTAACATCTTAGTAGCATTCAAAGTATTCTTTTCACCACACCCCGCCCACCCCCCCACGACACACAAAAAAAAAAAAAAAAAAAAAAACTTAAGATATTGGAATATGACGCAATAATTATCTTACGTATCAAATATAATCTATTATGTTTTTTAAAGTATGTAGATCCCACAATTATGTGCCGAAGTATTCTTCTAGCCATAATAATAATAATAATAAACTTCAAATTTTGGCATATAACTACATCTGTATATGATAATTATATATGCAGTGGACAAATGTAGTATGCCTTTGATTATAGATGATAATTCATGTTTACATGTTATATCAACTTATGAGTATTTGGTTGTATAGGTGATTATTAATTGTGTTAGGATTTCTTGACAATAACACAATCTATTTATTAAATACGTTAACATGATTTAACTTGACACTACCTGTCTGACAAATAAATTGTACAATCAAAGTTAACGCATTTACTTTACATGAATTACCTATTGCAATTCTCACATTTTATAAAATGAAAAAGTACACAACTTGATTGCAAAAAAAGTTCTTCTAAAAGATTAAAGATTTGAAACAAAGTCACAAACAATTAAAATATAATCATAACTATAAATTTTGAAGAGTAAATTTATCAAGTTAACCTTAAATTAAATGGATCCAATGAGTTCAAACAAGTTTCACATGTTAAACTTGAATTAAATAGGTCAATTCATGTTAACCCGAATTTGACTCAAACTCTTCAAAATTAAATTGTAGACTGCTAAATATTGACACCCCTACTCTGATAGCAAAGAGATATTTGTTTCATCTATATTATGAGGATCTGCTCTTAAAGCAAGTTCAACAAAAGTCGTGGGTTAGACACCTGTCGCTATGTCCTGTCCATTAAGATGAACCTTTCTTCGGTGACATGAACGAAAAAAGTTATATCTTAGAAGTTTGTTCCCATGGTGGTCCCGTAGCTCAGTTGGTTAGAGCGTTGGTCTTATGAGCCGAAGGTCGCGGGTTCGAGCCCCGCCGGGACCATTTCTCCCTCCGAAATTTTATTCTAGCATATTTTTTAAGGTAGCCTATATATAGCATAATAGCAATGCGCAATTATGTTTGACTCGACTCTCTCTCTCTCTCTCTCTCTCTCTCTCTCTCTCTTTTCTTCAAATATAACAAATATGACTTCGAAATTAACATGTACAAGAAGCTTAACAAAAAAAAAAAAAAAAAGAAAAAAAGAAAAAAAAGAAAAAAAGAAAAAAAAAGCAGATTCTATTGAACATAAGATGTTGATGGATCTTGAAAATGACTCTGAAACATGCATAAGAGGCTTAACAAATGACAAAAACAGATTATATTGAACATGTTAATTGGTCTTAAAAATGTCTTTGAAACATGCTTGAGAAGCTTAACAGATAACAAAAGCAGAAGCTATTGAACACAACATTTTAGTGGGTCTTGAAAATGACTTTGAGTAATGCATAAGAATCTCAACAAATAACTAAAAAAAAAAAAAAACTATATGTCGAGCATAATATGCTCACGAGTCTTAAAAAGTGACTTTAAGAAATAGCAAATTAACAGATTCTATATATTGAACATAAAAATTAAGTTAATTGGCGTATTGCAAAAATTGAGCTAGCATACCCTGACAAAACAGTCATGAAAATGCATTCTGATGAGGCCAGCAGCTAGGCCAGGGTCCCTTGACACAGCTTTGTTCACAGTGTTTCTCACAATGGTCTCTGCAGAAGGACAAGTTGATTGATAGTAACCCACTTTGAGTGATGATGGCATGGCCAGTGACATTGACACCATCATAGACATAGTAACAAAGAGAACCAAGCAAATTTTGATGGTTGTTGCCATAGTTACTCTACAACTGATCAAATACTGTAAAGAGTGAATGATGAATAGGCGAAAAGAGCAAAGAAAGAACAATATATATTATAAGCAAGTTGGAGATGAAGGGAAAGGTTGATGATAACCAAGTATATATAGGCAATAAAATAGTGAAGATAGGATTGGCATGCAGTTTTACTTTTATACAAAAACGCGTATAGCTACATGGAAGAAAAACTCGAAGCTGTGTAAGTTTGAGGGTTTCCGTGGTACGTAATTACTTAAAAGGAAACAGTCTTCAATGGCTCATTAATTCCAAGTAGCTTATTTTGTACAATATCTTTTAGCCTATTATATTTTTAGTAGGTGGTGATGTATCTATCTTCTTTGACTTTCAGGGAACTCAACTTGACAATGGAGAGAATAAGAAGGCAAAATAATCTTCATACCCCTTCATGCGTTCATAATATGCGCAGACTGGGTCATGAGTCATTCATCTTTGAGCTTAATTTTCACTATCATTAGGGTTATAGTTTTTCTTCACGTGTTAACAACTTCATTAGGACAAGAAAATGGATGGAAAAGAACCGAAGGGAATATTAGTGCATCCCACTAATACTATTCTACTGTTTGAGAGCTCTTCAGAACAGAAGAATGGAACAAGTCTAATAGGGAAAATGCTGATCATTTTCCTAAATACTGAAGAGGAAATGAATTTTTTGTCCCTAATTAAGTGGAAAGAAATAAAATATAAGAGACTTAATAGTAAATATTTGTATATTTATTTACTTTTCATTCTTTAAAAAAAAAAATTCAAATAGACTGGAGAAAAATAAGAATAAAAAAAATAATTATTTTTTCTATTCCATTCCATTTTCATTACAATTTACTTTTTTCATTTCATTTCATAGATATATAGTGTTTATAAACACCCATTATAGAGTATAACTTATTAGACAAATTAATTTATGAAGGACCAAGTATTTATTGCAATTGAGAAAATAGGTTATTATACAAGTAATTATTTTATATTCTCAAAGTTTTACAACGTGATTAACAGGGGTGGCACTAGCTGACTTGCAAATATATATATAATGTAATATTTTTATTTTGTTTTCACCCTCCTAAAATAAAATTTTCAGGGAACTCAACTTGACAATGGAGAGAATAAGAAGGCAAAATAATCTTCATACCCCTTCATGTGTTCATAATATGCAGACTAGGTCAGTCATTCATATTTGAGCTTAATTTTCAGTATCATTAGGGTAATAGTTTCTCTTCACGTGTTAACAACTTGATTAGGACAAGAAAATGGTTGGAAAACAACCGAAAGGAATATTAGTGCATCCCACTAATACTATTCTACTGCTTGAGAGCTCTTCAGAAGAGAAGAATGGAACAAGTCTAATAGGGAAAATGCTGATCATTTTCCTAAATACTGAAGAGGAAATGAATTTTATTATGTTCCTATTTAAATGGAAAAAAATATATAAGAGACTTTTTTTTTTTTTTTTTTTTTTTTTTATTATAGAAAAAGGTAAGTCAACTTTATTATGGTAAATCAAACTTAAAAATATCATCCAATAAAGAGACTTAATATTAAATATATGTATATTTATTTACTTTTCATTCTTAAAAAAAAAAAATCAAATAGATTGGAGAAAAATGAGAATAAAAAAATAATTATTTTTCTATTCCATTCCATTTTCATTAAAATTTACTTATTTCATTTCATTTCATATATATGGTGTTTATAAACACCCATAATAGAGTATAACTTATTAGAAAAATTAATTTATGAAGGAACAAGTATTTATTGCAATTGGGAAAATAGGTTACTAAACAAGTAATTATTCAGTATTTTCAAAGTTTTACAATGTGATACTTCGTCTCTCACATTAATTAGATTTATATGATAATATTCACCATTCATATAAGATAAAGGAGTACTATGTTCCTCTACTCTGAGAGTATCTAGTAATTTTCTGTAATTAAAAGGGGTGGTGCTAGTTAACTTACAAAAAAAAATATATTATATATAATATTTTTATATTTATTTTGTTTTGACCCTCCTAAAATAAAATTTTCAACACTCTGGCCTTAATTTTTTTTTTCTAAGTACAACTAAAATAACCTAGAATATGATCCTCTTACCAATATCTTAGCATTTTTAAAAAAAGAAAAAAAAAACCCCAACAATAAACCAATTTGATCTAAAACCTTGAAAATAAAAAAATAGTTGCTAAATCTAAATGTGTTTTTAATTTGTTATTTGTTGAGTGGAGACTAGGGGTGTGGGATAGGCCAAGAGTGATTGGGTGAAGACAAAAATAAATGTTAACACAACACAAATTTTCTTAGTCCATTTGAGAATAACTTATCTTACTTTTTGCTAAAAGTAATATAAATAAAAGGTAAAAGTTAAATAAAACAAATAAGGACTCACGTGGGACTTGCATATAGCAGGAAAAAGAGAGAGAGAGAGCAATAAGCTCACTTATAATCAAGACTCAAACACACACTTAATAAAATTACAAAGAACAATAATTGTTAAAGTTAAGTTGAATTGTTAAATAAAAGAATCATAAAGAGTAAAGACAAACTAATAGATAAAATAATTATAAGCAACAGTAATTAAAGTTCACTTAACAATAATAATTAATATGTTTATTGTATTTATAAACAATAGATGATTTTTAAGATTTCATCTTAGCAACAATAATGAGTATATTCATTGTATTATGAAACAATATGCCAAATGAAGTAATAGTTTATCTTTTATTCTCTTGCATGCTAGTACTATGGTCAAATTTGTATTAAGAAAATCTCGTAGACTACAAAATTCATTTCCTATCAAAAATTCATCTATTTTTTGACACCCCTAAAAATAATTCTAGAGCTGCCATTGATGATTAACTATGACAAATTAGCTAAATATATCCCATTAATCAAGTAGCTACATTTTAAAATTAATTGGAACCCACTTAAGATGACCATTTAAGTGTCATCCATAGGGAAGAGTTCGTTCTTAGCCTAATGAAATACCTTTCTCGGCTTACAAATCCCAGCTTTAATTTCATTGATTAATACATATGGCTAACCATGAAAAAACAACTAGTTTCTTAATTAGTTCAACCATTCAGTGTTTATTGCACCTTCGTAATTATTTCAGTTCTGTTAGAAAACCTATTAATTAATAGATAAAAGCATACTCCAAGTAATTCACAAAAAATACTTTATTTTATTTCAATTGAATTTTATGACAAAAGATTTGTTATCCCTAGATTTTAAATATTAACTTTAGCCTTTAACATAAAATGTTTCTAATTACTTTCAAAGATATATATTTGTATAGTCTATCTAATAGATATGGGAATCCCCTATTCTTTTTCTTTTAATTATTACTTATTAAAAAAAAAAATAACAACCCAAAGCCTCTATTCTATCAGTAGTCTTTACCTCATGGAAAACAAGAAATAAAGTAAATTGAAAAAAGAAAAAAACCATAGCAAAAAGATGTGATATTGGGAGATTTGCCCTATATGTGTAAATAAAAATTGAGTCTATCTTTATTCAGAGTAGAGCATAAACCTTAAAATATTAACACTGCAAAATTCACATAAAATTTCACTTATTACTCAATCACATTGAATAACAACTCACCTAATTTGTCCCCACCGCAACATAGAAATTAGATTGGGGTACGAAAATTACAAAAGGTTTTCAGTGGCTATAGAATGGATCGTAGCAGTCTTGGGAAAATTTGTTGCCATCCTACATCACGTTCAAATTTTTATTAGTTCATTTAGTTGAGAATGCACTATGCAGCGCTGTAAATGTCATGAATTAGTAGTGTTATTAAGATCTCTCATTTCGATAATTAAATAAAGGATTTCTTTCTTTCTTTCTTGGGGAAGGGGACATAATGACTAACCAAAGAAAAATTGGTGTTCGTGCATTTTAATTTTAGCAGCATATTATAACTATCTAAAAAAATCATTTTCATTCAGATTTTAGATTTTACTTTTTATTTAAATCTTTTCCAAATTTCACTTTTTTCAAAATACAAATATAATTTAGCACAATTCCAAGAAAAAACAATCAATGAAAAGATAAATAATCTGATACTAAATGCAAACTTAGGGGGACAATTACCAAGTGTGTTATAACTCGATTGTATTGTCTATCTAAATAACAAGTTATTATTATAAGAACTAGAATGTAATTTATACAAACGCATGAATGTATTTAAAATTAAACACAATTTTTATTATAAAAATATAAATAATAAGTCAAATTATTAAAGGAAATATCATGTAACACGTGCATTAATGTATATGTATAGATACATTTAAAATTAAACACAATTTTTATCATAAAAATATAAATAATTAGTAAAATTATTTTTTTAAAGTAAATGTAATTAGTTACATATTAAAATTCTTACTTAAATTTAATACTAATTATGTTCATTTTTTTTTAAATTTTTAATAAAATAGAACGTGTGGTGATTTTTGTTATGTGGTGATTTTTATTTAGATTATGTGATTGGCTTTTTATTTTAATTTTACAGTTTATTAATATTAGATTCTTAGTATTTTACAGCATTCATTAACTCACTTGACACAAAAATTAAAAAACTTTAGTAGATACATGGAACAAACTTAAGTGAATAATTATGAATTGTGGTCCCCACATATATTTAAACACATGGTGCAAAATTGGATTATAATTTCAAATTCTAATTGAACTCTTTTTAAGTTTTGCCTATTAATATATATATATATATATATATAGATTAATAATAATAAAAAGGTAGATCTTCAGGTATTATAAAAACTAACATGTAATCCATGCAAACGTATGGATGCATTTAAAATTAAACACAATTTATATTATAGAAATATAAATAATTAGTCAAATAATTTATATATAAAAAAAAAAGCATGTAATACATGCATACGTATAGATACATTTAAAATTAATGTTATCTAAAAAAATTAAAATTAAACACAATTTTCATCATAAAAATATAAATAATTAGTCAAATTATTATTTTTTAAATAAACATAATTAGTTATATATTAAAATTCTTACCTAAATTTAATACTGCTTGTAGGGACAAATTTGGTAGCCCCTAACCCAAAAGATATGAGAGGTGAGCCCAATAAGTCCAATACAATAGAATTTGTAAAATGTGGGTAGAAGAGTTAGGCTGTTTGTCAAGTCTACAACAGTTGACTCATGCTTTATCAAGAGAACAAGTATGAAAGCACTTTGAACTTGAATTAATTGGAGTCTGAGGAGACAAATTGTACATAAAATGACTGAGAATGCTCTTGGAGCTACAGTAAATTTTTCTTCTCTCTCTCTCTCTCTTTTTTTTTTTTTTTTTTTTTTTTTTTTCGATCCTCCATTATTAGAAGCCTCCTCCATTATATAGCTCCCTTCTAAACCATCTTCATCGTATACTTGTTCTTCATCTAAGCATTCATTTGAGTACGTGTTACATCAAGTATCTTCTTTAGTTCTCCATGAGTGGTAGTAGCTGAGATTACACTGTTCAGGGGTCTTTTTCATATAAATGCAGTCAGAAAAGTTGCTGCAGTGTATTAAATACGGTGGTAGTAGATTTCCCTCTAGATATTTCTCTATTTCCATCATCTTCATACGTGTAGGGAGTCCATCTTTATCGTTAAATCCTTCTGGAAGTTCACCTAAGCTGCCCAGGTATTCACATGACCGATATTCCTCAAGTTCGAGGAGTTTATGTTCCTCGGACTATACTTCCTTACCCTTTCCTTACATGATCCTCCATTTTGGGCCCTTCACCATCCTCTACCCCTCCTCGGAAATACTTATACCTTCAAATGGGGCCTGAGGCCCAGCATACGTGTTTGGGCTTTCACTCCCCTACACTACTTATTTTCATTTTTTTTTTAATTTTAATAAGATAGAATGTGTAGTGATCTTTGTTATGTGTAATTTAATTGAGTATATGTGATTAGTTTTTTTTTTTTCATTAATATTAGATTCTTAGTGTTTTGCACTCATTTAACTCATTTGGCAGAAAGATTAAAAAACTTAAGTGAACACATGACACAAACTTAAGTGGACAATTATGGTGTGGTCCCCATATAAATTTAGACACATGACACAAAATTGAATTCTAATTGAATTTTTTCTAAGCTTTGCTTATATATATATATATATATATAATACAAAAAGGTTAATGGTCAATTGTGAGTTTTATATATTAAAATTTACTGAATAAAAAATCAAACTCTAAATTAGGGTCAGCTAATTGGCAATAGCTCTTCAAATAATTATGTTTGTTTGTGTTACATTCACTTCACACATTTCGGTATCAATAAAAAAAAGGGTTGTAAATAAAGCAATGAAGATAATCCTCAACATCCACAAACGAATGCTTTGCACTTTTTGTAACATCCAACAAATACCAATTTATCCCATTAATGTCTCAACAGAATTTACTCAAAAACTTTCAAAAGAACGAATTTACACTTGAATCTCAACATAGAAAAATGAAACAAAAATGTAAGCAAATCAAACAAAAAAGTTTCAATAGTCACACAAATAAACCTATAATATATATCTAATTCACAAACCTACAATTTTTCCTTATCTCTCCCTGGCTTCCTGTAAGCACTTCAATGTAACCCATTTTTACCATAGCTGCTGCAAACTTATATGCCCATGCTCGATTATGTCTTGCATTATTTCTGACAATTCCAACCGTTGAAGGGTAATTCAAAAGAGATTGATCAGAGGTCAATAAGCCACGGTGCTTCTTCAAATTTTTATAATACTTATTATCAAGCCTATGTGGTGTAATTACATCAAGTGGTACCGTTGGACCATTGCCATTATTTGCATTTTGTGGACACTTGGTCTTTAAGTCTCTAGCAAATATGGGATTCATTGAAGGGTCTTGTGGATTTGTTTCACTGAAATTATATAATCGGTTTGAGAAAGTAGAACAATGTGACCTTCCAATGGAATGTGCCCCAGAAAGTGTCACCATTTCATCAAGACTAAGTCCTTTTTGTGCAAATCTTTCTTCGAGTTGCTGAGCATTGAAGATAGGCAGTGGAAGGTTTTGATTGGGCTCATCTTCACGTGATATCCTGCCATCACGGCGTCCTGATGGCACCATGTAATTTATGCCTCCAACTTTGTAAGCACTGTCACGAGCAGCAAATGCAACAATGTCTGCGCATGAGACTGTTTGTGGACATTGAGCTTCAATTTCAGCCTTTGCCTCAAATATCACTTCAAAGCCTCTTAAGCTTGGATTGTTGGCTGGATTATCTCTCTCGGCTTGATTTCCAGGGGTTGAATCAAGTAGGACAGAAGCATCACAACCCTGCATAGATAACATGTACAATATGATTTAATTCCACATCTTAGTAATTAAGCAGTTTATAAGGTATATTCTTTTAGCGGAGAAAAAAACAAAGCGAAAGGGACTACAAATTTAGGTACAGTTTTTGTTAAACATATAACAAGTTAATTGGTGTTGCAAAGAGCTAATTAACATACCCTGACAAAACAGTCATGAAAATGCATTCTGATGAGGCCAGCAGCTAGGCCTGGGTTGCTTGACACAGCTTTGTTCACTGTGTTTCTCACAATGGTCTCTGCAGAAGGACAAGTTGATTGATAGAAACCCACTTTGAGTGATGGCATCGCCAGTGAAACTGCCACCATCACAGACATAGTAACAAAGGAAACCAAGCAAAATTTGATTGTTGCCATAGTTACTCTACAACCCAAATACCGCAATACTCTAATGAGTGAATGAATAATTCTGAGAGTAAAGAGCAGAGAAAGAACAGATAAAGAAGAATATTATAAGCAAGAAGGAGATGAAGATAAAGGTTGTTGTTAGCCAAGTATTCATAGGAATGAAGTTAGTGAAGATGGGACTGGCAGTTTTACTCTGTAAACCAAAACGTGTATTGCTGCATAGAAGAAAGACTTGAAGCTGTCTAAGTTTGAGGGTTCTATGGTAACAATGAGGAAACAGTCCTCTTTGGCTCAATCCAACGTACAGTAGCTTATTTTACAAGATCTTCCATCCGATTAGCCTATTAGAAATTGAGTGGGTAGTGATGTATTTATGTTCTTTGGCTGTTAGGGATGTCAACTTGGCAGTGGGGAGGGTAAGAAGGTAAAATAACGTACGTTAGTACGTATATATAGACCCCACATACATGCATCTAATGCAGACTAGGTCAGTGAGCGCAATTTTTTGTATCTTTGTATAGTTTTTCAAGATATTTTAATATCTTGATTAGGACAAGGAAATGGATGGAGGTGAACTGATGGGGATAGTGGATCCCATCATTATTCTACTCTGATAGTTTTTCAAGAGAGTGGAAGGTAAGAAGTTAGGAAAAATGATCATTTTTCTCAATAATTAAGAGAATTTTTTTTTTTCTATATTTTTATTCGATAGTAGGTGCCATCCCTATTTAAAAAGGAAAGAAATAAAATATAAGAGATATAATAGTAAAACAATTTTTTTTCTTTTCATTTTATTTTATAAATTTCAAATAGACTAGGAAACTAGAATTTAAATATATATATATATATTTATATCTTTTTCTATTCCATTATATTTTTATAAAAATCTATTTATCTCATTTCATGCACTCATAATATATATGTATGGAAGCATTTTTCATATAAATAAAAAGTATTACAATTGAGAAAACAAGTGATCAATCGAGTAATATATTATTCAATATTTTCAAAATATAATAATATACTATTTCCTCTCACATAATAGCAATGAGGCCTATTTATTAAATTTATAGTTTAATCTACTATTCACATATTAGAGGAGAAAGTATCTAATAATTTTCATGATTAAGCATAACAAACTAGCTAGGTCTCCAATTGAGTAGCTAGCATTTCATTATCAATTGGAACTCATTTTAGATGATCATTTATATATGTCACCTAAGGAAACGGTCCTCTTTAATTGATGAAATGTCATTCTCAACTTACAAATCCAAACTTTTATTTGGTGGATTAAGACAAAATGAATAGTTGTGAAAATACAACTTGTAGCTTAGTTCAACCACTCAATGTTTCTCGCATCTTTAATTCTTTGTAATTTTTTTAGTTCGGCTAGATAAAAATTCCACATAAAATTTCATAGACTGCCTCACATTGAATATAACCATTCACTCGATATGAGACCACCAAAACACCTGGTTTAGAGAGGGTGTGAAAATTTCTATGAGCACAAACTTATAGTAATATTTTTCCCATTTGACAATTGTACATATAATGGACCACAGGAAAATCAATGGGCAAGTTGTTCACATCCTACATCATGTTCATAATTAATTATTAGTTGGAAAAATGCACTGTATGCATCATGTGGTTGTAAATGTCCTGAATTTGTTGTGTTATTTAAGAAGAGCTTTGATTGTGTTGATGAAATAAAGGATTTCTTTCATTTATTCTTTCCTTCATTCTTTTCTTCTTCTTCTTATTATTTTTTTTCTAAAAAAATAATGTTAACATAGGCTGTGAGTTTTGGATGATGGGTCATGAAAACTGAGTAATATCACTCAGTTTTTGGACTATCCAAACAAATCCTAAATAACTGAATTAATGGAATATTTATTAGGATAATTATCTAGTTAGTTGAATTAGAAAAATATGGTAGTTTCAAGGGAGTTCAGGACCCTTTTTGTGCTGGTTTTATTTAGCTAAGGCAACCTCAATGAAAGGGGGAAAAAAAAGAAAAAGAAAAAGCACAGTATTGGGCCTTAAAGCGCAACGAGATCCAAGCTTTCTACCAACCCAACAAATTAACAAAAAACTCCCAAATCCAGCCGTTCAAGCAGAAAGCCTTTAACATAGTCCTATATTAATCAAATGGCTCCTAGGTTTCTACTTTTGAAAGAAGTAACTTGAGCCATAGCCCAAATCTTCTAGCAATGCATTAGAGTCTCCTCAAGTAAAAAATTCTTAGGCAACTTTATCCTACATTCTTTCAGCACAAGCCAAAGGCCTAGATCTAAGACCCAAGCACCACCCAAAGTAAATAAATAAAACTCACAAAAGATTAAGTGTTAGAAACCTAATTCCAACATTTATAAAAAGAGAAAGTCTACTGACTTATAATTAATAAAATGTTGTTCAATTAAGTGTTAGAACCTAATTCCTATCACAATTTCCAAGTACCACCAGTTTTGATATGGTATCACTATCTCCTTTTTCTTTTTTAGGAACCAACATGTTTTAGCCTTCACTAACTCACGAGTAGGGCTATCCATGGGTCGGTTTGGGTCGAGTTTATGCCCAATTCGGAATTGACCTGCCGAAATTAGGTGGGAAAAAAATGCACCCGCCGCCGACCCGCTGGAGTAATCGGGTCGAGCAGTTCAAACCATCAACGGGTGGTGGCGAGTCGGTTAGAGTCATAGATCTGAGAAGACGGCAAGAAAACGGTAAAAAAAAACATAGATCCTGCGAAAGTCTGACCGGATTCTATGAGATTTTTACATATTAAACCATTATATAGTAAAATGAGATTTACATCATTTGAAAGTAAATTAAACTCTAAAAATGGGTTAGTTGAATTTAAATTCAATGTTTCACATAATTTATTGCTCAATAGTTGGTGGAATTAATAAAATAAGAAGTTTGAAGAGTTAATTTTGCCACCTTTTGTCTTTATTGAATGAAATAGCACACTTCATGTAAGTACCAAAGTTAAAGGGACAACTATTAAGAGCTTTATAACTAAATTGTATTGTTTGATTCTCCCAAATGGGAGAACTTAAGTTTATTTCCCTCATTTATTATATAAAAAAAAGGTAGAGAGTTATACATTGAATTTGGTTGAATGAAAATCAAAATTTATAAGTGCAGGTAAGCTAATTAGACAATAGCTCCTTCAATTTATTTATTTATTTTTTGTGTTGCAATCACTACTGCAAACATTTTTTTTAATGATTTTTTTTCAAAAGATAATAATAAAATTAAAAAACAAGGTTATAAATAAAGTAATGAACATAATTTTTAAGTTCCACTTTATTAAAAAACAAGGTTATAAATAGAGTAATGAACATAATTTTTAAGTTCCACGCACGAATGCTATGTAGATTTTGTAACATCCAACAAATACGAGTTTATCCCATTAAATTCTCAACAAAATTTGTTCAAAAAACTTACAAAAGAATTAATTTACACTTGAATCAATAGTAAATAATACAAAATAATTTAAATTTTCACATGACTCATAACAACAAACTTATAATATCTAGTTGACAAACCTACAACTTTTCCTGATCTCACCGTGGCTTCCTGTAAGCACATCAACCTAACCCATTTTCACTATAGCTGCAGCAAACTTATAAGCCCATGTTTCAGTTTTCCTTGCATTATTCCTGACAATTCCTACCGTTGATGGGCTGCTCAAAAGAGATTGATCAGAGGTCAATAAGCCATGGTGGTTCTTCAAATTTATATAGTACTTATTATCAAGCCTATATGGTGTAAGTACATCAAGTGACACAGTCTAGTTGCTGAGCATTGAAGGTAGGTGGTGGAACGTTTTGATCATGAATAGGCTCTTCTTCAAAATATAAGAACAAGTCCCACAATACCTTAAGCTAACATAGGACGTTTGGTGCCTGAACCACGTAACTCTTCTAATTTTTTTCCCCTCTCTTATTGCTTCCCATCATCTGTCTCAATCTCTACAATATCAAACTGTGACACTACACACGTCACAAACCAATCAACTAATGTCTTTATAACTCCAACGTACAAACCAAAGGATAACATGAGGGGTGAGGACAGATCTGGATCCTCTCCATTTCCCTTTGAAATGGAGAGGAAATGGAGAGGATCCAGTACACGGACAAGATTTTTTTAAAAAAATTATCAAGGGCCAAATACCTGCCACGTCATTTAAAATGTTAAAACACACTTAACTAGGGTTCAATTTCTTTAACTCAACCGGACAAAGACAAACCACAGTCTCTCTCACCAAACTCATCTGAATATTTCAAACTCTCTTTCTTAGATCAACATAAAATGTTTGCTTCCCATACGTTTTATTTATTTTTTTTCATTTTTTGTGAAGCAAATGGACCTTCTCCCTCTTTCTCAGATCGGCTTGGTTTTGTTTTGTGCTCTCTTTCTCCCTGTCTATCAGATCGACTCTTTCTCCCTTTCTCTCACTGCGTTTTGAAACCCAGAGAATAGTGCTGAAAGATGAGTGATGGCTTGTCGTTATTCTAGAGTATTCACGCTGGCAGATGTGTTCAAATCTGTTATTTGGGGAATCCACCATTCATTTTTGACACTACTGATCTTCTCTCTCTTTTCTCTCTTTTTATACATATGGCGACCATTACTGGGTACACTGATGTGGCAGTGGCTGTGGCCGCGGCACCAAAGCACCCAAACAACTGGTAAGACCGTTGATACTCAGTTTGTTTTAGATTTGGATTTGTCAAAATTTGGGTTTTTCTTTATGTTTTTGTGACTTTTCTTTAATTATATGTTGATGATTATTGAATGTATGTAGAGAAGCTGTTTGTTGAAAGGTTTTTTAGAGGATAAATGGGTTGTTTTGGGGTTTGGGTTTATCTATTTGTTATGGGTTATTGAGTTCTTGTGTTGGGTTTTTGTTTCTCAAGAGGGAAAATTCTAGGCATGGAACAAAACCAAGCCACTGATCTGATAGAGAGGGAGAAAGAGAGCACAGAACAAAACC
Organism: Quercus variabilis; assembly: GCA_030445155.1. NCBI lineage: Eukaryota > Viridiplantae > Streptophyta > Magnoliopsida > Fagales > Fagaceae > Quercus > Quercus variabilis. The sequence goes on from CP129447.1 coordinate 1,984,291, forward strand.
AAGCCGATCTGAGAGAGAGGGAGAAGGTCCATTTGCTTCACAATAAATGAAAAAAATCAAAACGTATGGGAAGCAAACATTTTTTTGTTGATCTGAGAAAAAGAGTTTGAAATATTCACATGGGTTTGGTGAGAGAGATTGTGTTTTGTCTTTGTCCGGTTGAGTTAAAGAAGTTGAACCCCAGTTAAGTGTGTTTTAACATTTTAAATGACGTGGCAAGTATTTGGCCCTTGATAACTTTTAAAGAAATCTTGTCTGTGTACTGGACCCTCTCCATTTCAAATGGAAATGGAAAGGATCCGAATCTGGGTGAGGACCACCAAAATCAGTGGCAACTGTATATATATGCAGAAGTTGCTCTATGATAAGTATTAATGTCCGATCAAAAAAGAGACAGATATTCGTACCGACTAGACTAGTAACGGTGCACTGGCTGAGTCCATCATCAGGAAGCTTAGTAGTGTTGATTGCATTGTTGCGCATGTAGCCAGCTAAAAGGAAGTATCAGTAAAGAAAGTATGGCTTCTAAACTAGGAATTCTCACTGACTGGCCTTGGAAACCTCTTGGTAGCTTTAAGGTGGTGTTCTTTGCTAATCTCTAACTTTTTTTTTGCTTGGAAAATCTAATGTTTCACATACTCGGTGAATGCATATAGTGTTCACACTTTCACACCAAGTGTTTACATTTTTAAAAAATTTCTGCATTTAAGACATGATGCCACATCATATGTATAAATAACGTGTAAAGGGAGTTTGAAAAGATGGTATACCTTGGCTTGTTTTGGGTCTATATGCCATCTCTCTCATTGCATTTGTAGCACTCATTTGCTACGAGGGAAATGACATATATACCCGAAACAAGATATAATTTTTCTAGTATGAGACAATAATTGAACCCCTCTCTCTGTTTCTCTTACACACACACTAGCTAGCTCGGTTTGTAACTTGTGTTTTTGTTGCTATATTTTCTTGTTAAATGTAGCATAATAGGCCATGTGACAGAAGGGATGTATAGTTAGCCAAGTGTACCTTATGCCTCCAACTTTGTAAGTACTGTCACGAACAACAAATGCTATAATGTCTGCACAAGAGACTGTTTGCGAGCATTGAGTTTCAAGTTTAGCTTCTGCATCAAATATCACTTCAAAACCTCTTAAACTTGGATTGTTGACTAGACTGTTTTTCTCCGTTGGATCTCCAGGGATTGAGTCAAGTAGGACAGAGGAATCACAACCCTAGCGTTAGGAGTGTGCATGGGTCGTGTTGGGTTGAGTTAAGGGGATTTTTTGACCCAACCCACCATAGTGGGTTAAAAAAAATTCAACCCAACCCAACTCAACTCAACCCATCACATAAGTCCAACCCAACTCATATGGGTCGGGTTAAACCCATGGGTTTGACAAATTATTATTATTATTAAATTGAATAGAAAAAAATATAAATTTAAATATATTAAAAAAACCCAAAGATTAGTATCAATGTAATTCCTTAAAAGCAAACAACACTAATGACTAAACAATAATAGTAATTTACTAGGATTTATGTGAACTAATTAGCTTTTATATATGATAGGAAGAGCTAGTTATTTTAAAAAATTTATTAATTATATAATATTATATATATATATATATATATTAAATATATGGGTGAGTCGGGTTAGGTTTGGCGAATTTGGAATTTTATGACCAGACCTAATCTGACTTGCTATCAAAAATTTTTTTGTAACCCAACCCAACCCACCAAGTCCTAAAAATGACCCAACCTGGCGAGTTAAATTGGGTCGGGTCAGTTTTGGTAGGTTGATGGGTTGGCTGCACACCTCTACCTAGTGTAGATAACATAGAAAACGATATTTAACTCTACAGTTTAGTAATTAAGAAACGTATAGTATAAGTATATTCTTTTAGCGGAGTAAAAAAAAGGGAAAAGGAGAAGGGGCTATAAATTTAGGTACAGATTTTGTTGAAGATGTAACAAGTTGGTGTTACAAAGAGCTAACATACCCTGACAAAACAGTCATGAAAATGCATTCTGATGAGGCCAACTGCTAGGCCAGGGTTGCTTGACACCACTTTGTTCAGTGTTTCTCACAATGGACTCTGCAGAAGGACAAGTTGATTGATAATAATCCACTTTGAGTGATGGCATTGCCAGTGACATTGACAACATCATAGACATAGTAACAAAGAAAACCAAGCAAAATTTGATGGTTGCCATAGTTAAGCTACAACCCAAATATGAAAAACCCCAATACTGTAAAGAGTGAATGAATAAGACGAGAAAAGAGCAAAGAAAGAACAGATAAAGAAGAATATTATAAGCAAGAAGGAGATGAAGATAAAGGTTGATGTTAACCGAGTATTTGTAGGAAAGAATTAAGCGAAGATGGGTTTGTCAGTTTTACTTTGTAAACCAAAGCGTGTATAGCTGCATGGAAGAAGTGCTTGAAGCTTTCTAAGTTTGAGAGTTTCCATGGTAACAAGGAGCAAACAGTCCTCTTTGGCACACTCCAACGTACAGTTGCTTAATTTACAAGATCTTCCATCCTATTAGCCTATTAGCTTTTGAGTGGGTGGTGATGTATTTTCTTTGACTTACATGGATGTCAACTTAGCAATGGAGAGGGTAAGAAGGTAAATTATCGTACGTATATACCCCACATATATACATGCTTGTTATGCATACTAGGTCAGTAAGCTTAATTTTCAGTATCTTTCACTTATTGTTTAGGGGTTCTAGCTTTTCATAATATTTTAACAACTTTGATTAGGACAAGGAAATGGAGGAAAAGAACTGACAGGAACAGTGGATCCCACCATTATCTTCTGTTTGAGAGTTTTTCAAGAGAGAGGAATGGAACAAGTTATAAGGAAGATCATTTTCCTCAATAATTAAGAGAAATGAATTTTTCGTCACTCTTTTTTTATTTATTTAATAATTCAATAGTTGGTAAAGAAAAACTTGAACACTGGATATCTTGTTAGAAGATTCATAGATGACATCCCTATTTAAAAAGGAAATAAATAAAATGTAAGAAATTAATAGTAAAACTATTTTATTTTTCATTTTATTTAATAGATTTCAAATAGACAAGGAAACTATAATTTTTTTTTTAATCTATCTATTTCTATTCCATTTTATTTTTATTAAAATTTATTTTTCCCACTTCCTGCATGCACTATACAAATATATTTAAAAAGGAAATAAATAAAATGTAAGAAATTAATAGTAAAACTATTTTATTTTTCATTTTATTTAATAGATTTCAAATAGACAAGGAAACTATAATTTTTTTTTAATCTATCTATTTCTATTCCATTTTATTTTTATTAAAATTTATTTTTCCCACTTCCTGCATGCACTATACAAATATATTTAAAAAGGAAATAAATAAAATGTAAGAAATTAATAGTAAAACTATTTTATTTTTCATTTTATTTAATAGATTTCAAATAGACAAGGAAACTATAATTTTTTTTTAATCTATCTATTTCTATTCCATTTTATTTTTATTAAAATTTATTTTTCCCACTTCCTGCATGCACTATACAAATATATTGAGAAAACAAGTGACCAACTAAGTAGTTATTTAATATTCTTAAAATACAGTGATATGTTTTTTTTTTTTTTTTTTACAACATAGAAATTTTATATTAACTTAATCTAAGTGTATAAATATTTGAAGTTTCCTTCTAGAGACTTGTGATAGGTCATAAACTGAATGACCCCTTGTGATAAAACCAATTAATTAATTAGCCAACTTTTTAATTAATCAATTTATCATGCAATTGCATGGAATCACAAACAAATCACCAAAAAACTAAATATGCAGCGGAAATTAAATAACACGGTGATTTGTTTATGAATGGGGAAAAACCTTACAGCAAAAACCCTACCGGATGATTTTCAGGTCACCACTCCCGAAACTCTACTATTATCAAATTAAGCGGTTATAAGTAAAGGAATCCCACGCACCTTACCAACCTACAGTTGAACCTTTACCCCAATACCCAATTGGACTTGATCTGTAGCGACAATTCTCACCTTTGATGCACGGCTCCCAAGTACGTGACTAACCAATGCGCGGATCCTAGTACGCGACTTTAGAACAACAACTAAGGAAGAAAGGTTTCTTGCAAAGTTCTTCAGTTCATCCTTTACGATGAATAGCAGGAAGATGCTTGGTTACGAAACTCTACGGTGCAAATACACAGCAACTTCTTGAAGGAAGATGAACTAGGTCAAGAACTTCGTCTTTTGATCACAATTTGCTTGAACAGAGATTGTTCAATGATATTGCAACTTGTGTCACACTTGACGGCTTTTAAAACAATCATTTTATATGTTTAGGGTTAGAATAAAAGAAGGTCCAAAAACATATTCATGGATCCCAAGAAAATCAGATTGGAAATCTGAAATTTTAAATCTCGACAGATAGCAGGTGTCGAGGTAGCTGTCAAGAAGGTGTCGAGTTTTAAAAATTTTACACTTCAGCTTACTTTTTCTTGGACAGATTTGATGACTTCAACACTTGACCTTGAAACCTTATTTCTTGAAGTATTAAAAACACCTAGAACTACCCAATTACAAGTAGAGTGCGTTTTGTCAAAGGATTGGCTAATTTACATAAATAAGTGACATATGTTTTTAACATGCGAAAATATATATGTCCTAACAATCTCTCCCTTTGGCAATCCGTGACAAAATCACAACAAACAAATGAGCATATGAGAGAAGTCATAAATCACTCAACTCATATTCACTTGTTTGAATACAATAAAATCTATCCTAACACAAACTCTTGAAAAATTTTGCAAGAAGAGAGTTTATGGCAAGTAGACTTTGACAACTTGTATTTCTAAAACACTTTAAACAAAACTCATCAATGCATCTTGTGTGAAACAGAAATAAATAGATTGCATACAAGTATAAAGAACATGTATATAAAGATAGAAAAGAAACAACACATGAAGAGAGAGGTGAAAGAAACATACATCTACATATATAGAAAATAAGTACAATGTATGTAAAATGGTCAAAGGACCTCATATACAAGATCAATGTATCTAAAAGGCAAGAAAAAAAAAAAGATACATATAAAGCCTTACTACATCCCTCAGAAAAGTCAACAATCCCCCTATAAAAAATGTCCTATACTAACTCTCCCCCTAAGATGACTACTCTCATAACCCCAAAATGAATGACCGCTTGTGATAAAATCAATTAATTAATTAGCAAAGTTTTTAATTAATCAATTTATTATGCAATTACATGGAAGCACAAACAAATCACCAAAAAACTAAATATGCAGCGGAAATTAAATAACACGGTGATTTGTTTACGAATGGGGAAAAACCTTGCGGCAAAAATCCCACCAGGTGATTTTCAAGTCACCACTCCTGAAACTCCACTATTATCAAATCAAGCGGTTATAAGTAAAGGAATCCCAAGTACCTTACCAACCTACAGTTGAACCCTTATCCCAATACCCAATTGGACTTGATCTATAGCGACAGTTCCCACCTTTGATGCACGGCTCCCAAGTACGTGACTAACCAATGCGCGAATCCCAGTAAGCGACTTCAGAACACCAACTAAGGAAGAAAGGTTAGCTGTAAAGTTCTTCAGTTCATCCTTTATGATGAATAGCAGGAAGATGCTTGGTTACAAAACCTTACGGTGTAAATACACAGCAACTTCTTGAAGGAAGATGAACTAGGTCAAGAACTTTATCTTTTGATCACAATTTTTTTGAATAGAGATTGCTCAATGATATTGCAACTTGTGTCATACTTGACGACTTTTAAAACAATCCTTTTATATGTTTAGGGTTAGAATAAAAGAAGGCCCAAAAAAATATTCACGGATCCCAAGAAAATCAGACTGGAAATCTGAAATTTTAAATCTCGACAGATAGCAAGTGTCGAGGTAGCTGTCGAGAAGGTGTCGAGTTTTAAAAACTTTGCACTTCAGCTTGCTTTTTCTTAGATAGACTTGATGACTTCAACACTTGACCTTGAAACCTTATTTCTTGAAGTATTAAAAACACCTAGAACTACCCAATTACAAGTAGAGTGCGTTTTGTCAAAGGATTAGCCAATTTACATAAATAAGTGACATATGTTCTTAACAAGTGAAAACATATATGTCCTAACAATTTCCCCCTTTGGCAATCCGTGACAAAACCACAATAAAAAAATGAGCATATGAGAGAAGTCATAAATCACTCAACTCATATTCACTTGTTTGAATACAATAAAATCTATCCTAACACAAACTCTTGAAAAACTTTGCAAGAAGAGAGTTTATGGCAAGTAGACTTTGACAACCTGTATTTCTAAAACACTTTAAATAAAACTCATCAAAGCATCTTGCGTAAAACAGAAATAAATAGATTGCATCCAAGTATAAAGAATATGTGTATAAAGATAGAAAAGAAACAACACATGAAGAGAGAGGTGAAAGAAACATACATCCACATATATAGAAAATAAGTACAATGTATGTAAAATGGTCAAAGGACCTCATATACATGATCAATGTATCTAAAAGGTAAGAAAAGAAAAAGATACATATAAAGCCTCACTATATCCCTCAGTGTTAGCGTCCCCATCATCATCATCATCATCATCCTCAGAATCTGAAGCTGCTGGAGTAGGTGGTGAAGGAGTAGCCTCTAGAGCAAATCCACCCATGGTCGCCTACCGTCGTGCAATACGACCAACATGAGCATTCACTTGATACAACTCAGCAGAGAGTGTATTAAGGTGAGTGTCCATACGCTGCAGCTGCGCCATAATATCTCCCAGAGATACATCGCTCGAAGAGGAAGAAGGAGCAGATGTAGATGGAGCTGATCTGGATAGAGCTGAATGAGAGGGAGGAGTGGCATCTAGCTGTCTCGACCTGAACTGCGCCTCACTACATTTTACGGTAGTGGCATCTATGGCAGATATGTGTGTAGTGGTCGGACACAGGAAAGGGAATGGAAAAATGGCGTAGGATCCTCGTGATAGCGGAAGGAAAGATGAGCTTATCACGGGACGCTGAATCAAGATAAACATCTATGATAGACAGGATGAAGTGAGAAGGAAAGTTTATGGTAAGATGCTCTAGAAGTGATAGCAAAAATCGAGCACGAGGCTCTGTGATAAAGTTATAGTGAAAAAGAGGATGGAGAACAAAAGTCATCACCACGTTGATAAATCTAGGACCTTTAGCAAAAGGCCTACATGATGTGAACTGATGCTCACCCTAATTAGCAGGGCGCTGACAAAAAGCGGAGATGAGCTCATCTTTGGACACAGTCCTCAGACGCTCACAAGAAGGATAGTTAGGAAACTCTATCCTAGGAACCTTAAGCACATCCGTAACTAGCTGCGGTGTGACAAGCATGCATGTACCTTGAACACAAGTGAAAAAGATAGGTACTGAACGATCTATCTTGTGCATGTTGGAATAGAACTCCTGTATCAACATGAGAGGGCAAGTGACCGGGATGTCACACAGTGACCCTCATCCCTTACTGTGAATGATAGAGGGAAGGTCAGTATCGGCGAAGTTCGCCAGAATGACTTAGCGTTTCGAATGAACACCTCGTCTAGAAAAGTTATCCGAAAATGCCTTATGGGCATCTCCCTCACGGCACCGAAGGTTAAGGGGAGCAGAATCAGAAGAAGTAGAAGCTCCAGAATGCAGAGGGTTCTGAGCAGGAGTGGATTTACGTTTGGGTGCCATAGACACTACTAACGTAAAAGAATGAGAGGGAGAGAGAGGAAAACACTTAGAAAAGTTCCCAAAACAGTTCAAATATGAGAAATATATTGAACAACAAGTACGTATGCATGAGAATGCATGAGCATGTGACATGCAAAACAAAAATTGCATTATGGGCTCAACCCAATCCAATCCTATCAACACACAGCATATGGCACATATCTAAATGCATGTAAATATCATTATAATGCACATGAAATGCAATGTATGACATTTTAAAATCATTTAAGTGAAAACCCAACCCAAAATTTCAAGAAACATTCATCAATTTTGAAAAAAACCCCAAAAATTTCAAGAAATCCCAAAAACTAGGTTTCAAAACATGCAATGCATGAAAAAGGAAGGGAAAAGTGATCTTACCAAGTGATTGAAGCAAGGAATGGTCAAGATCCAAGTGGGTTGGAAGATTTTAGTGAGAGAAATGTGTTTGGGAGAGAAAGAGCCACGGAGAGATCGAGTGAGAAATGAGAGAAATCGCGATCAAACCTTAAAAAGACACCTCAGTAATTCTCGACAGCTGAGGTGTCGAGAGGTATCGAGGAAGCTGTCGAGAAAGCTATCGAGAATTTGGCCGGCGACAGATGGAGGTATCGAGATGCAAGATGAATTTCAGATAAGCGATGCTCGATTGATCGCATAGGTGTCGAGGAGGTATCGAGGAGACAGAGGATTTCTTGATTGATCCACAAGGTGTCGAGACAGGTGTCGAGAAAGAAGACACAAACACAACAAGTGAATCTCGATTGATCCATCAGGTATCGAGAATCTATCGAGGGGACAGAAACTTTCTCGATCGATCCATTAGGAGTCGAAGAGGTGTTAAGATTGTGATAAGAAACGGCTTGAGAAGCTCGACAGATGACCAGGTATCGAGGAGGTGTCGAGGAAGTGTCGAGCCAGCAGTAAAAAGCAGTTTTTCGATAGGGGAAAATACAAACATGAATGCAATCCAACACACATCTCAACCAAAGATCCACTCAACATATAAAACTCTCAAAAACATCTCTCAACAAAAATTTAAGCACATGGATCCTCCAAAACACACACACACACATACACACTAAACAAGTCTAACCAATTTTATTTTTCAAAAACAAGTTATGACAGTTTAGTGAGCATACATTAGCACATGTAAAACCTTTGTGATGGCCAAATCACATTGTACTTGCACATGTATCAAAAGTAGCAAAGAATATTGCGTGTTGTGTGTGAAAAACATCGCAAGATTGCATATGTGTATACATGTTATGACGATCTGAGATATGAGAAAATAACTTTAACTCACACACAATCATAACTATTTGATGGGGACTATCACCTTTGAGGTACATCCTATAACTCCCACATCTCTTAGAATACACGTTTGCAACTATATTTAAAGCATTTTTAATTTTTTTGCTTTTTATTTTCTTTGCATGTTTTCTTTTAGCATATTATACATGAGCATATAAAAGAGAGAAAAGAAATACCCAAGATGTTAAGCATTTGACATCGCACTTTTGCTATGCCGAAGCATACGAATGTCTTTGACATTGCACTTTTGTTATGCCGAAGCATACAGATGTCATATTATGATTGACGGGCAACAGTGGTGAGATGATTATTTATGTCTTTCTCTTAGGATTTTCTAGTCCTACCCATCAAAAAGAGTGATATGAGTGTTAAGTTTTAAGGGATAACCTAATCTTACTTATCACAAACAGGAGCCACAAAGCTCACTTGCTTAGTTGTGCATAAAGATGCTCATCTAAACTACAAGAGATACAAAGTTTAGAAAACTTTGTTTCATTGGCCATCCAAGGTACACAAGTACCAAAGTACACAGAACACATACTGTTTTTATATTTTTCTGATTTTTCAATTTTTTTAATTTTTTTTTTCAAAAACAAAATAAACAAAACTGAAAGTAAACACACAAAACATGTTAACAAAGCAAAGCAAAAATTAGACTGACTCAGTAGAAAAGCAAAACACACAAGTAATGCAACAAACAGAAAAACAAGAAGGGAAAAGAAATTGATGAAATCATTTAAAGTCCTTTTTTCTTCCACACCTTGGAAGAGCATTTCCTTTGATTGAATCCTTGAACCGGTGGTGAAGGGGAAGAATTTAAACCGTTCAAGTTCGAAAGGAACATGAGGGCTTTCAGAAGATCTCCAAGAGGAGCAAGACAGGATTGAAGCTAATTTTGGCTTCCAGATGTTATCATGCCATTACTCTGTTGAGTGGCTAACCACTTATAACAATTTGGTTTAGTATGGCCGGCAGCTCCACAATGATGACAGAGATGCTGCTTCTTTTGTTTAGGCTTTTGAGAGTTAGCCTTCTTAGCCCTAAGATTTTTAACATCTTTCTTATCTTACTTAGGGGGTGCTCCTAAGATAGATTTACCATTGTCTAAGTTCTCACTCACTAATTCAGTTTTAACATCAATATTCTTAATTTCAGTGTTATTAGCAGGAGGAACAAAAATAGTATTGCTCGTAGAAGCAATATTAGAGAAAGAAAGACCATACCCCAAACCAGTTCGATCTGAAGCAGATTTCTGATTGCTAAGCATCTCATCAAGCTTTGCACTTGAAGTCCTTTCCAGTTGAGCTCTTACTTGAACCAGCTCCACTTCAAGCTTCTTGGTCTTCTTAGCCAAAAAGTTGTTTTCAAATCTCAGTGCTCCAATAGTTTGATTCGCCTCATCAAACGTTGTGGACAACTCTTCATGATCAAGTTTCACATCACTGAGATTCTTGGTGGCCATCCTATATAATTTCTCATACTTTTCAGAAAGCTTGTATAGCTTCTCATAGGTTCTCATAGGCTGAATAGATATCATCTTGATCATCCATCTTCTTAAATTTTGACTCCACCAGTTCTTCTTCTTCATCCACTTCTTCAACAATCCCTTCAGTAGGATTGACTGTGGCAGTGAAGGCATTTAAGATTCTGTCATCTTCATTGTCGGAATCATCTTCAGGCTTAGTGTCACTTAGAGTTGCAGCAAATGCCTTGCTTTTCCCAATGCTCTTGAGATATGTAGGACACTCATGTTTCATGTGTTCGAATCCATGACACCCAAAGCACTTTGGTCTTGTAGGAACAGTGTACTGACCGCCATCCTTAGCATCCTTCTTCCCTTTGTCTTGGCTTTTAAACTGAGAAGAATTGAACTGCCTGCCGTCCTTGTCGAAGCTCCTTCCATTGGCATTCTTCATAAACTTCTTGAATTGCCGGGTGATGTAGGACTTCATCTTGGAATCTTCATCATCGGAAAACTCATCTGTATCACTGTTCTTTGCCTTCAAGGCCATGCTTTTGCCTTTACTTGACTTGCCAATCCTAGATAACCCTATCTCATAGGTTTGCAAGTTTCCAACCAGCTTAGTCAAAGGAATCTTGTCAATGTCCTTTGATTCCTCTATCGCTGTAATCTTGGCATGGAATCTCTCAGGTAGAGATCTGAGCACATTCCTTACAATCTTGGGTTCAGGGATGGTTTCCCCGAGATTGAAGGGTGAGTTTACTATGCCCTTGAGCTTGGCATAGAACTCATTAAACGACTCATCCTCCTCCATCTTAATTTCTTCAAAGCTAGTAGTGAGCCTTTGAAACTTTGAATCTTTGACAGCCTTTGTTCCTTCATAGGTTGTCTGGAGGATGGTCTAAGCCTCCTTAGCAGTTTCAGTTGAGGATATCTTTTTGAACTCCTCATTGGTGACTGCGCTAAGTAGGGCATTTAACGCTCTGCTGTTGAAGTTTGCCGCCTTGATCTTAGCATCATCCCAATTGGCCGGTTCTTCTTTTCACTTAGTCCAGCCAATCTCTACAGCTTGCCACACCTTTTTATTTAAAGACTGCAAGAAAGCTCTCATGCGTACTTTCCAATATGCATAGTTAGTGCCATCAAATAAAGGAGGTATAATTAAGATTGTCCTCTATCCATGACAAGCAGGGGTTAATAGATCAACACAGTAAAGATTAAACCTTAATCAGAGTGTGCCTGCTCTGATATCACTTGATAGGCCACAAACTGAATGGCCCCTTGTGATAAAACCAATTAATTAATTAGCCAAGTTTTTAATTAATCAATTTATCATGTAATTGGATGGAAGCACAAACAAATCACCAAAAAACTAAATATGCAGCGAAAATTAAATAACACGGTGATTTGTTTACGGATAGGGAAAAACCTCGCGGCAAAAGCCCCATTGGGTAACTTTCAGGTCACCACTCCCGAAACTCCACTATTATCAAATCAAGCGGTTACAAGTAAAGGAATCCCAAGTACCTTACCAACCTACAGTTGAACCCTTACCCCAATATCCAATTGGACTTGATCTGTAGCGACAGTTCCCACCTTTGATGCACGGTTCCCAAGTACGTGACTAACTAATGTGCGGATCCCAGTACGTGACTTCAGAGCACCAACTAAGGAAGAAAGGTTGGCTGCAAAGTTTTTCAGTTCATCCTTTATGATGAATAGCAGGAAGATGCTTGATTATAAAATCCTACGGTGCAAATACACAGCAAATTTTTGAAGGAAGATGAACTAGGTCAAGAACTTCGTCTTTTGATCACAATTTACTTGAACAGAGATTGCTTAATGATATTACAACTTGTGTTACACTTGACATCTCTTAAAACAATCCTTTTATATGTTTAGGGTTAGAATAAAAGAAGGCCCAAAAACATATTCATGGATCCCAAGAAAATCAGATTGGAAATATGAAATTTTAAATCTCGACAGATAGCAGGTGTCGAGGTAGCTGTGGAGAAGGTGTCGAGCTTTAAAAACTTTGCACTTCAGCTTGCTTTTTCTTGGACAAACTTGATGACTTCAATACTTGACCTTGAAATTTTGTTTCTTGAAATATTAAAAACACCTAGAACTACCCAATTACAAGTAGAGTGCGTTTTGTCAAAGGATTAGCCAATTTACATAAATAAGTGACATATGTTCTTAACAAGTGAAAACATATATGTCCTAACAACTTGAACCTTGACCTTTGCCCCCCCTCCCACACCCCATAAGCATTTAATACTTGTGGAGTGACTAATACTGTATAAATATATATATATATATATATATATCAAAACATTAGTGTAACTTAATTAAGCTTTCTATTCTTTCTTGATTCATTAATAAAGTTCACATTTTATTTAGAGTGCTCTTAATTTAATATTGGTATCAGAGTATAAAATCCTACGTTCGATCCTTATCTTCTCTACTCTACCTCCCATTTAAAATTCCACATGTTAGGTCTCACATATTAAAAGGTAATTTTGGTTCACACATGAGAGAGAATGTTAGAATTGTGTGGTTAAATAATTAAATTTACCATATGTATCCTAATAATTTAATATTTTAGAACAATTGGTAATTTAACACTAATTAAATTTGTAGTTAAATTTTCCATTCACATATTAGAGGAGCGAATACCGAAAACTTTCCATGATTAAGCATGATAATTAGCTAGGTTTTCCATTGACCAAGTAGCTAGCATTTCATCATCAATTGGAACTCATTTAAGATGATCATTTATACATCATTCTAAGGCTATTCTCTATCCTTTGAAATGAGTCTGAATCTTCTATCCCACACTTCTTGCTCCACTATATACTCCATAAATAAAAACATACCACATGTTCATCTATTTAATTAAATGCTAAATTTATGCATGCTATTATTTAAATTTCTTAAAAAATATATATAAATAACCCATCATATTTAGGAAATTGAAATAATAGAAAGCATAAATTTAGTATTTAATTAAATAAATGGACATGTGGCATGTTTTCATTTGTGGAGTATATAGTGAGGCAGAAAGATTCGGATATAATATTTGGACTCCTTTGAAATGCCTTTCTCAGCTTAGTATTCCCAACTTTTATTTCATTGACTTAAACAAAATGATTAGCTGTGAAAAGATAACTTGTAGTTTAGTTCAACCACTCACCATTTCTCACACATTTCTTCATAATTTTTTTAGTTTCGTTAGATAAAAAATTCACACACTCCGTCACATTGAGGGTTTGTTTGGATACCGCTTATTTTGAAAATTGAAAACTAAAAACATTGTAACAAAATAATTTTTAAATATGTGAATAGTGTCATGAGACCCAGTTTTAAAAAGAAATTTGCTGAAATTCGTACTGAGAAACATAGTGCATGGGACTCACACAAAAAATGCAGTTGCACTGAGAAAGGCGCAAAACGCGTTTTCCAAACTCACATTGAACAACCATTCACTGGATATAGGGCCACTAAAACACATGGATGAGAGAGTGGGTATGACAATTTTTTTTAAATTTGTTGGTAAGTAATTAAAGATTTATTGTAATATTTTTTCCATTTGACAATTGTATAATGGATCATAAGAAAATCCTGGGCTATTTGTTCACATCAAGTTCAAAATTATTAGCTGGGAAAATGCACTATAATGGATATCTTGTGGTTGTAAATGTCTTGAATTTGTTGTGTTATTTAAGAAGAACTCTGATTTCGAGGATGAAATAATGGATTTTTTTCATTCATTCATTCTTCTTCTTCTTCTTTTTTTTGGTGGGAGAAGGGGTAATGACTAACTAAAAGAAAACTGATATTCAAAATTGTTTACTTACCTTTATTAGAAGAATTAGGGTTCAAATCCTCCATCATCCATTGAATAACTGAATTAATAGACTATTGAAAAGGATAATACTCTTTATTTTTTTTAAGAATTAAATAATTAGGTAGAGCATGTTCAATGGAAATAAAAAACCAACATGGCACTGTATTGGGCCTCAAAGGCCAATGTTAGGGATGTTTTGCGACAATGGCCAAAAAATGCAAGAACGGCCCAAATCTCCCATTGGGTTCTCTAGAAGTGTTTATTTGTAGAGAGTCAAGCCAAAAATTCCAAATGTTTAATGAACAAAGGCTAATAGTGCTTTAATAAGAGAGAAATTGAAATGTCATAACTGAAATTCTAGAAAATGATGAAATAGTACACAAGTCTAAAACTTCGACCCACAGTCAATAAGAAGAGGAAATTGAAAGAGGTTGTGAGGAAGAGAGGAAAAACTCCCTTGTACCCATATTTCCACCCTTAAACTTCAGAATTATGAGAATGTTGGCTGACTGAATGAGTTTTTGCTCTAAAGTTTCAGCTATGTGGGTAGAATGTGGTTGGTGGGTTTTTGAGTTGAAGAGAAAGAGTTTTATATTGAATTTGGAGTGTTGCTAATGACTAGGTTTTGGGTAGAGAGAGAGGCTTTGGACCTTCTAAGTGCTATTTCGATGATTTGGTGTATTTTGCTTTACGCTTAGTGAAAGCTTGGAAATGTGTCAAAAACACATGAGCGGTTTAGACCCCCAAATTAAAATTACGGCTTGGTTGTTTTTATACTAACTTAATATTAAGTGCGGAATAGAGTAAACACAAACGTATAAGCAGGACAACTACTCTAATCCATATTTAAAGCAACATAGCAGTAAAAATGAAATAAACAAGAGTAGGGAAGAGAGATGTAAACACAGATAATACCGAGACGTGTTATTGAAGAGGAAATTGAACAACTCGGTAAAAAACCTCTCCGCCACCTTCCAAGCAGAAATCGATCCATTACACAATCAGTTGGGATACAAGGGTGAGTAAGAGACCCTCCAAGCCTATTCTACCCTCTGTACCTAAGCCTTCCAAACTCCTATTCTAACAAGGCTATTCGGAACCGTGTCTTGTCTTAGTTCTCTGAATCCTGCAATAGGCTCCATGTTGCATCTGCCATCATCGGCTTCTTCCAATACTTCCCAGTAGCACCAAAACTTTACTTGACACTCTTAAAGGGTGTGGCAAGTGTTTGTGCTATCAATCTCTCAATGGTGTGGAAATGGAGAGGTAGGAGATGAGGAAATTCCCAAAACAAATGTGTAGAGGATTGTGGGTATAACAATCTCTAACTCTCAAGGTGTTTGATTAGGGTTTTCTCTCAGAAACTCTCCTTAACATTTGTGGGTAATGTGAGTATAAATAGTGTAGGCATAGAATGTATGTATCATACTGGACAAGCTGGCAGAACAGAATGCCTCGCGAGTGTCTCGCAGGAAGGCCTTACCCGCGAGATACTCGCGAGACACAGCTATCTGCATTTGGCCTGACTCTTCGCATTCCAGCACGTGTAGGGCACATGATTCATTTCGCGGGTAACTAAGTCGCGATATATTCGCGAGAAATCTTTAGCTTTCAAATACTTGAGTCTTCACACACTCTCTCTCTATCACACAACCCTTACAAATAAATCCCACAATAAATACAAGGTACAATAGATTGAATATAATTACAATAAAATTTGGCATGGAATATAAGCCAACAAAATAAATAGTTGTAAATAACAACTTTACACTTAGGAAATGAGTTGGTTGCTTTAATTTTACATAATTTTAGAAATAAAGGAGTTTGCTCTAATTAGTTGCCTTTTGTCACCCATTTCAGATTATTGGAATACTCACCTAAGTGAGGACTAGCAGTTGGAGTTGGGCCAATGAGAGCCAACTATGTTTTAAAGGTAAAAATGGGTTAGGGCATAAACTTTGGGCCACAGACAGCCAAAGAATAATAGTTCTTTTGGGGTAAAAATTTTAGGTACAACACCTCCTCTATGAGCCTAAGGTGCTACCAGTGTCCCTTGCCCACTCGGTAGTATGCATGGGCTGACGCATGCATGGGCTGACTCATGCAAAAGATTTGAAAGAAACCAACCCATACGCTCCAAATCACACTTCCTCAATGTCCCCCAATATGTTACATAGATTTGAGCCATGCTTAAAAGAATAAAATATAATAAAATCCATGAATTGAGCCCAAAAAGAAGTTAGGCTTGTATAAAATTTGTTGCAAAAATGGGTATCAATGTTAGCCCCCAAAGCACGCATGGCGCTTGTGGCATGCGTGTGAGTAGTTGATGTTTCCCATTGCTTGTAGATATTGTGGGGTTAGGAATTAATTTACCCAAATGAATTATTTTTTGTTGAGAAGATATGAGTTGATGAAGCCTGTTTGTAAATATATCGTGGCTCGTGGAGTCCAGTTGTACAAAAATCTTGGGTCAAAGAAGTTCATATATGTTAATATGTCATGCATCGTGAAGTCCAAGTAAATTGACTTGTATCCAAATGATAGTTTCAACCCATAATGCTCCTTCATTTTTATGTCCACATTGATGAGAATCAACAAGCATTAAAGGATTCATTGCATATTTTAGTTGGGCCTATTACTAGAGTAAGATCCAAAAAGATCAAAGAAGCACTTAATGGGTCGATTTAAGAGATTTGGGCTGATTCTAACACAGGACATTCTAAGCTTGGCCCAAAGGAAGATTAAGGTGTAATAAATATAATCCAAGTTGTTGAGAGCTGATCTGGCTTAATTGGGCATGATTTATAGTGTGGATTAATGGCTGATTGACTTTCTAGGTCCATATATGTCAAGATTTATGTGGGACGAAGTGCCATCGCTAAAGAAAGAGGAAACCTATCGACAAAGAGTAGAGTTGTTCCATCGATGATGTTAATGGAGGTATGTGATAGATTCTCACCCACGGCCACAGGACCATCTATACCAATTTTGGCTTAGCAATGCTATTTGGCAAAAAGGAAGGAACCTTCGTCAAAAAGGAGTGACACTTTGTTATAGGAGGATGATGTTGTAAGCGACATCCTATTGTTGATGTATAGGTTCAGAAGGTTGAGCCGTTATTCTCATTAAAGCTGAAGCTCATTTCAAACCCAACACCCATTATTTTCGATAGTGGCAAGGCTTGGAAATTAGTTCTTAGTGCACCTATGCTTGACTTTGAGTCAGCCATCTTGTTGGAGGTAAATTGTCCCCATTGTTGCTGTAAATTTAAATGGGCAAATTAGGTCCAAATGAGGAGATCGATGATGATGAACGAGACATTAACGATGCTTCAATTTTTTAGTTGCTTTATTGTTGGTCAACTTGGTGAGATTGTGTTTGCCAAGATTAGTTTTGATGATGCCATATCCATGAGCAACATTGTTGGTCGCCTTTGGACAGCTTATTTGAGATGGAACAGAGCGAAGATATCACTTGGCGATACAATATAAGGGCATGACATAGCTACTATATGTGCTGGCAGTCCCCAGTATTGTGTTCTTGTGGTGAATGTGAATAAAAATGTAGAGTCTCAAGTTGTTTTCACTTCATGCCTATTGTAATGATGAGAAGAGTGTTGGCAAAGCCATGATTAATGATTTCCATAGAGTGTCTATTGTTTGATCATGGTACTGCCCATCCATAATAGCCATCGCATCTTAGGCTTTGATGGGAAAAATTGACCATGATAGCATAAGAAGACGTCTTGTAAGATGGATGTTGTATATGCTTAAAGAGATGAATATTGCAACTTGTAAGCAAATGGGAGGTTCTTCTTTGATGCAACATCGTTGTAACATACTGAAAATGGTACATGGACAACAATTTCATTTGTTTGAGAACGAAGCCGTAACTTTTTTGGCAAGTCAAAACTTGATGTGACAAGTCAAAACCCGCTACCACCCCTTCTTGTCATATCAATAGGAGTTGTTGAGTGTGCCACTTTTCCCTTTTGTGTGGAATAAGTGTTCTTTAGAAGGTTATACCATTATTGAGTGGGAACTGGTAACTCACTTAGTAAGTCACAGTTTTTCTCCATTTTCTTTTCTCGATTGCATATAATAGTATATTGAACGAGCTGTACTATGGTTTCTTGTAAGATGACTTTGGCTTAGACAATTGTGGTGCTGTTGTTGGGACTTTCATTCTCGAGGCCAATCCCATTGCCAATGCATCATTTTTTGAGGTTGAAGCTGCTGAGGATAGCAACATAGAGCTACAATAGATGATACCATGGTTGTCGTTAGTAACTTTGAACTCTTTTTGGTCCATCTCTTGCTTGCGGCTTTAAAGTAAAGAAGAGAGTAATTGCAAGCCAATGTCCTGAAGATGGTGATGTTGGATAGGAACTACGATATCACCTCCTTTCTTGAAATATATATATATATATTATCCGATTGCTTTGTATTGTGCTTCAATCTTTGGAAGTTTGAACTAGTTGTAATGTGTCATAGGGGCTACTACCTTAGAGGTAATTTTTCTTGTATTTTACCTTTGTGGATAGCCATATAGAACAATTCCTATTTAGCTGTATTGGTGTCACTTTGAGCTTGTACTATCATGGTTAGTAGACACAATTTTCATTTTGTACAAAACAAAAATATATGATTTTTGGATGTATATTTTGTATTTTGGAATGAAAAAATGATTTGTATCTCTAGGATGTAAATGGTTTGTAATTTGTACCTTGAAAATGACTTAGTACTTTTCTTCGATAGGCTATGAGTATGTCTTTGTTATGAAAACAACTCTTGTATGGCTGTGAGCAACTGAGTATGTTGAGGAAAGCTTACTTGGAAAGGTTGTGCACACCTTTTGGTTGACTCGCAAAATACTACATGGCATTTGACTGTTCAGCTTCCAGTATGTGCTTCTTATATACGTAATCTTTTGCGGGATGTCCACTCACAAGTTAGTCACAAGCAAGTTGCGAACTTCATTGTTCTTCACAGATCTTCACCAAACTTTCACACTTAATCCTTACATTAAATCCCACAAACATACAGAGAAATAATTGACTAAATATAATCAAATTGGACATGGAATTAAAGCCAACAAAATATAGTTGAAAATCACAACTTTACAGGATTGACATGCAGTTTTACTTTTAAACAAAAACGTGTATAGCATAGAAGAAAAACTTGAAGCTGTATAAGTCTTCAATGGCCCATTAATTGCGAGTAGCTTATTTTACAAGATCTTTTAGCCTATTAGATTTTTAGTGGGTGGTGATGTATCTATCTTCTTTGATTTTCAGGTAACTCAACTTGACAATGGAGAGAATAAGAAGGCAGAATAATCTTCATACCCTTAATGCGTACATAATATGCAGATTGGGCCAGTCATTCATATTATGCAGACTATTCAGTGAGCTTAATTTTCAGTATCGTTGGGGTTATAGTTTCTCCTCACGGGTTAACAACTTAATTAGGACAAGAAAATGGATGGAAAAGAACCGAAAGGAATATTAGTGCATCCCACTAATACTATTCTACTGTTTGAGAGCTCTTCAGAAGAGAAGAATGGAACAAGTCTATTAGGTGAAGAGGAAATGAATTTTTTGTCCCTATTTAAATGGAAAGAAGTAAAATATAAAGAGAATTAATATTAAATATATTATATATATATATATATATATATATATATATGTATGTATGTATATGTTTCTAATAGGCTGGAGAAAAATAAGAATAAAAAAATAATTATTTTTTCTATTCCATTCCATTTTCATTACAATTCACTTATTTCATTTCATTTCATATATAGTGTTTATAAACACCCACAATAGAGTATAACTTATTAGAAAAATTAATTTTTGAAGGGACAATTATTTATTGCAATTGGGAAAATAGGTTACTAAACAAGTAGTTATTCAATATTCTCAAAGTTTTACAATGTGGTACTTCCTCTCTCACATTAATTAGATTTATATGATTATAGTATCTAGTAATTTTCCGTAATTAACAGGGGTGGCACTAGCTGACATGCCCCAAAAAAAAAAAAAAAATTATATATAATATTTTTATTTTTATTTTGTCTTGACCCTTAAATAAAATTTTCAACACTTTGACCTTATTTTTTTTCAAAGTACAACTGAAATAAAATTGAATATGATCCTCTTACCAATATCTTAGCATTTTTAAACAAAGAAAAAAGCCCAACAACAAACCCATTTGATCTAAAACCTTGAAAAAAAAATAGTTGTTAAATATAAATGTGTTTTTAATTTGTTATTGTTGAGTAGGGGCTAGGGGCGTGGGATAGGTTGAGAGTGATTGGGTGAAGACAAAAGCAAATGTTAATAGAAAAAAAATTTCTTAGTCCACTTGGGAACAACTTATCTTACTTTTGCTGAAAGCAGCACAAATAAAAGGTAAAAGCTAAATAAAACAAGTAGGGACTCACATGGAACCCGGATATAGCAGGACAAAAAAGAGAGCAATAAGCTCGCTTTATAATCAAGACTCAAACACACACTTAATAAAATTGCAAAGAGCAATAGTTGTCAAAGTTGACTTGAATTGTTAAATAAAAGAATCGTAAAGAGTAAAGACAAACTAATTGATAAAATAATTTTGAGCAACAGTAATAAAAGTTCACTTAACAATAATAATTAATACGTTTATTGTATTTAAAAACAATAGATGATTTTTAAGATTTCATCTTAACAAAATAATTAGTATGTTCATTGCATTATGAACCAATATGTCAAATGAAGTAAT
The DNA here is from genome assembly GCA_030445155.1 of Quercus variabilis. Lineage (NCBI taxonomy): Eukaryota > Viridiplantae > Streptophyta > Magnoliopsida > Fagales > Fagaceae > Quercus > Quercus variabilis. The sequence goes on from CP129447.1 coordinate 2,005,436, forward strand.
AGTTTATCTTTTATTCTCTTGTATGCTAGTATTATGGTCAAATTTGTAGTAAGGAAATCTCGTAGACTATAAGATTCATTTCCTATCCAAAATTCATCTTTTATTGACACTCCTAAAAATAATTCTAGAGCCGCCATTGGTGATTATCCATGACAAATTAGCTAAATATATCCCATTAATCAAGTAGCTACATTTCAAAATTAATTGGAAGCTACTTAATGTCTGTTTGGTATTTGCTTATTTTGCCGAAACTGAATTTTTTTTTTACTGAAAGTATTGTAGATTAAGGTAAAAGTTAGCTTAAATAGTATAGTAAGACCTATGAATAGTACCAAAAAGTGTAGTGGAATTCCTGAATAATAGCAAAAATAAGCTGAATAGTAAAATAAGTTAACAAAAATAAATTTTGCCAAACGCACACTTAAGATGACTATTTAAGTGTGTATTTAGATACAGCTTATTTTGTTAAAAACTGAAAACTGAAAACAATAAAAAAAATAATTTTTTTCACTGTTCATTATTATTCAGCACCGTTCATGGCCAATGAACAATGCATAACGCGCTGGACTAAAAAAAAAAAAAAAAAAACCCCAAAACGCGGATGCAGCCGCACTACCTAAACGGACCTTAAGTGTCATCCATAGGGAAGAGTTCGTTCTTAGCCTAATGAAATACCTTTCTCGGCTTACAAATCTCAGCTTTAATTTCATGGATTAATAAATAAGGCTAACTATGAAAAAACAACTAGTTTCTTAATTAGTTCAACCATTCAGTGTTTATTGCACCTTCGTAATTGTTTCAGTTTTGTTAGAAAACCTATTGATTAATAGATAAAAGCGTACTCCAACTAATTCACAAAAATTGCTTTATTTTATTTCAATTGAGTTTTGGACAAGAGATTTGTTATTCCTAAATTTTAAATATTAATTTTACCCTTTAACATAGAATGTTTCTAATTACTTTTAAAGATATTTTTATAGTCTATCTAATAGATATGGGGGTCTCCTATTCTTTTCTTTAAATTATTACTTATTAAAAATTAAATAACAACCTAAAGCCTCTATTCTATCAGCCTTTACCTCATGGAAAACATGAAATAAAGTAAATTGCAAAATAATAATAATAATAATAATAACCAGAGCAAAAAGATGTAATATTGGGACATTTGCCATATATGTGCAAATAAAAGTGAGCCTATCTTTATTCAGAGTAGAGCATAAACCTTAAAATATTAACACTGAACAATTTACATAAAATTTCACTTATTACTCCATCACATTAAATAACAACTCACCTAATTTGGCCCCTCCACAACATAGAAATAATTTTGGGGTACGAAAATTATTTAAGGTTTTCAGTGGCTATAGAATGGATCATAGCACAATCTTTGGAAAATTTGTTGCCATCCTACGTCATGTTCAAATTTATTGGCTCAGTTGAGAAATGCGCTATGCAGCTGTAAATGTCATGAATTAGTAGTGTTATTAAGATCTCTCATTTTGATAATAAAATAAAGGATTTCTTTCTTTCTTTCTTCTTTTTGGGGGAAGGAGACATAATGACTAACCAAAGGAATACTGGTGTTCATGCATTTTAATTTTAGCATATAACTATTTCGCACAAAAAAAAAAAAAATTGTTTAGATTTTAGTATTTAAATTTTATTTAAATATATTTTTTTGGCTAAAAAAAATATTTAAATATTTTTCAAATTTCATTTTTTTTTCAAATTAAAAATATGATTTAGCACTATTTCAGGGGAAAAAAAATCGGCAAAAAGATAAATAATTTAATACCAAATGCACACTTAGAAGGACAATTATCGAGTGCCTTATAACTCAATAGTATTATCTACTTTTCTTGGTACAGAGAACTTAGGTTTTAAATAACCATTTATTATTATAAGAATTAATAATAATAAAAAGGTAGATATCTCCTGTTATTATAAGGAATAATAATAATAATAATAATAAAAAGTTGATTTATCAACTGTGAATTTATGCATTAAAATTTATTGAATAAAAAAAAAAATCAAAATCTAAATTAGGGTCAGCGAATTGGTTAATATCACTTTCAAGTAATTATGTTTGTTTGTGTTACAATCACTTCACATATTTCGGTATCATTAAAAAAAGGTTGTACATAAAGCAATAAACAAACCTCAAGATCCACAAACGAATGCTCTGCACATTTTGTAACATCCAACAAATACCAATTTATCCCATTAATGTCTCTACAAAATTCACTCACTAACTTTCAAAAGAACGAATTTACACTTGAATCAACATAGAAAAATGAAACAAATACGTAAGCAAATCATACAAAAAAGTTTCAATAGTCACACAAATAAACCTATAGTATATATTTAGTTCACAAACCTACAATTTTTCCTTATCTCACCCTGACTTCCTGTAAGCACATCAATGTAACCCATTTTTACCATAGCTGCTCCAAACTTATAAGCCCATGCCTGACCGTGCCTTGCATTATTCTTAACAATTTCAACTGTTGAAGTGCTGCTCAAAAGAGATTGATCAGATGTCAATAAGCCATGGTGGTTCTTCAAATTTTTATAGTACTTATTATCAAGCCTATATGGTGTAAGTACATCAAGTGGCACAGTTGGATCATCATTGCCAGCATTTTGTGGACACTTGGTCTTTAAGTCTCTTGCAAATATGGGATCCATTGAAGGGTCTTGTGGATTTGTTTTATTGAAAGTATATAACCGCTTTGAGAAAGAAGAACAATGTGACCTTCCTATGGAATGTGCCCCAGAAAGTGTCACCATTTCATCAAGACTAAGTCCTTTCCGTGCAAATCTTTCTTCTAGTTGCTGAGCATTGAGGTCTGGTGGTGGAAGGTTTTGATCGGGCTCATCCATACGTGATACCCTGCCATCACGGCGTCCTGATGGCACCATGTAACTTATGCCTCCAACTTTGTAAGCACTGTCACGAGCAGCAAATGCAACAATGTCTGCGCATGAGACTGTTTGTGGACATTGAGCTTCAAGTTCAGCCTTTGCCTCAAATATCACTTCAAAGCCTCTTAAGCTTGGTTTGTTGGCTCGATTGTCCCTCTCCGCTTGATTTCCGGGGGTTGAATCAAGTAGGACGGAAGCATCACAACCCTGGCACGGATAACATGTACAATATTTAACTCCACATCTTAGTAATTAAGTAGCTTATAAGGTATATTTTGAGAAAAAAAAAAGAAAAAAAAAAGAAAAAAAAAAGAAACAAAAGAGGAAGAAACAAAATGGACTACAAATTTAGGTACAGTTTCTGTTAAACATATAACAAGTTAATTGGTGTTGCAAAGAGCTAATTAACATACCCTGACAAAACAGTCATGAAAATGCATTCTGATGAGGCCAGCAGCTAGGCCAGGGTTCCTTGACACAGCTTTGTTCACAGTGTTTCTCACAATGGTCTCCGCAGAAGGACAAGTTGATTGATAGAAACCCACTTTGAGTGATGGCATCGCCAGTGACATTGAAACCATCATAGACATAGTTACAAAGAAAACCAAGCAAAATTTGATTGTTGCCATAGTTACTCTATAACCCAAATACCGCAATACTCTAATGAGGGAATGAATAAGACTGAGAGTAAAGAGCAGAGAAAGAACAGCTAAAGAAGAATATTATAAGCAAGATGGAGATGAAGATAAAGGTTGTTGTTAGCCAAGTATTTATAGGAATGAAGTTAGTGAAGATGGGACTCGCAGTTTTACTCTGTAAACCAAAACGTGTATTTGCTGCATAGAAGAAAGACTTGAAGCTGTCTAAGTTTGAGAGTTTCCATGGTATCAAAGGGGAAACAGTCCTCTTTGGCTCACTCTAACGTACAGTAGCTTATTTTACAAGATCTTCCATCCTATTAGCCTATTAGAAATTGAGTGGGTAGTGACGCATTTATGTTCTTTGACTGTTAGGGATGTCAACTTGGCAGTGGGGACGGTAAGAAGGTACAATAATGTACTTATATATATACCCTACATACATGCATCTATTGCAGACTAGGTCAGTGAGCTCAATTTTCTGAATCTTTGTATATTTTTTCATTATATTTTAACATCTTGATTAGGACAAAGGAAATGAACGGAAGAGAAGTACTGAAAGGGATAGTGGATCCCACCGTTATTCATTTATTCTACTGTTTGATAGTTTTTTCAAGAGAGTGGAAGGTAAGAAATTAGGGAAATGATCATTTTCCTCAATAATTAAGAGGAATAATTTTTTTTTTTGTTCCTAATTTTTTTTATTCGATTGTTGGTGCCATCCCTATTTAAAAAGGAAAGAAACAAAATATAAGAAATTCAATAGTTAAAAATATATATATTTTTTCTTTTTATTTTATAGATTTTCAAATAGATGAGGAAACTAGAATTAAATATATATATATATATATATCCTTTTCCATTCCATTATATTTTTTTATAAAAATCTATCTATCTCATTTCATGTATAATATTATAATTGAGAAAACAAGTGATGAACTGAGTAATTATTCTGTATTTTTAAAATATAGTTACAAGCTCTCTCCTCTCACATAATAGTAGTAGGGCATACTTGTTAAATTTATAGCTTAATCTACCATTCACATATTAAAGGAGAGAGTACATAATAATTTTTATGATTAAGCATGACAAACTACCTTGATCTTCCATTAATTGACCAAGTAGCCAGCATTTCATTATCAATTGGAACTCATTTTAGATGATCATTTATTAGTCATCTTAAGGAAAAGGTCCTCTTTGATTGGTGAAATGTCGTTCTCAACTTAAAAATCCAAACTTTTATTTGGTGGACTAAGACGAAATGAATTGTTATAAAATGACAACTTTTAGCATAGTTTAATCCCTCAACATTTCTCACACTTTTCTTCATAATTGTTTTAGTTCGACTAGATAAAAATTCCACATAAAATGTCACATACTCCCTCACATTGAATAACCATTCACTCGATATGAGACCACCAAAACACCTGGTTTAGAGAGGGTGTGAAAATGTCTATGAGCACAAACTTAGAGTAATATTTTTCCCATTTGACAATTGTACATATAATGGACCACAGAAAAATCAATGGGCAAGTTCACATCCTACATCATGTTCATAATTATTAGTTGGAAAAATGCACTATATGCATCATGTGGTCGTAAATGTCCTAAATTTGTTGTGTTATTTAAGAGGAGCTCTGATTGTGTTGATGAAATAAAGGGTTTCTTTCATTTATTCTTTCCTTCATTCTTTTTTTTTTTTGGAAAAAATAATGCTAACATAGCTGGTTCCTTTTTTTAAAAAAGAAAAAGAAAAAGAATTATGGTTCAAATTTCCTATCCCCATCTATCATCTACTATCAATTAACAAAAATAATAATAAATAAATAAATAACTAGGTAGTGCAGGCTCAATGGAAATAATAAACAAGACGGCACAGTATTGGGCCTCAAAGCCTAACAAAATCCAAGAGGTTTCTACCACATGACATCAGGCTCTAACAATCCAACAAATTTACTCATCACTCCCGAATCCAGCCATTCAAGCAGAAAGCCTCCAATATGGTCCATTCTACTACTTTTGAAAGAAGCAACTTGAGCACCACAGCTCAAATCTTCTAGAAATGCACTAGAACCACCTCAAGTAATATAAATTCCTAGGCAACTTAATTCTAAATTCTTTCAGCACAAGTCAAAGGCCAAGATCTGAGACCAAAGCACATAAATAAATAAAGACGCTCACAAAAGGTTAATGAGGTCAACATAATTCTTACATTGATAAAAAGAGAAATTCTATCAACTTATAATTAATTAATAATGTTGTTCGCTTTAAGTGCTTGAAATCTAATTCATATAATGAGTCCAAGAAACTTATTTTAGGAACTAACATGTAATCCATCACAACATGTGTTACTAACTCACGAGAAATTATTTACTCTTATATGAGAAGTTTTTACTCCTCAACATGAGGTGTGGGTCCTAATATGGGATCCTTGGTAGGGCCCACACTTTCCAAGACAGGAGGGAGGACGACTCCTGCTTGAGTGAAATATTTCTTCTAACTTATGGTGCAACTTATCTAGTTTTCATAGCAATTATATTATATAAACAACTTCATTGAAAAATACAGAGTAAACCATATTTAAAATGAGATTTACATCATTTTGAAAGTAAAACTCTATAAAAATGGATTAGTATCATGTAATTAAATTCAATATTTCTCATAATTCATTGTTCAATAGTTGTTGGAATCAATAAAATGGGAAGTTTGAACAATTAATTTTTGCCGCTTATGGTCTTTGTTGAATAAAATTGTATGCTTCATGTAAATGCCAAACTTAGTGGGACTAACTATTAAGAGCCCTATAACTCGATGGTATTGTCTGATTCTTTAAAAGGGAGAACTTATATTTGAATCTCCCATTTATTATATATATATATATATATATATATATATATATATATATATAAAAGTTAAAGGGTTATATATTGAATTTGGTTAAACGAATAATCAATATCTAAGTTCGGGTAAGCTAATTGGACAATAGCTCTTCCAAATATTTTTTCGATTTTGTTTTGTTTTTTTTTTTTTTTGTTTTGTTTTGTTTTGTTTTGTTTTTTTTTTGTTTTTTTTTTTTTTTTGCGTTATATTCACTGCAAACATTTTTGTATGGTTTTTTCAACCAATAATAAAAAAAAAAGGTTGTAAATAAAGTAGTGAACTTAATTTTTAAGTTCCACGCATAAATGGTATGCATATTTTGTAACATCCAACAAATACAAGTTTATCTCATTAATTTCTCAACAAATTTATTCAAAAACTTACAAAAGAATGAATTTACACTTGAATCATGTTGAAGAATGAAACATTTGTAAGCAAATAATACAAAATATTTTCAATAGACACATCAATAATCCTATAATATCTAGTTCACAAACCTACAATTTTTTCTGATCTCACCCTGGCTTCCTGTAAGCACCTCAACGTAACCCATTTTCACCATAGCTGCTCCAAACTTATAAGCCCATGTTTCACCTTGCCTTGCATTATTTTTGACAATTTCAACCGTTGAAGGGCTGCTTAAAAGAGATTGATCAGAGTTTAACAAGCCATGGTGGTTCTTCAAATTTTTGTAGTACTGATTATCAAGCCTATATGGTGTAACTACATCAAGTGGTACTGTTGGACCGTTGTCATTTCCAACATTTTGTGGGCACTTGGTCTTTAGGTCTCTAGCAAATATGGGATTCATTGAAGGGTCTTGTCGATTTGTTTCACTGAAATTGTATAAACGTTTTGAGAAAGAAGAACAATGTGACCTGCCAATGGAATGTGCCCCAGAAAGTGTCACCATTTCATCAAGATTGAGTCCTTTCTGCGCAAATTTTTCTTCGAGTTGCTGAGTATTGAAGGTAGGTGGTGGAAGGTTTTGAATAGGCTCATTTTCACGTGACACCCTACCATCACGGCGTCCTGATGGAACTTTGTAACTTATGCCTCCGACTTTGTAAGCACTATCACGAGCAGCAAATGCAATAATGTCTGCACAAGAGACTGTTTGTGGGCATTGAGCTTCAAGTGCAGCCTTCGCCTCAAATATCACTTCAAAGCCTCTTAAGCTTGGATTGTTGACTGGACTATCTCTCTCCGCTGGATTTCCAGGGGTTGAATCAAGTAAGACAGAGGCATCGCAACCCTGGCATAGATAACATAGAAATATGATTTAACTAACAACTTAGTAATTAAGCAGCTTATAAGGTATATTGTTTTAGCGGGGAAAAAAGGAAAAGAAAAGGAGAAGGGTCTGCAAATTTTGGTACAAGTTCTAGTAAACATATTACAAATTAAGTGGATTGCAAAGTGCTAACATACCCTGACAAAACAGTCATGAAAGTGCATTCTGATTAGGCCAGCAGCTAGGCCAGGGTTGCTTGATACAGCTTTGTTCAAAGTGTTTCTTACAATGTTCTCTGCCGAAGGACAAGTTGATTGATAGTAACCCACTTGAAGTGATGGCATCGCTAGTGACATTGTCACCATCATAGACATAGTAACAAAGATAACCAAGCAAAATTTGATGGTTGCCATAGTTACTCTACAACCCGAATACTCCAATAACGAGTGAATGAATAAGACACGAGTAAAGAAAAAAGAAAGAACAGATAAAGAAGAATATTATAAGCAAGAAGGAGATGAAGATAAAGGTTGTTGTTAGCCAAGTATTTATAGGAAGAATGACCTTAGTGAAGATGGGACTGGCAGATTTTCTTTGGAAACCAAAACGTGTATTGCTGCATAGAAGAAAGGCTTGAAGCTGTCTAAGTTTGAGGGTTTCCACGGTAACAAAGAGGAAACAGTCCTCTTTGGCTCACTCGAAGATCTTTCCATCCAATTAGCCTCTTAGGTTTTGAGCGCGTAATGATGTATTTATGTTTTCTGACTTTCAGGGTTGTCAACTTGGCAATGGGGAGGGTAAGAAGGTAAAATAACGTACGTGTATATATATGTAATCCACGTACATGCATCTTATGCAGACTAGGTCAGTTAGCTCAATTTTCAGTATCTTTGTTTACAGGTTTTACTTTTTCATGACATTTTAACATCTTGATTAGGACAAGGAAATGGATGGAAGGGAAAGGGGTAGTGGATCCCACCATTATTCTACTATTTGAGAGTTTTTCAAATTTCAAGAGAGAGAGAAAGGTAAAAAGTTAGGGAAAATTATCATTTTCCTCAATAATTAAAGAGATTTTTTTTTTGTTCCAATTTTTTTATTCAATAGTAGGTGCCATTCCTCTTTAAAAGGAAAGAAATAAAATATAAAGAGATTTAATAGTAAAACTAAAATTTTTTTTTCTTTTCATTTTGTTTTATAAATTTCAAATAGACTAGGAAACTAGAATTATATATATATATATATATATAATTCTATCTTTTTCTATTCAGTTATATTTTTTTTAAAATCTATTTATCTTATTTCATGCATTCATTATATATATATATATATATGTGTGTGTGTGTGTGTGTGTGTTGTATTACAATTGAGAAAACAAGTGATCAATCGAGTAACTATTCAGTATTCTCAAAATATAATAACATGCTCTCTATTCTCACTTAATAGCAGTGAAGTTATTAAATTAATAGTTTAATCTATCATTCACATATTGTAGGAGGGACTACTAAATAATTTCCATGATTAAGCATGACAACTAGTTAGGTCTCCCACTGACCAAATAGCTAGCATTTCATTATCAATTGGAACTCATTTATGATGATCATTTATATGTCATCCTAAAGAAAAGTCCATTATCTGTTTGATGAAATTCCTTTCTCAACTTATAAATCCCTACTTTTTTTTCGTGGACCAAGACAAAATGAATAGTTGTGAAAAGACAACTTTTATAGCTTAGTTCAACCACTCCATGTTTCTCGCACCTTTCTTCTTAATCTTTTGCCCTTTTTTTTTTTTTTTTTTGGTTCGGCTAGATAAAAAATTCACACAAAAGGTTACTGAGGTCACCTTTTTTTATTGATTTATAATTAATAATTAATAATTAATATAATGTTGTTTAGTGTAAGTGTTTGAAACCAACATTCCCGAGGACACCTATTTTGGTATGCTAGCAGTGTCCTTTTTCCGTTTTAGGAATCAACATTCAGTCAACCACAACATGTGTTAGCCTTCATTAAGTGCAATTGAATCAGTCTATATAAAATAGAAAAAGTGGTGAATTTTACACATTTTGTATCATGCTCCGAACCTAAAAAGGTCCAAAGCAAGGGAAAAGAACAATTAGGAGAGAGACTGTAGAGGATTTTTCTTTTCTTTTCTCTTTTCCACAAGATGAGAATATATAACCATATTAAAATCTCCACATTACAAATTAGAACTCTATAACACATTTACGAATAATAACTAAAAATCATGTGCTTCTATGTAATACAGGAATGTATTACAAAACTCCAATTGGATTACACAAAGTCACAATCTTTGCAAGAATAAGGAACCTTAACATCGAGTTTAGGCCTACCATGCCTAAGGCTAACAAACCTCAAGTGCCTAACCTTCTATAGAATTAATCAAGACCTCGTTGAACATAGCAAGATTGAGTCACCAACTATTTACAGTACAAGTCTCCAAATTTAACATGGCACTCTAATCATCACCAATGAAGTAAGCTCCATACTCGAGGTATAGCTAATTGATCTAAAAAACCATGAGAGGGTGGGATGAACTAAAGCCCAGTAAGTAGCATAATTAATGGGGGTGGAGGAAATGCAAGTCTCATGATGATGAAAAGTTTACAAAACATGTTTTAGTTTGGGAAATTTTTAACTGAATCCTACAAGGTCATTTTCTATAATAATGTGACAAGAACGATTAAATGATGAAACACAATATTTCTCAAAATAATACCATGAAACTGTATACTATAATCTATGAGCACTAATAATATAATTCCAAAGCCATAAAATCTAACATACTGTAATTTATCACAAATATACCACATTACCATATAGACCGGTCAGAGGATCTACCCATTCACAATTGGCAAGATATTGTCCTCTTTGGTATGCAGTCACTTGGCCCTATGGGCAATGGCCTCATCCATACCCTCACGGTTTTGTCTCTCCCTTCATAGGCAATAGGGAGAACATGTCAAATAGGACATCTTTTACATGTGGTCTTTTGGCCCCATGGGTAACAACCTCACCCACACACAATCAAGGAACTTTTTCCCTAAATAGGAAGCAAGGAAGAACGTGTAACGTCCTAGTTAGCTTTAAAAAAAAAAAAGTTAAGAGCAGATATTTTTGGGTTCCCACGTGCCAAAGCCCCACCTAACCCCACTACCCACTCCCTCTTACCTCTCCTTTGGCCAGCTCACTCTTTGCTTTTCTTTCTTTTTTTTTTTTTCTTTTTTTTTTTTGGTTTTCTCTCATACGCTCCTCTCTGCTCTCATCCTCTCCACTGGCACTTCCACACCACCACCACCAGGCAAGATAACTGGAAAATTTTTGAGAACCCATAAACACCTTCATATCCTTTTTTTGAGGTAAAATCTTTTTGGTGGGTGGTTGAGGTTATTTTTGTCTAAGCTTTAATAATGATATCCATGTGATTTATAAGCATTGGAAGTGATATTTACGTGTTTTTATGGATAGGTTTTGTATTGGTGAAATTATTTGATGAGTGGGTATATATTTTGTGCTAGTGATGACTACTTAAGGGTTATGTATGGTGGAAAAATTTAGGGGTTTTAAGTTATAGCATGTGATGGTTGGTGAATTTAATTTTTCCATTCCCATTGGGTTTATTTGGAGTTAGTTGAAGTTCTAGATTTCTTATCTTGGAGGATATATTGATTTTGCTTTCATGGGTCTCTTAATGTGTAGTGTAAATTTTATGGAAGTTAGTCATAATGTTGGAGATGATTTTAAATGGGTTAACTCTATAAATTGGAGTTTATGCCTTGTGAATCAATTTGTTGAGAAACTATGGAAGTGGAATATATTATTATTGATGAGGTTAAATATTAGGCTTGCCTAATTAAGTGATTACTTGGCAATTCCTAAATTGTGGCTAGATGCAATTTCAAACTCTATACTTATTGTGATAGGTTTACTTGATATTGTTTAGGTTCCAGCTAATCTTCTTGGAGCTTGGAGAATTAGTATTTTGCGGTTGCGAGGTAAGTAGCTTTTTAATGGGATTTTGAAAAATAACATAAATGTTGTTTTTGGGTTAGACATGTTTTTGGAAATTACCTATGGAAACTATATTTTCCTAAAAACTACTGTGTCGTAACCTTAATATATATATATATATATATATATATGATTATATATGAAAATGCATCATATTTGTTATTGGATTTAGGGAAATGTATGAATTGTTGATATGGAAAAATGAGCATCTTTTATTTAATCTTGATAAGAAAATCTCGAATTTTATGGTGTATTGGAAAATTTAAGATGCTTATCTTGTCTTAGTACTTGAGAAATTAATAGAAAATCTTTTGAAAAGAATGAAGTTGAAAACCTTACAAATTTTGTAGAAGTTAGATTATTTAAGGTTTTTTGAAACTACTTGAATATGAATTATGTGTTTCAAAGTAATGTAATTTGTGAGTTTATGTTGTTTTAACACCATGCCGTGTGTGATTTCCTGGTGATCACCTAATTCGGTTTTCGTGGTCTTTGTGACCACAGAATCAAGTTTAGGTCAGTGCCCTTTCACTTTGGATAACGCGTTCTTCCCTGTTGTCCATAGGGGGAAGAAGATTCCTTGATTGTGTGTGGGTGAGATTGCTGCCCATGGAGCTAAGAGACCACATGCAAAAGAGGTCTTATTTAACACGCTCTCTCTGCTGCCCATGGGGGGAGAAAAAACCTTGAGGGTATGGCTGAGGCTGCTGTCCATAGGGCTAAGAGTCTACATACCAGAGAGGAAAATATCATGCCAGTTGTGAATGGGTGGTTCCCCTGATCGGTCTATGTATTAGTGTGGTATATTTGAGATAGATTACCATATGTTAGAATTTATGGCTTTGGAATTATATTATTATTGCTCACAAATTATAGTATATGGTTTCAAGATATTTACTTTGAGGAATTTGTATTTCATTATTAAATCATGCTAACTATGTTTTAAAGGCAGAAATGGGTTAGAGCAGAAGCTTTGGGCCACAGACAGCGAAAGTATAATAGTTCTTTTGGGGTGGAAATTTCAGGTACTAGACCTCCTCCATGAGTCTAAGGTGCTACCAGTATCCCTTGCCCACTTGGTAGCATGTATGGGCTGGCTTATGCAAAAGATCCCAAAGAAACCAACCTATACCCTTCAAATCACACTTTCTCAATGTCTCCCAATATGTTACATGGGTTTGAACCATGCTTAAAAGAATAAAATCTAATAAAATCCATGAATTGAGCCCAAGAAGTTGGGCTTGTATAAAATTTGTCACGAAAATGGGTATCAATGTTAGTCCCCTGAGCATGCATGGCGCTTGTGGCATGCATGTGAGTAGTTGATGTTTCCCATTGCTTGTAGATATTGTGGATTTGGAAATTAGTTTACCCAAATGATTTATTTTTTGTTAAGAAGATATGAGTCGATGAAGCCCATTTGTAAATATATCATGGCTCATGGAGTCCACTTGTAGAAACCTCTTGGGTCAAAGAAGCTCATATATGTTGAGATGTCATGGATCGTGAAGTCCAAGTAAATTGACTTGTATCCAAATGATAGTTTCAACCCGTTATGCTCCTTGACTTTTATGTCCACATTGATGAGAATCAACAAGTATTAAAGGATCCATTGCATGTTTTAGTTAGACCTATTACTAGAGTAAGATCCAAGAAGATCAAAGAAGCACTTAATGGGCTGATTCAAGAGACTTGGGCTGATTCTAACACAGGACATTCCAAGCTTGGCCCAAAGGAAGATGAAGGCGTAATAAATTTAATCCAAGCTGTTGAGGGTTGATCTGACTTAATTGGGTGTGATTTATCGTGTGGATTAATGGCTAATTGACTTTTCAGGTCCATATCAATTAATAGATATTTTTCCTATTCAAGAGTTGCCAATTTCAGACCAAATCTACCTTAATTTTAGGCTTCTATTATTTAGAACTTTTCTTTTAGCTATTTTCCTATTTTGGAGCTGCTAATTTTAAATCAAATCAACTTTAATTTAGGCTTTTATTATTTAGTACTTTTTTAAAAAAATATTTTTCTATTTTCATTCATGTCTTATAAATAGCATGTACTCATTGTAATAGAGGATTATTGAATAAAAATTACAAAAACGTGAGGTTTTTCTCTTATTTTGGTTTTTCAAGAACTGTAAACTTATTTGGGATTCTTCCTTGTGGCGTTCAAATTTTATACATTCGGTTCATAATTCAGTTATAATCATTGGGTCGAGGTCTGTTACTTATACTTTTGGTTCACATTTCACTTATGAACGTTGGGTTAGGGTTTCTATCAAAATTTGAATTTTAGCATTCTTGGGCAAGTATTCCAATATTATTTGTTGGGTCTCAAAGCGTGTCGATTGAGATTCGCATCACACATGTAGCTTTAGAATTTTTTCTTCATAATATTTTTTTGTTTGGCTTTTACAAGCCCACCTCCAAGCCTTTATCACTTATGCTACCCAAACCCAAGCAAGGAGATGAGATAGTTAAGGTGAAAAAGATGAGATCTTCGTTGGTGAAAGGCATAAATTTGAAGAGCTCAACACAATCCACTTTCAAAATGTTGGAATTTATGTGGGGCAAAGTGCGATCTAAAGAAAGAGGAAACCTATCGACAAAGAGTAGAGTTGTTCCGTTGATGATGTTAAAGGAGATTTGCAATAGATTCTCGCCCACGGCCGCAGGACCATCTATACCAATTTTGGCTTAGCAATGCTATTTGGCGAAGGGGAAGGAACCTTCGTCAAAAAGGAGTGACACTTTGTTATCGGAGGGGTATGTTGTAAGTGACATCCTATTGTTGATGTACTAGTTCAAAAGGTTGAGCCGTTATTCTCATTGAAGCCAAAGCTCATTTCAAACCCGACACCCATTATTTCCAATAGTGGCAAGGCTTGGAAATTAGTTTTTAGTGCAACTATGCTTGACTTTGAGTTGGCCATCTTGTTGGAGGTAAATTGTCCCCATTGTTTGCTGTAAATTTAAATGGATGAATTGGGTCTAGATGAGGAGATGATGATGAACGAGACATTAACAATGCTTCAATTTCTTAGTTGCTTTATTGTTGGCCAACTTGGTGAGATTGTGTTTGCCAAGATTAGTTTTAATGAAGCCATATCCATGAGCAACATTGCTGGTCTCCTTGGGATAGCTTATTTGAGATGGAATAGAGTGAAGATATCACTTGGTGATATAATATAGGGGAATGACATAGCTGCTATCTGTGCTAGTAGTCCCCACTATTGTGTTCTTGTGGCGAATGTGAATAAAAGTGTAGAGTCACAAGTTTTTTTTCACTTCATGCCTGTTGTAATGATGATAAGAGTGTTGGCAAAGCTGTGATTAATGATTTCCATAGAATTTCTATTGTTTGATCATGGTACTGCCCATCCATAATAGCCCTCGCATCTTAGGCCTTGATGGGAAAAATTGACCATGACAGCATGAGAAGATGCCTTGTAAGATGGATGTTGTATATGCTTAAAGAGATGAATAACGCAACTTGTAAGCAAGTGGGAGGTTCTTCTTTGATGCACATCTATAATAGGATATTATATAATGAGACTCGTTGTGCCGAGATGCTTTTGCATGTGGCAATGTCGTAGCCACTATTCTTTCTACATCGTTGTAACATACTAAAAATGGTACATGGACAGCAATTTCATTTGTTTGAGAATGAAGCCGCAACTTCTTTGGCAAGTCAAAACTTGATGTGACAAGTCAAAACTCGCTACCACCCCTTCTTGTCATATCAATAGGAGTTGTTGAGTGCGCCACTTTGCCCTTTTGTGTGGAAAAAGTGTTCTTTAGAAGGCTAAACCATTATTGAGCAGGAACTTGTAACTCACTTAGTACAGCCCTTCTTCGTTTTCTTTACTTGATTGCATAAAATAGTATATTGAGCGAGTTGTACAATGGTTTCTTATAAGATGACTTTGGCTTAGACAATTGTGGTGCTGTTATTGGGACTTTCATTCTCGAGGCCAATCCTATTGCCAATACATCATTGTCTGAGGTTAAAGCCACTGAGGATAGCAACATAGAGTTGCAATAGATGGTATCATGGTTGCCGTTTGTTGACACACCATTTTGCAACCCTCATTTAACCTCACATGGAGGGTAAAATGGTACTTTTACCTTGAAAATATGCATCTTGATTCTACCCATTAGATCCTTAATCTCATTTCACTAAAATGATCTTGATGTTGTAACGATCAAATCGACTAGTCATAAACTTTAATCGGACTACCAAATTGAAAGTTATCATCAAACCAAGTTTTAATGGCTAAAATGCACTATTACAAATTGAATCCGACTATATGTGATTATGAACAATTGATTTCAATTGGTTATAAGTGTAATCAATTAGAGATCAATGATGTATCATAATTTGTTTGGTTAGGACTACATTTTATAGTGAGGTTGCATACATTTAATTAATTAGATAGTTAAATATTAATTATTCAATGAGTAATTTGTACAATTATCTTTTAATTAGAGTAAATTTGGAACCAATTAAGTCTGAAATAAGAGTGATTGGAGCCATTTAATATTAATTAGGAGTTAATTTGGGACCTATTAATGTTAATTGTGCTGAACCATTTTCTAACAAATGACCTCTGCTCACCATTTCATCGATATCTCTCAGAATATTTTGAATCTGTAAATGAGGTTAATTTTTCCAGAAACTAGACATCCAGGGCTTCAATTTGAGTACAAGAATGAGACAATTCTGATCAGAATTGAGTTAGATATGATTTTTCAAAGTTGGCTCTATAGACTGTTACAGCAGCTACGGAAAAACTGAATTTTGGCTTGCTCCTCACTCCTACCAATCTTTCTATTTAATGTACCAGATTTTCCCCAAGGCTAAAATGAGGTCTAGGTTCATGATTCTTTGTCAATCCTCATTAAATGGCCTTCCATTCATATTTTCTCCACCACTGCTATATAAACCCTCCCTCTCCTTCATTCCAAGGCACACAAAAAAATTCTCTCTCATCTCCTCTCTTGGGTTCTAGTGAAGTTGAGTAGTATTGTCATATCTTGGTCTTCTTGAGACTCAAGGTATTGAGTGAGACTCACTCTCCCTCTCCTAGTTCTTCTTTTTTCCTCCACCCTTAGGACCTCTACTAGGAGCCTCCTTTTCCACCGTATGGATCTTGCATGAAAATATAATCCCTTTCCCTAACTTGTTTATTGTGTTGCCATGATGAGAATTTAAGATTAAAGTATGATAATAATCATTTAAATTCCTTTGAATATGTTTGAATGTTTGGCCAAATTATGAGCAACATCATTATAATCTCTCGGTATAGTAATTTTTCAAACGAATAGGAGTAGTACTTAGCATCATTGATCAAAGGTCCTATAGTAGACATGGAGCTCTCGGAATCTATCAAAGCTTTCACCACCAGCAATGAATCCCTTTCCAAAACTGCATTTTTCACACCAAGTTCTGCAGCAAAAGACAGCACCAGGCCTGCTGCCACAGCTTCGACTTCACTACTATTGTGCGCTTGATTGACCACCTTGGAACAGGATGCCAAAACTTGACCCATGCTGTCTCTGATGACTACGCCAAGACCTGACTTGTTGGTGCCTGAGCAAGTCGCGCCATTGAAGTTTATTTTTGCCAAATCCACTGGTGGAGGCTTCCATCTCTTCCTGACACAAGTTGCACTCAGTGTCGTAGGTACTTAATAGGCTAGGAATTCACCATACTTGTCCTTTGAGAGTTGAACAATCTTGTTGGAGTGATGTGGAAGGTTGTCTGAGTCGAACTTGGTTCCTTTGTGACCAAATAGACCACATTATCATAGCTACCAGTCCCACTTCTGTTTGCAGTAGCGAAGCTACAAGGTCTCTGAAGTCTGAGAAGCTTGATTGTCTTCTTATATGCTCCAGTCCAGAAGATGCCCACACCGTGTTCAGCTCTCTACACTCCCATAGGGCGTGCAAAGGTGTTTCATGCTCATCTTGGCACCGATCACATAATGGATCCTTAAAAATGGTTCTTCACACCAAGTTTGCTTTGGTTGGAATCGCATTTTGAAGATTATCATCTGCAAAAAGTAGATGAGTTAGTTTTGGGCCTTTTCTAGAAAGAGAGAAGCCATAAATCTCTCCACTAGTCTTCGTATGCTTAATTAGGCCATTCAGTCCCTCAATACATAGTAGGAATAAGAAAGGAGAGATGGGATCTCCTTGCCTAACGCCTCTTGTTAGGTGGATAAGGCCTCTTGGTTCACCATTAATCAAAATGGAATATGTAACTGATTTCACACAAAGAATGATTAAATGTATCCATTTTTCTGCAAAACTCATTTTCTTCATCAACTCCTCCAGGAAAGACCATTCCACCCTATTATAGGTCTTACTCATATCCAATTTCAGGGCCATAAAACCATGATGAATTGATTTGTGATTCTATATGCAATGTAAAGTTTCAAAGGCAACAAGAATATTATCAAATATTAGCCTATCTTTTGTAAAGGCTAATTGGTGTTTAGTAATGATTGTAGGCAGCAAAGTTTTCAGGTTTTTCAGCAAATTTATACAGCACATTACAAAGGCTAATTGGTCTAAATTGATGCACATATTCCTGGTTTTTAATCTTTGGGATGAGGGCTATAAAGATGTGATTTAGTAGGTGAGGTAGAGTACGTGTGTTCAACCATGTCAAATTGATGAAGTGACATCTTTTTCCACCGTACTCCAAAAATGTTGGTAAAAGAGCGGAGGCATCCCATTCGGACCTAGTGCTTTTAGAGGTGCCATCTGTTTCAAAGCAATTAAAACCTCATCTTCTTTAAACTCCTGGGTAAGTGAAGAATTCATCTCCTTTGAAATGACTTATGGTACATGGTCTAGGACACTACTAAGAGAATTTGTTGTGGAAGAAGAGAAGAGCTCACGGTAATAATTTACATTTGTGTTTGAAGGAGTACAGGGAGCACGTGGTTTAGTTACAATAGGAGTTGAATGCATGAAATTTTCGTAATTAAGTGCTGCCAGCTCAACATTAATCTCCGCAACGTACTCTTTATTTTGATTCTTAATGCTGTCCAAAACTGAAGGAGTAATTGGGGTCTCATGATTCTCCTTAATTGCATCTTACTGCTCCTCATGTAACGTATTTCCTTGGCTAACGTTACTTGTTGAATTTGGACTGTTCGGCTTCCTATGGTTGATTTTGTCGGAGTCTGTAACATCCCAGTCAGTAAAAAAAAAAGTGTAAAGTCAAATTTTTAACGGACCACACGTGCCCTACCTAACCCAACAATCCCCACCACTCATTTTTAAACCATCCTGTAGACATTAAAATTTTATGATGTATTCACAGTCGTCCGATTGTTCATGATAAAATATTTGTGATCAAATTAATTTCCAATTGGTGAGGTGGATGATCAGCAAATGAAATCAAGCCATGTGGCAACATCAACTAAGAAAGCCATATGGCAATGTTAGAAGAAAAGACCTATATGGGAAGTTCTTATTAAATGAGAGACTAAATTAAATCCACATTTAGCTCTCAATAAATACTGAGAGAAAATTCCAAATTAAATATTATTGAGTTGCATATAAATAGAGGCTTCTCATTTGAGAAAAGGGGAGAACACTTAGAGAGAACACTACTGACACTGCCAAAATAGAGAGTCATCTCTCAAGTTCACGAGAATTTCATTGTTCATCAAGGCCTATTCCTACTTCTTCAAATCAAAGTGGGGATTCTCCTTTAATCTAGTTCGAGATCAAGCCAACAGCCCTCGCATCAAATCAAACACCTTCAACTATTCATTCAACTTGGAGACATCAAAGCACGATTCAAGATCAAGCTTCATAGTCTCTTCGGATCGTAACGTTTCTTGGAGATCGAATCAGAGGAATTTATTGTACTCTTTCATTGTAAAGATTCATACAGAGGATTGTACTCACATATATACAAATCAAATACAAATTGATTATTGATTACACTATTTCGTGATCGTGTGATTTATCTTTTATAAAAATTGTGTGTACAAATTTCTGGCACGCCCGGTGGGACATCTCTGCCTCTTATCTCTTTCTCCATCCTAGAAATCTTCAAGTCTCCAATCCACCTAGTTCAATGGCCTCGAAGAAGTCTTAGATTTCCAAGAATGCTACCAAAAGCATTGGGGGGTCAACAAGCAGCAGTACTTCCACAGGTCCCATGACTCGAAACAAAGCTAAGGCAATGAGGCTCCTCACATCACAAGAAGTCGAAGGAAAAGCTCTTGTGACGAAACTCATAAGTGCCCCAGCCCAGCCATAGACTGTCATCTCCTTGAGCACTTTGAGGACAAGGAAGCATACTTCCTCTAGGAGGGGAGATTCAGCATTTGCTCCAGAGGACTTAACAATGGGGAGTGAATATCACTATTCTGCATCAGATGCTGAGTCGAGCACTCCTTCACAGGCAGGTTCTTCCCAAGGATCCTCCCGAGAAGTTACTTCATCTATCTTCTTAGAGAATTCTTCTCGGACAATAGCTATGGCGGCCATGGTGACGGAGACTGCTACCATTGACGAAAAGATTGCTGAAATGGGACACGCCATAGCCAAGCTTACCAAGACCGTGGAGGAGAAAGACCTTCAAATCGCCACGCTTATGAACAAGCTCGAGGTTCAGAATCGAGGGGAGTCTAGCAGAGGCCATTCTCACACGCATCAGCATACATCCCAAGATGCTCACACATCTTCTCCAAAGAAGGCTGGTGGTCCACAAGGGATCTCTACCTCAATTTCATCTTTATCAGTCCAGCAGTTACAGGACATGATAACGAACACCATTCGAGCACAATATGGTGGGGCACCACAAAACTCTTTGATGTATTCAAAACCATACACCAAAAGGATTAACATTTTACAAATGCCTGCGGGTTACCAACCTCCTAAGTTTCAACAGTTCGATGGGAAAAGGGAATCCGAAGCAACATATTGCTCATTTCATCGAGACTTGTAATAATGCCGGTACGGATGGAGACTTGCTCACGAAGCAATTTGTGCGTACTCTTCGAGGAAATGCCTTTGATTGGTACACGGATCTCGAACCCGAGTCCATTAATAGTTGGGAGCAAATGGAAAGGGAATTCTTGAACCGTTTCTACAGTACCCGACGTACCTTAAGTATGCTGGAATTAACCAACACGAAGCAATGGAAAGATGAACCAATGGTAGACTACATCAATCGTTGGCGCTTATTGAGCCTCGACTGCAAAGATCGCCTTTCCGAATCTTCAGGAGTGGCAATGTGCATCCAAGGAATGCACTGGGGGTTGCTTTACATCCTCCAAGGAATCAAACCTCATACCTTTGAAGAACTTGCTACCCGAGCCCATGACATGGAGCTTAGCTTGTCTAGCCATGGAGAAAAGGGCTTACCTGTTGATGAGCAACGTAAAGAGAAGAAAGATACAAGGAGGGGGGATAGACCCATGGTTAAGGAATCTATGGCCATTGCTGTGGAGCCTGTGAAGATCTCCAGTAAAAAGAATAAGAGAATGGAGAAAAGGGCCGGTCCAATGCAAGAATAGGAGAAGCGACGATTGACTTTGAAGGAGATGGAAGAAAAGACGTATCCGTTTCCAGATGCTGACGTTCAAGGCATGCTCGAGGACTTATTTGAGAAGAATGTTATCAAGCTTCCAGAATGCAAGCGTCCGGAGGAAATGGGGCGTACCAACGACCCAAAATATTGCGTATACCATCGAGTTGTAAGTCACCCTGTGGAAAGATGTTTTGTTCTGAAGGACCTTATCCTAAGGCTTGCAAAGGAGGGCAAAATTCTTTTAGACCTAGATGAAACTGCTGAGGCGAATCATGCTACATTTGCTGTTGGATCCCCAATTTCTATGAAGTCACCAACTCCAACGAAAGTGCGGTCCACCTTGCCATCAACATCAAGGGCATATTGCAAGCACATCCAATTTGGAATGCTTGAGCCTATGCATACCTTACGCTTTAACCCTCAAGATGATGATAGAGTTGCCGAAGAATTGGTAGGTGACGAAGAGGGTTGGACTTTTGTGACCTATAAGAGACTTCGAAAACAGCGTAACCCAAAACCCTATGTTCCTTACAAGAAAAGGGAACTTCGAGCAAGAAATTCAAAAGTTGCTCCTAAGGGGAAGGGAACAAATGGTCTGAAGGAACAAAGAAAGGGAGCTCGTCCGAATGAAGGCCCCCTGTTGATCACGCTACATGAGTTTTTCCCTAAAGGCTTTCTTACAGAGGGCCTAATGACAACCACTTACATGGTTTCTTGCCATGATGTTGATGATCAAGAAGACCTTATCGAAAAGGAGGAAAATGTGAACCTTGAAGAAACCAGAGGAACAAAGGAAGAGGAAAGCGAAACCCATGCCTCGCTGATGAGGATCTCTTATTGGGCTCCAAACCACACAATCGACCACTTTTTGTCTCAGGTTACACACGGGGGGAAAAAGTAAGCCGCATCCTCATAGACGATGGGTCTGCCGTCAACATAATGCCTAAAGGAACAATGAGGTGCGTAGGCATATCCATGGAAGAGTTATCCAAAAGTCAACTCATCATCTAGGGCTTCAACCAAGAAGGTCAAAGGGCAATCGGCATGATTCGGTTAGATGTGACTATAGATGAGTTGAAAGCAAGACCTCTCTTCCATGTGATCGATTCGAAGACCTCTTATAACCTGTTGTTAGGACGACCATGGATTCATGGGAATGGTGTTGTACCTTCTACATTGCATTAATGCTTTAAGTATTGCGATGGCAAGCAAGTGAAGGTGGTGACAGCAGATTTGCAACCATTTACAACGGCATAATCTCACTTTGCAGATGTCAAGTTTTACTTGGATTGCGACACAACCTATGATGTACCACAAGAAGAGTCTATGGAAAAGAACAAGGCAAAACGTAAGGAAGGAGGCGAGCCCCTCACGGAAGGTCCAAAACCTAACTCTGAAGTAAGACAGAAGTTTCATGAAGAGAAGAAAGAAGCACCCATGGTCTTACGATATGTGCCCGCGTCTGAATGAAAGGAGGGGCAATCCCCATTCGGGTTGACAATGGAGACTAAGGATAAGTGCAAAAAGTCTATTTAAGAGGAAGATATTGCCTTCCTTAAAAGTGATTTCACCTTACCATTACCGAAGCTAGGCTAAGTGGCATCCACAAAACCCCCACTCAAAGGTTTCACTAGAGCCACACGTAACCTTGTTGAAGAAGATTCATTGCTAGTCAGAAGGACAGAAGAGGGTTTCGACCCTAAAGCGTATACATTTTTGGCAAAATCAGGCTATGATTTCCAAAATCCTCCGTAATTGGGACAACTTTATTCAGATTACGTGGAAGAAAAGTCACATGGGCTTAACTCGACCCAAAGCAAACTGAAGCAACAAGGTTATGCAATTGAGATTCCTAAAACTGGGCTGGGGTATTCATCACAAGAGCCAGTTCGAATCTCGGCCAAAGGGAAAGGAAAAAAGGCGACATCACAACACATCACCTTTGAAGTTGAGGAGGAGGGGAAGCCGAAGCCTGTGCGGAGATCTTCTGTATTTGATCGTCTAGGAACAGCTGTTCCTCGAGAGTCAGTATTTAATAGATTAAGCATCTCTCTCCCTACGAAAGAAGGAACCTCACGTACACGTAGGTCGGCATTTGATAGGTTTGGGTCT
The DNA here is from genome assembly GCA_030445155.1 of Quercus variabilis. Taxonomy (NCBI): domain Eukaryota; kingdom Viridiplantae; phylum Streptophyta; class Magnoliopsida; order Fagales; family Fagaceae; genus Quercus; species Quercus variabilis. Next base: position 2,028,823 of record CP129447.1, read on the forward strand.
ACGAGTAGCTCAACCGACACCCCACAACCCAAGGAGGAAAAAAGTGGCCTACAAAAGAGAAAGGGCACCGAAGCTTACAGCCTTATCCCTTCGCGCATGAAATGTGAGTTGATTGTAGAAGTTAGTACAGGAAACTCCCTTAAAGTAAAGCGGTGAACTATTGTGCACACATGAGAGCTCGAGAAGCAAGTTGATGATGAAGAGGAGGATAACAAGAAACTAGCCCTTCCTTCTTGCCATGTGACAACGAAAACTGATTCTGAATCAGATGCATCGGATGATGAACCAAATGAAGCCCCTCGAGCAATAGAAGACGGGGGGCAAGCTACTGTAGATGAGCTCAAAGAATTAAACTTAGGAACTGACGAGGAACCTCGCCCAATCTACGTAAGTTCGCTTTTGACATCGGAGGAAGAAAGCAAATACTTTGAGCTTTTAATGGAGTACAAAGATGTGTTCGCTTGGACATACAAGGAGATGCCAGGTTTAGACCTAACAATTGCAGTTTACCGGTTAGCAATAAAGCAAGGAGTGCGCCCAATCAAGCAGGCCCAACGCCACTTTCGACCCGAACTCCTCCCACAAATTGAGGTCGAAGTTAACAAACTTGAGCAGGCAGGATTCATTCGAGAGGTACAATTCCCAAAATGGATTGCAAACGTTGTCCCTGTCAAAAAGAAGAATGGACAAATTCGAGTTTGTGTTGATTTTCGAGACTTGAATAGAGCGTGTCCAAAGGACGACTTCCCACTTCCAAATACAAAACTTATGGTTGATGCGACTATTGGTCATGAAGTATTATCATTCATGGATGGCTCATCAGGATACAACCAAATTCGAATGGCACCCGAGGATGAAGAGCTTACCACTTTTCGAACTCCAAAGGGGATCTATTGTTATAAGGTGATGCCTTTTGGGCTCAAGAATGCCGGCGCAGCATATCAACGGGCAATGCAACGAATTTTCGATGACATACTCCACAAAATTGTGCAATGTTATGTTGATGATTTAGTTGTTAAGACAAAGAAAAGAGGGGATCATTTACGAGACTTGCGCATCGTATTTAATCGACTAAGGAAATATCAACTCAAAATGAATCCTCTCAAATGTGCATTTGGCGTCATGTCTGGGAAGTTTCTAGGCTTTATTGTTCGACATCGAGGTATTGAAGTTGATCAATCTAAAATTTTGAAGTAGGGGCATTTTGTAGACATTAAAATTTTATGATGTATTCACAGTCGTCCGATTGTTAATGATAAAATATTTGTGATCAAATTAATTTCCAATTGGTGAGGTGGACGATCAGCAAACGAAATCAAGCCATGTGGCAACATCAAATAAGAAAGCCATATGGCAATGTTAGAAGAAAAGACCTATATGGAAAGTTCTTATTAAATGGGAGACTAAATTAAATCCACATTTAGCTCTCAATAAATGCTGATAGAAAATTCCAAATTAAATATTATTGAGTTGCCTATAAATAGAGACTTCTCATTTGAGAAAAGGGGAGAACACTTAGAGAAAACACTACTGACACTCTGCCAAAATAGAGAGTCATCTCTGAAGTTCACGAGAATTTCATTGTTCATCAAGGCCTATTCCTACTTCTTCAAATCAAAGTGGGGATTCTCCTTTAATCCAGTTCGAGATCAAGCCAACGGCCCTCGCATCAAATCAAGCACCTTCAACTATTCATTCAACTTAGAGACATCAAAGCACAATTCAAGATCAAGCTTCATAGCCCCTTCGGATTGTAACGTTTCTTGGAGATCGAATTAGAGTAATTTATTGTACTATTTCATTATAAAGATTCATACAAAGGATTGCACTCACATATATACAAATCAAATACAAATTGATTATTTGTTACACAATTTCGTGATCGTGTGATTTAGTAGGTGAGGTAGAGTACGTGTGTTCAACCGTGTCAAATTGATGAAGTGACATCTTTTTCCACCGTACTCCAAAAATGTTGGTAAAAGAGCGGAGGCATCCCATCCGGACCTAGTGCTTTTAGAGGTGCCATCTGTTTCAAAGCAATTAAAACCTCATCTTCTTTAAACTCTCGGGTAAATGAAGAATTCATCTCCTTTGAAATGACTTGTGGTACATGGTCTAGGACACTACTAAGAGAATTTGTTGTGGAAGAAGAGAAGAGCTCACGGTAATAATTTAAATTTGTGTTTGAGGGAGTATAGGGAGCACGTGGTTTAGTTACAATAGGAGTTGAATGCATGAAATTTTCGTAATTAAGTGCTGCCAGCTCAACATTAATCTCCACAACGTACTCTTTATTTTGATTCTTAATGCTGTCCAAAACTGAAGGAGTAATTGGGGTCTCATGATTCTCCTTAATTGCATCTTGCTGCTCCTCATGTAACGTATTTCCTTAGCTAACGTAACTTGTTGAATTTGGACTGTTTGGCTTCCTATGGTTGATTCTGTCGCCGTCTGTAACATCCTAGTCAGTAAAAAAAAAAGTGTAAAGTCAAATTTTTAACGGACCACACGTGCCCCACCTAACCCAACAACCCCCCACGACTCATTTTTAAACCATCCCTTTTCTCTTCTTTGGCCGGCCATCTCTTTTCTTCTTTTCTCTTTACTTAAAACACACACACTCACTTCCACACTCACCCACCGGACTCCACTCCAAACCACCATCTCACCATCATTTTCCAACAAGATCACCGGAAAATTCTTGAGAACCCATAAGCATCTTCACATTATTTTTTTGAGGAAAAAATTTCTAATCTTTTTGGTGGGTTTTACACTTTTGCTTGAAGTTATTTTTATCTAAGCTTTAATTATGATACCCATGTGATTTATGAGTATTGAAAGTGATATTTATGTGTTTGTATGTATGAGTTTTGTATTGGTGGAATTATTTGATGAGTGGGTATATGGTTTGTGCTAATGATGACTACTTAAGGTTCATGTATGGTGGGAAATTGAGGGGTTTTGAGTTATAATATGTGATGGTTGGTGAATCTAATTTTTCCATTGCCATTGGGTTTATTTGGAGTTAGTTGAAGTCCTAAATATCTTGTCTTGGAGGATATTTTGATTTTGCTTTCATGGGTCTCTTAATGATGTAGTGTAAATTTTATGAAAGTTAGTCATAATGTTGGAGATGATATTAAATGGGTTAAATTTATAAATTGGTGTTTATGCCTTGTGAATCAATTTGTTGAGAAACTTTGGAAGTTGAATATATTGTTATTGATGAGGTTAAATACTAAGGTTGCCTAATTAAGTGCTCATTTGGCAATTCCTAAACTGTAGTTAGATACAATTTCAAACTCTATACTTATTGTGATAGGTTTACTTGATATTGTTTAGGTTCTAACTAATCTCCTTGGAGCTTGGAGAATTAGGCTTTTGCGGTTGCGAAGTAAGTATCTTTTTAATGAGATTTTTGGAAAATAACCATGTTTTATAAATGTTGTTTTTGGGTCAAACAGATTTTGGAAAATTATATATAGATATATGTTTTCTTAAAAATATTGTATTATGATCCTATTATATATTATTATATATGAAAAGCACATCATATTTGGTATTGCATTTGGGGAAATGCATGAATTGTTGATATGGAAAAATGAGTACCTTTTATTTAATCTTTGATAAGGAAATCTTAGAATTCGTGGTGTATTAGAAAATTTAAAGATGCTTATCTTGTCTTATTATGTGGGAAATTGATAGAAAATCTTTTGACAAGAATGAAGTTGAAAACCTTACAAACTTTGTGAAAATTAAATTATTTAAAATTTTTCTGAAACTACTTGGATATAAACTATGTGTTTCAAAGTAATGTAACCTGTGAGTTTTACGTGGTTTTGACACCATGCCATGTGTGATTTCCTAGTGATCACCCGATCTGGTCTCTGTAGTCTTTATGACAATGGAATCAAATCCAGGTCAATGCCCTTTCACTTTGGATGACGCGTTCTTCCTTGCTACCCATGGGGGAGAAGAGGTTTCTTGATTGTATGTGGGTGAGGCTACTGCCCATGAGGCCAAGAGACCACATGCAAGAGAGGTGACGCACTCTCTCTACTGCCCATGGGAGAGAGAAAAACCTTGAGGGTATGAATGAGGCTACTGTCCACGGGGCTGAGAGTCTGCATACCAAAGAGAACAATATCATGCCAGTTGTGAATGGGTGGATTCTCTAACCGGTCTATGTGGTAGTGGTGTATATTTGTGATAATTTACTTTACGTTAGATATTATGTCTTTGGAAATTATATTATTGGTGCTCATAGATTCTAATATATAGTTTCAAGGTATTTACTTTGAGAAACTTTGTGTTTCATTATTCAATTATTCTTGTCAAAGGATTAGCTAATTTACATAAATAAGTGACATATGTTATTAACAAGTGAAAACATATATGTCCTAACAACTTGAACCTTGACCTTTGCCCCCCCTCCCACACCCCACAAGCATTTAATACTTGTGGAGTGACTTAATACTGTATAAATATATATATATATATATATATATATATATATCAAAACATTAGTGTATATATATATATATATCAAAACATTAGTGTAACTTAATTAAGCTTTCTATTCTTTCTTGATTCATTAATAAAGTTCACATTTTGTTTAGAGTGCTCTTAATTTAATATTGGTATCAGAGCATAAAATCCTAAGTTCGATCCTTATCTTCTCTACTCTACCTCCCATTTAAAATTCCACATGTTAGGTCTCACATATTAAAAGGTAATTTTGGTTCACACGTGAGAGAGAATATTAGAATTGTGTGGTTAAATAATTAAATTTACCATATGTATCCTAATAATTTAATATTTTAGAACAATTGGTAATTTAACACTAATTAAATTTGTAGCTAAATTTGCCATTCACATATTAGAGGAGCGAATACCTAAAACTTTCCATGATTAAGCATGATAATTAGCTAGGTTTTCCATTGACCAAGTAGCTAGCATTTCATCATCAATTGGAACTCATTTAAGATGATCATTTATACATCATTCTAAGGCTATTCTCTATCCTTTGAAATGAGTCTGAATCTTCTATCCTACACTTCCTGCTCCACTATATACTCCATAAATAAAAACATGCCACATGTTCATCTATTTAATTAAATGCTAAATTTATGCAAGCTATTATTTCAATTTCTTAAAAAATATATATAAATAACCCATCATATTTAGGAAATTAAAATAATAGAAAGCATAAATTTAGTATTTAATTAAATAAATGGACATGTGGCATGTTTTCATTTGTAGAGTATATAGTGAGGCAGAAATATTCGGATAGAATATTTGGACTCCTTTGGAATGCCTTTCTCAGCTTAGTATTCCCAACTTTTATTTCATTGACTAAAGCAAAATGATTAGCTGTGAAAAGATAACTTGTAGTTTAGTTCAACCACTCACTATTTCTCACACATTTCTTCATAATTTTTTTAGTTCCGTTAGATAAAAAATTCACACACTCCGTCACATTGAGGGTTTGTTTAGATACCGCTTATTTTGAAAATTGAAAACTAAAAACATTGTAACAAAATAATTTTTAAATATGTGAATAGTGCCATGAGACCCAGTTTTAAAAGAAATTTGCTGAAATTTGTACTGAGAAACATAGTGCGTGGGACCCACACAAAAAATGCAGTTGCACTGAGAAAGGCGCAAAACGTGTTTTCCAAACTCACATTGAACAACCATTCACTCGATATAGGGCCACTAAAACACATGGATGAGAGTGTGGGTATGACAATTTTTTTGAAATTTGTTGGTAAGTAATTAAAGATTTATCGTAATATTTTTTCCATTTGACAATTGTATAATGGATCATAAGAAAATCCTGGGCTATTTGTTCACATCAAGTTCAAAATTATTAGCTGGGAAAATGCACTATAATGGATATCTTGTGGTTGTAAATGTCTTGAATTTGTTGTGTTATTTAAGAAGAACTCTGATTTCGAGGATGAAATAATGGATTTTTTTCATTCATTCATTCATTCATTCTTCTTCCTTTTTTTTTTTTTGGTGGGAGAAGGGGTAATGACTAACTAAAAGAAAACTGATATTCAAAATTGTTTACTTACCTTTATTAGAAGAATTAGGGTTCAAATCCTCCATCATCCATTGAATAACTGAATTAATAGACTATTGAAAAGGATAATACTCTTTATTTTTTTTTTAAGAATTAAATAATTGGGTAGAGCATGTTTAATGGAAATAAAAAACCAACATGGCATTGTATTGGGCCTCAAAGGCCAACGTTAGGGACGTTTTGTGACAATGGCCAAAAAATGTAAGAACAGCCTAAATCTCCCATTGGGTTCTCTAGAAGTGTTTATTTGTAGAGAGTCAAGCCAAAAATTCCAAATGTTTAATGTACAAAGGCTAATAGTGCTTTAATAAGAGAGAAATTGAAATGTCATAACTGAAATTCTAGAAAATGATGAAATAGTACACAAGTCTAAAACTTCGACCCACAGTCAATAAGAAGAGGAAATTGAAAGAGGTTGTGAGGAAGAGAGGAAAAACTCCCTTGTACCCATATTTCCACCCTTAAACTTCAGAATTGTGAGAATGTTGGCTGACTGAATGAGCTTTTGCTTTAAAGTTTCAGCTATGTGGGCAGAACGTGGTTGGTGGGTTTTGAGTTGAAGAGAAAGAGTTTTATATTGAATTTGGAGTGTTGCTAATGACTAGGTTTTGGGTAGAGAGAGAGAGGCTTTGGACCTTCTAAGTGCTATTTCGATGATTTGGTGTATTTTGCTTTATGCTTAGTGAAAGCTTGGAAATGTGTCGAAAACACACGAGCGGTTTAGACCCCCAAATTAAAATTACGGCTTGGTTGTTTTTATACTAACTTAATACTAAGTGTGGAATAGTGTAAACACAAACGTATAAGCAAGACAACTACTCTAATCCATATTTAAAGCAACATAGCAGTAAAAATGAAATAAACAAGAGTAGGGAAGAGAGATGCAAATACAGATAATACCGAGACGTGTTATTGAAGAGGAAACTGAATAACTCAGTAAAAAACCTCTCTGCCACCTTTTAAGCAGAAATCGATCCATTACATAATCAGTTGGGATACAAGGGTGAGCAAGAGACCCTCCAAGCTTATTCTACCCTCTGTACCTAAGCCTTCCAAACTCCTATTCTAACAAGGCTACTCGGAACCGTGTCTTGTCTTAGTTCTCTGGATCCCGCAATAGGCTCCATGTTGCATCTGCCATCATCGGCTTCTTCCAATACTTCCTAGTAGCACTAAAACTTTACTTGACACTCTCAAAGGGTGTGGCAAGTGTTTGTGCTATCAACCTCTCAATGGTGTGGAAATGGAGAGGTAGGAGATGAGGAAATTCCCAAAACAAATGTGTAGAGGATTGTGGGTATAACAATCTCTAACTCTCAAGGTGTTTGGTTAGGGTTTTCTCTCAGAAACTCTCCTTAACATTTGTGGGTAATGTGAGTATAAATAGTGTAGGCACAGAATGTGTGTATCAGACTGGACAGGCTGGCAGAACAGAATGCCTCGCAAGTGTCTCGCGGGAAGGCCTTGCCCGCGAGATACTTGCGAGACACGGCTATCTTCATCTGGCCTGATTCTTCGCATTCCAGCACGTGCAAGGCGCATGATTCATTTCGCGGGTAACTAAGTTGCGATATACCCACGAGAAATCTTCAGCTTTCAAATACTTGAGTCTTCACACATTCTCTCTCTATCACACAACCCTTACAAATAAATCCCACAATAAATACAAGGTACAATAGATTGAATATAATTACAATAAAATTTGGCATAGAATATAAGCCAACAAAACAAATAGTTGTAAATAACAACTTTACGCTTAAGAAATGAGTTGGGTGCTTTAATTTTACATAATTTTAGAAATAAGGGAGTTTGCTCTAATTAGTTGCCTTTTGTCACCCATTTCAGATTATTGGAATACTCACCTAAGTGAGGACTAGCAGTTGGAGTTGGGCCAATGAGAGCCACCTATGTTTTAAAGGTAAAAATGGGTAGCCAAAGTATAATAGTTCTTTTGGGGTGAAAATTTTAGGTACAAGATCTCTTCTATGAGCCTAAGGTGCTACCAGTGTCCCTTGCCCACTTGGTAGTATGCATAGGCTAACGCATGCATGGGCTGACTCATGCAAAAGATTTGAAAGAAACCAACCCATACGCTCCAAATCACACTTTCTTAATGTCCCCCAATATGTTACATAGATTTGAGCCATGCTCAAAAGAATAAAATATAATAAAATCCATGAATTGAGCCCAAAAAGAAGTTAGGCTTGTATAAAATTTGTTGCAAAAATGGGTATCAATGTTAGCCCCCAAAGCACGCATGGCGCTTGTGGCATGCGTGTGAGTAGTTGATGTTTCCCATTGCTTGTAGATATTGTGGGGTTAGGAATTAATTTACCCAAATGAATTATTTTTTGTTGAGAAGATATGAGTTGATGAAGCCTGTTTGTAAATATATCGTGGCTTGTGGAGTCCACTTGTACAAAAATCTTGGGTCAAAGAAGCTCATATATGTTAAGATGTCATGGATCGTGAAGTCCAAGTAAATTGACTTGTATCCAAATGATAGTTTCAACCCGTAATGCTCCTTGATTTTTATGTCCACATTGATGAGAATCAACAAGTATTAAAGGATCCATTGCATATTTTAGTTGGGCCTATTACTAGAGTAAGATCCAAAAAGATCAAAGAAACACTTAATGGGCCGATTCAAGAGATTTGGGCTGATTCTAACACAGGACATTCTAAGCTTGGCCCAAAGGAAGATTAAGGTGTAATAAATGTAATCCAAGTTGTTGAGAGCTGATTCGGCTTAATTGGGCATGATTTATAGTGTGGATTAATGGCTGATTGACTTTCTAGGTCCATATATGTCAAGACATATGTGGGACGAAGTGCCATCGCTAAAGAAAGAGGAAACCTATCGACAAAGAGTAGAGTTGTTCCATCGATGATGTTAATGGAGGTATGCGATAGATTCTCACCCACGGCCACAGGACCATCTGTACCAATTTTGGCTTAGCAATGCTATTTGGCAAAAAGGAAGGAACCTTCGTCAAAAAGGAGTGACACTTTGTTATAGGAGGATGATGTTGTAAGCGACATCCTATTGTTGATGTATAGGTTCAGAAGGTTGAGCTGTTATTCTCATTGAAGCTGAAGCTCATTTCAAACCCAACACCCATTATTTTCGATATGGCAAGGCTTGGAAATTAGTTCTCAGTGCAGCTATGCTTGACTTTGAGTCAGCCATCTTGTTGGAGGTAAATTGTCCCCATTGTTTGCTGTAAATTTAAATGGGCAAATTAGGTCCAAATGAGGAGATTGATGATGATGAACGAGACATTAACGATGCTTCAATTTTTTAGTTGCTTTATTGTTGGCCAACTTGGTGAGATTGTGTTTGCCAAGATTAGTTTTGATGATGCCATATCCATGAGCAACATTGTTGGTTGCCTTGGGACAGCTTATTTGAGATGGAACAGAGCGAAGATATCACTTGGCGATATAATATAAGGGCATGACATAGCTACTATATGTGTTGGCAGTCCCTAGTATTGTGTTCTTGTGGTGAATGTGAATAAAAATGTAGAGTCTCAAGTTGTTTTCACTTCATGCCTATTGTAATGATGAGAAGAGTGTTGGCAAAGCCATGATTAATGATTTCCATAGAGTGTCTATTGTTTGATCATGGTACTGCCCATCCATAATAGCCATCGCATCTTAGGCTTTGATGGGAAAAATTGACCATGATAGCATGAGAATACATCTTGTAAGATGGATGTTGTATATGCTTAAAGAGATGAATAACGCAACTTGTAAGCAAATGGGAGGTTCTTCTTTGATGCAACATCGTTGTAACATACTGAAAATGGTATATGGACAACAATTTCATTTGTTTGAGAACGAAGCCGTAACTTCTTTGGCAAGTCAAAACTTGATGTGACAAGTCAAAACCCGCTACCACCCCTTCTTGTCATATCAATAGGAGTTGTTGAGTGCGCCACTTTGCCCTTTTGTGTGGAATAAGTGTTCTTTAGAAGGTTATACCATTATTGAGTGGGAACTTGTAACTCACTTAGTAAGTCACAGTTTTTCTCCATTTTCTTTTCTTGATTGCATATAATAGTATATTGGGCGAGTTGTACTATTGTTTCTTGTAAGATGACTTTGGCTTAGACAATTGTGGTGCTGTTGTTGGGACTTTCATTCTCGAGGCCAATCCCATTGCTAATGCATCATTTTTGGAGGTTGAAGCCGCTGAGGATAGCAACATAGAGCTACAATAGATGATACCATGGTTGCCGTTAGTAACTTTGGACTCTTTTTGGTCCATCTCTTGCTTGCGGCTTTAAAGTAAAGAAGAGAGTAATTGCAAGCCAATGTCCTGAAGATGGTGATGTTGGACAGGGACTATGATATAACCTCCTTTCTTGAAATATATATATATATATATATTATTCGATTGCTTTGTATTGTGCTTCAATCTTTGGAAGTTTGAACTAGTTGTAATGTGTCATAGGGGCTACTGCCTTAGAGGCACTTTTTCTTGTATTTTGCCTTTGTGGATAGCCATATAGAACAATTCCTATTTAGTTGTATTGGTGTCACTTTGAGCTTGTACTATCATGGTTAGTAGACACAATTTTCATTTTGTACAAAACAAAAATATATGATTTTTGGATGTATATTTTGTATTTTGAATGAAAAAATGATTTGTATCTCTAGGATGTAAATGGTTTGTAATTTGTACCTTGAAAATGACCTAGTACTTTTCTTTGATAGGCTATGAGTATGTCTTTGTTATGAAAACAACTCTTGTATGGCTGTGAGCAACAGAGTATGTTGAGGAAAGCTTACTTGGAAAGGTTGTGCACACCTTTTGGTTGACTCGCAAAATACTACATGGCATTTGACTGTTCAGCTTCCAGTATGTGCTTCTTATATACGTAATCTTCTGCGGGATGTGCACTCACAAGTTAGTCACAAGCAAGTTGCGAACTTCATTGTTCTTCATAGATCTTCACCAAACTTTCGACACTTAATCCTTACATTAAATCCCATAAACATACAGAGAAATAATTGACTAAATATAATCAAATTGGACATGGAATTAAAGCCAACAAAATATAGTTGAAAATCACAACTTTACAGGATTGACATGCTGTTTTACTTTTAAACAAAAACGTGTATAGCATAGAAGAAAAACTTGAAGCTGTATAAGTCTTCAATGGCCCATTAATTGCGAGTAGCTTATTTTACAAGATCTTTTAGCCTATTAGATTTTTAGTGGGTGGTGATGTATCTATCTTCTTTGATTTTCAGGTAACTCAACTTGACAATGGAGAGAATAAGAAGGCAGAATAATCTTCACACCCTTAATGCGTACATAATATGCAGATTGGGCCAGTCATTCATATTATGCAGACTATTCAGTGAGCTTAATTTTCAGTACCATTGGGTTATAGTTTCTCCTCACGTGTTAACAGCATGATTAGGACAAGAAAATGGATGGAAAAGAACCGAAAGGAATATTAGTGCATCCCACTAATACTATTCTACTGTTTGAGAGCTCTTCAGAAGAGAAGAATGGAACAAGTCTATTAGGTGAAGAGGAAATGAGTTTTTTGTCCCTATTTAAATGGAAAGAAATAAAATATAAAGAGAATTAATATTAAATATATTATATATATATGTATATGTTTCTAATATTAAATATATGTATATTTATTTACTTTTCATTGTTTAAAAAAAATTCAAATAGGCTGGAGAAAAATAAGAATAAAAAAATAATTATTTTTTCTATTCCATTCCATTTCATTACAATTCACTTATTTCATTTCATTTCATATATAGTGTTTATAAACACCCACAATAGAGTATAACTTATTAGAAAAATTAATTTTTGAAGGGACAATTATTTATTGCAATTGGGAAAATAGGTTACTAAACAAGTAGTTATTCAATATTCTCAAAGTTTTACAATGTGGTACTTCCTCTCTCACATTAATTAGATTTGTATGATAATAGTATCTAGTAATTTTCCGTAATTAACAGGGGTGGCACTAGCTGACATGCCCCAAAAAAAAAAAAAAATTATATATAATATTTTTATTTTTATTTTGTCTTGACCCTTAAATAAAATTTTCAACACTTTGACCTTATTTTTTTTCAAAGTACAACCGAAATAAAATTGAATATGATCCTCTTACCAATATCTTAGCATTTTTAAACAAAGAAAAAAGCCCAACAACAAACCCATTTGATCTAAAACCTTGAAAAAAAAATAGTTGTTAAATATAAATGTGTTTTTAATTTGTTATTGTTGAGTAGGGGCTAGGGGTGTGGGATAGGTTGAGAGTGATTGGGTGAAGACAAAAGCAAATGTTAATAGAAAAAAAATTTCTTAGTCCACTTGGGAACAACTTATCTTACTTTTGCTGAAAGCAACACAAATAAAAGGTAAAAGCTAAATAAAACAAGTAGGGACTCACATGGAACCCGGATATAGCAGGACAAAAAAGAGAGCAATAAGCTCGCTTTATAATCAAGACTCAAACACACACTTAATAAAATTGCAAAGAGCAATAGTTGTCAAAGTTGACTTGAATTGTTAAATAAAAGAATCGTAAAGAGTAAAGACAAACTAATTGATAAAATAATTTTGAGCAACAGTAATAAAAGTTCACTTAACAATAATAATTAATACGTTTATTGTATTTAAAAACAATAGATGATTTTTAAGATTTCATCTTAACAAAATAATTAGTATGTTCATTGCATTATGAACCAATATGTCAAATGAAGTAATAGTTTATCTTTTATTCTCTTGTATGCTAGTATTATGGTCAAATTTGTAGTAAGGAAATCTCGTAGACTATAAGATTCATTTCCTATCCAAAATTCATATTTTATTGACACTCCTAAAAATAATTCTAGAGCCGCCATTGGTGATTATCCATGACAAATTAGCTAAATATATCCCATTAATCAAGTAGCTACATTTCAAAATTAATTGGAAGCTACTTAATGTCTGTTTGGGATCCGCTTATTTTGTCGAAACTGAAATATTTTTTACTGAAAGTATTGTAGATTAAGGTAAAAGTTAGCTTAAATAGTATAGTAAGACCTATGAATAGTATCAAAAAGTGTAGTGGAATTCCTGAATAATAGCAAAAATAAGCTGAATAGTAAAATAAGTTGACAAAAATAAATTTTGCCAAACGCACACTTAAGATGACTATTTAAGTGTGTATTTAGATACAGCTTATTTTGTTAAAAACTGAAAACTGAAAACAATAAAAAAAATAATTTTTTTCACTGTTCATTACTATTCAGCACCGTTCATGGCCAATGAACAATGCATAACGCGCTGGACTAAAAAAAAAAAAAAAAAACCCCCAAAACGCGGATGCAGCTGCACTACCCAAACGGATCTTAAGTGTCATCCATAGGGAAGAGTTCGTTCTTAGCCTAATGAAATTCCTTTCTCGGCTTACAAATCTCAGCTTTAATTTCATGGATTAATAAATAAGGCTAACTATGAAAAAACAACTAGTTTCTTAATTAGTTCAACCATTCAGTGTTTATTGCACCTTCGTAATTGTTTCAGTTTTGTTAGAAAACCTATTGATTAATAGATAAAAGCGTACTCCAACTAATTCACAAAAATTGCTTTATTTTATTTCAATTGAGTTTTGGACAAGAGATTTGTTATTCCTAAATTTTAAATATTAATTTTACCCTTTAACATAGAATGTTTCTAATTACTTTCAAAGATATTTTTATAGTCTATCTAATAGATATGGGGGTCTCCTATTCTTTTCTTTAAATTATTACTTATTAAAAATTAAATAACAACCCAAAGCCTCTATTCTATCAGCCTTTACCTCATGGAAAACATGAAATAAAGTAAGTTGCCAAATAATAATAATAATAATAATAATAATAATAACCAGAGCAAAAAGATGTAATATTGGGACATTTGCCATATATGTGCAAATAAAAGTGAGCCTATCTTTATTCAGAGTAGAGCATAAACCTTAAAGTATTAACACTGAACAATTTACATAAAATTTCACTTATTACTCCATCACATTAAATAACAACTCACCTAATTTGGCCCCTCCACAACATAGAAATAATTTTGGGGTACGAAAATTATTTAAGGTTTTCAGTGGCTATAGAATGGATCATAGCACAATCTTTGGAAAATTTGTTGCCATCCTATGTCATGTTCAAATTTATTGGCTCAGTTGAGAAATGCGCTATGCAGCTGTAAATGTCATGAATTAGTAGTGTTATTAAGATCTCTCATTTTGATAATAAAATAAAGGATTTCTTTCTTTCTTTCTTCTTTTTTGGGGAAGGAGACATAATGACTAACCAAAGGAATACTGGTGTTCATGCATTTTAATTTTAGCATATAACTATTTCGCACAAAAAAAAAATAATTGTTTAGATTTTAGTATTTAACTTTTATTTAAATATATTTTTTTGGCTAAAAAAAATATTTAAATATTTTTCAAATTTCATTTTTTTTTTTTCAAATTAAAAATATGATTTAGCACTATTTCAGGGGAGAAAAAAATCGGCAAAAAGATAAATAATCTAATACCAAATGCACACTTAGAGGGACAATTATCAAGTGCCTTATAACTCAATAGTATTATCTACTTTTCTTGGTACAGAGAACTTAGGTTTTAAATAACCATTTATTATTATAAGAATTAATAATAATAAAAAGGTAGATATCTCCTGTTATTATAAGGAATAATAATAATAATAATAATAATAAAAAGTTGATTTATCAACTGTGAATTTATGCATTAATATTTATTGAATAAAAAAAAATCAAAATCTAAATTAGGGTCAGCGAATTGGTTAATATCACTTTCAAGTAATTATGTTTGTTTGTGTTACAATCACTTCACATATTTCGGTATCATTAAAAAAAGGTTGTACATAAAGCAATAAACAAACCTCAAGATCCACAAACGAATGCTCTGCACATTTTGTAACATCCAACAAATACCAATTTATCCCATTAATGTCTCTACAAAATTCACTCACTAACTTTCAAAAGAACGAATTTACACTTGAATCAACATAGAAAAATGAAACAAATACGTAAGCAAATCATACAAAAAAGTTTCAATAGTCACACAAATAAACCTATAGTATATATTTAGTTCACAAACCTACAATTTTTCCTTATCTCACCCTGACTTCCTGTAAGCACATCAATGTAACCCATTTTTACCATAGCTGCTCCAAACTTATAAGCCCATGCCTGACCGTGCCTTGCATTATTCTTAACAATTTCAACTGTTGAAGTGCTGCTCAAAAGAGATTGATCAGATGTCAATAAGCCATGGTGGTTCTTCAAATTTTTATAGTACTTATTATCAAGCCTATATGGTGTAAGTACATCAAGTGGCACAGTTGGATCATCATTGCCAGCATTTTGTGGACACTTGGTCTTTAAGTCTCTTGCAAATATGGGATCCATTGAAGGGTCTTGTGGATTTGTTTTATTGAAAGTATATAACCGCTTTGAGAAAGAAGAACAATGTGACCTTCCTATGGAATGTGCCCCAGAAAGTGTCACCATTTCATCAAGACTAAGTCCTTTCCGTGCAAATCTTTCTTCTAGTTGCTGAGCATTGAGGTCTGGTGGTGGAAGGTTTTGATCGGGCTCATCCATACGTGATACCCTGCCATCACGGCGTCCTGATGGCACCATGTAACTTATGCCTCCAACTTTGTAAGCACTGTCACGAGCAGCAAATGCAACAATGTCTGCGCATGAGACTGTTTGTGGACATTGAGCTTCAAGTTCAGCCTTTGCCTCAAATATCACTTCAAAGCCTCTTAAGCTTGGTTTGTTGGCTCGATTGTCCCTCTCCGCTTGATTTCCGGGGGTTGAATCAAGTAGGACGGAAGCATCACAACCCTGGCACGGATAACATGTACAATATTTAACTCCACATCTTAGTAATTAAGTAGCTTATAAGGTATATTTTGAGAAAAAAAAAAGAAAAAAAAAAGAAACAAAAGAGGAAGAAACAAAATGGACTACAAATTTAGGTACAGTTTCTGTTAAACATATAACAAGTTAATTGGTGTTGCAAAGAGCTAATTAACATACCCTGACAAAACAGTCATGAAAATGCATTCTGATGAGGCCAGCAGCTAGGCCAGGGTTCCTTGACACAGCTTTGTTCACAGTGTTTCTCACAATGGTCTCCGCAGAAGGACAAGTTGATTGATAGAAACCCACTTTGAGTGATGGCATCGCCAGTGACATTGAAACCATCATAGACATAGTTACAAAGAAAACCAAGCAAAATTTGATTGTTGCCATAGTTACTCTATAACCCAAATACCGCAATACTCTAATGAGGGAATGAATAAGACTGAGAGTAAAGAGCAGAGAAAGAACAGCTAAAGAAGAATATTATAAGCAAGATGGAGATGAAGATAAAGGTTGTTGTTAGCCAAGTATTTATAGGAATGAAGTTAGTGAAGATGGGACTCGCAGTTTTACTCTGTAAACCAAAACGTGTATTTGCTGCATAGAAGAAAGACTTGAAGCTGTCTAAGTTTGAGAGTTTCCATGGTATCAAAGGGGAAACAGTCCTCTTTGGCTCACTCTAACGTACAGTAGCTTATTTTACAAGATCTTCCATCCTATTAGCCTATTAGAAATTGAGTGGGTAGTGACGCATTTATGTTCTTTGACTGTTAGGGATGTCAACTTGGCAGTGGGGACGGTAAGAAGGTACAATAATGTACTTATATATATACCCTACATACATGCATCTATTGCAGACTAGGTCAGTGAGCTCAATTTTCTGAATCTTTGTATATTTTTTCATTATATTTTAACATCTTGATTAGGACAAAGGAAATGAACGGAAGAGAAGTACTGAAAGGGATAGTGGATCCCACCGTTATTCATTTATTCTACTGTTTGATAGTTTTTTCAAGAGAGTGGAAGGTAAGAAATTAGGGAAATGATCATTTTCCTCAATAATTAAGAGGAATAATTTTTTTTTTTGTTCCTAATTTTTTTTATTCGATTGTTGGTGCCATCCCTATTTAAAAAGGAAAGAAACAAAATATAAGAAATTCAATAGTTAAAAATATATATATTTTTTCTTTTTATTTTATAGATTTTCAAATAGATGAGGAAACTAGAATTAAATATATATATATATATATATATCCTTTTCCATTCCATTATATTTTTTTATAAAAATCTATCTATCTCATTTCATGTATAATATTATAATTGAGAAAACAAGTGATGAACTGAGTAATTATTCTGTATTTTTAAAATATAGTTACAAGCTCTCTCCTCTCACATAATAGTAGTAGGGCATACTTGTTAAATTTATAGCTTAATCTACCATTCACATATTAAAGGAGAGAGTACATAATAATTTTTATGATTAAGCATGACAAACTACCTTGATCTTCCATTAATTGACCAAGTAGCCAGCATTTCATTATCAATTGGAACTCATTTTAGATGATCATTTATTAGTCATCTTAAGGAAAAGGTCCTCTTTGATTGGTGAAATGTCGTTCTCAACTTAAAAATCCAAACTTTTATTTGGTGGACTAAGACGAAATGAATTGTTATAAAATGACAACTTTTAGCATAGTTTAATCCCTCAACATTTCTCACACTTTTCTTCATAATTGTTTTAGTTCGACTAGATAAAAATTCCACATAAAATGTCACATACTCCCTCACATTGAATAACCATTCACTCGATATGAGACCACCAAAACACCTGGTTTAGAGAGGGTGTGAAAATGTCTATGAGCACAAACTTAGAGTAATATTTTTCCCATTTGACAATTGTACATATAATGGACCACAGAAAAATCAATGGGCAAGTTCACATCCTACATCATGTTCATAATTATTAGTTGGAAAAATGCACTATATGCATCATGTGGTCGTAAATGTCCTAAATTTGTTGTGTTATTTAAGAGGAGCTCTGATTGTGTTGATGAAATAAAGGGTTTCTTTCATTTATTCTTTCCTTCATTCTTTTTTTTTTTTGGAAAAAATAATGCTAACATAGCTGGTTCCTTTTTTTAAAAAAGAAAAAGAAAAAGAATTATGGTTCAAATTTCCTATCCCCATCTATCATCTACTATCAATTAACAAAAATAATAATAAATAAATAAATAACTAGGTAGTGCAGGCTCAATGGAAATAATAAACAAGACGGCACAGTATTGGGCCTCAAAGCCTAACAAAATCCAAGAGGTTTCTACCACATGACATCAGGCTCTAACAATCCAACAAATTTACTCATCACTCCCGAATCCAGCCATTCAAGCAGAAAGCCTCCAATATGGTCCATTCTACTACTTTTGAAAGAAGCAACTTGAGCACCACAGCTCAAATCTTCTAGAAATGCACTAGAACCACCTCAAGTAATATAAATTCCTAGGCAACTTAATTCTAAATTCTTTCAGCACAAGTCAAAGGCCAAGATCTGAGACCAAAGCACATAAATAAATAAAGACGCTCACAAAAGGTTAATGAGGTCAACATAATTCTTACATTGATAAAAAGAGAAATTCTATCAACTTATAATTAATTAATAATGTTGTTCGCTTTAAGTGCTTGAAATCTAATTCATATAATGAGTCCAAGAAACTTATTTTAGGAACTAACATGTAATCCATCACAACATGTGTTACTAACTCACGAGAAATTATTTACTCTTATATGAGAAGTTTTTACTCCTCAACATGAGGTGTGGGTCCTAATATGGGATCCTTGGTAGGGCCCACACTTTCCAAGACAGGAGGGAGGACGACTCCTGCTTGAGTGAAATATTTCTTCTAACTTATGGTGCAACTTATCTAGTTTTCATAGCAATTATATTATATAAACAACTTCATTGAAAAATACAGAGTAAACCATATTTAAAATGAGATTTACATCATTTTGAAAGTAAAACTCTATAAAAATGGATTAGTATCATGTAATTAAATTCAATATTTCTCATAATTCATTGTTCAATAGTTGTTGGAATCAATAAAATGGGAAGTTTGAACAATTAATTTTTGCCGCTTATGGTCTTTGTTGAATAAAATTGTATGCTTCATGTAAATGCCAAACTTAGTGGGACTAACTATTAAGAGCCCTATAACTCGATGGTATTGTCTGATTCTTTAAAAGGGAGAACTTATATTTGAATCTCCCATTTATTATATATATATATATATATATATATATATATATATATAAAAGTTAAAGGGTTATATATTGAATTTGGTTAAACGAATAATCAATATCTAAGTTCGGGTAAGCTAATTGGACAATAGCTCTTCCAAATATTTTTTCGATTTTGTTTTGTTTTTTTTTTTTTTTGTTTTGTTTTGTTTTGTTTTGTTTTTTTTTTGTTTTTTTTTTTTTTTTTGCGTTATATTCACTGCAAACATTTTTGTATGGTTTTTTCAACCAATAATAAAAAAAAAAGGTTGTAAATAAAGTAGTGAACTTAATTTTTAAGTTCCACGCATAAATGGTATGCATATTTTGTAACATCCAACAAATACAAGTTTATCTCATTAATTTCTCAACAAATTTATTCAAAAACTTACAAAAGAATGAATTTACACTTGAATCATGTTGAAGAATGAAACATTTGTAAGCAAATAATACAAAATATTTTCAATAGACACATCAATAATCCTATAATATCTAGTTCACAAACCTACAATTTTTTCTGATCTCACCCTGGCTTCCTGTAAGCACCTCAACGTAACCCATTTTCACCATAGCTGCTCCAAACTTATAAGCCCATGTTTCACCTTGCCTTGCATTATTTTTGACAATTTCAACCGTTGAAGGGCTGCTTAAAAGAGATTGATCAGAGTTTAACAAGCCATGGTGGTTCTTCAAATTTTTGTAGTACTGATTATCAAGCCTATATGGTGTAACTACATCAAGTGGTACTGTTGGACCGTTGTCATTTCCAACATTTTGTGGGCACTTGGTCTTTAGGTCTCTAGCAAATATGGGATTCATTGAAGGGTCTTGTCGATTTGTTTCACTGAAATTGTATAAACGTTTTGAGAAAGAAGAACAATGTGACCTGCCAATGGAATGTGCCCCAGAAAGTGTCACCATTTCATCAAGATTGAGTCCTTTCTGCGCAAATTTTTCTTCGAGTTGCTGAGTATTGAAGGTAGGTGGTGGAAGGTTTTGAATAGGCTCATTTTCACGTGACACCCTACCATCACGGCGTCCTGATGGAACTTTGTAACTTATGCCTCCGACTTTGTAAGCACTATCACGAGCAGCAAATGCAATAATGTCTGCACAAGAGACTGTTTGTGGGCATTGAGCTTCAAGTGCAGCCTTCGCCTCAAATATCACTTCAAAGCCTCTTAAGCTTGGATTGTTGACTGGACTATCTCTCTCCGCTGGATTTCCAGGGGTTGAATCAAGTAAGACAGAGGCATCGCAACCCTGGCATAGATAACATAGAAATATGATTTAACTAACAACTTAGTAATTAAGCAGCTTATAAGGTATATTGTTTTAGCGGGGAAAAAAGGAAAAGAAAAGGAGAAGGGTCTGCAAATTTTGGTACAAGTTCTAGTAAACATATTACAAATTAAGTGGATTGCAAAGTGCTAACATACCCTGACAAAACAGTCATGAAAGTGCATTCTGATTAGGCCAGCAGCTAGGCCAGGGTTGCTTGATACAGCTTTGTTCACAGTGTTTCTTACAATGTTCTCTGCCGAAGGACAAGTTGATTGATAGTAACCCACTTGAAGTGATGGCATCGCTAGTGACATTGTCACCATCATAGACATAGTAACAAAGATAACCAAGCAAAATTTGATGGTTGCCATAGTTACTCTACAACCCGAATACTCCAATAACGAGTGAATGAATAAGACACGAGTAAAGAAAAAAGAAAGAACAGATAAAGAAGAATATTATAAGCAAGAAGGAGATGAAGATAAAGGTTGTTGTTAGCCAAGTATTTATAGGAAGAATGACCTTAGTGAAGATGGGACTGGCAGATTTTCTTTGGAAACCAAAACGTGTATTGCTGCATAGAAGAAAGGCTTGAAGCTGTCTAAGTTTGAGGGTTTCCACGGTAACAAAGAGGAAACAGTCCTCTTTGGCTCACTCGAAGATCTTTCCATCCAATTAGCCTCTTAGGTTTTGAGCGCGTAATGATGTATTTATGTTTTCTGACTTTCAGGGTTGTCAACTTGGCAATGGGGAGGGTAAGAAGGTAAAATAACGTACGTGTATATATATGTAATCCACGTACATGCATCTTATGCAGACTAGGTCAGTTAGCTCAATTTTCAGTATCTTTGTTTACAGGTTTTACTTTTTCATGACATTTTAACATCTTGATTAGGACAAGGAAATGGATGGAAGGGAAAGGGGTAGTGGATCCCACCATTATTCTACTATTTGAGAGTTTTTCAAATTTCAAGAGAGAGAGAAAGGTAAAAAGTTAGGGAAAATTATCATTTTCCTCAATAATTAAAGAGATTTTTTTTTTGTTCCAATTTTTTTATTCAATAGTAGGTGCCATTCCTCTTTAAAAGGAAAGAAATAAAATATAAAGAGATTTAATAGTAAAACTAAAATTTTTTTTTCTTTTCATTTTGTTTTATAAATTTCAAATAGACTAGGAAACTAGAATTATATATATATATATATATATAATTCTATCTTTTTCTATTCAGTTATATTTTTTTTAAAATCTATTTATCTTATTTCATGCATTCATTATATATATATATATATATATGTGTGTGTGTGTGTGTGTGTTGTATTACAATTGAGAAAACAAGTGATCAATCGAGTAACTATTCAGTATTCTCAAAATATAATAACATGCTCTCTATTCTCACTTAATAGCAGTGAAGTTATTAAATTAATAGTTTAATCTATCATTCACATATTGTAGGAGGGACTACTAAATAATTTCCATGATTAAGCATGACAACTAGTTAGGTCTCCCACTGACCAAATAGCTAGCATTTCATTATCAATTGGAACTCATTTATGATGATCATTTATATGTCATCCTAAAGAAAAGTCCATTATCTGTTTGATGAAATTCCTTTCTCAACTTATAAATCCCTACTTTTTTTTCGTGGACCAAGACAAAATGAATAGTTGTGAAAAGACAACTTTTATAGCTTAGTTCAACCACTCCATGTTTCTCGCACCTTTCTTCTTAATCTTTTGCCCTTTTTTTTTTTTTTTTTTGGTTCGGCTAGATAAAAAATTCACACAAAAGGTTACTGAGGTCACCTTTTTTTATTGATTTATAATTAATAATTAATAATTAATATAATGTTGTTTAGTGTAAGTGTTTGAAACCAACATTCCCGAGGACACCTATTTTGGTATGCTAGCAGTGTCCTTTTTCCGTTTTAGGAATCAACATTCAGTCAACCACAACATGTGTTAGCCTTCATTAAGTGCAATTGAATCAGTCTATATAAAATAGAAAAAGTGGTGAATTTTACACATTTTGTATCATGCTCCGAACCTAAAAAGGTCCAAAGCAAGGGAAAAGAACAATTAGGAGAGAGACTGTAGAGGATTTTTCTTTTCTTTTCTCTTTTCCACAAGATGAGAATATATAACCATATTAAAATCTCCACATTACAAATTAGAACTCTATAACACATTTACGAATAATAACTAAAAATCATGTGCTTCTATGTAATACAGGAATGTATTACAAAACTCCAATTGGATTACACAAAGTCACAATCTTTGCAAGAATAAGGAACCTTAACATCGAGTTTAGGCCTACCATGCCTAAGGCTAACAAACCTCAAGTGCCTAACCTTCTATAGAATTAATCAAGACCTCGTTGAACATAGCAAGATTGAGTCACCAACTATTTACAGTACAAGTCTCCAAATTTAACATGGCACTCTAATCATCACCAATGAAGTAAGCTCCATACTCGAGGTATAGCTAATTGATCTAAAAAACCATGAGAGGGTGGGATGAACTAAAGCCCAGTAAGTAGCATAATTAATGGGGGTGGAGGAAATGCAAGTCTCATGATGATGAAAAGTTTACAAAACATGTTTTAGTTTGGGAAATTTTTAACTGAATCCTACAAGGTCATTTTCTATAATAATGTGACAAGAACGATTAAATGATGAAACACAATATTTCTCAAAATAATACCATGAAACTGTATACTATAATCTATGAGCACTAATAATATAATTCCAAAGCCATAAAATCTAACATACTGTAATTTATCACAAATATACCACATTACCATATAGACCGGTCAGAGGATCTACCCATTCACAATTGGCAAGATATTGTCCTCTTTGGTATGCAGTCACTTGGCCCTATGGGCAATGGCCTCATCCATACCCTCACGGTTTTGTCTCTCCCTTCATAGGCAATAGGGAGAACATGTCAAATAGGACATCTTTTACATGTGGTCTTTTGGCCCCATGGGTAACAACCTCACCCACACACAATCAAGGAACTTTTTACCTAAATAGGAAGCAAGGAAGAACGTGTAACGTCCTAGTTAGCTTTAAAAAAAAAAAAGTTAAGAGCAGATATTTTTGGGTTCCCACGTGCCAAAGCCCCACCTAACCCCACTACCCACTCCCTCTTACCTCTCCTTTGGCCAGCTCACTCTTTGCTTTTCTTTCTTTTTTTTTTTTTCTTTTTTTTTTTTGGTTTTCTCTCATACGCTCCTCTCTGCTCTCATCCTCTCCACTGGCACTTCCACACCACCACCACCAGGCAAGATAACTGGAAAATTTTTGAGAACCCATAAACACCTTCATATCCTTTTTTTGAGGTAAAATCTTTTTGGTGGGTGGTTGAGGTTATTTTTGTCTAAGCTTTAATAATGATATCCATGTGATTTATAAGCATTGGAAGTGATATTTACGTGTTTTTATGGATAGGTTTTGTATTGGTGAAATTATTTGATGAGTGGGTATATATTTTGTGCTAGTGATGACTACTTAAGGGTTATGTATGGTGGAAAAATTTAGGGGTTTTAAGTTATAGCATGTGATGGTTGGTGAATTTAATTTTTCCATTCCCATTGGGTTTATTTGGAGTTAGTTGAAGTTCTAGATTTCTTATCTTGGAGGATATATTGATTTTGCTTTCATGGGTCTCTTAATGTGTAGTGTAAATTTTATGGAAGTTAGTCATAATGTTGGAGATGATTTTAAATGGGTTAACTCTATAAATTGGAGTTTATGCCTTGTGAATCAATTTGTTGAGAAACTATGGAAGTGGAATATATTATTATTGATGAGGTTAAATATTAGGCTTGCCTAATTAAGTGATTACTTGGCAATTCCTAAATTGTGGCTAGATGCAATTTCAAACTCTATACTTATTGTGATAGGTTTACTTGATATTGTTTAGGTTCCAGCTAATCTTCTTGGAGCTTGGAGAATTAGTATTTTGCGGTTGCGAGGTAAGTAGCTTTTTAATGGGATTTTGAAAAATAACATAAATGTTGTTTTTGGGTTAGACATGTTTTTGGAAATTACCTATGGAAACTATATTTTCCTAAAAACTACTGTGTCGTAACCTTAATATATATATATATATATATATATATATGATTATATATGAAAATGCATCATATTTGTTATTGGATTTAGGGAAATGTATGAATTGTTGATATGGAAAAATGAGCATCTTTTATTTAATCTTGATAAGAAAATCTCGAATTTTATGGTGTATTGGAAAATTTAAGATGCTTATCTTGTCTTAGTACTTGAGAAATTAATAGAAAATCTTTTGAAAAGAATGAAGTTGAAAACCTTACAAATTTTGTAGAAGTTAGATTATTTAAGGTTTTTTGAAACTACTTGAATATGAATTATGTGTTTCAAAGTAATGTAATTTGTGAGTTTATGTTGTTTTAACACCATGCCGTGTGTGATTTCCTGGTGATCACCTAATTCGGTTTTCGTGGTCTTTGTGACCACAGAATCAAGTTTAGGTCAGTGCCCTTTCACTTTGGATAACGCGTTCTTCCCTGTTGTCCATAGGGGGAAGAAGATTCCTTGATTGTGTGTGGGTGAGATTGCTGCCCATGGAGCTAAGAGACCACATGCAAAAGAGGTCTTATTTAACACGCTCTCTCTGCTGCCCATGGGGGGAGAAAAAACCTTGAGGGTATGGCTGAGGCTGCTGTCCATAGGGCTAAGAGTCTACATACCAGAGAGGAAAATATCATGCCAGTTGTGAATGGGTGGTTCCCCTGATCGGTCTATGTATTAGTGTGGTATATTTGAGATAGATTACCATATGTTAGAATTTATGGCTTTGGAATTATATTATTATTGCTCACAAATTATAGTATATGGTTTCAAGATATTTACTTTGAGGAATTTGTATTTCATTATTAAATCATGCTAACTATGTTTTAAAGGCAGAAATGGGTTAGAGCAGAAGCTTTGGGCCACAGACAGCGAAAGTATAATAGTTCTTTTGGGGTGGAAATTTCAGGTACTAGACCTCCTCCATGAGTCTAAGGTGCTACCAGTATCCCTTGCCCACTTGGTAGCATGTATGGGCTGGCTTATGCAAAAGATCCCAAAGAAACCAACCTATACCCTTCAAATCACACTTTCTCAATGTCTCCCAATATGTTACATGGGTTTGAACCATGCTTAAAAGAATAAAATCTAATAAAATCCATGAATTGAGCCCAAGAAGTTGGGCTTGTATAAAATTTGTCACGAAAATGGGTATCAATGTTAGTCCCCTGAGCATGCATGGCGCTTGTGGCATGCATGTGAGTAGTTGATGTTTCCCATTGCTTGTAGATATTGTGGATTTGGAAATTAGTTTACCCAAATGATTTATTTTTTGTTAAGAAGATATGAGTCGATGAAGCCCATTTGTAAATATATCATGGCTCATGGAGTCCACTTGTAGAAACCTCTTGGGTCAAAGAAGCTCATATATGTTGAGATGTCATGGATCGTGAAGTCCAAGTAAATTGACTTGTATCCAAATGATAGTTTCAACCCGTTATGCTCCTTGACTTTTATGTCCACATTGATGAGAATCAACAAGTATTAAAGGATCCATTGCATGTTTTAGTTAGACCTATTACTAGAGTAAGATCCAAGAAGATCAAAGAAGCACTTAATGGGCTGATTCAAGAGACTTGGGCTGATTCTAACACAGGACATTCCAAGCTTGGCCCAAAGGAAGATGAAGGCGTAATAAATTTAATCCAAGCTGTTGAGGGTTGATCTGACTTAATTGGGTGTGATTTATCGTGTGGATTAATGGCTAATTGACTTTTCAGGTCCATATCAATTAATAGATATTTTTCCTATTCAAGAGTTGCCAATTTCAGACCAAATCTACCTTAATTTTAGGCTTCTATTATTTAGAACTTTTCTTTTAGCTATTTTCCTATTTTGGAGCTGCTAATTTTAAATCAAATCAACTTTAATTTAGGCTTTTATTATTTAGTACTTTTTTAAAAAAATATTTTTCTATTTTCATTCATGTCTTATAAATAGCATGTACTCATTGTAATAGAGGATTATTGAATAAAAATTACAAAAACGTGAGGTTTTTCTCTTATTTTGGTTTTTCAAGAACTGTAAACTTATTAGGGATTCTTCCTTGTGGCGTTCAAATTTTATACATTCGGTTCATAATTCAGTTATAATCATTGGGTCGAGGTCTGTTACTTATACTTTTGGTTCACATTTCACTTATGAACGTTGGGTTAGGGTTTCTATCAAAATTTGAATTTTAGCATTCTTGGGCAAGTATTCCAATATTATTTGTTGGGTCTCAAAGCGTGTCGATTGAGATTCGCATCACACATGTAGCTTTAGAATTTTTTTCTTCATAATATTTTTTTGTTTGGCTTTTACAAGCCCACCTCCAAGCCTTTATCACTTATGCTACCCAAACCCAAGCAAGGAGATGAGATAGTTAAGGTGAAAAAGATGAGATCTTCGTTGGTGAAAGGCATAAATTTGAAGAGCTCAACACAATCCACTTTCAAAATGTTGGAATTTATGTGGGGCAAAGTGCGATCTAAAGAAAGAGGAAACCTATCGACAAAGAGTAGAGTTGTTCCGTTGATGATGTTAAAGGAGATTTGCAATAGATTCTCGCCCACGGCCGCAGGACCATCTATACCAATTTTGGCTTAGCAATGCTATTTGGCGAAGGGGAAGGAACCTTCGTCAAAAAGGAGTGACACTTTGTTATCGGAGGGGTATGTTGTAAGTGACATCCTATTGTTGATGTACTAGTTCAAAAGGTTGAGCCGTTATTCTCATTGAAGCCAAAGCTCATTTCAAACCCGACACCCATTATTTCCAATAGTGGCAAGGCTTGGAAATTAGTTTTTAGTGCAACTATGCTTGACTTTGAGTTGGCCATCTTGTTGGAGGTAAATTGTCCCCATTGTTTGCTGTAAATTTAAATGGATGAATTGGGTCTAGATGAGGAGATGATGATGAACGAGACATTAACAATGCTTCAATTTCTTAGTTGCTTTATTGTTGGCCAACTTGGTGAGATTGTGTTTGCCAAGATTAGTTTTAATGAAGCCATATCCATGAGCAACATTGCTGGTCTCCTTGGGATAGCTTATTTGAGATGGAATAGAGTGAAGATATCACTTGGTGATATAATATAGGGGAATGACATAGCTGCTATCTGTGCTAGTAGTCCCCACTATTGTGTTCTTGTGGCGAATGTGAATAAAAGTGTAGAGTCACAAGTTTTTTTTCACTTCATGCCTGTTGTAATGATGATAAGAGTGTTGGCAAAGCTGTGATTAATGATTTCCATAGAATTTCTATTGTTTGATCATGGTACTGCCCATCCATAATAGCCCTCGCATCTTAGGCCTTGATGGGAAAAATTGACCATGACAGCATGAGAAGATGCCTTGTAAGATGGATGTTGTATATGCTTAAAGAGATGAATAACGCAACTTGTAAGCAAGTGGGAGGTTCTTCTTTGATGCACATCTATAATAGGATATTATATAATGAGACTCGTTGTGCCGAGATGCTTTTGCATGTGGCAATGTCGTAGCCACTATTCTTTCTACATCGTTGTAACATACTAAAAATGGTACATGGACAGCAATTTCATTTGTTTGAGAATGAAGCCGCAACTTCTTTGGCAAGTCAAAACTTGATGTGACAAGTCAAAACTCGCTACCACCCCTTCTTGTCATATCAATAGGAGTTGTTGAGTGCGCCACTTTGCCCTTTTGTGTGGAAAAAGTGTTCTTTAGAAGGCTAAACCATTATTGAGCAGGAACTTGTAACTCACTTAGTACAGCCCTTCTTCGTTTTCTTTACTTGATTGCATAAAATAGTATATTGAGCGAGTTGTACAATGGTTTCTTATAAGATGACTTTGGCTTAGACAATTGTGGTGCTGTTATTGGGACTTTCATTCTCGAGGCCAATCCTATTGCCAATACATCATTGTCTGAGGTTAAAGCCACTGAGGATAGCAACATAGAGTTGCAATAGATGGTATCATGGTTGCCGTTTGTTGACACACCATTTTGCAACCCTCATTTAACCTCACATGGAGGGTAAAATGGTACTTTTACCTTGAAAATATGCATCTTGATTCTACCCATTAGATCCTTAATCTCATTTCACTAAAATGATCTTGATGTTGTAACGATCAAATCGACTAGTCATAAACTTTAATCGGACTACCAAATTGAAAGTTATCATCAAACCAAGTTTTAATGGCTAAAATGCACTATTACAAATTGAATCCGACTATATGTGATTATGAACAATTGATTTCAATTGGTTATAAGTGTAATCAATTAGAGATCAATGATGTATCATAATTTGTTTGGTTAGGACTACATTTTATAGTGAGGTTGCATACATTTAATTAATTAGATAGTTAAATATTAATTATTCAATGAGTAATTTGTACAATTATCTTTTAATTAGAGTAAATTTGGAACCAATTAAGTCTGAAATAAGAGTGATTGGAGCCATTTAATATTAATTAGGAGTTAATTTGGGACCTATTAATGTTAATTGTGCTGAACCATTTTCTAACAAATGACCTCTGCTCACCATTTCATCGATATCTCTCAGAATATTTTGAATCTGTAAATGAGGTTAATTTTTCCAGAAACTAGACATCCAGGGCTTCAATTTGAGTACAAGAATGAGACAATTCTGATCAGAATTGAGTTAGATATGATTTTTCAAAGTTGGCTCTATAGACTGTTACAGCAGCTACGGAAAAACTGAATTTTGGCTTGCTCCTCACTCCTACCAATCTTTCTATTTAATGTACCAGATTTTCCCCAAGGCTAAAATGAGGTCTAGGTTCATGATTCTTTGTCAATCCTCATTAAATGGCCTTCCATTCATATTTTCTCCACCACTGCTATATAAACCCTCCCTCTCCTTCATTCCAAGGCACACAAAAAAATTCTCTCTCATCTCCTCTCTTGGGTTCTAGTGAAGTTGAGTAGTATTGTCATATCTTGGTCTTCTTGAGACTCAAGGTATTGAGTGAGACTCACTCTCCCTCTCCTAGTTCTTCTTTTTTCCTCCACCCTTAGGACCTCTACTAGGAGCCTCCTTTTCCACCGTATGGATCTTGCATGAAAATATAATCCCTTTCCCTAACTTGTTTATTGTGTTGCCATGATGAGAATTTAAGATTAAAGTATGATAATAATCATTTAAATTCCTTTGAATATGTTTGAATGTTCTTAATTGTTCTTATATGCTCTTCAATATTTTTGGTTTTTCATCACATGAACATGCATAAAATTAGTTTTAATCTTAAATCAACATCAAAAACATAAAAAATATGTTTATTTAATAATTCTTGCAAATCCTTGAATCTAGGATATAACCATCCACACATATTCACTAGAATTTATTTTTCAATCCAAATGAAATGCTTAATAAATTGAATTAGGGTTTCTCACATGCACGCACATTAAATTCAACATGTAAATTGATTGACATATTGGATGATATATTATGAATGTTGGCCACCATAGTCTAAAAGACCGATTTCACTGGGCAAGGTGGGTGCTTAACACCTTCCCACATTGTAACATAGCCTTCGAACTTAGATTAAGGGTTAGTAGATCAAATACTTATTTTTGTAATTTTCAATTTCTAGATTGTAATTAGGAAACAAAGTCATGTACTTTATCTTAGATTGTATCTAGGACCAAAGCCATGTAATTTCCTATATTCAATGTAAATTCAATTTCAAATTAATAAAATAATGAATTTTTCAATTATGGTTTTCTTATTTATTCCAACAATTAAATAAGTGGCGACTCCATTGTAAAACCCTTAATCTAAAGGGAAAAATATAACTAGTCGAACCTCCATTTTGAAAGGCAATAACACGACTCCATCCATTCACGTGAGTTTGGCTCAACATTCCTGAAAAACGGGCCGGAGGCGCAGTCTCTCATAGTGGCAACTCCGCTGGGGATATTGAGGGCTAAGCTTCAATTAGGTTATGGTGGCTAACCATGTCATTTTTTGTTTATTTCTTTTTGCATATAATACGTATGTCTTTGTTATAAAAACAACTCTTGTATGGCTATGAGTAGCTGAGTATGTTGAGAAAAGCTTACTTGGAAAGGTCGTGCGCACCTTTTAGTTGACTTGCAAAATACTACATGGCATTTGACTGTTCAGCTTCTAGTATGTGCTTCTTATGTAATTTTTCACGAGTTGTCCACTAGTGAGTTAGTCACAAGCAAGTTGCGAACTTCACTGTTCTTCACAGATCTTCACCAAACTTTCACACTCAATCCTTACATTAAATCCCACAAACATACAGGGAAATGATTGACTAAGTACAATTAAATTTGACTCGAAATTAAAGCCATCAAAATATAGTTAAAAATCACAACTTTACAGGATTAACATGCAGTTTTACTTTTAAACAAAAACGTGTATAGCATAGAAGAAAAACTTCAAGCTGTTTCCGTGGTACGTAATTAGCTAAGAGGAAATAGTCTTCAATGGCTCATTAATTCCGAGTAGCTTATTTTACAAGATCTTTTAGCCTATTAGATTTTTAGTGGGTGGTGATGTATCTATCTTCTTTGACTTTCAGGTAACTCAACTTGATAATGGAGAGAATAAGAAGGCAAAATAATCTTCATACCCTTAATGCGTACATAATATGCAGATTGGCTCAGTCGTTCATTTTATGCAGACTATTCAGCGAGCTTAATTTTCAGTATCATTGGGGTTATAATTTCTCCTCACGTGTTAACAACTTCATTAGGACAAGAAAATGGATGGCAAATAACCGAAAGGAATCTTAGTGCATCCCACTAATACTATTCTTCTGTTGAGAGCTCTTCAGAAGAGAAGAATGGAACAATTCTAATAGATGAAGAGGAAATGGATTTTTTGTCCCTATTTAAATGGAAAGAAATAAAATATAAAGAGACTTAATATTAAATATATGTATATTTATTTACTTTTCATTCTTAAAAAAAAAAAAAAAAATCAAATAGGCTGGAGAAAAATAAGAATAAAAAAATAATTATTTTTTCTATTCCATTCAATTTTCATTACAATTCACTTATTTCATTTCATTTCATTTCATATATATAGTGTTTATAAACACCCATAATAGAGTATAACTTATTAGAAAAATTAATTTATGAAGGAACAATTATTTATTGCAATTGGGAAAATAGGTTACTAAACAAGTAGTTAGTCAATATTCTCAAAGTTTTACAACGTGATACTTCCTCTCTCACATTAATTAGATTTATATGATAATATTCACCATTCATATAAGATAAAAGAGTACTATGTTCCTCTACTCTAAGAGTATCTAGTAATTTTCTGTGATTAACAATGGTGATGCTAGTTGACTTGCAAAAATATATATATATATATATATATATATTATATAATATTTTTATTTTTATTTTGTTTTGACCCTTAAATAAAATTTTCAACACTCTAACCTTATTTTTTTTTTCAATGTACAGCTGAAATAAAATTGAATATGATCCTCTTACCAATATTTTAGCATTCTTAAACAAAGAAAAAAGCCCAACAACAAACCAATTTGATCTAAAACCTTGAAAAAAAAAGTTGCTAAATATAAATGTTTTTTTTAATTTGTTATTGTTGAGTAGGGACTAGGGGCGTGGGATAGGTTGAGAGTGATTGGGTGAAGACAAAAGCAACTGTTAACAGAAGGAAAAAAAAAAAAAAAATCTCAGTCCACTTGGGAACAACTTATCTTGCTTTTGTTGAAAGCAGTATAAATAAAAGGTGAAAGCAAAATAAAACAAGTAGGGACTCACATGGGACCTGCATATAACAGGACAAAAAAGAGAGCAATAAGATGCTTTATAATCAAGACTCAAACACACAATAAAATTACAAAGAGCAATAGTTGTCAAAGTTGAGTTGAATTGTAAAATAAAAAAATCGTAAAGAGTAAATACAAACTTTTTTCTTTTTTGAGAAACAAATACAAACTAATTGATAAAAGAATTTTGAGCAATAGTAATTAAAGTTCACTTAACAATAATAATTAATACGTTTTTTGTATTTATAAACAATAGATGATTTTTAAGATTTCATCTTAACAACAATAATTAGTGTGTTCATTGTATTATGAACCAATATGTCAAATGAAGTAATAGTTTATCTTTTATTCTCCTGTATGCTAGTACTATGGTTAAATTTGTAGTAAGGAAATCTCTTAGATTACAAGATTCATTTCCTATTCAAAATTCATCTTTTATTGACCCTCCTAAAAATAATTCTAGAGCCACCATTGGTGATTATCCATGACAAATTAGCTAAATATATCCCATTAACCAAGAGTCCAAATCTTCTGTCTCATCAATTGTGCTCCACTTTATACTCCACCAATAAAACTTGGACAACTAGCCTGTCTCATTAAATGAGATAACTCTGACTTTAATAAGAGAGACTATTTGTCTCATTTAATGAGATATCTCATTTAATGAAAAATGTTAATTGTTCAAATTTTATTAGTAGAGTATGAAGTGGAGCACAATTGATGAGACAGAGGATTTAGACTCATTAACCAAGTAGCTAAATTTCAAAATTAATTGAAACCCACTTAAGGTCTGTTTGAGATCTGCTTATTTTTGCTGAAACTGAAATATTTTTGGTAAAAGTTAGCTGAAATAGTATAGTGAATCTTATGAACAGTACCAAAAAATGTAGTGAAATCCATAAATAATAGCAAAAATAAGCTGAATAGTAAAATAAGTTTACAAAAATAAATTTTGCCAAACGCACACTTAAGATGACCATTTAAGTGTCATCCATAGGGAAGAGTTCGTTCTTAGCCTGATGAAATACCTTTCTCAGCTTATAAATCCCAGCTTTAATTTCATGGATTAATACATAAGGCTAACTATGAAAAAGCAACTAGTTTCTTAATTAGTTCAACCATTCAACGTTTATTGCACCTTCATAATTGTTTCAGTTCTGTTAGAAAACCTATTAATTAATAGATAAAAGCGTAATCCAACTAATTCACAAAAACTGCTTTATTTTATTTCAATTAAGTTTTGTGACAAGAGATTTGTTATTCCTAAATTTTAAATATTAATTTTACCCTTTAACATAGAATGTTTCTAATTACTTTCAAAGATATTTTTATAGTCTATCTAATAGATATGGGATCTCCTATTCTACTCTTTAAATTATTACTTATTAAAAAATAAATAACAACCCAAAGCCTCTATTCTATCAGCCTTTACCTCATGGAAAACATGAAATAAAGTAAATTGCAAAAAAAAAAAAAAAAAAAAAAAAAAAAAACCAGAGCAAAAAGACGTAATATTGGGACATTTGCCCTATATGTGCAAATTAATAAAAGTCGAGTTTATCTTTATTCAAAGTAGAGCATAAACCTTAAAATATTAACACTGAACAATTTACATAAAATTTCACTTATTACTCCATCACATTGAATAACAACTCACCTAATTTGGCCCCCCCACAACATAGAAATAAGATTGGGGTACGAAAATTATTTAAGGTTTTCAGTTTCTATAGAATGGATCATAGCACAATCTTTGGAAAATTTGTTGACATCCTACGTCATGTTCAAATTTATTAGCTCAGTTGAGAGATGCACTATGCAGCTGTTAATGTCATGAATTAGTAGTGTTATTAAGATCTCTCAATTGGATAATCAAATAAAGGATTTCTTTCTTTCTTTCTTTCTTCTTTTTTGGGGAAGGAGACATAATGACTAACCAAAGGAATATTGGTGTTCATGCATTTTAATTTTAGCAGCATATTATAACTATTTCACAAAAAAAAAAAAAGTTGTTTAGATTTTAGTATTTAGCTTTTATTTAAATTTTTTTCAAATTAAAAATATGATTTGGCACTATTTTAGAAAAAAAAAAAAATCAACAAAAAGATAAATAAACTAATACCAAATGCACACTTAGAGAGACAATTATCAAGTGCCTTATAACTTAATAATATTATCTACATCTCTCGGTACAGAGAACTTAGGTTTTAAATAACCAATTATTATTATAAGATTTAATAATAATAAAAAGGTAGATATCTCCAGTTATTATAAGGATTAATAATAATAATAATAAAAATAAAAGTTGATGGTCAACTGTGAATTTTATGTATTAAAATTTATTGAATAAAAAATCAAAATCTAAATTAGGACCAGCGAATTGGTTAATAGCACTTTCAAGTAATTATGTTTGTTTGTGTTACAATCACTTCACATATTTCGTATCATTAAAAAAAAGGTTGTAAATAAAGCAATGAACATAAACCTCAAGATCCACAAACGAATGCTCTGCACATTTTGTAACATCCAACAAATACCAATTTATCCCATTAATATCTCAACAAAATTCACTCACAAAATTTCGAAAGAACGAATTTACACTTGAATCAACATAGAAAAATGAAACAAATACGTAAGCAAATCATACAAAAAAGTTTCAATAGTCACACAAATAAACCTATAATATATATTTAGTTCACAAACCTACAATTTTTCCTTATCTCACCCTGACTTCCTGTAAGCACATCAATGTAACCCATTTTTACCATAGCTGCCCCAAACTTATAAGCCCATGCTTGTCCGTGCCTTGCATTATTCCTAACAATTTCAACTGTTGAAGTGCTGCTCAAAAGAGATTGATCAGAGGTCAATAAGCCATGGTGGTTCTTCAGATTTTTATAGTACTTATTATCGAGCCTATATGGTGTAAGTACATCAAGAGGTACTGTTGGCTCATTGCCATTTTTAGCATTTTTTGGACACTTGGTCTTTAAGTCTCTAGCAAATATGGGATCCATTGAAGGGTCTTGTAGATTTGTTCCACTGAAATTGTATAATCGCTTAGAGAAAGAAGAACAATTTGACCTTCCAATGGAATGTGCCCCAGAAAGTGTCACCATTTCATCAAGACTAAGTCCTTTTTCTGCAAATCTTTCTTCTAGTTGCTGAGCATTGAAGGTAGGTCCTGGAAGGTTTTGATTGGGCTCGTCTTCACGTGATACCCTGCCATCACGGCGTCCTGATGGCACCATGTAACTTATGCCTCCAACTTTGTAAGCACTGTCACGAGCAGCAAATGCAACAATGTCTGCGCATGAGACTGTTTGTGGGCATTGAGCTTCAAGTTCAGCCTTCGCCTCAAATATCACTTCAAAGCCTCTTAAGCTTGGTTTGTTGGCTGGATTGTCCCTCTCGGCTTGATTTCCAGGGGTTGAATCAAGTAGGACGGAAGCATCACAACCCTGGCACAGATAACATGTACAATATTTAACTCCACATCTTAGTAATTAAGTAGCTTATAAGGTATAATCTGAGGAAAAAAGAAAAAGAAAAAAAAAGAGGAAAGTGGACTACAAATTTAGGTACAGTTTCTGTTAAACATATAACAAGTTAATTGGTGTTGCAAAGAGCTAATTAACATACCCTGACAAAACAGTCATGAAAATGCATTCTGATGAGGCCAGCAGCTAGGCCAGGGTTCCTTGACACAGCTTTGTTCACAGTATTTCTCACAATGGTCTCTGCAGAAGGACAAGTTGATTGATAGAAACCCACTTTGAGTGATGGCATCGCCAGTGACATTGAAACCATCAAAGACATTGTAACAAAGAAAACCAAGCAAAATTTTATTGTTGCCATAGTTACTCTACAACCCAAATACCGCAATACTCTAATGAGGGAATGAATAAGACTGAGAGTAAAGAGCAGAGAAAGAACTGCTAAAGAAGAATATTATAAGCAAGATGGAGATGAAGATAAAGGTTGTTGTTAGCCAAGTATTTATAGGAATGAAGTTAGTGAAGATAGGACTGGCAGTTTTACTCTGTAAACCAAAACGTGTATTTGCTGCATAGAAGAAAGACTTGAAGCTGTCTAAGTTTGAGAGTTTCCATGGTATCAAAGAGGAAACAGTCCTCTTTGGCTCACTCCAACGGACGGTAGCTTATTTTACAAGATCTTCCATACTATTAGCCCATTAGAAATTGAGTGGGTAGTGATGCATTTATGTTCTTTGACTGTTAGGGATGTCAACTTGGCAGTGGGGACGGTAAGAAGGTACAATAATGTACTTATATAGATACACCAAATACATGCATCTATTGCAGACTAGGTCAGTGAGCTCAATTTTCTGTATCTCTGTATATTTTTTCATTATATTTTAACATCTTGATTAGGACAAAGGAAATGGATGGAAGAGAAGTACTGAAAGGGATAGTGGATCCCACCATTATTCATTTATTCTACTGTTTGATAGTTTTTCAAGAGAGTGGATGGTAAGAAATTAGGGAAATGATCATTTTCCTCAATAATTAAGAGAAATAATTTTTTTGCGTTCCTAATTTTTTTTATTCGATTGTTGGTGCCATCCCTATTTAAAAAGGAAAGAAATAAAATATAAGAGATTCAATAGTTAAAATATATATATATATATATATATATTTTCATTTTATTTTATAGATTTTCAAATAGACTAGTAAACTAGAATTAAAAAAAAAATATATTATATTTTTTATAAAAATCTATTTATCTCATTTCATGTATAGCATTATAATTGAGAAAACAAATGATCAACCAAATAATTATTCTGTATTTTCAAAATATAGTATCGTGCTCTTTCCTCTCACATAATAGCAATAGGGCATACTTATCTATATATATATATATAACCGAAACTTTTGAAACTCTCACAATTTTTCACATTAGCACAATGTTAATAATAATAATAATAATAATAACAACAAAACCTTTTTAAAACCTGAACCCGATGCTCTGCCACTATTTTATTTTTCTTTTTTATTTTAGGTTTCATACCGCTTCTTCTCTTTTACCGTTCTTTCTAGCCTCTGCCTCTCTCAATTCTCAAAACCCCTAAACCATATCCCATGGGCACTCTCACACTCCTTTAGTGGCAAAAAGTGCCAGCCTCCCACCACCGCCATATGCCGCCAAAGTCGCTACTAGTACATGTATTTTAATTTTTGTTATCTTAGATTTAGGTATTTGGATTTGGTTTGATTTTATTTAATTTAGGTATTTGGATAATTGGTTTTGATTAAGGTTGAACTTGTGCAAAATCGAAGATATCAGCTTCTTCTTCAACTCTCTCTCAACCTCTCCATATTTTCCCTGAAAAACACAAAACGCGAACTGACCTATGACTTCTAACCTCTACGTTATTGGTGTTATATAGTCTTTATTTGTTTGGGTTGATTGAAACAAATAAAATTTACTGGTAATATGTTATTATGCTATAAATTGTTGTTAATTTTAGTAAATTTTATTTATTTACTGTCCTTCTTAAGCCTCTGTTTAATGTGGATTTTTCCTTCCATTCTATTTTAATTTTGTGTCAATTTACTAAATTATGTGTATTTTTTAGATGGTGGTTTGTAGCTGAGAGTGTTATGAATATAAAACAAAGTTACTGGTGAAGGATCTGTCAATCGCAGGCCACAAAACCTGCATAAGTTTGCATACTCTCACACCCACATGAACCACATTGTAAGTGTCCTTTCTATGTTTTCATACTCTCTCTTTGTTAAAATTGCTCTTGGTATTGGAAATTTTTTGTATACTTCATTGTGTGTGTGATAAATTAAAATGGTTAGATGTTAAATACTTAGTAACTATTTATACATTTGTATTTTGTTTAAAGTTGTACTACAAGTTGAAGATTTTGGTTGGTGACTATGTTATTTGCTCCCCAAAGTGTTTGTAAAAATGCCTAAACCAAACTTTCCATCACTTAGGAAGTACAAGGTAAAAAATCTAATAGAAAACTTTCCATCCTTACTGAAAGTTATTTTAAATCTTAACTTCAATGTGAAGGGTTCACTGAATTTTTACTGATAAGCTTTCACTTTAAGGAAAATATTTCCTATTAATATAGCAGTCCTATACTCCTATTGTTGAGTGCTCTGTTTATAGGAGTATTTATATTTGCTTAGGAATTTTGATTCATGGAAACTTTTTTTTGTTAAGGTGGGGTGTTGTCTTTGTTAGAAAAAGAGGCTGTGGAAGGTATCATTGTGGCTGTTGCTTCTAAAGATAAACCCTAAGGCTGTGGAAGGTAAAAGGCTATTTTTAGCTTTGCCAATTGAATAGTGGTTAATGGTATTGCTATTATATTTGTACTCCAAATGATTTTACTGACAATGCTTTTCATCTTTATGCATCAGTAGTATATGCTTATATTTGTATTGCTAATATATGCTTTTCATCTTTATCCATTAGGTATATAAAATTTATTAACTTTGACAAACTTTAGCAGTTTTGGAAATCCTGTTACATTTTCAGCAGTTATAAATAAATTGTTAAGTTCTTTTGCCATTTTCCATTTTAATCTATTTAGATTTTTGTCTAGTAAAACCCTTGGTATCCCTACCTCAGGAGGTACAAAAACAATGCAAGAGAGTTTGGCAAGCTTCAACATTTAGAGTTGCTTCCTTTCTAATCGAGTCTAAGATCTTACCAATTGACTTTTCACAATTCATGCTAGGTGCATTAATTCTACTTCCAACAATCTCCCTATATGTTCTTGATTTTTGGTTCTTCATTTTGTGATTTTTAATTATTTTTTTTATTTCATTTCATTTTCAATAAAATACTAGATGGGACTTTTGTGAATTTTGTCACTAAGGCACAAAATATATGAGAGCAAAATCTACATTAGGTTTGTAGCATATTAGTATTGACACAAATCCTCATTATGTTTATATATTAAAGCAAAACCATTTAGCACATGAATATGGGAGTAAGATATATTGTATGAGTATTATAGGATATTTTTATAAAATCTACATTTGTTCTATATTGCACTAGATTAATGAGAATTTTACTGTTAGTACTGAGCAATGATTTTTTTTATTTGGTTGCTGGTGATATTTGAGCTTTAGGACAACTTTTTTTGGGGGCTGCAAAAGTAGAAAATGAAAATTCTGGAAATGTGTAAGTTAGCTATCTATCTTAATTACTGAGAGATAAATAAAGGTGGAGTGATTCTGCTTTTGTCTGCAAAATTTTACAAGGCAGGAATGTTATGATGGGAGAGCTTTAGCTGTTAAGCTAGAGAGAAGAACGAAGCAATCCAAGAGAAACTCATTGGGATATAGTGTAGAGTCAACAACAATATGCTTGCACCTGTTTTCTAATATTTAGTATGATAATTTAAGCAAAAGTCTTATGAAGAAAGTTATTTATATTGATAAAATATAGTTAGTGAAGCTGCCCCTGACCAATTTAATAAGATTTTTTTTGAGTTGATTTGCAAAACTCTTCAAATATTATAAATTTTTGTTATTAGTGCATGTCGTATATTTTTACTTTTTGTTAGCGTTTCATTTAGATGTGATATGTAATATTTTGATTTGAAATTTTACCCTTTTTGTTGTGTAGGCAATAACCAATGTTTAAACATCATATTATTTTTCAAAATTTTGTTGGTAGACTAAGAAATATGAGACGAGATCACTACACACACCTTGGCTGACCAACTCAAATCCTTTACATTCTAATGAATTGTGTATTCCTTTGAATATTAGTGTCCTAATTAACCATTTGTGTGACTTATTCCTTAAAATCCATAGCAAAAAGGTCCATTTATCTTAACTAAATTTCTCTCAACCTTCCAAAAACATTAATAGTGACATTCATTTTCTCACTAAATTGACCACTTCTTAATTAAAAAATTTTAATATTTCTAAAAACTTTACTGAATTGACCACTTCTTAATTGGAAAATTTTAGTATTTCTAAGAACTTTCCCGTGCATCGCACGGGTTAGCGACTAATTAAATTTATAGCTTAATCTACCATTCACGTATTAAAGGAGAGAGTACATAATAATTTCCATGATTAAGCATTACAAACTACCTAGATCTCCCATTAATTGACCAAGTAGCCAGCATTTCATTATCAGTTGGAACTCATTTTAGATGATTATTTATTAGTCATCTTAAGGAAAAGGTCATCTTTGATTGGTGAAATGTCATTCTCAACTTACAAATCCAAACTTTTATTTGGTGGACTAAGACAAAATGAATAGTTATAAAAAGACAACATTTAGCTTAGTTCAATCCCTCAACATTTCTCACACTTTTCTTCATAATTATTTTTGTTCGGCTAGATAAAAATTCCACATAAAATGTCACATACTCCCTCACATTGAATAACAGTTCACTCGATATGAGACCACCAAAACACCTGGTTTAGAGAGGGTGTGAAAATTTCTATGAGCACAAACGTAGAGTAAAATTTTTCCCATTTGACCGTTGTACATATAATGGACCACAGAAAAATCAATGGGCAAGTTGTTCACATCCTACATCGTGTTCATAATTATTAGTTGGAAAAATGCACTATATGCATCATGTGGTCGTAAATGTCCTAAATTTGTTGTGTTATTTAAGAGGAGCTCCGATTGTGTTGATGAAATAAAGGGTTTCTTTCATTTATTCTTTCCTTCATTCTTTTTTTTTTTTAAAATTATGGTTCAAATCTCCTATCCCATCTATCATTTACTATCAATTAACAAAAATAATAATAAATAAATAAATAACTAGGTAGTGCAAGCTCAATGGAAATAATAAACAAGACGGCACACTATTGGGCCTCAAAGCCTAACAAAATCCAAGGTTTCTACCACATGACATCAGGCTCTAACAATCCAACAAATTTACACATTACTCCCGAATCCAGCCATTCAAGCAGAAAGCCTCCAATATGGTCCATTCTACTACTTTTGAAAGAAGCAACTTGAGCACCACAGCTCAAATCTTCTAGAAATGCACTAGAACCCCCTCAAGTAATATAAATTCCTAGGCAACTTAATTATAAATTCTTTCAGCACAAGTCAATGGCCACGATCTGAGACCAAAGCACATAAATAAATAAAGACGCTCACAAAAGGTTAATGAGGTCAACATAATTCTTACATTGATAAAAAGAGAAATTCTATCAACTTATAATTAATTAATAATGTTGTTCGCTTTAAGTGCTTGAAATCTAATTCATATAATGAGTCCAAGAAACTTATTTTAGGAACTAACATGTAATCCATCACAACATGTGTTACTAACTCACGAGAAATTATTTACTCTTATATGAGAAGTTTTTACTCCTCAACATGAGGTGTGGGTCCTAATATGGGATCCTTGGTAGGGCCCACACTTTCCAAGAGAGGAGGGAGGACTCCTCCTGCTTGAGTGAAATATTTCTTCTAACTTATGGTGCAACTTATCTAGTTTTCATAGCAATTATATTATATAAACAACTTCATTGAAAAATACAGAGTAAACCATATTTAAAATGAGATTTACATCATTTTGAAAGTAAAACTCTATAAAAATGGATTAACATCATGTAATTAAATTCAATATTTCTCATAATTCATTGTTCAATAGTTGTTGGAATCAATAAAATGGGAAGTTTGAACAATCAATTTTTGCCTCTTATGGTCTTTGTTGAATAAAATTGTATGCATCGTGTAAATGCCAAACTTAGTGGGACTAACTATTAAGAGCCCTATAACTCGATGGTATTGTCTGATTCTTTAAAAGGGAGAACTTATATTTGAATCTCCCATTTATTATATATATATATATATATATATATAAAAGGTAAAGGGTTATATATTGAATTTGGTTAAACGAATAATCAATATCTAAGTTCGGGTAAGCTAATTGGACAATAGCTCTTCCAAATATTTTTTCGATTTTGTTTTTTTTTTTTGTTTTTTGTTTTTTGTTTTTTGTTTTTTTTTTTTTTTGCGTTATATTCACTGCAAACATTTTTGTATGGTTTTTTCAACCAATAAAAAAAAAAAAAAAGGTTGTAAATAAAGTAGTGAACTTAATTTTTAAGTTCCACGCATAAATGGTATGCATATTTTGTAACATCCAACAAATACAAGTTTATCTCATTAATTTCTCAACAAATTTATTCAAAAACTTACAAAAGAATGAATTTACACTTGAATCATGTTGAAGAATGAAACATTTGTAAGCAAATAATACAAAATATTTTCAATAGACACATCAATAATCCTATAATATCTAGTTCACAAACCTACAATTTTTTCTGATCTCACCCTGGCTTCCTGTAAGCACCTCAACGTAACCCATTTTCACCATAGCTGCTCCAAACTTATAAGCCCATGTTTCACCTTGCCTTGCATTATTTTTGACAATTTCAACCGTTGAAGGGCTGCTTAAAAGAGATTGATCAGAGTTTAACAAGCCATGGTGGTTCTTCAAATTTTTGTAGTACTGATTATCAAGCCTATATGGTGTAACTACATCAAGTGGTACTGTTGGACCGTTGTCATTTCCAACATTTTGTGGGCACTTGGTCTTTAGGTCTCTAGCAAATATGGGATTCATTGAAGGGTCTTATCGATTTGTTTCACTGAAATTGTATAAACGTTTTGAGAAAGAAGAACAATGTGACCTGCCAATGGAATGTGCCCCAGAAAGTGTCACCATTTCATCAAGATTGAGTCCTTTCTGCGCAAATTTTTCTTCGAGTTGCTGAGTATTGAAGGTA
The DNA here is from genome assembly GCA_030445155.1 of Quercus variabilis. Lineage (NCBI taxonomy): Eukaryota > Viridiplantae > Streptophyta > Magnoliopsida > Fagales > Fagaceae > Quercus > Quercus variabilis. The sequence goes on from CP129447.1 coordinate 2,072,006, forward strand.
GGTGGTGGAAGGTTTTGAATAGGCTCATTTTCACGTGACACCCTACCATCACGGCGTCCTGATGGAACTTTGTAACTTATGCCTCCGACTTTGTAAGCACTATCACGAGCAGCAAATGCAATAATGTCTGCACAAGAGACTGTTTGTGGGCATTGAGCTTCAAGTGCAGCCTTCGCCTCAAATATCACTTCAAAGCCTCTTAAGCTTGGATTGTTGACTGGACTATCTCTCTCCGCTGGATTTCCAGGGGTTGAATCAAGTAAGACAGAGGCATCGCAACCCTGGCATAGATAACATAGAAATATGATTTAACTAACAACTTAGTAATTAAGCAGCTTATAAGGTATATTGTTTTAGCGGGGAAAAAAGGAAAAGAAAAGGAGAAGGGTCTGCAAATTTTGGTACAAGTTCTAGTAAACATATTACAAATTAAGTGGATTGCAAAGTGCTAACATACCCTGACAAAACAGTCATGAAAGTGCATTCTGATTAGGCCAGCAGCTAGGCCAGGGTTGCTTGATACAGCTTTGTTCACAGTGTTTCTTACAATGTTCTCTGCCGAAGGACAAGTTGATTGATAGTAACCCACTTGAAGTGATGGCATCGCTAGTGACATTGTCACCATCATAGACATGGTAACAAAGATAACCAAGCAAAATTTGATGGTTGCCATAGTTACTCTACAACCCGAATACTCCAATAACGAGTGAATGAATAAGACACGAGTAAAGAAAAAAGAAAGAACAGATAAAGAAGAATATTATAAGCAAGAAGGAGATGAAGATAAAGGTTGTTGTTAGCCAAGTATTTATAGGAAGAATGACCTTAGTGAAGATGGGACTGGCAGATTTTCTTTGGAAACCAAAACGTGTATTGCTGCATAGAAGAAAGGCTTGAAGCTGTCTAAGTTTGAGGGTTTCCACGGTAACAAAGAGGAAACAGTCCTCTTTGGCTCACTCGAAGATCTTTCCATCCAATTAGCCTCTTAGGTTTTGAGTGCGTAATGATGTATTTATGTTTTCTGACTTTCAGGGTTGTCAACTTGGCAATGGGGAGGGTAAGAAGGTAAAATAACGTACGTGTATATATATGTAATCCACGTACATGCATCTTATGCAGACTAGGTCAGTTAGCTCAATTTTCAGTATCTTTGTTTACAGGTTTTACTTTTTCATGACATTTTAACATCTTGATTAGGACAAGGAAATGGATGGAAGGGAAAGGGGTAGTGGATCCCACCATTATTCTACTATTTGAGAGTTTTTCAAATTTCAAGAGAGAGAGAAAGGTAAAAAGTTAGGGAAAATTATCATTTTCCTCAATAATTAAAGAGATTTTTTTTTTGTTCCAATTTTTTTATTCAATAGTAGGTGCCATTCCTCTTTAAAAGGAAAGAAATAAATTATAAAGAGATTTAATAGTAAAACTAAAATTTTTTTTTCTTTTCATTTTGTTTTATAAATTTCAAATAGACTAGGAAACTAGAATTATATATATATATATATATATATATAATTCTATCTTTTTCTATATTCAGTTATATTTTTTTAAAAATCTATTTATCTTATTTCATGCATTCATTATATATATATATATATATATATATGTGTGTGTGTGTGTGTAGTATTACAATTGAGAAAACAAGTGATCAATCGAGTAACTATTCAGTATTCTCAAAATATAATAACATGCTCTCTATTCTCACTTAATAGCAGTGAAGTTATTAAATTAATAGTTTAATCTACCATTCACATATTGTAGGAGGGACTACTAAATAATTTCCATGATTAAGCATGACAACTAGTTAGGTCTCCCACTGACCAAGTAGCTAGCATTTCATTATCAATTGGAACTCATTTATGATGATCATTTATATGTCATCCTAAAGAAAAGTCCATTCTCTGTTTGATGAAATTCCTTTCTCAACTTATAAATCCCTACTTTTTTTTCGTGGACCAAGACAAAATGAATAGTTGTGAAAAGACAACTTTTATAGCTTAGTTCAACCACTCCATGTTTCTCGCACCTTTCTTCTTAATCTTTTGCCCTTTTTTTTTTTTTTTTTGGTTCGGCCAGATAAAAAATTCACATAAAAGGTTAATGAGGTCACCTTTTTTTATTGATTTATAATTAATAATTAATATAATGTTGTTTAGTGTAAGTGTTTGAAACCAACATTCCCGAGGACACCTATTTTGGTATGCTAGCAGTGTCCTTTTTCCGTTTTAGGAATCAACATTCAGTCAACCACAACATGTGTTAGCCTTCATTAAGTGCAATTGAATCAGTCTATATAAAATAGAAAAAGTGGTGAATTTTACACATTTTGTATCATGCTCCGAACCTAAAAAGGTCCAAAGCAAGGGAAAAGAACAATTAGGAGAGAGATTGTAGAGGATTTTTCTTTTCTTTTCTCTTTTCCACAGGATGAGAATATATAACTATATTAAAATCTCCACATTACAAATTAGAACTCTATAACACATTTACGAACAATAACTAAAAATCATGTGCTTCTATGTAATACAGGAATGTATTACAAAACTCCAATTGGATTACACAAAGTCACAATCTTTGCAAGAATAAGGAACCTTAACATCGAGTTTAGGCCTACCATGCCTAAGGCTAACAAACCTCAAGTGCCTAACCTTCTATAGAATTAATCAAGACCTCGTTGAACATAGCAAGATTGAGTCACCAACTATTTACAGTACAAGTCTCCAAATTTAACATGGCACTCTAATCATCACCAATGAAGTAAGCTCCATACTCGAGGTATAGCTAATTGATCTAAAAAACCATGAGAGGGTGGGATGAACTAAAGCCCAATAAGTAGCATAATTAATGGGGGTGGAGGAAATGCAAGTCTCATGATGATGAAAAGTTTACAAAACATGTTTTAGTTTGGGAAATTTTTAACTGAATCCTACAAGGTCATTTTCTATAATAATGTGACAAGAACGATTAAATGATGAAACACAAAATTTCTCAAAATAATACCATGAAACTGTACACTATAATCTATGAGCACTAATAATATAATTCCAAAGCCATAAAATCTAACATACTGTAATTTATCACAAATATACCACATTACCATATAGACCGGTCAGAGGATCTACCAATTCACAATTGGCAAGATATTGTCCTCTTTGGTATGCAGTCACTTGGCCCTATGGGCAATGGCCTCATCCATACCCTCACGGTTTTGTCTCTCTCTTCATAGGCAATAGGGAGAACATGTCAAATAGGACATCTTTTACATGTGGTCTTTTGGCCCCATGGGTAACAACCTCACCCACACACAATCAAGGAACTTTTTCCCTAAATAGGAAGCAAGGAAGAACGTGTAACGTCCTAGTTAGCTTTAAAAAAAAAAAAAAGTTAAGAGCAGATATTTTTGGGTTCCCACGTGCCAAAGCCCCACCTAACCCCACTACCCACTCCCTCTTACCTCTCCTTTGGCCGGCTCACTCTTTGCTTTTCTTTCTTTTTCTTTTTTTTTTTTTTTTTTTTTGGTTTTCTCTCATACGCTCCTCTCTGCTCTCATCCTCTCCACCGGCACTTCCACACCACCACCACCAGGCAAGATGACTGGAAAATTTTTGAGAACCCATAAACACCTTCACATCCTTTTTTTGAGGTAAAATCTTTTTGGTGGGTTTTGCACTTTTGGTTGAGGTTATTTTTGTCTAAGCTTTAATAATGATATCCATGTGATTTATAAGCATTGGAAGTGATATTTACATGTTTTTATGGATAGGTTTTGTATTGGTGGAATTATTTGATGAGTGGGTATATATTTTGTGCTAGTGATGACTACTTAAGGGTTATGTATGGTGGAAAAATTTAGGGGTTTTAAGTTATAGCATGTGATGGTTGGTGAATTTAATTTTTCCATTCCCATTGGGTTTATTTGGAGTTAGTTGAAATTCTAGATTTCTTATCTTGGAGGATATATTGATTTTGCTTTCATGGGTCTCTTAATGTGTAGTGTAAATTTTATGGAAGTTAGTCATAATGTTGGAGATGATTTTAAATGGGTTAACTCTATAAATTGGAGTTTATGCCTTGTGAATCAATTTGTTGAGAAACTATGGAAGTGGAATATATTATTATTGATGAGGTTAAATATTAGGCTTGCCTAATTAAGTGATTACTTGGCAATTCCTAAATTGTGGCTAGATGCAATTTCAAACTCTATACTTATTGTGATAGGTTTACTTGATATTGTTTAGGTTCCAGCTAATCTTCTTGGAGCTTGGAGAATTAGTATTTTGCGGTTGCGAGGTAAGTAGCTTTTTAATGGGATTTTGAAAAATAACATAAATGTTGTTTTTGGGTTAGACACGTTTTTGGAAATTACCTATGGAAACTATATTTTCCTAAAAACTACTGTGTCGTAACCTTAATATATATATATATATATATATATATATATATGATTATATATGAAAATGCATCATATTTGTTATTGGATTTAGGGAAATGTATGAATTGTTGATATGGAAAAATGAGCATCTTTTATTTAATCTTGATAAGAAAATCTCGGATTTTATAGTGTATTGGAAAATTTAAGATGCTTATCTTGTCTTAGTACTTGAGAAATTAATAGAAAATCTTTTGACAAGAATGAAGTTGAAAACCTTACAAATTTTGTAGAAGTTAGATTATTTAAGGTTTTTTGAAACTACTTGAATATGAATTATGTGTTTCAAAGTAATGTAATTTGTGAGTTTATGTTGTTTTAACACCATGCCATGTGTGATTTCCTAGTGATCACCTAATTCGGTTTTCGTGGTCTTTGTGACAACAGAATCAAGTTTAGGTCAGTGCCCTTTCACTTTGGATAACGCGTTCTTCCCTGTTGTCCATAGGGGGAAGAAGATTCCTTGATTGTGTGTGGGTGAGATTGCTGCCCATGGAGCTAAGAGACCACATGCAAAAGAGGCCTTATTTGACACGCTCTCTTTGCTGCCCATGGGGGGAGAAAAAACCTTGAGGGTATGGCTGAGGCCGCTGTCCATAGGGCTAAGAGTCTACATACTAGAGAGGAAAATATCATGCCAGTTGTGAATGGGTGGTTCCCCTGATTGGTCTATGTATTAGTGTGGTATATTTGAGATAGATTACCATATGTCAGAATTTATGGCTTTGGAATTATATTATTATTGCTCACAAATTATAGTATATGGTTTCAAGATATTTACTTTGAGGAATTTGTATTTCATTATTAAATCATGCTTCTCATATTATTATTATAGTAGATGAAATGTGCATTTCCCCCACCCCCATTAAATATGCTACTCACTGAGTTCTGTCTCATCCCATTATTTTTATAACCTTTTCAGAGTAGGCAACAGTCTTTTGAGACAGCTTTTTGGTGGCTAATAGTAGTTAGACTAACTACTGATGGAGGTTGAACTTTTGTAATGGGTATATTAGATGGTGTACATTTTAGAATAGGCTTGACTCATTCTTTTGTATATTAAAGTGGTTGTGATGTTATTTCCACTGATGGGATAAGCTAATGATATATAATTAATTATTCTGACCTCTAGCTATTCTTTTGTTGCCAATGGTCCTTGTAATTATTGCTTAGAGTTCTGACTTACTTTGAGAGTATATTCAATAAAATTATTATGATAATTCTTAATGTTGGTATTTGATATGATTTATGTGGATTGGATTGTCAAAAAGGAAAATCTATAGGTTTTTTGAGATGTCTTTTTCATGCTTTGGATTCTTTGGGGTTTGAGGTGTGACAGAACATGTCATCCAAAGTGAAAAGACACTAACCTAGATCTGATTCCGTTGTCACAAAGACTACAAAAACTAAATCAGATGATCATTGGGAAATCACATAATGGCATAAGGTTAAAACAACATAAAGCTCACAAGTTACATGTACTTTCAAATACATTGTTTATATCCAGGTAATTTTAGAAAAATCTTAAATAATCTAACTTTCATAAAGTTTGTAAGGTTTTCAACTTCATTATTGTCAAAAAAAATTTCTATCATTTTCCCAAATAACAAGACAAGATAAGTATCTTTAAATTTTCCAATACATCATAAAATCAATGAATTCCTTATCAAGGATCAAATAAAAAATGCTCATATTTTCCATGTCAACAATTCATGCATTTCCCCAAATACAATACCAAATATGATGCACTTTTCGTATTTAAAAATATATAATAGGGTCACAACACAACACTTTTTAGAAAAACATAGTTCCACAAATAATTTCCCAAAATGTATTTGAACCAAAAACAACGTTTATGCAACATGGTTATTTTCCAAAAATCCCACTAAAAAGCTAGTTACCTTGCAACCCGCAAAAAGCCTAATTCTCTAAACTCCAAATGAAATTAGCTAGAATCTAAACAATATCAAGCAAACCAATCATGATAAGCATAAAGCTTGAAATTGTATCTAGCTACAAATTGGAAATTGCCAAATAAGCAATTGATTAGGCAAGCCTAGTATTTAACCCCATCAATAATGTATTCCTCTTCCAAAGTTTCTCAACAATTTAATTCACAAGGCATAAGCTCCAATTTATAAAATTAACACATTCAATGTATTATCTCTAACATCAAAACCTCAACACTTTCTATGTACTTCCCACAAGATTTACACCACATGAACAAGAGAACCATGATACCAAAAATCATAATATCCTCCAAGGCAAACAATTTGAATACTTAACTAGCTCCAAATAATCAATAAAAAATTATATTCATCATTTATTTCACATTAAGAAGCCAAATCTCCAAAATCTTCACCACTTAGTTACCATTGTAAAAATCTTATACCCACTCATCAAATAATTCCACCAATACAACCTATACATATAAACACATGAATATCACTTCCAAAGTTCATAAATCACATGAATATCATTATCAAAACTTAGATAAAAATAAATACCCTCAAGCAAAAGTACAAAAGGGATGAAGATGCTTAGAGGTTTCTAAGGTAAAAAGACTGATGCTAATGCTCTAGCTCATGAGAAATTATTCACTCCTCCTCACTCTTCAAACATGAGGGATGGGTCCCAATGTAGTACCCATGGTAGGGCCTACACCCTTTATGAAAGAAGGGAGGACTTCCCTTATTGGAGTGAAAATCTTCTTCTAACTTATTATGCCACTTATCTAGCCTTTATAGCAATTAATTTATATCAAATACTTGACTAAAAAAACATATTACAAATTAAACCATATTTAAAATGAGATTCAAGCCAATGGATGAGTTTCATGTAAAGTCAACATTTCACTTAATTCATTGCTCAATCGTTGGTGGAAACAATAATAAGGGGAGTTTGAACAATTAATTTTTGCATCTTTTAGTCTTATTTGGTGAAAGATATTGTACACTTCACGTAAGTGCCAAAGTTAAAGGGGCAACTATCAGGAGTCCTATAACTCGATAGTATTGTTTGAATCCATAAAAGGAGAACTTATGTATAAATCCCCTATATATTATATTAAAAACAAAGTTAGAGGGTTATTTATTGAATTTGGTTGAATGAAATATCAAAATCTAAGTTAGAGTTAGCTAATTGGACAATAGCTCTTTCAAAAATTTCTGTCCCTTTTTTTTTTTTTTTTTTTTTTGGTTATTATTATTTTTGTTACATCCACTGCAAACGTTTTCGTATGATTTTTTCAAAAAAAAATAAATAAAAAAAAACATGGTTGTAAATAAAGCAGCGAAAATAATTTTCAAGTTCCATGTACAAATGCTATGCACTATTTGTAACATCCAACGAATACAAGTTTATCCCATTAATTTCTCAACAAAATTTGTTCAAAATCTTACAAAAGAATCAATTTACATTTGAATCAACATTGAATAATGAATCAATGAAAGAAAATAATACAAAATAATTTCAACAGTCACACCAATAAACCTATAATATCTAGTTCATAAACCTACAATCTTTCCTAATTTCACCTTGGCTTCCTGTAAGCACATCAACAAAACCCATTTTCACCATAGCTGCTGCAAACTTATAAGCCCATGTTTCACCTTGCCTTGCATTATTCTTGACAATTCCAACCGTTGAAGGGCTACTCAAAAGAGATTGATCAGAGGTCAATAAGCCATGGTGGTTCTTCAAATTTATATAGTACTTATTATCTAGCCTATTTGGTGTAAGTACATCAAGTGGTACAGTTGGATCGACATTGCCAACATTTTGTGGACACTTGGCCTTTAAGTCTCTAGCAAATATAGGATCCATTGAAGGGTCTTGTGGATTTGTCTCACTGAAATTGTATAATCGCTTTGAGAAAGAAGAACAATGTGACCTTCCTATAGAATGTGCACCAGAAAGTGTCACCATTTCATCAAGACTAAGTCCTTTTTGCGCAAATCTCTGTTCGAGTTCCTGAGCATTGAAGGTAGGTGGTGGAAGGTTGTCAATAGGCTCATTTTTACGTGACACCCTACCATCACGGCGTCCTGATGGAACTTTGTAACTTATGCCTCCAACTTTGTAAGCACTGTCACGAGCAGCAAATGCAATAATGTCGGCACAAGAGACTGTTTGTGGGCATTGAGCTTCAAGTGCGGCCTTCGCCTCAAATATAACTTCAAAACCTCTTAAGCTTGGATTGTTGACTGGACTGTCTCTCTCTGCTGGATTTCCAGGGGTTGAATCAAGTAAGACAGAGGCATCGCAACCCTGGCATAAATAACATTGAAAATAAGATTTAACTCTTAACAACTTAGTAATTATGTATCTTATAAGGTATATTCTTTTTGCAGGAACATAAAGGAAAAGGAGAAGAGTGCAAATTTAGGTACAGATTCTAGTGAACATATAACATGTTAATTGGTGTTGCAAAGTGCTAACATACCCTGACAAAACAATCATGAAAATGCATTCTGATGAGGCCAGCAGCAAGGCCAGGATTGCTTGATACGGCTTTGATTACAGCGTTTCTCACAATGGTCTCTGCAGAAGGACAAGTTGATTGATAGTAGCCCACTTTGAGTGATGGCATCGCCAGTGACATTGACACCATCATAGACATAGTAACAAAGAAAACCAAGCAAAATTTGTTTGTTGCCATAGTTAATCTACAACCCAATAAATACCGCAATACTCTAATGAGTGAGTGAATAAGACTCAAGTGAAAGAGGAAAGAAAGAACAGATAAAGAAGAATATTTTAAGCAAGAAGGAGATGAAGATAAATGTTGTTGTTAGCCAAGTATTTATAGGAATGAAGTTAGTGAAGATGGGACAGGCAGTTTTTCTTTGAAAACCAAAACGTGTATTTCTGCATAGAAGAAAGGCTTGAAGCTGTCTAAGTTTGAGGGTTTCCATGGTAACAAAGAGGAAACAGTCCTCTTTGGCTCACTCGAAGATCTTTCCATCCTATTATAGCCTCTTAGGTTTTGAGTGGGTAATGATGAATTTATGTTCTTTTGACTTTCAGGGATGTCAACTTGGCAATCGGGAGGGTAAGAAGGTAAAATAACGTATGTGTATGTGTCTATATATATATATATATATATAACCAACGTACAGGCGTCTTATGTAGACTAAGTGAGTTGGCTTAATTTTCATGACATTTTAACACCTTGATTAGGACGAGGAAATGGATGGAAGTCTGAACTGAAAGGGATAGTGGATCCCACCATTATTCTACTATTTCAGAGTTCTTCAAGAGAGAGAGGAAAAAAGTTAGGGAATATGATCATATTATTTTAAAGATTTCAAATAGACTAGGAAATTAGAATTAAAAAATATATATTTCTATCTTTTTCTATTCAATTATATTTTTATAAAAATCTATTTATCTCCAGGGACGGATCCACGTTGGGGCAGAGGGGGGCCATTGCCCCCCCCCCCCCCTCCCCACCCAATTTAAAAAAAAAAAAATAGTATAAAAAAAATTAAGATTTGGCCTTTAATATATATATATATATATATATATATATATTTGTCTCTCCTCTAAAATATTTAGATATTAACATATAAGAAAATAAATAAAATCCATGCCCCTTTAACTACAAAAACAAAATAAAAAAATAAATATGAATTAAACAAAAATCGCACACAAAATAAGAAACAATTATTTTGTATGTTATACTTTGTTGATATGCTTTATAATATGAAATGTTTAAAAAAAAAATTATTTTGTATGTAGTATTTTGTTGAATATAAAATAGATATTAGTTTTTATTTTCATAAATTTTTTTTTTTTTGGTTTTAAGCTTTGGCTCACCTCAGGTATAAATTCTGGTTCCGTCCCTATTTATCTCCTTTCTTGAATTCATTATTTATATATATATATATATATATATGTTATGTGTGTATGTATAGTATTACAATTGATAAAATAAGTAAATAATCGAGTAATTATTCAATATTATATATATATATATATAAAAGATAGAAATTCAATTATAGTCTAATGTAAGTGTATATGTATGTAAAACTCCCTCCCCTAGAGACTTTAACTCCGGTTTTTACCCTCCACATCTCACAAGTATTTATATTTATGAAGTGACCATTGTACCAAGAATGTACAGTGATATTATTCTGTATTCTCAAAATATAATAACATGCTCCCTTCTCTCACTTAACAGTCTACTTATTAAATTTATAATTTAATCTACCATTCACATATTGCAGGAGAGAGTACTTAATAATTTCCATGATTAAGCATGACAACTAGTTAGGTCTCCCATTGACCAAGTAGCCAGCATTCTATTATCAACCGGAACTCGTTTAAGATGATCATTTATATGTCATCCCAATGAATAAGTCAATTCTCTGTTTGATGAAATGCCTTTCTCAACTTATAAATCCCTACTTTTATTTTGTGGACTAAGACAAAATGAATAGTTGTGAAAAGACAACTTTTATAGCTTCGTTCAACCACTCAATGTTTCTCGCACCTTTCTTCGTAATCTTTTTTTTATAGTTTGGCTAGATTAAAAATATAAATAAAAGGTTACTAAGGTCACCTTTTTCATTGATTTATAATTAATATAATGTTGTTCAGTGTATGTGTTTGAAACCAACATTTCTCAGGGCACTTGTTTTGGTATGCTAGCAGTATATCCTTTTTCCATTTTAGGAACCAACATTCAATCAACCACAACATGTCTTAGCCTTCACTAACTCACGAGAAATTATTCACTCCACCTCTCTTTTCAAACACAAGGAGTGGGTCCCAATGTGGGATTGATGGTAGGGCCTACACCTTTTGTGAAAGAAGGGAGGACTTCCCTTATTGGAGTGAAAAAATTCTTCTAATTCATTGTACCGCTTATCTAGTCTTTATAGCAATTAATTTATATAAAACATATTACAACTTTAACCATATTTAAAATGAGATTTATGTCATTTGAAAGTAAAACTTTACCACAAAAAAAAAAAAAAAAGGTATTAGTTTAATGTAAAGTCAATGTTTCACATAATTCATTGCTCAATCGTTGGTGAAAACAAAATTATGGGGAGTTTGAACAATTAATTTTTGCATCTTTTGGTCTTACTTGGTGAAAGAAATTGTATGCTTCACGTAAGTAAATCTATCACAATTACCAAACTAGGCTTTGACATCATAGACTTCCTTGATCAGGATCTTGTTCTCACATGAGCCACCTATTTATGCATTGATCTTCAGTACGAAAATTGAAGGTTTGGCAGCAACTTTACTCCACCGTTACTAGCAATATGGATTTGATATCTGGTAAGTGCTTGTAGAGTTAGAAAATTACAGAACCTTACAGATCTCACATAAGTAACTCTCAAGACTTAAAAAACGTGTATTAAAGTTTCATTTTTATACCAAGCAATGTTGGACTCAAATTCTAAACATTTCGTGGGCTGTTAGGCCTGATTTAGAAATCTAAAGAATTGTAGTTCGATCAGTCAAGGCTTCTCTTCGATTGGTCGAGCATGATAGTTTCTAAATTCTTCTTTCTGCAGTTTTTATGTTTTTGAATCTTGACTTGTATCAATTTGATTAATGTCTAAAACACTTCTAAGACACTAAGATCTTCTACTAGACATATTTTTGTTCTCGGTTTTTCCAACATATAATAAAATTAGAACCTAAACATTTATGACTAAATATTTAAAACCTAATAGGGGGTATGACTAAGTGATAATAATATTAATTAATGGATATTTATTATAATAATAAGACAAATTTTATAGATACACTCAATTTAACATATGCTTGGATGTACTCGTGATTAGTGCCCAACAATTTCACTCTTTCATCAATTGTCAATGGTGAGCCCATATGTATGTGATGAATTCAATTACAAATAAATATTTAAATATGTTGTGAAATTATGTGTGAATTTGGGTGTCTATAGACGGATTGTGATAATAATAGTTAATAGAATAATGTGGTGGTTTCAACTTTCAAGGGTGTTCAATTTTGTGTGGCTAAGCCCCACAACTTGTTTGGCAATTTATTTAAGATGCTAATTCCTGTACTTGAACTCACGACTTATTGCTTTTAATTAAAGGAAATTGCTATCACACTAAGGCTAGACCTCAGGTCACTTACCTGGTCATCATCATAGCAATTGTGTTATATAAACAACTTGGTTGATAACATGTTTCAAAGTAACCCATTTTTAAAATGGGATTTACATAGTTTGAAAGTAAAACTATATTAAAAAAAAAAAAAAAAAAGGATTTGCATCATCTAAATTTAATGTTTCACATAATTCACTATTCAACGGTCGGTGGATTCAATAAAATAGGAATTCTAAACAATTAAAAGCTTCCTCTGTTGTTTTTTAGTGAATGAAATTGTATGATTCTAACGTAAGTGCCAAAGTTAGAGGGACAACTATCAAGAGCTCGATATTATTGTCTTATTCTCCAAATAGGGAGAACTTAGGTTTGAAATCCTTCCTTTATTATATGGAGTACATAAAAGAACAGGGTAGAAAGTGAACTGCAATTTTTATATCTTGGATTTGGTTGAGTGAAAAATCAAAATCTTGAATTTAGTTGAATAACAAATCAAAATCTAATTTAGAGTCAGCTATTGGATAATAACTCTTTCAAATAATTTTGCCCTTTGGGTTACATTCACTACACACATTTTTGTATGATTTCCCCCACCACCCCGCCCCCCCCCCCAAAAAAAAAAAAAAAAAAGAGGTTGTAAAAAGAGCTATGCACATTTTGTAACATCCAACGAATACAAGTTTATCCCTTTAATTTCTCATCAAAATTTGTTCAAAAACATACAAAAGAATGAATTTACATTTGAATTAACATTGAATAATGAATTAATGTAAGAAAATAATACAAAATAATTTAGTAGTCACACCAATGAACCAATAATATCTAGTTCACAAACCTACAATTTTTCCTGATCTCACCCTGACTTCCTGTAAGCACATCAATGTAACCCATTTTCACCATAGCTGCTACAAACTTATAAGCCCATATTTCACCTTGCCTTGCATTATTCCTGACAATTCCGACCGTTGAAGGGCTACTCAAAAGAGATTGATCGGAGGTCAATAAGCCATGGTGGTTCTTCAAATTTATATAGTACTTATTTTCAAGCCTATTTGGTGTAAGTACATCAAGTGGCACGGTTGGATCGACATTGCCAGCATTTTGTGGACACTTGGTCTTTAAGTCTCTAGCAAATATAGGATCCATTGAAGGGTCTTGTGGATTTGTTTCACTAAAATTGTATAATCGCTTTGAGAAAGAAGAACAATGTGACCTTCCTATAGAATGTGCACCAGAAAGTGTTACCATTTCATCAAGACTAAGTCCTTTTTGCGCAAATCTCTGTTCAAGTTCCTGAGCATTGAAGGTAGGTGGTGGAAGGTTGTCAATAGGCTCATTTTCACGTGACACCCTACCATCACGGCGTCCTGATGGAACTTTGTAACTTATGCCTCCAACTTTGTAAGCACTATCCCGAGCAGCAAATGCAATAATGTCTGCACAAGAAACTGTTTGTGGGCATTGAGCTTCAAGTGTAGCCTTTGCCTCAAATATCACTTCAAAGCCTCTTAAGCTTGGATTGTTGACTGGACTATCTCTCTCCGCTGGATTTCCGGGGGTTGAATCAAGTAAGACAGAGGCATCACAACCCTGGCATAAACAACATTGAAAATAAGATTTAACTCTAACAGCTTAGTAATTAAGTAGCTTATAAGGTATATTCTTTTAGCGGGAAAATAAAGGAAAAGGAGAAGAGTGCAAATTTAGGTACAGATTCTAGTGAACATATAACAAGTTAGTTGGTGTTGCAAAATGCTAACATACCCTGACAAAACAGTCATGAAAATGCATTCTGATGAGGCCAGCGGCTAGGCCAGGGTTGCTTGACACGGCTTTGTTCACAGCGTTTCTCACAATGGTCTCTGCAGAAGGACAAGTTGATTGATAGTAACCCACTTTGAGTGATGGCATCGCCAGTGACATTGACACCATCATAGACATGCTAACAAGGAAAACCAAGCAAAATTTGATATTTGTCATAGTTACTCTACAGCCCAAATATCCCGTTACTCTAAAGAGTGAATGAATAAGACTCAGAGAAAAGAGCTAAGAAAGAAGTGACAATTAAAGAAGAATATTATAAGCAAGAAGGAGATGAAGATAAAGGTTGATGTTAGCCAAGTATTTATAGGAAGGAAGTTAGTGAAGTTGGGCCTGGCAGAAGAAAACAAAAACGTGTATTGCTGCATAACAAAAAAAAAAAAAAAAAACCTTGAAGCTGTCTAAGTTTGAGGGTTTCCATGTTAAGAAAGAGGAAACAGTCTCTTCTTTGGCTCATTCCACAAACAGTTGCTTATTTTACAAGTTTTGGAGTGGGTGGTTAAGCGTTTATCTTCTTTGACTTTCATGGATGTCAAACTGGCAATGGCTAGGTAAAATAACTATGCATATTTAATTTGCAGACCAAGTCAGTGAAATTTTCATTATCTTTTTCTTACTACTATTTTGGGTTCTTGACTTCTGGCTTTACATGACGTTTTGGTTTTATTTTTTGTCCCTATTTGGAAAGGATAGAAATAAAATGCAAGAGATCCAATGGTAAAATTTTATATTTATTGCCTTTTCATTATTTTTATATATATACAAAATTTCAAATTGACTGTAGCAAAAAAATTTTAATTTTTTTTTTTCAATTGCTTTCTATTTTTTATTCAATATTTAATTATACTTTTATTCAATTTATTTATTATTATTAAGCATTTATTGCCAGCGGGAACAAGTAGGAAAGCGCGTGATTAAGCATGCTTGACCCAGTAGCTAGCTTTTATGCATTGATGGGAACCCATTTTAATTAGGTGAAAATTTAGTTTAGCATGCTTGACCAAGTAGCTAGCTAGCATTTCTGTATAATGGGAACCCATTTTACAGTGTGCTACGTACCTATTAAAAAGGGATTTAGGTTCTTTAAATTTCTTAGGCTAGTTTATCAAATAAATTTCCTTAAATCTTAACTATTCTTTAATAATTTAATGGTTTAAATTTTATCATGTTAACATTCCATTAATAATAATCTTAATTGTTTTGTTTGTAACATTATTTTATTATTTTAAGAGTATTATAAGTGAAATGCTAACATGACATAATTCAGACTCTTAAATCATAAAAGAGTGGTTAGGATTTAAAAAATCTATTTGTAGAGTACGTACCCTAAAAAATCTAAAAGATCTGAATCCATTAAAAAAATGATAAATATCATCTAAATTTATCCATAAATGCAGTGTGTAACCTATGGCTGTAAATATTATTTAAGATTTCTGATTTCACTCTTTCTTTCTTTCTTTCTTTCTTTCTTTTTTTTTTTCTTTTTTCATTTTTCTTTTTTCCTTTTTCTTTTTTCTTTTGTTAAGAATCCATAGAATAAAATTTGATCTTCAGACATTTTACTATTAAGTGAATAACTGAATTAGTGGATATTTATTATAATAATAAGAAAAAATCTATAGACAATAGACATACTCAATATACTTGGATGTCAACTTGTGATTAGCATGCAATCATTTTAATTTTTCACTAATTGTCAACAGTGGACCTATGTGTAAATAATAATTTCAAATATAAGCTAATATTTAAGTGTGTTGTGAAATTATATGTGAATTTGGGTGTATCTATTGATAGATTGTGATAATAATATCGTTAATAGAATAATATGGTGGTTTCAAGGGTGTTCAATGTTCTTTTTTGTGTGGGTTATATTTAGCTAAGCCCACGCTCAATGGAAACAGTAAATGACATTATACAGACTGTACAGTATTAGGCCTAGATTCAAGATTTCTACGAAATGACATTGACTCATTGAGCTCTCCCAAATCCCAACCCATCGATTCAGTATACTTGTAATACTCAAATCCCACTTTTTCTAATGCTAACACTTTCTCAATGGGCTACTTGGATGATTGCATCCAAGTCTCGCTAGAAGTAAGCCTATGGTCATATGTATGTAGGCACAAGCTTGAGTTGTCTCATTAGTGACGAAATCGCAACCCGCTTGCCAAGAATTTTGCACAAAGCTCCTATTTTTGTGGAGTCTAGAATTAAGAAGTAATGATAAACAGTCTTATTCTAAATTAATTTGAGAGATTAATTTTTGTACTCGAATTTGTGATTTATTGCTTTTTATAGAAGACACCATCACACCAAGATTCGACCTAGTCATTATTTTGGTACAATTTTTCAATAAAAAAAAAAGTTGTAAAACAATGAACAAAATTTTAAAGTTCCACACACGAATGCTATGCACATTTTGTAACATCCAATGAATACAAGTTTATCCCATTAATTTCTCAAAAACATTTGTTCAAAAACTTACAAAAGAATGAATTTACATTTGAATCAACATTGACTAATGAATCAATATTGTAAAAGAATAATACAAAATAATTTCATTAGTCATACCAATAAACCTGTAATATCTAGTTCACAAACCTACAATCTTTCCTGATCTCACCTTGACTTCCTGTAAGCAAATCAATGTAACCCATTTTCACCATAGCTGCTGCAAACTTATTAGCCCATGTTTCACCATGCCTTGCATTATTTCTGACAATTCCAACTGTAGAAGGGCTGCTCAAAAGAGATTGATCAGATGTCAATAAGCCATGGTGTTTTTTCAAATTTGTATAATACTTATTGTCAAGCCTATGTGGTGTAAGTACATCAAGTGGTACTGTTGGATCATCATTGCCACCATTTTGTGGACACTTGGTCTTTAGGTCTCTAGCAAATATGGGATCCATTGAAGGGTCTTGTGGATTTGTTTCATTGAAAGTGTATAATCGCTTTGAGAAAGACGAACAATGTGACCTTCCTATGGAATGTGCACCGGAAAGTGTCACCATTTCATCAAGACTAAGTCTTTTTTGCGCAAATCTTTGTTCGAGCTCCTGAGCATTGAAGGTAGGTGGTGGAAGATTTAGAATAGGCTCGTTTTCACGTGAAATTCTGCCATCACGGCGTCCTGATGGAACTTTGTAATTTATGCCTCCAACTTTGTAAGCACTGTCACGAGCAGCAAAAGCAATAATGTCTGCACATGAGACTGTTTGTGGGCATTGAGCTTCAAGTGCAGCCTTTGCCTCAAATATCACTTCAAAACCTCTTAAGCTTGGATTGTTGACTGGACTATCTCTCTCGGCTAGATTTCCAGGGGTTGAATCAAGTAGGATAGAAGCATCACAACCCTGTTATAGACAAGATACAAAACATGATTCAGCTCTAACAACTTGCTAATTAAGTAACTTTCAAAGCATTCTTCTAGTGGCAAAAAAAGGAGGGTCTACAAATTTAGGTACATGAGTACATCTATACGTAATGATCAACTAGGTTCAATCCCCACCTCTCACTTGTGTTTTCTATTCTTCCAAGTTATATGGTTTTTTATATTAATTATTAAGGTGATTCCATCTGTCATTTTAGGATTTTTTTTTTTTCATAAAGAAAATTACAGATTCTATTAAATATAACATGATTAATGGGTCTTTAAAATGACTTTGAAAATTCTCTTTTTCGATGAATAATTACTTTAAACATGCACGATGAGAAGCTTAAGAAAAATGGCAAATTAACAGATTCTATATAACATATAACAGAGTTCATTGGTGTTGCAAAGAGCTAACATACCCTGACAAAACAATCATGGAAATGCATTCTGATGATGCCAGCTGCTAGGCCAGGGTTCCTTGATACTGCTTTGTTCACAGTGTTTCTCACAATGGTCTCTGCAGAAGGACAAGTTGATTGATAGTAACCTACTTTGAGTGATGGCATTGCCAATGACACTGACACCATTATAGACATAGTAACAAAGAAAGCCAAGTAAATTTCGATGGTTGGCATGGTTACTCTACAACCCAAATAACCCAATACTGTAATGAATGAATGAATAAGAGACGAGCAAAGAAAGAACTTAGATGAAAGTCGAAAGAAGAATATTATGAGCAAGTTGGAGATGGAGATAAAGGTTGATGTTAACCAAGTATATATAGGCAAGAATATATAGTAAAGATGAGCGTGGCAGTTTTACTTTGTAAACAAAAACGTGTATAGCTGCATAGAAGAAAAGCTTGAAGCTGTCTAAGTTTGAGGGTTTCCATGGTAACTAAGAGGAAACATTCATTGGCTCACTTCAACAGTTGCTTATTTTACAAGATTTTCCATCCTATTAGCCTATCAGATTTTGGAGTGGGTGGTCAAGCATGTATCTTCTTTGACTTTCATGGATGTCAAACTGGCAATGGCTAGATAAATTAACCTACATACCCTTCAAACATACAAATTATGCAGACTAGGTCAGTGAGCTTAATTTTCATCTTATTGGGGTTCTAGTTTAACCATGATATAAATAAAATACAACAAATTCAATCGTACAATAGTAGAATTTATATTTTAAAGTAATTATTTTCTTTTCATTCTTTTTTTTTAATATAAAATTCAAATAGACTAAAGAAAGGAAAAATAATAATAATTTTTTTCTTGTCCCATAATTAATATATATATATATATATATATGTGTGTGTGTGTGTGTGTGTGTGTGTGTGTGAAGGGTTTAGCGTTTGGCAACCATCATAATCATACATTAAAGATTAACTTGATTAGGAAGGAATAATCATTATTAATTGCCAGTGGGAACAACCAGGAAAGCGCGTGGTTCAGCATGGCAATTAAGCTAGCTAGCTAGGTCTCTCACCTTGACGCGTGGCCTATTTCTGCATTAATGGGAAACCCATTTTATATAGATGACAATTCAGTTTAGCATGTCCTCCAAATGGGCCTTTGCCTGATTATTCTAAAATAAATAATTAATGAAAATGGCTTACAAGTCCCAGCTTTGATTTCGTAGACTAAATGCATATATAATGACTAATGACTAATGACTAGCTGTAAATATACAACTAGTAGCTTAGTTCAACCACTTTGGTGTAACCGTGTTCCTTACATCTTCCTTCATAATGTTTTTTTTTTTTTCCAAAGACAATTATGCATTGGATCATAGTACAATCCATAAGAAATTTGTACACAATGGACCAAATAGGATGAAATTGACCTAATTGGGCCAAATAGACCGAGTAGACCAAAGTGGACCAAAATAGATCGAATAGACCTAAAGGAACCGAATTGTTCTCCCTAAAAATTAAACAATTTTTAAAAGTAATTTCTATCTCCCTATTTTTACAAATATATAATTTTATTAATTTGTGTTTTTGATTGATATTATTCCTTTTTGAAGTGGTTCGTATTCTTCTAACTACTTTTATTATGCATTACTACTATATTTTTCTAATTTATTTTGGTACAACTAAAATCCTTAAGTTTTAAATTTATTATTGAAATTTCTCATTTAATTAAGGAGGTTATAATAATAATAATAATAAATTATCTTATAATTACAATTAATATTACTCAAATAATTCTTATTACTCTCAACCTAAACTTGTCTTTTCTCATTCTTAAGTAATTGTACCAAAATTGGCTGAATGGATCGAAGTTGATTGAATTGAATGGAAGTGGACCAATATGGACCAAATTGAACCGAATAAAGCAAATTGGACCGGATTGGATCAAATTGGACTGAATTTGACTAAATGGACATATGGACCAAATAGAACGAAGTGGACCAAATGAACTGAAATGGACCAAATAAAAAACCAAAGTGTACTGAGTTGGACCAAAGTGGATTGAAGAGGACCAAATGGACCAAATAGACCCAAGGGGACTGAATTGTTCTCCCAAAAAATTAACAATTTTTAAAAGTAATTTCTATCTCTCTATTTTAAAAATATAAAATTTTATTAATTTTTGTGTTTTTGACTGATATTATTCCTTTTATAACTTACATTTATATTATATTTTCTATGTTAATCAAATATTTTCTTTTTTATATTAATTTAAAATTTCGGAATTAATTTTGTCTTCAATATTTTATCTTAATTTTACTCCTTTAACCAAAATCCTGGCTCCACCACCAAAAGATAAAGCAATGAACAATTACCTTACATTTTAGATAAATCTATATCTTATATAATAATATATTAAAATAACATATTTGGTTAGGGATACAAATGTAAAACCAGTTGATTTTATGAAAACATGAATTGATTGTTCGTAATCAAAAAAAGACTATAGCCTAATTAAGCTTATTGTGTTCCGTGTTGTATATCTATGTAGGGTTTTTATACCACGTGATTATCACTGATAATGAGAAAGTATCTCATAAGTCCATCTCACACAAGATTTTGTCCACATATAACAATTTTTGATAAGATATTTTCGGTCATGTTAATCAACTCTATTAGTGTTATATATATATATATATATATTTTTTGAGAATATATATATATATATATATATATATATATCATATACTATATAATAAAAATTGGGTTTAGAAGTTGTGGTTGCACGAAGTGGCTTCATCAAATTGTAGAAATTTTTTTAAATTTTTAGATTTTAATATTTTTCTTTAGAAATTTTTTTAAATTTTTAGATTTTAATATTTTTCTTCTCCTATAATTTCTAAGTTGATAAAAATCTTAACTTGATTACAATCCAAATTCTTCATATAATTTATTTAATCCTTATTTTTTACGCGTAGTGTATTATAATCTAAATTCTTCATCTAATCCATCTAATCCTTATTTTTTAAGTATTGTTTAATTACTACACTACACGTATTTATTTGGCTTTTTTTGTTCTTTGAGAGATAAATTTAGTTCGTTGGTGCCATACAACTATTGAAATTCAAATCTAGCTAGATCGATGTCAACACATTAGGGATAAAGCAAGTTTGGCATGCAAAGTCTCAAAGAATTTCACTGCGTAACGTAATAGAGGTGTATGCTTTTGGCATATGGTTTTTATATGGATAAACATAAAACGAATCAGAGTAAATATATGCCTACCGTCCCCCCTAGAATTTTGAGATGAATAAAAAAGCTACTGATTTCGTTAAACTTCCCCTAAAATTCGACTTTAGTTGGTTAAGGCTAGGGGAAAAAAAACCATTGTAAATCTGGACTCTTCCTAATATATATATATATATATATATAACTCCACAAATTTGCAAAGCCACGAGCAACAAGTACTCTACAGTTTGCTTCACAACTCTACCTGTGCTGGCTCCCTACAGATTTGCAGTGCTATCTCTCTCTTACTAAACTCTCACTCCCTCTGTTTGTGTTTTAATTTAGATATAAGTGTGCTATATGTTTTTTTATTTAATATTAATTTGATTACAATCCAAATTCTTCATCTAATCCTTTTTTTTTTTAACGTGTAGTGTATTATAAAAAAAAGCAATTTGTTTTTTAATTACTACACTACACGTTCTAATATATCTTTAATTGCAAAAGTTTTTTTAGATTTTTAGATTTAAAAAAAAAATATATATATATATATATATATATATCATTTTTCTTCTCTTATAATTTCTAAGTTGATAAAATTTTTAATTTGATTACAATCCAAATTCTTCTTCTAATCCATTTAACAAACAAGTTTAAGTTTAAGTAAGACACTAATTCTATTTGTTCTTATCAACTTATTTGGATAAAGTAACAATAAGTATTGTATCATTTTTTTTTTTTATAAAGTAAAAATTTTACTTTTAGCCTAATTTTAACGTTAATTTTTTTTTTTTTTTTTGTATAATGTATCAAATGATTGCTAATATGCATTAACATTAACGTAAAATTAATTTAAAAAATCTAATTTAGATAACGTCAAAACAATATATATATATATATATATATATATATAAATTAGGGTAAAGTAACCCCAAAAAAAAATAAATATATATATATATATATATATAATGACAAATAGATGTTATGGTTACGTCAAGTGGTTTCACCAAATTGCAGAATTTTTAAGTTAAGTTTAAGTAAGACTCTAATTCTATTTGTTCTTATTGACTAATTTGGATAAAGTAACAAAAGTATTATATCATTTTTTTTTTTTTATAAAGTAAAATTTTTACTTTTAGCCTAATTTAGACATTAATTTTTTATTTTTATTTTTTGTCCATGAAGTATCAAATGATAGCTAATATGTAGTAACATTAACATAAATTTATTTAAAAAAAAAAAAAACTAATTTAGTATAAAGTAACCCCAAAAAAACTAATATATATATATATATAATGAAAAATTTAAAAAAAAAAAATTCAAATCCACATAAGTTTGAAAAAAAGAATACAAATTTTGTTTCATGATATTGAAAAAAAAAAAAAGAATAAATCATCTTATGAATTTTGAAAACAAACATATTTAATGTACTCCTTTAATAAGTTATTACTTATATATATATATAATACCTTAGTTTTACACAATGTGAATTTATTATATAACTTAAAAAGTAAAATTTTATTTATTTTTATTATCTATTCTATTATCTAATTTTAAGTAAATTAATAAATAAAAAATCTATTTACATATGAATTTTGATTAAATCGTGCATTGTATGGGCATACGGCTAGTATCACATAAAAATATGGTTACATTACTGAAGATGTCAATTATATTTATGCATTCAATTTATAGATATCATCTGTGACCATTTCAGTCTCTAGTCCACCATCTCTCTCTTCATCTTTATCTCGAAGAAATCGGCTTAGTACAATAAGCACAAACAGTAATATTAGAGTAACACACCAAAGCTTTGCAGTTTTTAATATTTGTATACCTACTTGGCAGACTGCCAGGTTCACAATTAGACATATTGATTACAAACATATGCTCACCAATCCAAGTCCTTCGCCTCTTGACTCGGGAGAGAAGACGTTTACGAATTAACCAGACCTTGTTTCAATTTTTTTTTTCAATAATTTGATACTTGTGGTGGACAGATTTTAATTTTAAGCCTCCATTAAAAATACCAAGAGATGCAATTTGAACTACAAGTCCCTTGACCACTACATTTCAACTTTTTTATTTGTTTAGAAGATGTTTCAACTTTAAGTGATCAATCTTTTTTTTTTTTTTTCTTTTTCTTTTTCTTTTGTTCCAGCCAACTCTACTCTACCCTCTTGCCTTTCCCTCCATCCAAACTTAGCCCTAAATAGGGATTCAAGGTATTACAACCATGAAGAATTCTTGTATCTAAAGTGAGTGAAGATCTCATGTGAATTTTTATTATTTTCCAAATGCTTAAGAATTTTCATTATTCATTTTTGTTTGAAATATCATTTCGATGGAAGCTTATGGGTATTGCTCAAAAACACAATCACAATCATGAAGTATATTATCATCATTAGTTTAATCTTTTTCTTTTAACTCAAAATAAAATTCTCTTTCAATAATTGAAGATACATCATCCATCAATTGGAAGTTTAGGGTGATCATTAATTTTTATTTTATGTTGATTTTTATTTTTATGTTATTTATGTTTATGTGTATTGTTATTGGTATCACACTACCCCTTAAAAATCATTCATTGGTAATATATCATTGAAACAATAGACCTAACCATTAGAAAAAATCCTCATCTCAACAAAAGATATTTAATATTCAGCAAGAGCTCCTATATATGTATAACAAAGTTGTTGTATTGTAATTGTGGGGTCATGGGCCCAGATCATACAATTGGATTTTGGACTTAAAGACCAAGCCGAGGATAAAGGGCTGTCTGAGAATGGGTAAATATAGACAAGGAAACCCATGCTAGTGGATAAGGAAGACAATATTGACTATAATGGCCTAGGAGTTTGTGCCGAGGATGAATTTGTCCTCGGCTAGCCAAGACTGAGGTCCATAAAGGATGCCTACCATCTAGAGGTGTGATCCATGAAATTTTGGAAATATGAATAAGCATTGCAGGAACAAAAGACAGAAGAATCCCAAAATATCTTGGGAAAAGTTGTTGTCACCATATTGAATGCACCTCAGCTAACTCCCTGGCCGCATTAATGAGGAAGTGACCTCTGCACAGTATTATTGCAACCTTACAACCACCCCAGAAGACTTCTAGAGGGGACTGATGGGACAAATATCAGCATAAACCATCAACTATCCACGTGTAGGGTAGAGATGACGGAAGATATGTAGTAAAAATAAGGGTAGAGACCCCAGAGATCAAGGGGAGAAAAAAAGGAAGAGAAAGCACTGTAGCAATCCCAACAACTCATGTAACCATTATCATCCAATATATACTAGAACAGAGCTCCTTGGATTGTGCCGAGGACAAACTTTCTTGTACAAACTTGGTTCGTTTCTGTTTGATTGTCTTGGAAACTCATTATAACTGTTATCCCATTCACTAAAGTCTAGTTCTTCTACCCACTCTTTACAAATTTATTATACTGGGTTCACTAGGCCAATATCCCATACGTTTTAGGCTTGGGCTGAAAATCGTGTCCCTACAATAGTCATTATTCTTGATTAATGAAAATCGCTTGGCTTTTTTTGCTAATGTCATTTGGACATATTAAAAGTATAAATAAATAACTAAATAAACTAAATTATGGGTCTATGGCCTTAAAAATCGGGTAAGAAAAGTTCCTATGATAGCCTTGAATGGGGATCAATTCTAAAAGTGCTAATATTCTTTAAATTTTCTAGCCACCTTAAAAAGTTAATTATGAGTTATATATATAACTTAACCCGAAATCTCAAGTTGAGAGAAAGCTTAACCTCAAATTACTTACTTAAAGCTTAAAATTACACCATGTAAATGATAATTTTTTTTTTTCTTTTTTAACTTAAATCATTATCTTTTGGGCAATTTTCATTTTAACTAAACTATCTTTGCAGTGGCGAAAATCAATACCAGTTAGGTTTTAATCTACTACATTGTTGGCACCGGCAGCCCATTGGCATTACCTGATAGGTTTAGTTACTTGAGTTAAAATTCCTATTTCACTAGAACATGACTAGTTTTGCTGAAGGGAGAGTCAATGAGTGAAGGCATATTGCTGTCTCAATCAAATTAACTGTAAAGACAAACTAGTTGTGCATATTGCTTCAAAAAATTTCAAATTCAACTACTGAACATCATTTAGAGTATGAGAGTTTGTTTAGACCCCTTAAACAGATTGTTTAACCTAATTTATTAACCAAGTGATTACTTAGATTAAATTTCAGTTCTAGGTTTAACATTGATAAATCATATCATGCAAATATGCGGAAAAGTAAAATAACACCACAATATGATTCTCCAGGAATACCAATGAAACTAACCCGTTTCAAGGTAAAAACTTAGGGGGGATTTGACCTAACTATTCTCAAGGTAAACCAAATCCACTATAAGAAAATCGAAGTTTTTACAAAATATTTAACTCTAAATCTAATGCTACCTCATGTAATAACTTACTAATATCCACGGACTCCTTCTCTTCTTAGATTAACAGCAACACAAGCACACCCTTGCTTGTGACTTTGAGACTCCACTCAAAGCTTTCAGATCACCATTAGTAGTTGATCTTGAAAGCAACAACTAGTTCTACTAATCCTTGATTGTAGTTTAAGCTCCAATAGAATCTTGTGTAGTTCTATGATATATTTTCTATGTTAATCAAATATTTTATTTTTTATATTAATTTAAAATTTTAAAATTAATTTTGTCTTCATTGTTTTATCTTAATTTTACTCCCCTAATCAAAATCCTGGCTCCAACACCAAAAGATAAAGCGATGAACAGTTACCTTACCTTTTAGAAAAATCTATATCGTATATATTAACATATTAAAATAACATATTTGGTTAGAGATTCAAATGTAAAACCAATTGATTTGATGAAAACATGAATTGACTGTTCATGATAAAAAACAACTATAGCCTAAGCTTATTGTGTTCCGAGTTGTATATCTATGTAGGGTGTTTATAGAGTTTCCAAATTGCTCCATCTTTGAGTTTTATAGAGTTTTCAAGGCCAAGTATTTTCCAAATTTCTCTATCTTTGAAGAAAAATCTTCCTTTGGTTCTTTTGCTTGGAAGAGTATTTTACACTCAAGAATACTTATAGCTATAGAGTCTAGATGGCGAATTGGTGATGGGAAGACTACCCGGATTTTCTATGATTCTTGGCTATTGGACTCAACTGATGGCAAAGTAACTTCCCCCCTAATGTTATCTCACCCGAAGCTATTGTTGATGTTCTCATTGATTCACATACAGGGTGGTGGAATACAAATTAACCTTGTTGATCTTTATTTCTATTCTCCTTAGGCCAAAATGGCCAAATACCACTGTTTACCGAGATATATATTAATTTACCATTGTTTTGGAAATATGTAGGAATCTACCACTTTTTGGATACTCGAGTTTGGACAAATCGAGTTTTCCATAGTTCTCGAGTTTTATGAACTCAAGTTCTTTGAAAAAATAGCCTTCAAAGTTGCCGAAAATTTTTTTATTGAACTTAAGTTCATGGAACTCGAGTACCATAAAAAATTTTCAAAATTTTTCCATGGAACTCAAGTACCCAAAAAGTGCTACATCACTATATATTTCTGAAATAGTGGTAAATTAATATATATTTCGATAAACAGTATTATTGTACCATCTTGGCCATCCTCCTAAAGCTCAACTCATAAAATCAATACGTCTCTGCTCAATCCCACAACCCGATATCCTCATTTGGCCCAAGGTAAATTCAGGAAACTATTCTATTAAAACAAATTACAAAAGTTTGCAGGAAAAGCCAACTCTGGCCGCAGATGAAGTTGAAGCTTCTGAAGAAAAAAAAGGTTTTGGAAAGGCATCTGGAAACTGAAAACTCCGGGGAAGATTAAACATTTTCTATGGAAATCGTATACAAACTCTCTACCCACTAGAGAGAATCTGCTGAAGAGAACCATTCTCCACGATCCACTGTTTCATCTCTGTGCAAAGGAACTTGAAAATGTGTTACATGCTCTGGATAGCAAAGTTTCAAGGGGTTGAAGCACAATCAAGAAAAAATGGAGCCCTCCAATACTAGACTCTTTCCAGACAAACTTCGACGGAGCAATGTTCAACGAATCAGATAATGCGGGCATTGGTGTGGTTATCCTTAATTCTGCAGGTAAGGTCATGGCTACTTTGTCAGAAAAAAGACAAGAGCTGTGATGACATGTGAACTTTTGGCAGCTATATGATCGATGCAATTTACAATTAAAATGGGATTCCAGCTATCTTCTTTTGAAGGTGATTCAGAGACGGTAATAAACTTCTTGCGTAGGAGTGGTATGGAAAAACCTCAGGTGGGTCACATTATTAAAGACAATGTGTCTTTCGCTAGTTTTCTACAGAGCTTTTCTATCTCTCATCTTGTTAGACAAGGCAATGCAATTGCACATGTCTTACCCTAGAGAATAAAGCTTTTCTTTACCTAACAAGTCTGGATGGAGTTTGTTTCATCAGATTTAGACTCGTTAGTTTTGCCTAGCCGATTGAGTAATAAAACTGAACTTGCATTCTTCTCAATAAAAAAATAAAATAAAATAAAATAAAATGTAGGGTGTTTATATCATGTGACTATCACTGATAACAGCTTCTATTTGTTAGGATATTTTCGTTTATGTTAATCAACTCTGTTAGTTATATATAAAAACAGAGTGTTGTATTGTAATGAAAATTGCTTAGCTTTTCTTGCTGGTGGCATTTGGACTAGGGGTGTGTAGAAAATCTGTCAATCTGCCAAACCCAACCCGATCCAACTCAACCCACCAAATTGAGTCGGTTTTTTTTATAGCGGGTTAGATTGGGTTTAGGTCATAAAATTACAAACCCAACCCAACCCACCCATATTTTAATATATGTTTAAAATATATTATATATTTAATAATTTTTATAAAAAAAAAAAAAACCAGGTGTAAAGGTAGAATATGTGAAGAAGATTCTCTACAGGTTCAACATAAATGAAACTAAACCAGTGAGCACACCCGTGGGTAGTTATTTTAGACTAAGTAAAGAACAATCATCGAAGACAAAAGAAGAAAGGAATCATATGAGCAAAGTGTCCTATGCCTCAGCTATTGGCAGCTTGATGTATGCTATGGTGTGTATAAGGCTAGACATTGCACATGCAATAGGAGTTGTGAGTAGATACATGAGTAGGCAAGGAAAGTAGCAGTGGGAAGCAGTCAAATGGATTCTGAGGTATCTAAGAGGCTTAACTGATACATGTCTTTTCTTCACAAGTGCAAGTTTGAAACTGCAGGGTTATGTAAATGCTGATTTAGTAGGTGATATTGATAGCAGAAAAAGTACTACTGGTTTATATTTACTCTGAGTGGTACAGTTATATCTTGGGCTTCAAATCTACCAAAGATTGTTGCTTTATCTACTACAAAAGCTAAGTATGTTGCAACGACTAAAGTTGGAAAGGAGATGATTTGGCTACATAACTTCTTGGATGAATTGGGTAAGAAGCCGGATTTGGGCATTCTACACAGTTATTGTATATAGTGCAATTTTTCTTGCTAAATATTTGGCTTTTCATTCAAAGTTGAAGCATATATAGATGAGATACCATTTTATCTGTTACCTAGTTAAAGATAAACTGGTAATACTTGAAAAGATTAGTGGATCTAAGAACCCAGTAGACATGTTGACTAAGGGTGTCACAACTGAGAAGCTGAAACTATGTGCAGCTTCAGTTGGTCTTCTAGCTTGAGGACAGAAGGATGAGTTGCAGTGATGAGGGATTGTCTTTGGAGGATTGCGGTTAATGTTAGTGATTGAACTAGTCTCCAAGTGGGAAATTTGTTAGGCTTTGTGGAGTCTAATTGTATTTGATCCAGATTATTACCCGACCTGAAATAATATTGTTACAGTTTTTAATGAGAGATTTTCTAAGGCTTAGTCCATGGAGTGGAGGCTTGGGCCGATAAGCCCAAGTCGTAGCGCTTGTGGATAAGCCTCTTTAGGGGTCTAGGGGCAATGCCCCTGGGAAAAAAATTTTAGCCTTTTTTTTTGGCCCATTATGAATCCTATGCGCAAGATGTAAAAACCGTTATTTTAGAGATAAGAGTTTTATGTTGTTTTTGAAAGAGAAAAACTGTATTTCTGTACTCTGTATTTTTCCCTGAAAATAATGAAATCCCTGCAATTCCGTGGACAAAGACAAAATTGTTAAACCACGTTAATTTTATCTGGTGTGTGATTATCTCTCTTTGGCATATATTTTTCTCTATTTTTGCATCTCATAGGTCTGGGAATTTCATAAATATTCCCATCAATAAACCCTATCACATTCCTAATATTCAAAATTTGGGTGTTAGTTTTGTTGATATGAATATGTGTTCTAAATACTTTATTTATTATTGTCTCACATTGGTTTGAGTGTGAGCTCATTCCTGTGTTTATAAGTCATTGTTCACCTCTAATGATATATTAAGATAGTAAACCTAATGTAGACTTGGGTTTTATCCATATTACACACATGTGCCATCATGTCCCACCACACTTGTGTGAAGTCCAAATCAATTTTACCTCAAGCATCTATTTTTTTAGCAAATTCAGCATGAGCATTTGTAGTAGTGGAGGCATAATGCTATATTGCTAAAATTTAGCTTCATAAACACAAAAATCTTGCTGCAGCAGTGGAGCTAAATCTAAAAATTTTAGCTCCATTGCTACAGTGCACATCTATTTATAGATGTGCACTGTTCATGAGATAGTAAATCTTGCTGCTCATCTCACCTCTCTCTCTCAACTCTCTCAACTCTGATCATCTCACCTCTCTCTCTCTCTCTCTCTCATCGCTGCTAGCCTAAGCCCACACTGCTGACCCACACCACTGGCTCACGCCATCGATCCATGCCACTAGACCCACGCCATCGATCCACACCGTCAATCCACCGACTACGGTGGTGGAATGATGTTTGATTTTTTTTTCTTCTATGGGTTTGATGGCTGTGGTGGTGGAATGATGTTTGATTTTTTTTTTTTCTTCTGTGGGTTTGATGGTTATGGTGGTGGAATGATATTTGATTTTTTTTTTCTTCTGTGGGTGTAATGGCTGTGGTGGTGGAATGATGTTTGATTTTTTTTTTCTTCTATGGGTTTGATGGCTGTGGTGGTGGAATGATGTTTGATTTTTTTTTTTCTTCTGTGGGTGTAATGGATGTGATGGTGGAATGATGTTTGATTTTTTTTTTTCTTCTGTGGGTTTGATGGCTGTGGTGGTGGCAATGGTGGTTGTTATGGCTATGGTTTGTTGGTACGGTGTTTGATTTTTCTTTTTTTTTTTTTCCTATGGTTTTGGTGGTTGTGGTGGTGGATTGGTGACTATGATGGTGGTTTGGTTTTTTATTTTGTTTGTGGGTTTGGTTGTGTCTGTGTTGGTGGTGGTGGTAGTGGTGGTTGTGGTTGTGGCTGTGGCCGTGGCTGATGGTAAAGGTGGTTGTAGTCGGTGTTGGGATGTTTTTTGGGTTGTGAGGTATGTTATTTTATTGTAGGGGTATATTATTTTATTGTGATGTTTATATTATTTTATTGTGTTAATAGCTAAAATAGATCCACTGCTACAGCATGTGTGTAGGTATAATAGATAAAGTAACTTTTGATGAAATTAAAAAGCTAAATTTTTAGCTTCACTGCTACAAATGCTCTAATGAGCTATCAATGACTGTTGTAGGTTAGTAAGATAACTCATTATTTTAATGTTATTGATGGCTAATTTAACAATAAAATAGTGAGTTATAGCAATTATATCCAAAAAGAAAATGTCCACTAGAGTCTAAAAAGAGTTTACTAGAATAATGAACTTGACAAATTGCAAATTAGCTATCTAAAATCCCAGCACAACCCATCCTCCTTAACTTGCACTTGCTCTCAAGTCTCACGCCAAACGGTTCTCAGTTTCCACAAACATTGGCATCCCCAAGCCATCTAATCAATTTTTCCTACTTTGGTTCTAGAGGTGAGCCTAATAAACAATTGATTAGGAGACACATCAGTGATGTTAAGAGCTGAAACACAAACAAATAAATTAGTTTTTATTATACACTTAAAACACACAGGTAGAAGGATACAAGATTTGGGTTTGTAATTGGATTTTGTTTTGAAATGAAATAGTGTATCAATGATCATTTTTGTAGAACTGTCACTTCTTTGAAAAATGACTTCTACGTATTGTTATATTTTTAATTAACCACGAAAAAATAGTTAATATTACTTATTTAATCTTACTTTTTAAACTTTTTTTAAGAATTGATAAAGTGACTATGAGGGTATTCTAGAATTTCTCAAAATCTATCTATATCTATATATTACTAAAAGCTGAAGCGTAGCATTTAATGTTGCTACGCTCCAGTTGAGCCACCTCATCATCCACCTCATACTTTTTTAAAAAAATCATTTTTTCCTTTATGATTTCTCTCCATTTTTTATTAAAAAAAAATTAAATATATATCATGGGCAAACATGTTAATGCACTCTATTAAGATGACTATTCATCTCCTTCTCAAACAAAAGAAAAAGAAAAAAAAAAAGATGACTATTCATCTACTACTAATCTACTACATATACTAGATCATCTCAATTGTTATC
This sequence comes from Quercus variabilis, assembly GCA_030445155.1. NCBI lineage: Eukaryota > Viridiplantae > Streptophyta > Magnoliopsida > Fagales > Fagaceae > Quercus > Quercus variabilis. The sequence goes on from CP129447.1 coordinate 2,103,994, forward strand.
CATACAACATGATTTATTATCTTCCATTACGACTATTCACATTCTTCCATCCAAAATTGGAATTTGGAAGCAAAACGGTTTCTTTGTAACATAAATGTAGAGTTAGAGTCCTCTATTCAAATCACCCTTCCACTTCCAAAACCTAATCCAAATCTTATATATTTTGCATGTAAGCTCTCTCTCTCCATCTCCACTTTAGTTTTTTTCCCCCCAAATTTCTGTACATAGCCAATGCCCAATGAATTTGCAAGACAAAAGTGTGCAAACTATCAAGAATTCAATTCCACTATTGATTATTGCTTACAATCCCAAAGGAATTTATCGATTCTTTATTGAAATTTTGGGTAATCAATTTCTTTTACTTATCACTCTTGATTTTTGTTTTGGTTTGTTTCATGATGTTGAATTATCACTATATTTGTATCGCAACTTCTAACGACTTTTTGAATGATTAGTATTTTTTGTTTAACATTAAGACTAAATGCTAATTTGATCACAATATGCATGATGTTATATTTCTAGAAGGTAGCCAACCAATCAATGTAACTCATGTTAAAAAAAAAATTATTCTGTATTTTTTCATTTAGTCACAATACAAATTGTTTTTTTACCAACCATTGGCACTGGCACCCCTATCTATGTGTTTAGCAATATTCATGAACTCTCCTCTTTGCTATGTATTTTGACTTATTTTCTTTACATATACGAATTTTGGTTTGTAAAAAATGGGTGCCTTTATTATTTTTGAGGTATCTCTCTCTCTAACTTATATATATATATATATATATATAAAATCTTTTGATGCCTTTTTTTTTTTTTTTTTTTTTCTGCCCTTAAGGTTGGCCCTTACAACAAATAGATTTCTACTAAAAAAAAACTCAATTATGTTGTCATCATTTTTCTTTTCTTTTTTTTTTTTTTTTGTTTTTTTTGTTTTTTTTTGTTTTTTGTTTTTTGTTTTTAAGGGATATTGAAGGAGAATAAAAGTGACTTTTAGAGTAGCTTGGAGTTCCAATCTTTCTAGGTAGACATAAAAGTTTGAACTATTTTATACAAAAATTATTGTGTATATATGTCAATTTTTCTTAACATAAAACTTATCTGCTTGACATATTTTGTCTATGGAAGCCATATAGAATCACTTGGCATTTCTTCAATGGCGGAATTGTCTCCCTTTAAAGACTCATATCTTGATGAATTTGACATCTCTACTTAGTAAGCTTTTATTCTCTCTCTTTCTTACTCTATTCTCACAATTCAATATTTTATTACAATCACCATATAAAAAATATCTAGATTGTTATTTTGATTGTTTGATCTCTTTGTGTAAATGGATTCTCATAATTTTGATCATATTGTATTCATAAGGTAATCGATTAGGGTTTGGAATTATTTTATGTAATGGGATTGTAATTATGGGTTACTTGGATTAAAATAATTCCTTTTGGAATTTTTTCTTGCAATGCGTTTCCAAGTAACTTGATATACAGTTCTCATGCCCAATAAATATTAAAGTGTTTTTATAGTTGTTTAGAATGAAAAAAGATCAATATATTTTGTGGAAGATATTTTTGTAACATTAAATTGACTTGATTCTTTTAACATTCATTTAGTGATAATCAAACCATAAATTGTTAATTTTTTTAGAACTCAAAAGTTTTATACATAATTTTTTTTTTTTTTTTTGAGAAACATTTTATACGTAACTTATTGTATAGAAAATGATATTTGGATTTTTTTTTTCTTTAAGTATTGAAATTGAAGTAAACACGTTCAATAGACTTTGTTGTTGTTTGAGGACTTAGAATGTGGTGGAGTTGGGACATATTCCAACTCTATAAATGTGTAATAATCATTGCTTTGATTTATAAAAATTTCTATAATTTTGATAATATATATTTTTCACCTTTACATTTTTTTTTGTTACATTCGTTTGTGTGATTATGGTTGGTAATAATTTCTATGCAATATATAGTCTTATTAATTGAATTTTCACATTAACATTGTCCTATGTTAGTCATTATTCTTTGTAAGCTGTGATGTTTGGATGATAAGGTGCTAAGGTGCTATGTGTCATATTTCGATTGACATATGGCAAATTTCAACAATTAATTTCTCAATAATTGTTGAAATTTGAAAATTTTTCTTTTCAATTCAGAATAATTGTAAGTAAATAAGAACCAATTGATTATTTTTGGAAATTGCTCATGCTAATATCTTTTCAAAAATATACATTTCTTTTCATCTAATTATTTGAAATTTGTTAAAAAAATCTTAAATTTCCAGAAATTGCATTTGACAATGCAAAAATTCACCGAGATAAAATCTTTAACTAATGAAGGATTAAAATATATTTAAGTTTCAAGACTTGCATTTCTTAATTTTAAATTGAATGTCTAAGGATTGTGCTCTTTGAAAAGATATGGATATAAGGTGGGCTTATTAAACTAAATATCTAATCATAAATATTCAAATTACAAACGTTACTATACATTAGATACAAATGTTTGACTATTCAGCCATCCAAATTGATTTCAACTTTTCATTTTCTTCTTTATAATTTCGAATAATTATTAAAATTGAATAGTTCATTATCTTTTTAGTGGATACAATTAAAATTTCAAGAATAATCTATAGCCAAAGCTGAGTTTTGTGTCTCTTCGTTTGTTTATAGTTACAATGTTTCCCCTTCCAAGTTTTTAGTTTTTCACAACCGTATTTCTCTCTCACTCACACATCAATCATTTTTTATTTAAGCTTTACAATATATCTACCGATGTACATTCTAGATATGATCACCCCATCATTTACAACAAAAAAATTAGTTCAATACTATTTGTTCTTTAGATTTTTCAATCAAGCTTCAGTTTTCACCATTTTGAGAAGACATCGATTGTTTTTGTCAAAGATTTTCAAGGTTAAGTTGGCAATAGGATGACCATTGAGGTGAACAAAACGCACAAATAGAAATGAACTTTTTTTTCCTTTTCTTTTTGGTATTCTTACATTTAGTCTATGTGAAGTGATTTTGTTGTTTTCCTTCCCAAATTTTTTAATGATATTGACTTTTGTTACTCTTAATTAACTTAGAATTGGCAACACAATTTTAGTTAATCTGATTTTTTTGGTAAGTTTTTACTTTGCTTAGTTGATCATCTTTAAGGAAAATATCAAAAAAAGAATAAAACAAAATATAATTTACTCCAAAGCATCATTATGCTATTAATGTTTTTACGTATAGATACTTGAGGAACTTGTGATTATTTTCTTTTTTGGAATTCCAATTATTCTTTTGTCTAACCTTCTAGATTAATTTTTAGGGGTGCAAATGATAGCCTAGAGGTAAATACATTCTTTGTGGTGTCCCGTATTTGTGGTTCAAACCCCACCATCCCCCCTCCACCACTATCTACCTATGAAAAAAAAAAAAGGTTGGTGTTTGGGTTAGTTTGAATAACATTTTATGTCCCATTATTTTCTTATATCTTTCATATATGCAATGCTTAATTCATATAACATTTTTGAATTAATCTTTCGTCCCCCACCCCCCCCACCCCCCTCCTTCTTAGTCTCTTTGTGATTTTGAAATTGCACAATTCTGTTTCATAGAACCAGATTAAGCTTATGTTGTGGTAACAACAGAAACAATGCCTAAGGTGCCCCCACTTTTGACAAATTAAGCATTACACCACATCAACTCCTCAATGGGGTTGATTTCTATGATGAAGTCATTGGTATTTGTAATGTAAGCCATAATGGAGAGTGAACTTTTAAATTCCATAAGTATGTAGAACATATGGAACAGGAAAATGAATTTATTTGTACAAAGTTTTGAATAATAGTTTTTGAATAGTTTTGTATAACTACTCTATAATTGTTGTAGTTTAAATTTGTCAATATCACCTTCATTTGGAAGAGAAACCATGAAAAACAAAGAGCAAACTAACATAGTTGATAGTGATTAAAAATTCTTTGATTAATTCCTCTTGGTTGAATGTGTACATTCCTTATAAAAAATATCAATATCACTAAGTTGAAGGTAGTATACTATTTAATCATTTTGCCAAATTTTTGTATTAAAGTTATAGAGTCTATCTTCTAATAGATGTTTGTGTTGGATGATTTATTTATCTATAATCAGTTATTCAAACTAAGAATTCCACGTCAAATGTTACTCTCTAAAGATCTTATTAGCTATATAGATGTTACTTTTGGATTAATGAGACAATATCAACAAAACATGACTTTTATATAATTATATATAGATGATACTGTACTGTTATGATGGATAGGTTGGTCTTATTTTACTATATAATCTAAATAATCATATGGTTTATGAATTTGAAGAGTTTTTTATTGCAGGATTTATTCAAATGTTCATATGATGAAAAACAAAATTTGTTTTTTAATTTTATTTTATTTTATATTTTCACTTTATGATATATGATTTATTGATTAGGAGAAAGAACGAAATATTGATCTATATTTAGGAGAAAAATATACCTATAAGAGTTGATTCGCATGTACCTGTATAGTAATTAACAAAGTATATATGGTTACAACTTGGTCTAATAGTTCTCACACTATAAAAAAAGAGATTACTTTTTTTATTGCACTGTGTTTCATATTTTTCCGCGCATTGCGCGGGTCTGCGACTAGTTGAACATAAAAATGGAGAGTCATGAGTATCATTGGACATTATCCTCACTCTTTTGTTTTGGCTAGCCGATTGAGTAATAAAACTGAACTTGCATTCTTCTCAATAAATTAAAAAAATGTAGGGTGTTTATATCACGTGACTATCACTGATAACAGCTACTATTTGTTAGGATATTTTCATTTATGTTATTCAACTCTATTAGTTATATATAAAAAGTAAGAGAGTTAATACCGTACCGGAGGCTGTTCCGGTTTGACCACCGGTACGATATATTTCGAATACCGGTTAATACCAGTGTACCGTTTCAGATTTACTGCTATTTTATATTATATATATATATATACACACAAAATAAAAAAATAAAGATAATAAAAAAGAAAAAACAATTAATAATATTGTCTGTACAACAACAATCATGTCTACCAAACCAACATTTAGAGCCACATTGTTATTCCAGATATTAAGTACGTGTAAAAAATAGAGAAAAAAGTCCAACACTTCTCTTATTCTAGTTTTTCTCTTCCCTTGTCCCACGTTTATTTTATTCTTTCATTTATTTTTTTTTATTGTTGCAGCCTGAAGCCTTCTTTCTTTCTTTTTTTATCATTAAATATCAACTTTGCTATTACCAAAAAGAATTACATCTATTATCCATTGGCTAATGCTCCATATCTTCCAAAAAGAACTACATCTATCATCCATTGGCTTATGTTACATCTATTATCTATTGTCTAATGCATATCTTCCGTAGATTGCCTGAAGCTAGTTGCCTGCTAACATCATTCTTATTTTCAAAACCTATCCTATTTTCAAGTTCTAACACATCAGCTTCACACGCTATCTCATTACAACCACCCATATCCTCTTCCACTTTCAAATTAATTTTGTCATCACCCTTCACTTTTTACTTTATTTCTTCCCCCCATTAGTTACAGATCTCTCTCTCTCTCTCTCTCTCTCTCTCTCACACAGTATCAGACGATTCACATCAAGTCTTACTCTTTTAGCGCATCAGTCCAGTCTATTTTTTTCTTCACTTCAAACCAATTTCCAGTGCATGAATCACCGACGCCTCTCCTCACCACCAATCGGTATTTCATCGTCACCGATGTGATAAAGAAGAGGTAAAGAGAGACAGAAGTTTAGCGTGGCGTAAGAAGAAAAGGTACCGGTCCGGAATCCACTAACTAGCTGAAACAGCCAGATTTCGCCGGTATGGCCGGTACGAGGCCGGTACAGCCGGTATTTTTTCCGGTACAAAACAATAGAGTATTTGTACCGGTACACTGGTCGGTATGGTATATATCGATCGTACCGGCCAGTACGGTACGAAATTAACTTCTTTATTAAAAAGAGAGTGTTGTATTGTAATCATTATTCTTGATTAATGAAAATTGCATAGCTTTTCTTGCTAATGGCATTTCGACATATTAAAAGTATAAATAAATTAAAGTCTGGGTTTATAGTCTTAAAAATCGGGTTAGAAAAAGCGTTATGATATTCTTGAATGGGGATTCATTCAAAAAGCGCTAATATTCTATGAATTTTCTAGTCACCTTAAAAAGTTAATTGTGAGTTATATAACTTCATCCACAATCTCAAGTTGAGAGAAAGCTTAACCTTAAATTACTTAAAGCTTAAAATTATACCATGTAAATGATTAAAAAAAAATTTCAAACTTAAATCATTATCTTTTGGGAAATTTTCATTTTAACTAAACTATCTTTGCATTGGCAAAAATTAATACCAGTTAGGTTTCATCTACTACAATGTTGGCACCGGCAACCGATTGGCATTACCCAATAGGAAATTACTTGAGCTAAAACTCTTATTTCGTTAGAACAGGACTTGTTTTGCTGAAGGGAGAGTCAATGAGTTAAGGCATTCACATGCTGATGCTATAGACAATTAGACAGTGTGTTACTGTCTCAATCAAACTGTAAAGACAAACTAGTTGTGCATATTGCTTCAAAAGTTTTCAAATTTGACTATTGAACATCATTTAGATTATAAATACAAAAAATTTTACTTACAACCGTGGATATAAAGCAACAAATCAGAGGCGTTTTTAAGGACTCAACCGTGTATATGCTACGTTGCAAGCCCTTTTAGAAATCAACAAGTATATTCTTCCATATATATATATATATATATTTTGAAAGAATTATCTTCTTACAAAAACAAGAAACTTTCAAAAAGTAAATTTACACTTGAATCAACAATGAAAAAAATAAACATTAGAGTACAGACATTTCCCCACCCTGCACGCCAAAATACATAAAATAATCTAATTACAAAATAATCTTAATTGACAACCCTGCAATTCTTCCTGACCTCACCCTGCCTTCCTGTGAGAACATCAATGGAACCCATTTTCACCATAGCTGCTGCAAACTTGTTAGCCCAAGCTGCATCATTTCTTGCATGGTTCCTCACAATCCCCACCGTTGCAGGGCTGCTCAAAAGAGTTTGATCGGAGGTCAACAAGCCATGGTGATTCATCAAATCTTTGTAGTACTTATTATCAAGTTTGTTTGGTGTAAGAACATCTAGTGGCACTGTAGGATCACCACCATTTCCAGAACTTAATTGTGGTGGACACTTAGCTTTCAAGTCTCTAGCAAATTTGGGGTCCATTGATGGGTCTTGTGGATGTGTTGCATTGAAAGTGTATAGCCGCTTTGAGAAAGAAGAACAATGTGACACGCCTATAGAATGTGCCCCAGAAAGTGTCACCATTTCATCAAGACTAAGGCCTTTACGTGCAAAATTTTCCTCTAATTGCTTGGCATCAAACGAAGGTGGGGGAAGGTTTTGGGTAGGCTCATCTTCACGTTACACCCGACCATCACGACGACCCGATAGCACTTTGTAATTTATGCCTCCAACTTTGTACGCACTGTCACGAGCAGCAAATGCTATAATGTCTGCACATGAAACAGTTTTGGGGCATTGAGCTTCTAGTTCAGCCTTTGCCTCATCGATCACTTCAAAGCCTCGCAAACTTGGATTGTTGGCAATATTTTCCTTCTCTGCTGGGTTTCCGGGAGTCGAATCAAGTAGAACAGAAGCATCACAACCCTGAAACATATAGCATGAAAATTATGATTAGGTCCAATTGATGACAATGAGGGTATTATTTTCTTCTCGTTTAGGAGAATTTATTTTCAATAGCTTACTGGATTTAAAAACTAAGTTGCATAAAAGAACAATACACCTTTTAAAAATAAAAATAAAAAGAAAGCTACAGCAAGTTCAGTCAATCTAGTTTAGTTTGTCTAAAAAAATCTTGATAGACGTTTAAAATGAAGCTAAAAAAATCTGCGTTTTGTGTCAGTTTAATTTGTCTAGATTGAAATGTACATTAATTCCTACTAATTATTTACAACCATTATCCACCGTTCTAAGAAAGAGGACATTAATGTGTATTAGTATCAGATTGGAAAAGTGGCACAGATAATATCATGAATTATTTTTCTTGCAACGGTCCCGTAGCTCAGTTGGTTAGAGCGTTGGTCTTATGAGCCGAAGGTCGCGGGTTCGAACCCCGCCGGGACCAATACTCCAATGATTTTGTTGGTGCCAATGTCGTGGCCAGCCAAAAAAGTTAAATAAATTTGAAGTCATCAAGTTTTTGATACACGTCATGTCATATCTATATATGTTAATAATGTGATATTTTATGAAATTTTTTTTGCTTTCAAGCCCAGAAAAGTAAATAAATTGGGAACAAATAAGCTTTAATTTGATGGACATGGTATTTCTGCATGTTGTTTGTATTGTGATATTCTAGGATAAGGTTTTGCTTTTAATACATACAAAAGTCATCATGCTAATTAAGGATGATATAGATGCTTTTTCCGGAGAGAAAACAGTGTATTTGATTTTATAAAATACTAAAAATATAGTGGAAAAGGAGGGTGAGAAGAAGCTATACCCTAACAAAACAGTCATGGAAATGCATTCTGATTAGGCCAGCAGCTATGCCAGGATTCCTTGACACAGCTTTATTCACAGCTTTTCTCACAATTGCTTCAGCAGAAGGACAACTTGTCTTGTAAAAGCCCACTTTGAGTAATGCTGATGAGACAGAAGCCATAGTAGATATACTAATTAGAAAGATAACCAAGCACAAGTGTAGTGTTGCCATCTTCATTGTACAACCCAAAAGACCTTAATCAAAGAAAGAGTAAGGTAGTTAAGAGCAAAGCAAGAAACTGATTGTATGCTACAAAGAAAGATAATGTGAGAAGAAGATAGTGAAATGAGGTGATTGAGATTTGAGATGAAGGGAATGGTTGATGTTAAGTTCATATTTATAGGTAGAGGATTGAAGAAGATTATGCCGGCTGCTTTTACTTTTTGTATATCAAAACGTGTGTTAATTACTTACAGTTGCAACAAGCAAAGAAGTGAAGCTTGAAGCTGTCTAAGTTTGAACAGTTCCATATATAGAGAGCTTACACTCCCTTGGCCTCCTTGCTTGGTTTGAATTCTCATTTTGCAGGCTAGGTTCAGAAAAGTATTGGTTTTATTTTTATTTTTTATTTTTTTTCTGACTTTCAAAGATGTCAAGTGGCAATGAAGAATGAAGATTATGGTCATGACTGAAAATCTTCATTACAAATATTCTCATCTTTAAAATGAGTTCCCTCCTAAACGGCACACATTTAGGGGTATGCTTGACAATTTAGTTTCATACATCAAGATTTTATATTACTTTCTAAATGGACGTATTCAAAAAGTCTATTTGCGTGTAGTAAAATAAAAATTTAAGTATCCAATTCAGTAGGAAAATTAAAGATAAGAAGAAATCAAGCTAGTTTTGTATTTTTTTTTTTTTTTTTAAGAGAGTGTATAGGTAAGGATGAAACTTTTGTGACATGATTTATAAATAATTGTGATGGAGAAAATGTGAAGAATTTATATAAAAATGATTATTCACCGCTTCATCAAATTGTGCTCAGAGAAGAATAACTCTTTTTTTCTAAAATGGTATTTCATATATATATTACACACACCAAAAAAAAATAATAATAAAGCTCTAAGCTTTTAAAACGTTACTTTAGTATGATTGAAGACAACCTCAAAAATGAAGAAATAAAGTAATTAACAAATGGACAAAAATGATAAGTATAATTGAAGACCAAACAGACAAGTTTGACCAAATCATTCATTCTAGCTAGCCGTCTTCGCTAAGTAACACATGTATCAAATCCCACAGAAACATGACCTTCCCAGAAATTTAATCGAATAAAAAACTATTTGTTCATGAAAAGCCTATTACCAACCAGCTGCAGAAATTATAATAAAACTAGTCGCAGACCCGCGCGTTGCGCGTGGTTATTTATTTATTTATTTATTTTTATGATTGTGTTATTTTTTGAAATATTTTTGAATGTGTTACTACTTAAGTTGCATTATATATGTATAAACAATATATTGTAGGATTCGTAATGGTAGAAGGTATTGTCTTGGAATTAGATGTGGAAACAATACAAATAGTCAGTCAAGAGATGATATTCCATCTTCCCAAGTTAGTAAAATTTAATTAACTTAAAATTAGATAGAAATAATTTTACAAATTCAAAGTTAGCGTCATGCTAGGTGAAAACTTTAGAGGATTGTAATAAGTTGTTTCAAGTGTTTTAAAATAAATTTTAATAATAAAAAAAAGATCTATTCCTTTAAAGATAGAGATTAGTATTATAAATAGGATGAGCAAATTTTATTGTATTATGCTTTTTGGGAACATAATTTCTACCAAACTCGGTTGGCTAATTTGTACATTTCTAAGTCAATTGAGCACATTTTGCATGTTACATGTAATTCTTCATTTCCATATGGGTAAGGGCATTCACGATCCCAATGACCCACTCCATTTTTCTTACATGCTTGGTTTTTTGGGATGCAAAATTTGTTTGTTCCAAAAACAGTATGTCGAAGGATTTGGCGATAGTTTTGCAGCAATTGTTTTCCATCTGGTTGGTTTAGAATTGATAATAGTAATTGTATTCCTTCATCATTTGATTCGCATAACAATGCAATTGCGAGTCCATACTTTGCATTTTTGTCTCCTTCTATGTTTGCTTGAAGAAGGATTTGTTTTCCCACTTTAGTTTGATCTTGTACAAAATATTTGTGAGCTCCAACCCAAAATAGTGCTTGTTTGTTTGCAGCCCTAAAGCATTGATGAATGAGTTTTTCTTCATCGTTTCGAAGGAATAATGGATTTTGGAGTAGTCCAGTTAAGTTGATGTGGTGAAGAACTTTTTTCCTTTTGGTTAGCCGATTGAATCGCTTGCAGCTGTTTTTAAAAAACGAAAAGACATATTAAGAATGTAATGCGTTAGAAATATTTGATTGAAGTTATAAATATTTTTTCTTTTAGAAATATAACAATGACTATAGAATTGCGCAGTACTTCACAGTAAAAAGTTAATAAAAAAAGGAAATTGAAAGTTGTGATATACGGAGCAACATTGTTATGAGAAAGAAAATATATCTATATATATATACACATTGTAATGAGGAAGAAAAAATATGTTTATATATATATATGTAACATCATTCATGTTATGACTTTGGAATACAGCATCTGTGTAACGCAGGAAACTTTAATGTGAAGGGTCGTAGCCATAAAGAAAAACTCTACATCTGTTCGGCCCCTAGGGAGTGTATAAATGGTTTTTTTTTTTTTTCAATTGCAATATTTTTTATTTTAGAAATATAATGATGACTATAGAATTGCGCACTACGTCATAGTAAAAAGTTAATCAAAAGAGAAAATATAAGATTTCAATATTTTGTGCCACAATTTTGGATGTGGTTGATTGTGATTAGTAGGGAAAAAGTGGCGAGTTCATATGAAAGTAACAAACATGAGATTTGAATTTGAAGTTGTGTACTTGATTTTGATGTTGCCTAAAAATTTTGGTGATTGTCTTCCAATATTGGAAAATATTTTGAGCAATAAATCTGTCGGTAATTCATGTTGCATTCTCATTTTTGTGATTGTGGAGAGTGTATTTCTATGCTATTTTTGGTGTGAATTTTTTGTTGTTTTGTTTTGTAATTTATAGTGTTTTGATTGTTGTATGGATGAGTGATTGTCGAATTTATTTGCAATTATTTTTAATTATTTTTTTTGGGGTTTTTTTTTTTTTTTTTGGTTATTATTATAATAGAAGCCTTTCATATACCCTTCCCTATAAGTCTTAAATCCTGTAAATTATGTTTGATTGTTCAGTTTTCATTTGGTTTTTTGTTTTTTGTTTTTTTTTGGCATTTTTTTTTTCATTTTCCATTTTCTTTGGGGCTTTTCAAATGATTAGGTGGCTTTTGCCCTGCCAGCCATCAACTTTTAGTATATAATCTAGTGGATGTATCTAATAACATAATGTTAAATCAAGTTAAGTTTTTCTGATGTTAACTTTGTCTGATAGTGAAATGAAGGTTAGTTGGAACTTTGTCATCATTTGAAGAAGAAAAACTGTATATTCTATAGAAGTGGACAATGCATTGAGTAGAAATTAATCGTTCAGATTTCACAAAAGCTATATTTTTAAAGTAGTGGGATCGATTGACATATTAGTTAATTGCTTCAATGGTGTGAGTATGCCCAATTGGTGAGATATGATGTAGTTATAAATGTTATCACTGTCATCTATTCCTTTGCACACACGTTTGCTTCCAGAATCTCAAGTATTAGATAATAAATATTGGGTTCTTACATTGCCATCGATTTTTATGCAAGACTATTCAGGTGGATAATGAGATGTATGAATTTTTAATCTATAATTTAGCGTTTTTGAAGATACAAAATTTATTAATCTCAGTCACAGCAACAAAATTTATCATGTTGTCTAGGGGGTCATGGTCTTCTCACAATGTCTATAATGTCTTTAAAATTTGTGTCCCCAAAAAATTACAAGACCCCAAAAATTCAATTGACCATTTAAACACCCTCTTAGGCTTCCAGAAATTTTATATATATATATATATATATATACACTCTCTCTCTAGTATTAAAATGGGTTTATATGTGTGTGTATATGTGTGGGAGTTTATCTTGATAGTGCTTGGAAGTGGTTGGATCACATTAAGAGCGTCTCCTTCATATAAATTACTTTTTTGATACCCAACTCTACTTTATTCTCCACTGCAATATGAGTAGCCTTGGCTTCAAGTTGTGGAGCCTAGTAATAGAGGTGTCTTATACACCAGTCTCATATAAAATTTTTCTAGAGAAAAAGAATAAATTAAATGAAATTTAAACTAATTTTTTATTAAACTTTATTTTATAAAAATAAATATAGACATCACACACCCTGGAGCAATAGGCAACCTGTTTACAATTGTTGGTGATGCTACCATCGCTATATCACATGTTATAAGGTATTACGTCCAACCTCCTTAAACCACAAACTTGATATTTAATTCCCTATTATTTATTTCTATTTAATTCATGAATTCATCATTTGGGAGTCATTAAACAAAATTAAAGTCATATTTGTTATGGGTCAATGCAATAGCAAAGCAAACTGAAATCATTAATAAATAAATAAATAAATAACTGAAAATTTGTGACTTTTTAAAGAGTAGAAAAAAGAACTGTTGTAATTATTTTCTTCATAATTTTCATTGTTTAGTTATAAGTATGTAAATTAATTGTGACTTTTGATTCTCATCGACACACATATCATGTGTTAGCATAGGATCATAGTTGGCTGCTACTTTTGGTCAGATGTGAAGACAAATGCATCATATATTTGATATGCACCCTAAACTATTTCAACATCAACAAAATTAATAATTGGATTCATATCTTATAATTGGGATTTAGTAGTCATGTAGATGTGGAGTACATATATGATTAATGCATTGATAACAATCAGGGTTTTTCTTTTCCCCCTCAAAAAATCAGGCCCAAAACTTGATTTAAATCAAAGCCACAAGCGATAACTTTCATTCACTTCACTATATTGGGCTTCCATGCTCAATTTTATCTGTTTAATAAAATTTCTCCCTAATTCACCATATACTTGTATTTAGTCTAAAATACAATAGAAACTCACATACTTGACATCCAATGACTCCCTAAAATCCGGCCATACCCACTCCTAACAACCACTCAAACTCCAATATACTACTACCAAACTACTTTCCTCAGTCATGGAATATAAACAATCGAGAGAGATGAAAACTCACCTTTAAATCCCCTTGGAATAGATGAGCCGTGCCACCAACACTTTATACTTCACTGCTTTAGAGTCTTACATTCTTCCAATAAGCCACAACACATTAAAAAAATGACACCTGAGATATTTCCAAATAAACCAAGGTAAAATAAAATAGTTTTTTTGGCAGTAAAATTGTAGCACTATTGAAACGTCATTCAGGCAATCTCACAAACACATCAATGGCATGCCAAGGACGCTCATCTAATATAAACACAAACACAAACAAAAAAAAAAAAGTGTCTCATATTAATATAAACAAAGCATAAAAGTTTTGCACCAAAAAAAAAAAGAATTGAAACAGAGAATAAAAGTTTTGCACCCAAAAAAAAAGAATTGAGATGTAGAGATACCTCAATCAAAGCAGGGAGGTTCTGTCAGTATTTATAAACCGTGTGGAAAGGAATAAAGGGAGGAACGAAATCAAATAGGTAGCCGTTACTGAGAAACAGTAGAGCAGGAAGATGAGTAGCTTTCAAACTCTCTGCTTTCTCACAAAATACCTAAACAAACTCTCTGTTTTCTCACACAATACCTGAACGCTTCAAATTTTTTTTCTTTTTGTTTTTCCTCCCTTTAAGCTTCCCTCTATGTTACATATTACAGGACCCTGAACTCAATATTTCAAAACCCTGAATGCAAAACCTGAACGCTTCCCTTTTTTATTTTTTTTTTGCTTTTTTATTTTTTTTCCTTTTTTCTTTCTTCCAAACGGCCTTGAACGTACTTTTTTTTTTTCTCTCCCTTTAAGCTTCCCTCTACGTTACCCTGAATTATTTTTTTCCTTTTTTCTTTCTTCCAAATGGCCTTGAACGTACCTTTTTTTTTTTTTTTTAAGCTTCCCTTACGTTACCTTGAATGCTTCCTTTTTAAATTACACTTCCTTTTGTTTTGTTTTTTTTTTTTTTTTCTTTTCTCTTCCCTCCAATCCGGCTTGAAAGTTTTGATGTTGGGCTTCATAGTGGAACTAAATAAATATAAGGTGGGCTGAATTAAATAGATACTAGAATTAAATAAATAGATAGTGGGAGCAAATAAATAAGTAGTGGGTTGTAGTTATAGTGCTGGGATTTATAAGGCTGCAAATTGTAAAACCCAATTAAAAATTGAAGGAAAAATTATTTTTTTAATAAAAAAAATGACGTGGCAGCTAATGTGGCGTAACGTGAAAGCAGCAGAATTAAATTCTACGCTTCAGCTTTTAGTAATTATTTTTTTCATATTTTTCATTGTTTAGTTATAAGTATGTAAATTAACTGTGACTTTTGATTCTCATCGACACACATATCATGTGTTAGCATAGGATCATAGTTGGCTACTACTTTTGGTCAGATGTGAAGACAAATGCATCATATATTTGATATGCACCCTAAACTATTTCAACATCAACAAAATTAATAATTGGATTCATATCTTATAATTGGGATTTAGAAGTCATGTAGATGTGGGGTACATATATAATTAATGCATTGATAACAATCAGGGTTTTTCTTTTTCCCCTCAAAAAATCAGGCCCAAAACTTGATTTAAATTAAAGCCACAAGCGATAACTTTCATTTACTTCACTATATTGGGCTTCCATGCTCAATTTTATTTGTTTAATAAAATTTCTCCCTAATTCACCATATACTTGTATTTAGTCTAAAATACAATAGAAACTCACATACTTGACATCCAATGACTCCCTAAAATCCGGCCATACCCACTCCTAACAACCACTCAAACTCCAATATACTACTACCAAACTACTTTCCTCAGTCATGGAATATAAACAATCGAGAGAGATGAAAACTCACCTTTGAATCCCCTTGGAATGGATGAGCCGTGCCACCAACACTTTATACTTCACTACTTTAGAGTCTTACATTCTTCCAATAAGCCACAACACATTAAAAAAATGACACCTGAGATATTTCCAAATAAACCAAGGTAAAATAAAATAGTTTTTTTGGCAGTAAAATTGTAGCACTATTGAAACGTCATTCAGGCAATCTCACAAACACATCAATGGCATGCCAAGGGCGCTCATCTAATATAAACACAAACACAAAAAAAAAAAAAAAAGTGTCTCATATTAATATAAACAAAGCATAAAAGTTTTGCACAAAAAAAAAAGAATTGAAACAGAGAATAAAAGTTTTGCACCCAAAAAACAGAATTGAGGTGTAGAGATACCTCAACCAAAGCAAGGAGGTTCTGTCAGTATTTATAAACCGTGTGGAAAGGAATAAAGGGAGGAACGAAATCAGATAGGCAGCTTTTACTGAGAAACAGTAGAGCAGGAAGAGGTGTAGCTTTCAAACTCTCTGTTTTCTCACACAATACCTAAACAAATTCTCTGTTTTCTCACACAATACCTAAACGCTTCAATTTTTTTTTTTTTTTTTTTGTTTTTCGTCCCTTTAAGCTTCCCTCTACGTTACATATTATAAGACCCTGAACTCAATATTTCAAAACCTTGAATGCAAAACCTGAACGCTTCCCTTTTTATTTTTTTCCTTTTCTATTTTTTTTTTCCTTTTTTCTTTCTTCCAAACGGCCTTGAACGTACCTTTTTTTTTTTTTTTTCTTTTTTTCTTTTTCCTCCCTTTAAGCTTCCCTCTACGTTACCCTGAATTATTTTTTTCCTTTTTTCTTTCTTCCAAATGGCCTTGAACGTACTCTTTTTTTTTTTCCTTTTTTCTTTCTTCCAAATGGCCTTGAACGTACTCTTTTTTTTTTTTTTTTTTTTTTTAAGCTTTCCTTACGTTACCCTGAATGCTTCCTTTTTAAATTACGCTTCCTTTCGTTTTTATTTTTTTTTTTCTTTTCTCTTCCCTCCAATCCGACGAAAGTTTTGATGTTGAGCTTCATAGTGGAACTAAATAAATATAAGGTGGGCTGAATTAAATAGATACTGGAATTAAATAAATAGATAGTGGGAGTAAATAAATAAATAGTGGGTTGTAGTTATAGTGCTGGGATTTATAGGGCTGTAAATTGTAAAAACCAATTAAAAATTGAAGGAAAAATTATTTTTTTAATAAAAAAAATGACGTGGTAGCTGATGTGGCGCAACATGAGAGCTGCAGAATTAAATTCTACGCTTCAGCTTTTAGTAATATATAGGCAAGGCAGTCTAAGCAAAATTAGTAACGCGTTTGTGCTCTGGATAACATTAGCTCCGTATATAGTGATACTTTTCTCTCCTTGGCCTCCCTCCTTCATTTGAATTCTAATCTGAATGGGTTCTTTTAAATTGTAGATGAGGTTTAGACTTTCTTATGTTTTTCCTTTTCATTTTCAAAGATATCAACTGGCAATGATGATCATGTCTGAAAAAGCTACTTGAGAAATTCTCATGTAGGGTCCCCAAATAAATAAATAAATAAACAAACAAACAATAAATAAATTTTTTCATTCTGAAGGGAAAATACAAATTGGGATTTGTCATGTATAAAATGAGTCCATTGCTAAATTTCTAAATTAAAAAAAAAAAAAAAAAAAAAAAAAAAAAAAAAAAAAGGGTTACAATTGAGAAATCAATAATGATTGTGAGGTCTTGAAGGTATTAGGAACCTCACAACGCTCCCTCTAGTGATTTAGTTATAACTTAAACTAAATTCCACCAAAATCTTAAGATAGTATTAAGTAATGGGTGTCAAATAATCGTTCATAAATCAAACTCGTTGCTCTCTAAGATTTGAATGAACCTTTAAACTTCTGTAATACTAGACCACTTATCATGGTGGTGCATAGAGATATAGTTGGAAATTTAGTTTCATCATTAATACTAATACCTAAATAGATCGATTTAATGAATTTATTTGCATATGGTAAAAAATTTAGTATGCTAGTACCTCAATGAATTTATTTGTATATAGTAAAGAATTTAACGTATTAGAACCCATTTAAAATGACCCTTAGCACAATGAGAAAATGGGCAAATGCCCTTTTCACGCAAATTATGTAGCATTTTGCCAATTTTTCCAAAATAATTAGGAAAATGCCCCTCTTTTGAAACTCGATTTGAGATAAATCGAGTTAGACCCTATAGTGGCGTTTTTAAGGAGCGTATAGTGACGTTTTAAGGATCTATAAAGGCATTTTGTAACTCGACCTCTATGAACTCAAATTATAGGTAAAAAAAATAAATAATAAATAAATAATTGCCTATAACTGGAGTTCATGGAGGTTGAGTTACAAAACGCCACTATAGGTCCTTAAAACGTCACTATAAGCTCCTTAAAACGCCACTATAAGGCTCCAGAATTTTTTTTTTTTAACTCGATTTATTTCAAATCAAGTTACAAAAGAGGAATATTTCCTAATTAGTTTGGAAAATAAGGCAAAACGCTACAATTTTTGCTCAAAAAGGACATTTGCCAATTTTTTTTCCCAACACAAATTAACCATCGAGTTATCTTCAAAAAAGAAAATTCATGCACAAAGGTATAATGACAAGCTGCAAAACAAACAAAAAACAAAAAACAACTAGTAGGTTGGTTCAAACACTCAACATTTCTTCACCTTCCAGTCAAAAAAAAACAAAACGTTTCTGTCACCTTGCTTCATAATGTGGCTTTTTTTCCCCATTTGACAAGCACACACGGGATCATAGCACAATCCAAGTAAATTAAATTCACCAAGCAGCCTATGACTGGTCATCTTTGCTTCGAGTAGAAGTTAATCTTTAGATAAATATTCATCTAAAAACAATCTTCATTTAGAAGAACAAGGCAATGGCCAATTCTCGATTGTGTTGAAAAGAAACCTTAGGAGAATATAACTATAACATATCTGCATCCCAAACCCAATAGGTTACATGGACTAATACTACAAAGAAATAAGATTCACGAAGTTGCTTCGAGTAAAAAGTAAAATTTTGATTTGAAATATTCAAAAAATGAAATTCTTCAGTTGGAAGAACTGTGCAAGTGGCTGAATCTACGTTGAGTTGGAAAGAAACCAGGTTAAATTATTAAATTTATCATTTTCTAATAGCTTAAGTTTTTTAAGTTACTGATAATTTATCATAGTATCAAGAGTAATCCTAGGTGGGAAATCCTATCTGTTATTTCTATAAAAATTGAAATTTTAACATTTTTGCAACCCAAACTACACTACATTATTAAGGACGACCTATTCACAAATTTAGAAAGCTCATGCCGTGTGCTACAAAAGAGAAACCCAAACCTAGAAATCCTCAATCCATGAGTAAAAATATCAAAGAGAATTATTACTTGCCGTGTTATTAATGTCATAGAGCACATCAAGAATTGAAGCCACTGAGTCATCTCAGTGTGTTGCTACAAAGATAAAATCTTCAAATTGGCCCTTGTAATCTTGGAAGTAGCTCATGGAAGATATTTAGAATAGAAGAGTCTAGGCGGCCTAAAGCTAATTATGTAGTCACGTCAGTAAGTCATCTACTAGATATAGAGTCTAGGGGTAAGGATTTATCTCAAATTATGAACTTCAATTCTATTTAGTAAAGTCATTCTTCAGATTAGAGAACCCATAGCA
The DNA here is from genome assembly GCA_030445155.1 of Quercus variabilis. Lineage (NCBI taxonomy): Eukaryota > Viridiplantae > Streptophyta > Magnoliopsida > Fagales > Fagaceae > Quercus > Quercus variabilis. The sequence continues at coordinate 2,123,398 of CP129447.1, forward strand.
GTTTTTCCTTTGAAGGTTCTCTATTGATTTTTCACTTCGTTATCATATTGTTGTGTTATTTACTTTATATTTACTGAATTACTACTTTATATATGATGATATGTTGGCTTGTGAGAATAACATGTGTTAATACTATTACATAATCCAATTAATTGGCTTAAATTCATTCAATAAATAAAGGATTAACACATATTCTTTCTTACATGGTATTCAATCTACAAATATAAGGTACTTCCAAAGACTCAAATAATGACATTTACTGTGGGTTTTAATTAACTCAACTGATAAAGTTTCTGATAATTGAATAAGAAATGTAAGGTTTAATCCTAAACAACACCAAAAATTAATTGGGATTTTGAGTCTGATGATAAAGAATACAATTATCAAAAGCGGACATCATAAGTTGAAATTTTAAAAAAATTATATAAAAATAAATTTTAAAAAAAATAATATATAAATAAAAAGGCATTCACTTCAATTGCTAAGTTGCAAACATGTGAATGTTAATGCTTAACATTAGATCAATCAAAAAGAAGATTCTTTCATATTATACAAAAGAATATCCTTAACAAACAAACAAAACTAAGAAACTTTCACGAAGCAGATTTACACTTCGATGAATCAACAATTAAACAAAGAAAAAAAAAAAAAAAAAAGGCATTCACTTCAATTGCTAAGTTGCAAACATGTGAATGTTAATGCTTAGCATTAGATCAATCAAAAAGAAGATTCTTTCATATTATACAAAAGAATATCCTTAACAAACAAACAAACAAAACTAAGAAACTTTCACAAAGCAAATTTACACTTTGATGAATCAACAATTAAACAATGAAAAAAAAAAAAAAAAGGCATTCACTTCAATTGCTAAGTTGCAAACATGTGAATGTTAAAGCTTAACATTAGATCAATCAAAAAGAAGATTCTTTCATATTATACAAAAGAATATTCTTAACAAACAAACAAAACTAAGAAACTTTCACAAAGCAGATTTACACTTTGATGAATCAACAATTAAACAATGAAAAAAAAAAAGGCATTCACTTCAATTGCTAAGTTGCAAACATGTGAATGTCAATGCTTAACATTAGATCAATCAAAAAGAAGATTCTTTCATATTATACAAAAGAATATCCTTAACAAACAAACAAACAAAACTAAGAAACTTTCACAAAGCAGATTTACACTTTGATGAATCAACAATTAAACAATGAAAAAAAAAAAAAAAAAGGCATTCACTTCAATTGCTAAGTTGCAAACATGTGAATGTTAATGCTTAACATTAGATCAATTAAAAAGACGATTCTTTCATATTTTACAAAAGAATATCCTTAACAAACAAACAAAACTAAGAAACTTTCACAAAGCAGATTTACACTTTGATGAATCAACAATTAAACAATGGAAACAAAAAATGAACAACAGTTCAGACACTTCCCACCATTCATGCCAAAGACACCAAGTAATCTAATTGACAACCCTGCAGTTCTTCCTGACCTCACCATGCCTTCCTGTGAGAACACCAATAGAACCCATTTTCACCATAGCTGCTGCAAACTTCTTAGCCCAGGCTGCATCATTTTCTGCATTGTTCCTCACAATCCTCGCCGTTGCACGGTTACTCAAAAGAGTTTGATCAGAGGTCAACAAGCCATGATGATTCTTCAAATCTTTGTAGTACTTATTATCAAGCTTATTTGGTGTAAGAACATCCAATGGTACTGTAGGATCACGTCCATTTCCAGAATTCGAGGGTCGGGGACACTTGGCTTTTAATTCCCTTGCAAATTTGCGGTCCATTGAAGGGTCTTGTGGATGTGTTGCATTGAAAGAGTATAGCCGATTTGAGAATGACGAACAATGTGACACCCCAATAGAATGTGCACCAGATAGTGTCACCATTTCATCAAGACTGAGGCCTTTTCTAGCAAAGTTATCTTTGAGTTGCTTGGCATTGAAGAAAGGTGGTGGAAGGTTTTGGGTAGGCTCATCTTCACGCGATACCCTTCCATCACGGCGTCCAGATGGCACTTTGTAAATTATTCTTCCAACTTTGTAGGCACTATCACGTGCAGCAAATGCTATAATATCTGCACATGAGACTGTTTTTGGGCATCGAGCTTCAAGTTCAGCCTTTGCCTCATCAATTATTTCAAAGCCTCTCAAGCTTGGATTGTTGGCTCTATTTGCCTTCTCTGCTGGGTTTCCAGGTGTTGAATCAAGTAGGACAGAGGCATCACAACCCTGAAACACATAACATGAAAATTATGATTAGTTTCAATTGATGACAATGAGTAATATAGACTTTGGGCTCATAAAGTAAAATTTCAAAAAATTGCATATGAGCTAAGAAGTTGAATAAACTAAAAAAGCTATAACAAACATCAGTCAATCTATACAGTAAATGAACTTCCATGTAATGTGCTAGATGCAATAGTCCCGTAGCTCAGTTGGTTAGAGTGTTGGTCTTAAGGACCAACAACCCATGATTTTGGTAGCCAATATATTGCCCCCCCCACCCCCAAAAAAAAAAAAAAAAAAAAGCAAATAAATTACAAGTCCTTAAGTGCTTGATAGACATGTACTGTGACTAATGTTTAGATTATGATATCTATGTGACTCTGGTTTTACATTTTAGTGCATTCCAAATTCATCATGCTAAGAGTTTCATGGACGCTTTTTCTGGAAAGAAAATGTAGTATTTAATTATATGAGAGACTAAAAATATAGTTGACATTAAAATAAGGGTGAGAAGGAGCTATACCCTAACAAAACAGTCATGAAAATGCATTCTAATGAGGCCTGCAGCTATAACAGGATTCCTTGACACAGCTTTGTTCACAGCTTTTCTCACAATTGCTTCAGCAGAAGGACAACTTGTCTTATAAAATCCCACTTTCAGTGATGCTGATGAGACAGAAGCCATGGTAGATATAGTAAGAAAGAAAACCAAGCACAAATATAGTGTTGGCATCTTCATTGTGCAACACAGGAGACCTTTGTGTGAGACAAAGAAAGAGTAGGAAACAAAGTAATCAAGAACTAAGTAAGAAATGTATGTGTAACAAAGAAAGAGAATGTGGGAGGAGGATATTGAAATGAGGTGATTGAGATGGAAGAAATGGTTGATTTTATAAGTAGAGAAAAGGATAAGATGGTGCTGGCTGCTTTTACCTTTTTCCTTTTTTCTTTTTTCTTTTGTAAAGATAGGGCTGCTTTTACTTGAGTATACCAAAACGTGCATAAATATTAATTATAGCTGCTGCATGAAAAGCAATAAATTTTGAATAGTTCTATAGTGATTCACACTATACAGTACACTCTCTTGGCCTTCTTGTTTGGTTTGAATTATAGTCTTTTATGTTTTAATATTAAACATCAAGTTCAGAGAAACATATTAAACTTTTCTTTTTTTGTCTTTCAAAGATGTTAATTGACAATGAAAAATGCTAAGAGTTTCTTAGAGAGAATATCTGATCTCATATATGTGAAAAACGAAGGTTCAAATCCCCCTCCCTCACTTAGTATAACAATTGTATTATTAAAAAAAATTGACAATGAAGAATGAAGATGATGGTAATGTTTGGAAAACTCCCAAACAAATTCTCATATAGGTCCTTAAATGAATAAATACAAGTGTCTTTGCATCATTTATAAAATAAATTTCAATACCATTTATCACCATCCAAGAAAAATGTTAGTTACATCTCAAATTACAATTAAAGATTTTCGTGAACCATCTATATAACCAAATTCTACCTAATAAACACTTAGCACACATTTGAAGAACTAATTCAATAAAAATATAAAATCCATATCAGCTGGGTCTCACACTAGAGTAGGTTCATCAATTTTATTAAGATTATTGTGTTTGGCAACAACCTTAACAGCTAATCAATAAATAAAGTAATTAACAAAGAACAAAAAAGCTATGGTTGGATGAGCAACCAGACAAGACCATCAGACAAGTTTGACTAAGTCAGCAATGCAGCCCTTTTATTGGCTAATCCGAATACTTGTTTTTTGTCTTTATGTTTAGTGTGTACGTCCTTATTCCTTACTAGTAAGTTGCCCGTACGATGCACGGATAATGTTGTAATGATTTTTGCAATATGGTTTTGGAGAATGTTATACATATATTATAGCATATCACTTACTATAAAAACTTAACTATAACATTTAAAAAAAACAAAAAAACAAAGGTGTCACTTGCTATAAGAACTTAACTTTTTTTGGGCACAGTCTCAAGTTAATACCATCACTAAAATTGCTTCTTTCCAACATTTTTTTTTTTTTTTTAATTTCTCATTACTTGAACTGGAAAAAAATAATAATAAAAATAAAAAAAACACATTCTCTCTAAATTGCAAACAACACGTACTCTCACGTCTAGCAACACATGAAATGCCCCAACAAATTGGAAACTTTATGTAGATAAAGTATCAAGGTAAGGAGTAGCATCTTTAATGTGCCCTGATATCTAAAGACAAAGGTGAGTAAAGAATATTTAGTTGATTGATCAGAGTTGGAATGTATGTAGTCTAATTTAAATTTGACTTGCATTTGTAAGAGGTTTGTGATGTTTCTCTATAGTGTCCATATGTTATTTTTTTTTGGAAAGCAAAGGAGACATTTGGGTTCGTCAATACTGTTATTGTTAGTCATAATTAATTAACAGACTTTTGCTAGTAAAACTAAATTCAATCAATTTCAAACCTGGGTATCATTTGTCATGAATAGTAGAAGGGTAAGGAGACAAATATATATATTTGAAATGTCTAAGAAATCACAGACATCAATATAAAATAATTTAAAAAAAAAAAAAAAAGCACTCCTATTTCAACGTCAATGTTTAATCAAATCCTATTAAAACTCAAAATTAAAACAAAAAATTCTAGTGAGCGCAGTTAGTGCCAAATATGCCAAGTTTAGATTTGAAAATACGTTTATTTTTTGTAGGTATCCATAACTAATATTAACTTGACCATTTGCAATATGCAGTCATTTGAAAGTCACAAACCACAATGGTCAAAAAGTAATTCCAACATGTATATTTAGATGCCCTCTTGAAGCTTTCATTTCATTTATAGTTTGGATTTATTCTGATGGAAGCTTGCTTATGTGTAGGCCCCTTAAAGGAAGAAGCAATAGAAACAGCAGCCACAGTAGTTCGCCATTGCTGCCTCGTTATGTGTTATTGTGTCATTGTTTGAATGCTCCACCTCCTACAAAAGATTGCATAAAGTTCATCTCTTGCACATGTAAAGTCAGACCTTCTAATTCACCTTCTTGCACAAATTCATTAAACAACACATAAACTAACATAAGGTCTACTGCATTGATCAAGAATGAAAACATGAATATCCAAATGTTTTATGGAATCAAAAGCATATCATTAATTAACAACAAAGAATGAACATTGATAAAGAGAGAGTTAAAATCAAAAGAGAAAGAAAGCTAAATTACAATGCACAGGAAAATGAAATTTGTGCTGCGTTGATATCTTGTAAGAATATATAGTTAAACCAAAGATTCTCTATAGGGCCTTTAAGCACTGTAGCAGTTGAAATGAGATTTTAACCCAAAATAGTAATTATTAAAAGCTGAAGCATAAAATTTATTGCCATCGAGCTCCAGTTGCACCACTCCATTGCCACGTCATTGGCCATATAATTAATATTTTTATTATTTATTCTTTATTCCTATTCTTTTATATAAAAAAAATATAAATAGATTATTGACTTTACACATTCATCTTGGGCAGTTTTAACATTATATATATTTTTGCCTATACATATTCATCTACTTTAATTTAGAATTTAAAAAAAAAAATTATAAATAGATTATTGACTTTACACATTTATCTTGGATGGTTTTAACATTACATATAATTTTGCCTTTGTATATTCATCTACTTTAATTTAGATGTTTATAACTAAATAATGAAATCAATGAAGAATCAAAAACCAAAAAGAAAAAAAAAAGAAAGATACCTAGTTGATTATTGATATTAAAAATAACATCCCAAAGGAAACAACGGGGAAAAATACAACTAACCTCAAAGGGACATACCAATTCTGATGCCATTGCCTTTGTAAAGGGATTTCGTAAACCACTTTTTTTTTTTATTTGTTTGTAATTCTAACAAAAAACGCAACACGTCAAAATTGCAAACTCTAATGTTAGATTGATAACAACACAATTAAAACCTAACCCTCCGTTGATTTATACAAACAAATTTTATAATAAATAAATTTAGTTTATTTTTGTTAAAGCATTTTATTTGTGTTCCCTCTTACTTATCCAGGAATGTAATAACTTTTCTAGAATAAAATTTCAAATGGGGAAAAAGAATAAAAATTCACAAAGTCTAGAGATTTGCCTAAGGAGTAGGCGTTTGAAGCACAGTCTGTCCAATAATACATCAAGATTTTGAGTTATAAAAAAGTGTAGCTAAAGATTTTAGAGGAAAAAAATAAAATAAAAAGGAGATCCATAAAAAGAGAAGAAGAGAAGTGATTGTAAAAGGTTATATACCTTTGAATCTCACAATTCCTCTCTTTCTCAACCACATAACTCCAAAACTTTCACAACAAACAAATCACCATGACATCCAAATGAATTGGGCCATTAAAGCAAGACATGGCTAAGATTATAAAATGGAGCACAACATTCATAAGAAATTGAATACAAAGTGCTATGAATTCTATCTGAATCTACATATTAGGATTGGTTAGATATCCCTAAAATAGAACAATTCTTTTTTCTTGTTTCTTGTCTATTTAGTACATAATGTACAGAATACTGCAGTTTGCAAAATGTTTGAACATGCATGTCATGTAAGAGACCGTATACTAATGCTCTAGGAGGAACTCACATTTGTGATATTCTTCTCCAGAATGTCTTTGTTAGAGCTTCCTTCTAATAGTTCTGGTCTTTTAATCCTTCTTGCAACATGAGAATGAAAAAATAAAACTCAGGTAAAGGTTCCTATTAGAACCCTAAGTTTTGGGAGAAAAAAAAAAAAAAAAACAAAGAGAGAGAGAGGGCTTACTATAAGTCTGTAATGGGAGAGGCTCACCTCCATTTTAAAATCTCCTACTTCCTCCAATAGCATGTGGCAAATATTTCATTTAAAGGCTTAAAAAAAAAGGAACATCAACCACAGTTTTTCTCATTATTGTTTTACTCCATTCTCTTTCCAGTTTCCAATATCACCTTCTTCTTCCTCTCTCTCTCTCCCCAATATCACCACTGACATTGTAGAGGCAGAAGCACCAGTTTTTTTTTTTTTAAATCAACAATGAAGAACTGCACAATGCTAACATAGATTTCAGTCAATACCCATTATCAATTATCATCTTATTGAGAAGAATAATTGAAAAGATTTCACAAAGCCACCAAATTAGCCAAACTAAAATCCCAAAAAATTACAGAGCATAAACATGCGAGAAGGTAATGTAAGAAATTTTTCCAAAACAAATAGATTTAAAACTTCTTTCTTGGCCAACAACTTCACATTTTGAACCACAAAACAAATAGATTCCCACCCATTTTCAGACCACCGTCTGCCTCCTCAGCTCAAAAGCATCAATTTTGGGTGGTGGTGTTGCACGTTTGGGTTTGGGTTGCAAATCAGCGGCAGTTTGGGTTGCAAATCGGCGGCAGCGTGGGTCACAGTGGTGGAGATTTGGGTTGTCTGATGGCGGTGGTAGGTGGTTTGGGATTTCAGTTTGGCTAAAATGATGGGTTTTGGGTTTTCAGTTTCTACTGTGAAATTTTTTTTCAGTTTGGCTCAAGAGATGATGGTGAAGTTGCAGATTTGTTTGGAGATGGTGATGAAGATATGGTTGTGATGTTGTAGAGCGAAGAGGAGAGGCAAGAGAGATGTAAAAATTACATAAATTATTAAGACTCAGGGCTGGAAGTATGATAAAGCCTAAAATATAACTCGGATAATTGCAAGGGGCGGACAATTGAAAGGTTAGACGTAGTAGGGCTGAATTAATGGTATACTTGAAAGTTTAAACGTTAGAGGAGGTGAAGAGCGGTAATAACAGATGACGTGTAATATATATATATATATATATATACATTTTTTTTTTTTGGGAATGAGGTGTAATAACTTGGAACAAAAAAAAAAAAAAATGGCTTAAATAATTGGCTTAAATAAAAGAGCTATAGAATGTGCCACTTGTCAGAATCTCATACTTTTCCGCATAAGGTCTTTGCTTTTATATATATATATATATATATTGATTTGAAGGCTTTTGGATCTTTGTACAATTTTTTTTTTCTTTTTGGGTAATCATTGTACAATATTTTAAGAACACACACATATTGCACCTCAAAGTCATGGATACAAATAAGTTTAGTGACAGAAATAATTTAACATATTTTTTCACAATTACTAAGATAGCATGTTATGATTGATACATAATAAAAATGATATCAATAATAGACAAAAAAGTGTTACACTCGTCACTGCAATCTTAACAAATTATGAAAAAAAAAAATGTCCCTACACCCTACGACTACTCTTTGTGGTTAACCCCAATGCTTGTGTTAGTGGGAACTCCATCCTTCACAAGCGATCACTGATAAGTGGTGAAATGTGTTGTATTTGAAGGTGATTCAAAAACAATTTGTGAGGCTCTACAAAATCCATCATTAGCTCAAGAGCTGTTCACTCTATTATATTACTCTATCAAATCAAATCAGCTTTAAATTCCTTTTTCTGTTGGGAATTTGTTTTTGTCATTAGAAATGTTAAAAAAAAAAAAATTCTCATAACTCTACTCGTTAGGCCGCTTCTTATAATTAAAATATACAGGAGTAATTTGAATAGACCAAATTGGACAAAACAGACTGAAGTGAACCAAAATTGACTGAAACACTAGGCTGATATGACTCAAAGAAAGTGTAGCAACAATTAATACTACGTTTCAGCTTTTAGATATATATAAATATATTGATATAGATATGTAGATGTCATGTTTACTGGAAGACGTTGTTTCAAATTCCAAAATGATGTTTTGGAGTTTACAACAATACGATATATTCAATCTAGTAAGCACTGTATTCAGATGGCTATGAATATGAAAATGACAGTTTTATGGGAAATAAAACTCATCATTGATCTCGGATAAGTGATTGGGTCTCTCCTTGCGCACAAGATTTCGATTGAAGGTTAAAACAGAATTGATTGACACACAGATAATTGAAGGATCACTAGTGACTGCATAGTATTTACATCTATGTGATGCATATTAAAAAAAATGGCTTATTAAGGACGACTTATTCATTGGTTTTGAAAGCTCATGTTGTGTGCTAGTGTGCTACAAAAGAGAAACCTAAATCTAGAAATCTTCAACCCATGAGTACAAAGAGCAAAGAAAATTATTATTTATAGTGTTGTTAATGACATAGTGCAGATCAAGAATTGAAGCCACAGAGTCATCCCAATGTGTTGTTGCAAAGATAAATCATAAAATCTTCAAATTAGTCCTTTTAAGTCTTGCAAGTAGCCAAGCAGCTTAATGCATTTGGGGGCTTAAGGCGAGAACTGATTATCTTGTTTTAGATGCAAAATTACTATTAATTAACATGAACCACATTGAATTTTTTTCTCTTTTTTTAGAAAGTTTATAGACACAAAAAAATATATATATATATATATATATATATTTGACAAAATTTTTCACACTTGTTGATGTGGCAAATTGATAGTGGTAAGTAAAAAAATAATGTTAATGGTGAACTTAGATGAGAACTAGTATAAGTTTGTTAACTCAATTATTGTGAAAAATGTTGTAAATTTTTTTGTGTGTTACTATTCTTTTTTTTTTTTTTTTGAGAAGTGCAACATTCACAATATTTTTCATAACAAATTAAATACTAAGTGTTAAGTTGTTTCTTGTTTTCTATTTGAACCCACTACTATAATTATTTTTTTACCATCAATAACAAACTATATAGCATATTTGTTGTAAAAGTGTAGTGTAAAATGTTATGGACGTAACATTTCTCTCTCTTTTTTGTTTGTTTTTCATTTGATAAAAAAATATTATTTTATTTATTGATTATAAATAACCTTATTGGTTAAAATATGGGTGCATGTTTCTTACTTGGAGGTATTTAGAATAGAAGAGTTCAAGCGGCCTAAGGCTGATTATGTGGTCACACTAGTAAGTCATCCAATAGGTGTAGAGTCTAGGGATAAGGATTTATCTCAGATTATGAACTTCAATTTTATTTAGAGAACCCCGTTTTTCCTTTGGAGACTCTCTATTAATTTTTTACTTCATTGCCAAATTGTTGTGTCATTTATATTATGTTTACTGAAATGGGTTTCAGTTTGCTTAAATGATAAAATCTCTAATGATTGAATAAGAGATCTGAAGTTCAATCTCCGCTTACACCAAAAACCAATTAGTGTCTGGGTTTAATAATAAGAAACTATCATTAGAAGCGAATATCATAAATTGAAATAATCTCTAAAAAAAAAAAAAAACATTTTGTTTACTAAAGTACTACTTTATATATGATGGTATGTTGGGTTGTGATAATAACCTGTGTTAATACTGATTACATAATCCAGTAAATTGGCTTAAATAATTTAATTTACTGCTCAATAATTAAGGGATTAAAACATAGTCTTTCTTACATGGTATCCAATCCACAAATCTGAGGTATTTCCAAAGACTCAAATAACGGCATTCACATTAATTGCTAAGTTGCAAACAAGTGAATGTTAATGATTAACAATTAACATTTGATCAATCAAAATGAATATTCTTTCATAGTTTTAAAAAGAATATCCTTGACAAACAAACAAAACTATGAAACTTTCACAAAGCAGATTTACACTTTGATGAATCATCAACAATTAAAGAATGGAAACAAAAAATGAACAAAAAGAGTCAGAAAATTCCCGCCATTTGTGCCAAAGACACCAAATAATCTAGTTGACAACCCTGCAGTTCTTCCTGACCTCACCGTTTCTTCCTGTGAGAACACCAATAGAACCCATTTTCACCATTGCTGCTGCAAACTTGTTAGGCCATGCTGCATCATTTCCTGCATAGTTCCTCACAATCCCCGCTGTTGAACGGCTACGCAAAAGAGTTTGATCAGAGGTCAACAAGCCGTGATGATTCTTCAAATCTTTGTAGTACTTATTATCAAGCCTGTTTGGTGTAAGAACATCCAATGGTACTGAAGAATCACGTCCATTTCTGGAATTCGATGGTCGGGGACACTTGGCTTTTAATTCCCTTGCAAAATTGCGGTCCATTGAAGGGTCTTGCGGATGTGTTGCATTGAAAGAGTATAGCCGATTTGAGAATGAAGAACAATGTGACACCCCTATAGAATGTGCACCAGATAGTATCACCATTTCATCAAGACTAAGGCCTTTTCTAGCAAAGTTATCTTTGAGTTGCCTGGCATTGAAGGAAGGTGATGGAAGGTTTTGGGTAGGCTCAATTTCACGCGATATCCTGCCATCACGGCGTCCTGATGGCACTTTGTAATTTATTCCTCCAACTTTGTAGGCACTGTCACGTGCAGCAAATGCTATAATGTCTGCACATGAGACTTTTTTTGGGCATCGAGCTTCAAGTTCTGCCTTTGCCTCATCAATTATTGTAAAGCCTCTCAAGCTTGGATTGTTGATTCTATTTGCCTTCTCTGCTGGGTTTCCAGGTGTTGAATCAAGTAAGATAGAGGCATCACAACCCTAACACATATAACATGAAAATTATGATTAGTTTCAATAGATGACAATGAGAGTAATATAGACTTTGTGCTAGAGAAAATGGTGTATTTAATTTTTATTGAGAAACTTAAAATATAGTTGACATAAAAATAAGGGAGAGAAGAAGCTATACCCTAACAAAACAGTCATGGAAATGCATTCTAATGAGGGAAGCAGCTATGACAGGATTCCTTGACACAGCTTTGTTCACAGCTTTTCTCACAATTGCTTCTGCAAAAGGACAACTTGTCCTATAAAAGCCCACTTTCAGTGATGCTGATGAGACAGAAGCCATGGTAGATATAGCAAGAAAGAAAATCAAGCAGAAGTATAGTGTAGGCATCTTCATTGTACAACCCAAGAGACCTTTGTGTGAGACAGAGAGTAGGAAACAAAGTAATCAAGAACCAAGTAAGAAATGTTTGTGTAACAAAGAAAGATAATGTAAGAGGAAGATATTGAAATGATGTTATTGAGATGAAGGAAATGGTTGAGGTTAAGTGCATATTTATAAGCAGAGAAAAAGAGAAGTTGGCGCCGGCTGCTTTTACCTTCTTCTTCTTTTGTTTCAGAGAAGGGGCTGCTTTTTAAAAGTGCATAATTATTAAATACGGATGCTGCATGTAAAGCAGTGAAGCTTGAAGCTGACTAATTTTGAACAGTTCCACGTCGGCAAGTCCCTATGTCCTTCCTGCTTGGTTTGAATTACAGTACACTCCCTTACAGTCTTCTACGTCCTAATATTGTAGGCCAGGTTCAGAAACGTGTTGGGCTTTTCCTTTTCTTTTTGTCTTACAAATATGTCGACTGACAATGAAAAATCACAAAGAGCTTTTTAACTTTAAATGGATTACCTTATCTCATTCCTCCAGAAAGCTGTGTGTAACAATTAAATTATCAAACAAAAAATGGCAATAAAGAATGAAGATGATGGTAAAACAAATTCTCATATGGGTCCCAAATAAATAAATGTGTATTTGCATCATTTGTAAAATAAGTTCTAATACCATTTATCACCGTATGAGAAAAATGTTAGTTACATCCATACTATATCTTAAAATAAGTAACTAATCCAATTACAATTAAAGGTTTTTGTGGAGAACTATATAACCCAATTCTACCTAATAAACACATTTGGAGAAGTAATTCAATAAAATCCATATCTGATAGGTCTCGCAGTAAAGCTGGTTCATCAATTTAACTATTTAGTAGTTTGTTTGACAGCCACCTTCAACAGCTGATCAATAAATAAAGTAATTGACAAAAGAACAAAAGAGTTAAGTTAGCAACCAGACAAGACCACGGGACAAAGTTTGACCAAGTCAGCAATGTAGCCCTTTTATTGGCTAAAGAACAGATGTCCCTATCTCTCAAGGCTTTGGGATCTTTGTACAATATTATCTCATTGGTAACTGTGTTTTTGTTCTAAATATTGTCCAGATGAAGATGTCTTACTCTCAAAGTCATGGATATATACAAGTGACATAAAATTATAATTGATTATTAATGGATTATTAATTTTTCTTAAACTTTTTCAATTCCCTATAAAAAAAATTTTAAAATGGATTATTAATGTATAGAGCATATATTAACAAGACCTAATTATAGATAAGCTAACTTTTTTTTTTACATAATTGTTAAGTAAGCATATTATAATTGATATTTGATATGTGATTCGTGTTACACCAATCACTGCAATCTTAGCAAGTTATTAAAAAAAATGTCCCTAACCCTGAGTACTACTCTTGTGGATAACCCCAATGCTTGTGGTTGGAGGAAGTATGAACTCCATCCTTCCACAAGCGATCATTGTTGAGGGTTGAAATTTCTTGTATTTAAAGGTGATTCAAAAACAGTTTGTAAGGCTCTACAAAATCCATCATCAGCCCAGGATCTATTGGCTCCATTCTATCACTCTGTCAAATCAGCTTTAAATTCCTTTTTCTGCGGGGAATTTGTTTGTCATTAGAAATGTAAATTTTTTGTATCTTAACTTTGCTGGATGAGCATTTACATCCGGTTTCAACAAAAAATTCTATTTTACCATCTCAAAAGTTATTTTATTATTTATATCATAATATTTTTCAATACACTTAACATCCTAATTTTTATTTTATCATACTACACATTAAAATAATATAAAATAAAATAAAAATAATATAAAAATATTTCTTACTTCTCTCTAATCTCTATTTCTCTTACTACACCTTAAAAAAGTATTATTTAGTTTTACAATTGTACTACAGTACCATAACAAATTTGTGATGGTAATGTAGTACAATTGTAAATGGATTTATAAGTCTAGGTAATGGGGATTTTTGGAGCTTTGATGCTAAAACTTACCAATGTGATGGTACTGTAGCACAATTGTAAATTTTTTTGAATTTACAAGTCCGAGTAATGGGAGTTTTTGGAGCTTTGAGGCTAAAACTTACCAACATATGACATTTGGAAGACCCAATGTGAATGCAAGCTGCCTCTTGCAATTGCTGGGAATTTGTTTGTCATTAGAAATGTAAACTTTTTGTATCATTACTTTGCTTGTTAGGCAGCCTCTTGTAATTAAAATAGGCCAAAGTAGACCAAAGTAAATCTAATGGAACAAAGTGGACTCAATTAGATCGAACAGACTAAAATGATCCAAAATGCTAAGCTAATTTGGCTCAACAGAATATAGCAACAATAAATACTACTTATGCAGACACAATTAACATTATTTTTGAGCCATTATTTATAGTCTTTGAGCGATGGGGAGATGTTGAGGAACCAATTGGCATACATCTGGGGCACTGCCTGTTGTATATGATTATACTACAAGCTTTTGGGCATGGTCTTTGAGTGATGAATTTGTACAAATTTTGAATTTTATTCTTCCTCCTTATTGTAATTTCCTTTTGGTCATATTCAAATCAATTTTTTCTTCCTTTTGAGTAACACTCTCTTCCTTTTTCTTGAATGTGCAAATGAAGGTAGTTTTGATTCTCTTGTGAAGTCCATTAAAAGCATATAACTCTCTTCCCTTTTCTCAAACGTGCAAATGAAGGTAGTTTTTGATTCTCTTGTGAAGTTCATTAAAAGCATAAAACTCTAAGTTGTTGGCAAGCAAGAATATATTTCTTGCTTGCTTGTGTTTTTTTTTTTTTTTTCTTTGTTTCCTTTTCTTTTAAGTTGGAGAAGGATTCTTTTTTTTTTTTTTTTTTTGGATATGATAGGATACACTATATATAGTAGAAGTCATCAATGAGTTCTTCATGACCTTAGTTCTAGCAATATTGAAATTGAGGCTAACTTGGAGGTTTTCCTAAGTGTGTTTTGAATCCAAAATTGAATTCTTCTTGTCACACCTCAAACCCAAAAGGGTTCAAAGCATGAGAAATACATCCCAAGGGTGCCTGTAGATTTTTCCTTTTTGGCAAATCAAACTATAGGAGATCTTTATTTTTCTTTCTTTCCCAAAGGATAAGAATAAACAACCATACTAAAATCTCCACATTACAAGTCAGAGCCCTATAACACATTTACGAACAATAACTAAAAATCATGTACCTCCACATAATACATGAATATATTACAAAACTCTAATTTAATTTACACAAAGTTACAATCTTATCGAGAATAAGGATCTTAACATCGAGTCTAGGCCTACAACGCCAAGGTCTAACAAACCTCAAGCAATCCACCTCCAATAGAATTAATTAAGGTCTCGTTGAACATAGCAAGATCAAGTCACCAACCATTTATAGCAACAGTCTCCAAATTTAACATAGCACTTTAATCATCACCAAAGAAGTAAGCTCCATACCCAAGGTATAACTAATAAATCTGAAAAATTGTTAAAGGATGAGATGAGCTAACGCCCAGTAAGTAGCATAATTACAAGGGGTGGCGGAAATGAAAGTTTCATGATAATGAACAATTTACAAAACATGTTTTAGTTTGAGAAATATCTAAATGAGTCCTGCAATATCATTTTTAATAATAATGTGACAAGAATGATTAAATGATGAAATACAAAGTTTCTCAAAATAATACAATGAAACTATATACAATAATCTGTGAGCACTAATAATATAATTTTCAAAGCCATAATATTCATAAGGTAAAATTATCACAAATGTACCACACTACCACATAGACCGGTCAGGAGATCAACCCATTCACAACTAACATGATATTGTCCTCTTTGGTATGTAGAATCTTGGCCCTATGGACAGCAGCCTCAACCATACCTTTAAGGTTTTTCTCTCCCCCAGAGGCAGCAGAGAGAGCACGTCAAATAGAACCTCTCTTGCATGTGGTCTCTTGGCCCCATGAGCAGTAGCCTCGCCCACACACAATCAAGGAACCTCTTCTCCCATGGGTAACAGGGAAGAACGCATCATCCAAAGTGAAAAGGCACTGACCTGGATTTGATTTCATTGTCACAAAGACTACGGAAACCAAATCGGGTGATCACGAGGAAATCACACATGGCATGATGTCAAAACCACATCAAGCTCACAGGTTACATTACTTTCAAACACATAGTTTATATCCAAGTAGTTTTAGAAAAACCTTAAATAATCTAACTTTTACAAAGTTTGTAAGGTTTTCAACTTCATTCATGTCAAAAGATTTTCTATCAATTTCCCACGTAACAAGACAAGATAAGCATCTTCAAATTTTCTAATATACCATAAAATCCATGATTTTCTTATCAAAAATTATATAAAAGATGCACATTTTCCCATATCAACAATTCATGCATTTCCCCAAATGCAATACCAAATATGATGCATTTTTATATATAATCATATATATATATATATATATATTAAGGTTACGACACAATAGTTTTTAGAAAAATATAGTTTCCATAGGTAGTTTCCAAAAGCGTGTCTAACCCAAAAACAACATTTATGCAATATGGTTATTTTTCAAAAATCTCATTAAAAAGTTACTTACCTTGCAACCTGCAAAAAGCCTAATTCTCCAAACTCCAAAGGAGATTAGCTAGAATCTCAACAATAGCAAGTAAACCTAACACAATAAGTATAAAACTTAAAATTGTATCTAGCTACAATTTAGGAATTGCCAAATAAGCACTTAATTAGGCAAGACTAATATTTAGTCTCATCAATAATAATATATTACACTTCCAAAGTTTCTCAACAAATTGATTCACAAGGCATAAACTCCAATTTATAAAGTTAACCCATTTAATATTATCTCTAACATTATGACTAGCTTCCATAAAACTTACACTATATCAATAAGAGACCCATGAAAACAAAATCAAAATATCCTCCAAGACAAGAAATTTAAAACTTCAACTAACTCCAAATAAGCCCAATAGCAATGGAAAAATTGGATTTACCAACTATCACATGTTATAACTCAAAACCCCCAAATTTTCCACCATTCATAAACCTTAGGTAGTCATCATTAGCACAAGCCATAAACCCACTCATCAAATAATTCCACCAATACAAAACCCATACATATAAATACATAAATATTACTTCAAATGCTCATAAATCACATGGGTATCATTATTAAAACTTAGATAAAAAATAAATAAATAAATAAATAACCTCAAGCAAAAGCATATAAACCCACCAAAAAGATTAGAAACTTTTACCTCAAATAAAAGATGAAGATGCTTAGAGGTTCCTAAGGATTTTCCGATAACATTGCCAGAAAAATAAAAAATGGTGGTATGGAGGTACTGGTGAGAAAGGACGAGAGAGTGAAGAGGAGGAGTGTACGAGAGAAAAGAAAAGAAAGAAAAGAAAATAAGAAGAAGGGATGGCATGCCAAGTGATGAACTGGTAGTGTGAGATGAGTGGTGGGTAGTGAATGGGTAGGTGGGGCACCTGTGATCCCAAAAATATCTCACCTTACACCTTTTTTTTTTTTTTTTTGTCTGACTGGGACGTTACACTTCTTGCTCTAAGTATTAATAGTTGCTTTTGAAAATTTGTTCATATATATGCATCTTTTTCTATTATTATTCTTAAACGGTAAATTGCTATGCTTGCTTAAATTTGTCATATAGATATTAAATGTAGTAAATTTTTATTGCACTTGGATTAATACTATATTTTTGTGAGATATTACCACTAAATAGTTTGGTTTATGTTACTATATTCTTGGATCTATTCTTTTATTTAATATTTACTTATAAGTTAATCACGTGCAAAATTTCAAAATAATAAGTTGCCATTTATCGTTAAATCTATAAGGTTAGCTGTTTACTACTATTTTTTTTTTTTGTCAAAAATTTTGTTAGATTGGCTTTGTTGTCTTGAGTTGTACTAACTGACTTGACCTAAGTAAAAAGTTGCATAAAAAAGCAAACTTAGTTGCACAATCTACTTGATGTATAATAGGTATTTGATAGGATATTTTCGGTCATGTTAATCAACTCTATTAGTGTCATATATATATATATATATATATATATCATATACTATACAATAAAAGTTGGGTTTAGAAGTCATGGTTGCGCCAAACGGCTTCATAAAAAACTTACAAAAGAATCAATTTACACTTGAATCATGTTGAAGAATGAAACATTGTAAGCAAATAATACAAAATATTTTCAATAGACACATCAATAAACCTATAATATCTAGTTCACAAACCTACAATTTTTTCTGATCTCACCCTGGCTTCCTGTAAGCACCTCAACGTAACCCATTTTCACCATAGCTGCTCCAAATTTATAAGCCCATGTTTCACCTTGCCTTGCATTATTTTTGACAATTCCAACCGTTGAAGGGCTGCTTAAAAGAGATTGATCAGAGTTTAACAAGCCATAGTGGTTCTTCAAATTTTTGTAGTACTGATTATCAAGCCTATATGGTGTAACTACATCAAGTGGTACTGTTCGACTGTTGTCATTACCAACATTTTGTGGGCACTTGGTCTTTAAGTCTCCAGCAAATATGGGATTCATTGAAGGGTCTTGTCGATTTGTTTCACTGAAATTGTATAAACGTTTTGAGAAAGAAGAACAATGTGACCTGCCAATGGAATGTGCCCCAGAAAGTGTCACCATTTCATCAAGATTAAGTCCTTTCTGCGCAAATTTTTCTTCGAGTTGCCGAGTATTAAAGGTAGGTGGTGGAAGGTTTTGAATAGGCTCATTGTCACATGACACCCTACCATCACGGCGTCCTGATGGAACTTTATAACTTATGCCTCCACCTTTGTAAGCACTGTCACGAGCAGCAAATGCAATAATGTCTGCACAAGAGACTGTTTGTGGGCATTGAGCTTCAAGTGCAGCCTTCGCCTCAAATATCACTTCAAAGCCTCTTAAGCTTGGATTGTTGACTGGACTATCTCTCTCCGCTGGATTTCCAGGGGTTGAATCAAGTAAAACAGAGGCATCACAACCCTGGCATAGATAACATAGAAATATGATTTAACTAACAACTTATTAATTAAGCAGCTTATAAGGTATATTGTTTTAGGGGGGGGGGGGGGGGGGGGGGGGGGAAAGGAAAAGAAAAGGAGAAGGGTCTGCAAATTTAGGTACAGGTTCTAGTAAACATATTACAAATTAAGTGGACTGCAAAGTGCTAACATACCCTGACAAAACAGTCATGAAAATGCATTCTGATTAGGCCAGCAGCTAGGCCAGGGTTGCTTGATACAGCTTTGTTCACAGTGTTTCTTACAATGTTCTCTGCCGAAGGACAAGTTGATTGATAGTAACCCACTTGGAGCGATGGCATCGCTAGTGGCATTGTCACCATCATAGACATAGTAACAAAGATAACCAAGATAACCAAGATAAATTTGATGGTTGCCATAATTACTCTACAACCCGAATACCCCAATACTGTAACGAGTGAATGAATAAGACTCAAGAGTAAAGAAAAAAGAAAGAACAGATAAAGAAGAATATTATAAGCAAGAAGGAGATGAAGATAAAGGTTGTTGTTAGCCAAGTATTTATAGGAATGACCTTAGTGAAGATGGGACTGGCAGATTTTCTTTGAAAACCAAAACGTGTATTGCTGCATAGAAGAAAGGCTTGAAGCTGTCTAAGTTTGAGGGTTTCCATGGTAACAAAGAGGAAACAGTCCTCTTTGGCTCACTCGAAGATCTTTCCATCCAATTAGCCTCTTAGGTTTTGAGTGCGTAATGATGTATTTATGTTTTTTGACTTTCAGGGATGTCAACTTGCCAATGGGGAGGGTAAGAAGGTAAAATAACGTACGTGTATATGTATGTAACCCACGTACGTGCATCTTATGCAGACTAGGTCAATTAGCTTAATTTTCAGTATCTTTGTTTACAGTTTTTTCTTTTTCATGACATTTTAACATCTTGATTAGGACAAGGAAATGGATGGAAGGGAAAGGCGTAGTGGATCCCACCATTATTCTACTATTTGAGAGTTTTTCTAATTTCAAGAGAGAGAGAAAGGTAAAAAGTTAGGGAAAATTATCATTTTCCTCAATAACTAAAGTGAATTTTTTTTTTGTTCCAATTTTTTTATTCAATAGTAGGTGCCATCCCTATTTAAAAGGAAATAAATAAAATATAAAGAGATTTAATAGTAAAACTAAATATTTTTTTTCTTTTCATTTTGTTTTATAAATTTCAAATAGACTAGGAAACTAAAATTATATATATATATATATATTATTCTATATTTTTCTATTCAATTATATTTTTATAAAAATCTATTTATCTTATTTCATACATTCGTTATATATATATATGTGTGTGTGTGTGCGTGTGCGTGTGTGTAGTATTACAATTGAGAAAACAAGTGATCAATCGAGTAACTATTCAATATTCTCAAAATATAATAACATGCTCTCTTCTCTCACTTAATAGTGGTGACGTTATTAAATTAATAGTTTAATCTACCATTCACATATTGTAGGAGAGACTACTAAATAATTTTCATGATTAAGCATGACAAGTAGTTAGGTCTCCCATTGACCAAGTAGCTAGCATTTCATTATCAATTGGAACTCATTTAAGATGATCATTTATATGTCATCCTAAAGAAAAGTCCATTCTCTGTTTGATGAAATTCCTTTCTCAACTTATAAATCCCTACTTTTTTTTTGGTGGACCAAGACAAAATGAATAGTTGTGAAAGACAACTTTTATAGCTTAGTTCAACCACTCCATGTTTCTCGCACCTTTCTTCGTAGTCTTTTTTTTTTTTTTTTTGGTTCGGCTAGATAAAAAAATTCACATAAAAGGTTACTGAGGTCACCTTTTTTATTGATTTATAATTAATAATTAATAATTAATATAATGTTGTTTAGTGTAAGTGTTTGAAACCAACATTCCCAAGGACACCTATTTTGGTATGCTGGCAGTATCTCCTTTTTCCTTTTTAGGAACCAACATTCAGTCAACCACAACATGTCTTAGCCTTCATTAAGTGCAATTGAATCAGTCTATGTAAAATAGAAAAAGTGGTGAATTTTACACATTTTGTATCACACCCTGAACCTAAAAAGGTCCAAAGTAAGGCAAAAGAACCATTAGGAGAGAGACTGTAAAGGATTTTTCTTTTCTTTTCTCTTTTTCACAGGATGAGAATATATAACCATATTAATATCTCCACATTACAAGTTAGATCTCTATAACACACTTACAAACAATAACTAAAAACCATGTGCTTCTATGTAATACATGAATGTATTACAAAACTCCAATTAGATTACACAAAGTCACAATCTTTGCAAGAATAAGGAACCTTAACATCAAGTTTAGGCCTACCACACCTAAGGCTAACAAACCTCAAGTGCCTAACCTTCTATAGAATTAATCAAGACCTCGTTGAACATAGCAAGATTAAGTCACCAACTATTTACAGTACAAGTTTCCAAATTTAACATGACACTCTAATCATCACCAATGAAGTAAGCGCCATACTCGAGGTATAGCTAATTGATCTAAAAAACTATTAGACGGTGGGATGAACTAAGGCCCAGTAAGTAGCATAATTAATGGAGGTGGAGGAAATGCAAGTCTCATGATGATGAAAAGTTTACAAAACATGTTTTAGTTTGGGAAATTTTTAACTGAATCCTAAAAGGTCATTTTCTATAGTAATGTGACAAGAAGGATTAAATGATGAAACACAAAGTTTCTCAAAATAATACCATGAAACTATATACTATAATTTGTGAGCACTAATAATATAATTCCAAAGCCATAAAATCTAACATACGGTAATTTATCACAAATATACCACATTATCATATAGACCGGTCAGGGGATGCACCCATTCACAATTGACATGATATTGTCCTTTTTGGTATGCAGTCACTTGGCCCTATGGGCAATAGCCTTATCCATACCCTCATCGTTTTGTCTCTCCCTTCATGGGTAGCAGGGAGAACACGTCAAATAGGACATCTTTTACATGTGGTCTTTTGGCCCCATGGGCGGCAACCTCACTCACACATAATCAAGGAACATCTTCCTCCCATAAGAAGTAAGGAAGAGCATGTCATCCAAAGTGAAAAGACGCTGACCTAGATTTGATTCCGTTGTCATAAAGATTATGAAAACTAAATCGGGTGATCATTGGGAAATCACATAATGGCATAAGGTTATGTTAGGACATATATGTTTTAACTTGTTTAAGAACATATGTCACTTAGTTATGTAAATTGGCTAATCCTTTGACAAAACGCACTTTGCTTGTAATTGGGTAGTCCTAGATGTTTTTAATACTTCAAGAAACAATGTTTCAAGGTCAAGTGTTGAAGTCATCAAGTCTGTCCAAGAGAAAGCAAGCTAAAGTGCAAAGTTTTAAAACTCGACACCTTCTCGACAGCTACCTCGACACCTGCTATCTGTCGAGATTTAAAAAGTCAGATTTCCAATCTGATTTTCTTGGAATCCGTGAATATGTTTTTGGGCCTTCTTTTCTTCTAACCCTAAACATATAAAATGATTATTTTAAGAGCCGTCTAGGGTGACACAAATTGCATTATCATTGAGCAATCTCTGTTTAAGCAAATTGTGATCAACAGACGAAGTTCTTGACCCAGTTCATCTTCCATCAAGAAATTGCTGTGTATTTGCACCATAGGGTTTTGTAACCAAGCATCTTCCTGCTATTCATCATAAAGGATGAACTGAAGAACTTTGCAGCTGTGAGAGACCGCGCCCCCGGCCCGTTTTTATGAAATGTTGTTGAGCCAAACCCACGTGAATGGGTGGAGTCGTGTTATTGCCTCTCAAAATGGAGGTTCGACTAGTTATATTTTCCCCTTTAGATTAAGGGTTTTACAATGGAGCCGCCATTTATTTAATTATTGGAAAAATAAGAAAACCATAATTAAAAAAAGTTCCTCATTTTATTAATTTGAAATTGAATTTACAATGAACATAGGAAATTACATGGCTTTGGTCCTAGATACAATCTAAGATAAAGTACATGGTTTTGTTTCCTAGTTACAATCTAGAAATTGAAAATTACAAGCATAAGCATTTGATCTACTAACCCTTGATCTAAGTTCGGAGGCTATGTTACAAGGTGGGAAGGTGTTAGGCACCCACCTTGCCCGGTGAAACCGGTCTTCTAGACTATGGTGGTCAACATTCATATCACATCATCCAATATGTTATCAATCAATTTGCATGTTGAATTTAAAGTGCGTGCATGTGATAAACCCTAATTCAATTTATTAAGCACTTCATTTGGATTGACAAATAAATTCTAGTGAATGTGTGTGTATGGTAATATCCTAGATTCAAGGACTTGAAAGAATTATGAAAGAAACATGTTTTTCATATTTTTGATGTAGATTTAAGATTAAAACTAGTGTTTATGCATGAACATGTGATGAACAACTAAGAACATGTGAAGAACATATAAGAACAATTAAGAACATTCAAACATATTCAAATGATTTCTATCATGCTTTAATCTTAAACCCTTATCATGGCAACACAAAAAACAATTAGAGAAAGAGATTATACCTTCATGCAAGATCCATATGGTGGAGGAGGAGACTTTTGAGGGAGATCCTAAGGGTGGAGGAAAAGAAGAGCTAGGAGAGGGAGAGTGAGTCTCACTCAATACTTTGAGTCTCAGGAAGACCAAGATATGACAAGACTACTCAACTTCACTAGAACTCAAGAGAGGAGAAGAGAGGGGGCTTTTAGTGTCTTGGAATGAAGAAGGGGGAGGGTTTATATAGTGGTAGTTGAAGGAATATGAATGGAAGGCCATTTAATGAGGGTTGACAAGGATTATGAACCTAGACCTCATTTTAGCTTTGGGGAAAATCTGGTGTATTAAATGGAGAGATTGGTGGGAGTGCGGAGCAAGCCAAAATTTGGTTTTCCTGTAGCTGCTGTAATAGCTTGTAGAGCTAATTTCGAAAAATCATATCTGACTCAATTCTGATCGGAATTGTCTCGTTCTTGTGCTCAAATTGAAGCTCCGGATGTTTAGTTTCTGGGAAAATTAACCTCATTCACAGATTCAAAATATTTTGAGAGATATTGATGAAATGGTGAGCAGAGGTCATTTGTTAGAAAATGGTTTCAGCACAATTAACATTAATAGGTCCCAAATTAGCTCCCAATTAACATTAAATGGCTCCAATCACTCCCATTTCAGAATTAATTGGTTCCAAATTTACTCTAATTAAAAGATAGTTACACAAATTACTCATTGAATAATTAATGTTTAACTATCTAATTAATTAGGTGTATGCAACCTCACCATAAAATGTAGTCCTAACCAATTAAATTATGACACATCATTGATCTCAAATTAATTACACCTATAACCAATCAAAATCAATTGTTCATAATCACATATAGTCGGACTCAATTTGTGATAGTACATCTTAACCATTAAAACTTGATTTGATGATAACTTTCAATCTAATGGTCCAATTAGGGCTTATGACCAGTCGATTTGATCGTTACAATATCAAGATCATTTTGGTGAAATGAGTCCAATGATCTAATGGCTAGAATCAAGATGCATATTTTTAAAGTGAAAGTACCATTTTACCCTCCATGTGAGGTTAAATGCGGGTTGCAAAATGGGGTGTCAACAGAATGCCTCTCATTGGCAGAGCTTGAAAAGCGAATGTCAATGTATGAAGGAGACACCTAACTTTGCAATCAGTATTTAACCGTGGTGAATGTATGATGCATGTAGATAAAAATGTAGATGGTCATGTTATGGATCAAAATGTGGACCGAATCTCGAGAGAGATTGCCTACGTACCTCTTGGTGGGAGGATCAGGTCCAAACGTAGTTCATGCATGCAAATTTTTTTTTTTTTTTTGAATAAGTACAAGACATGCTTACCTGAGGTCAAAAAAATGGAAGACCAAGGATCCTGACTCATGTTTTCAGAGGACCTAGGATTTTTGGATCTTGGCTCGTGATTTTAGAGGACGAAGGGCTTTTTTTTTTTTTTTTTTTTTTGGGCTTTGGCTTATGTTTTCAGAGGACCAAAGGTTCTGGATCCTGGCTCATGTTTTCAGAGACCTAAGATTTTTGGATCTTGGCTCATGTTTTCAGAGGACCAAAGGTTTTTGGGGGCTTTGGCTCATGTTTTCAGAGGACCAAAGGTTCTGGATCCTGGCTCATGTTTTCAGAGACCTACGATTTTTGGATCTTGGCTCATGTTTTCAGAGGACCTAAGATTCTTTGGGCTTTGGCTCATGTTTTCAGAGGACCAAAGGTTCTGGATCCTGGCTCATGTTTTCAGAGACCTACGATTTTTGGATCTTGGCTCATGTTTTCAGAGGACCAAGGGTTTTTGGGGGCTTTGGCTCATGTTTTTAGAGGACCAAAGGTTCTAGATCCTGGCTCATGTTTTCAGAGACCTAGGATTTTTGGATCTTGGCTCATGTTTTTAGAGGATCAAAGGTTCTGGATCCTGGCTCATGTTTTCAGAGAGGATTTTTGGATCTTGGCTCATGTTTTCAGAGGACCAAAGGTTTTTGGAGGCTTTGGCTCATGTTTTCAGATGACCAAAGGTTCTGGATCTTGGCTCATGTTTTCAGAGACCTAGGATTTTTGGATTTTTTGGCTCATGTTTTCAGAGGACTAAGGGTTTTTGGGGGCTTTGGCTCATGTTTTCAGAGGACCAAAGGTTCTGGATCCTGGCTCATGTTTTCAGAGACCTACGATTTTTGGATCTTGGCTCATGTTTTCAGAGGACCTAAGATTCTTTGGGCTTTGGCTCATGTTTTCAGAGGACCAAAGGTTCTGGATCCTGACTCATGTTTTCAGAGACCTAGGATTTTTGGATCTTGGCTCATGTTTTCAGAGGACCAAGGGTTTTTGGGGTCTTTGGCTCATGTTTTCAGAGGACTAAAGGTTCTGGATCCTGGCTCATGTTTTCAGAGACCTAGGATTTTTGGATCTTGGCTCATGTTTTCAGAGGACTTAAGATTCTTTGGAGGCTTTGGCTCATGTTTTCAGAGGACCAAAGGTTCTGGATCCTGGCTCATGTTTTTAGAGACCTAGTATTTTTGGATTTTTTGGCTCATGCCGATGTGCGTGGGCCTTTTACCCTAGTACCTGCAAAATAAATATTTTCAATTAGTAACAGAGTTATTCATTGAAAAGAATTCGTCATACCTGGCGAATGCCCCTAGTTTAGGACATATTCCATACTTTGATGATTGCCGAGGGTAGATAGTTAACTTGATGTTGCACTACTGGAGAATATGGAAGGAGATCACAATCTGCCATTTGTTTTAGAGATCTTTCATTTAAAGCTATGCTCAAGAGATTTATCCTTTGAAGCTTTGACTTTGGAGATATTTCCATTGAAGTTTTCAAAATTTTTAATGAAGATTTGTTCATTGGATATTTTTCCTTGAAGATTCATTCTGGAGATTTTTCCATTGTAATTTTGAAAAACTCTAATGAAGATTTGTTCATAGGAGATTTTTCCTTGAAAAACAGTTTTAGAGATTTTTCCTTTGATGATTTGAAAATTTTTTAAGAAGATTTGTTCATGGAGATTTTTCCTTTGAAAAACAGAGATTTTTCCTTTGAAAATGGAGATTTGTTTATGATAAAAAAAATGAAGAAGATGAAGATGGACTAGAAATGATGAAGATTTATTCATGATGTTTTTTTTTTTTTTTTTTTTTTTTTTTTTTTTTTTTGAAAAACCTATCCTTTGAATAAAAACAACTTTGACTGGAAGTTAATGTGGATTGCTGGATAAGTTCTTGCTTAATTCCTGCAAAAAGATAATTTCAATTAGTAATGGATTTATTCATTGACATGAATTGGAAGTGCTTACCCAATGCCCCCAGTTTGGGGCATATTCCATGCTTAGATTGAAGCTAAATTCATTTGATGTTGTGACCATTGGGATACATGAAAGAAGATCATGATCCACCATCCTTGGTTCCTGTAAAATGACTTTCTTTCTCTAACTTGTTAGAAACCAATTATTGTGAAAACTTGCACACAATACAAATAGGCCAATGCTCCAAGTTTAAACATGCTTAATGCAAACAAATGGGCTTAACTTAACATGCACCCAAACAATTTTGTCACATTATTTTGACTTTGTTCTCCAAGGTTGTTTGGGTGAATGGGACCGGGCCTCTGCAAGGCTGTCTACATACCTCTCTCATAAAGGACCAGGTCAAAACGTAGTTCAAGAGAACTGGATTTTGAAAGAGAATGATTCCTTTTTTTTTTCTTTTTTTTTGGAAAAAAATTTCCCTTTTTTATTTATTTATTTATTTTTTTTATGTACAAGAGGTGGTCCTTTGAACAACCATTTTGGCAAATCAAAGTATTTAAGAATCAAACAAATCTCATTGATTAGGAAGGATCAAGGTCATTAAACTCATGTAATCAAATTTGCTTCATTCTTTTGAACATCGTCAGATTAAGTCTCCAAAGGCAATCAAGAAATGAAATTTGATAATATTTATGAATCACATTGTTGGGTGCAAATAAGGAGAGTGCTCTAGGTTTAGAAGTTCTTTTGAGTCATTTTGAGGATTTGAGAATTTGAGAAATTTTTTCCTCGGACATTAAGCATTTTTCCTTTTTAATTCAAGAGAAAATAAAATTAGAGCTTAAGATGTGCCTACAACTAGCAACACTTCAAGGAGGTCTTTACTCATGGGTTGTAATGTAGGCTGGGTTTGGGTTATAAAATGAAAGATATAAAAGGCTCAAAATTCCCTATAATGTTTCCCCCAAGTATGCATTACTCAAAAATCAAGTATTGGAGGAGTTTTCTCATTTCTTCATTGTCATTTTCTCACTAGTCTTCATTGGTCACTTGTATCAACAATCATTTTAATGCTCATTCCTCTTGAATCATACCTCTAGACTTTCATCTTGTAAAATTATTCTCTTTTTAGGTTGCATATTCAAGTTTCCAACTTGGTAGGATCTTCCAATTTTTTCTTTCCTTCTTCTTCATTTCTTTGGCCTTAACTTTTGCCTAGACTGTCCTTTTGGGTTTTCAGCCTAGCGGGCTTTTTTTTTTTTTTTTTTTTTTTGGGCCCTAGCTTTTGCCTAGACTGCCCTTTTGGGTTTTCAGCCTAGTAGGGCTTTTTTTTTTTTTTTTTTTTTTTTGGGGCCCTAACTTTTGCCTAGACTGCCCTTTTGGGTTTTCAGCCTAGCGGGCTCTTTTTTTTTTTTTTTTTTTTTTTTTGGTGTCTTTCATCTCTTGATTGAATGAACTATTGCTTTCCTTGTATTTCTCAGCTTAGTGATTTCTGATCATTTTGATGCACTCTCTAAACTTCTTTCTTGCCTCAATGCACTTGCACCTTTCTGTGCTTGATGAATCTTTTCCTTTTTTGATGAACTTTCTTTTGGATGAACCTTCTACTCTTCTTGGCATGATGAATTTTAGGTTCTTCAAACTTGATGCACATTTTTTTTTCTCTCACATTGATGGAATTTCATTTCTCTTTCCTTGATTGAGTGAAAACTCCTTTTACTTTGATGATCTCTTATCTTTAGCTTAATGAATTCTCTACTTGTCTTTCATGTCCTCTAGGAGAGCTTTATCAATTAGCTTCAAATCTACCGGGTCGACTCCTCCTCAACATGAGATTTAAGCATGCATACTTTGAATTTTCCCACCCTAGGTTTAGATTTTAGTAGGTTTATGTAAAAAAGAGGCTAAGTGTTTAAAGGCTCAAATGGGCTAGCAATGAATAATGATCATTCTAGGTAATAGGAACTAATTTGGTTTAACCAAAGATAGTCTCCTATCCCTAGTAATGCTTGCTTGTAGGCACAGTGACATAAGCTCTTTTAATAAATTCCTCTTAAAAGAAAAAGTATGAATGCTCTAATGATGTGAAACAAAAGACCTTTGAAATTGGTTCGGGTGCATGGATTCTTGGGATTTTTTGATGGATGGATTCTTTTTGATTGCCATTTAAGACCATTTCTTCCCTTATTCAAAGTAATTTAGCAAAATTGTTTACACGGATCAAATGAAATCAATCCTTTCTCAGTACAAGTTGATTGTTCAAGCCTTTAAACATTTTAATTTAGAAAAAAGTTTTGTCCAAGGGATCCTCATGTACCATTTTGAAAAGACGACTTTAAAGAATCTTGAAATCTTTAAAAGAAAAAAAAATGGGTCTTTTTGAGAAAAAAAAAAAAAAATCACTAGGAAGTCCAATGCCCCTAGTTCAAGAATTTTTTTTTTTTAAATGACTTAGAGGCTGTTTGGTTCACTAGTTTTCATGACTCAATTCTCTGTTTTCATAACTCAATTCTCAAAAATGGTGGGACCCATAGCAAAATACTCGTTTGCCTGCACAATTTCTTTGTTTTCATAACTCTGTTTCCAATACTCAATTCTCTACTTTTTGAGTTATGAGTTGTGAAAACTGAAAACAACTTTTGGCTGTTTTCAGTTTTCAATTCTCATAACTCAATGACATTTTTGTAATTAAACACACAATGGGACCCACAAACAGTACCAGCCGCACCTTTTGACCTCCTTTTGACTTTTTTTTTTTTTTTTTTTTTTCATTTCTTCTCCTGGTGGGTTGGCTGTTTGGTTTTTTTTTTTTTTTTTTTTTTTTTTGCACTGGTTCGGTCTGTTCTGGTTTCTTCTTCTTCTTCCTTTTTTTTTTTTTTTCTTCTTCTTCTTCTTGCACTGATTCGGTCTTCATGTTCTGGTTTTTTTTTTTTTTTTTTTTTTTTCACTGGGTTCGGTGATGTTGGGTACTGAAAAAAAAAAAAAAAAAAAAAAAAAAAAAAAAAAAAAAAAAAAAAAACAGCAGTGGTGACAGGTATGGGGCCCACAAATAGTGTGAAAAATATTGAGTGATGGTGCCAAACAAGCATGGTATTTTAGAGTGATGGGTGATGAGTTATGAGTTATGAGTTATGAGTGATGAGTGATGAGTGATGGAAATTGAGTGACGAAAATTGAGTGACTAAAAAAATGCATCCAAACAGCCTCTTAAGGGCTCAATGCCCTTCCAAGGACTTTTTTCATTTGAAAATTTTTCTATTTTTTTTTTTGGGGAAAGATTTGGAAATCTTGAAATTTTTTTTAAATTTTTTTTTTGAATTTTTTTTGTTTTTGTTTTTTTTTTTTTTTTTGTTTTTTGTTAATATATATACATGAACAAAGCTCATTAAATGCTACATGAAAATTTTGAATTCAAAGAAACATAGAAACATAGAAACATGGAATAAACAAACAAATTTTAAGCTTAACCATGATGTTGCAAACCAAATGTGGAGTGAGGCAAAGTTGAGTCACTTGCTTCTTCTTGATCCATTTAGGATGCTTGAGGCTTGGTGTACTTGAACCTTGATTATGATGAAATGGCTTGGGCTTGCACTTGAAAGGCTTGAACCTTGATTATGATCTTTTGATATTTGTTTGAAATAGCTTGGGCTTGCACTTGGAAGGCTCGCATCTAGTGAGCTTTTGGCTTTTGATGTTGATCATGTGTATACACTTTTGATGGGCTCAGGTATTGGGCTTAGAATGATTCAAGAAAAATTTTTGGTTTCCATACCAAGTAGAGTTCAATCACAAGCCTTTGGGCTTGAGCTCATTCATAGCATACAAGATTCAAACAATTATGATGGGATCAAGCATTGGACTTGAGTCGTCATGGTTCAAACAACGGCCAAACAAATGCATAATGAAATGCAATTTACATGGACCGACCTAAAGATAGGTTCTATGGGTCATTACAACATGGGTAGAAGGTAGGTTAAAGGTCCCCACAAGCTAGGACGTCGTACCTCCCAACTTGTGACGCTAGGAGCGCCGCGTTGGTCCGAACGGTACAGTTTGTCCTTATGAACCACCATGGCATAACCATGATGATCCTTGTCGCGGTGGGTGGTAGGTTCACCGCTGGGTATGTAAGTCTCAGGAAGACCACAATCCACAGCTAATACTATTGGGCTTCCGGGCTAGCACACAAATAAAATAAACTCCATTCAAGCAAATGATGCATGACATGCAAAATAATGACATATTAGACATATTATATACAAAAAAAGCAATAAACAAACAATGACATGGTTGGCCACCATAATCTAATTGAAGCTTAGCCCATAATATCCCTAGTGGAGTCGCCACTGTGAGAGACCGTGCCCCCGGCCCGTTTTTATGAAATGTTGTTGGGCCAAACCCACGTGAATGGGTGGAGTCGTGTTATTGCCTCTCAAAATGGAGGTTCGACTAGTTATATTTTCCCCTTTAGATTAAGGGTTTTACAATGGAGTCGCCACTTATTTAATTATTGAAAAAATAAGAAAACCATAATTAAAAAAAGTTCCTCATTTTATTAATTTGAAATTGAATTTACAATGAACATAGGAAATTATATGGCTTTGGTCCTAGATACAATCTAAGATAAAGTACATGGCTTTGTTTCCTAGTTACAATCTAGAAATTGAAAATTACAAGGATAAGCATTTGATCTACTAACCCTTGATCTAAGTTCGGAGGCTATGTTACAAGGTGGGAAGGTGTTAGGCACCCACCTTGCCCGGTGAAACCGGTCTTCTAGACTATGGTGGTCAACATTCATATCACATCATCTAATATGTTATCAATCAATTTGCATGTTGAATTTAAAGTGTGTGCATGTGATAAACCCTAATTTAATTTATTAAGCACTTCATTTGGATTGACAAATAAATTCTAGTGAATGTGTGTGTATGGTAATATCCTAGATTCAAGGACTTGAAAGAATTATGAAAGAAACATATTTTTCATATTTTTGATATAGATTTAAGATTAAAACTAGTGTTTATGCATGAACATGTGATGAACAACCAAGAACATGTGAAGAACATATAAGAACAATTAAGAACATTCAAACATATTCAAATGATTACTGTCATACTTTAATCTTAAACCCTTATCATGGTAACACAAAAAATAATTAGAGAAAGAGGTTATACCTTCATGCAAGATCCATATGGTGGAGGAGAAGACTTTTGAGAGAGATCCTAAGGGTGGAGGAAAAGAAGAGCTAGGAGAGGGAGAGTGAGTCTCACTCAATACCTTGAGTCTCAAAAAGACCAAGATATGACAAGACTACTCAACTTCACTAGAACTCAAGAGATGAGAAGAGAGGGGGTTTTTGGTGTCTTGGAATGAAGGAGTGGGAGGGTTTATATAGTGGTAGTGGAGGGAATATGAATGGAAGGCCATTTAATGAGGGTTGACAAGGATTATGAACCTAGACCTCATTTTATTTTTGGGGAAAATCTGGTGCATTAAATGGAGAGATTGGTGGGAGTGGAGAGCAAGCCAAAATTCGGTTTTCCCGTAGCTGCTGTAACAGTTTGTAAAGCTAATTTCGAAAAATCATATCTGACCCAATTCTGATCGGAATTATCTCGTTCTTGTGCTCAAATTGAAGCCCCGGATGTCTAGTTTCTGGGAAAATTAATCTCATTCACAGATTCAAAATATTTGGAAAGATATTGATGAAATGGTGAGCAGAGGTCATTTGTTAGAAAATGGTTTCAGCACAATTAACATTAATAGGTCCCAAATTAGCTCCCAATTAACATTAAATGGCTCCAATCACTCCCATTTCAGAATTAATTGGTTCCAAATTTACTCTAATTAAAAGATAGTTACACAAATTACTCATTGAATAATTAATGTTTAACTATCTAATTAATTAGGTGTATGCAGCCTCACCATAAAATGTAGTCTTAACCAATTAAATTATGACACATCATTGATCTCAAATTGATTACACCTATAACCAATCAAAATCAATTGTTCATAATCACATATAGTCGGACTCAATTTGTGATAGTACATCTTAGCCATTAAAACTTGATTTGATGATAACTTTCAATCTAATGGTCTAATTAGGGCTTATGACCAATCGATTTGATCGTTACAATATCAAGATCATTTTGGTGAAATGAGTCCAATGATCTAATAGCTAGAATCAAGATGCATATTTTTAAAGTGAAAGTACCATTTTACCCTCCATGTGAGGTTAAATGCGGGTTGCAAAATGGGGTGTCAACAGCAGCCAACCATTCTTCCTCAGTTGGTATTCTGAAGTCGCGTACTTGGATCCGCGCATTGGTTAGTCACGTACTAAGGAGCCGTGCATCAAAGGTGGAGACTGTCACTACAGATCAAGTCCAATTGGGTATTGGGGTAAGGGTTCAACTGTAGGTTAGTAAGGTACTTGGGATTCCTTTACCGGTAACCGCTTGATTTGATAATAGTGGAGTTTCGGGAGTGGTGACCTGAAAATCACCCGATGGGGTTTTTGCCATTAGGGTTTTCCCCATTCGTAAACAAATCACCGTGTTATTTATTTTCCGCTGCTTATTTAGTTGTTGGTGATTTGTTTGTGCTTCCATAAAATTGCATGATTAATTGATTAATTAATTACTTGGCTAAATTAATTAATTAGGGTTAATCACAAAGGGTCATTCAGATTGTGACCTATCAGGTTAAAAAAACATAAAGCTCGCAAGTTACATATACTTTCAAATACATAGTTTATATTCAAGTAATTTCAGAAAAATCTTAAATAATCTAACTTTCATAAAGTTTGTAAGATTTTCAACTTCATTCTTCTCAAAAAGATTTTCCATCAGTTTCCCAAATAACAAGACAAAATAAGTATCTTTAAATTTTCCAATACACCATCAAATCAATGAATTCCTTATCAAAGATCAAATAAAAAATTCTCATATTTTTCATGTCAACAATTCATGTATTTCCCCAAATGCAATACCAAATATGATGCACTTTTTGTATATAATAATATATAATAGGGTCACAACACAACACCTTTTAGAAAAACATAGTTCCACAAATAATTTCCCAAAATATATTTGACCCAAAAACAATGTTTATGCAACATGGTTATTTTCCAAAAATCCCATTAAAAAGCTAGTTACCTTGCAACCTGCAAAAAGCCTAATTCTCTGAACTCCAAAGGAAATTAGCTAGAACCTAAATAATATTAAGCAAACCAATCACAATAAGCATAAAACTTGAAATTGTATCTAGCTACAAATTGGGAATTGCCAAATAAGCAATTGATTAGGCAAGTCTAGTATTTAACCTCATCAATAATGTACTCCTCTTCCAAAGTTTCTCAACAATTTAATTCACAAGGCATAAGCTCCAATTTATAAAATTAAACCATTTAATGTATTATCTCTAACATCAAAACCTCAACACTTTCTAAGTACTTCCCACAAGATTTACACCACATCAACAAGAGACCCATGATACCAAAAATCATAATATCCTCCAAGGAAAACAATTTGAATACTTAACTAGGTCCAAATAATCAATAAAAAATTATATTCATCATTTATTTCACATTAAGAAGCCAAATCTCCAAAATCTTTACCACTTAGTTACCATTGTAAAAATCATATACCCATTCATCAAATAATTCCACCAATACAACCCATACATATAAACACGTGAATATCACTTTCAAAGTTCATAAATCACATGAATATCATTATCAAAACTCAGATAAAAATAAATAACCTCAAGCAAAAGTACAAAACCCACCAAAAAAGATTAGAAAATTTTACCTCAAATAAAATGGATGAAAATGCTTAGAGGTTTCTAGTTAAAAAGACTGATGCTAATGCTCTAACTCATGAGAAATTATTCACTCCTCCTCACTCTTCAAACATGAGAGGTGGGTCCCAATGTAGGACCCATGGTAGGGCCTACACCTTTTATGAAAGAAGGGAGGACTTCCCTTATTGGAGTGAAAAATTTCTTCTAAATTATTGTGCCACTTATCTAGCCTTTATAGCAATTAATTTATATCAAATACTTGACTAAAAAAACATATTACAAAGTAAGCCATATTTAAAATGAGATTCACGCCAATGGATGAGTTTCATGTAAAGTCAACATTTCACTTAATTCATTGCTCAATCGTTGGTGGAAACAATAATAAGGGGAGTTTGAACAATTAATTTTTGCATATTTGGTGAAAGAAATTGTATACTTCATGTAAGTGCCAAAGTTAAAGGGGCAACTATCAGGAGCCCTGTAACTTGATAGTATTGTCTGAATCTTAAAAAGGAGAACTCATGTTTGAATCCTCTATATATTATATTAAAAACAAAGTTAGAGGGTTATTTATTGAATTTGGTTGAATGAAATATCAAAATCTAAGTTAGAGTTAGCTAATTGGACAATAGCTCTTTCAAAAATTTGTGTCTTTTTCTTTTTGTTGTTGTTGTTGTTATTATTATTTTTGTTACATCCACTGCAAACGTTTTTGTATGATTTTTTTTGAAAAATAAATAAATAAAAACATGGTTGTAAATAAAGCAATGAAACTAATTTTCAAGTTCCACGTACAAATGCTATGCACCATTTGTAACATCCAACGAATACAAGTTTATCCCTTTAATTTCTCAACAAAATTTGTTCAAAATCTTACAAAAGAATCAATTTACATTTGAATCAACATTGAATAATGAATCAATGAAAGAAAATAATACAAAATAATTTCAATAGTCACACCAATAAACCTATAATATCTAGTTCACAAACCTACAATCTTTCCTGATCTCACCTTGGCTTCCTGTAAGCACATCAACGTAACCCATTTTCACCATAGCCGCTGCAAACTTATAAGCCCATGTTTCACCTTGCCTTGCATTATTCTTGACAATTCCAATCGTTAAAGAGCTACTCAAAAGAGATTGATCAGAGGTCAATAAGCCATGGTGGTTCTTCAAATTTATATAGTACTTATTATCTAGCCTATTTGGTGTAAGTACATCAAGTGGTACAGTTGGATCGACATTGCCCGCATTTTGTGGACACTTGGCCTTTAAGTCTCTAGCAAATATAGGATCCATTGAAAGGTCTTGTGGATTTGTCTCACTGAAATTGTATAATCGCGTTGTGAAAGAAGAACAATGTGACCTTCCTATAGAATGTGCACCAGAAAGTGTCACCATTTCATCAAGACTAAGTCCTTTTTGCGCAAATCTCTGTTCGAGTTCCTGAGCATTGAAGGTTGGTGGTGGAAGGTTGTCAATAGGCTCATTTTTACGTGACACCCTACCATCACGGCGTCCTGATGGAACTTTGTAACTTATGCCTCCAACTTTGTAAGCACTATCACGAGCAGCAAATGCAATAATGTCGGCACAAGAGACTGTTTGTGGGCATTGAGCTTCAAGTGCGGCCTTCGCCTCAAATATAACTTCAAAACCTCGTAAGCTTGGATTGTTGACTGGACTGTCTCTCTCTGTTGGATTTCCAGGGGTTGAATCAAGCAAGACAGAGGCATCGCAACCCTGGCATAAATAACATTGAAAATAAGATATAACTCTAACAGCTTAGTAATTATGTAGCTTATAAGGTATATTCTTTTTGCGGGAACATAAAGGAAAATGAGAAGAGTGCAAATTTAGGTACAGATTCTAGTGAACATATAACATGGTAATTGGTGTAGCAAAGTGCTAACATACCCTGACAAAACAATCATGAAAATGCATTCTGATGAGGCCAGCAGCAAGGCCAGGGTTGCTTGATACGGCTTTGATTACAGCGTTTCTCACAATGGTCTCTGCAGAAGGACAAGTTGATTGATAGTAACCCACTTTGAGTGATGGCATCGCCAGTGACATTGACACCATCATAGACATAGTAACAAAGAAAACCAAGCAAAATTTGTTTATTGCCATAGTTAATCTACAACCCAAAAAATACCGCAATACTCTAATGAGTGAGTGAATAAGACTCAAGTGAAAGAGGAAAGAAAGAACAGATAAAGAAGAATATTTTAAGCAAGAAGGAGATGAAGATAAATGTTGCTGTTAGCCAAGTATTTATAGGAATGACCTTAGTGAAGATGGGACAGGCAGTTTTTCTTTGAAAACCAAAACGTGTATTTCTGCATAGAAGAAAGGCTTGAAGCTGTCTAAGTTTGAGGGTTTCCATGGTAACAAAGAGGAAACAGTCCTCTTTGGCTCACTCGGAGATCTTTCCATCCTATTATAGCCTCTTAGGTTTTGAGTTGGTAATGATGAATTTATGTTCTTTTGACTTTCAGGGATGTCAACTTGGCAATGGGGAGGGTAAGAAGGTAAAATAACGTATGTGTATGTGTCTATATATATATATATATAACCAACGTACAGGCGTCTTATGCAGACTAAGTCAGTTGGCTTAATTTTCATGACATTTTAACACCTTGATTAGGACGAGGAAATGGATGGAAGTCTGAACTGAAAGGGATAGTGGATCCCACCATTATTCTACTGTTTGAGAGTTCTTCAAGAGGGAGAGAGGAAAAAAGTTAGGGAATATGATCATATTATTTTAAAGATTTCAAATAGACTAGGAAATTAGAATTAAAAAATATATATTTCTATCTTTTTCTATTCAATTATATTTTTATAAAAATCTATTTATCTCCTTTCTTGAATTCATTATATATATATATATATATATATGTTATGTGTGTATGTATAGTGTAGGGTTGGGATTTGTGCCCCAGACCCAAAGACAATCAATTTGTAGAGTATAGGCGAGAGAGCTAAATTATGTATGGGATCGAAAATAACGGACCACTGATATCAAATATAGGTTGACATTAATTGATACATAAGCATTTATAATCCGAAGAACTACACTGTTTGTTTTTCTGATAAAACTCTTAGGGTTACAATCTCTCTATTTTCCTCCCCTTTCTGTTAGGAGCTTCCTTTCCTTATATAGTCATTCTTATCTTCATCTTCATCGTCCACGTGCTCCTCATCCATGAATCTGCTCAAGTACATGTCACGTCAGGCATATTCTTCTAGCTCTGTGTGAGTGGCGGTAGGTTAAGATACATTGTTCAGGAGTCCTCGCCACATAAATGCGGCCAGAAAAACTGTTGCAGTGTATTGAATACGGTGGCAACAGCTTTTCCCTTAGATATTTGTCCATCCTTATCGTTCCATAGCATGCTTAGAACTTATTTTGATCAGGTGGAGTCCTCAAAAAGTCATTCTGGCCTTTCACGCACTCAATTGATCTATGATATCACGTCAGAAGAATACAACCTCTTCGGACAGGAGATATCCTCTTCGAACTGTGATAATTCTTCATCTTGAGGATCCCACTTCCCCAGCCAGGCCCTACCTTTTTCTTTTCATTCTTCTCGGTCGTAAAATAGCCCTCCCATGGGCTTTCGGCCCATAACTTTGGGCCTGGCCCTTTTTCCCCCACAATAGCCCTTCAAAATTTTAGTTTTTCCCTCGCATCCGAGAAGAAAAAGTAAGATTTTGACTTGCCACGCGGGAACAAAGGGATAAAAATAAGAAAAATTGAAAAATTTAGAAATAGAAAGTCATAAATACCTTCGTTTACACGCGTGAGGGTATAGAGACGCACGCCTCATTATTGTCGCTATAAATTCCTTATTTCCAAAGCGCTATATCAATCACTCCAGGCGGCTCTCTGTCTTTTGCATCCTACGATAGGTTGCTGATCAAACGGTTAGGGTTCGCCCTCAGGATTTGGGCGGAATGAATGACACCGCTTTATTTGTCTCCATATATAAACCTCTGAAGGAGGTTATTTTTCTTTACTTTACACATTTTCAAAGTACCCAGAGCATCCAGAGAGCTTCTTCCTTCGAAAGCCTTTCACGCCTCTTCGGATTCTAGCATCCTCTGCCTTCAAGATCTACAAAGAGCTCGTTTTGAATTTAGGAACCTCGTTTCACTCCTATTTGTGTAAGTTTCGGCGTTTCCTAATCCTTTATTTTCTTCTCGGCTAACATTTTCTCCCCTCAAAACCATCCTTCTATTCATTGCTTCAATCACTCTTAGAAATGGGTAAATTCCAAGATCTTGTCGATAGTCCGGCACTGATAGAGGAGTTCAAAAGAAATTATAATATCCCACGGGGGGTAAATCTGAGGTATTATCCTCCGGAGGGAGTACTAACGGCCCGAAGAGAAGGAGAGGTTATAATTCCCATGATAGCCTTCATTGAAAGGGGAATGACCCTCCCCATGAGCTCCATCACCCTAAATTACCTCCACAACCATAGGCTCTCTCCTGAGCAGTGCGCGCCCAACACCTTTAGGATATTAGGGGCCTTCGATGCCTTGAACGAGCAATTAGGACTAAGACTAACCTAGCACGACTTAGCATACCTATATGAGTGTCGTGGCTAAAAAGGGGCGGGATACTATCTCAAATCCCGCTCCGATGTCGTTAGACTGTTCTCCTGTCTCCCCAAATCAAATAAAGGGATGAAAGACGACTATTTGATCGACTTGGGCACATGGCACGATGGTCTACATTGTCTGACCGAGCCAGGTGTGCCTTCTCGGACTCAGGGTCTCTAACCGTAGTCTTAGGGTTTTCTTTATCCAAAATTGCTTCTTTATATTATCCTGCATTTGCTTTCTAACCCGACTGGTTTGCTTGTTTTACTAATAAGGTGCATACTGGTCCTCGACTAGGCCTTATTAACGCTCCCGCCCTCAACTACTTACTGCGCTCGAAAATATTCGTCAGTGAGGACGGACAGCTGAGGTTCGTTCCTCTTATACTTGGCTACACGCCTAAAAAAGCCGATATCCAACCGGTAGGGAACGCCATCACCCAGGGTGATTACAGGCTACAACGCATAGACGTTGCTCGGAAGAATTTTTTGGCGCCCTACGACCTCGCACCTGTTCCACACCCCAACCCCCAGGGTGTTTCGCTGCTTATCCGACCAGTTCAACAAGTCCCCTTTGAACCGTCGGTTGTAAGAGAAAGGGTTGGCTCCTCATCCACCTCACTAGAAGAGCAAATCGACAAATTCAAATTTGAAGGGGAAACTGAAGTAGGGGTCTAGATAATACCTTCAGATTCTGAAGAGGAACCTGATAGGCAATCTTGCGTCCAACCACCCCTGCTGCTGACTACAGTCCCTGAGGACTCTTCAAAGGAAGAAATGTCTAACCTGAAACTCCTCCTCAAGAAAAGAGGCAATAAAACTGAAGTCAAGGGGATGGGGACCTCTCGTCTGGTGGTGAATTTACCTCTACCTCCCCCTCCACCACAAGTTCCTGATCCGGCTCACAAACCAATGCCGGATTTAAAGAAGAAAAGACCGATGGAGCCCGAGGACAAAGAGGTGGTATTACCACCAAAGGCAAAGCAGCAGAAGGTAGGTAAGGACCACCGCAACAAGAGAGGATCCTCTGTAGAGAGCAGAGAGGAGCCTCCATTGGCCGACGTGCGCCGAGGGCCACGCATGTGGTCTCCTAGGTTAGAACTCGACGACGTCCCTTTTTCCTAGGAGACCTCGGTCAAGAATTACGATGGGGGTCGGGTTGGCCTTATAGCCGAAGCGCTGCAGCAACCATTGCTCCTCCCCCGAGACATGGAGTCATATAGGCGTTTCTGCCAGTATAAACTCTTCATGTCCTTGACGAGGGATTTGGCCATGGTAAGTATACTCATTCAACTCCTCGGTCATAATATTGATTTTCTATGTTTATGTGCTAACACAATCACTTTATTTCGTTCAGATCACCCAGCAGGTCTTCGTGACCGAAGAATGGAACCGAAAAGCCTATGTGGAAGCCCAAGCCGAGGCCCAAGCTAGGTCCGAAGCAGAAAAGGTCTTGGGCAACTTGAAGGATGAGGTCTCTCAGCTTTCGGACCAACTAAAGGGAGTGACCTAAGAGAGGGATAGCTTCCATGCTGGTCTTAAAAACGCTGAGACCCAGGCCGAATCCCAGCACAGGCTATTGAATGAAGCTCAGAAAAACCTGGCAACCGAGAGGGAGCTTGTGAAGGAGCTTCGTGCTGAGCTGCTAAAGGCTGAAGAGGCGGCCAAGGAAGCTCAGAAGGACGCCCAGCTAGCCAAGGAAGCCACCGAGGTTGAGAAGAAGGCGTCCTATCAGTTGGGAGTGGAGACCACAGAGAAAAGTCTCACCGAGCAATTTGCCTCGGTTGCTCGGGATTATTGTGACCTGACCTGGGGCAAAGCGCTGGACGCTGCTGGAGTGCCCACTGATTCAGAGCTGAGACTGCCAAAGAATATATTCTGTGATGAAGACATTCGGCAACTTCCAGAGGCTGATGCCCCTCCTCCAGCACAACTCCCAGAGGCCTCAGAGCAGCCTTTGGTTGAGCCAACTCCCCCAGCTATCCTTGAGCCTGCCCAGGATCCCATCCCGCTAGGTGATCAGGCCCCCTCTTCCGAGCTCCAATAAGAAAAGGACAAGGTCTTGGAAGGAGAGAAAATGTCCTCGGATCTCCAAGACCAAGTTCCAATAAAAACTTAGGATTTATTTACTTTGTTGTTGTTGTTGTTGTTTTTATTATTTTTTTATTATTTTTTTTTTTAAATACTGGAGGAAATTGTAAACTGTTACTTTGATTAATGAAATAGTTTTTGTTTGAACGTTGGTGTTTGCATTCTGCATGACTTTCTCGTATTACAAGTAGTTTAGATAGCCATAGAGAGACATAATTACTTTGCCTTGCTAACAATGTATGTAATTAATATCGGTTCCGAAGAAGACATTACATAAAGGCCAGCGTTAAAGGATGACCCTGTCAAATACTACAAAAACGAATAAAATCTTTTTGCACGTGTATTTAGGAAGGTTAACACAAGTCAAAAAGTGATACTAAACAGAGTCATTAATGCCAGGCAAGATTTGCTTTAAGAATAACTTAGTATTAATAACGGTGCAACAATATTAACTAACAGTCACCTGGTCGAAAGATCGCAAACATGATTGGGTTTAAACCTTAATAGTTAGGGAACCAGTAGGGAATGTTAACTAACCAGAAATCATCTGGTCCGAGGACTCCAGGTATGATGGGGCTTGAGTTTTAGCACTCAAAGAACAAATAAGGAGTGTTAACTAACCCAAAATCATTTGGTTCGAGGACTACAGGCATGATTGGATTTAAGTTTAAGCACTTAGAGTACAAATAAGGAGTGCTAACTAACCCAAAATCATCTGGTCCGAGGACTACAGGCATGATTGGATTTAAGTTTAAGCACTTAAAGAACAAATAAGGAGTGCTAACTAACCCAAAATCATCAGGTCCGAGGACTACAGTCATGATTGGATTTAAGTTTAAGCACTTAGAGAACAAATAAGGAGTGCTAACTAATCCAAAATCATCTTGTCCAAGGACTACAGACATGATTGGATTTAAGTTTAAGCACTTAGAGAACCAATAAGGAGTGTTAACTAACCCAAAATTATCTGGTCCGAGGACTACAGGCATGATCGGATTTAAGTTTAAACACTTAGAGAACCAATAAGGAGTGTTAACTAACCCAAAATCATCTTGTCCGAGGACTACAGGCATGATCGGATTTAAGTTTAAACACTTAAAGAACCAATAAGGAGTGTTAACTAACCCAAAATCATCTGGTCCGAGGACTACAAGCATGA
The DNA here is from genome assembly GCA_030445155.1 of Quercus variabilis. NCBI lineage: Eukaryota > Viridiplantae > Streptophyta > Magnoliopsida > Fagales > Fagaceae > Quercus > Quercus variabilis. Next base: position 2,166,050 of record CP129447.1, read on the forward strand.
TCGGATTTAAGTTTAAACACTTAGAGAACCAATAAAGAGTGTTAACTAACCCAAAATCATCTGGTCCGAGGACTACAGGCATGATCGGATTTAAGTTTAAACACTTAAAGAACCAATAAGGTGTGATAAATTATCATAATAAACAAGGAAGTGATTCGATTAATAATGGTACCTCTTGAGGTTATTTACATTCCAGGGGCAGGGTATTACATAACTATCCAAGTCTGCTAGAAAATATGCCCCAATGCCTGCACATGAAGTGATGCGATATGGTCCCTCCCAGTTTGGTCCTAATTTTCCCCAAGTTGGGTTTTTCGCAGTGCCGACAACTTTCCTGAGTACCAAGTCACCAGGTTCTAGGGGTCTTAGCTTGACCTTGGCGTCATAGCCCTGCCTAAACTTCTGCTGGTAGTGAGCCAGCCGAACCATTGCATTCTCTCTTCTTTCTTCGATCATGTCCAATCCTGCCTCTAAGAGTTCATTATTGTTGGCAGGATTGAACAAACTAGTTCTCAGAGTTGAAAAACCAGTTTCTAAAGGAATGACAGCTTCAAACCCATAAGTCATTGAAAAAGAAGTCTCCCCAGTAGATCTGCGAGGTGTAGTTCTATAGGCCCAAAGCACGTGTGGCAATTCTTCGACCTACTTTCCCTTTGCATCATCCTACCTCTTCTTTAAGCCACTAATTATGACTTTATTAACTGCTTCGGCTTGACCATTCCCTTGAGGATAGGAGGGAGTAAAGTATCTGTTCGTAATCCCAAGTTCACTATAATAACTCCGAAATGCGCTACTGTCGAACTGTAAGCTATTGTCAGAAATGAGAGTATGAGGAACTCCGAAACGAGTGACAATGCTTTTCCACACAAATTTTTGCACATCCACGTCTCGGATATTGGCTAGAGGCTCGGCTTCCACCCATTTCATGAAGTAGTCGGTGCCGACTAGAAGATACTTTCTGTTTCTTGTAGCCTTGGGGAATGGACCCACTATGTCCAAACCCCATTGGGCAAACGGCCATAGGCTAGATAGTGGGTTGAGGATTCCACCTGGCTGGTGTATATTTAGTGCAAATCGCTGACATTGATCACATTTCTTCACGTAGTCATGGGCCTCTTCTTGCATGTTTGGCCACCAATATCCCTTGGTAAGGGCTCGATGGGCCAACGATCTGCCTCCGATGTGACTCCCACAAATCCCTTCGTGCAATTCTTCTAACAGCTACTCAGCCGCCTCTGGGTGGATACACAACAGATACGGTCTCGAGTAGGAACGTTTGTATAACTTTTGGTCTTCGGATAGCCAGAATCTGGCTGCCTTTCTTCGGATCTTGTCGGCCTCCTTTCGCTCTTCTGGCAAAATATCATCCTTCAAGAATCTGACTAGTGGATCCATCCAACATGAACTTTCTTGAATCTGGTGCACTTGAATTGCATCCCCTCCTATTCCAGTGGGCTCATAAAGATCCTCCATGAGGATAACTCTCAGCAAATCTTGATTCGAAGAGGTGGCTAATGTGGCCAAAGAATCTACGTGTGCATTGCTACTTCTAGAAACGTGTAGCAAGCTGAAAGATTCAAATTCCTCTTGCAAACATTTGACTCGATTCAAGTATCCTTGCATCCTTTCATCCTTTGCTTCAAACTCCCCTCGTACTTGGCCCACAACTAATCTCGAGTCCAAGAACAATTCCACGGCCTTTCCTCCCATTCTTCCGACCATAACCATTCCCATCAATAGGGCTTCATACTCGGCCTCGTTATTGGTTGCGCCAAAATCCAGCCTCAGCGATTTTTCAATGATAATTCCTTCTGGAGATGTCAAGACCAGCCCCACTCCAGAACCTTTTCGGTTCGCAGCACCATCTACGTACACTTCCCATCGAGCAGGATCTTGTTGAGAAATCATGCCAACCGACTTCTCATCCATGCCCCTCACTACCGCTACATCTTCCAAACTGGGCTTTGTGAACTCGGACACCAAATCCGCAAGGATCTGTCCTTTGACTGAAGTGCGAGGCATGTACTTGATATCAAAAGCCCCTAGAATAGTGCCCCACTTGGCTATCCTCCCCGTGTAATCTGCACTTTGAAGCACTGTTTTAAGTGGTAGTTGCGTGAGCACTACGACAGTATGAGCTTAGAAGTAATGGGGCAATTTTCGCGTTCCAAGTACTACGGCCAGGATGGCTTTTTCCAATGGCAAGTATTTGATCTCGGCTTCATGTAAAGACTTACTTACACAGTAGACTGGCCTTTGTACGCCTTGATCCACTCTTATCAACACTAAACTCACAGCGTGAGGGACCACTGCGATATAGGCAAATAGAACCTCATCTGGCTTAAGGCTAGACATAATTGGTGGCCGAGATAAGTAATCTTTGAGTTGTTGAAAAGCTAAGGCACACTCTTCAGTCCATTCAAAACCCTTCCACTTGTTAATTAGCAAGAAAAATGGCCTGCATCTGTCCGCAGACCTAGAAATGAATCGGTTTAAAGCAGCTGTCATTCCCGTTAGCTTCTGGACCTCTTTCGGATTCCGAGGAGGCTGCAAGTTTTGAATATCCTTTATCTGATTAGGGTTAACTTCAATTCCCCTGTGCGTTACCATGTAACCCAAAAATTTGCCTGATCCCACACCGAACGAGCACTTCGAGGCGTTCAAGTGCAACTTATGTCTCCTCAGAATTTCAAAAACATCATCAAGATCCTTCAAATGCTCAGAAATAACTTTGCTTTTAACCACCATATCATCTATGTAGACCTCAATGCTTTTGCCCAGTTGTGATTCAAACATCTTGGTCATCATCCGCTGGTAGGTAGAACCTGCATTTTTCAGACCAAAAGGCATCACTTTATAGTGATAATTACCGATGGGGGTAACAAAAGCAGTTTTCTCCTGGTCATCTAGGGCAAGCGGTATCTGATGATATCCTTGGAAAGCATCTAAGAAACTCATCCGAGGATGGCCGACAATGGCATCTACTAATTGATCAATCTTCGACATAGGGAAATGGTCCTTAGGACAAGCCTTATTTAAGTCTGTAAAGTCCACACACACTCACCACTTTCCACTCTTCTTTTTTACCACCACAGTATTTGCCAACCATTCAGGGTAGAAAACCTCTTTAATGGCCTCAGCCTGTTTGAGTTTTTGCACTTCCTCCTTAACTGCCTCGGCATGCTCTCTGGATGGCCGTGGAGGAGGTTGTTTCTTTGGTATACTCAGAGGGTTAACTTTCAGATGATGGCAAATGAACTCCGGATCCACTCTTGGGGCTTCATAAGTACTCCACGCGAATACATCAATATTTCTTTGAAGGAACTCAACTAGCTCTTCCCTCTCTGACTGAGATACCTGAGATCCAATTTGAAAGTATCTTTCAGTATTGGTCCCAACCAAAACCCGTATTAAATCCTCACATTTCACTCCTTCATCTTTTCCTTCGACAAATGACAACCGTCCCTTTAACTGCTATAGGTCTTCCTCCCTCTTAGCCGAGGATTCACCTTCGGACTCGTGTCGTATGGCCGCCACCAGACATTGCCTAGCCGAGGATTGATCTCCACGGATCTCACAAACACGCCCCTCGAAAGGATATTTGACTTTCTGATGCAGAGTGGAAGAAACGGCCCCTAGCGTATGTAACCAAGGTCTGGCCACGATCGCTGTATAGGGGGAATAGACATCCACCATAATGAAGTCCACCTCAAATATTTCTGAGCCAGTTTGCACGGGTAGCCATATCTGTCCTTTCGAAATAACCGTCCTTCCCTCGAAGCTGACCAGGGGGGAACAGTATGGAGTCAGGTCACCAAGCTTGAGATTCAGCCCCTTGAAGAGGTCAGGATACATGATCTCCGCCGCGCTGCCCTGGTCCACCATCACCCTCTTCACATCATACCCCCCGATCCTGAGGGTGACTACCAAGGCATCCTCGTGAGGTTGGATGGTCCTAGCTTTATCTTCGTCCAAAAAGCCTAAAACGGATGGTTCGGCATGTCTAGGGCTCCTCGAATTTCGGTCAGCATCTCCTATTGGCCCCTGAGTCATTGACATAACCTTTGTCGGCCGGGATCTTGTCCTCCCTGGGGCTGCAAAAATAACATTGATAACGCCTAATGGGGGTTTTGTAGAATCCCTCTTTTCGAACTTAGGAATCGGTTGACCTTCTCGACCGCTGGAGTGGTGCAAAAGATGTCTCAGCTTGCCTTCACGGACTAGTTGGTCCAAATGATCCCATAAGCCTCTACAGTCTTCAGTCGCATGCCCATGGTCCTGGTGGTACTGACAATAGAGATTATGATTTCGTCTCTCTGGATTCCCCACCATTTTACTCGGCCATCTAAAGAACGGCTCATTTTTTATCTTTTCTAGGACCTGATGAACAGGCTCTTTAAACACTGTATTAACTGCTTGAGCGTTTGCTGATCCTGAGTGCCCAGCGAAATCTCTCCTCGGCTTACTGTTGTTATACCGATCCGACCTAAAGTCCTTCCTGTCCTGGGGAGTGACTTTATCCTTACCCTTCCCTTGCTGCCGATCTTCTTCAACCCTTTTGTACTTCTCAATACGGTCCATAAGCTAGCGCATGCTCGTAACAGGCTTGCTGGACAAGGATGTTCTTAAACCATGTTCAGTGGGGAGGCCTAACTTGAATGTCTCTAAGGCCATCGTATCAAAGTTGCCCTCCATATCATTAAACATCTCCCAATATCTATCCGAGTACGCCTTAAGTGACTCGCCCTCACGCATGCTTAAGGATAGCAGAGAGGACAAGGGCCTGGGTACCCTTTGGCACGTGACAAAACGTGAACCAAAAGCTTGAGTGAGCTCTTGATAAGAATCGACAGAGTCAGCCTTCAGATTATCAAACCACCTCATGGCCACAGGACCAAGACGGGAGAGGAATACCTTGCACATCAGGGCTTCATCCATAGCATAGACAACCATTCTTTGGTTAAAATGACTAACATACTCCACAGGGTCAGTTTTGCCGTTATAAATAGTAAAGGTTGGTTGGTTGAAACGCCAAGGAAGTTCCGCTTCTTCGATCCTACGCGTGAAGGGTGATCTGGAGATCTAATTCAAGGCCTTACTCATGGCATCATTACCCACCCCTCCATATGATGGTCCTCGAGTTTGCTTCTTACGAGGATGCTCGTCCTCATACGAAAAAGTTTCATTGATTGGAGTTTGAGACTTATGCTCATAGGTGATGTCCTGTCCATCATCCGAGTCGTCATCATGATGCGAAACAACACGTTTTCTTTTCTCATGGCGCAACTCCCTTTTCAACCTTTCGATCTCTATTTGCATACTATTCTTCCTTGCATGAGAAACATGACTTCTGCCACGAGGCTAAGTTTGTTCAGTGTGTGTAGTATGCACATTACCTTCACGGTCTTGCCTCCGTTCCAGATTGAGAAAAGGATCAACATGCTGGGATGCCCCAGATTCCGCCATGATCAACTGCTACTACCTTCCTTTACACTTAAGCCCTTCTCACAGACGGCGCCAATTGTAGGGTTGGGATTTATGGCCCAAACCCAAAGACAATCAATTTGTAGAGTATGGGTGAGAGAGCTAAATTATATATGGGATCGAAAACAACAGACCACTGATATCAAATATAGGTTGACATTAATTGATACATAAGTATTGATAATCCGAAGAGCTACACTGTTTGTTTTTCTGATAAAACTCTTAGGGTTACAATCTCTCTATTTTCCTCCCCTTTCTGTTAGGAGCTTCCTTTCCTTATATAGTCATTCTTATCTTCATCTCCATCGTCCACGTGCTCCTCATCCATGAATCTGCTCAAGTACATGTCATGTCAGGCATCTTCTTCTAGCTCTGTGTGAGTGGCAGTAGGTTAGGATGCACTGTTCAAGTGTCCTCTCTACATAAATGCGGCCAGAAAAGCTGTTGCGGTGCATTAAATATGGTGGTAGCAGCTTTTCCCTTAGATATTTGTCCATTCTTATTGTTCCATAGCATGCTTAGAGCTTATCTTGATCAGGTGGAGTCCTCGAAAAGTCATTCTAGCATTTCACGCACTCAATTGATCTATGATATCACGTCAGAAGAATACAACCTCTTCGGACAGGAGATATCTTCTTCGGACTGTGATAATTCTTCATCTTGAGGATCCCACTTCCAACCGGGCCCTGCTTTTTTCTTTTCCTTCTTCTTGGTCGTAAAATAGCCCTCCCATGGGCCTTTGGCCCATAACTTTGGGCCTGGCCCCTTTTCCCCCCACATATAGTATTACAATTGATAAAATAAGTAAATAATCGAGTAATTATTCAATATTATATATATATATATATATAAAAGATAGAAATTCAACTATAGTCTAATGTAAGTGTATATGTGTGTAAAACTCACTCCCCTAGAGACTTTAACTCCGGCCTTTATCCTCCACACCTCATAAGCATTTATATGTATGAAGTGACCATTGTACTAAGAGTGTACATTGGTATTATTCTGTATTCTCAAAATATAATGACATGCTCCCTTCTCTCACTTAACAGACTACTTATTAAATTTATAATTTAATCTACCATTCACATATTGTAGGAGAGAGTACTTAATAATTTCCATGATTAAGCATGACAACTAGTTAGGTCTCCCATTGACCAAGTAGCTAGCATTCTATTATTAACCGGAACTCATTTAAGATGATCATTTATATGTCATCCCAATGAATAAGTCAATTCTCTGTTTGATGAAATGCCTTTCTCAACATATAAATCCCTACTTTTATTTTGTGGACAAAGACAAAATGAATAGTTGTGAAAAGACAACTTTTATAGCTTCGTTCAACCACTCAATGTTTCTCGCACCTTTCTTCGTAATCTTTTTTTTTATAGTTTGGCTAGATTAAAAATATGAATAAAAGGTTACTAAGGTCACCTTTTTTATTGATTTATAATTAATATAATGTTGTTCAGTGTAAGTGTTTGAAACCAACATTTCTCAGGGCACTTGTTTTGGTATGCTAGCAGTATATCCTTTTTCCATTTTAGGAACCAGCATTCAATCAACCACAACATGTCTTAGCCTTCACTAACTCATGAGAAATTATTCACTCCACCTCTCTTTCCAAACACGAGGAGCGGGTCCCAATGTGGGATTGATGGTAGGGCCTACACTTTTTGTGAAAGAAGGGAGGACTTCCCTTATTGGAGTGAAAAAATTCTTCTAATTTATTGTACCGCTTATCTAGTCTTTATAGCAATTAATTTATATAAAACATATTACAACTTTGACCATATTTAAAATGAGATTTATGTCATTTGAAAGTAAAACTTTACCAAAAAAAAAAAAAAAAAAAAGGTATTAGTTTAATGTAAAGTCAATGTTTCACATAATTCATTGCTCAATCGTTGGTGAAAACAATATTATGGGGAGTTTGAACAATTAATTTTTGCATCTTTTGGTCTTACTTGGTGAAAGAAATTGTACGCTTCACATAAGTAAATCTATCACAATTACCAAACTAGGCTTTGACATCATAGACTTCCTTGATCTGGATCTTGTTCTCACATGAACCACCTATTTATGCATTGACCTTCAATACGAAAATTGAAGGTTTGGCAGCAACTTTACTCCACCGTTACTAGCAATATGGATTTGATCTCTAGTAAGTGCTTGTAGAGGTAGAAAATTACAGAACCTTACAGATCTCACATAACTAACTCTCAAGACTTAAAAAACGTGTATTAAAGTTTCCTTTCTATACCTAGCAATGTTAGACTCAAATTCTAAACATTTCGTGGGCTGTTGGGCTTGATTTAAAAATTTGCAAAATTGTAGTTCGATCGGTCAAGGCTTCTCTTCAATTGGTCGAGTGTGATAGTTTCTAAATTCTTCTTTTTGCAGCTTTTATGTTCTTAAATCTTGACTTGTATCAATTTGATTAATGTCTAAAACACTTCTAAGACACTAAGATCTTCTACTAGACATATTTTTGTTCTCGGTTTTTCCAACATATAATAAAATTAGAACCTAAACATTTATGACTAAATATTTAAAACCTAATAGGGGGTATGACTAAGTGATAATAATATTAATTAATGGATATTTATTATAATAATAAGACAAATTTTATAGATACACTCAATTTAACATATCCTTGGATGTACTCGTGATTAGTGCCCAACAATTTCACTCTTTCATCAATTGTCAATGATGAGCCCATATGTATGTGATGAATTCAATTACAAATAAATATTCAAATATGTTGTGAAATTATGTGTGAATTTGGGTGTCTATAGACGGATTGTGATAATAATAGTTAATAGAATAATGTGGTGGTTTCAACTTTCAAGGGTGTTCAATTTTGTGTGGCTAAGCCCCACAACTCGTTTGGCAATTTATTTAAGATGCTAATTCCAGTACTTGAACTCACGACTTATTGCTTTTAATTAAAGGAAATTGCTATCACACTAAGGCTAGACCTCAGGTCACTTACCTGGTCATCATCATAGCAATATAAACAACTTGATTGATAACATGTTTCAAAGTAACCCATTTTTAAAATGGGATTTACATAATTTGAAAGTAAAACTATATTTAAAAAAAAAAAAAAAAGATTTACATCATCTAAATTTAATGTTTCACATAATTCACTATTCAATGGTCGGTGGATTCAATAAAATAGGAATTCTGAACAATTAAAAGCTTCCTTTGTTGTTTTTTAGTGAATGAAATTGTATGATTCTAATGTAAGTGCCAAAGTTAGAGGGACAACTATCAAGAGCTCGATATTATTGTCTTATTCTCCAAATAGGGAGAACTTAGGTTTGAAATCCTTCCTTTATTATATGGAGTACATAAAAAAGCAGGGTAGAAAGTGAACTGCAATTTTTATATCTTGAATTTGGTTGAGTGAAAAATCAAAATCTTGAATTTAGTTGAATAACAAATCAAAATCTAATTTAGAGTCAGCTATTGGATAATAACTCTTTCAAATAATTTTGCTCTTTGGGTTACATTCACTACACACATTTTTGTATGATTTCCCCCACCACCCCCCCCCCCCCCAAAAAAAAAAAAAAAAAAAAAAGAGGTTGTAAAAAGAGCTATGCACATTTTGTAACATCCAACGAATACAAGTTTATCCCTTTAATTTCTCGTCAAAATTTGTTCAAAAACATACAAAAGAATGAATTTACATTTGAATTAACATTGAATAATGAATTAATGTAAGAAAATAATACAAAATAATTTAGTAGTCACACCAATGAACCTATAATATCTAGTTCACAAACCTACAATTTTTCCTGATCTCACCCTGACTTCCTGTAAGCACATCAATGTAACCCATTTTCACCATAGCTGCTGCAAACTTATAAGCCCATATTTCACCTTGCCTTGCATTATTCCTGACAATTCCGACCGTTGAAGGGCTGCTCAAAAGAGATTGATCGGAGGTCAATAAGCCATGGTGGTTCTTCAAATTTATATAGTACTTATTTTCAAGCCTATTTGGTGTAAGTACATCAAGTGGCACGGTTGGATCGACATTGCCAGCATTTTGTGGACACTTGGTCTTTAAGTCTCTAGCAAATATAGGATCCATTGAAGGGTCTTGTGGATTTGTTTCACTAAAATTGTATAATCGCTTTGAGAAAGAAGAACAATGTGACCTTCCTATAGAATGTGCACCAGAAAGTGTTACCATTTCATCAAGACTAAGTCCTTTTTGCGCAAATCTCTGTTCAAGTTCCTGAGCATTGAAGGTAGGTGGTGGAAGGTTGTCAATAGGCTCATTTTCACGTGACACCCTACCATCACGGCGTCCTGATGGAACTTTGTAACTTATGCCTCCAACTTTGTAAGCACTATCCCGAGCAGCAAATGCAATAATGTCTGCACAAGAAACTGTTTGTGGGCATTGAGCTTCAAGTGTAGCCTTTGCCTCAAATATCACTTCAAAGCCTCTTAAGCTTGGATTGTTGACTGGACTATCTCTCTCCGCTGGATTTCCGGGGGTTGAATCAAGTAAGACAGAGGCATCACAACCCTGGCATAAATAACATTGAAAATAAGATTTAACTCTAACAGCTTAGTAATTAAGTAGCTTATAAGGTATATTCTTTTAGCGGGAAAATAAAGGAAAAGGAGAAGAGTGCAAATTTAGGTACAGATTCTAGTGAACATATAACAAGTTAGTTGGTGTTGCAAAATGCTAACATACCCTGACAAAACAGTCATGAAAATGCATTCTGATGAGGCCAGCGGCTAGGCCAGGGTTGCTTGACACGGCTTTGTTCACAGCGTTTCTCACAATGGTCTCTACAGAAGGACAAGTTGATTGATAGTAACCCACTTTGAGTGATGGCATCGCCAGTGACATTGACACCATCATAGACATGCTAACAAGGAAAACCAAGCAAAATTTGATGCTTGTCATAGTTACTCTACAGCCCAAATATCCCATTACTCTAAAGAGTGAATGAATAAGACTCAGAGAAAAGAGCTAAGAAAGAACTGATAATTAAAGAAGAATATTATAAGCAAGAAGGAGATGAAGATAAAGGTTGATGTTAGCCAATTATTTATAGGAAGGAAGTTAGTGAAGTTGGGTCTGGCAGAAGAAAACAAAAACGTGTATTGCTGCATAAAAAATAAAAAAAATAAAAAATAAAAAAATAAAAAACCTTGAAGCTGTCTAAGTTTGAGGGTTTCCATGTTAAGAAAGAGGAAACAGTCTCTTCTTTGGCTCATTCCACAAACAGTTGCTTATTTTACAAGTTTTGGAGTGGGTGGTTAAGCGTTTATCTTCTTTGACTTTCATGGATGTCAAACTGGCAATGGCTAGGTAAAATAACTATACATATTTAATTTGCAGACCAAGTCAGTGAAATTTTCATTATCTTTTTCTTACTACTGTTTTGGGTTCTTGACTGCTGGCTTTACATGACGTTTTGGTTTTATTTTTTGTCCCTATTTGGAAAGGATAGAAATAAAATGCAAGAGATCCAATAGTAAAATTTTATATTTATTTCCTTTTCATTATTTTTATATATATACAAAATTTCAAATTGACTGTAGCAAAAAAAATTTTAATTTTTTTTTCAATTGGTTTCTATTTTTTATTCAATATTTAATTCTACTTTTATTCAATTTATTTATTATTATTAAGCATTTATTGCCAGCGGGAACAAGTAGGAAAGCGCGTGATTAAGCATGCTTGACCCAGTAGCTAGCTTTTATGCATTGATGGGAACCCATTTTAATTAGGTGAAAATTTAGTTTAGCATGCTTGACCAAGTAGCTAGCTAGCATTTCTGTATAATGGGAACCCATTTTACAGTGTGCTACGTACCTATTGAAAAGGGATTTAGGTTCTTTAAATTTCTTAAGCTAGTTTATCAAATAGATTTTCTTAAATCTTAACTATTTTTTAATAATTTAATGGTTTAAATTTATCATGTTAGCATTCTATTAATAATAATCTTAATTGTTTTGTTTGTAATATTATTTTATTATTTTAAGAGTATTATTAGTGGAATGCTAACATGACATAATTTAGATCCTTAAATTATAAAAGAGTGGTTAGGATTTAAGAAATCTATCTGTAGAGTACGTACCCTAAAAAATCTAGAAGATCTGAATCCATTAAAAAAATAATAAATATCATCTAAATTTATCCATAAATGCAGTGTGCAACCTATGGCTGTAAATATTATTTAAGATTTCTGATTTCACTCTTTCTTTCTTTCTTTCTTTCTTTTTTCTTTTTTCATTTTTCTTTTTTCCTTTTTCTTTTTTCTTTTGTTAAGAATCCATAGAATAAAATTTGATCTTCAGACATTTTACTATTAAGTGAATAACTGAATTAGTGGATATTTATTATAATAATAAGAAAAAATATATAGACAATAGACATACTCAATATACTTGGATGTCAACTTGTGATTTGAACGCAATCATTTTACTTTTTCACCAATTGTCAACAGTGGACCTATGTGTAAATAATAATTTCAAATATAAGCTAATATTTAAGTGTGTTGTGAAATTATATGTGAATTTGGGTGTATCTATTGATAGATTGTGATAATAATATCGCTAATAGAATAATGTGGTGGTTTCAAGGGTGTTCAATGTTCTTTTTTGTGTGGGTTATATTTAGCTAAGCCCACGCTCAATGGAAACAGTAAATGACATTATACAGACTGTACAGTATTAGGCCTAGATTCAAGATTTCTACGAAATGACATTGACTCATTGAGCTCTCCCAAATCCCAACCCATCGATTCAGTGTACTTGTAATACTCAAATCCCACTTTTTCTAATGCTAACACTTTCTCAATGGGCTACTTGGATGATTCCATCCAAGTCTCGCTAGAAGTAAGCCTATGGTCATATGTATGTAGGCACAAGCTTGAGTTGTCTCATCAGTGACAAAATCGCAACCTGCTTGCCAAGAATTTTGCACAAAGCTCCTATTTTTGTGAAGTCTAGAATTAAGAAGTAATGATAAACAGTCTTATTCTAAATTAATTTGAGAGATTGATTTTTGTACTCGAATTTGTGATTTATTGCTTTTTATAGAAGACACCATCACACCAAGATTCGACCTAGTCATCATTTTGGTACAATTTTTCAATATAAAAAAAGGTTGTAAAACAATGAACAAAATTTTAAAGTTCCACACACGAATGCTATGCACATCTTGTAACATCCAACGAATACAAGTTTATCCCATTAATTTCTCAAAAAAATGTGTTCAAAAACTTACAAAAGAATGAATTTACATTTGAATCAACATTGACTAATGAATCAATATTGTAAAAGAATAATACAAAATAATTTCAATAGTCATACCAATAAACCTGTAATATCTAGTTCACAAACCTACAATCTTTCCTGATCTCACCTTGACTTCCTGTAAGCAAATCAATGTAACCCATTTTCACCATAGCTGCTGCAAACTTATTAGCCCATGTTTCACCTTGCCTTGCATTATTTCTGACAATTCCAACTGTAGAAGGGCTGCTCAAAAGAGATTGATCAGATGTCAATAAGCCATGGTGTTTTTTCAAATTTGTATAATACTTATTGTCAAGCCTATGTGGTGTAAGTACATCAAGTGGTACTGTTGGATCATCATTGCCACCATTTTGTGGACACTTGGTCTTTAGGTCTCTAGCAAATATGGGATCCATTGAAGGGTCTTGTGGATTTGTTTCATTGAAAGTGTATAATCGCTTTGAGAAAGACGAACAATGTGACCTTCCTATGGAATGTGCACCGGAAAGTGTCACCATTTCATCAAGACTAAGTCTTTTTTGCGCAAATCTTTGTTCGAGCTCCTGAGCATTGAAGGTAGGTGGTGGAAGATTTAGAATAGGCTCGTTTTCACGTGAAATTCTGCCATCACGGCGTCCTGATGGAACTTTGTAATTTATGCCTCCAACTTTGTAAGCACTGTCACGAGCAGCAAAAGCAATAATGTCTGCACATGAGACTGTTTGTGGGCATTGAGCTTCAAGTGCAGCCTTTGCCTCAAATATCACTTCAAAACCTCTTAAGCTTGGATTGTTGACTGGACTATCTCTCTCGGCTAGATTTCCAGGGGTTGAATCAAGTAGGATAGAGGCATCACAACCCTGTTATAGACAAGATACAAAACATGATTCAGCTCTAACAACTTGGTAATTAAGTAACTTTCAAAGCATTCTTCTAGTGGCAAAAAAAGGAGGGTCTACAAATTTAGGTACATGAATACATCTATACGTAATGATCAACTAGGTTCAATCCCCACCTCTCACTTGGGTTTTCTATTCTTCCAAGTTATACGGTTTTTTGTATTAATTATTAAGGTGATTCTATCTGGCATTTTAGGATTTTTTTTTTTTTCATAAAGAAAATTACAGATTCTATTAAATATAACATGATTAATGGGTCTTTAAAATGACTTTGAAAATTCTCTTTTTCGATGAATAATTATTTTAAACATGCACGATGAGAAGCTTAAGAAAAATGGCAAATTAACAGATTCTATATAACATATAACAGAGTTCATTGGTGTTGCAAAGAGCTAACATACCCTGACAAAACAATCATGGAAATGCATTCTGATGATGCCAGCTGCTAGGCCAGGGTTCCTTGATACTGCTTTGTTCACAGTGTTTCTCACAATGGTCTCTGCAGAAGGACAAGTTGATTGATAGTAACCTACTTTGAGTGATGGCATTGCCAATGACACTGACGCCATTATAGACATAGTAACAAAGAAAGCCAAGTAAATTTCGATGGTTGGCATAGTTACTCTACAACCCAAATAACCCAATACTGTAATGAATGAATGAATAAGAGACGAGCACAGAAAGAACTTAGATGAAAGTAGAAAGAAGAATATTATGAGCAAGTTGGAGATGGAGATAAAGGTTGATGTTAACCAAGTATATATAGGCAAGAATATATAGTAAAGATGAGCGTGGCAGTTTTACTTTGTAAACAAAAACGTGTATAGCTGCATAGAAGAAAAGCTTGAAGCTGTCTAAGTTTGAGGGTTTCCATGGTAACTAAGAGGAAACATTCATTGGCTCACTTCAACAGTTGCTTATTTTACAAGATTTTCCATCCTATTAGCCTATCAGGTTTTGGAGTGGGTGGTCAAGCATGTATCTTCTTTGACTTTCATGGATGTCAAACTGGCAATGGCTAGATAAAATAACCTACATACCCTTCAAACATACAAATTATGCAGACTAGGTCAGTGAGCTTAATTTTCATCTTATTGGGGTTCTAGTTTAACCATGATATAAATAAAATACAACAAATTCAATCGTACAATAGTAGAATTTATATTTTAAAGTAATTATTTTCTTTTCATTCTTTTTTTTAATATAAAATTCAAATAGACTAAAGAAAGGAAAAATAATAATAATTTTTTTCTTGTCCCATAATTAATATATATATGTGTGTGTGTGTGTGTGTGTGTGAAGGGTTTAGCGTTTGGCAACCATCATAATCATACATTAAAGATTAACTTGATTAGGAAGGAATAATCATTAATTGCCAGTGGGAACAACCAGGAAAGCGCGTGGTTCAGCATGGCAATTAAGCTAGCTAGCTAGGTCTCTCACCTTGACCAAGTAGCTAGCATTTCTGCATTAATGGGAAACCCATTTTATATAGATGACAATTCAGTTTAGCATGTCATCCAAATGGGCCTTTGCCTGATTATTCTAAAATAAATAATTAATGAAAATGGCTTACAAGTCCCAGCTTTGATTTCGTGGACTAAATGCATATATAATGACTAATGACTAGCTGTAAATATACAACTAGCAGCTTAGTTCAACCACTTTGTTGTAACCGTGTTCGTTGCATCTTCCTTCATAATGTTTTTTTTTTTCAAAGACAATTATGCATTGGATCATAGTACAATCCATAAGAAATTTGTACACAATGGAGCAAACAGGACGAAATTGACCTAATTGGACCAAATAGACCAAATAGACCAAAGTGGACCAAAATAGATCGAATAGACCTAAAGGGACCGAATTGTTCTCCCCAAAAATTAAACAATTTTTAAAAGTAATTTCTATCTCCCTATTTTTACAAATATATAATTTTATTAATTTGTGTTTTTGATTGATATTATTCCTTTTTGAAGTGGTTCGTATTCTTCTAACTACTTTTATTATGCATTACTACTATATTTTTCTAATTTATTTTGGTACAACTAAAATTCTTAAGTTTTAAATTCATTATTGAAATTTCTCATTTAATTAAGGAGGTTATAATAATAATAATAATAAATTATCTTATAATTACAATTAATATTACTCAAATAATTCTTATTACTCTCAACCTAAACTTGTCTTTTCTCATTCTTAAGTAATTGTACCAAAATTGGCTGAATGGATCGAAGTTGATTGAATTGAATGGAAGTGGACCAATATGGACCAAATTGAACCGAATAAAGCAAATTGGACCGGATTGGATCAAATTGGACTGAATTTGACTAAATGGACAAATGGACCAAATAGAACGAAGTGGACCAAATGAACTGAAATGGACCAAATAAAAAACCAAAGTGTACTGAATTGGACCAAAGTGGATTGAAGAGGACCAAATGGACCAAATAGACCCAAGGGGACTGAATTGTTCTCCCAAAAAATTAAACAATTTTTAAAAGTAATTTCTATCTCTCTATTTTAAAAATATAAAATTTTATTAATTTTTGTGTTTTTGACTGATATTATTCCTTTTATAACTTACATTTATATTATATTTTCTATGTTAATCAAATATTTTCTTTTTTATATTAATTTAAAATTTCGGAATTAATTTTGTCTTCAATATTTTATCTTAACTTTACTCCTTTAACCAAAATCCTGGCTCCACCACCAAAAGATAAAGCGATGAACAATTACCTTACATTTTAGATAAATCTATATCTTATATAATAATATATTAAAATAACATATTTGGTTAGAGATAAAAATGTAAAACCAGTTGATTTGATGAAAACATGAATTGATTGTTCCTAATCAAAAAAAGACTATAGCCTAATTAAGCTTATTGTGTTCCGTGTTGTATATCTATGTAGGGTTTTTATACCACGTGATTGTCACTGATAATGAGAAAGTATCTCATAAGTCCATCTCACACAAGATTTTGTCCACATATAACAGGTATTTGATAGGATATTTTCGGTCATGTTAATCAACTCTATTAGTGTTATATATATATATATATATATAATTTTTTTTTTTTGAGAATATATATATATATATACATTTATCATATACTATATAATAAAAATTGGGTTTAGAAGTTGTGGTTGCACCAAGTGGCTTCATCAAATTATAGAAATTTTTTTAAATTTTTAGATTTTAATATTTTTCTTCTCCTATAATTTCTAAATTGATAAAAATCTTAACTTGATTACAATCCAAATTCTTCATGTAATTTATTTAATCCTTATTTTTTATGCGTAGTGTATTATAATCTAAATTCTTCATCTAATCCATCTAATTCTTATTTTTTAAGCATTGTTTAATTACTACACTACACGTATTTATTTGGTTTTTTTTGTTCTTTAAGAGATAAATTTAGTTCGTTGGTGCCATACAACTATTGAAATTCAAATCTAGCTAGATCGATGTCAACACATTAGGGATAAAGCAAGTTTGGCATGCAAAGTCTCAAAGAATTTCACTGCGTAACGTAATAGAGGTGTATGCTTTTGGCATATGGTTTTTATATGGATAAACATAAAACGAATCAGAGTAAATATATGCCTACCGTCCCCCCTAGAATTTTGAGATGAATAAAAAAGCTACTGATTTCGTTAAACTTCCCCTAAAATTCGACTTTAGTTGGTTAATTAAGGGGAAAAAAAACCATTGTAAATCTGGACTCTTCCTAATATATATATATATATATATATATACAAAATCTGACTAAAGAGAAAAGAAAAGAAACAAACAAACAAACAAAAAACCTAAGGCCATAACTCCACAAATTTGCAAAGCCACGAGCAACAAGTACTCTACAGTTTGCTTCACAACTCTACCTGTGCTGGCTCCCTACAGATTTGCAGTGCTATCTCTCTCTTACTAAACTCTCACTCCCTCTGTTTGTGTTTTAATTTAGATATAAGTGTGCTATATGTTTTGTTATTTAATATTAATTTGATTACAATCCAAATTCTTCATCTAATCCTTTTTTTTTTTTTTTAACGTGTAGTGTATTATAAAAAAAGCAATTTGTTTTTTAATTACTACACTACACATTCTAATATATCTTTAATTGCAAAAGTTTTTTTAGATTTTTAGATTTAAAAAAAAAAAAAATATATATATATATATATATATATATATCATTTTTCTTCTCTTATAATTTCTAAGTTGATAAAATTTTTAATTTGATTACAATCCAAATTCTTCTTCTAATCCATTTAACAAACAAGTTTAAGTAAGACACTAATTCTATTTGTTCTTATCAACTTATTTGGATAAAGTAACAATAAGTATTGTATCATTTTTTTTTATAAAGTAAAAATTTTACTTTTAGCCTAATTTTAACATTAATTTTTTTTTTTTTTTTTGTATAATGTATCAAATGATTGCTAATATGTATTAACATTAATGTAAACTTAATTAAAAATATCTAATTTAGATAACGTCAAAACAATATATATATATATATATTAGGGTAAAGTAACCCCCAAAAAAATTAATATATATTGTAGAGTCTGTTTTTGTAGCCCAAGCCCAAAAAAAATATGGGTTAAAGGCCCAACGGACCCAGGACAATGAATTTGTAGAGAGTGGGCGAAAGAGCTGGGCTGGTTATGAAGTAAACAATAGTTGGCTAGGTTACTTGCAGTGATGACAACATGAAATAATGCTTAAACAACCCCATGAATGAATGTCCGAAGAGATGTTTAATTAAGTGAACAGTGATTACAACATTTAGAGCTACAGTAAATCTTCTCTTTCTTTTTCTCTCGTCCCCCTCTTATCAGGGACTCTTCTTCTTTATATAACATCCTTTCCCATCATCTCCATCGTCCACCTGTTATTCATCCGCATATCTACTTAAGTACATGTCACGTCATTTGCTTACTTTAGTTCTTTGTGAGTGGCGGTAGCTGAGGCTACATTGTTCAGGGATTTTCTCCACATAAATGCGGCCAGAAAAGCTGTTGTAGTGCATTAAATGTTGTGGTAACAGCTTTTCTTTTAGATATTTCATCGTTCTGATCATCTCCAGACCTACCCAAGACTTATTATTATCATTGGGATTGCTAGGAAGAATATTCGGACCTTCCACACATTTGTTTGATCAAGGGTGTTTGTGGTCGAGGAGTAAGACATCTTCGGACCAGTAGTGACCTCTTCGGACGGTACTCTGCCTCTACTTCTGGGCTTCCTGCCTTCAAATGGGCCGTCCCCACCCAACTATTGCTCCTTGGAAATATAATACTTCTTAACATAGTGCCCCAGGCCCGTTAAGTAGCTTTGGGTTTTTACCCCCCCCCCCCCCCCCCACATATATATATATATATATATATAATGACAAATAGATGTTATGGTTACGTCAAGTGGCTTCACCAAATTGCAGAATTTTTAAGTTTAAGTTTAAGTAAGACTCTAATTCTATTTGTTCTTATTGACTAATTTGGATAAAGTAACAAAAGTATTATATCATTTTTTTTATAAAGTAAAAATTTTACTTTTAGCCTAATTTAAACGTTAATTTTTTATTTTTTATTTTTTGTTCATAAAATTTCAAATGATAGCTAATATGTAGTAACATTAACATAAACTTATTTTTTTAAAAAAAAAAAACTAATTTAGGATAAAGTAACCCCAAAAAAAATAATATATATATATATATAATGAAAAATTAAAAAAAAAATTCAAACCCACATAAGTTTGAAAAAAAGAATACAAATTTTGTTTCATGATATTTAAAAAAAAAAAAAGAATAAAACATCTTATGAATTTTGAAAACAAACATATTTATTGTACTCCTTTAATAAGTTATTACTTATATATATATATATATATATATAATACCTTAGTTTCACACAATGTGAATTTATTTTATAACTTAAAAAGTAAAATTTTATTTATTTTTATTATCTATTCTATTATCTAATTTTAAGTAAATTAATAAATAAAAAATCTATTTATATATGAATTTTAATTAAGTCGTGCATCGTATGGGCATACAGCTAGTATCACATATTTTTATGGTTACATTACTGAAGATGTCAATTATATTTATGCATTCAATTTGTAGATATCATCTGTGACCATTTCAGTCTCTAGTCCACCATCTCTCTCTTCATCTTTATCTCGAAGAAATCGGCTTAGTACAATAAGCACAAACAGTAATATTAAAGTAACACTCCAAAGCTTTGCAGTTTTTAATATTTGTATACCTACTTGGTAGACTGCCAGGTTCACAATTAGACATATTGATTACAAACATATGCTCACCAATCCAAGTCCTTCGCCTCTTGACTCGGGAGAGAAGATGTTTACGAATTAACTAGACCATGTTTCAAATTTTTTTTTCAATAATTTGATAGTTGTGGTGGACAGATTTTAATTTTAAGCCTCCATTAAAAATACCAAGAGATGCAATTTGAACTACAAGTCCCTTGACCACTACATTTCAACTTTTTTATTTGTTTAGAAGATGTTTCAACTTTAAGTGATCAATCTTTTTTTTTTTCTTTTTTTCTTTTTCTTTTGTTCCAGCCAACTCTACTCTACCCTCTTGCCTTTCCCTCCATTCAAACTTAGCCCTAAATAGGGATTCAAGGTATTACAACCATGAAGAATTCTTATATCTAAAGTGAGTGAAGATCTCATGTGAATTTTTATTATTTTCCAAATGCTTAAGAATTTTCATTATTCATTTTTGTTTGAAATATCATTTCGATGGAAGCTTATGGGTATTGCTCAAAAACACAATCACAATCATGAAGTATATTATCATCATTAGTTTAATCTTTTTCTTCTAACTCAAAATAAAATTCTCTTTCAATAATTGAAGATACATCATCCATCAATTGGAAGTGATCATTAATTTTTATTTTATGTTGATTTTTATTTTTATGTTTTTTATGTTTATGAGTATTGTTATTGGTATCACACTACCCCCTAAAAAGCATTCATTGGTAATATATCATTGAAACAATAGACCTAACCATTAGAAAAAATCCTCATCTCAACAAAAGATATTTAATATTCGGCAAGAGCTCCTATATATGTATAACAAAGTTGTTGTATTGTAGTTGTGGGGTCATGGGCCCAGATCATACAATTGGATTTTGGGCTTAAGGCCCAAGCCGAGGATAAGAGGCTGTCCGAGGATGGGTAAATATAGCCAAGGAAACCCATGCTAGTGGATAAGGAAGATAATATTGACTATAATGGCCTAGGAGTTTGTGCCGAGGATGAATTTGTCCTCGACTAGCCAAGACTGAGGTCCATAAAGGATGCCTACCATCTAGAGGTGTGATCCATGAAATTCTGGAAATATGAATAAGCATTGCAGGAACAAAAGACAGAAGAATCCCAAAATATCTTGGGAAAAGCTGTTGTCACCATATTGAAAGCACCTCAGTTAACTCCCTAGCCACATTAATGAGGAAGTGACCTCTGCATAGTATTATTGCAGCCTTACAACCACCCCAAAAGACTTCTAGAGGGGGCTAATGGGACAAGTATCAGCATAAACCATCAACTATCCACGTGTAGGGTAGAGATGAAGGAAGATATGTAGTATAAATAAGGATAGAGACCCCAGAGATCAAGGGGAGAAAAAGAGGAAGAGAAAGCACTGTAGCAATCCCAACAACTCATGTAATCATTATCATCCAATATATACTAGAACAGAGCTCCTCGGATTGTGCCGAGGACAAACTTTCTTGTACAAACTTGGTTCGTTTCTGTTTGATTGTCTTGGAAACTCATTATAACTGTTATCCCATTCACTAAAGTCTAGTTCTTCTACCCACTCTCTACAAATTTATTATACTGGGTTCACTAAGCCAGTATCCCATACATTTTAGGCTTGGGCTAAAAATCGTGTCCCTACAATAGTCATTATTCTTGATTAATGAAAATTGCTTGGCTTTTTTTGCTAATGTCATTTGAAAATTGCTTGCCTTAAAAATCGGGTAAGAAAAGTTCCTATGATAGCCTTGAATGGGGATCAATTCTAGAAGTGCTAATATTCTTTAAATTTTCTAGCCACCTTAAAAAGTTAATTATGAGTTATATATATAACTTAACCCGAAATCTCAAGTTGAGAGAAAGCTTAACCTTAAATTACTTACTTAAAGCTTAAAATTACACCATGTAAATGATAATTTTTTTTCCTTTTTTAACTTAAATCATTATCTTTTGGGCAATTTTCATTTTAACTAAACTATCTTTGCAGTGGCGAAATCAATACCAGTTAGGTTTTAATCTACTACATTGTTGGCACTGGCAGCCCATTGGCATTGCCTAATAGGTTTAGTTACTTGAGTTAAAATTCTTATTTCACTAGAACATGACTAGTTTTGCTGAAGGGAGAGTCAATGAGTGAAGGCATATTGCTGTCTCAATCAAATTAACTGTAAAGACAAACTAGTTGTGCATATTGCTTCAAAAAATTTCAAATTCAACTACTGAACATCATTTAGAGTATGAGAGTTTGTTTAGACCCTTAAATAGATTGTTTAACCTAATTTATTAACCAAGTGATTACTTAGATTAAATTTCAATTCTAGGTTTAACATGGATAAATCATATCATGCAAATATGCGGAAAAGTAAAATAACACCACAATATGATTCTCCAGGAATACCAATGAAACTAACTCGTTTCAAGGTAAAAACCTAGGGAGGATTTGACCTAACTATTCTCAAGGTAAACCAAATCCACTATAAGAAAATCGAAGTTTTTACAAAATATTTAACTCTAAGTCTAATGCTACCTCATGTAATAACTTACTAATATCCACGGACTCTTTCTCTTCTTAGATTAACAGCAACACAAGCACACCCTTGCTTGTGACTTTGAGACTCCACTCAAAGCTTTCAGATCACCATTAGTAGTTGATCTTGAAAGCAACAACTAGTTCTACTAATCCTTGATTGTAGTTTAAGCTCCAGTAGAATCTTGTGTAGTTCTATGATATATTTTCTATGTTAATCAAATATTTTATTTTTTATATTAATTTAAAATTTTAAAATTAATTTTGTCTTCATTGTTTTATCTTAATTTTACTCCCCTAATCAAAATCCTGGTTCCAACACCAAAAGATAAAGCGATGAACAGTTACCTTACCTTTTAGAAAAATCTATATCTTATATATTAACATATTAAAATAACATATTTGGTTAGAGATTCAAATGTAAAACCAATTGATTTGATGAAAACATGAATTGACTGTTCATGATAAAAAAAACAACTATAGCCTAAGCTTATTGTGTTCTGTGTTGTATATCTATGTAGGGTGTTTATAGAGTTTCCAAATTGCTCCATCTTTGAGTTTTATAGAGTTTTCAAGGCCAAGTATTTTCCAAATTTCTCTATCTTTGAAGAAAAATCTTCCTTTGGTTCTTTTGCTTGGAAGAGTATTTTACACTCTAGAATACTTATAGCTAAAGAGTCTAGATGGCGAATTGGTGATGGGAAGACTACCCGGATTTTCTATGATTCTTGGCTATTGGACTCAACTGATGGCAAAGTAACTTCCCCCCTAATGTTATCTCACCCGAAGCTACTGTTGATGTTCTCATTGATTCACATACAGGGTGGTGGAATACAAATTAACCTTGTTGATCTTTGTTTCTATTCTCCTCAGGCCAAAATGGCCAAATACCACTGTTTACTGAGATATATATTAATTTACCATTGTTTTGGAAATATGTAGGAATCTACCACTTTTTGGATACTCAAGTTTGGAGAAATCGAGTTTTCCATAGTTCTCGAGTTTTATGAACTCGAGTTCTTTGAAAAAAATAGCCTTCAAAGTTACCAAAAATTTTTTTATGGAACTTAAGTTCATGGAACTCAAGTACCATAAAAAATTTTCAAAATTTTTCCATGGAACTCAAGTACCCAAAAAGTGCTACATCGCTATATATTTTCGAAATAGTGGTAAATTGATATATATTTCAGTAAACAGTACTATTGTACCATCTTGGCCATCCTCCTAAAGCTCAACTCATAAAATCAATACGTCTCTGCTCAATCTCACAACCCGATATCCTCATTGGCCCAAGGTAAATTCAGGAAACTATTCTATTAAAACAGATTACAAAAGTTTGCAGGAAAAGCCAACTCTGGCCGCAGATGAAATTGAAGCTTCTGAAGAAAAAAAAGGTTTTGGAAAGGCATCTGGAAACTGAAAACTCCGAGGAAGATTAAACATTTTCTATGGAAATCGTATACAAACTCTCTACCCACTAGAGAGAATCTGCTGAAGAGAACCATTCTCCACGATCCACTGTTTCATCTTTGTGCAAAGGAACTTGAAAATGTGTTACATGCTCTGGACAGCAAAGTTTCAAGGGGTCGAAGCACAGTCAAGAAAAAATGGAGCCCTCTAGTACTAGACTCTTTCCAGACAAACTTCAACGGAGCAATGTTCAATGAATCAAATAATGCGGGCATTGGTGTGGTTATCCTTAATTCTGCAGGTAAGGTCATGGTTGCTTTGTCAGAAAAAAGACAAGAGCCGCCTTTTGTGATGACATGTGAACTTTTGGCAGCTAGACGATCGGTGCAATTTACAATTAAAATGGGATTCCAGCTATCTTCTTTTGAAGGTGATTCAAAGACGGTAATAAACTTCTTGCATAGGAGTGGTATGGAAAAATCTCAGGTGGGTCACATTATTAAAGACAATGTGTCTTTCGCTAGTTTTCTACAGAGCTTTTCTATCTCTCATCTTGTTAGACAAGGCAATGCAATTGCACATGTCTTACCCTAGAGAATAAAGCCTTTTTTTTCCTTACAAGTCTGGATGGAGTTTGTTTCATCAGATTTAGACTCATTAGTTTTGCCTAGCCGATTGAGTAATAAAACTGAACCTGCATTCTTCTCAATAAAAAAATAAAATAAAATAAAATAATGTAGGGTGTTTATATCATGTGACTATCACTGATAACAGCTTCTATTTGTTAGGATATTTTCGTTTATGTTAATCAACTCTGTTAGTTATATATAAAAACAGAGTGTTGTTTTGTAATGAAAATTGCTTAACTTTTCTTGCTGGTGGCATTTGGACTAGGGTGTGCAGAAAATCTGCCAATCTGCCAAACCTAACCCGACCCAACCCAACCCACCAAATTGAGTCGGTTTTTTTTATAACGGGTTGGGTTGGGTTTGGGTCATAAAATTACAAACCCAACCCAACCCACCCATATTTTAATATATGTTTAAAATATATTAGATATTTAATAATTTTAAAAAAAAAAAACCAGGTGCAAAGGTAGAATATGTGAAGAAGATTCTCTACAGGTTTAACATAAATGAAACTAAACCAGTGAGCACACCCTTGGGTAGTCATTTTAAACTAAGTAAAGAACAGTCACCGAAGACAAAAGAAGAAAGGAATCATATGAGCAAGGTGTCCTATGCCTCAGCTATTGGCAGCTTGATGTATGCTATGGTGTGTATAAGGCCAGACATTGCACATGCAATAGGAGTTGTTAGTAGATACATGAGTAGGCAAGGAAAGCAGTAGTGGGAAGCAGTCAAATGGATTATGAGGTATCTAAGAGGCTTAACTGATACATGTCTTTTCTTCACAAGTGCAAGTTTGAAACTGCAGGGTTATGTAAATGCTGATTTAGCAAGTGATATTGATAGCAGAAAAAGTACTACTGGTTTATATTTACTCTAGGTGGTACAGTTATATCTTGGGCTTCAAATCTATCAAAGATTGTTGCTTTGTCTACTACAAAAGCTGAATATGTTGCAACGACTAAAGTTGGAAAGGAGATAATTTGACTACATAGCTTCTTGGATGAATTGGGTAAGAAGCCGGATTTGGGCCTTCTACACAGTTATTGTATATAGTGCAATTTTTCTTGCTAAATATTTGGCTTTTCATTCAAAGTTGAAGCATATATAGATAAGATACCATTTTATCTGTTACCTGGTTAAAGATAAGCTGGTAATACTTGAGAAGATTAGTGGATCTAAGAACCTAGCAGACATGTTGACTAAGGGTGTCATAACTGAGAAGCTGAAACTATGTGCAGCTTCAGTTGGTCTTCTAGCTTGAGGACAAAAGGATGAGTTACAGTGATGAGGGATTGTCTTTGGAGGATTACAGTTAATGTTGGTGATTGAACTAGTCTCCAAGTGGAAAATTTGTTAGGCTTTTTGGAGTTTAGTTGTATTTGATCCAGATTATTACCCGACCTAAAATAATATTGTTACAGTTTTTAATGAGAGATTTTCTAAGGCTTAGTCCTTGGTGCGGAGGCTTGGGCCGATAAGCCCAAGTCGTAGCACTCATGGATAAGCCTCTTTAGGGGTCTAGGGGCAATGCCCCCGGGAAAAAAATTTTAGCCTTTTTTTTTGCCCATTATGAATCCTATGCGCAGGATGTAAAAACCGTTGTTTTAGAGATAAAAGTTTTATGTTGTTTTTTAAAGAAAAAAACTGTACTGCCGTACTCTGTATTTTTCCCTGAGAATAATGAAATCCCTGCAATTCCGTGGACGTAGATAAAATTGTCAAACCACATAAATATTATCTAGTGTGTGATTATTTCTCTTTGGCATATATTTTTCTCTATTTTTGCATTTCACAGGTCTAGGAATTTCGTAAATATTCCCATCAATAAACCCTATCACATTCCTAATATTCAAAATTTGGGTGTTATTTTTGTTGATATGAATATGTGTTCAAAATACTTTATTTATTATTTTCTCACATTGGTTTGAGTGTGAGCTCATTCCTATGTTTATAAGTCATTGTTCACCTCTAATGATATTTTAAGATAGTAAACCTAATGTAGACTTGGGTTTTATCCATATTACACACATGTGCCACCATGTCCCACCACACTTGTGTGAAGTCCAAATCAATTTTACCTCGAGCATCTATTTTTTTAGCAAATTCAGCATGAGCATTTGTAGTAGTGGAGGCATAATACTATATTGCTAAAATTTAGCTCCACAAACACAAAAATCTTGCTGCAGCAGTGGAGTTAAATCTAAAAATTTTAGCTCCATTGCTACAGTGCACATCTATCTATAGATGTGCACTGTTCATGAGATAGTAAATCTTGCTGATCATCTCACCTCTCTCTCTCTCTCTCAACTCTCTCATCGCTGCTAGCCCAAGCCCACACTGCTGTCCCACACCACCAGCTCACGCCGTCGATCCATGCCACTAGACCCACGCCATCGATCCACGCCGTCAATGCACCGGCTACGGTGGTGGAATGATGGTTGATTTTTTTTTTCTTCTATGGGTTTGATGGCTGTGGTGGTGGAATGATGTTTGATTTTTTTTTCTTCTACCAGTGTAATGGTTTTGGTGGTGGAATGATGTTTGATTTTTTTTTTTCTTCTGTGGGTTTGATGCTTGTGGTGGTGGCAATGGTGGTTGTTATGGCTATGGTTTGGTGGTACGATGTTTGATTTTTTTTTTTCCCTGTGGGTTTGGTGGCTGTGGTGGTGGATTGGTGACTATGATGGTGGTTTGGTTTTTTATTTTGTTTGTGGGTTTGGTTGTGTTTGTGTTGTGGTGGTGGTAGTGGTGGTTATGGTTGTGGCTATGGCCGTGGCTGATGGTAAAGGTGGTTGTAGTCGGTGTTGGGATGTTTTTTGGGTTGTGAGGTATGTTATTTTATTGTAGGGGTATATTATTTTATTGTGATATTTATTTTATTTTATTGTGTTGATAGCTAAAATAGATCCACTGCTACAGCATGTGTGTAGGTATAATAGATAAAGTAACTTTTGATGAAGTTAAAAAGCTAAATTTTTAGCTTCACTGCTGCGAATGCTCTAATGAGCTATCAATGACTGTTGTAGGTTAGTAAGATAACTCATTATTTTATTGTTATTGATGGCTAATTTAACAATAAAATAGTGAGTTATAGCAATTATATCCAAAAAGAAAATGTCCACTAGAGTCTAAAAAGAGTTTACTAGAATAATGAACTTGACAAATTGCAAATTAGCTATCTAAAATCGCAGCACAACCCATCCTCCTTAACTTGCACTTGCTCTCAAGTCTCATGCCAAACGGTTCTCAGTTTCCACAAACATTGGCATCCCCAAGCCATCTAATCAATTTTTCCTGCTTTGGTTCTAGAGGTGAGCCTAATAAACAATTGATTAGGAGACACATCAGTGATGTTAAGAGCTGAAACACAAACAAATAAATTAGTTTTTATTATACACTTAAAACACACAGGTAGAAGGATACAAGATTTGGGTTTGTAATTGGATTTTGGTTTGAAATGAAATAGTGTATCAATGATCATTTTTGTAGAACTGTCACTTCTTTGAAAAATGACTTCTACGTATTGTTATATTTTTAATTAACCACAAAAAAATAGTTAATATTACTTATTTAATCTTACTTTTTAAACTTTTTTTAAGAATTGATAAAGTGACTATGAGGGTATTCTAGAATTTCTCAAAATTGAACATAAAAATGGAGAGTCATGAGTATCATTGGACATTATCCTCACTCTTTTGTTTTGGCTAGCCGATTGAGTAATAAAACTGAACTTGCATTCTTCTCAATAAATTAAAAAAATGTAGGGTGTTTATATCACGTGACTATCACTGATAACAGCTACTATTTGTTAGGATATTTTCGTTTATGTTATTCAACTCTATTAGTTATATATAAAAACAGAGTGATGTATTGTAATCATTATTCTTGATTAATGAAAATTGCATAGCTTTTCTTGCTAATGGAATTTCGACATATTAAAAGTATAAATAAATTAAAGTCTGGGTTTATGGTCTTAAAAATCGGGTTAGAAAAAGCATTATGATATTTTTGAAAGAGGATTCATTCAGAAAGCGCTAATATTCTATGAATTTTCTAGCCACCTTAAAAAGTTAATTGTGAGTTATATAACTTCATCCACAATCTCAAGTTGAGAGAAAGCTTAACCTTAAATTACTTACTTAAAGCTTAAAATTATACCATGTAAATGATAAAAAAAAATTTCAAACTTAAATCATTATCTTTTGGGAAATTTTCATTTTAACTAAACTATCTTTGCATTGGCAAAAATTAATACCAGTTAGGTTTCATCTACTACAATGTTGGCACCGGCAACCGATTGGCATTACCCAATAGGAAATTACTTGAGCTAAAACTCTTATTTCGTTAGAACAGGACTTGTTTTGCTGAAGGGAGAGTCAATGAGTTAAGGCATTCACATGCTGATGCTATAGACAATTAGACAGTGTGTTACTGTCTCAATCAAACTGTAAAGACAAACTAGTTGTGCATATTGCTTCAAAAGTTTTCAAATTTGACTATTGAACATCATTTAGATTATAAATACAAAAAATTTTACTTACAACCGTGGATATGAAGCAACAAATCAGTGGCGTTTTTAAAGACTCAACCGTGTATATATGCTACGTTGCAAGCCCTTTTAGAAATCAACAAGTATATTCTTCCATATATATATTTTTTGAAAGAATTATCTTCTTACAAAAACAAGAAACTTTCAAAAAGTAAATTTACACTTGAATCAACAATGAAAAAAATGAACATTAGAGACAGACATTTCCCCACCCTGCACGCCAAAATACATAAAATAATCTAATTACAAAATAATCTTAATTGACAACCCTGCAATTCTTCCTGACCTCACCCTGCCTTCCTGTGAGAACATCAATGGAACCCATTTTCACCATAGCTGCTGCAAACTTGTTAGCCCAAGCTGCATCATTTCTTGCATGGTTCCTCACAATCCCCACCGTTGCAGGGCTGCTCAAAAGAGTTTGATCGGAGGTCAACAAGCCATGGTGATTCATCAAATCTTTGTAGTACTTATTATCAAGTTTGTTTGGTGTAAGAACATCTAGTGGCCCTGTAGGATCACCACCATTTCCAGAACTTAATTGTGGTGGACACTTAGCTTTCAAGTCTCTAGCAAATTTGGGGTCCATTGAAGGGTCTTGTGGATGTGTTGCATTGAAAGTGTATAGCCGCTTTGAGAAAGAAGAACAATGTGACACGCCTATAGAATGTGCCCCAGAAAGTGTCACCATTTCATCAAGACTAAGGCCTTTTCGTGCAAAATTTTCCTCTAATTGCTTGGCATCAAACGAAGGTGGGGGAAGGTTTTGGGTAGGCTCATCTTCACGTGACACCCGACCATCACGACGACCCGATAGCACTTTGTAATTTATGCCTCCAACTTTGTACGCACTGTCACGGGCAGCAAATGCTATAATGTCTGCACATGAAACAGTTTTGGGGCATTGAGCTTCTAGTTCAGCCTTTGCCTCATCGATCACTTCAAAGCCTCGCAAACTTGGATTGTTGGCAATATTTTCCTTCTCTGCTGGGTTTCCAGGAGTCGAATCAAGTAGAACAGAAGCATCACAACCCTGAAACATATAGCATGAAAATTATGATTAGGTCCAATTGATGACAATGAGGGTATTATTTTCTTCTCGTTTAGGAGAATTTATTTTCAATAGCTTACTGGATTTAAAAACTAAGTTGCATAAAAGAACAATACACCTTTTAAAAATAAAAATAAAAAGAAAGCTACAGCAAGTTGAGTCAATCTAGTTTAGTTTGTCTAAAAAAATCTTGATAGATGTTTAAAATGAAGCTAAAAAAATCTGCGTTTTGTGTCAGTTTAATTTGTCTAGATTGAAATGTACATTAATTCCTACCAATTACACTGCGTTCACAACCATTATCCACCGTTCTAAGAAAGAGGACATTAATGTGAATTAGTATCAGATTGGAAAAGTGGAACAGATAATATCATGAATTATTTTTCTTGCAACGGTCCCGTAGCTCAGTTGGTTAGAGCGTTGGTCTTATGAGCCGAAGGTCGCGGGTTCGAGCCCCGCCGGGACCAATACTCCATTGATTTTGTTGGTGCCAATGTCGTGGCCAACCAAAAAAGTTAAATAAATTTGAAGTCATCAAGTTTTTGATACACGTCATATCTATATATGTTAATAATGTGATATTTTGTGAAATTTTTTTTTGCTTTCAAGCCCAGAAAAGTAAATAAATTGGGAACAAATAAGCTTTAATTTGATGGACATGGTATTTCTGTATGTTGTTTGTATTGTGATATTCTAGGATAAGGTTTTGCTTTTAATACATACAAAAGTCATCATGCTAATTAAGGATGATATAGATGCTTTTTCAGGAGAGAAAACGGTGTATTTGATTTTATAAAATACTAAAAATATAGTGGAAAAGGAGGGTGAGAAGAAGCTATACCCTAACAAAACAGTCATGGAAATGCATTCTGATTAGGCCAGCAGCTATGCCAGGATTCCTTGACACAGCTTTGTTCACAGCTTTTCTCACAATTGCTTCAGCAGAAGGACAACTTGTCTTGTAAAAGCCCACTTTGAGTGATGCTGATGAGACAGAAGCCATAGTAGATATACTAATTAGAAAGATAACCAAGCACAAGTGTAGTGTTGCCATCTTCATTGTACAACCCAAAAGACCTTAATCAAAGAAAGAGTAAGGTAGTTAAGAGCAAAGCAAGAAACTGATTGTATGCTACAAAGAAAGATAATGTGAGAAGAAGATAGTGAAATGAGGTGATTGAGATTTGAGATGAAGGGAATGGTTGATGTTAAGTTCATATTTATAGGTAGAGGATTGAAGAAGATTATGCCGGCTGCTTTTACTTTTTGTATATCAAAACGTGTGTTAATTACTTACAGTTGCAACAAGCAAAGAAGTGAAGCTTGAAGCTGTCTAAGTTTGAACAGTTCCATATATAGAGAGCTTACACTCCCTTGGCCTCCTTGCTTGGTTTGAATTCTCATTTTGCAGGCTAGGTTCAGAAAAGTATCGGTTTTATTTTTATTTTTTATTTTTTTTCTGACTTTCAAAGATGTCAAGTGGCAATGAAGAATGAAGATTATGGTCATGACTGAAAATCTTCATTACAAATATTCTCATCTTTAAAATGAGTTCCCTCCTAAACGGCACACATTTAGGGGTATGCTTGACAATTTAGTTTCATACATCAAGATTTTATATTACTTTCTAAATGGACATATTCAAAACGTCTATTTGCGTGTAGTAAAATAAAAATTTAAGTATCCAATTCAGTAGGAAAATTAAAGATAAGAAGAAATCAAGCTAGTTTTGTTTTTTTTTTTTTTTTTAAAGAGAGTGTATAGGTAAGGATGAAACTTTTGTGACATGATTTATAAATAATTGTGATGGAGAAAATGTGAAAAATTCATATAAAAATGATTATTCACCGCTCCATCAAATTGTGCTCAGAGTAGAATAACTTTTTTTTCTAAAATGGTATTTCATATATATATTATACACACCAAAAAAAATAATAATAAAGCTCTAAGCTTTTAAAATGTTACTTTAGTATGATTGAAGACAACCTCAAAAATGAATAAATAAAGTAATTAACAAATGGACAAAAATGATAAGTATAATTGAAGACCAAACAGACAAGTTTGACCAAATCATTCATTCTAGCTAGCCGTCTTGGCTAAGTAACACATGTATCAAATCCCACAGAAACATGACCTTCCCAGAAATTTAATCTAATAAAAAACTATTTGTTCATGAAAAGCCTATTACCAACCAGCTGCAGAAATTATAATAAAACAAGGCAGTCTAAGCAAAATTAGTAACGCGTTTGTGCTCTGGATAACATTAATTAGCACCATATATAGTGATACTTTTCTCTCCCTTGGCCTCCCTCCTTCATTTGAATTCTAATCTGAATGGGTTTTTTTAAATTGTAGATGAGGTTTAGACTTTCTTATGTTTTTCCTTTTCATTTTCAAAGATATCAACTGGCAATGATGATCATGTCTGAAAAAGCTACTTGAGAAATTCTCATGTAGGGTCCCCAAACAAATAAATAAATAAATAAATAAACAAACAAACAAACAATAAATAAATTTTTTCATTCTGAAGGGAAAATACAAATTGGGATTTGTCGTGTATAAAATGAGTCCATTGCTAAATTTCTAAATTAAAAAAAAAAAAAATGGGGTTACAATTGAGAAATCAATAATGATTGTGAGGTCTCAAAGGTATTAGGAACCTCACAACGCTCCCTCTAGTGATTTAGTTATAACTTAAACTAAATTCCACCAAAATCTTAAGATAGTATTAAGTAATGGGTGTCAAATAATTGTTCATAAATCAAACTCGTAGCTCTCTAAGATTTGAATGAACCTTTAAACTTCTGTAATACTAGACCACTTATCATGGTGGAGCATAGAGATATAGTTGGAAATTTAGTTTCATCATTAATACTAATACCTAAATAGATCAATTTGATGAATTTATTTGCATATGGGAAAAAATTTAGTATGCTAGTACCTCAATGAATTTATTTATATATAGTAAAGAATTTAACGTATTAGAACCCATTTAAGATGACCCTTAGCACAAGGAGAAAATGGGCAAATGCCCTTTTCACGCAAATTATGTAGCATTTTGCCAATTTTCCCAAACTAATTAGGAAAATACCCCTTTTTTGAAATTCGATTTGAGATAAATCGAGTTAGACCCTATAGTAGCGTTTTTAAGGAGCGTATAGTAACGTTTTAAGGACC
This sequence comes from Quercus variabilis, assembly GCA_030445155.1. Lineage (NCBI taxonomy): Eukaryota > Viridiplantae > Streptophyta > Magnoliopsida > Fagales > Fagaceae > Quercus > Quercus variabilis. Next base: position 2,199,348 of record CP129447.1, read on the forward strand.
TATAAAGGCATTTTGTAACTCGACCTCTAGGAACTCAAATTATAGGTAGAAAAAATAAATAATAAATAAATAATTGCCTATAACTCGAGTTCATGGAGGTTGAGTTACAAAACGCCACTATAAGTCCTTAAAACGCCACTATAAGGCTCCAGAATTTTTTTTTTTTTTTTTAACTCGATTTATTTCAAATCAAATTACAAAATATGGATATTTCCTAATTAGTTTGGAAAATAAGGCAAAACGCTACAATTTTTGCTCAAATTAAAAAGGGTATTTGCCAATTTTTTTTTCCCAACACAAATTAACCATCGAGTTATCTTCAAAAAAGAAAATTCATGCACAAAGGTATAATGACAAGCTGCAAAACAAACAAAAAACAACTAGTAGGTTGGTTCAAACACTCAACATTTCTTCACCTTCCAGTCAAAAAAACAAAACGTTTCTGTCACCTTGCTTCATAATGTGGCTTTTTTTCCCCATTTGACAAGCACACACGGGATCATAGCACAATCCAAGTAAATTAAATTCACCAAGCAGCCTATGACTGGTCATCTTTGCTTCGAGTAGAAGGTAATCTTTAGATAAATATTCATCTAAAAACAATCTTCATTTAGAAGAACAAGGCAATGGCCAATTCTCGATTGTGTTGAAAAGAAACCTTAGGAGAATATAACTATAACATATCTGCATCCCAAACCCAATAGGTTACATGGACTAATACTACAAAGAAATAAGATTCGCGAAGTTTCTTCGAGTAAAAAGTAAAATTTTGATTTGAAATATTCAAAAAATGAAATTCTTCAGTTGGAAGAACTGTGCAAGTGGCTGAATCTACGTTGAGTTGGAAAGAAACCAGGTTAAATTATTAAATTTATCATTTTCTAATAACTTAAGTTTTTTAAGTTACTGATAATTTATCATAATATCAAGAGTGATCCTAGGTGGGAAATCCTATCTGTTATTTCTATAAAAATTGAAATTTTAACATTTTTGCAACCCAAACTACCTTTGGACTAAAGTTGAAAATTTGAACATATTTGCAACCCAAACTACACTACATTATTAAGGACGACCTATTCACAAATTTAGAAAGCTCATGCCGTGTGCTACAAAAGAGAAACCCAAACCTAGAAATCCTCAATCCATGAGTAAAAAGATCAAAGAGAATTATTACTTGCAGTGTTATTAATGTCATAGAGCACATCAAGAATTGAAGCCACTGAGTCATCTCAGTGTGTTGCTACAAAGATAAAATCTTCAAATTGGCCCTTGTAATCTTGGAAGTAGCTCATGGAAGATATTTAGAATAGAAGAGTCTAGGCGGCCTAAAGCTAATTATGTAGTCACGTCAGTAAGTCATCTACTAGATATAGAGTCTAGGGGTAAGGATTTATCTCAAATTATGAACTTCAATTCTATTTAGTAAAGTCATTCTTCGGATTAGAGAACCCATAGCAGTTTTTCCTTTGAAGGTTCTCTATTGATTTTTCACTTCGTTACCATATTGTTGTGTTATTTACTTTATGTTTACTGAATTACTACTTTATATATGATGATATGTTGGCTTGTGAGAATAACATGTGTTAATACTATTACATAATCCAATTAATTGGCTTAAATAAGTTAATTCAATAAATTAAGGGATTAAAACATATTCTTTCTTACATGGTATTTAATCTACAAATATAAGGTACTTCCAAAGACTCAAATAATGACATTTACTATGAGTTTTAATTAACTCAACTGATAAAGTTTCTGATAATTGAATAAGAAATGTAAGGTTCAATCCTCAACAACACCAAAAATTAATTGGGATTTTGAGTCTGATGATAGAGAATACAATTATCAAAAGCGACATCATAAGTTGAAATTTTAAAAAAATTATATAAAAAAAAATTTTAAAAAAAAATAATGATAAAAAAAAAGGCATTCACTTCAATTGCTAAGTTGCAAACATGTGAATGTTAATGCTTAACATTAGATCAATCAAAAAGAAGATTCTTTCATATTATACAAAAGAATATCCTTAACAAACAAACAAACAAAACTAAGAAACTTTCATGAAGCAGATTTACACTTCGGTGAATCAACAATTAAACAAAAAAAAAAGGCATTCACTTCAATTGCTAAGTTGCAAACATGTGAATGTTAATGCTTAACATTAGATCAATCAAAAAGAAGATTCTTTCATATTATACAAAAGAATATCCTTAACAAACAAACAGACAAAACTAAGAAACTTTCACGAAGCAGATTTACACTTCGATAAATCAACAATTAAACAAAGAAAAAAAAAAAAAAAAAAAAAGGCATTCACTTCAATTGCTAAGTTGCAAACATGTGAATGTTAATGCTTAACATTAGATCAATCAAAAAGAAGATTCTTTCATATCATACAAAAGAATATCCTTAACAAACAAACAAACAAAACTAAGAAACTTTCACAAAGCAGATTTACACTTTGATGAATCAACAATTAAACAATGAAAAAAAAAAAAAAAAAAAAAAAGGCATTCACTTCAATTGCTAAGTTGCGAACATGTGAATGTTAAAGCTTAACATTAGATCAATAAAAAAGAAGATTCTTTCATATTATACAAAAGAATATCCTTAACAAACAAACAAAACTAAGAAACTTTCACAAAACAGATTTACACTTTGATGAATCAACAACTAAACAATGAAAAAAAAAAAAAAAAAAAAGGCATTCACATCAATTGCTAAGTTGCAAACATGTGAATGTTAATGCTTAACATTAGATCAATCAAAAAGAAGATTCTTTCATATTATACAAAAGAATATCCTTAACAAACAAACAAAGAAAACTAAGAAACTTTCACAAAGCAAATTTACACTTTGATGAATCAACAATTAAACAATGAAAAAAAAAAAAAATGCATTCACTTCAATTGCTAAGTTGCGAACATGTGAATGTTAAAGCTTAACATTAGATCAATCTAAAAGAAGAGTCTTTCATATTATACAAAAGAATATCCTTAATAAACAAAAAAAACTAAGAAACTTTCACAAAGTAGATTTACACTTTGATGAATCAACAATTAAACAATGAAAAAAAAAAAGAAAAAAAAAAAAGGCATTCACTTCAATTGCTAAGTTGCAAACATGTGAATGTTAATGCTTAACATTAGATCAATCAAAAAGAAGATTCTTTCATATTATACAAAAGAATATCCATAACAAACAAAAAAACAAAACTAAGAAACTTTCACAAAGCAGATTTACACTTTGATGAATCAACAATTAAACAATGAAAAAAAAAAAAAAAAAAAAAAAAAAAGGCATTCACTTCAATTGCTAAGTTGCAAACATGTGAATGTTAATGCTTAACTTTAGATCAATTAAAAAGAAGATTCTTTCATATTTTACAAAAGAATATCCTTAACAAACAAACAAAACTAAGAAAAGCAGATTTACACTTTGATGAATCAACAATTAAACAATGGAAACAAAAAATGAACAACAGTTCAGACACTTCCCACCATTCATGCCAAAGACACCAAGTAATCTAATTGACAACCCTGCAGTTCTTCCTGACCTCACCATGCCTTCCTGTGAGAACACCAATAGAACCCATTTTCACCATAGCTGCTGCAAACTTCTTAGCCCAGGCTGCATCATTTTCTGCATTGTTCCTCACAATCCTCGCCGTTGCACGGCTACTCAAAAGAGTTTGATCAGAGGTCAACAAGCCATGATGATTCTTCAAATCTTTGTAGTACTTATTATCAAGCTTATTTGGTGTAAGAACATCCAATGGTACTGTAGGATCACGTCCATTTCCAGAATTCGAGGGTCGGGGACACTTGGCTTTTAATTCCCTTGCAACTTTGCGGTCCATTGAAGGGTCTTGTGGATGTGTTGCATTGAAAGAGTATAGCCGATTTGAGAATGACGAACAATGTGACACCCCAATAGAATGTGCACCAGATAGTGTCACCATTTCATCAAGACTGAGGCCTTTTCTAGCAAAGTTATCTTTGAGTTGTTTGGCATTGAAGAAAGGTGGTGGAAGGTTTTGGGTAGGCTCATCTTCACGCGATACCCTTCCATCACGGCGTCCAGATGGCACTTTGTAAATTATTCTTCCAACTTTGTAGGCACTATCACGTGCAGCAAATGCTATAATATCTGCACATGAGACTGTTTTTGGGCATCGAGCTTCAAGTTCAGCCTTTGCCTCATCAATTATTTCAAAGCCCCTCAAGCTTGGATTGTTGGCTCTATTTGCCTTCTCTGCTGGGTTTCCAGGTGTTGAATCAAGTAGGACAGAGGCATCACAACCCTGAAACACATAACATGAAAATTATGATTAGTTTCAATTGATGACAATGAGTAATATAGACTTTGGGCTCATAAAGTAAAATTTCAAAAAGTTGCATATGAGCTAAAAAAGTTGAATAAACTAAAAAAGCTATGACAAACATCAGTCAATCTATACAGTAAAATGAACTTCCATGAAATGTGCTAGATGCAATAGTCCCGTAGCTCAGTTGGTTAGAGTGTTGGTCTTAAGGACCAACAGCCCATGATTTTGGTAGCCAATATATTGGCGCCCACCCCCCCCCCCCCCCCCCCCCCCCCCCAAAAAAAAAAAAAAAAAAAAAAAGCAAATAAATTACAAGTCCTTAAGTGCTTGATAGACATGTACTGTGACTAATGTTTAGATTATGATATCTATGTGACTCTGGTTTTGCATTTTAGTGCATTCCAAATTCATCATGCTAAGAGTTTCATGGACGCTTTTTCTGGAAAGAAAATGTAGTATTTAATTATATGAGAGACTAAAAATATAGTTGACATTAAAATAAGGGTGAGAAGGAGCTATACCCTAACAAAACAGTCATGAAAATGCATTCTAATGAGGCCTGCAGCTATAACAGGATTCCTTGACACAGCTTTGTTCACAGCTTTTCTCACAATTGCTTCAGCAGAAGGACAACTTGTCTTATAAAATCCCACTCTCAGTGATGCTGATGAGACAGAAGCCATGGTAGATATAGTAAGAAAGAAAACCAAGCACAAATATAGTGTTGGCATCTTCATTGTGCAACACAGGAGACCTTTGTGTGAGACAAAGAAAGAGTAGGAAACAAAGTAATCAAGAACTAAGTAAGAAATGTATGTGTAACAAAGAAAGAGAATGTGGGAGGAGGATATTGAAATGAGGTGATTGAGATGGTAGAAATGGTTGATTTTATAAGTAGAGAAAAGGATAAGATGGTGCTGGCTGCTTTTACCTTTTTCCTTTTTTATTTTTTCTTTTGTAAAGATAGGGCTGCTTTTACTTGAGTATACCAAAACGTGCATAAATACTAATTATAGCTGCTGCATGAAAAGCAGTAAATTTTGAATAGTTCTATAGTGATTCACACTATACAGTACACTCTCTTGACCTTCTTGTTTGGTTTGAATTATAGTCTTTTATGTTTTAATATTACACATCAAGTTCAGAGAAACATATTAAACTTTTCTTTTTCTGTCCTTCAAAGATGTTAACTGACAATGAAAAATGCTAAAAGCTTCTTAGAGAGAATATCTGATCTCATATATGCGAAGAATGAAGGTTCAAATCCCCCTCCCTCACTTAGTATAACAATTGTATTATTAAAAAAAAAATTGACAATGAAGAATGAAGATGATGGTAATGTCTGAAAAACTCCCAAACAAATTCTCATATAGGTCATTAAATGAATAAATAAATGTGTCTTTATATCATTTATAAAATAAATTTCAGTACCATTTATCACCATCCAAGAAAAATGATAGTTACATCTCAAATTACAATTAAAGATTTTCGTGAACTATCTATATAACCAAATTCTACCTAATAAACACTTAGCACACATTTGAAGAACTAATTCAATAAAAATATAAAATCCATATCAACTGGGTCTCAAACTAGAGTCGGTTCATCAATTTTATTAAGATTATTGTGTTTGGCAACAACCTTAACAGCTAATCAATAAATAAAGTAATTAACAAAAAACAAAAAAGCTAAGTTGGATGAGCAACCAGACAAGACCATCAGACAAGTTTGACTAAGTCAGCAATGCAGCCCTTTTATTAGCTAATCCGAATACTTGCTTTTTGTCGCTATGTTTAGTGTTTACGTCCTTATTCCTTATTTGAAGGCTTTTGGATCTTTGTACAATTTTTTTTTTTTTTTTTTGGGTACTCATTGTACAATATTTTAAGAACACACATATTGCACCTCAAAGTCATGGATACAAATAAGTTTAGTGACAGAAATAATTTAACATATTTTTTCACAATTACTAAGGTAGCATGTTATGATTGATACATAATAAAAATGATATCAATAATGGACAAAAAAGTGTTGCACTCGTCACTGCAATCTGAACAAGTTATGAAAAAAAAATGTCCCTACACCCTACGACTACTCTTTGTGGTTAACCCCAATGCTTGTGTTAGTAGGAACTCCATCCTTCACAAGCGATCACTGATCAGTGTTGAAATGTGTTGTATTTGAAGGTGATTCAAAAACAATTTGTGAGGCTCTACAAAATCCATCATTAGCTCAAGAGCTGTTCACTCTATTATATCACTCTATCAAATCAAATCAGCTTTAAATTCCTTTTTCTGTTGGGAATTTGTTTTTGTCATGAGAAATGTAAAAAAAAAAAAATCTCATAACTCTACTCGTTAGGCCGCTTCTTATAATTAAAATATACGGAAGTGATTTGAATGGACCAAATTAGACAAAATAGACTGAAGTGAACCAAAATTGATTGAAACACTAAGCTAATATGACTCAAAAAAAGTGTAGAAACAATAAATACTACGTTTTAACTTTTAGATATATATAAATATATTGATATAGATATGTAGATGTCATGTTTACTAGAAGACGTCGTTTCAAATTCCAAAATGATGTTTTGGAGTTTACAACAATAAGATATATTCAATCTAGTAAGCATTGTATTCAGATGGCTATCAATATGAAAATGACAGTTTTATGGGAAATAAAACTCATCATTGATCTCGGATAAGGATAAGTGATTGGATCTCTCCTTGCGCACAAGATTTCGATTGAAGGTTAAAACAGAATTGATTGACACACAGATAATTGAAGGATCACTAGTGACTGCATAGTATTTACATCTATGTGATGCTTATTAAAAAAAATGGCCTATTAAGGACGACTTATTCATTGGTTTTGAAAGCTCATGTTGTGTGCTAGTGTGCTACAAAAGAGAAACCTAAATCTAGAAATCTTCAACCCATGAGTACAAAGAGCAAAGAGAATTATTATTTATAGTGTTGTTAATGACATAGTGCAGATCAAGAATTGAAGCCACAGAGTCATCCCAATGTGTTGTTGCAAAGATAAATCATAAAATCTTCAAATTAGTCCTTTAAGACTTGCAAGTCCCAATGTGTTGTTGCAAAGATAAATCATAAAATCTTCAAATTAGTCCTTTAAGACTTGCAAGTAGCCAAGCGGCTTAATGCATTTGGGGGCTTAAGGCGAGAACTGATTATCTTGTTTTAAATGCAAAATTACTACTAATTAACATGAACCACGTAGAATTTTTTTTCTCTTTTTTTAGAAAGTTTATAGACACAAAAAAAATATATATATATTTAACAAAAATTTTCACACTTGTTGATGTAGCAGATTGATAATGGTAAGTAAAAGAATAATATTAATGGTGAATTTAGATGAGAACTAGTATAAGTTTGCTAACTCAACTATTGTGAAAAATGTTATAAATTCTTTTGTGTGTTACTACTCTTTTTTTTTTTTTTTTTGAGAAGTGCAACATTCACAATATTTTTCATAACAAATTAAATACTAAATGTTAAGTTGCTTCTTGTTTTCTATTTGAACCCACTACTATAATTATTTTTTTACCATCAATAACAGACTATATAGCATATTTGTTGTAAAAGTATAGTGTAAAATGTTATGGACATAACATTTCTCTCTCTTTTTTGTTTGTTTTTTATTTGATAAAAATAATATTATTTTATTTATTGATTATAAATATAATTATTGGTTAAAATTTGGGTGCATGTTTCTTACTTGGAGGTATTTAGAATAGAAGAGTTCAAGCGGCCTAAGGCTGATTATGTGGTCACGCTAGCAAGTCATCCAATAGGTGTAGAGTCTAGGGATAAGGATTTATCTCAAATTATGAACTTCAATTTTATTTAGAGAACCCCATTTTTCCTTTGGAGAGTCTATTAATTTTTTACTTCATTGCCATATTGTTGTGTCATTTACATTATGTTTACCAAAATGAGTTTCAGTTTGCTCAAATGATAAAATCTCTAATGATTGAATAAGAGATTTGGAGTTCAACTTCTGCTTACACCAAAAACCAATTAGTGTCTGAGTTTAATAATAAAAAACTATCATTAAGCGAATATCATAAATTGAAATAATCTCAAAAAAAAAATAAAACATTTTTTTTACTAAAGTACTACTTTATATATGATGGTATGTTGGGTTGTGATAATAACCTGTGTTAATACTGATTACATAATCCAGTAAATTGGCTTAAATAATTTAATTTACTGCTCAACAATTAAGGGATTAAAACAAAGTCTTTCTTACGTGGTATCCAATCCACAAATGTGAGGTACTTCCAAAGACTAAAATAACGGCATTCACATTAATTGCTAAGTTACAAACAAGTGAATGTGAATGATTAACAATTAATATTTGATCAATCAAAATGAATATTCTTTCATAGTTTTAAAAAGAATATCCTTTGCAAACAAACAAAACTATGAAACTTTCACAAGCAGATTTACACTTTGATGAATCAACAATTAAACGATGGAAACAAAAAATGAACAAAAAGAGACAGAAAATTCCCGCCATTTGCGCCAAAGACACCAAATAATTTAGTTGACAACCCTGCAGTTCTTCCTGACCTCACCGTTTCTTCCTGTGAGAACACCGATAGAACCCATTTTCACCATTGCTGCTGCGAACTTGTTAGCCCATGCTGCATCATTTCCTGCATAGTTCCTCACAATCCCCGCCGTTGAACGACTACGCAAAAGAGTTTGATCAGAGGTCAACAAGCCGTGATGATTCTTCAAAACTTTGTAGTACTTATTATCAAGCCTGTTTGGTGTAAGAACATCCAATGGTACTGTAGGATCACGTCCATTTCTGGAATTCGATGGTCGGGGACACTTGGCTTTTAATTCCCTTGCAAATTTGCGGTCCATTGAAGGGTCTTGCGGATGTGTTGCATTGAAAGAATATAGCCGATTTGAGAATGAAGAACAATGTGACACCCCTATAGAATGTGCACCAGATAGTATCACCATTTCATCAAGACTAAGGCCTTTTCTAGCAAAGTTATCTTTGAGTTGCTTGGCATTGAAGGAAGGTGATGGAAGGTTTTGGGTAGGCTCAATTTCACGCGATATCCTGCCATCACGGCGTCCTGATGGCACTCTGTAATTTATTCCTCCAACTTTGTAAGCACTGTCACGTGCAGCAAATGCTATAATGTCTGCACATGAGACTTTTTTTGGGCATCGAGCTTCAAGTTCTGCCTTTGCCTCATCAATTATTGTAAAGCCTCTCAAGCTTGGATTGTTGATTCTATTTGCCTTCTCTGCTGGGTTTCCAGGTGTTGAATCAAGTAAGATAGAGGCATCACAACCCTGAAACATATAACATGAAAATTATGATTAGTTTCAATAGATGACAATGAGAGTAATATAGACTTTGTGCTAGAGAAAATGGTGTATTTAATTTTTATTGAGAAACTTAAAATATAGTTGACATAAAAATAAGGGAGAAAAGAAGCTATACCCTAACAAAACAGTCATGAAAATGCATTCTAATGAGGGAAGCAGCTATAACAGGATTCCTTGACACAACTTTGTTCACAGCTTTTCTCACAATTGCTTCTGCAGAAGGACAACTTGTCTTATAAAAGCCCACTTTCAGTGATGCTGATGAGATAGAAGCCATGGTAGATATAGCAAGAAAGAAAATCAAGCAGAAGTATAGTTTAGGCATCTTCATTGTACAACCCAAGAGACCTTTGTGTGAGACAGAGAGTAGGAAACAAAGTAATCAAGAACCAAGTAAGAAATGTATGTGTAACAAAGAAAGATAATGTAAGAGGAAGATATTGAAATGATGTTATTGAGATGAAGGAAAGGTTGATGTTAAGTGCCTATTTATAAGCAGAGAAAAGGAGAAGGTGGTGCCGGCTGCTTTTACCTTCTTCTTCTTTTGTTTCAGAGAAGGGGCTGCTTTTTTAAAAGTGCATAATTATTAAATACGGATGCTGCATGTAAAGCAGTGAAGCTTGAAGCTGACAAATTTTGAACAGTTCCATGTCGGCAAGTCCCTATGTCCTTCCTGCTTGGTTTGAATTACAGTACACTCCCTTACATTCTTCTATGTCCTAATATTGTAGGCCACGTTCAGAAACGTGTTGGGCTTTTCTTTTTCTCTGTCTTACAAAGATGTCGACTGACAATGAAAAATCACAAAGAGCTTTTTAACTTTAAATGGATTACCTTATCTCATTCATCAAGAAAGCTATGCGTGTAACAATTAAATTATCAAACAAAAAATGGCAATAAAGAATAAAGATGATGGTAAAACAAATTCTCATATGAGTCCCCAAATAAATAAATGTGTATTTGCATTATTTATAAAATAAGTTTTAATATCATTTATCACCATTCGAGAAAAATGTTAGTTACATCTATACTATATCTTAAAATAAGTAACTAATCCAATTACAATTAAAGGTTTTTGTGGAGAACTATATAACCCAATTCTACCTAATAAACACATTTGGAGAAGTAATTCAATAAAATCCATATCGGATGGGTCTCACAATAAAGCTGGTTCATCAATTTTACTATTTAGTAGTGTGCTTGACAGCCACCTTAAGCAGCTGATCAATAAATAAAGTAATTGACAAAAGAAAAAAAGAGTTAAGTTAGCAACCAGACAAGACCACAGGACAAAGTTTGACCAAGTCAGCAATGTAGCCCTTTTATTGGATAAAGAACACATGTATTAAATCCCACAGAATACGACCTTCCCAGAAGGGCAGTCCAATTAAACAATTCGTTTCTTGTCCCCATCTCTCAGGCTTTGGGATCTTTGTACAATATTATCTCATTGGGAACTGTGCTTTTGTTCTAAATATTGTCCAGATGAAGATGTCTCAACTCTCAAAGTCATGGATATATACAATGAGTTTAGAGACTTAAAATTATAATTGATTATTAATGGATTATTAATTTTTCTTAAAATTTTTTAATTTCTTATAAAAAAATTTTAAAATGAATTATTAATATATACCCGAAGGGCATATATTAACTAAACCCAATTATAGATAATCTAACTTTTTTTTACATAATTGTTAAGTAAGCATATTATAATTGATATTTGATATGTGATTGGTGTTACACCAATCACTGCAATCTTAGCAAGTTATTAAAAAAAATGTCCCTAACCCTGAGTACTACTCCTGTGGATAACCCCAATGCTTGTGGTTGTAGGAAGTATGAACTCCATCCTTCCACAAGTGATCATTGTTGAGGGTTGAAGTTTGTTGTATTTAAAGGTCATTCAAAAACAGTTTGTAATGCTCTACAAAATCCATCATCAGCCCAGGATATATTGGCTCCATTCTATCACTCTGTCAAATCAGCTTTAAATTCCTTTTTCTGCTGGGAATTGTTTGTCATTAGAAATGTAAAGTTTTTGTATCTTAACTTTGCTGGATGAGCGTTTACATCCGGTTTCAACCAAAAATTCTATATTACCATCTCAAAAGTTATTTTATTATTTATATCATAACATTTTATAATACATTTAATATTTTAACTTTTATTTTATCTTACTACACATTAAAATAATATAAAGTAAAATAAAAATAATATAAAAATACTTCTTACTTTCCGCTAATCTCTATATCTCTTACTACACATTAAAAAAAGTATTATTTAGTTTTACAATTGTACTACAGTACCATCACAAATTTGTGATGGTAATGTAGCACAATTGTAAATGGATTTACAAGTCTAGGTAATGGGGGTTTTTGGAGTTTTGATGCTAAAACTTAACAATGTGATAATACTGTAGCACAATTGTAAATTTTTTTGGATTTACAAGTCCAAGTAATGGGAGTTTTTGGAGCTTTGATGCTAAAACTTACTAACATATGACATTTGGAAGACCCAATGTGAATGCAGGCTGCCTCTTGTAATTGCTGGGAATTTGTTTGTCATTAGAAATGTAAACTTTTTGTATCATTACTTTGCTTGTTAGGCAGCCTCTTGTAATTAAAATAGGTCGAAGTAGACCAAAGTAAATCTAATGGACCAAAGTGGACTCAATTAGATCGAACGGACTAAAATGATCCAAAATGCTAAGCTAATTTGGCTCAACAGAGTATAGCAACAATAAATACTACTTGTGCAGACACAATTAACATTATTTTTGAGCCATTATTTATAGTCTTTGAGCGATGGGGAGATGTTGAGGAACCAATTGGCATACATCTGGGGCACTACCTGTTGTATATGATTAAACTACAAGCTTTTGGGCATGGTCTTTGAGTGATGCATTTGTACAAATTTTGAATTTTATTCTTCCTTCTTATTGTAATTTCCTTTTGGTCATATTCAAATCAATTTTTTCTTCCTTTTGAGTAACACTCTCTTCCTTTTTCTCGAATGTGCAAATGAAGGTAGTTTTTGATTCTCTTGTGAAGTCCATTAAAAGCATATAACTCTCTTCCCTTTTCTCAAACGAGCAAATGAAGGTAGTTTTTGATTCTCTTGTGAAGTTCATTAAAAGCATAAAACTCTAAGTTGTTGGCAAGCAAGAATATATTTCTTGCTTGCTTGTGTTTTTGTTCTTTCTTTGTTTCCTTTTCTTTTAAGTTGGAGAAGGAATTTATTTTTTGATATGATAGGATACACTATATATAGTAGAAGTCATTAATGAGTTCTTCATGACCTTAGTTCTAGCAATATTGAAATTGAGGCTAACTTGGAGGCTTTCCTAGGTGTGTTTTGAATCCAAGATTGAATTCTTCTTGTCACATGCCAAACCCAAAAGGGTCCAAAGCATGAGAAATACATCCCAAGGGTGCCTGTAGATTTTTCCTTTTTGGCAAATCAAACTATAGGAGATCTTTATTTTTCTTTCTTTCCCAAAGGATAAGAATAAACAACCATACTAAAATATCCACATTACAAGTCAAAACCCTATAACACATTTACAAACAATAATTAAAAATCATGTGCCTCCACGTAATACATGAATATATTACAAAACTCTAATTTAATTTACACAAAGTCACAATCTTATCGAGAATAAGGATCTTAACATCAAGTCTAGGCCTACCACGCCAAGGGCTAACAAACCTCAAGCAATCCACCTCTAATAGAATTAATTAAGGTCTCGTTGAACATAGCAAGATCAAGTCACCAACCATTTACAGCAACAGTCTCCAAATTTAACATAGCACTTTAATCATCACCAAAGAAGTAAGCTCCATACCCAAGGTATAGCTAATAAATCTGAAAAACTGTTAAAGGGTGGGATGAGCTAACGCCCAGTAAGTAGCATAATTACAAGGGGTGGCAGAAATGAAAGTGTCATGATAATGAACAATTTACAAAACATGTTTTAGTTTGAGAAATTTCTAAATAAGTCCTACAAGATCATTTTTAATAATAATGTGACAAGAATGATTAAATGATGAAACACAAAATTTCTCAAAATAATAACATAAAACTATATACAATAATCTGTGAGCACTAATAATATAATTTCCAAAGCCATAATATTCATAAGGTAAAATTATCACAAATGTACTGCACTACCACATAGACCGGTCAGAGAATCCACTCATTCATAACTGGAATGATATTGTCCTCTCTGGTATGTAGACTCTTGGCCCCATAGATAGCAGCCTCACCCATACTCTCAAGGTTTTTCTCTCCCCTCAGAGGCAACAGAGAGAGCGCGTCAAATAGAACCTCTCTTGCATGTGGTCTCTTGGCTCAATGGGCAGCAGCCTCACCCACACACAATCAAGGAACCTCTTCCCCCCATGGGCAACAGGGAAGAACGCATCATCTAAAGGCACTGACCTGGATTTGATTCCATTGTCACAAAGACTACGGAAACCAAATCGGGTGATCACAGGAAAATCACACATGGCATGATGTCAAAACCACATAAAACTCACAGGTTACATTACTTTCAAACACATAGTTTATATCCAAGTAGTTTTAGAAAAACCTTAAATAATCTAACTTTTACAAAGTTTGTAAGGTTTTCAACTTCATTCTTGTCAAGAGATTTTCTATCAATTTCCCACGTAGCAAGACAAGATAAGCATCTTCAAATTTTCTAATATACCATAAAATCCATGATTTCCTTATAAAAAAATTATATAAAAGATGCGCATTTTTCCATATCAACAATTCATGCATTTCCCCAAATGCAATACCAAATATGATGCATTTATATATATATATATATATATATATATATATATTAAGGTTACGACACAATAGTTTTTAGAAAAATATAGTTTCCATAGGTAGTTTCCAAAAGCATGTATAACCCAAAAACAACATTTATGCAATATGGTTATTTTTCAAAAATCCTGTTAAAAAGCTACTTACCTTGCAACCTGCAAAAAGCCTAATTCTCCAAGCTTCAAAGGAGATTAGCTAGAATCTCAACAATATTAAGTAAACCTAACACAATAAACATAAAGCTTAAAATTGTATCTAGCTACAATTTAGGAATTGCCAAATAAGCACTTAATTAGGCAAGCCTAGTATTTAATCTCATCAATGATAATATATTTCACTTCCAAAGTTTCTCAACAAATTGATTCACAAGGCATAAACTCCAATTTATAAAGTTAACCCATTTAATATCATCTCTAACATTATGACTAGCTTCCATAAAATTTACACTATATCAATAAGAGACCCATGAAAACAAAATCAAAATATCCTCCAAGACAAGAAATTTAGAACTTCAACTAACTCCAAATAAGCCCAATAGCAATGGAAAAATTGGATTTACCAACTATCACATGTTATAACTCAAAACCCCCAAATTTTCCAACATACATAAACCTTAGGTAGTCATCATTAGCACAAACCATAAACTCACTCATCAAATAATTCCACCAATACAAAACCCATACATATAAACACATAAATATTACTTCTAATGCTCATAAATCACATGGGTATCATTATTAAAGCTTAGATTAAAAAAAAAAAAAAAAACCCTCAAGCAAAAGCATATAAACCCACCAAAACAATTAGAAACTTTTACCTCAAATAAAAGATGAAGATGCTTAGAGGTTCCTAAGGATTTTCCGATGACATTGCCGGAAAAATCAAAAATGGTGGTATGGAGGTACCGGTGAAAGAGGATGAGAGAGTGAAGAGGAGGAGTGTACGGGAGAAAAGAAAAGAAAGAAAAGAAAATAAGAAGAAGGGATGGCATGCCAAGTGATGAACTGGTAGTGTGAGATGAGTGGTGGGTAGTGAATGGGTAGGTAGGGCACGTGTGGTCCCAGAAATATCTCACCTTACACTTTTTTTTTTTTTTGTCTGACTGGGACGTTACACTTCTTGCTGTAAGTATTAATAGTTGCTTTTGAAAATCTATTCATATATATGCATATTTTTCTATTATTATTCATAAACAATAAATTGCTATGCTTGCTTAAATTTGTCATATAGATATTAAATGTAGTAAATTTTTATTGCACTTGGATTAATACTATATTTTTGTGAGATATTACCACTAAATAGTTTGGTTTATGTTACTATATTCTTGGATCTATTCTTTTATTTAATATTTATTTATAAGTTAATCACATGCAAAATTTCAAAATAATAAGTTGGCATTTATCGTTAAATCTATAAGGTTAGCTGTTTACTACTATTTTTTTTTTTTTTTTGTCAAAAATTTTGTTAGATTGGCTTTGTTGTTTTGAGTTGTACTAACTGACTTGACCTAAGTAAAAAGTTGCATAAAAAAGCAAACTTAGTTGCACTTTCTACTTGATATATAGAACAAAGGAAAACTTAGATTTGGGTTAGATACTTTTTAATGAATTATAAGAAATTAAGAATTGACATAAGCAGAACAAAGTAAAACAAATTATACTTTTTTAGTCTCAAAAATTGGGAGAAGAATGAAAGACATGGTTCAAACTTTTGTTGTGAAAACATTCTTATTATTTATTCCTAACTTTTTAGGTTTATTTAAATAAAAAAATCAAAATTTTTTATTTATTTAAAGAAAAAAACAATTAATAAAACTCGTCTCTTACTCAATAGTTTTAAGTTTAACATTGACTTCCACTTTTTAGATTCCAAAACATAAAAACAATAATTTATATCTTTAGCCAGAGGAAGTTATTACGGATGGTATTGTCTTTATCCTTACAATTGACGAAAAATCATCTGTCATAATAGTTTTTTGACACAACCATAAAATTATTCATCCCCACCTGGGCCACGCCCATGCCTCTTAAACAATTGGGCCCAATTCCAATTTTCATTCAAAATCCAAACTTCTTTACTTACTTTTGTTAGACATGGAATCAAACACCTCATGTGCAAGTGTTGCTCTCACTCACGCCCAAATTCTGCACATACTCCTCCCTAAACATTTGATCCCACCCAAAAGAAGCCTTCAATTTTTCTTAAACTAAAAACATTGGCGTTTCACATCAAAACAGAGCAATAAAAAAAAATGCTACAAAACTGAAAAGGCAGCCTATTGCTCTTTCTCTGTTTCTTTTCATTTATATATGATATACAGATTTGGATTCAGCTTACCAGCCCTGTTGTATTGAGTCACTTTTTTTGTATGTGTGTAAAATAGAAAAAAGTATGCTTTGATAATCAAATGTAGGGTGTTTTGAAAAGTGAGTATACAAAATAAAAAAAAAAAAGTATGTTCTTATATTAAAATAAACAAAAAAATTTGCACAAGCTAATGAGAATGCTCTTACTCTTTGTATTAGATAATGGAGGCCATAAGTATAGAGCTTGATAATCATATTATTTTCCTAAGGAATCAATAAAGCATTGCAGACTGCATGTGAGATCACAAGGAGATCAAGATACTTATTGATAAAAAAATATGATTTGTCTATAATGTTTTCAATTTAATTATTTGCATGCTGGGAATATCCTTGACCTTCCCAAATAAAAATTACATTAATTGACTAATTGTAAAGCGCAAGGCTTTTATATAAGGCCCAAAATTGCTTGATATTTCAACTATCACGTACATGTCTGAGTATTATATATAATCTAATCAAATCCTCGTAATTATGTTCATTGGGCACAGGGTTGATTGATTCTTGCTCAAAAGAATTGCTATTACAGTAAGAATGATTACAATGCAATCAAAATGATGATGGTTACTTGTTTATTAGGCCACCATAATATATTATCTTGAAATTAACGACACAATTAATTATGTAGATCTCTTTGGCTTTGGCACCAATTTTGGTACTGCACTAGCTAGTTGATAAAGTCAATAGTATGCTTTGCATATGCTCTACAAAGGGAAGCATTAGCATCTTGTGTGATTATGCCTTGCTTGAGATAGTTGGGCACCAAGGATCATAAGACAAATGCACTACAATTAATGTTTACCAAACTACCAAAGAAGGAAGAAAATTATGCATGGTTTTTTTTTTTTTTGAAGGAAACAGTTTTTTTTTTCTTTCATTCCCTACTCTGTTGTTTCCCCCACAATCACATTCACAGTACAAGAACAATATGGGTTACTATTGAAAAATTCTATAGTCACAATTTTTTTTGGGGGAAATAATTATAAAAGTTTTCACAACCTTTTCTCAAAACTTGTTAATGTGGTAAGTTATTATTAGAACAGTATTTTTTTTTTTTCCTCATTAACTCACTATTAACATCATTTTTATGATACATCAATCACAAAAAACAACATCAATAATTATAAATTTAAAAAATTATAAAATTTGTTTGGATCTTTTGATTTATCACACGCCAAACCAAGGGAGTCAATACCGTACCGGAGGCTGTACCGGTTTGCCTAGCAGTACGGTATATTTCGGATACCGGTCAATACCGGTGTACCGTTTCGGGTTTACCGCTATTTTTTATATTTTTAAATAAATAAATATATATATATGTATGTATGTGTGTGTATATATATTATAATAAATATAAAAGTTTACCATAAAACATTTCCTCAATTCAAAACTAATTATTCATAATTTTAGACTTTAGTATCTGTAAGGTCAGATTTGGCGGCCCAAGCCCAAAGAGGGGTGGATTTGGAGCCCACTGAACCTAAAACAATGAATTTTGTAGAGCGTGGGTGAAAGAGTAAGGCGAATAGCAAAAATAACAGTATGCAACAGCCACACTAGTGAAGGAATTCGAATTAATATCTGCTCGGATGGATATAAGTACAACGTCTGAGGAGGTGATCTCCCTTGGAGGGTTACAATTCTTGGTGCTACAGTAAACAATACACTTCTCTCTTTGTGAATTTTTCGATCCCCCTCTACTAGGGGGCTTTCCTACTTATATAGTACCTCCTCACTCTATCTTGATCGTCCACTTGTTCATCATCCGGACATCCACTTGAGTGCTTGTCCCATCAAGGGTGTTCCCTAGCCTTATGTAAGTGGTAATAGCAGGTTGATACTGTTCAGGGGTCTCTTCCACATTAATGCGGCCAGGGGGGGTAGGTGTGGTGTATTTAATGCGGTGGTTGAGGTCTGTCTCTTAGATATTTCTCCGATCCAGTTATGTTCTTCCACGTCCGAGGCCCATTCTGTCACTACATCTGTCGAGAGAACTGCTCGGGCTGCAAAAGGTTGAACGTCAGACTAAGTCTCTTCAGATCCGAGGGTATTGGACTCCTCGGATCGTTGATCATATCCTCGGATCATGGACGTACCCTTCACCAGATGTTCTCCTCTCAGAGCCTCTAACTAGGCTTTTTCATCCCTTCGGGAAATGGTGGGCCGTAGATAGGGCCTTGGGCCCAATGCCTTTGGTTGGGTTTTCCTCCCCCACAGTATCAATTAAAAGGAAAAAAAAAAAAAAAAAAAAAAACACATAATATAAAAAATAGAAAGCTTAAAAGTTATCATTGCATACTAAGAAAACAAATAATACTAATAAGTTAATGCAAATAAGTTATCATTCTACCCTAACAAAAATTCAAAAATTACAAAACTTAAAAAAAAAAAAAAAAAAAAAAAAAAAACCTTTTTTCTGTACCGGCCGGTACGCCTGGTACCGGCCAGTATTGCCCGAAATTGGCCGGTATGGCCGGTACATGGCCGGTACGGCCGGTATTTAAACCGGTACGAAACGTTAATGTTTCGATACCGGTATGCAACCGGTACGGCCGGTACCGGTACGGTATCAACTTCCTTGCGCCAAACCCTTCAAAATAAGAAGTTAGAAAGGAAGTTAAGTGTGTATATAGAAATTGAGTCTTACATTGGCCATCACCATTTAGCCCAGAGAGTGAGAAACTATATGGGAGGAGTAAAGTGGACTGAAAAACTATATGGGGGTCATCACTAATTTGAAACACCTTATTTCAAATGTCCACAGGCCCAAAATTTAACCACTCTTTCTATAGTTAGGTGCCTTGAAAGTTCAATATCAAGAAAGGCACATGATTTTTGGCTAAGAATGGCCTACAACTCTTATTAGTTAAAAACTCTTTTAATCTCCCTAAGCAAGATAAGGAAAATTTAGCAGTAGGCCCACATGAAATTTCCAAAGTACAATTTTAAGAAAATTCCACCTCAAAATTCATCATACACAAGAGATAGAACTTTATGTGTTTATAACCTAGTTTTTTTTTTTTTTTTAAATGAACAAAAAAAGGGCTCATACAGTGTTGTATCATTGCCATGCCCACTTAAGCCCGAATTCTATGACATGGGACCACCAAAGCTGCTTGGGGCTACCCATGTGGGCATAGCATTTTAAACTAAAGCACCATGACTTGAACCACAACCCTCGAACTTGCAAGGGTGATGGTTTAAGGGACTCCTACCATTAGGCTACCACCTTTTGGTGGTATAACCTAGTTAGAGATACATAACAAAATCTCATTAAAAAAAAATGAAAAGAAAAAAAAAAACATTTTAGCATGGACATGTTTAGAAAGAATAAAAATAGAAAAAGGAAATGGTAGTAAGAAGTCATGACATGGATAAGTAAGATTAAAAAAATATAAAAGATTAGATAAAAGAAAAGGTAACGTAAATAACTTTAGGTTGTTGGCAAGCAAGAATATATTTCTTGCTTGCTTGTGTTTTTATTCTTTCTTGTTTCCTTTTCTCTTCAGTTGGAGAACAAATTTATTTTTTGATACCATATGATACACTATATATAGTAGAAGTCCTTAATGAGTTCTTCATGACCTTGGTTCTAACAATATTGAAACTGAGGGTAACTTGGAGGCTTCTCTAGGTGTGTTTTGAAGCCAAAATAGAATTCTTCTTGCTATAAGTATTAATAGTTACTTTTGCAAATTTTTTCATATGTACGTGTGTTTTTCTATTATTATTCATAAATGGTAAGCTGCTGTGCTTGCTCAAAATTTTTCATATAGATATTAAATGTAGTAAATTTCTATTGCACTTGGATTAATACTATATTTTTGTATCCTCAAACTATAGGCACATAAATTGAAAGTTATTATTCTAAAAGACTTTGCTCTTTCTTTTTTGTATCCTCAAACTATAGTCACTACTAAATTTTTTGTTAGAAGTTTTGTTTGAATGGCATTGTTGTTTTGAATTATAGTGACTGACCTGACTTAAGTAAAATGTTGCATAATAGAGAACTAACTATATCAAATATGAAAGCAAACTTAGCTACACTCCCAACTTGATATATAGAAAAATAAAAAACATGGATTTGGGTTAAATACTTTTTGATGAATGGTAAGAATTGACATAAGTGGAACAAAGTAAAAAAAAAAAAAAAAAAAAAAGCTTTTTAAGTCTGAAGAATTGAGGGAATTCAAAGACATGGTTGGAACTTTTGCTATTAAAGTACTCTTATTATTTATCTTAACTTTTTTGGTGCATTTCCTTTAAATAAATAAAAAAAAATCATATTTAACTAAAGAAAAAAAAAATACAATTTTAAAAAATGAGTCTCTATCTCAATACTTTTAAGTTTAACATTGCCTTCCACTTTTGAGATTGCCAAAAAGACAAAATAAAAAAAAAATAAAAAACAAAAAACAAAAAAACAAAAACAATAATGAAATCTTTAACTAGAGGAAGTTAAAGATTGTATTGTCTTTATCTTTACAAGAGATGAAGAAATCATCTATCATAACAGTTTTTTGCCGCAACCATAAAAATATTTTGTCCACACCTTGGCCTCTTAAACAATCAAGCACAAATCCAATTTTCATTCAAATCCAATCTTCTTTACTTTCTTTAATTAGACACAAAATCAAACACCTCGTGCAAATTAAATGCTGCTCTCACTCAAGCCCAAAATTTGTTCACACTCCTCCTTCGTAAACGTTTGATTCCCCCCAAAAGAAGAAGCCTTCAATCTTTTTCTTAAATCAGTGTTTCACATGCTTATTTCTCTTTGTTTGTTTCTTTTCATCTATATATAGATTTGGATTCAGCAATTCTTACCATCTCTATTGTATTGAGTCACATTTTTATTTTTCTCTAAACAAATTGGATGTTATTTTGATTGTGACTCTGTGCATCTGATACAAGAAGATGGAGCAACAACAGCTTCTACATTTTTGCAATTCAAAGCATCCCTTGGTCTACCATCCAAACTACATGGAAGGTGATGATGTGCCTTCTGCATCACAACTTATGGCATGAAAGTTGACCCACAATGTTTCGGATGAAAGTTAACAGGTATAAACACTGTGTTGGGCATTTTTCTTAAGGTTCTATCAATCTGAAGATACAATGTAAAAAACTGAACAACTAGTGGCAAGGCACAATGTTTTGGATGAAAGTTGGCCCACAATTCTCTGATTTGCCAAAGTACACTCCATTAAACCCGTGAATAACAAGAACATAGCAAAGATAGAGATAAGACTTAAAGAGTTCATATCCGTACCAATTTTCTTGGGCTCTCTCTCTCTCTCTCTCTCTCTCTCTCTCTCTCTCTCTCTCTCTCTCTCTCTCTCTCTCTCTCTCTCTCTCAATTAATCAATTATATCTCTATCAAAGACCCAAATTCTTGGACCAATAATAAAGATTCAATTTTGAATGTAGTGACCCAAATAAGGGGGTCTTGCATTCCATGGAATCCCACATCGTCGAGGGAAATACATGAGAATGTGTTTATAAGGAACGACTTCCCTTTAATGTGCAGAAGCCTTTTTCCTAGTGCAACCTGGGGAAGAACAAAACTGTGAGGGGTATGGGTCTCAAAGCGGACAATATCTACACAGTTGAGGCGGGGTCGTTACATTGAATGTGTGTTTATCTTCCTTATAATCTCAAAAACTGAGTTGTGTGTTCAAAACCAAGCAGCAAACCATTACTACCAATTCATATAAATCAAAAGATAATCTATTGGACATTCATTACTACCAATTCATATAAATCAAAAGATAATACATTCATTACTACCAATTCATATAAATCAAAAGATAATCTATTGTTGATATTTCTGCAGCTTTTGTCAGTATTGAACCAAAAGACAAAGCACCAATTAAAAACCACAGCAACCAAAACAATCATCCACGCCACAGTACAAAAGAGGCAGTAACAAAATGTACAGCTTCAATCAGTATTGAACCAAAAGTCAGAGCTCCAATTAAAAGCCCCAGCAATCAAAATTTTAGCATAACAATCATCCACACCACAACATGAAAGAGGTCGTAACAAAATGTAAAAAGGGAAACAAAAAACATCAAGCAAAAGAATGGAGCACAAAAATTGAATCAAGCAAAAAGAACAGGGATTTAGAGATACCTCAATTGAATTAGCCAGGTTCTGTCAGTCTTTATATACTGTGAGGAGAGCAAAACCGGAAGGAAGGAAGTCAAATAGGCGATTGTTACTATGAAACCGTAAAGCATGAAGGTGGGGAGATTTTCATGGTTTCAAATGGTATCGGATTCCTTCCCTTCACGGTTTCAAACTCTCTAGTTTTCCTTAGGTTAAGACAATGGAAAACCATATAGTAGAAGTTCAAACCATATGTTTGTCCTTGAAACGATGCATAACTGTAGAACAAAAAGATGAGAGAAATTCAAACTCTGTTTTGAACCGCCTGTTCCCGTTCCCATTTCCGTTCCCATTCCCCATGTTGTGCTTCTCACACAAAACCCTTCAGGGTTCCACAGTTTCAAATTTCTTGTTTATCATTTAAGTTGAAAAGGCCTTGGATTGGGCTTTATGGTGGAAGTAAATATGAGAAGTGGACTGGGATTTATTATAGGGTTGGGATTTATTATGTAGATTTATTATTATTTTGAAATTTGTAAAATCTATTTTAAAATTGTAGGAAAAAAAAAAAGATTGGAATGACATGGCCACTGACGTGGTGCAACGTAAGCGCAGCAACATTAAATACTACGATTCAACTTTTAGTAATATATAGATATAAATGTGAAGAGAGGAAGGAAGACAAAAAGGCTACCGTTAGAAGCCAAAACAGAAGTTGAAGTCGTAGAACAAGAAGATGAAACCGTAAGTGAAACAATAGAACAAAAGCTGAAACCGTGAGAATCAAAAGGTAGGGAAGGGAGAGGAACTAAACCTGAAACGATGAAACAAAATGTGGAAGACAGGAATTTGAATTTGTGTAACAGAAGGAAAGGAAATAGCATAAGTTGTAACCGCGAAAATCAACCAAGTTTGACAAAGGGGGTCAGTTGAAAAGCTTTGGGTGTGGGCTTGGACTTTATAGTGGATTTAAATGTATAAGAAGTGGACTTTAAAGTAGAGATAGGTTTGTAAATAATTTTAGTTTTATTAGTATTTTAAAATTGGTAAAAATTATTTTAAAATTGAATTAAAAATTTAGAAAATAGAATGGGAATGACATGACTGCTGATGTGACTCAATGTAAGCATAATAATATTAAATGCTATACTTCAGCTTTCAGTAATGTTAGAAATACTAAATGAATATTTGTATTGTACTTCTCAATGAAAGAATATACATGAGTGCCTTTATATAGGAGGTATATGAGTGTAGTACAAGTAAGAGTGTAATACAAGAATGTGTACTATATAAGTAATCTAGTTGGACCTAAAGCCCACAACATTATATACGTTAACAGCTCCCCTCAAACTCAAGGTGGATGTGAAACCAACCTGAGGTTGTCAACCAAAGTACAAAGGCATCCCTTAGGATGTGACTTGGTGAAGATATCTGCAAGTTAATCTTTAGAGGAGATTGAGATCAGCTTAAAAGCACCATGGACAGGATGATAACGGATAAAATGACAATCGATCTCGATGTGTTTAGTCTGTTCATGGAAGACATCATTGTGAGAAATATGAATAGCACTCTGGTTGTCACAATAAAGAGGAGCAGTAGAGGATGTAGACACACCTAA
The DNA here is from genome assembly GCA_030445155.1 of Quercus variabilis. Classification (NCBI taxonomy): domain Eukaryota; kingdom Viridiplantae; phylum Streptophyta; class Magnoliopsida; order Fagales; family Fagaceae; genus Quercus; species Quercus variabilis. The sequence continues at coordinate 2,223,981 of CP129447.1, forward strand.
GTCTTTGAGAAGCCATCGTAGCCCAAAGAGCTCAAATGTCATATCAGCAAGGGCACAATATTCTGCTTCAATACTGGAGCGGCCCACTTGAGTTTGTTTCTTACTTTACCAAGAAATCGAAGAAGAATCAAGAAGAAAGTAATAACTAGTGGTGGACCTGCGATCAGTGGGATCTCCTGCCCAATCAACATCAGAAAATGTAAGGAGAATAAGAGGAGACTGAGGAGAGTAGAAAATACCATAGAAGAGAGTGCCCTTTAGGTATCAAAGAATGCGCAGTGAGTCCAGTTCGAAAAAAGAGTTCAAAGGCATACTTGGCTTGAGTAATATAAAGTTCATCTGTAGAATGAGTGATTTCAAGACCCAAGAAGTAGCTGAGATGTCCAAGATCTTTTATCTCAAATTGCTGACTGAGAAAAGTCTTGAGTTCTTGAATGCCACTGAGGTCATCACTAGTTATGATCATATCATCCACATATAGGAAAAGTAAAATAGTGCCTTTGTCAGTGCGACAAAGAAATAAGGTAAAATCATAATTACTAGCCATGTAACCCAAGCGAGAGATAGTAGAGCTGAATTTGGCAAACCAAACTCGTGGAGCTTGTTTAAGGCCATAAAGTGCACATCGAAGGTGACAAACCTTGTTTGAGTCAACAGAAAGACCAGGAGGAGGTTGCATATACACTTCTTCACTTAAATCCCCATTAAGGAATGCATTTTTGACATCCATCTGAAAAATGTCTCATTTACTGGTAGCAGCAACAGCTAAGAGAGCACAAACAGATGAGATATGAGCAACCGGAGCAAAGGTCTCTTCATAATCAATCCCATACTCTTATGTAAAACCTTTTGCAACAAGACGAGCTTTGTAGACTCAATGGACCCATCAGAATGAGTCTTAATCTTGTTACAACCAATCACAAATTTTCCAGGAGGAAGTGTCATCAAATCCCAAGTATGGTTTTTAGATAATGCATCAAGTTCCTCTTTCATTGCAATCTACCATAAAGGGTCAGTGGAAGCCTTACAATAGGTGTGAGGCTTGTCTAGTGTAGTAAGGGCAATGTAACAATGATAGTCAAGTAAATGTGCAGAAATAGATCTTACTCGAGTTGAGTGACAAGGTGGAATGGCTTGTGTAAAATCTTCAGGCGAAGCAGGAGCAGGAGACCCAAGCTCAGGATTGGGGTTAAGTAGCTCATCTTCAACTTGTTCATCTTCCACCTGTTCATTAAATAATGAACTAAGAAAGGGATCAGTGATATCTAGTGGTTGGACAAAGAAGTCTACAGCAACAAAATCAGGAACAACTACAGGAGGATCAGGAGTAGCTACAAAGAAAATATGTGCCTCATCTGAAAAAAGATCTAAGACAGAGGAGGAAGACAGGAAAGCACTGAAATGATAGAGCTCGACAAAGAGGCGATGTTCTCAAAAGACAACATTGTGGGAGATACGAACACAATGAAAGACAGGATCATAACACCTATACCCCTTTTGAGTTTCACCATAGCCAAGAAAACAACAAAGCCTTGACTAAGGCTCAAGTTTGTTATGCTCATGTGGCTAAAGAAGAATGAAACAAGCAAAACCAAAAGAGCGAAGGTGGTGATAGTCTGGAGGTGACCCAAAAATGCGCTTATATGGAGTTTGATTTTGGATAACAAGACTCGGAATGCAATTAATAGTATGAATAGCATGAAGAGCAGCTTCACCCCAAAAAGGAGCAGGAACTTGGGCAGAGAGAAGGAGAGCACAGACAGTGTCAAGAATATGATGAAGTTTTTGTTCGGTTCTACCATTTTACTGAGAGGTACTTGGACAAGTTAGTTGATGAACAGTGTCATAGGAATGCAAAACAGCTTGGAAAGCATATTAAGTGTATTCAAGAGCATTATCAGATCGAAAAATTTTGATGCATCTGAAAAATTGAGTTTCAACTATTTTTGCAAAATTAGAATATACTTCCAATAATTCAGAACGATGTCTCATATTAAAAATCCAACTATAGTAGGAGTAATCATCAACAAAGACAACAAAATATCTAAACCCACCAATACTAAAGACAGAGGAAGGCCCTCAAATATCAGAATGAATAAGGTCAAAGATATCAGTGGATATTGATTCACTAATATTGAAAGGCAAAGCTGGTTGTTTTCCTAACTGACATGAAACACAATCAAAATTTTCTGTAGACACTGAACCTAACAAACCTCTAGAAGCCAATTGTTGTACTCGAGAGGAAGATGGGTGACCAAGTCGAGCATGCCAAAGTGCGAGGGAAGGAGTGGAAGAAACTGCAGCAGCTGCAACAACAGAAACAGGAGCAACAAGTGGAAGACGAAGGTTGTACATGGGAAACATACGCCCAACTCTGGGACCGATCCCAAGCTCCTATCTCATCCTAGGATCCTATACAATGCACCTAGAACAATCAAAGGTAATATGATAACTCAACTCAGCTAATTGTCCCACAGAAAATAAATTATAAAAAAGGTCAGGAACATTAAAGACTCTAGGAATCGAGAGGTTGGAGGTTGAAACTGAACCTATATTATGACCAAACATTGTGGAATTATTTACTGTGCGAATATTAAGAGGGTGCGGTGTAGATTTAAGGTCAGAAAATAAGAACGAGTGATATGTCATGTGATTGCAACAAGCAGAATCTATAAGTCAAGAGGTAGGAGACATACCAGATAAATCTGAGAGAGAAGAGGAATAAGATGCATTACCAACCATACGAATGACATTGCCAATGATATTTATTAGGTCATCTATAAAAATGGAGAAAGTGGATCCAAAAGACTTAGACTGTGCAGAGACAGGAGCCATTGGTTGGACACTCTTAATGTTAGCAACAGTAGTAGTAGAAATCAAAACAGCTGATTTGTTGCGATGATAGCAAATCTCAATATTGTGGCCAAAACATTTGCAAAAACGTTTGATGGATTGGCAATGACGATTGTTGCAATAAGAAGAAGACTTGTCCTTATTCTTTATTTAGAAGCAAAATATGCAAAAATGGACTGCAAAAATGAAATCTATGTAAAAAAACTAAATAAGGAGAACTTGGGACTGAAAAAGTCAACCCTAAAAAATTAATGGTCAACGACCCGATTAAAGTCAACGGTCAAAGGCAATGCGGTCAACGGTCAGCGGAGATGATGGTAGCAGGATGATGTGGCATTGACGTCAATAGATGACTGGATGTTGATGTAAGCTAGGGGTGACGTGGCACTGATGACGTCACGAGTGACGTCAGCCTAAGCTTAAGACAGCACGTGGAGCGCGTGGGCTGCTGAAGCAGAACCTTTTAACGGCATGTGGCGACTCTGATGGCTATAAGGATTCCACCAGCGTGTAGTTCGGAGGAAGACGATCTTAGTGATACCTGCAGAAATGTGATCGAAGCAATCTTCACGGCGATGACGGTACGTGCAGCAGTCTGTACGGTGTGCGACTCCTCAATGACAGCAGCTGTAGGTCCGAAACCCAAAGACAACAGCTAGAAGACGTCAGAGGTTCAACGGTAAAAGGCTGCGGCAACTGTTATGACGGCAAAAGCAATATTAAGAATGGAGTTACACCAATAAAGACAATACTGCTAAGAAAATGTCAGAATAGTGACTTCAATACCATGTTAGAAATATTGAATGAAAAATTGTATTTTATTTCTCAATGAAAGAATATACATGAATGCCTTTATATAAGAGGCATATGAGTATAGTACAAAAAAGAGTATAGGACAAGAATGTGTGCTATATAAGTAGTCTAGTTGGGCCTAAAGCCCACAACACTATATACGTTAACAACTAATATAAGAAAAACTTTCAGATAGTTCCAGAGTATAGTAAAATGATATTCCCTCCTCTCACATTCATAGTTGACCCTACCATGAATTTAATGAATGAACTCTACCATAAATGTGATAAATATGAGATGAGAGAACACTAAGAATTACTCAATATGTAGACGCATAAATGTCATGTTTACTGGATGTCGCGTTTACCCAAAAACGTGGTTTCAAACTCCAAAATGATGTTTTGGAGCTTACAACAATCCAATATATTCAATCTAGTAAGCCTTATATTCAGAAGACGATGAATTTGTAAATGACAGTTTTATGGGAAATAAAATTCATCATTGATCTCTGATAAGGTTACGTGATTGGATTTCTCCTTGCTCACAAGATTTCCATTGAGGGTTAAAACAGAATTGATTGACACTCGGATAATTGAAGGATCGCTAGGCACAGTGTTTACAACCATGTCATGCTTACTGGAAGACATGATTACCAATTTTAAAACGAAGGAATTTTTTTTTTTTTAAATGTTTTTAGAGTTTACATTTTACAACAATCCACTCTTCTCAATCTTTTGCCTTAAAGGAAGCCTCATGATAAATTATTCCTGGCACACATTCAACCAAGTTCTTTTGAAACAAACTGACACATGTTGACTCTCAGTAGCAAAAATTATTGTGGAATTAGGCTGCAGCCATGACGCAGTCAATCGCCTGTTTGCAGATTCCGGTCATGGTCGCCTCAGGTCCATACACCTGCAACAAAAACATCAAAAAAGTTCAGCCACAGAAATATATGTAGAAAGTATTCCATATTTCAATCCTCAAATAAAAAGGGGAAAGAAAAGGATAAGAAAACCTGGTGGATTTCGTCCACCAATACAGGTATCAGTTAAACGTCTTTCTTTTCACATATGAAGCTTTTGCTGACAGCCCCGGATTTTTGCTTGGTGGTCTTAAAGTTTATGGATAAGCTACAATTTCTGGTTAAGTACTAATGTTATATGAGGTTTTAAGATAAATCATGCTACTTATGTGCACCTTTCACATTACTACTACAAATTGCTCTCAAAAGCAATAAATCCAGCCTTAAGCAGACAGAATGCCTACTCTCTCTCTCTCTCTCTCTCTCTCTCTCTCTCTCTCTCTCTCCTTCCAAAATAAAAAAGAAATATATTAAGTGAAATTGCCCCCGTGCAATTTTCAATCTAAAAAGTCCCAAAACTTTTAGCCATTTGCAGTAAGTTGCTCAGCTGCCTACAGATTTATTAGACACGAGGTTTCCAAAAAAAAACACCACCATTTCATACCTCAATGGGTAATCCGAGTTCCTCTCCCAAAGCACGCATCTTTGCCAGACCAGTCTGGTAGTTTGGACCGCCTCTTCGAACATAGATGTGCATTCTTGCTGCTTTTAATTTGGACTCCTATCACACACAAAGGGAGAGAATTAATTGTTGAAAAAACAAACTAACACTTTTAGGATAAATTCAACCTAAACACACCTTCTCTTTAAGGGCTCGAATTATCCCATTGAAAGTAGCGGCAACATCAGTGAAGTTAGCAATACCCCCTCCAATAAGAAGGGCTCTCTTACGACCGTCAGGGTCTGCAGTAGCACACTGCAAAACCATAAAGCATAAATTGCTGTACAATGTAGACATTGAAAGAAGTTGAAGTTCCAAAAGAAGCCAAAAAAAATGTAATTTCTTACATCAATAACAACTCTTGCATATTGCAACACCTCGTCCTCATTTGGAGCTCCACTATACTCTGCATAGTTACCAAGCTCCTGTGCATAACCCAAATCACCAACCTAGTTGAAAAGAAAGGAAAAATAAGTCACAGAAACCCCAAAGCTTCCAACAGTCACTGTTAAAGAGTGCCACATCACTAAAACTTTTTCTTTTGTTGGAAAGTTACACACACACCCATTGGCTCTCAAAACCCAAGACCTCATGCTCCAACCTATCATTATGGAAGGAGGAAGTGTCATTTGAGCTAGAGCTCATTGACAACAAAAACCTTTCAGCAGAGATGAGATTATGACGAGAATGGTAGGTGCACTATAGGGTATGATATTGAGGGACTCACAGTGTCAGCATATATAACACTAGCACCACCTCCAGCGACCATTGTCCAGATGCGTCCTTTTGGGTTCAACACAGTGAATTTCAAAGATGAACTTGTCTGCAACGTTAACAAAAAGAATATGATTTATTCATTCCATCCATTCTGTTGAAAGGCAAAGAGACTTGATGAATACTAAATATAAGCATGAGATGGACACATGAATGAAATTACCTTTTCATCTAAGGAGTGAATGAAACTTTCTGTAGGGTTCAGGACTCTTCCAAAAGGCAGCGGAAACTCAATGTTACCCCACCTGAATGTATAAAAATATATCCATGAGATAACACACAGTGCAGAATGCATTTAAAGGGCATGGTTCCAATGTTAATTAAACATTTCTTGGAAAACAAACATCAAGAAACGCATACTTCTTGAAGTTCTTAAATGCAGCAGTGTCATCCAATTCTCCCCTCATATCCAAGGGGAATGGCTCCCCATTCACCAGTGTAAATGGATTCATCTCTATGAAACTGAAGTCAAGATCTATGAGAAGAAAATAAAACAGTTAGAATTGAAAAACATCACTTTTAAGAATATTTCCCACAAAAGTGCAAGTGATAACCAAAAGGTGGAAAAAAAATGAAGAGAGCTCTCTTTTTTCATAACAGAAATTATCATTCAATTTTTATACAGAATAAGATACCACTAAAATTGGAATTAGCTTCTATCCATTAAGATGCCAAAGTAAGATGGCATATAAATTTGAACAAATAAAGTCAGATGAAGTCATAAATCTTTTCCAGAAGTCATGTTATTTCTCAAGTTCCATAAATGTGGAAGACTGCAAGCAGTTTTCTATCTTTAAGCATTTCGTACCTTGAAACACTTTAAACACGCCAATAATGAAGTCACCAATTTTCCCCCGAACCTAAGAAAAATAAAAGTAGAATCAGTGAATGGCAGATACAACAAGAAAACAAAACTAATTGTTAAATAAGAGGATACTGAAAAACTACAAGTACGAGATATTTGAAAATCAGGGAGATTACATAGGATCTAAGTACATTAAATGTGTCAGCAGAGTGTGTGGGTGGGGGTGCATTGAAAGTTAAACAGCTTAGTGACTTCTCAGATTACTCATCGTTTGATTTACCAGCTTTTGCAAAATTTTGCAGAAACAACTGGAACATAAAATGTTAAATTAGAAAACTATACCTAAACTCACCTCCAAGGGAAGTGTAGCTATCAATGGAGCACAAGCCTCCAGTGTGATAGGCTTTTCAGTTGGAAGGAATATAGTTTTAACCTGTACAAATCAAATACGCAGTCACTATTTTGACATATGAACACACCAATCATAGATGAGATAAAAGAGAACTACAAGATGAACGGTGTGTCAATACTTTATCCCAGTTCTCTTCAATTTCAATACCCCCGCATTCCGAAAAGCTAATGGTGCATCCAAGCCTTTCAGAGACTATAGAGAGGTAATACTCTTGGTCATGGGGAACAAAGGGCTCAACAATGAATGTAGTTATCGGTGCCTTGCAACCACCCATCTCAACCTAAAGAAGATCCAATACCCACATCATCAGATTAATAATCACACAAATAATAATCAGAACAATACAGCAAATGTGTCTTGCCCATCACCTCAACGCCAAGGCGAGCTTTCACAAACTCAGCAACTTGAGCTAAATCCAAGTTCAGCGCCACCAAGCCACTCTTTCCACGCTTCCCAAACAACATGTCGGGCTTGACTACCAATCTGGTGGACGAAAGCCATGGCTCTTGGTTTGTTAATTCAGTGAAGTCTGTTGCTTCCGTCACCTAAACAATAAACATGTTCATTTCTTACACAACCTTTTACCAACATATATTCTTCTTTATATTTAATATCAACTTAATCAAATATTTACAACATAATGCCAACACAATTTAAATCACACATTTTAAATCACAAAGGACAACCTAAATTCAAAACGCAAATTTTTTTTTAATTGGTAAGTAACACACACATCTAGTGGATCTTAAACCCACAACCACACACTCCACTTTACTCTTTTAAGGCAGAGCTCAATGTCTATTCCTTAGCCTGTGCTTTTCTTGAAGTAATCACATACTGGCAAACACATAAAATTGAAAATCTTTGAAATGAATACGATAAATTCAATGTTATAATACAAAATATGTTTAGTATCATTGAAATTGATATCATAAATTCAACGTGATACGCAATAATAGCATACCAAGGACTAATGCTTAGCCCATGTTTTTTTCCTGAGGAATGATATAACTACATACTATACATACAAACACATTGAGTAGCCTCGGACTGAATCTCATTACTTCAAATGGTGAATAATAAAGTATATTTCTTAGCCCGTGTTTACTCCAAAAATACATAAGTTACATACACATACATACATACATTGTTTAGCCGAGCTAGACCAACAACACGAATATCAAAAAACTTACCTTTCTACAAACTTCTCACTCAACATTCTCCAAATTTTGACTTTACCAGTTCAAATTCAATGATTTCAAATCCAAATTAATAATTTTCCTTTTTCTCCATGCGCGCGCACACACATATTATATATAAATACATACAAAATCTCCTCAACCTCGACTTCAAAGTCATACATATTATAACAAAAATCGAATTCTCATCCCTGATCAAGTGTTTTGCAAAGCTGAATTTCACAACACGCGATTCGCAGATTCAAAAATTCAGTGAGCTCAAATTCAAAGTAAAATTAATCAATCGATCGTTTTATCAATGACAATCAAAAGCAAACCTTCCAGAACAGTTAATTTATCACTTAATAATCAATCATTTCACAAATGCAATAAGCTCAGTGGAGCTGAAAATTCGAACCCTTTTAGTTCAGCGAATCGAGAAGATTCTAGAAACTTCTAGAGTTAACGAGTTCGATTCATTCGAATCGAATGCAAAATGCTTTTTTTTCCACATGCTAAGCAGAGCAAAATCGAAAGCTAAATAGAGCGAACTCGAGGAGGTTCTAGAAGGATCGGATCGGAGGTGAATTATGAAAAAGAAAAGCATAAGGATTATTGATTGAGCAAAATTGAAAGCTATAGAAATATCGAGAAGGTTCTAGAAGGTTGTGGAACCTGAGCAGAGTGGATCTGGAGGTCGATATTGGCGAGGCGCTTAAGGTGCTCCTTTACGAGGCGTTTCGAGTCGTACTCTCTGATCTTCTTCCTAGCCATTTTATTTTTTTTTGCAGAAGAAGAATATCTGTGAGAGAAATATATAAATATTGCTCTGTTTTTTGAGAGAGAGAAAAGAGGTAGAGATGGAAGAATTGAGTTGGATGGGAAGTAGGTGGTTATTGGTTAATTGGTTGGGTTGGTGGCAACCAAAAAAAAAATAATAATAAGCAATTGTTATTGAAGAATGACCATAAATTTACAATCAATTTTTTATTTTGAGTTTAATGTAACTTTTTCAATTTCAATTTATCTATTGTTAGTAAGGTTATATGTAAAGGAATTTTTAAGAAATTAAAAATTTAGGATTTCAAATGAAGTAAACTATTAGATTTAATGTGTGCTAATTTTTAGAAAAAAGTGTATCAAACATGAATTATATATATTTAAATAGAAAGTGTGCTAATTTTTTTTTTTTAATTTCTCTAATATTTATTTTTTGAATTTTGTTGAATTATAATTTTAACTTTATTCTTTATTTTTTAAAAATAAGAATTATTTAATTAGATTATGCATATGTTTAACATTTTTTGAAGTCATAATTAATTTTTTGAATCCTAATATATATAAATGAATAAAAATTATTAAGGTTTAAATCCCTTTTAATTTTTTTTATTATAAATACATGTAACTATATTTCAATCTATGGCGTTAACCTTATAATAAATAATTAATTTTTATTTAAAATCAATAATTACTTATATTATTAAGTTAAAATACCTATTACTTTTTAGTATAAGCGATTTTTATTTGACAACAAAATACTTTACAAGTGTTTTTTTTTTTTTTTTTTTGAAGAAACAAACACATGGTTCTAATACAAAAATAAACTATAAACCCCAAAAAAATTCATGATTACTAAAAGAATATAAATTTGGTGGCTCAACTTTTATAACTTACCATTTACATTTTTTACTATCATAACAATATCAATATGCTCAATTTGTAATCCTCCATCCATTTAAAGTGGCATTTTTTTTTTTTTTTATGTTATGTTCAAAATGAAATTATTTTTGTGTAATTTAACAACAAGATTTTAATAAATGGGAAAATTTTCATTGTTAATACCCAATGGTATACATTTTAAATATAATCAATAGAATAATTTATAAATTATCCAAAACTTAAATGGTGTAAACAATATTGTATCTCTTTTTAATAATTAAGGCAATTTGTCAGTGATTCTAACACAAATGGGATAATGATGAGAGAGAAAATAGAGGGACAATAGTTGATAATTTCAAGAGTAAATTTGGGTGTAGGATCTTTGATAATAATAACGAAATGTAGCTGGAGTAAATATGCATTGTAATTCATAATATATTTTTTTCTTAGGTATATATAAACATTTCATTAAAAAATAAAAGAAAACGAGAAACAATTTATAAATGGAGAGAATCAAACCATTCTCCATTGTGTGACCTATGGAAAAAAAAAATAGAGATGGGAATCATTCCCCAAGCTCAAACAAAAGAGCCCATTTGATAATGTTATGGGCAATAAATTGGTTATCCTAAAAGAATGGTTTACAAACCACTCATCAAAAGAATTCAAAATTAACAAAATTTCTTATGTGATATGTTTAATCACCTAATGAGGATGGTAAGAAAGTTTATGTTGTGGAAGTTTAAAAAGGAACTTGCATGGAAATTTTAATTTGTAGATTATCCAAATCTACTCTAGGTTTAATAACATGCTTACATAAGCTTTAACAATACGTTTTATATAAATAAAGAAGCATAATAAGCTTAACAAATAAAAATGAAAAATATATATATATATATAATATTGATGTATTAGGTGCCTAATCTTTAAGGTTAATATGGAGAAAGCATAAAATATTGAGGAAAACGATGACCATAAGCATCTTCATCATTGCATCCGCCCTCACAACATTTTTTTAAGTGATCTATTTCTGAATTTAGATTAAGAAAGCTTTTTATTTTTTTTAAGGAAGAAAGCATTTATTATTATTATTATTATTATAAAGGTGTTGATTTCTGTAATTAAAAAAATGGCCGGTTGGACTTTTGCAACAAAATATTAAGATGGAACAAAAATTTAGACACATTATCATTTGTTAAAGCACTTGAAGTAAGCCAAACTAAATATAATAATCTCATATTAATTGCTATGTATCAAATCAAATGATAGGAAAGAATTTGAAAGTGACAATAAATTTAATGACACAAAATGTTTAATTTTTTCTCATGGGCAAAACTTCCGTTTAGTGTATAAACATAACACGAAAGCTAGCATGAGGGTAATTTTGAACATGTATATTGCTCCTATAAGGCTAGTGCTCAAATGCATAGAACACAAACCAAACCATTTTTTTTCATAAATTCAAGATTTAAATTTAGCATTTTTGTATATATGTATTTTTTTTTCAATTAATATTCCTAAGAAACAAATTATTCCATTAAAGGATATTGTCATCATTATGAGAAAGGGTATAGGAAATTTAGAGATGAGATGATATTTTATGCGCCTAACACATAGAAAACTTTTGCTTTGGAGATAAGGTTAGTTTAGGGTTTTTTTTTTTTTTTCTCATCGCTGAATAGGGAGATAAGGTTGGTTGGTGAAAGAAAGTAGGTAGCATGTGCTTCAAGCATTGCATAACCATGCTACATGCACACCTATCATGTCGAGAGAGTGACTTCCCTTTTCTTTTTGTCCTTTTTCTCCCATAGAAAATGACTGATTTAATTAATTTTTAAGATTTGTATGAAATAGCATCTGTGCTAATATTAAGTTCTAATTCTGGTAAGGCCTCTAACATGGAAAGGCCCCCAAATATGGGGCAGTAAGTTTTTTTCTTTTTTCTTTTTTTATTAAAAAAATGTGAGTTAAGTGTACTTTTTTTTTAAGGCCTAAAATATTAGACTTATGGTAGTATATTACAAGTTTATTACATAAGTCCTATAAATTGATATGTCACTAATCACATGAAGTAATTCAATACTCATTTCTTTTGTCGAAGTGTCATCTTATTGTCACATTAGTTTGTAAGTTTTTATAATAAAATTTATAGTAAGTTTGACATTTTCTCCACACACACACACAAAAAAAAAAAAAAAAAAAAAAAAAAAAGAGTTAATAGAAATGCAACCTAATCTCCATTAAGTGAATGAAAAATGCTAAAGCTAATACAAGTTTTATAACAAAAAACTTATTAACTGATATGACAGTAATATTATCAGTGTCACTTAAACAAAATAATAAATGAGTGTTTGAATAACTATATTTGAATTGGTGATATGCTAGTTTATAAAACCTATATAGTAAGTATCATTAGTTCACTTTGGGTGAATTAATCATATTAATAAGTACGAATTAATAATAGATTTGAAATAAAAAATATATAATAAAAAAAACCAAATATTATTTAAGTGATATTTAGATATAAAAGGCTCCTTTAAAATTTCTGCCTTAGGCCTCAAACTATCTTTGGCCGGCCTTGACTCTTTCACAAACCCACGTGCTTGGAACACACCATATGTACATAGCACAAAAAATGATTTGGTAAAAAAGTTACATAAATTATTCATACTAGTCAGTGTATAGTAGCATAAAGAGTAAATTTTGCGCATTCAATTTCAAAAACCATCCACGTTAGTTTATGTAAATTTGTATAAATTTGATTGTTACTACAGTAACTATGTAAATATACATGATTATTATTCACATGCAAATCTATTTTTTAATAGATCTTTGTACATACACACACAGATGATTTGAGAAACTAAAAATAAAAAATTGATAAGGATATTATATTAATAAATGCAGTGTAAAATAGATAATTTGATATATGAGCTTTTGAAAAGTGGTTATATCAAATAAAAAAAGTGAATTATTATGTTAAAATAGACAAAAAAGATTTGCACAAGTTTATGCAAATGCTCTAATAGGCCAGTAATTGAAGTGAAAAAAAAAAAAAAACAATATAATCCTATCACTATAAAAATTAATTGTTATGATCCTATTTTTCACTATCGAAATCAATTGTCATAATTCATGTTAGGAGAATTAACTTAGTAGAAGAATCACATCACTACTCCCACTCAATAATATAGCGACATAATTTAAATTAATTAAATTAAATTATAATCTCAATTTTTTATTTATAATTTGATAATTTGGGATGAAAGATTTGAATTCTATATTTCAATTAGAAATGCTAGTGAGCATTTGATGAATTATAAATCTCCTTCCAATCCTAATCTCAATTTTAAATCATAACAACTAAAAAGCGATTTGCCCTCACATCAACCATCCCCAACTTTGGTGTTGATGAGGTCCTTTACACCATTCAAGTAAAAGCTTTGACAATTCAAGTAACATATATGGGAATTGCTGAATTGGCGACTGACACAAAACATTGTTGTCAGCACTTTTACTGTTTTTTTTTTTTAAAGAATAAAATTTATTGCATACTTCCTTAGGTTAAACTTCTCAGTTAAATTCAAAGAAACATATAATTATATTGATCTTAATTGTGATTTTCAAAAAATATATATTGAATTTAATTGTCTTTAAAAAAGATAAGACATGTTATATTTTATTGGCCAATACAATCAAACATTTGAATTTAATTCATTTGAGTTATTAATGTTGTCTACCTAAAAAACACTACACTTAAATTTTGGAGAAATTTTACTTCCACAATATTTGCATAACAAATCATAAATAGTAAGTTATTATTGGTTCTAATTTAAATCCACAACTTAAATTATTTTGTTGCCCACCCATAACAACTTATTACTTAAAATTTGTTGTGAAAGTATTGTAAAAAATGTTGTAAATATTATATTTCTCTAAATTTTGTCCTTACAAGGTACAAGTTACAACACAACATAAGACTAAAATGTAAGACAGTAAAACTTCTTTTTTTCCTTTTGAATGGTTAAGCCAAGGAATCATGGAGATGTAGTGTCATGCAACCATTTCTCACATCTTGTTAAGTTGTAAGATGTCAAATTCAAGGCACTACGAATGCATGTGGGTCAGTCCAGTCCAGTTCGGTCCTTGGCTACTTGAAAGAACTATACTCTTTTAAGTGAGGTCCTGAAAAGTGAAACCAGTGGGTGACAATCCAGTTCAGTCCTGGGCTACATGTGGGTGCGTGCGGGTAAGTGGGTTTTAGGCAGGTGAGTAAGGATTGAGGTAGTCATTTTGATTTTTGAAGAAAGTATTATAAATAGGTTAATTAACACTAAAATTAAAAAAATTAAAATGGACAATAAGCATAAAACTATACTACAATTAAAAGTTAATTTGGATTCGATTTTGGATTTTGATTGTGCTTTGGCTTTAATATATTATTATATATGTGTAGAGAGGGAAAATTTCCAACCTATCACAATTTGACACATCATACTACCAAGTTCACAAAATACAACCAATTACAAAGTGCCACGTATTGTTGCTAGGTTTTGCTATCACTACTCAAAAACCAACAGAAATTTTCCAAATGTTATGCAAAAACCAATCACACATCAGCACATATAAGCGATGACATAAGCAGTCCAGCACATGTAAACGATGACATATGCAATCCAACGCGTGTAAGCAATGACATAAGCAGACCAATCAGGCTGTGACATGTGTCATCAATCAGACTCCGCCATGTGTCGCTTACCCACCCCCAAACTCCTATAAATAAAAGCCTTCCTAAGGCCTTTAAAGGGAGATCAAGTCATCTAGAGCACAAGTAGCATCAGGGAAGATTCAGAATTACTCAGAAGTACAGAAGCTCTACAAGAATCAAGCCTTAAAGCCTTCAAGAAATTCAAGAACTTCAACCTAAAAATCGAAAAACGTTCAAAATAGAATCATCCAAACTATCTGCCTAGATCTTGAAGTTTGTTAGAATCAAGCTCAAAAGCCTCTAGAAACCTTAATAAACCATAAATCAACGAAGCTCTATGGATTCAAGCCTCTAAAGCACCGAAGAACTTCCACAACAAACCTTCAAAGATGAAGAACACGAAGAATGTGAAGAACAAAAAATTTCTAACAAGCTCATAGCCAGAGATTCATTGTAATTCTGTTTCATAGGTCTTCGATCCATCCTTCAACCAAATCAAAGGATATTTGGTGTTCGAATCAAAATCACATTATTACAATTCCAACCAACAAAGTCTTTCAAGGAGATCGAATCAGAAGGTCACACTTTTGTAATTTCAAAGAATTGTACCACACATTCATCAATACAAATTCGCATTTGTGAAACTATTTTACTTGTTTGATTTATTTCAAACTAGAAATTTAGTCATCTACAATATGATATGATTATAAATAATAATTTGATGTCTTATTAACTAATTTGCAAAATTTCACTATCCAATATCAGGCATAATACTAATACATTTTAATATATATATATATATATATACACATATATTGTGTCTCATACTTTCAAGCTTGTTCATGAACAAATGCTCATTTAGAAGTTGAGTGTAAACTTGGGCTTAAATTTGATTTATTTCGTAATTAATATATATATATATATATATAATGTCATTTCCATCATTCATATTTATTGAAAAACCAAGTAAATAGATTTTTTTTAGGTGAAAGTACATGTTATATTATAGAAATTAAATATATTTTATTTTATGATGTTATAAAAGTATAGTATTAAATTATTAATGTATTATAGATCATGGGGTCTTGTAGTTCAACTAACACCTCTTAATGAATTTATTATTTTTTTATATGTATGTGTGTGTATGTATATATCATAGTGTCTTCTTTTTTCTTTTTCTTTTTTTTTTTCTTTTTTTCTATTTTTAGGGCAATTGCGTAGGGATTAAGCCGACATTATTAGGTTGACCTGACTCTTAAAAGACTAGGTACAGATTGTAGGTTTTGCAATTCATTCAACACGGGAATTCATTCAACACAACCAAATTCTAACTACTAAATAAGGTTTGTAGGGACTCAGTTTGGATTGGACCCAGAGTACGAACGGGTTTTCAGTCCAACAAGCCCAAACAATAAATTTGTAGAGAATGGGTTGAAGATTTAGGCGATGGCCGTCGTCCACAAAGTATGAACCTTTTTCCTTTATATAAAAAAAATACTTATAACTGTTTACAACCGGAGGATGCTCCTCGACCCATGGCCGAGGAGCCCTTTTTCTTCTGCCCTTTTTTCGCCCGCCTCGCTTTACTTTACTCATTTTTCTTATATAGTCTTCATCGTCCTATCTCGTTCTTCCATTTGTTGATTATCTATTCACCTTTCTTCTGATTGCCCATCCCATCAGAGGTCTTATCAGCACTCAAGTGGTTCACTCTGATCAACGTTGCCCTGCTAAGGAGTTGTATCACCATTAATGCGGCCAGAGGGGTTAGGTGAATGCATTAAGTGTGAAGGTGACAGCTTGCCCTGGGCTTGTCCCTTCCAAAAATCATCCTTGGCATGCTGAGGACAAAGAGGTCCTCGGCCTGGATCCAAAAAAGAGGCTTTCCCCAATTTAGCCTCGGATGGTCAGTCTTCCTCGGCGTGGGCCTTGGGCCTACTACACGATGGGCTGAGGCTATCAGGCCCATGGACCCCACAATAGCCCCTCAAAACCCTGCTGCACGTTCCCTCGGACGGGGATGAGGGTTTTGATATCTACGGGCCCTCTAGACGCATTGCCCCACTTCGGTCCGCGATAATACTGGCGACCTTTCGACTGCCCGATGTGCGTTTTTGGCATTTCAAGACTTAACGTATGCCCACATTAAATTTTGGCGGCACCACGTCTCCCATTTTCAACAGTGTGATGGTAATCGTTCGGTGGAGATCTCCTGCTTTTATGGGCAGGCAGTTACATTTGGGGGAACCTAAGGGGGAGTATAAGTACCTGTTTGAACTGCCTAGTTTTCTCATTTTCGCGCTTACGACCATTGATGCGTATGATTTGAATCTGGTTCAACTTACACACTACCTGAAGAGAATCGTCATATTTCTGTAAGTCTTCTTCTTCCGGGGACTTCAAATTTTTTTTGATTCTATTCCTTCTTTTTTTCTTTTAGAATCTTTAGTCGTCCTTGGGGAATGGGTAAGTTTAAGAAGCTGGTTGAGTCCGATGAGATGATGAACAAGTTCATTGTCGACTATGGAATACCTAATAATGTGAGTTTGAAGTACTGTGAAGAAGGGCAGTGGTACCTTAAGAGGAGAGAGGATGAAGTCGTGATCCCGATAGTCGCTTTCGTAGAGGGAGGGATGAGAATCCCTATGAGGCTAGTGACTCTCATTACCTTAGGCATTTTCGCCTGACTCCTACCCAATGTGCCGTGAATGTATTTAGGATATTAAGGTGTGTAGATACCTTGAATGAGAAAATGGGGCTGAGACTGACTCACCATGATGTGAACTGGTGCTACAACCTTCATCATCTTAAGGGTAAGACGTACTATATGAAGACGAGGGACGATAGGGTTCGACTCATCCAATGTTTTCCTAATTCTAATAAGGGGTTGACTCAAGATTTCCTTATAGTGTTGGGGGAGTGGCACAACGACTTTCATTGCCCAACAATAGAGGGGGAGCCAGGTAGGGTATATGAAGTAGGGGTTTCAGTATTTTTATTTTTTACAACTGTATATCCATTTTGGTTGATTAACCACAGGAGTTTCACTTTTTTTTTCGCAGATCTGCATGCTTTCACACGTCATTTCCACCTGGTCAACAAAGCGGATTTGGAAACCATTCTTAGGTCAGAACTTTTCTTGAACGAAACTGATAACCAAGTTAGAGCTGCTCACAAAATCCTCGGATGCGACCCAGCTCAGAAATCATTCCCAGTCCCGAAGCACGTAATTAGAGCTCATGACCTTCGGCTTACGCAGATTACCGTGGTGGAGGACGGTTTTACATTTTTCGAGGTGTCTCACATACCTGAAGGCATTCCGCTAGCAGGTCCCTCCTCATCCCAACAAGTAACGGTGGCCGAGGAAAGACAATCTAAGAAGGTGGGGGAGGTAGTTGAACTGAGCTCTTCTGAGGACAAATATAGTGTGTTCAACCTAGCTGATCAGTCCGAGGATCCCTCTGGTAATTTAGGAGACCCTCATCTATCCGAAGCCGACCTCCAGTCCCTAAGAATTGGTACCTAGGCTGAGATGGGTTTAAAAAGACAGCCCCAAACCAATCTTCTTGACCTGCTTGAAGGCGGTTCCAAGAAGGGTGCACTGGAAGAGTCGCAGCCCAAGCCCCCAACACCTCTACCCCAGATTTTAACTATGCAAACTAGGTCATCCTCTGCCCCCACAGTATCAGGCCCTCAGACCAAGTCTTATGACCCTAAAAGGAAGAGACTTTCCAAGGGTAAGGAGCCAATGGATGGGAGCAAATCCTACTCCCCGCCCGAGGAGGGTAAATCTTGCAGGCCTTCGAAACAACTAAAGCTCGGTGATCAACGGAAAGGTAAGAAGATCGTCCAACAGTCTGAGGCTCAAGCCTGGCTGCCCACTGCCATGCTTCATGATCAGCCCCTGATGGATGATGTATCGATACGGGAACCTCAAGGGGCTGAGGGGGCTCTCGTAGCCGATGCCCTGGAGAAGTTTCTCCTCCTTCCCACTAACATGGCCAAGTTAGAAAATATAAGTGGGTCAGAGGTTGTCCTTGACCTTAAGAAGTATCTGGGCATGGTGGGTCCTTTGGTACCTATTTACTTTATTCGAGCTTTGTTGCTTAGTACCCTCTCTTTTCTTTACGGAGTTACTTGTTTTTATCAGCAGGCTATCCAAGCTCTTTTTAGGTTGGATGAGGAGGTCGATGGCCAAAGCAGTGCCTTAGCACAAGAGCGTGACAAATTCTTGAAAGCTGCCAGTACCCTCAAGAAATCTGAGGCTGACCTAAAAAAGGCGACCGAGGATCAGGAGGAGATGACAGGGGCCAGGGACACTGCTGCCTCCGACTTGGCCGTGGCTAGGAAGCAAGCTGAGGACCAAGCCAATCGCTTGCAAGATGTTGATGGCCAGCTACAGACTACCAAGGAAGACAATGTCTACCTGAAGAAAAATTTGACCGAGGCAATCCATGAGAAAGGTATTGCTGAGTATGCCAGGGACGAGGCTGTAAGAGCCAAAGATGAGGCGATATTTGCAAAAATAGACGCTGAGCGCTCTGTAGAACAAGCGGAGGAGGAGGCCTTCGTAGATGGGGTGGCTAAGACTGAAGCCACCCTTCAGGCGCAAGTTCCTGCAGTGTGCAGGCATTACTATTCGCAGACCTGGCATGAAGCCCTCAACCAAGCAGGGGTTGATGCCTCATCCGACCTTAGGAGGGAGGACAAGGTATATTACCCTATTGCGATTTGTGAAACTGCCCCTGATGCTCCCGAGGAGGGGTCCTCATTACCAGCGACTGAGAGTCGCAATAAGACCGCCGAAGATATACCTGCCGCTGACCAACCCCCCGATGAAGTTGAACCCCCGAGAACGTGAGGGGAGTTAGAACTGAGGGTCAAGAAATACCACAAGACGTGGCGAGGCCTCCTACGGATCCTTCGAGACAAGGCCCTTAGGCATTGGTTTAAAGCCTTTTGATCTGTTTGTCGAATTAATTTGCCTACTGAGTTGGGGAGACTGGTGTATGACATAGGATAGTTTTGTTTACTTTCTCTTTCATTTCATTCTATTTCTTGCCTTAGTGGCGTTGTAAGGAGATTGTATACTTTCTGTTTGAACTAAATGCTCAATACCTTACTTCCAATTTATGGATATTTTCTTTTACTTGCTTTTCTCTATTATTCTGCTCAATACTTGTATTCTATTCTGGAGTTAGTCTCATGAGACCACCTGCTATCCTTCAAATATAAATCTAAGGATCGTATTATAGCTTGAATCTAAGTAACACTCTGGTTTTTCTACAGTTAATTATTTTCTCCAAAGGCTCAAGTCCCTGGACCATGCAAAACCTTGGTTTCGTCTAGTACTTAGGTTTAATGGTGTGAATAGTTTCACCATAGGCTTGGGTCCGAGGACCATGCAATACCTTGGTTCTGTCTACCACTTCTATTTTTCTGTAAGTATCTAGTTTCCCCATAGGTTTGAGTCCGAGGACCATGCAATACCTTGGTTCTGTCTAGTACCCAGGTATAATGGTGTGAATAGTTTTACCATAGGCTTGGGTCCGAGGACCATGCAATGCCTTGGTTCTGTCTACCACTTCTATTTTTCTGTAAGTATCTAGTTTTCCCATAAGTTTGAGTCCGAGGACCATGCAATACCTTGGTTCTGTCTAGTACCCAGGTATAATGGTGTGAATAGTTTTACCATAGGCTTGGGTCCGAGGACCATGCAATGCCTTGGTTCTGTCTACCACTTCTATTTTTCTGTAAGTATCTAGTTTCCCCATAGGTTTGAGTTCGAGGACTATGCAATACCTTAGTTCTGTCTAGTACCCAGGTATAATGGTGTGAATAGTTTTACCATAGGCTTGGGTCCGAGGACCATGCAATGCCTTGGTTCTGTCTACCACTTCTATTTTTCTGTAAGTATCTAGTTTCCCCATAGGTTTGAGTCCGAGGACCATGCAATACCTTGGTTCTGTCTAGTACCCAGGTATAATGGTGTAAATAGTTTTACCATAGGTTTAGGTCCAAGGACCATGCAATGTCTTGGTTCTGTCTACCACTTCTATTTTTCTGTAAGGAGGGGTTTATCTTCGGACTACTTCACTGGAGACGATTCCTCTTCGGATTAAGTTATGACCTTACACGTGGCATTTTGTCCCGCCTCTAGTTCGAGTCCAACCTTTTTCATTTACGAGGCGTCCTTTGGCGGTTCGTTTTCTGCGCTTGACATTTCGGTGCACAAGACGTGCCCTCATTAATGTCCTTGTGAATTAGCACACATCCAGCGGTCTACAGCCCCTCAGAATTTGATGGCTCCGTGATTTGCACTGTTGACAATTCTCCTTTCGGATTCTGCACGAATTAATTCCCACCAACATTTATTCCCTATATAAGACTCTTTCGGGGGGAAGGTTTCTTCACATTCCATGAATTCCCAAACGCAAACAGAGAAAATACACACCCTTAGCTCCCCAAACCCCTTGAATAACCTTGTCGAAGTTGGTAGTTATGAGGCGGCTTTGAGCGGGTGTGAGGACATCCGTGCCAAGAGCTGTCGTGGCCGCAGCCCCCACTGGGTTTTTGGCACGGCAGAGTTTAGACGTAACCTCGATGGTGCCATGCATGGTGGCCTGGAGGGAGGTCGTTGAAGTACCTAATGTCCCTCCTCGGAGCGTACCCCCGACGAAGGAGATGTGTGAATTCACGTCATTGCTGGTGCCCGAGTGTTGCCGTCTCCTACGGCCAACGCTCGTGAGGGTTGAAGAGAATCAGGGGAACATCATAAGGAAGGGTGGCCGGTACGCCTACAACTGCTCCTCACTTTGTTCAAGCTTTGGTGCACCAGACCCTCCCCGTCCCCTGCTTTTATTGTCAAGCTCTCCCATTCTCTTGATGCCAATAAAAGCACGGGTTGACACTTCCCTCCGGCTAGTTTTAGGGCGGGTCCACCTGGGCCTCTGATTATAGACTTAACTGGTAGGGATAGTTGTAAAGCAAGCCTACCTGAGCCTCTGATTGTAATCTGTAACTTTTCTTTTTATGAAATACCTCTGATTGTAATTTGTAACTTTTTTTTATGAAATAATATCAATTGTTCTCTTTTCGCTGTCAAATCTTTTTTTTTTTTTTTTACTTCGCCAACTTACTGTAAAAAGACCACGTAGAGTAATCACCTGGTGCGCCGGCCAACGCACTAATCCTTCCCACAGACGGCGCCAATTGTAGGGACTCAGTTTGGATTGGACCCAGAGTATGAACGGGTTTTTAGTCCAACAAGCCTAAACAATAAATTTGTAGAGAATGGGTTGAAGGTTTAGGCGATGGCCGTCATCCACCAAGCATGAACCTTTTTCCTTTATATAAAAAAAATACTCATAACTGTTTACAACCGGAGGATGCTCCTCGGCCATGGGCCGAGGAGCCTTTTTTCTTCTGCCCTTTTTTCCCCCGCCTCGCTTTACTTTACTCGCTTTTCTTATATAGTCTTTATCGTCCTATCTCGTTCTTCCATCTGTTGATCATCTATTCGCCTTTCTTTTGATTGCCCATACAATCAGAGGTCTTATCAGTACTCAAGTGGTTCACTCTGATCAACATTGCCCTGCTAAGGGGTTGTATCACTATTAATGCGGCCAGAGGGGTTAGGTGAATGCATTAAGTGTGAAGGTGACAGCTTGCCCTGGGCTTGTCCCTTCCAAAAATCATCCTTGGCATGCCGAGGACAAAGAGGTCCTCGGCCTGGATCCGAAAAAGAGGTTTTCCCCAATTTAGCCTCGGATGGTCAGTCTTCCTCGGCGTGGGTCTTGAGCCTACTACACGATGAGCTGAGGCTATCAGGCCCATGGACCCCATAAGGTTGATTCAAACTTTTACCAAAACATAAAAGGGAAATTAAATGTAAACACAGTTTGGCTGTAACAGGTTAAGAATCTAAGAAAAATTAAATGAAATTAGTCATTCACAAACCTTAACGTATTAAGAGGCTTCTATTATTATTATTTTTTCCTTCTTGTTGATATTCTTTGGATTTGCTAGGTATTTGATCAATTGATCTGCTTGGAAAGCTTGTGATGTTTTGATATCTTTAGTCCTTAAGAATTTTATTTTATTTTTTGAATTAATTGAATTTAAATGCTGATATGGCACATTTTAACAACAATTAAAAATTTTTAAATTTTAATGTGTCAACAATGCACATTGTTTGCCATGTAAGCATTTTTTATTAGTGAATTAATGACAGAGACCAAATTAACTATAAGTTTAAAAAAAAAAGGGACAAAATTAACTGCTATCAAAATGTAAAGACCAAATTAAATACCCCAAAATGTAAGGACTAAAATGGTGTTTTCGCCAACTATTTATTTGTTTCAAAGTTCTAATAATTTCTAACAAATTTTCTTTAAATCAATCATTGTACAACAAAACTTCCCCAACAAACGTATAATATTTCAGGACCATAATTACACATAATTCCTTACATTTATTAGTATTCTATACCTTAGGTTTTTGAATTAAATTCATCTATGTAATTGCATTGGCCAATACAATACAAAATGTGTTATCTTTTTTCAATAATAAATAAATTAAAATGCGTAACTTATCATTCAATACAACCACGTGAGTGAATTTAACATAATAGAATTTTTTATCTCTTCTATTTTTTTTTTCTTGTCTAAATAGAAATTTGATAATAATTATAGCTATTTTAGACATTTATTATTACTAAATTTGTATATGAATGAATTCGGAAATCCCTTATTCTACTATTTATAGAAAATATAATATACTAAGTTCCTAATATAATTTCAGCTTAGTTGATTTGAGCGTGTTTCATTTAAATCTTATAACTTCCAAAATTTTATTTTTTTTTTTTTTTTGAGAAACAAAATGTTTCATTTAAATATAAAAGTTTTTAAAAACGTTTTATTTAAACCTTTTATCATGTTTTTCCTAATTGTCATGAAAAAAAGAAGGTAGTGTTAACTAGTTGAACTACAATACTCTTAGCTAAATAAAATGTATTTTGAGATTTTATGATTTAAATATAACATTTTGACCATAAAAATTTAAATAAAAGACATCAAGGTTTTAAATGTAAATTAGCTGTGTTTTATTTAGTGGAGTTGTTATACTTGATTGTAGTTTAGCGGAATTGTTAGAAACTAAAGATGGGATAGGTGTCATTATAAGTTGTAGTGTCTCACAGTAATATATTACACTAAACAAAGAGTAAGTATATAAAACAAAATAAGAAGTTCAACAATATGAGACATCAACACCAGATGGTCAAAACTTCGTGGCCTTCAGGCCAAAAAAAAAAAAAAAAAAAAACTTCGTGGTCTTCAACTTGGATATTGGTCAAATTCATGTACCATAAGCTACAATGATGAGAGATGAATCTCTTTCAACACCAAGCGATGCAAACATCTGAACTCTAAATGGGTGACCCTTCTGGCCTTCTCAATGTTTCAGTATGGCATTTTGGTTCACCAATTCAACAACTTTGCTCAACAATGCAATGTTGAGCATAGTGATAACTCAAGATGTGATGCATTCAAAATTTACTCGACCTCAAGTACTAAAAGCAAGTTCCTCAAGTACTCGAGATGTGATTGCTGTATACAAGATGCTCTTCCCACAGTTGGAATACAATTCTTCTTATCTGAAATTTCATAAAGACCCTTGGCTATTGAGATGTAACCAATCACTTGTTAATCTATTAAGGCTTCAAGAACAAAATCTTTGTGCATTTAACCAAAATCCTAGTGGTTATAGATTAAAATTTCAACAATTTTTTGAATGTACTTAAGCATTGAAAGAGGACCCTTGATGGACGAGAAGACCAAATCAACTGTCCCATAATCAAGCCCTAGAAACTAAAGTACCACTTACTACCACTATTCCAAACAAAGAGATTTGTGACACGTAAAGGATTATCGTCAATGGATCTTCGAGTACCCATGCAACTTCACCACATAGGAGAATTGACCTTTTAATAACAAATGAGAATTAGGGGGAGGAGAAACTATTACAACCATATCCATTGAAGGAGAACCAAAAGCAAAGGTATCTCAAAATAAGTAAGGTTTAACCATATCTATGAACTGTGAATCATGAATTACTTAGAATCTACAAGGCAAATGTCAATTTCTATCATATTGTATCGATGATCTAAACAAACAGATACATTCTCAAGACAATTTCAAATGAAAAAAGGCATAAACACCACATAACGACAAAATCCCCTTTGACAGAGATTGCAGGCCAAAAAAGTAAATGAAGATTTACAGATCTCCTAAGCCTGCAAGAACCAAATAGAAAATATTAATAAACCAGCCCATAACCATATCGAAGATTATCACTTACGTTGCATGCAGCGATAGAGCCTAACCTTGTTAGCAATATTATTGGAAAGCCAATCTAGTCCCTCGTACAGCCCTTCCCCTGAAGTGGCACATGTGCTCTGGATATACCTGAAATAGAACCCAAAGTAATGGCCCCAATCAGTGGATACCAAATTTCCTATGCATTGGGTAAAACATGAGAGAGGGAGAGAGAGAGAGAGAGAGAGAGAGAGGGTGTGTGTGTGTTAATATACCAGTGGTGTTGGCAGAGGGAATGAAGACCAAGTTTATCAGTTATTTCAGTAGCATTAATGGCATGGAATATCCTGCTTGTTTGCAAATACAAGCAGCACAGCCTCCCTCAATTCATCCTAGGCATTCAACCAGCAATATTATTATGCACAAGAAAATTTTAATCAAAACTCAAAGATGGCAAGTAAAATGAGCTGCTGGAGTAAGATGTATGGGGTATATATGTTATTGGCATTATATCTCTAATTAGTGCACAAACCATGTACAATTGCACCATTGTCCAAACTCAGGTCTATATTATGCTCCAATCCAACCATTTATAGATACTTTATTAAACATTGAGAATCTTACAAAGTATATAATAATTGCTCTCTGATAAACAATGTGAGCCATTACTGGCTGTCCGTGTCACATTTTCAACAATGTGGGCCATCAAGTAAATAAAGGTAAAATACTATAGTATAAAAAAGTAGGTTAGATACTAGATATAAGGTTCTCTAGAAAGGCCACGTCACTTTTGCCCAATGGTCCACCATTCCATTAAAAGACTCCTATCTGTTTAATTACAGATTTTTTTTTTTTTTAAGACAAAAAAATTTTAGAGGGAAAAAACATCAACGATATGAAAAGAAACATCACTTCATAAAAAGTAAATAACCACTTCCAACAAATATACATTCACCTTATTGATTGACTAGCAAAGTCTTAATAAGTAATTCCACCTTAGGGTGTTAGTGCAAAAGACCACCTTGTATCCCATGCTATTCACATTAAAACTAAAAATTCAATGTTGAAAGGAGTTTTGAATATAAACAATAGAGTTTATGGGGGAGTGTAGTCCATCATGTTAGCCACAAAAAAATTAATTTTGCAATAGAAAATTAATAGAGTTGGTAAACCAAATATATATATACACAGTGATATAGCCTATGATATGCCTCAACAGGAGCGTAACAACAATAATTGCTATGCCAGCTTTTAGATATATATATATATATATAGATAAGTGTCACCTGCAAAATTCTAAGCAACAAAAGAATTTGTAATATCCAACTACCTATAACTACAAACAAGCAACACTTTATATAATAAAACAGTGTTAACAATATAGCAAAAGAATACCAATGGTAGGAAGGGTGGTCACAATCTCTCCCCACTTCAGCTGGTACAAAATGGTAGTCTTGCCCGCTGCATGAAGACCCACCATTAGAATATGCATCTCCTTGGCAAAAGGCCAGCTGAAAAGCTTGGTGAAAGAAAACCCCATCTTTTATATCAAGCTAAATTCCCAAAATCACAAGTCAAAGACCAAATCAACCTAACAAGAAAACACTCATACATTCACATCACTCAGTTCCCAATAGTACACACAATATTCAAACCCATGAATATTGGAATTGGACCAAAAGGTGGAGATACTATAAATATCTCATTATAATGATTTTGTAGTAACTTACAACACGACTTTTACAAACCTTGTTGTATATTTCACAAGACCTATGGGATTATCTATCTTATACTTGACCAAACATGACATCACTAAGTTAATCTTGTGTATTTCAAAAAGATTGGTTTTCTTTAAGCATATCATCACTAACTAAAACTAAAAAACCTAACCCAAGTTAGCCTAGGAATTCACAATCTACATACCACAAAATGAAATTACAAAAGCTCCAAAAGAATCAGCTCTCTGTGTTCATGAAATGTAATTAATCACTAACAAATAAACTATTCTTCAGCTATATGATCACAAGTTGGGAGTTTCCAATTCATTTCATTTACTTTAAATCGTAAACGCCAAAATGATTAAACCATGAAGTTAATTTTGTATTGACAATATTAGCATCAATTTAAATCAGAAAAAATTTTGAAATAACTATCTAGTAAAATAGGTTCCAACTTCCAAGCAACAACATGAGTGCACAATGAAATCGCAGCAAAAGATAGAACAAGTAAAAACAACCATGCATACATAAATGAAATAGAAAAATCATGAAAAGAAACATCACTTCACAAAAAGTAAATAACCACTTCCAACAAATATACATACACCTTATAGATTGACTAGCAAAGTCTAAATAAGTAATTCTTGAAGTGCTTTATCTGCTGGATTTGCAGATAGCAAGTCAACCAACATGGATGTAGTGGTTGCATTTGCTGAAAAACCCTTGTCAACCATTATCTTAATAAGTTCCATAGCCTTTGCTGTCTGATTCTGTTGCAGCAACCCTTGGATGATTGTGTTATATGTTCGATCATTAGGAGAGAAATGGCTCCCATCCATTTTCTCTAGCAGCTCACTTGCTTCATCAATTAGCCCCTCTTTGCAAAACCCTTTGATCATTATAGTGTAAGTCCGAACATTAGGTTGCAATCCTTTCGCAAGAAGACTACTAAAGATTTCTCTTGCAATTGTAAGTTTCCCAACATTGCACATACTATCAATCAAGATGTTGTAAAACACAATATTGTGGTCCAACTTTTTGTCTTCCATCTCTTGAAACAATGCCATCGCGTCCCCAATTTTTTTGTTCTTACAAAGGCCATCCAACAAGATAGCATAGGTTTGGGGATCTGGAAGTTGGCCACATGCCTGCATCTTATGTAATAGGTCTAGTGCAACCTGGGGTCTCTCCACTCGACAAAACCCACCCATAAGAGTGTTATAAGTCACAATGATGGGAGCCACTCCCTTGTTGGACATTTCATCAAAGAGACTCCTTGCTTCATCAATTCTTTTATTTTTGCAAAATCCATTGATTAATATGTTATAGCTAAACACATCAGGTGAACAACCCCTCTCATCCATCATATTAAATGTTTTGACTGCATCATCCATTTTGCTTTGCAAACAGTAACCATCAATTAGAGAATTGTAAGTGACTGTGTCAGGCCTGATTCCTCTTTCAATCATCACATCAAAAACTTTTTTTGCCTCTGTCAGCATTCCCTCTTTGCAAAGTGTGTCCACCAATATATTGAAGGTATACACATCTGGCATGATCTTCCTTCGCACCATCTCATTCAACAGAGTAGTAGCCTCTCTCCACCGGCCGAAATTGCATAGGCCTTGAATTAAGGAATTGTAAGTGACAAGGTTCGGCTGAATGCCTTTACTCATCATTTCAGATAAAAGATTCAAAGCCTCAGTTACCAATCTATCCTTACATAAACTATCAATGATTGTGCTATACGCTATCAGATAAAGCTCAAAATTCCCTTCTTCCATCTTCCTAAGCAACCTAATAGCCATACTAGTCTGTCCAATCTTACACAGACCATTTAGTATTGTTCCACAAGTAAATGCATCAGGCTTATACCCATTCTTCTCCATTTCTTCTACCAACCTCACAGCTCCAGCAATGTTACCTTGAAGACAGAGCCCCTTGACAAGGGTGTTTAGAGTAATAGAGTCTGGGTGATAACCAAGTTTCAAAATTGTTGCCAAAATAGAAAACCCAAAATCTACTCGGTTCAAATGGCAGAAGCAGTTAACCAAAATATTAAGAGTATAAACATCAGGAGAGATACCAAATGATTTGATTCGTTTAATTAGAGAAATGACTACTGGGTAATGCTTCAATCTTGCAATGGCTCCCAACAGGTGATTAAAATCGTCAATGGAAGGCAAAGGGCGCATGTGAAGCATTGTATCAAACAGGTGTAAGGCATGATCAACATTCCTAAAGCTTCTAGATTTGCACTGATCTCTAACAGATTTCAAGAATTGATTTTGATTCAAACTGTGATTCGGGTTTTTTTTAACACTAGCAATACTAGTTGTAGCAGCAGTAGTAGCAGTAAGAGTAGAATAACAATAAGAACGAAAAGAAGAGAGGGAAGTACGAAGCAGCGTACCCATTTTCCTGAAGATCCAGCAAACAATTCGGCAGCTGAAATGAGAACGAAACGATAGAGTTTGAGAAATGAGATAGAGAGAGAGAGAGAGAGAGAGAGAGAGAGAGATAGAATCGGTTTTGAGGGCAGTCTACTGATCAGTTATCTGATGGTGAGCGAGCACAAAAACAATTGGGGAAGGGGAGGCTGAAATTTGGTATTTATATCGTGCTCCCAGGGTTTTCAAAATGCAAATAACAAAAATGCCAAGCGAGGGCTCAATCACGAGGTCAGTTGGCCATATCACACTGGCAACACCACTAGGCTATTGACCAGCACCACGCCGAATATATGTAATTTATATATATATATAAAACTGAAGCCTCTAAAGTTCCCGTATTATCCCACAACAGCACAATATTTAAATAAAATTATCATATATATATATATATAACCAAAGTTTCTGACTTTTGATTGACCTCTCTACAATTTTACATATCAACATAATTAATAATTAATTGTAATTTAGAAATAAAAACACACCTAATGAGGAAGGTAAGGATTTGAACGAAGCACCAAAAAGAAACCAATTAGAAATAGGGAAAAAAATAATAGAGGAGATTATTGGCCCAATGAATGAGGAAGAACAGGGCAAAGGAGAGTTAAGGCATTGCAAAGCCAGTTTATGGATAGATATCTTACTTTGATTGGTAAATTGGTGCTTCCTTTGTTTACTACATAATCTTTATTTTTCACGAAGTTTCATTGATATTTTAAATTATATTTATTTCTTTTTTATCTATCTATGCTGTGTGTATCCTATTTCAATGATTGGACAAAAACCATTGTTTCATGATGCCATTGTTGACATTGTTAGTATGTTGTTTTAGTTTATATTTCTGGTTGTTAAGAATAACAACTTGAATTTTGAGGTAAAGACTATGTGCTTTTTTATTAATATATTTACTCTATTTTTCTCCCTTAAAATTTCGGTTGAGATGATAGCAAATTCTAAACATGTGTAATTTTTTCCTGTAAAGTTTGATTTTTCTTTCATCACCACCATTATCAATTCATCAATATTTTTAATCAAAGCTGAGTGTTTGATTTTGTGTATGTGTGTGATACTATTTCTCTTTGTGATACCCTCCACCCCAAGGATCCCTCCTTTCAGGGAAAGCTTTTGCCTTGCCTTTTCCTTGGGTCTAATCTTCCTCTACCCATTTGTACTTATCAATGCGATTCATAAGATGGTACATACTTCGGGCAGGTTTCATTGTTAATGACTTCCTCAACTCATGCTTCGTTAGAAGCCCTATTTTAAAGGTTCTTACTACCACATCCTTGAAATCCCCATCTATTTCATTGAATGTTTTCCAATATCTATCCGAATAGGTCTTAAAGGTCTCCCACTCCCTTATTGACAGAGACAACAAAGAGTCTAGAGGTTTGGGAACGCCCTTCTTAATTCTTCAAAGGACCTTATTGACCCCTCCTCTAAAGCATAAACCACCACATAGCCACAGGCCTAAAGTTGGAGGGGAATACCTTGCACATGAGGGCTTCGTTGCAAGAATGAATTGCCATTTTTTTTATTAAAGTGGCTCACATACTCTACTGAGTTAGACCTTCAATTGTAGATGGTAAAGGTTGGTTGTGAAAAATGATGGGGAAGCCTAACCTTGTTAATTCTCCTAACAAAGGTTGACTTTAAGATTTGACGAAGTGCCTTACTCATTGCATCATTCCCCATGCTATGATGAGCTAATCCCTGCCCACGCTTGAACTTGTTTCTTTCCAGTTTATCTAAGTGAGAAGATGATGAGAATGACTCATTGGATAGGGTTCTGGACTTATGACAATACAAACGATCCTTACTCTCCACTAATCCATCACTTGATGAAGGTGATGAATTTCTTCTATCAAGCTCCCTTCGCTGCAACTTCTTATGCAAGTTATCTATCTCGTGTTTCAGTTTCCATGTTTCCTATTCCTGCAAAACATGGCTCCCGGTCCTTGAATGACTTCTTTCAGTACATTCTGTATGGTATGACTTTACCATAACACTAGGTGTATGATGATACTCTCTATCGCTCCTCTGCTTCAGGTTAACAAACTGGTTTTCCCTCTATGAACCAACGGATTCTTCCCTATTATGTTCCATATTATCCATGGCTTGTCAAAATAACCCAAAACAAAACCTTGTTTCCCATAATAGTGCCAATTGTAAGGACACGAAAATTAGGGGCCTAAACCCACCAAGAATAGTGAGGTTCGTACCACCCAACTAGGCCCAAACCAATAGATATTTGTTAAGAGAGTGGAATAAAACAAGTTGGGCTTAGTCTGAAGATTCAGGCAGGGAGGGAATGAACAGAAGTTAAAAATAAATATATTAGTGGTTCTTTACAAACACGTCCGAGGACGATGTTCTTAAGCAAGGATATACACTGTTCTCTCTCTTTCTTTCTCTTACTGTTCTTGTTTTAATCTCTTTTTCTTGATTTTTTCCGGATCCCTTCATCTGAAAGTTCTCTTCCTTTATATACTCTTAAGCTTCTTGCATCCTGGCCCTCCATCTGCGATCCTCCAAACTTTCTTTAGGACATTTGTTCCATTAGACTTCTGTTGAAGGAGGTAGAAGGAGGTGTTTAACTGTGAGTCTACTATTTAGGTCATTTCCTCATCAATGTAGTTGATAAAATTTTTATCAGTCATTTAATGCGAAGGCAGTAGGTGAGCTTTCACAGGAACTTTCTTTCAACTACTTTGACTCTCTCTCTAAATGCCATTCTCTCCATTTGGACTTCTAGAAAGTATTTTGTCTATTCCCCTCCTATCCTCAGGCAAACCCACTCCTCAGGCTTAAAATGCTTCCATAATGATGGTCACCATAGTTTTATTCTTCCTCGGTCCTCATGTCCCCACAAAAGCTATTTCTTAACTAGCAACTTAGGGTTAGTTAACACTACTTAACAAAGAAATCAAAATTCCATCTATTAACACAAGGTTCTAATTAGCAAAGTGATAGCTTGGTAGGACCATTCTACACGCTACATAATAACGTATACTTGACATCTTTATTTATCTACTCCAATAATGCTTCCTCTAAAAAAAAATCTTCCCATTGAATAGTTGACGTCTTTGACTACTTCTTCTTCTTCCTTTTTTTATTTATTTATTTATTTTTTTATTTTTTTTTTAAAATTTAAAACTAGAGAATGACCCTAATCATAACGCAATAACATAACTATATACGATCTTTCTGACCAATTCAGTATCTAGTTAACAACCAAACAAAATCAACTTGAAAATATAGTCTAATTTTGACTTCTTGTTGGTGTGATTTTGGGTTTCTGAGCAAGTTGTGTTTACGTATATTTTAAGCATATGAATTAGTATAACTCATACCCATTATTATGTTTTATATCTAATTTGGTGATTTTTTTTTTTTTTTTTGGGGGGGGGGATAAGCAATGTAGTTTATATTTCTATTTTGCATAAAAAGGTTAGTTTGGTGTAATTTTTGGGTTTTTTTTAGCAATTGTGTCATACCTAATATGAATGCAGATGTGTTTTTGTATATTTATTCAGCCAAAAAAATTATATATAAAAAAAAGATTAGATTTTTAGCACATGACTTAGTTTGTGAATATGTTGTTTGTGATATAAAGTGTCTCGGAGTTTGAATTACTTGGATAGAGAGGATTAGTATATTAGCATTTTGGAAGCTAAGAATTCCTTTAGAGCTGATGCTCTTTCTCTAGAGTGGCTTTGTAAACCACCTTTAGCTAGGTTTTATCATTTGGGCATTAAGGAGTGGCCGTGATAAAAACTAATTGTGGGCCTAGGCTTGGCCCAATTCTAAAAGACAAGACGAAGGCGGTTGTTCAAACTAGTCTATATATAAAATGTCTCTCACTCTGTCCCTCTCCAAATACCAAAACCCTAGAGCAAGCTCCTCCAAATAGCCAAACCAAACCCTAGAAGATCAAAAGCAAGCTAGTTCCTGAAGATAAAGATAGATTCGGAATATGAATTTGAATTTGAGATCGCTTTCTGTGTGCGTAATGGTCATTTTACAGAGTGGTTTGCAACACTTACGTTCATTTACAATTTGGACTCACGGTCCAAAACTTCATTCTCTTCTTCTTCTTTTTTTTCTTTTCTTTTTTTTTTTTTTTTGTGATGAATAAAAATTCTTATCCTAGCATTATATGTGCATGCAACTTCCAAATGAATCAAGCTCTACCGAGGTCTCCATTTTATGAGGTATTAGGCTAAATAGTTGACATTGGAACTGGGCATGTCTTTTATATCTATATGATTGATTAAGAACAAAATGATGTAGTTGAATGTGGTTACAGTCATTTTATTACACCTTTGGATGTTTTTAGACAAGTGCAAGGGAATTTCCACATAGTGAATTTAGAAGTTTCTGCAATATTTTCTTGAGAACAATAAGTCAAAAGCAAACACACTATTAGACCAAGGCATCTAGTTTGATCAATAGTACATTCAAGGGATCTTTGGGATCGGCAGTGCATATACAGTGACATTGATCATTCATCAAGTAACTCATTAGAAGACTAGAAATGCAATAATAGTCGGTAGGAAAATAGTCAGCCAAAAAATTGTGTAAAAAAATGATGGTGCCTATCTCCATGTCTTTTCCTATTATGTAAGTGCACAAAAATAAATCAAAGTGGGGCCAAAGTGGACTAAAGTGAACCGAATGGACTCAATAGGACCAAAGGGAACAAAGAGGACTAAATAGACCAAATAGAAACAGGGTGGACCGAACGAACCGAATATGACCGAATAGAACTACCGTGGACCGAATAAGAATGAATTTGGACTGAATAGGACCGAGGTGGACATAATGGATTGAATAGAACCAAGTGGACAAAATGGACTGAATAGGACTAAACTGGACTAAATGACCCGAATAGGACTAAACTGGACCAAAGTGGATAGAATGGACTGAATAATACCAATGTGGACTGAATAGTACTAAATAGAATAGACTGAATAGAATCAAAGTGGACAGAATGAACTGAATAGGACCAATGTGGACCAAATAGAATTTTATTGGACAAAATAGACTAAATAGGGCTAAATTGGACCAAAGTTGACAGAATAGACCGAATAGAACCAATGTGGACCAAATAAGATTTTTGAATATTTATCATTTTTATTGCATTTTTAAGGCTCATATTTCTAATTTCTAATGTCTATTTTCTTTGTATTTTTTAACTCAAAACTAAAGATTTTAGCCCAAATATAATAAAATCTGATACTTTTCAACCCAAAAATTAAGATAAAAAATGAATTTTTAAGCAAAACTTGAAAAGGAAACCTACAAAAAGAATCAATTGAAGGCTCAATTAGTCTAAAGTGGACCGAAATAGACCAAATAGACCAAATTGAACCGAAGTAGACCTAATTGGAATGAATGAGGTTGAAGTAGACCTAATTGGATCAAATAGAAAAAAATTTAGCAAGAACAAATTATCATCAACAATTTTTTTTTAAAAAAAATTATACATTATATTACAATACAAAATAATTATTTATTCTCATTCATCACATGAATTTGTGACTAGTTACAAATAATTCTCACTGCCAAAGATAGTAGGCTCAATAATTTTTACATTTTCTCTTGTCTGATTAAAAGAGAGTGCACATGCCGAGAAATCCAACCAATAAGAGCTTCTCCAACAATGTAGCTAAACCCACAATTCTCTCTATAATAGAGAATGAAACCCAAAAAAAGCTCTTCAGTGGATTCTCTAAATCCCAATTTTTTTTTTTTTTTTGCTTATGAATAGTAGCTCATCAACTCTGATGGGCTACTATACATTAGTAATTGAATTTTTTTGATTAAAAAATCATACTATCTACTATTATATCAATTCTTTCTCTCTCCTCTGGATTTTTTTTTCCTCTCATACTCTCCCTCTCTCTTTGTTGCTTCTCACAAAACAAGCAAATATGAAAAAAAAGAAGAAAAGAAAAAAAAGAACAAGCCGATCTGACCCAGCCTGGTGGTGGAGAGGACGACGAGCGGTGGTGGGGCTGCAGACGTGGTAGTGCTACATGGTGAACGTCAATCTTCATCGGCTTTGTCCTTTCAGCGATCTGACCTAGCTCTCTCTCTCTCTCTCTCTCTCTCTAATGTGAAGTACATGAGGTTTTTTTTTTTTTTTTTTTTTTTTTTTTTTTTTTTTTTTTTTAAGGAGAAAAAGAAGATAAAAGAAGGGGGATAGAGATCACTAATTAGTGGACACGTGTGTGGAGGAGACTAAATTGAAAGAAAGAAAAATAATATAAAAAATAAAAAATCCTAATTGAGAAATTCTACCACAATATTTTCATAATAAATTTTAAGTAATAGATTGTTATTAATTAATATTGGCGAGTAAAAAAATAATTTCAGTGGTGAATTCAAATTAGAACTAGTAACAACTTTCTACATAAATTTTTTTATAAAAGTATTGCGTAAAATGTTGTTAACGTAACACTTCTCATTTAAAAAATATAGTTGTTAAAAAAAAATAAATGATAATAAAAAAAGAATAAAAAATGAATGATTAAATAATATTTAAATGAGATGGAGAAAGGGATAGAAAATCTGTTGGAAAGTGTATTTGAAAAGTTCGTAGGTAAAAGCTAAATGTTACTGTTCATTCTCCAAACAATACAAAAAATTTGGTAAATTTCCTAGAGATGCTCTAAGGTTGCATAAATGCAACATCAATATTACTTCCAGTGCAAAAGCTCTAAGCTGTGAATTAGGGGTGTGCATGAGTCGAGTTGGGTCGGGTTGAGAGAATTTTTTAACCCAACCCACCATGATGGGTCAAAAAAATTTAACCCAACTCAACCCAACCCATCACATCAGTCCAAACCAATCCAACCCACATAAGTTAGGTTGAGTCAAGTTAAACCCATGGGTTTGACAAACTTTTATTATTATTATTATTATTATTAAATTGAGTAGAAAAAAATATAAATATTAATATATTTAAAAAACCTAAAGATTAGTATCAATGCAATTCCTTAAAGGTAAACAACACTAATGACTAAACAACAATAATAATTTATTAGGGTTTGTGTGAACTAATTGACTTTTATAAAGAATAGGAAAAACTGGTTATTTTATATATAAATAAATAAATATATATATATATATATATATATATATATATATATTTATTAAATTAGTACTAATAGAAGGAACCGAGAAAATGCTGCTCTACAGCTAGTTTTTTTTTTTTTTTTAATTATTAAATATAATATATATATATATATATATATATACATACATATATAAAAGTGACCTACAGCTGATTTTTTTTTTTAAATTTATTAAATATATAATATATTTTAAATATGAGTGAGTCTGGTCAAATTTGGCGGGTTTGTAATTTTATGACTCAAACCCAACTCAACCCGCTATAAAATTTTTTTTGTAACCCAACGTAACCCACCAAACCTTCAAAACTGACCCAACCCAGTGAGTCGGGTTGGGTCTGGTCGGGTTTGGCGGGTCGGTGGGTTTTCTACACACCTCTACTGAATAGACAAAACAGAAAATATCATGTTTCAATTACCTTTTCTAAATTAAACAAACTAATTTTGTCTTCATCTCTTAAAAAAAGCCACCTTTTTGATCTATTGTTATGGAATGCCATCAGTATATATATACAAGGGTATGTTTGTATGAATTTTTCAATGTCTGTGACTTGTAAATCCATATAACATAATTAACATTTGTTGGTAGCTAGTAGACATTTTCTTTACTTGTAATCCCTTTTTGGCCCCCTTGAATAATAGCTCTAGTTGCTATTATTTAATTGGAATTTATATGCCATTACATAATTTAGACATGGCAGAATCTGAATGTAGATAACAGAGGTTATGCCGCATGTTTCAGCAGGCAAACACAGTGGAAATAACGTGCAAAGAAGTTTATACTTCTCAAGAATTCTATAGCTTCATCTAGGACAAGGTTCAGCAACTGGTCGTAACCTTTCAATGTCCTGTGGCTGTAACAATAAATAAATAGCTCAATCAGCTCACTCTAATTATGAAAATCAAGGTCAAACTTAGAACCCAAAAGCACATAACCATCACAAAACTACATAAAATGTCCATGAAATATACTAGAATAAAGATTTTTAACTTAAATAGACAAAAATGCATCAGTTTTTCAGTATACATTGTTGCATGACAGGGCTAAGAACATTATTTGAGGGTTAAAGCATGGAAATGGAATAGAAGAGGTATGTTCAAATTGGTTTATAGAAGCTTGTGAAAAGAAAATTAGCAATAATAATAGCTTGAATAAAAAAATAATGGTTGATCCACAGTTTTACATAGAACATAGGAGTGGAACCGGTAACAGCAGTATCATAAAAAATTATGCCAGTGCTTTCAATGAATATTATACGAGTTTAATATTTTTATTATCTAAAGATCTCAAAAAATTTATGTCTTAGGTCATCACCAACCTCACCCCATAAAACATAAATTTGTTAATACCAATTGATCTGACTTATTATTTCCCTCAGCTTTGGGACCATCTAAGGAGGAGCATTTTACCTTGAAAACAGATAGTAAGATCATGATGAGCCCCTAATATAGCTTATTGATTTAGCATTTTAGCTTATTTGCTTATGTACAACTTTTTAAAAATCACATTTTGAAGGCACAATTATACTTTAACTTACTTTTAGCAAAAAGCAACATCTAAGTGCACTAAGCCACTTGGAAAGATCCAAGTCTCGCTAAAAAGATATCAATTTGAATTCACTAAGCCACTTGCAAAGAAACTAAATAAATTTTTTTACTGAGGTTATTAGAGGTAAAGATAAATCCATAAAAAAATGAAAGATTCAGTTCCAATACTAGTTTTGTTGAATCCTAAGAAGTATAAACACAAACAGAAAAAAAAGGTTCCTGCTAAATCAACACCACATTTCCATATAATTCCAACCAAAGCCACTGAAGACTACATGACATGCTATATACAAGCACAATTACATGTAGGGCATTATTTCTCTTTTTGTTCTCTTGCTGCCAAACGAATCAATTTGCAAAGATGATCCCAGCTCATGAAAAAACAAGTACATAAGGGCAACATGGTAAGCATGGTAGATTCATCAAGATCCGTTTGATAACCATTTTGTAAAGCATCATTATTTCAAGGGGTGGAGCACAAGTATCATTAAAAGATCCCAGAATCCAGAATGCTATCTCTAAACTGAAATCATTCAGAGATGTTGGATGATAGAAAGTGAAGATAAAGGTATATTTAAGTTGAGTGGATGATAAAAATAAAAAATAAAAAGATTCATCACAGACAAATCGGAACACTATGTATGCAACTTGTTTAACATTTCTATTACATAGCTGAAATTATAAATCTGTCAATAATCCCTATACAACATGCCATATGCATATCCTTATTCATTCCTTCAACTTCATTAGTTGAAAAGCGAATTACATTACAGCTTACCTGTAAATTTTCAAATCCATGTCCACCTAGACAACACCCCCAGTCCCCCAAAATATACTCAACCACACAACCTAACGAACCCATCATCACCGAGTGGTAGAAAAACCTTATACAAATAATTCAGGAGCAAGTTATTCGCAAACGAATCCTAGTTAACACATTTAATGAACTAAATCACAGACAAAAATCAAACTAGATGAGCTAAACCCAGAAAGTTTCATTAAAATCAAAGACAGAATAAGAACAAAAAGCACATTTATAAGACTAAATTTCCAATCTTTTCAAATTTTTCTCGAAAAACAAACACAGCCCAGAAAAGCATTCATCGATCTAAGCTCACAAGCACAATAAAACCAATCATCAACAACCATATCCATACTCAAACCAAAAAAAAGGAAGCAAGCTTTACCTTGAACTGAAAGCGATAACGAGAGAGAAAGAGAAATTGTTTAATTAAAAAGGAGTTTTTAGGGTTAGGGTTTCTTTTCATTGAGTCTTGAACGAGTTTGATGGGGATTTTGATTTATTGGATTGCACGGGTGAGGGTTTGGGAGTCAAAGTGAGAGACACAAAGACCGAGTTAGAGAGAGAGTAATCTGAGGGGTTTTTTCTTTTTAGTTTATGCCAAACCTGCAGCTGCGTTTAAAGAAACGCAGCTGTAGGCAGGCCTTTTAAAAATATATATATATATACATATATATATATATATATATATATATATCTTGTGAACCTATAGCCCTTTTTAAAGAATGAGGGAAAAAATATTGGGCTGCCTACAACTCAGAAATGCAAATGTCAAATTTTCTCTGATAAATACATTATGTAGATTTTTCACCAAAAAAAAAAAAAAAAACATTATGTAGATGTGTGGTAGCACCTGAGCAATATTTTCTTGCACGAAAATCTAATTTTACACAATCTATCCAAAAAAAAAAAAAAAACCCTCTTGAAGACCACACTCTACATTGATATTAATTTTTCCAAACACAAAGTTAATTGTGATTTCACCTTTTCTTCCATCAACTGGAACGCAAATTCTATGTTTTACTGGCATTAGAATCTATATTTCATAAGGTCCATATTGATTTTTAGAAACCCATAAAGCATTAGGGGTATAGATTTTCTTTTCCTTGATAAGTATATGAGGGGTGACAAATGCATGGCCAATGCATTGGTTTCTTCTCTAACATAGATTTATATTAATTGAGTTATTATATAGTTTGTTAGAATTATCTAAAAATTCTCTGATTAGGTGATAATTTAGGTCTCATTTAAGTATAGTGGTTGTATGGTACCAAACAACTAATTTTTTTTAAAAAAAAAAAAGAAATTTAATAAATTTTCTGCAATTTGGTGTTATAAAATCAAAAGAATTAAATCAAATTAAATGAAATTAAAAAATATAAATAAAATATGCTAATGTGGAAAATTGTGGAGAGGTCAACCAAAAGTCTAAGACTTCAATTATATATATATATACTAGTCGCGGATCCGCGCGTTGTGCGTGGTTATTTTTTTTATGATCGTGTTATTATTTGAAATATTTTTGAATGTAGTACTACTTAAGCTGCATTATATATGTATAAACAATATATTGTAGGATTCATGATGATAGAAGGTATTGTCTTGGAATTAGATGTGGAAAGTATACAATCTCATCTGACGGTTATCTCAAAATCTGAACATCAAGTAGTTCTAAAAAATTCAGAATTTTTATTGAATTATTTTACAATCTCATCTGATAGTGATCTCAAAATTTGAATATCATGTGGTTCTAAAGTATTTGGAACATATTTTATTTATAAATTTCCCCATTTTCCCAACTTGTCTAGGTTTTATATCCTTTTGTATCTTGGGAATGTAATTCAGTAAAATTTCATATTGAAAGATAGACACCATAACTGTTGACGTGACTCCATAGTACCTACCAACCATCATTTACTAATCATTATTATAGTAAAAGATCATTTGAAATAACTGGTGGATAACATGAACACCCTACCAATAATATGAGAACTATTTTAGCTAAGCATTTCATTTTAGAGAGACCTAAAGAAATATTCCAGCTTGTGTGAACTTGTAATTTAATAGGTAATCCATTATAATTTGGTGGAAACAAAAAGATAATATAAAAATTATTTTAGCACACAAAAAGATAATATAATCTCAATTTTATAATAGCCTTTTCATTAATTGAGAGTCGGACATACTTTACGAAACAATCCAGCTGTTGAACTTGCGATTTAATAGATAATTCGTAATCAACTGGTACAAAATATGAACCACCTACACAACCGGGGAAAAAAAAATTAGCATAGCCTTTTCATTTTGTAGCTGTTCAACTTGCAATTTAATAGATATTCTGTAGTCAACTACTAGGAAAAATGTACAACTTACACAACCAAATAAAAAGTTAAAGAATATTTTAGCATAGCCTTTTCATTTTATTTATAATTAAAAGTTACAAATACTTGAAGAAACAATCTAGCTTAAAAACGTGTAAATTAACAGGTAACTTGTGAGCAACTGGTGATTAAAATAGTAATCAGAACGATGACAGGTGTCCACATCATTCAACACCAAGACCTTTTATGTGATATTTTTGCACCATTCATGTTTTTCAATAGAAAATATCTAATCTCTAAACATATTACAATCTCGTTTGACGGTTATTTCAAAATCTGAACATCATGTGATTCTAAAGAATTTGGAATTTTTACTGAATTATTTTACAATCTCATCTCACGGTTATCTCAAAATTTGAATATCAAGTAGTTCTAAAGTATTTGGAAAATTTTTTATTTATAAAATTCCCCCAAGATAATCCATTATAATTTGGTAGAAACCAAAAGATAATATAAAAATTAGTTTAGCACACCAAAAGATAATACAATCTCAATTCTATAATAGTCTTTTCATTAATTGAGATTTGGACATACTATACGAAACAATCCAGCTGTTGAACTTGCAATTTAATAGATAATCTGAAATCAATTGGTAGAAAATATGAACGACCTACACGACCAAAAGAAAATATAAAAAATATTTTAGCATAGCCTTTTCATTTTATTTATAATTAAAAGTTACAAATACTTGAAGAAACAATCCAGCTTTTGAACTAAACACCCTACACAACCAAAAGATAATATAAAATTATTCAAGCATACCAATAGATAATATAAAAATATTTTAGCATAGCGTTTTCATTTTATTTATAATTGAGTGTTGGACATACTTGAAGAAACATTCCAACATTATTTACAGTGGATTTTCCCAGCATAGCAACTCATTGAAAAATGTCCTATTTTTTTTGGTTATTTTCTTTGGTTACACAAACTGTTCGGGCAACAATGGAATTTTCCAGCAAAGCAACTCATTAAACAATACATTGTAGAAAAGTAGAAGTAATATGTTTTGATTATGTGCAACTGTATCAAGCTCTGACCGCTCGCATATTTGTTTTTTATCCAAATAGACTGCTACCTCTACCCCCATAGTGGTAATAGCTCTAAATCTATCTATTACACTTGTGGACCAAAGAGGCACATGGCTGATGTACTTCAGTTATTTATTGTACGTTTCAAAAGAGAATCTGCAAAATCATATCCCAAAAGGCATATGGGATACTGTGGAAGGTGATGATGTGGCTTTTGTATCACAATTTGTGTCAAGATACAATGGTTCAGATGAAAGTTTATAGGTATAAATGCTGTATTGGGAAATTTTCTCCAACTACTACAATATTGCCTAATTTTGCACTACATGATTGTCACACTATTTTTGGCTTATCCCTACCTAGAACTTCCCCACACATTAACGAAACCAAATTGAACCAAATCAACAAATTCAGCTACAACCCAACTCAAGTTAATAAAACCAACACATAGTTACTTTAAGCGGCTATACAATTAACTCTTAACAATAAACCGTAATTCGTTCCAAAAAAGCTACCTACCAAAGCATGAAAATGGTGTGCAACAGATTTTTACATGTACA
Source organism: Quercus variabilis (assembly GCA_030445155.1). NCBI lineage: Eukaryota > Viridiplantae > Streptophyta > Magnoliopsida > Fagales > Fagaceae > Quercus > Quercus variabilis. The sequence goes on from CP129447.1 coordinate 2,266,633, forward strand.
AAATTACTTTAAAGTCTTTGCAAATACATTATCATAATAGTAAATGTCTTTTGAGACATGGTCCAGGCATTACAATCCAGTCAAACATGCTAAGCTCCCAGCAAATATGGGAATCGATGGAATCCACATCAATTAATTTTCTAATTCCACCACCAAGCTCTCTAAACAACTTGGATATCCAACCAACGTTGTCACCTGCTGGAAAATTTCAATTAGTACCACCACACTGAAAATTTAGTGTTCATAATCATGAAGTTGCTCATTAAATGAGACTAAAACTGTGAGGGTAAGGGTAATTCAAAACTTACAAACCAATGTTGAGTAGCCTACTTGTTTTCCTTGCAATTTATAAAATAATTTGAATTATTTTTAACTGAGCTTCCTTTGCCTCCAATCACTTACAAACCATTCTTTTCAGCCATGCTGTTCTGTCCTTCAGAGTTGGGTTTTCAAAAAGTTTATGACTAGATGGTTATAAGCCTAGCCATTGCTTCTGAAGCACTTCTTGCTTATTGTTTTCTTATCTCCAAAGCTAATGTTGCATTGAATTGTGAAATTCCAAAAGAACTTCAAAATATGAGCACCTGATGATGCAAAGGATTTTTTTTTTTTTTTCTCAATCAGTAGATGCCAATTCTTAGGATAGAGTCATAAAATAATTGGCCACAAAGTCAACTATGTTGAACTTCATATTTGTGGATTACAATTTTTTTCCAAATTGTCCTTCACAATTATTAAATTTTCTCATATTCATTTTGTACGTGTGTGTGACTTTTTTTATAACTAATTTGACTGCTTAATTTTACTTCAGCTCAAGTGAGTCTGATTCTGTAACTTTGGATTTTTTTTCCCTCCTCTCTAAAGCTAATGTTTGTTGCTGGTTATTCATATCTCCACAATGATTATAAATGATGATACAACATAACATATGATGGAAAAGAGAGATGCAAACTTATCAGTAATTACTTGAGATTTCATCATATTCATGACACTGTGTTGTGATGGTATTGGTTAGGATTATTGAGTTTGCTTTAGTGAAAATTTATAAGAACCATATTGAATCACAGTTCATCATTCAAAACCTTTCCAATCTATTAAACTTTTTAGTCTAAATCCAAAGCCTTTTTTTCCCCCCACAGTGGGGAGCAACTGAAACATGGCACAGATTTTAGCACCCTCTACACAATGGCAAATGAGAATTACAATGAACTCTATGAGTTCAAGTCCCATGACAACAAAGATGTGGAGTTCTCTATTGTTGAAACAGAATAACGAATGGTCATCTAAAAGCTCAGCTAAGTTTCAAGTTTTTGCTGTGAAGTCTAAGAACGGTACTATCAATAGGATGGAAGATCTACTAAATTTGGACCTCACTTCATTTACTGACAAAATTATTGTTGAGTACATTTGGTACATGTTCTTTCTAATTTATATTTTTAACCAACTCCTAGTTCAGCTCACTCCATGTGAGCACTCCTTTAAATATAAAATAATCTGAGATAATTTTGAAATAGGTTTGGAGGGTCTGGGAGTACTTCTAAAAGTATTGTGTATATAACCATGTTTTAAAGTTTGGCCTTTGGTAGCAATTATGTCACAGAATGGACCTCACAAGAACACTGAATTACTGAACTCTTTTGAGAATTATGCAAAATTATGTAGATCTAATATCAATTGTTGGAAGTGGATATCAATCTAAATGATGTAGTATACAATGGACGCATTAATGAGAAGTACAATCTGATCAATTCAAGAACTGAAGTCTTACATGTTGAAATACATTGGAAGGTGATTTGAGACGTGCCACGAACACTTTATACTTCACAACTTCAAAGTCTTAAATTCTTCCAATAAGCCATAACACATTAAAAAATGAGACCTGAGATATTTCCAAATAAACCAAGGTAAAATAAAATAGTTTTTTTGGCTGTAAAATTATAGCACTATCATACAAAACTTTGTAATATACTTGAAACAATAATATTATCCAACTGAGATCCAAGCTACCTAAATATCAAAGAAAATTCATCTCAACATGAATGCCCCCCTCCCCAACCTTTCCAAATGAAAAAATAAAAATAAAAATTTGGATCTACCAATCCTAGGTGCCTTAAAAATCCATAAGTCTGACCTCAAATGAAAGGTGATAGATTTCTTCTATCACAATCTTAATTCAAAATTTATTAATATTTATGTAAGGTGATAGATTTCTTTTTTTTTTCCCCCTGAAAAAATCAGGTCCAAAACCTAATTTAAATTAAAGCCACAAGTGTTAACTTTCATTCACTTCACTATATTAAACTTCCATGCTCAATTTTATCTGTTTAATAAAATTTCTCTCTAATTCACCATATACTTGTATTTAGTCTAAACTAAAATGGAAACTCACATACTTGACATCCAATGACTCCCTAAAATCTGGCCATACCCACTCCTAACAACCACCCAAACTCCAGTATACCACTATCAAACTACTTCTCTCAGTCATGGAATATAAACAATTGAGAGAGATGAAAACTCACCTTTAAATCCCCTTGGAATGGATGAGACGTGCCACCAACACCTTATACTTCACTATTTCAAAGTCTTACATTCTTCCAATAAGCCACAACACATTAAAAAAATGAGACCTGAGATATTTCCAAATAAACTAAGGTAAAATAAAATAATTTTTTTGACAATAAAATTATAGCACTATTGAAATGACATTCAGGCAATCTCACAAACACATCAATGGCATGCCAAGGATGCTCGTCTAATATAAACACAAACACAAACAAACGAAAAAAAAAAAAGGGTCTCATATTAATATAAATAGAGCATAAAAGTTTTGCACCCAAAAAAAAAGAATTGAGATGCAGAGATACCTTAACCAAAGCAGGGAGATGTTGTCAGTATTTATAAACCGTGTGGAAAGGAATAAAGGAAGGAAGGAAATTAGATAGGCAGCCGTTACTGAGAAACAGTAGAGCAGGAAGATGGGTAGCTTTCAAACTCTCTATTTTCTCACGCAATACCTAAAGGCTTAAACTTTTTTCCCCCTCCCTTTAAGCTTCCCTCTACAATGCATACTTCAAACTCTCTCTCTACTCACGTTTCTATTTGGTCACACAAAACCTTGAACGCTTCCCTTTTTTCTTTTTTCAAACCGGCTTGAACATTTGATATTTTTAATTTCTTTTTCCTTTAAGCTGAATTGAAATGGTTTTGGGTTGGGCTTGATAGTGGAACTAAATAAATAAGAGGTGGGCTGGATTAATTATACAAATTTATTATAGGGTGCTAGCGGGAGTAAATAAATAAGTAGTGGGCTGCATTTATAGGGTTGAGATTTATAAGGCTGGAAATTGTAAAAACCATTTTAAAATTGAAGGAAAAATTATACTTTTTTTAAAAGAAAATGACTTGGCATCTGATGTGGCGCAACATGAGAGTAGCAACATTAAACGCTATGCTTCAGCTTTTAGTAATATATACATATATAGATGAGATAGGTTCAAGTTACATTTGGTATAACTCTTGTAAAGTTGCACCTTTTTTAAACCATAAATTTCTAAGAGATTTAACGGTTTAAAAAATAGTATTAAATGTTATTACTTTCCATCTTATTATCTCATTAATACTAGCATTGTCTCTCTCTCTCTCTCTCAAGTATATGGTGTTTCATGAACTCCAAATCAGCGTACAGCTGGTGTTTTGTAGCCCAATAATTGACACCTGGCATAAAAAAGACACATCAGTTTATTAAGCCATTTAAACTAAAATGGCTAAATTATCCAGAAAAAATTTCAAACACTCGCCATTTTTCTCTCTGCAAAACCAAAAACCAAATACTTTTCCTCTTTTCAAAATTAAATCTCATTTTCTTTCTCCCCAGTCCTCACGCCACCATAGCCCTTGCTCTTTCTCAAACCCCAACCTAATAGCCATTGCCCAGCTGTAGCATCTTCGGTGGCACAACACTGCCCAACATTGCAAGTTCCAACGAATCCAGCCTTTGCCTCATCAAAAAACCTCAAAATCTTCTTTTTCTAGCAAAATCATCCTACGCCAGAAGCTTTTTTGCTCCTTCCAACACTCGACAGTCACAAGAAGGTTTTTTTCTCTCTCTTTTTCTTTTTTGTATTTTCCCATCTTTTTTGTATGGTTTTTTTCCCCCAAAATTATAGATTAAAAAAAAAAATTCCAGATGAATGTTTGTGTAGGAAGGAAATTTGTACCTGTAAAATAAAATGTCTCAATAAAGATGGATGCACTCCTTTTTTCTTAAACTATTATCAATCAATAGAATATACAATATACAGTAATGGGTTAATATTTTTTTAAAATGTTCTTTTGAATCATATTAAAGTTGGGATTTTTTTTTTTTTCACTTTTTTTTTTTTTTGGTTATAGTTTCATATGTAGAAACATAAAGTTTCTTTCTTTGTTTGAAAAAATCTTGCACCTGTCAATTTGGGGACAATTGAATGTATTTCTTTTAAAATTAATTATTTGCTCATACGGTGGTTGAAATTTTGGTCTTGAACAAGTTAATTTCGTGTGTGAAGGTTGTTGACACCAATCCCATACTTTGTATTGCTTTAGTTGTGTTTACTAATGAAGGTACTTTGAAGTTGTGCTGCATACTCTGTCCCAAATTAGTTTCTAGCCTTAGTCCCAGACCTAGTCCCAAAAAACCCTAAGACTAAAATTAACCCAAATTGAAAACATTGAATTTGGCCTCTCCCTTAATTCCAGATCGTGTGGAGAAAGGATTTTGTGTGTTCTCAGGTAATTTTTCTTCCTAAATTTTTTCTCAAGTCTCTCGATTCACACCCCTCACTGATTCCCACAAATTAATTTTTCTAAATGATTTACAAATCACTAAATTAAATTCCAAATCTATAACTGCATCTTCTTGCCCAACTATTATTTTATTCCAATGAAGTTTTATTTACCTATCCAAAAAAAAATTCCGGTATTGTTGTTGGCTATACTGATTATTAATTTTTTGTTTCTTGTTGGATTATTATAAGGGCCATCAACTATGTAAGATTTTTCATTAAAGTGATGAAGACGTCAAATATGAAGCAGTGGAATAAATTGAAGCTCTGAAGTATCAATCAATGATGGATAAATACAAAATAGTTGTGAAGAAGCTGAAGTAGGCATCAATAGGGTCATGGCTATTTTTGTAGTTTGTTTTGGTGTATGCTGGCAAAACAAAAGTAGCCTATATGCTGTTACCTTGATGTAACTTTTTGAATATTGATGCCAATAATAGTTATGTATCAAAAAATGTATCTTTATGTTAGCTTTTGGTTTACTAAACAATTGTAGATTAATGTTACCTTTTGTTGACTTTATTTAGTTCAATGAAAATTTAGCTTTATGTTAACTTTGATAATCATTGGGTACTAAAGACAGACAACACCAATGGTTTGACACCACTGATTAAGGTAGGTGTTTACATTGTTGCATTTTATATAATCTAAATTATAGGTATTAAGGCAAACAACAGCAACACACTATATATAATCTAAATTCTAGAACCGTGTCTAGAAGAAAAAAAAATCTTACTCAAGCTTTGACAAAAAGTATTTCATTTTGCAACGACATATTTTCAAGTTTGACAGAATAGGTATTCCCAAAAAAGTTTCCCATGCTATTGATGTAGCAACAGAGTCATGTATATCACCTAAATATGTAATATGTAAAAATGCAGCTTTATTCAGGATAAATAGGTGAGAATTATCACCTAAAGTTGCAGAATTATATTAAGGACAAAAAAAAAATATTACAGAATTATTTGCGGGTACATAATCTATATCATCCAAAGCTCCAAAACTATCACCACCAAATGTATGTGGATTACATAAAACAGATTATTGTTAATGCCTAGTTATATGTTCTCAAATTGTCCAAGGTTTGTTCTTTTTATTGGCCTGCATACTTTGAATTTGAATCTTTAGTACTTGCAGCAGCAGCTATTATAATGTATCCTAAATTATAACACACAAAAAAATACATAAGCATCAAAATATTTACCCCCTAAAAAATAAAAATAACTTAGAGCACAAAGCTAACCTTGCCTCCTTAAGATTCCTGAACCTTCCTCCATGGTGAATCTCAAAATTTAAATGATCTTCCTCCATGTTGTTGTTGTCTCTGTTTTGAATTAAATATTAGCTTTAGCAGGTGAAAAAAAAAAAAAAAAGCTTTCTCATGGGCTTTGGATAAATTACTACTAAGAGTAAATAAGAATAATAAGCTTCTGAACATCATAACCATCAATTAATAAGTAATAACAAACAAGTATTTGTAAGAAAACCCATTAGTTTGGTCCATTTCTTTACTGTCTTTAACAAAAGTAATTCATTATTCAATCCAAATCATCAAAGAACAATTTAATGGTATGCTACAACTAACATATGCAAACAACCTGTGCTTATCAACAATGCAATTAGAACAGTTAAAGAGAAACAACATTGCCCTAAAAACTAACATCATGTAAATTTAGCAAAGATGTTAAGAAGAACACCAAAGCCCACTTCAAGAGCTTTTCTCCGTATATTATAATCCAAATATTATAATGAATTCATATACTTCAAATGAACTTGTTCAATCATGTAATTACATTGACCAAGTTGCTAGTATCTTCTCTAGTAGACAAATAAATTTAACTACGTGGCCCATTAGCCAGCCATGTGAGTGAATATAATTGGGGAACATAAGGTAAAACATCTAAGGAATTGTATTTAAGTTCTATCCATGTTTCAAAATGGCAAAAAGGTCTATCTGTTTACCAAAAACAAAAACTTTTCATAACAATGCACACAACGAAAAAGGCCAGCCTTCAATTTATGAATATAAATGCTGACGTACTTGATAACCACCAATGGGCTCAAGTACTAAAAGCAAGTGCTAGTATTACAAAATTGTTGTTGGTGCAGTATAATACACGCTTTCCTTATATTTGTGTTATACACCTCTAATTTAAGCTCAAAACCTCCTTCCAATTTCCTGAGCAACCCAATAGCCATATCAATCCTACCAATCTTACACAGAGCATTTAGTATCGTTCCACAAGTAAATGCATCAAGTTGATACCCTTTCTTCTCCTTATCTTCTACCAACTTAATAGCTCCAGCAATGTTACCTTGAAGACAGAGACCCTTGACACAAGGGTGTTTAGAGTGATAGAGTTTGGGTGATAACCAAGTTTCAAAATTGCTGCTAAGACAGAGAACCCAAAATCTACTCGGTTCAAATGGAAGAAGCAATTAATCAAAGTATTGAGAGTAGGATGACTAGGGGCAATTCCTAATGAACCCATTTGTTTAAATAGAGTAATGACAACCAGGTAATGCTTCATTCTTGCAATCGCACCCAACATGTGATTAAATTCGTCAATGGAAGGCAAAGGGCGCATTTGAAGCATTTTATCAAACGTGTCTAAGGCATCATCAACATTCCTAAAGCTTCCACATTTACACTTATCTATAATGGATTTCAACAACTGGTTCCAATTCAGATTAGAGTTTTTCCTATCACTACTTTGAGTACGAGAAGAATAGGCGGAAAAGCATGAAACGAAAATAGAACAATAATGAAAGGATTGGAAGCACGAAGCATACCCATTTCCCTTCCCTGAAGATTATTTTGATGGTGCTAAATCAAGATCATTCTTTTTCTTTTTTCCTGTTTAGAACAACGATTTTACTATTTAGCCCTCGTCCCCATTAACTTAAAGGAACCGGTTGTTGGGAACATTGATTGAGTTTCGGTGGGGTAGTTTTGGAATTTTGTGGACCTTTTCAACAAGCCTGTACCAATTACGAAGAAAAAGAGTGGTTTTTGGTTGCTTAGACTAAAAAATGTAATGGTTTTTATGCATCTGCTACTATTAATTAATGATCCACTGTTGCATAAGTGTAATTAATTATTATTTGAACCTGATAGGATTACGGGGTCATCAGTTCTAAATTCATGTAGAATTCATAAAAATCACAGTCTGGGATTCAAGCACATTCCATCATTTTAGAGATGGTTTTTGCTCTTGTGGGAACTATTGGTGTCCTTTCTAAACTCCTAATGGGTGAATGTCCATTTGGTTCCTCAGAATCACAACCACGATGATGTTGACATAGGATTAGGATTAGGGGAATTGGAATTTAGGACAATGAACGTTAAAAAAAAAAAAAAACAAAAAAAAAAAAAAACAATTTTTATTGCCTTTGAATTATGCCCAATCTCAGTCTCACTAATGCCCTCTTTGCTGTTCTTGCAATTAAACTGTAATATTGATCATAGTTTCTTGAAATTTCAAGGACCGTGTTACATCAAATGTCTAGGTTGTCATTGAGAATCTAAAAGTCCAGAATTAAATGCTAACAATTGGTTGAACTTGGTCAATTTTGGTATTTTATCCATGGTTGGAACCATCAACAAGGTGACTGATTGTTAAAATTGCAAAGATGGTTTCACATGGTTTCTCCATCATCATCATAATCTTATGCCTTTCAAATCTCTACGAATTCCTTAAGTTGAGGATTGTTTGACAGAATATTGTTTAAATTATAATCTGTGATTAAATATGCATGTCTCATGTTTATTAAAGAAAGGCAAATTAGATGATAAGATACTCATTTGAACTAAGATGTATTGTATTTCTAATAAAGGCTGCTGGTAATAATTTATGGAATAATGTGGGTAATCTACTATAAGGTGAGTATCAAATTACTAATTCTTCCAAAAACTTGAGGAAATGGTGAATTTAATTACTTAATCATAATGCTAGCCCTCCCCCTCACATGTGGGCTTAAAGTTCCCCTTAATAAGTGGGGCCCAAATTGTAGAATTTTTATCATTTTAAATAGGAGGTAGTAAAAATAGGGATCAAACTCAAGATTTCCTACTCTAATACCATGTTAAATTATTAATTCTCCCAAAAGTTTAAACTTTTAAGAAAATGGTAAATTTAATCACTTAGCCATAATTCTAATAGTTAGGATGGAAACGGTGAGTTTGATCACTTAACTATAATTTTAACCCTCCCTCTCACGTGTGGACCTAAAGTTCTCCTTAATAAGTGAGGGCCCAACACGAGAGATTTTTAATATTTTAAATAGGAGATAGAGTAAAGACATGGATCAAACTCAAGATTTCATACTCTAATACCATGTTAAATTATTAATTCTCTCAAAAGTTTAAACTTTTAAGAAATAGTAAATTTAATCACTTAGCCATAATTCTAACCGTAAGAATTGAGGAAGCAATGAATTTTTTTTGGGTGTAAATGATTTCTGAAAAATATTTTACACCTAGGTCCATGTTTGGCACCACTTGAAAATAAAGTCAAACTGAAAATAAAATTCAGTTTGACCGAAAAATCCCTTGCCAAGCCGTAAAATCATTTCCGTTCCCATTTTACCTTCAAATGCTTTCTAGAATTACTCACTCCTTACACACTCCTCTCACACACGCACCAACCTCAATTCAGCTCTAGCCCACACATCAACCTCAACTCCACACACAATCCAACGCCAAGCTCTAGCCGCCCATCCAAGCCAAGGCCAGCCTAGATCGTGCTGCCCCACCACCGAGATCATACCCCAGCACCAACTCGTTCGCACCGAGATCGCACCCACTCAACCTCTTCGCTAGGCTCCACCACTGCATGTCTCCGATCCACCACCGCCATCACCCAAGCTACCTTCCTCCATGAGCTCTGATCCACATCTACCCACATAACCCAATCCCCATTTCAACAAACCCACACCCACCTTGCCCGATCCACACCCACCCAATCTAGCTGCTGCCGTCCTCTGTTGGTACCAATCTCTCTCTTTCCCGATCTGGCCACCACCATCCTCCGTTGATACCGATCTCTCTCTTGCCCAATCTATCTCTCACTCTTTCTTCCTCCTCTCACCGAGTATATTATGTATATATTGTAATAAATTATTTTATTTTGATTTTTGGTTATGTTAAATGAAATTTTCTATTATAAAATTTGATTGGGAGCTAAGAAAATAGCTGAGAAAATGTGAAACATTTGTAGGAAAATAGCATTTTCAGAATGTTACCAAACACTGAAAATCGTTTTTTGGATTTCATTTTCTTTATAGGAATTCATTTTCCCTTGCATTCATTTTACATTCGGAATTCGATTTACATCAAACTAAACGCAGCCTAAATGGTAGAGGTACAAAGATTCCACCTAGTTGAAATACATTATACTGCTTATATTCACATTAAAATATAGAATTGAGTCAAGTTAAATGGTTTTTTCAATTCAACCTAACTCAATTCATCAAATGGATAGAACCCAACCCAATCAAATTTACCAATTGATTATAAATAATAATTTGATGTCTTATTAACTAATTTGCAAAATTACACTATCAAATATCGGGCATGATATATATATATATATATATATATATATTTATTTATTTATTTATTTACAGTGAGTCTCTTACTTTCAAAGCTTATTCATGAACATATGCTCATTTAGAAGTGAGTGTAAACTTGGGCTTAAATTTGACTTATTTCTTAATTTTTATATATGTAAGTTTTTTCTCATGGCAAGCTTAAATTGTTCATGGCAATGTGATAGTTACATTCCAAAAAAAACTCTAAACTTAGCTAATAGGGGTGTGCATGAGTCTAGTTAGGTTAAGTTAAATGGTTTTTTCAATCCAACCTAACTCAACTCATCAAATTGGTAGAATCCAATTCAACCCAATCCACATGGGTCAGTTTAGTCAATTAGTTATGCATACATATTTTATGCTTTGCGGAAAATTAGACTATTAGCAATTGATTCTCAAAAAATTAACCATTACAAAAATCGAAGAGGCAGCAGAAGATTGCGAACGATGCGGACGTGATAGACAGTAGCGAGTCGGACGAGCAGACTCGACCTCAAAGTCATACATATTATTACAAAAATTGAATTCTCATCCCTGATCAAGTGTTTTGCAAAGCTGAATTTCACAACACGCGATTCGCAAATTCAAAATTCAGTGAGCTCAAATTCAAAGTAAAATTAATCAATCAATCATTTTATCAATGGCAATTAAAAGCAAACCTTCTAGAACAGTTAATTTATCACTTAATAATCAATCATTTCACAAATGCCAAGCTCAATGGAGCTGAAAATTCGAACTTTTTAGTTCAGCGAATTGAGAAGATTCTAGAAACTTCTAGAGTTAATGAGTTCAATTCTTTTGAATCAAATGAAAAAAAGCTTTTTTCCACATGATAAACAGAGCAAAATCGAAAGCTAAATAGAGCGAACTCGAGGAGGTTCTAGAAGGATCAAATCAGAGGTGAATTATGAAAAAGAAAGGCATGAGGATTATTGATTGAGCAAAATTGAAAGCTATAGAAAAATCGAGAAGGTTCTAGAAGGTTGTGGAACCTGAGCAGAGTGGATTTAGAGGTTGATATTGGTGAGGTGCTTGAGGTGCTCCTTCACGAGGCGTTTCGAGTTTTGAGAGAGAAAAGAGGTAGAGATGGAAGAATTGAGTTGGATGGGAAGTAGGTGGTTATTGGTTAATTGGTTGGGTTGGTGGCAACCAAAAAAAAAAAAAAAACAATTGTTATTGAAGACTGACCATAAATTTACAATCAATTTTTTAATTAATTTTTTATTTTGAGTTTAATGTAACTTTTTAATTTCAATTTATCTATTGTTGGTGAGGTTATATGTGAAGGGATTTTTAAGAAACTAAAATTTAGAATTTGAAATGAAGTAAATTATTGGGTTTAGTATGTGCTAATTTTTAGGAAAAAATGTATCAAACATGCGTTATATATATTAAAATAGAAAATGTGCTAATTTTTTTTTAATTTCTCTAATTTTTATTTATTTTTTGTTTTAAATTTTGTTGAATTATAATTTTAACCTTATTTTTTATTTTATTTTAAAGATTATTTAATTAGATTATGCATATTTTTGACATTTTTTGAAATCATAATTAATTTTCTAAATCTTCTTAATATATAGAAATGAATAAAAATTATTAAGGCTTAAATCCCTTTTAAGTTTTTTTTTTAATTATAAATACATAGAACTGTATTTTAATCTATGGCGTTATCTTTCAATAAATAATTAATTTTTATTTAAAATCAATAATTACTTATATCATTAAACTAAAATACCTATTAGTTTTTATTATAAGCGATTTTTACTTGATGATAAAATACTTTACAAGTGTTTTTTTTTATAAGAAACAAACACATGGTTCAAATACAAAAATACACTATAAACCCCAAAAAAATCATGATTACTAAAAGAATATAAATTTGGTGGCTCAACTTTTATAACTTACCATTTACATTTTTTACTATCATAACAATATCAATAAGCTCAATTTGTAATCCTCCATCCATTTAAAGTGGCATTGTTTTTCATTTTATTTTTATGTTATGTTTAAAGTGAAATTATTTCTGTATAATTTGACAACAAGATTTTTATAAATGGAAAAATTTTCATTGTTAATACCCAATGGTATACATTTTAAATATAATCAATAGAATAATTTATAAATTACCCAAAACTTAAATGGTGTAAACAATATGGTATCTCTTTTTAATAATTAAGGCATTTTGTCAGTGATTCTAACACAAATAAGATAATGATGAGAGAGAAAATAGAGGGACAATAGTTGATAATTTCAAGAGTAAATTTGGGTGTAGGATCTTTGATAATAATAACGAAATGTAGCTGGAGTAAATATGCATTGTAATTCATAATAAATTTTTTCTTAGGTATATATAAACATTTCATTAAAAAATAAAAGAAAACAAGAAACAATTTATAAATGGAGAGAATCAAACCATTCTCCATTGTGTGACCTCAGGAAAAAAAAATAGAGATGGGAATCATTCCCCGAGCTCAAACAAAAGAGCCCATTTGATAATGTTATGGGCAATAAATTGGTTATCCTAAAAGTATGGTTTACAAACCACTCATCAAAAGAATTCAAAATTAACAAATTTTCTTATGTAATAGGTTTAATCACCTAATGAGGATGGTAAGAAAGTTTATGTTGTGGAAGTAGAAAGGAACTTGCATGGAAATTTTAATTTGTAGACTATCCAAATCTACTCTAGGTTTAATAACATGCTTACATAAGCTTTAACAATACGTTTTATATAAATAAAGAAGCATAATAAGCTTAACAAATAAAAATGAAAAATATATATATAATTGTGGGGGGAAAAAGGCCCAATCTAACATAGTGGGCCTAGAGCCCCATGTGAGGATTACTGTGTATCTGAAGAGAAAGAGAGGTAAGGGCAAGGCCCATCTGGAAGAAGGACCCCCAGAAAGAAAAATGATTACAATCCGAAGAGGTCGATCCGAAGAGGTTATACTCCTCTGACGCAAATAGTATAGATCAATTGAACGTATAAAAGGTCAAAATGATCTTCCGAGGACTCCTCCTGATCAAGATAAGCTCTGGGTATATCTGGAGAAGATAAGAATAAGGAAATATCTAAAGGAAAAGCTGCTACCACCGCATTTAAGGCACTGCAGCAACTTCTTTGGCCGCATTTATGTGGAGAAGACCTCTGAACAGTGTATCCTCTCCTACCGTCACTCACACAGAGCTAAAGGAGATGCTTGACATGACATATACTCAAGTAGACTCACGGATGAGGTACAAGTGGACGAAGGAGATGAGGGGAAGGGAGGTTATATGAAGGAAAGAAGCTCCTGAGAAAGAGGGGGGAGAAAAAACAAGGGAAAAGAAAACAAAAAAGCTTTATTGTAACCCTAAGATCTGTATTCACCACATAATCAATAATATACCTCTTCGGACACCAATTCTTTACGTGTAAATTCATGTTGGTTTATGCTTGAGGGTTGTGATTAATTTTTGTCGATTCCATAATCAACCTAGCTCTTTCACCCATTCTCTACAAATTCATTGTTTTGGGCTTGGGCCACAAATCCTAACCCTACAATAATATTGATGTATTAGGTGCCTAATCTTTAAGGTTAATATGGAGAAAGCATAAAATATTGAGGAAAACAATGAACATAAGCATCTTCATCGTTGCATCTGCACTCACAACATTTTTTTAAGTGATCTATTTCTGAATTTAGATTAAGAAAGATTTTTTTTTTAAGGGAAGAAAGAATTTATTATTATTATTGTTATAAAGGCGTTGATTTTTGTAATTAAAAAGATGGCCGGTTTGACTTTTGCAACAAAATATTAAGATGGGACAATGATTTAGACACATTATCATCTGGTAGAGCACTTGACGTAAGCCAAACTAAATATAATAATCTCATATTAATTGCTATGTATCAAATCAAATGATAGGAAAGAATTTGAAAGTGACAATAAATTTAATGACACAAATTTTTTAATTTTTATCATGGGCAAGACTTCCGTTTAATGTATAAACATAACACGAAAGCCAGCATGAGGCTAATTTTGAACATGTATATTGCTCCTATAAGGCTAGTGCTCAAATGCATAGATTACAAACCAAACCATTTTTTTTTCATAAATTCAAGATTTAAATTTAGCATTTTTGTATATATGTATTTTTTTCAATTAATATTCCTAAGAAACAAATTATTACATTAAAGGATATTGTCATTGTGGGGCCCAAGGGCCCAGAATCCCCGGCCCACCTTTGGGCGGGCCCAGGGCCCAAGCCGAGGAAGGAGATCTCCCCGGATGGTCGGCCTAAAGGATTCAATCCTTCCAAGGCCCGAGCCGAGGATACACCTATCCTCGGCGAACCTAGCCTAGACTGGTTAGGGGACAGACTTACTGCACGTAGTCACATCCACACTTAACCATTCAGCCAGAGATATCCCGTCAGGTCCCATCAATGCTGACAAGACCCTTCACTGAAAAGCCTTGGGGGCAGCAACCCCTGGCATGGGAGAGAACCTGCCTGATGGGACAAGTCCTGAGCCATTAGCCCGGATGGCCAACAGTTGTAAGGCCAGGATCGAGCCAGAGGGAGTATAAAAGTTAAAGGATCTCCCTAGTGCAAAGGGGGGCCTCCTCGGACCCCAGCCGAGGAGCAACCCCAGACGGAGAACAAATAAACGAGAAGTCTAAAGAAGACCGGAACAGGGCCAGCCGGAGCCAAACCCTTTTGCCCCACTCTCTACAAATTCATTGTCGGGGGCCCACCTCCGAAAAAGGAGCCCCTACAGTCATCATTATGAGAAAGGGTATAGGAAATTTAGAGATGAGATGATATCTTATGCGCCTAACGCATACAAAACTTTTGCTTTGGAGATAAGGTTAGTTTAGGTTTTTTCTTCTTTTCTTTTTTTTTTTTTTTTTGTTTTTTCGTCGCTGAATAGGGAGATATGGTTGGTTGGTGAAAGAAAGTAGGTAGCATGTGCTTCAAGCATTGCATAACCATGCTGCACGCACACCTATCATGTCGAGAGAGTGACTTCCCTTTTCTTTTTGTCCTTTTTCTCCCATGAAAAATGACTAATTTAATTAATTTTTAAGATTTGTATGAAATAGCATCTGTGCAAATATTAAGTTCTAATTCTGGCACCACAATTTCTATTGAAAAATTCACATACTCTTTCCATGCCAGCCCTAGGGCCAGGCCATTTAGGCCATGGCCTAAGGCCCCTAACATGGAAAAGCCCCCAAATATGGGGCAGTAAGTTTTTTCTTTTTTATTTTTTCATTAAAAAAAATGTGAGTTAAGTGTACTTTTTTTAAGCCTAAAATATTAGAGTTATGGTAGTATATTACAAGTTTATTACATAAGTCCTATAAATTGATATGTCACTAATCACATGAAGTAATTCAATACTCATTTCTTTTGTCGAAGTGTTACCTTATTGTCACATCAATTTGTAAGTTTTTATAATAAAATTTCTAGTAAGTTTAACATTTTCTCCACACACAAAAAAAAAAAAAAAAAATAGAGTTAATAGAAATGCAACCTAATCTCCATTAAGTGAATGAAAAATGCTAAAGCTAATACAAATTTTATAACAAAAAACTTATTAACTGATATGACAATAATATTATCGGTGTCACTTAAATAGAATAATAAATGAGTGTTTGAATAACTATTTTTGAATTGGTGATATGCTAGTTTATAAAACCTATATAGTAAGTATCATTAGTTCACTTTGGATGAATTAATCATATTAATAAGTATGAATTAATAATAGATTTGAAATAATATATATATATATATATAATAAAAAAAAACTAAATATTATTTAAGTGATATTTAGATGTAAAAGGCTCCTTTAAAATTTCCGCCTTAGGCCTCAAACTATATTGGGCCAGCCTTGCGTCTCTTTCACAAACCCACGTGCTTGGAACACACCACATGTACATAGCACAAAAAATGATTTGGTAAAAAAGTTACATAAATTATTCATACCAGTTAGTGTATAGTAGCATAAAAAGTAAATTTTGCACATTCAATTTCAAAAACCACCCACGTTAGTCTATGTAAATTTGTATAAATTTGATTGTTGCTATAGTAACCATGTAAATATACGTGATTATTATTCACATGCAAATCTATTTTTTAATAGATCTTTGTACACACACCCGCACAGATGATTTGAGAAACTAAAAATAAAAAATTGATAAAGATATTATATTAATAAATGCAGTGTAAAATAGATAATATGATGTATGAGCTTTTGAAAAGTGGTTATATCAAATAAAAAAAAGTGAATTATTATGTTAAAATAGACAAAAAAGATTTGCACAAGTTTATGCAAATGCCCTAATAGGCCAGTAATTGAAGTGAAAAAAAAAAAAAACAATATAATCCTTTCACTATAAAAATTAATTGTTATGATCCTATTTTTCACTATCGAAATCAATTGTCATAATTTATGTTAGGAGAATTAACTTAGTAGAAGAATCACATCACTACTCCCGCTCAATAATGTAGTGACATAATTTAAATTAATTAAATTAAATTATAATCTCAATTTTTTATTTATAATTTGATAATTTGGGATGAAAGATTTGAATTCTATATTTCAATTAGAAATGCTAGTGAGCATTTGATGAATTATAAATCTCCTTCCAATCCTAATCTCAATTTGAAATCATAACAACTAAAAAGCGATTTGCCCTCACATCAACCATCCCCAACTTTGGTGTTGATAAAGTCCTTTACACCATTCAAATAAAAGCTTTGACAATTCGAGTAACATAGATGGGAATTGCTGAATTGGCGACTGATACAAAATGTTGTTGTCAGCACTTTTAATGTTTTTTTTTTTAAGAATAAAATTTATTGCATACTTCCTTAGGTTAAATTTCTCAGTTAAATTCAAACAAACATATAATTATATTGATCTTAATTGTGATTTTCAAAAAATATATATTGAATTTAATTGTCTTTAAAAAAGATAAGGCATGTTATATTTTATTGGCCAATACAATCAAACATTTGAATTTAATTCATTTGAGTTATTAATGTTGTCTACCTAAAAAACACTGCACTTAAATTTTGGAGAAATTTTACTTCCACAATATTTGCATAACAAATTATAAATAGTAAGTTATTATTGGTTTTAATTTAAATCTACAACTTAAATTATTTTTTTGCCCACCCGTAACAACTTATTACTTAAAATTTGTTGTGAAAGTATTGTGAAAAATGTTGTAAATATTATATTTCTCTAAATTTTGTCCTTACAAGGTACAAGTTACAACACAACATAAGATTAAAATGTAAGACAGTAAAACTTCTTTTTTTTCTTTTGAATGGTAAAGCCAGGGAATCATGGAGATGTAGTGTGATGCATCCATTTCTCACATCTTGTTAAGTTGTAAGATATCAAATTCAAGGCACTACATGGGTGCATGTGGGTCAATCCAGTCCAGTTCGGTCCTTGGCTACTTGAAAGAACTATACTCTTTTGAGTGAGGTCCTGAAAAGTGAAACCAGTGAGTGACAGTCCAGTTCGGTCTTGGGCTACATGTGGGTGCATGTGGGTAAGTGGGTTTTAGGCAGGTGAGTAAGGATTGAGGTAGTCATTTTGATTTTTGAAGAAAGTATTATAAATAGGTTAATTAACACTAAAATTAAGAAAATTAAAATGGACAATAAGCATAAAACTATACTACAATTAAAAGCTAATTTGGATTTGATTTTGGATTTTGATTGTGCTTTGGCTTTAATATATTGTTATATATGTGTAAAGAGGGAAAATTTCCAACTTATCACAATTTGACACATCATACTACCAAGTCCTCAAAATACAACAAATTACAAAACACCACATATTGTTGCTAGATTTTGCTATCACTACTCAAAAACCAATAGAAATTTGCTAAGTGTCATGCAAAAACCAATCACACATCAACGCATGTAAGCGATGACATAAGCAGTCCAGTACGTGTAAGTGATGACATATACAATCCAGCGCGTGTAAGCAATGACATAAGCAAACCAATCAGGCTGTGACATGTGTTACCAATTAGACTCCGCCACGTGTCGCTTACCTACCCCCAAACTCCTATAAATAGAAGCCTTCCTAAGGCATTTAAAGGGAGATCAAGTCATCTAGAGCACAAGTAGCATCAGAGAAGATTTAGAATCACTCAGAAGTACAGAAGCTCTGCAAGAATCAAGCCTCAAAGCCCTCAAGAAATTCAAGAACTTCAACCTCAAAATCGAAGAGCGTTCAAAACAGAATCATCCAAACTATTTGCTTAGATCTTGAAGTTTGCTAGAATCAAGCTCAAAAGCCTCCAGAAACCTTAATAAATCATAAATCAACAAAGCTCTATGGATTCAAGCCTCTAAGCACCGAAGAACTTCTACAACAAACCTTCAAAGACAAAGAACACGAAGAACGTGAAGAACAAAAAATTTCTAACAAGCTCATAGCTAAAGATTTATTGTAATTCTGTTTCAAAGGTCTTCGATCCATCCTTCAACCAAATCAAATGATATTTGGTGTTCGAGTCAAAATCACATTATTACAATTCCAATCAACAAAGTTTTTCAAGGAGATCGAATCAGAAGGTCACACTTTTGTAATTTCAGAGAATTGTACCACACATTCATCAATACAAATTCACATTTGTGAAACTATTTTACTTGTTTGATTTATTTCAAACTAGAAATTTAGTCATCTACAATATGATATGATTATAAATAATAATTTGATGTCTTATTAACTAATTTGCAAAATTTCACTATCCAATATTAGGCATAATACTAATACATTTTAATATATATATATATATATATATATACATATACACATCTCATACTTTCAAGCTTGTTCATGAACACATGCTCATTTAGAAGTTTGTGTAAACTTGGGCTTAAATTTGATTTATTTCGTAATTAATATATATATATATATATATATATATATATAATGCCATTGCCATCATTCATACGGATTGAAAAACCAAGTAAATAGATTTTTTTTAGATGAAAGTCATGTTATATTATAGAAATTAAATATATTTTATTTTATGATGTTATAAAAGTATAGTATTAAATTATTAATGTATTATAGATCATGGGGTCTTGTAGTTCAACTAACACCTCTTAATGAATTTATCATTTTTTATATGTATGTGTGTGTATATCATAGTGTCTTTTTTTTTTTTTTTTTCTTTTTTCTATTTTTAGGGCAATTGCCTAGGGATTAAGCCGACATTATTAGGTTGACCTGACTCTTAAAAGACCAGGTACAGATTGTAGGTTTTGCAATTCATTCAACACAGCAATTCATTCAACACAACCAAATTCTAACTACTAAATAAGGTTGATTCAAACTTTTACCAAAACATAAAAGGGAAATTAAATGTAAACACAGTTTGGCTGTAAAAGGTTAAGAATCTAAGAAAAATTAAATGAAATTAGTCATTCAAAAACCTTAACGTATTAAGAGGCTTCTATTATTATTATTTTTCTTCTTCTTCTTCTTCTTCTTGATATTCTTTGGATTTGCTTGGTATTTGATCAATTGATCTACTTGGAAAGCATGTGATGTTTTGATATCTTTAGTCCTTAAGAATTTTATTTTATTTTTTGAATTAATTGAATTTAAATGCTAATATGGCTCATTTTAACGACAATTAAAAAATTTTAAATTTTATTTTAAATGCCACATAGGCTTCAAATGTGTCAACAATACACAATGTTTGCCATGTAAGCATTTTCTGTTAGTGAATTAAGGGTAGGGACCAAATTAACTATAAGTTGAAAAAAAAATGGGACTAAATTGTTTTGAGCGTGTTTCATTTAAATCTTATAACTTCCAAATTGTTTTTTTTTTTTTTTTTTTTTTTTTTGAGAAACAAAATGTTTCATTTAAATATAAAAGTTTTTAAAAACGTTTTATTTAAACCTTTTATCATGTTTTCCCTAATTGTCATGAAAAAAAAGAAGAAGGTAGTGCTATCTAGTTGAACCACAATACTCTTAGCTAAATAAAATGTATTTTGAGATTTTAAGATTTAAATATAACATTTTGACCATAAAAATTTAAATAAAAGAAATCAAGGTTTTTAATGTAAATTAGCTGTGTTTTATTTAGTGGAGTTGTTTTATTTAGGTGTCATTATAAGTTGTAGTGTCTCACAGTAATATATTACACTAAACAAAGGGTAAGTACATAAAACAAAATAAGAAATTCAACAATATAAGCCATCAACACAGATGGTCAAAACTTCGTGGCCTTCAGGAAGGAAAAATAAATAAAAATAAAAATAAAAACTTCGCGGTCTTCAACTTGGATATTGGTCAAATTCATGTACCATAAGCTACAACAATGAGAGATGAATCTCTTTCAGCAACAAGCGATGCAAACATCTGAACTCTAAATGGTTGACCCTTCTAGCCTTCTCAATGTTTCAGTATGGCATTTTGGTTCACCAATTCAACAACTTTGCTCAACAATGCAATGTTGAGCATGGTGATAACTCAAGATGTGATGCATTCAAAATTTACAATTCTTCTTATCTGAAATTTCATAAAGACCCCTAGCTATTGAGATGTAACCAATCACTTGTTAATCTATTAAGGCTTCAAGAACAAAATTTTTGTGCATTTAACCAAAATCCTAATGGTTATAGATTAAAATTTCAACAATTTTTTTAATGTACTTATCCATTGAAAGAGGGCCCATGATGGACAAGAAGATCAAATCAACTGTCCCATAATCCAGCCCTAGAAACTAAAGTACATCTTACTACCACTATTCCAAACAAAGAGATTTGTGACACGTAAAGGATTATCATCAATGGATCTTCGAGTACCCATGCAATTTCACCACATAGGAGAATTGACCTTTTAATCACAAATGAGAATTAGGGGGAAGAGAGGCTTTCAACAACCATATCCATTGAAGGAGAACCAAAAGCAAGGGTATCTCAAAATAAGTAAGGTTTAATCATATCTATGAACTGTGAATCATGAATTATTTAGAATCTACAGGGCAAATGTCAATTTCTATCATATTGTAACAATGATCTGAACAAACAGATACATTCTCAAGACAATATCAAATGAAAAAGGCATAAACACCATATAACGACAAAATCCCCTTTGACAGAGATTGCAGCCCAAAAAAGTAAATGAAGATTTACGGATCCCCTAAGCCTGCAAGAACCAAATAGATAATATTAATAAACCAGCCCATAACCATATCGAAGATTATCACTTATGTTGCATGCAGCGATAGAGCCTAACCTTGTTAGCAATATTATTGGAAAGCCAGTCTAGTCCCTCATACAGCCCTTCCCCTGAAGTGGCACATGTGCTCTGGATATACCAGAAATAGAACCCAAAGTAATGGCCCCAATCAATGGATACCAAATTTCCTATGCATGGGGTAAAACATGAGAGAGAGAGAGAGAGAGAGGCTGTGTGTGTGTGTTAATATACCAGTGGTGTTGGCAGAGGGAATGAAGACCAAGCTTATCAGTTATTTCAGCAGCATTAATGGCATTTGGAATATCCTGATTGTTTGCAAATACAAGTAGCACAGCCTCCCTCAATTCATCCTAGGCACTCAACCAGCAATATTATTATGCACAAGAAAATTTTAAACAAAACTCAGAGATGGCAAGTAAAATGAGCTGCTGGAGTAAGATGTACGGGGGTATATATGTTATTGGCATTATATCTCTAATTAGCACACAAACCACGTACAATTGCACCATTGTCTAGACTCAGGGCTATATTATGCTCCAATCCAACCATTTATAGATACTTTATTAAACATTGAGAATCTTACGAAGTATATAATAATTGTTGTCTTTGATAAACAATGTGAGCCATTACTGGCTGTCCGTGTCACATTTTCAACAATGTGGGCCATCAATATCGGGTGTTCACGTTTTCAAGCCCTTAAGAGACCAAAGTGATCACCTTTGGCAGCATTTACTTAAGCTTCCCATATAGATGCATAATGTTTTAAGAGCAAAACTTACGGTACAATTTCTTCTGTTCCTTAGATACCTTAGGTTCACCGTTCACCAATTAAAACCAATCATGTAATTACATTGACCAAGCAACACAAAAGCTGGTATCTTCTCCAACAGACAAATAAATTTAACTACGTGGCCCATTAGCCAGCCACATGAATGAATTTAATTGGGGAACATAAGGTAGAACATCTAAGGAATTGTATCTAAGTTTTGTCCATGTTTCAAAATGGCAAAAAGGTCTACTTGTTTACCCAAAAAAAAAAAAAATACTTTGCATAACAATACACACAATGAAAAAGGTCAACCTTCAATTTCCCAATATGAATGCTGGACGTACTTGAGAACCACCAATGGGCTCAAGTACAAAATGCAAGTGCTAGTATTACAAAATTGTTGTTGGTGCAGTATAATACACGCTCTCCTCATATTTGTGTTATACACCTCTAATTTAAGCTCAAAACCTACTTCTTCCAATTTCCTGAGCAACCCAATAGCCATATCAGTCCTACCAATCTTACACAGAGCATTTAGTATCGTTCCACAAGTAAATGCATCAAGTTGATACCCTTTCTTCTCCATATCTTCTACCAACTTCACAGCTCCAGCAATGTTACCTTGAAGACAGAGACCCTTGATAAGGGTGTTTAGAGTAATAAAGTCTAGGTGATAACTAAGTTTCAAAATTGTTGTTAAAACAGAGAACCCAAAATCTACTCGGTTCAAATGGCAGAAGCAATTAATCAAAGTATTGAGAATAGGACGACTGGGAGCAATTCCTAACGAACCCATTTGTTTAAATAGAGTAATGACAACCAGGTAATGCTTCATTCTTGCAATGGCACCCAACATGTGATTAAATTCCACAATGGAAGGAAAAGGGTGCATGTGAAGCATTTTATCAAACGTGTCTAAGGCATTATCAACATTCCTAAAGCTTCCACATTTACACTTATCTATCTTGGATTTCAACAACTGGTTCCAATTTAGATTAGATTTTTTCCTATCACTACTTTGAGTACGAGAAGAATAGGAGGAAAAAGCATGAAATGGAAATGGAACAATAATGAAAGGATTGGAAGCACAAAGCGTACCCATTCCCCTTCCCTGAAGATTATTTCGGTGGTGGTAAATCAAGAGAAGCTGATGGTAGTGAGATTTATGTATGCTTCCTCCTCCTCCTCCTCCTAGACGTGCATCATCATGAGGAAATTTTCTATGCTGCTAGGGTGAGTGAAGAAGCTTTATTTTACCTGCAAAAAACTATGTCTTTACAAAGACTCACTCAACTAGAACCCAGCACAGCTGATGAGAAGCTCTCTAGAGATGGCGTTTCGGTAAAGTAGAGCATTTCAGTAAAGTAGAGAATTTATTGAGTTGACCACCTAATCCAAGCAAGTAAATAAAGGCAAAATACTATAGTATAAAAAGTAGGTTAGATACTGGATATAAGGTTCTCTAGGAAGGCCACATCACTTTTGCCTAATGGTCCACCGTTCCATTAAAAGACTCCTATTTGTTTAATTACAATTTCTTTTTAAAGACAAAAAAAATTAAGAGGAAAAAACATCAATGATATGAAAAGAAACATCACTTCATAAAAAGTAAATAACCACTTCCAACAAATATACATACATCTTATTGATTGACTGGCAAAGTCTTAATAAGTAATTCCACCTTAGGGTGTTAGTGCAAAAGACCACCTTGTATCCCATGCTATTCACATTAAAACTAAAAATTCAATGTTGAAAGGAGCTTTGAATATAAACAATAGAGTTTATGGTGGAGTGTAGTCCATCACGTTGGCCACAAAAAAAAATTAATTTTGCAATGGAAAATTAATAGAGTTGGTAAACCAAATATATATATATATATATATAGTGACGTGGCCGATAATGTGGCTCAACAAGTGCGTAGCAATAATAATTGTTACGCTTCAGCTTTTAAATATATATATAGAGAGAGAGATAAGTGTCACCTGCAAAATTCTAGGCAACAAAAAGATTTGTAATATCCAACTACCTATAACTACAAACAAGCAACACTTTATATAATAAAACAATGTTAACAATATAGCAAAAGAATACCAATGGTAGGAAGGGTGGTCACAATCTCTCCCAACTTCAGCTGGTACAAAATGGTATTCTTGCCCGTTGCATGAGGACCCACCATTAGAATATGCATCTCCTTGGCAAAAGGCCAGCTGAAAAGCTTGGTGAAAGAAAACCCCATCTTTTATATCAAGCTAAATTCCCAAAATCACAAGTCAAAGACCAAATCAACCTAACAAGAAAACACTCATACATTCACATCACCTAGTTCCTAATAGTACACACAATATTCAAAACCATGAATATTGGAATTGGACCAGAAGGTGGAGATACTATAAATATCTCATTATAATGATTTTGCAATAACTTACAACATGACTTTTATAAACCTTGTTGTATATTTCACAAGACCTATGGGATTATCTATCTTATACTTGACCAAACATGACATCACTAAATTAACCTTGTGTATTTCAAAAAGATTGGTTTTCTTTAAGCATAACATCACTAACTAAAACTAAGAAACCTAACCCAAGTTAGCCTATGAATTCACAATCTACATACCACATAATGGAATTACAAAATCTCCAAAAGAAACAGCTCTCTGTGTCCATGAAATGTAATTAATCACTAACAAATGAACTATTCTTCAGCTATATGATCACAAGTTGGGAGTTTCCAATTTATTTCATTTACATTAAATCGTAAATGCCAAAATGATTAAACCATGAAGTTAATTTTGCATTGACAATATTAGCATTAATTTAAATAAAATAAAATGAAAAAAAATTTAAACAACTATCCATTAAAATAGGTTCCAACTTCCAAGCAACAACATGAGTGCACAATGAAATCGCAACAAAAGATAGAACAGGTACAAACAACCATGCATTCATAAATGAAATAGAAAAATCATGAAAAGAAACATCAATGATATGAAAAGAAACATCACTTCACAAAAAGTAAATAACCACTTCCAACAAATATACATACACCTTATAGATTGACGAACAAAGTCTAAATTAGTAATTCTTGAAGTGCTTTATCTACTGGATTTGCAGATAGCAAGTCAACCAACATGGATGCAGTGGTTGCATTTGTTGAAAAACCCTTGTCAACCATTATCTTAATAAGTTCCATAGCCTTTGCTGTCTCATTCTGTTGCAGCAACCCTTGGATGATTGTGTTATATGTTCGATCATTTGGAGATAAATGGTTCCCATCCATTTTCTCTAGCAGCTCACTTGCTTCATTAATTAGCCCCTCTTTGCAAAACCCTTTGATCATTATAGTGCAAGTCCGAACATCAGGTTGCAATCCTTTCGCAAGAAGACTACTAAAGATTTCTCTTGCAGTTGTAAGTTCCCCAGCATTGAACATACTATCAATCAAGATGTTGTAAAACACAATATCGTGGTCCAACTTTTTGTCTTCCATCTCTTGAAACAATGCCATCGCGTCCCCAATTTTTTTGTTCTTACAAAGGCCATCCAACAAGATAGCATAGGTTTGGGGATCTGGAAGTTGGCCATATGCCTGCATCTTATGTAATAGGTCTAGTGCAGCCTGGGGTCTCTCCACTCGACAAAACCCACCTATAAGAGTGTTATAAGTCACAATGTTGGGAGCCACTCCCTTGTTAGACATTTCATCAAAGAGACTCCTTGCTTCATCAATTCTTTTATTTTTGCAAAATCCATTAATTAATATGTTATAGCTAAACACATCAGGTGAACAACCCCTCTCCTCCATCATATTAAATGTTTTGACTGCCTCATCCATTTTGCTTTGCAAACAGTAACCATCAATTAGAGAACTGTAAGTGACCGTGTTAGGCCTGATTCCTTTTTCAATCATCACATCAAAAACTTCTTTTGCCTCTGTCAACATCCCCTCTTTGCAATATGTGTCCACCAATATGCTGAAGGTCCTCACACTTGGCACGATCTTCCTCGGTGTCATCTCATTCAACAAAGTAATAGCCTCTCTCCACCGGCTGAAATTGCATAGGCCTTGAATTAAGGAATTGTAAGTGACAACGTCCGGCTGAATGCCTTTACTCATCATTTCAGATAAAAAGTTCAAAGCCTCAGTTACCAATCTATCCTTACATAAACTATCAATGATTGTGCTATACGCTGTCAGATCAAGCTCAAAATTCCCTTCCTCCATCTTCCTAAGCAACCTAATAGCCATACTAGTCTGTCCAATCTTACACAGACTATTTAGTATTGTTCCACAAGTAAATGCATCAGGCTTATACCCATTCTTCTCCATTTCTTCTACCAACCTCACAGCTCCAGCAATGTTACCTTGAAGACAGAGCCCCTTGACAAGGGTGTTTAGAGTAAAAGAGTCTGGGTGATAACCCAGTTTCAAAATTGTTGCTAAGACAGAGAACCCAAAATCTACTCGGTTCAAATGGCCGAAGCAATTAATCAAAGTATTGAGAGTAGGAAGACTGGCAGCAATTCCTGATGAGCCCATTTGTTTAAATAGAGTAATAACTAATGGGTAATGCTTCATTCTTGTAATGGCACCCAAAATGCGATTAAAGTCAACAATGTAAGGCAAGGGGCGCATGTGAAGCATTTTATCAAACATGTCTAAGGCATCATCAACATTCCTAAAGCTTCTAGATTTGCACTGATCTCTAACAAATTTCAAGGATTGATTTTGATTGTGATTGTGATTGAGATTCGGGTTTTTTTTAGCACTATCAATACTAGTAGCAGCAGTAGAAAGAGTAGAATAACAATAAGAACGAAAAGAAGAGTGGGAAGAACGAAGCAGCGTACCCATTTTCCTGAAGATCCAGCAAACAATTCGGCAGCCGAAATCAGAACGAAACGATAGAGTTTGAGAATTGACAAAGAGAGAGAGAGAGAGAGAGAATCGGTTTTGAGGGCAGTTTAGTTGAACTAAGCTACTGATCAGTTATCTGATGGTGAGACCGTGAGAGAGCATAAAAAATTAGGGGAATGGGGAGGCTGAAATGTACGCACTTCACCAGATCATTCTTCTTTTTTCCTGTTTGGAACCACGATTTTACTATTTAGTCCTCGTCCCCATAAACTTTAAGGAGCCGGTTGTTGGGAACATTGATTGGGTTTCGGTGGGGTAGTTTTGGAATTTTGTGGACCTTTTTAATTAGCCTGTGCAAATTACCAAGAAAAAGAGTGGTTTTTGGTTGCTTGGACTATAAAAATGCAATGGTTTTTATGCATCTGCGACTATTAATTAATGATCCACTGTTGCATAAGAGTAATTAATTATGCATCTGAGATTATGGGGTCATCAGTTCTAAAAGCATGTAGAATTCATAAAAATCACAGTCAGGGATTCAAGCAGGTTCCGTCATTTTAGGGATGGTTTTTGCTCTTGTGGGAACGATTGGTGACCTTTATAAACTCCAAATGGGCAAAATTTGCTGAACAGCACATTTTTGGAAAAATATTAACAAAATAGCAAGCGGATGAAACAATTTAGTAGAGGACCAAGGAGGGACTATCTCTAAGGATTTTGCAGTTCCTTTGAACTTTTTGGCATAATTTATTCCTTGCATCCTTAGGTTATTTTATCTCCATGTCGAAGTGTTGGTAATTTGCTGAATTTACAATTTTCTTGTAAACTTGATTAATTTCGACATCCAATGTTATTGAAGGTGGTCAAGATGAATTTTTGTTAAAGGTTCTGCTTTTTGGATATGAATTTTTGTTAAAGGTTCCTATTCAGTAAACCATACCCCGAAAAACTCACAAATCACTACTGGTGATATGGATAGTGGACCTATAACCCACTAATGGTGATATGTGACTTATGCCTAGATAGAAGGCCTTAGAAATTTTCTTATCCCAAATTCCATCAATATCTGTATCATATAACTTATTCAAGCTGTAAGCGCCATTTCAAATACAATCCTCTGTTCAAGGCAAAACAAGAGTCAATACATTACTAGTCATTGGGCACTAATTTTGGATGCCAAAGATTCCTTCCAATACATGCAAGTAAAACAATGGGGTTGGAAAATATTTAATTGGAACTCAAGTCTATCAAACTCGAGTTCCATTAAAATGTAACTCGAGCTTTCTAGATTCGAGTTCCAAGTGGGTGCAAATTATTCACAAGGAACTCAAATTTCCTAGACTTGAGTTCCACGTGTTTTTTTTTTTTTTTTAAATCCACATTAGACGACTACCCAAGAGGAAATTGAGTTTGGGAAACTTGATTTTCAGTTAGAACTCGAGCTTAGCAAGCTCAAATTCCAAAAATAGTCCAACTTACCAAATTGTTTCATCCGCATGCTATTTTGCTAATGTTTTTCCAAAAAGATGTTGTTCAGCAAATTTTGCCACTACAAATGGGTGAATGTCCATTTGGTTCCTCACAGCCATACCCACGATGATGTTGGCTGGTTGAAGACAGTTGATCAGTACTACGTTGGCCCCTACATTTCCATCCAACTCTCTCTCTCTCTCTCTCTCTCTCTCTCTCTCTCTCTCTCTCTCTCTCTCTCTCTCTCTCTCTGTTATGAATTTGATTGAAGATGAAACTTAACATGTTGTTTTTGGCTTTGTAGGGCGCTTGTGTGCAAAATGTATTGGATTCTCTAGTGCCTGCACTATTGGCTGACCAGAATCGAAAGTTTATCTATGTTGAACAGGCAAGTTTTTTCGTCCAATTGATATTTCTCATTTTAAAAGTATAATATATTATTGTACTGAGTTTGGTAGACGAAGAAATATTGAGAAAGAGAAGGAAACTAAACTTTTAACCTTTACTGGTTTAATTGATGAAAATTGAAAATCCTCACACTAAGTAATTATGTTGGCTTTTTTTACTTATTTGATGGATAATCTAAGATTTAAAATTGCTATTTCTTTTTCTACATTGTCCTTGTAAACAAACAAAGCACCATGGCTTGGTTGGTGGAGAGACTGTGAAAAACGCATGGGACTGTGTTGGACTTGCACATAGGATTAGGAATAGGAGAATTGGAATCTGGGGTAGTGAAAGTTAAAACAAAAACAAAAAACAATTTTTATTGCCTTTGAATTATGCCTCATCTCAGTCTCACTATTGCCCTCTTTGTTGTTCTTGCAATTAAACTGTAATATTGCAGTTCATTGAATCACAATGTCTTGAAACTTCATGCCCTCTTTGCTGCTATTATTCATCCCAATTTTTCTTTTTTCTTTTTTCTTTTTTTTTGGGTGCAGAATTGTACATTGCTCCAAAAAATTGCGTTAAATATGTTGTAATTGTCTATTTTACATATGGTGGGCATGAATTTTGTCCTGATATTGTATCTCAAATAGCAAATAAATAAATAAATAAAACATTGCAATTTAATATTCTATCACACCTTCAAAACCTTTCAAAGTAGATACAAATGGCGGGGGAATTTACTTATGTAAATCAAGATTTTATGTGATTTTAGATCATTTAAAAATTAGTTATAATAATTGGGTCATGCTAATGAGTGCCCTTAGGGCACTGGTTAATAATCTAGTTAAGAAAAGTTTTTATAAAAAAAATAATAATAATAATTAATGTCCTGACGGCTTTTTTCTTTTCTCATAAAAGTAATGTCAAAACTTTCCTAAAATGGATGGTTAACGAGTGTCCTAAAGGAACTCGTTAGCATTTCCCATAAAAATTAATGTACTTGCTTGGAAAAGCTAAACCATAGCATTTATTATTGTTGAGCTCCTGTTGCACCACTTCATCGCTACGACATTGACAACATAATTATTATTTTTCTTATTTATTCTTTATTCCTTTAAAAAAAAAATTGTAATTAGATTATTAACTTTACACATTTATTTTGAGTGGTTTTAACATCACATATAATTTTCTCTTTACATATTCATCAACTTTAATTTAGAAATTATTTTTTATTCTTATATAAAATATATATATATATATATATATATATAGATTATTGACTTTACACATTCATCTTAGGTGATTTTAACATTACATATAATTTTGCCTTTACATATTCATCTACTTTAATTTAGATGTTTATATCTAAACAATGAAATTTTTGTAACTAAAAAAACCAAAAACAAAAACAATGTCCATACATATTCATACCAAATATAATAATGGAAGTTTTGTAATAAATTTTTTAAAGCTCTTTATGCACTACATCTTTAGCACATTTTCTTTTTTTATTTTTGGCAATTCTTACCTTGCTCAACTTTTCATCTTCTTCAACCATTGTCTTATTAGTTCAATCTTTCATTCCCTCCAATAATTATTTTTATTTTTTTCATTTTCATTTGATTCCTTTTATATTTTTTTAATTTTTTTTTCCTTCATATCTTCTTAAATTCTATAGTTTCATTTTGTTCAACCTTTCATCTACTTCCACCCTTCCTCTTCCATCATAATTTTCATATAAATTTCTACTTACTCATTTCCACCTCTCTCCTCTATTCCTTCCAAGTTGTTCACGATAAAAAGGTTAATAGATTCTCTCTTTCTCCAATTTTGCTTCTCTTTTGGTGAATTTTTTTTTTTTTTTTTTTATTGTTTCAATCACTTTTCTTTTCTACTAATGGTTCTTTTTATTATTGTGTCACATCATATTTGTTTATCTTTTTGGTAGATTTGTATTGAGTTTTTGCATATTTAGGTAGTTTAGTATTCCAATGATATGATTTGGGTTAATAATTAGTTGTTTTGCAAGTTAGAATTTGATTTTCTATGGTTATCAATTTAGATGTTAAACTATGAGACTTTACTTCTTTTTTTCTTTTCTTTTTTTATCCTTTGAGGTGGATAAAATACTTTTAATAATTGTCTTAGAAGTATTCTATAATGTCATTTATTCAGAAAACAAAAAACAAAAGTTAGTCCAACAAAAATAATTGAATGGGTGACATACTTTACCTTTTGCAATTGTATTTTAGTTATTATTATTATTTTATAGCAATGCATATAGAGAAATTTAATTCCTAGATTTTGCTAATAATTGTTTATTTGATAATATGTTTTGGGTGGAGGAAATTGCAATTTCTACAATGAAAATAACCTTAATAGATTATCAACAACAAATTGTTTTCCTAATTGGTCCATCTAATCATTTTTAAGTTTTATTAGTTTTTTAGTTACGTATTTTGGTGTTTTGCATTGTAGGGTAGAAAAAATAGGGTTTGAGAAAATTTGTTTAAAATAAAAGAATAATTACTAAATTTTATATTCTTTTTAATGATTCGAAAAATTTTATAAATAAATTTTATTAAAAAATTAATATTTTCATTAACTTACCTTTTGAATTTTTGAGAAAAACTATATTGTTTTCATTTTGGTATAACAATTTTTATATTTATGATTTATGACTATTCCTATAATAAATAAAAATATGATTTTTCAAATTTATATTTATGATTTATGACTGTTCCTATATTACATTTATGATTTTTCCTATAATAAATAAAAATATGAGAATGAAATATATTATTCTCTAT
The DNA here is from genome assembly GCA_030445155.1 of Quercus variabilis. Classification (NCBI taxonomy): domain Eukaryota; kingdom Viridiplantae; phylum Streptophyta; class Magnoliopsida; order Fagales; family Fagaceae; genus Quercus; species Quercus variabilis. Next base: position 2,298,595 of record CP129447.1, read on the forward strand.
TAAATTAGTCCAAATTGTAAAATATAAATTTAATGAGACCACCCTAATCACGCATAATGCGCGGGTTTGCGGTTAGATTTGTTAATAATAGAAGCTTGGTATGTAATGCGCTTGAAAGTTCTATAGTCAATTGTTACTTGAAATTTATGCTTACATTTTCTATCTCCATGAATTTTTTTTTCAAATTTTTGTTTTCTTAACTATGATCAAAAGTGAAATTAAGGCTCTTGTTGCTGCATTTTATAATAAGTTCATTTTGCTTACCCCTTCTGCCCTCCCCATAAACAAAAGAAAATATATACAAAAAAAAAACACACACACACACACACACACACACACACACAAAAAGAAAGCAGGAAAATGAATGATTCTGTAGCTAATGCTCTTAGTCATAACCTTTGAAGGTTGAGGAATCAGTTGAACAATCTTACAGTTATTACTCTGGATATAATGGAAGTGACAAATCCTCAGGTACACTTAAGTGCATCTTGTGTTACATACCTCTCTCAACCTCTCTTTTATTTATGTTCTGAAATTGCATGACTTGAAAGTTGAAAGAGTTCTTGAATTATCCTTTCCGAGTTATTCTTCAGATTTCTGGGGCATATTTCTTCCATCCAAATGACAAATTTCCCATGAAGCATGAAGAACAAGTGTGTGATGCCTTCTGATATTTATTCTCCATGAAGAACTACTAATCATGGTAATCTCAATTTGAAGTTGTTTAAAGTTTCAGGTTGCTTTGACTGTTCTGCGTGGACCAGTAGTAGAGGAAGTACATCGACAAATCAATATGTGGATATATCAGGTGCCTTGCTTGTCATGATTGTTGTCTATGCATTATGTTTTTCCTCATAAACCTTTTTCCTTTGTTTCAGCACTGTGAACGTTATTATTGCATGCTGAAGATAATGCAATATATATATATATATATTTAATGAACAATGAGCAGTCACTTCTAAATTTCAACAAAAGCATTTGGATTAAAAGTTAAATTTCTTGTACTTATGCACAGTTTCAGAGATTAGGAAAGAAATGCTAATTTGGGTGCAACTAGTTATGAGTGCTTCTGTAACTTCAGGGAATTTGCTGTTGTAGTTATATGTGTTCAGAAGCTTACATATACGTGTTTTCTGTTTCTCTTGATTTCGATTGAGTGTGCTTCATATGATTCATACCCATTAAAGAAAAATCTTTCTTAAGAAGCTTTTAGCAAATACACTATCACATAAGTGTGTCATGTTTGTAGGTTTGGTTTGAAGCCATGAAATGTGACAGTAATATTAAAACATAGAGCAAAAAATTGTTATCATTGTCATGTACGCCTCTATGTTCCAGCTCTGATTGCCCTTATGCACTAATGTGGTTGGGCTATTTCTTAAAAAATTGATTGCAACTTTGACAATTAATGAAGCATCTTGAAGTAGGATCATTCATTATCTCTTTTTCTAATATCATTGTTAGAATAAATGCTAGCACGCAATATCTTTAATATTTACTACTTTAAAAATATTCCGCTTCTTGTTGCTAGTAATATTATGTAAAAATGTGTTTGCAGACTGCCAGACTTCAGAAGGGGGAAGAGCATGCTGAAGCCAGATAGCTCATTTTTTGTTGTTTATTGGTGTTGTTAGATATTAATGTTCAGCTCTGCATCTTACATTATTTTTAATTTTTTGATAATTTAATATTTACAATGGTAATGGAGGGGGAATTCTAACTATAATTCTTCTCATAAGGAAGAGAGAAAAATACCATTGAATTACAAAACTCTTTGACTAATCTTATTTTAAATTTCATTCAACTAATTATGACGAGACACCATAGATATTTATCTCAATAATATTTGGTTATTTATAGAATTCAAGTCTGCACCTATTCAAAGTTTAATAGTTCATTTGGATTAGTTTTTTACTAAAAAGTTTATTTATTTATTTGCTTAGAGTTAACAAAATACAAAAAAAAAAAAAAAAAAATTATAATGTATCATACTTTAATTTTTTTTTTCTTTTAATTTGATAGTGTGGAGGAAGATTTGAACCTTGACATTTTAATTGGAAATATCAAAATGTTCCAATTGAGTTAATAAAATAAGTTAATAAGCTAAAATATAAAAATTATACAAAAGGATTCTAGAGTCTAGGCCATAGTTTTGACGTAGACCTCTTAGTATTTCAGAGTTCAAAACAAACCATATAGATTTTAAACTGTAAAAATCAACCCCAAGAGTTTGCTATGCAGTTCTTAAAGTCTCATGATACATATGAGATCATGAGTTCAAAACTACTAAGTGTGAGACGGGGAATCTATATATAAGGGTGGCTTGATGCATTTAGAGGCTTAGGCTGCGTTTTTTTTGGGTGAAAATGATTTCAAGAAATTATTTTCCGCAAAATAGGCTGTTTGGTTGGCTTTGAAAATAGCATTTTCCGAAAATTATTTTCCTTTGACCGTGTAAAACGTTGCTTTGACTCAGAAATCGTTTTACGTTTTTATTTTCCCTTCAAACAATTTATGGAAAACGCAATAGAGAGAGAGAGAGAGCGAGAGAAAGAAGAGAGAACGTAGAGAGAACTCGACTCCAGATTGCCGGTGAACTCTGATCAAACTCCAAATCACTCCGAGCTCCAAATCGACTCCAAACACCAACGGTCGCCTCAAGCTCCAGATCGCTCTGAGCTCTAGATTGACTCCAAGCAACGATCGACTCCAACGGTTGCCTAAAGCGCCGTCGCCATCGCCTTCGAACCCACACCTGACCCACACGCCTTCGCCTTTTGAACGGATTTGATGATTTATTTTCTTTGGGTTTTGTATTTTTGTGACTGTGGACTGAGAAATATGTTAATATTTGTTTGGGAGGTGAGAAAATGCGAGAAAATGTGAGAAAATGTGTTTTCTAGTATTTTCAAGAATACAACCAAACACATGAAAATATTTTCTACACATAATTTTCATAATGCAACCAAACACATGAAAATATTTTCCTTTCTTGAAAATAACATTTCCGAAAAATAGGCTATTTTCCGAAAATTATTTTACGTGAACCAAACGGACCCTTAAGGGAAAAAATGAATTGGGGTCTTTTTATATATTTAACTATGATTTTTTTTATATAAAAATTTAAATCTTACTTAAATTGTATTATCTTGTTTTAGATGAAAATTTACTAATTAAAATAAACCACATAGATTTTTTTTTTTTTTTTTGGTTGAGAAAGTCTATAGACACAAAATTTGTCCAATCTTTTTCACACATATTGATGTGTGGCAAATTGACAGTGGTAACTGGTAAGCAAAAAGATAATGTTAGTAATGGACCCAAATAAGAACTAGTAAAAGTTTATTAACTCAATTGTTCTGAAAAAAGTAAAGAAAATTTTGGTATATTGCTCTTTTTATTATTTTTTTAGAAGTACTACATTCACAATATTTTCACAACAAATCTTATGCGTTAAGTTGTTACTCGTTTTGATTGGAACCCACAACTAAAATTACTTTTTTGTATACCAATAATAACAACTAACAACTAACAACCTGCTACTAAGGATTTATTATAAAAATGTTGTAAAAAATTTTGTAACCATAACATTTCTCTTTCTCCCTCTTTTCCTGTTTTTCATTTGATTAAAAAATATATTATTTTATCTATACTATTATTTAAGGGATTTTCCCTGTTTGGATTCCTCATTTTTTAGTTCAAAAATACCCCCACACCCTTATGTTTAAGTAGAGACAAAACTAAACGACAATCTGGTAAAAATGCAACTCTAACTTCTACTAAAACAGTGTCTAAAAAATAGGACAACTCTTATAATAATTTTCAAATTGATTTATTCACTTATAAATTATATTTTCAAAATAATATATATATATACACACAATAAAATAAAAAAAAACACAATTTTTTTTCCTACAAAATAGGACCACTAAAAAAAAAAAAAAAGCCTCATCGCGCGTAGCACGTGTGATGAGGCTAGTTTATTAATTAATATTTGAGCTTAATTAATACTATTATAAGGAAAAAAAAAATAAAAAATAACTTTATTGGTTAGCTAATATTAAGAGAGCACAAGGGCATTTTATCTCTAAGTCCACAAACCATGTACAATTGCACCATTGTCAGGACTCAAGGCTATATTATGCTCCAATCCAACCATTTATAGATACTTTATTAAACATTAAGAATCTTACAAGGTATATAATGACCTCTCCATTAATAGCTTCAATTTCAACGAAAAATCATTTCTCTTGATTTAGGCAGGAGATGCGGCAAACTATTCTGCAGGTGCTAACCTGGATAATTCAAAATATTTCAAAAATGGTTCCATGAATTCTTACAAAGTACAAGGACAGATTGTTTTCTGTGAAACCTTATGGGATGACACTGATATTTTTTTAGCCAACAGTGTAGAAACCATTATGATCTACCACTAGCCAAGCTCCTATATCAGCCCATTTTATGACAAGATAGAAATGAGTTTTCCTCTTTTATACACTTGTTTAAGCAACCACAACGTACATAAAAACATTGGACTTTGTGATCACCAAATCATCACATTACTTTTGTACCATAATGCAACCAAAGTTGCAAATCTTCAAGTCAGTGGACAAAAAAGCTACTTCGTTAAGTTCAAAAGTGTTTCAAACTACACTAATCTAAATTGGTTCCAATTACCAAGTCTAGTGTCAATACAGTTTAGGAAAGCATGTGAAACTAAGACAAATTTAGCATAGAAATAAAAGTAAGGTATTCACTACACCTTACATTTAAGCGTAATATATATTTTTATTGTAACGTTCAATGTGCAACTCCAACACTTAATTTAAGCATAATATACATATATTAATGTTTATTCTACTACCTAATGGATGCATGACCACAGAGTAGGTCAAAATTTAGAACAAATAAATTTCACATTAACTTTACATTAGACAAAATTTAAAATAACTATCCATGAAAATAGGTTGAAAGCAACAACATGAGTGCACAATGAAATCTCAACAAAAGATAGAACAATTAAAAGAACAATCAATCTTCCATATATATGTGAAGAGAAGGTTCATCTTGTAAAAAATATAAAATTTACTCCAAAAAATTGAAATAAAAAATACATGTTGCTTTCAGATTGACAAGCGATGGGTAAAAATATGAAGCTTGTCTTTGATTTGGAGAAGTTAAAAAACCTTCACACAAACTTATGAAGCAATTCTTAGATGTTCTTAAATGTTTTTATGCATTGAAAGAGGACCCATGACGGGCAAGAAGATCAAATCAATGGTCCCATATTCAAGCCCTAGAAACTAAAGTACCACTTACTACCACTATTCCAAACAAAGAGATTGGTGACACGTAAAAGATTATCGTCAATGGATCTTTGAGTACCCATGCAACTTCACCACATAAGAGAATTGACCTTTTAATCATAAATGAGAATTAGGGGGAGGAGAAACTATTACAACCATATCCATTGAAGGAGAACCAAAAGCAAGGGTATCTCAAAATATACAAGGTTTAATCATATCTATGAATTGTGAATCATGAATTATTTAGAATCTACAAGGCAAATGTCAATTTCTATCATATTGTAACAATGATCTAAAAAACAAATACATTCTCAAGACAATATCAAATGCAAAATACATAAACACCACATAACGACAAAATCCCCTATGACAAAGATTGCAGCCCAAAAAAGAAAATGAAGATTTACGGATCTCCTAAGCCTGCAAGAACCAAATAGAAAATATTAATAAACCAGCCCATAACCATATCGAAGATTATCACTTACGTTGCATTCAGCAATAGAGCCTAACCTTGTTAGCAATATTGTTGGAAAGCCAGTCTAGTCCCTCGTACATCCCTTCCCCTGAAGTGGCACATGTGCTCTGGATATACCTGAAATAGAACCCAAAGCAATGGCCCCAATCAATGGATACCAAATTTCCTATGCATAGGGTAAAACATGAGAGAGAGAGAGAGAGTGTGTTAATATTCCGGTGATGTTGACAGAGGGAATGAAGACCAAGCTTATCAGTTATTTCAGCAGCATTCATGGCATTTCGAAGATCCTGCTTGTTTGCAAATACAAGCAGCACAGCCTCCCTCAATTCATCCTAGGCATTCAACCAGCAATATTATTATGCACAAGAAAATTTTAAACAAAACTGAGAGATGGTAAGTAAAATGAGCTATTGGCAATAAGATGTACACGGGGTATATATGTTATTAATACCAAAACAGTTGAATTAGAATACTGCAGAGACTAACAGTATTACAAAGCAATGTCAATAATAAAATGATCTAACTAATTATGTGAATTGTTAATTATGTTTAATTGTGTTAGTTTCTAATAGGCCAGTAACAAAAAAATAAAATAAAATAAAATAAAAATCAATAACCTTTTCCAAGATCTAACTAAACTAAAACATTACAGGTTCCACTCAGTTTATAACAAGATGGAGCCTTTAGTTACCTCATTCAACATCCGATGCAGCTCATCCCTAGCCTCAACCACACAGTCACAGTCATTGCTATCAACCACGAAGATAAGCCCTTGAGTGTTTTGGAAGTAATGTCTCCACAAAGGTCGAATCTGTACATGCACCATACAAGACTTAGAAAATGGGCAGACAATAATGCCTAAGGGAAAGTATAGCTCTCAATAAATTTAACTTCGTGGATCACCAACAACACATTAATAACAATGGATCACCCATAAGCATGCCATTTTCAAAGTGTGAAAAGTACCTATGTTAACCAACTAATGCATAATACAAATATACAAGGGTTCAAGTATACACTTCTTTGTGTGTGCTCTATCTAAGACTTTTTTCTTTAAGTCGAAATAAGGATGCCTCGGTGGCTAAGTTGATGAAGTTCCCAAATGGTGTTCTTTATATAGGGAAAATTGGGATTTGGAATCCATCTACAGTTTAATGTCAAGAATTTATGGAGCTTCTTTGAAAGGAGTTAGGGACGATCAGATGTGTTGGAAACCTACTAAGGGAAAAGGTTTTGCTGTTCATTCTTATTACCGGGTGCTGACAAAAAGTTTCAACCAGTCTTTCCCTTGGAAGACTGTTTGGAAGTCTAAGGTCCCCTCTAGAGTTGCTTTTTTTGTGTGGACTGCAGCTTTGGGGAATATTTTGACTATTGATAATCTTAGGAAATGGAAGATTTTGATTTTGGATTGGTGTTGTATGTGTAAAAGAAATGGGGAATCAGTTGACCACCTCCTCATCCATTGTTCTATTGCTTTTGATGTATGGTCAATGGTGTTTACTTTGTTTGGCAATCATTGGGCTATGCCGAAAACAGTGGTGGAGTTGTTGGCTTGTTGGCAAGAAAAGTTTGGGAGGCATCGGAATTCAGCTATTTGGATGGCTGCGCCCCATTGTTTGATGTGGTGCATTTGGAGGGAGAGGAATAACCAGCATTTTGAGGATTTAGAGAGATCAATTTCTGATCTTAAACTCTTCTTCCTTAAGACTCTTCTGGATTGGGTTACAATGTTTGGCTTTCGTTCTTTTTCTTCAGTCCATAGTTTCATGGACTTTTGTACTTTATGCACTTGATTCGTTTTTGTCCTTGATGTTTACTTCCTGTATACTCAAGCGACACCCCTCTTTTTTTATATATTTTTATTACTTATAAAAAAAAAAAAAAAAAATTGCCTACGTATGTATGTATGTATACATATATATATATATATATATATATATAATTGTGTGTATAGATTGTGCACACACAACATGAATAGCTGTCCTCACATAGAATAAGGAAAAACTGAAAATACAATGTCGCATTCAATGAAGCTTATGAATATGCTATGTGCTGATGGAATAACTAATCAGCACAAGACTGTCAATAACCACATAAATCATGAATAACTAACACAAAAACATACTTCCTCTTAAAACTAAGGAAGAAATTGAAAGACAAGGTGGCTCAAAATAATGTACATACATTATCTTTATGCTGTGTGCTAATGGACAAGCATCTAATTAGCACAAGGACAGACACATGCACATAATAACCAACAGCAACTAAACACAAGTTATCAGGCACTTGTCTGAAATGTCTGCCACAAGCTGAATAGCTTTTCCTTAAATAGACGAGGAAAAACTAAATCAGAAAGTAGCTAGTAGATCTAGCTTATGAATTTGTTGTGTGCTAATGGTTCAATATCTAGTTAGCACAAGACCGTCCATAAGCACTAAAGAAACTAGGGGCACATAACAATCACAGAAACATGATATAATTAACAATACTTTCCTGATTTCACATTTATGCTTAAAGTTTCAGTTGTTACGAAACTTAAATACTAAGATCACATACCTTGTCCTGGCCCCCGACATCCCAGACAGTGAAGCTGATGTTCTTGTATCCCACAATCTCCACATTAAGTTGCAAATCTTCAAGTCAGTGGACAAAAAAGCTACTTCTTTAAGTTCAAAAGTGTTTCAAACCACAACAATCTAAATTGGTCCAATTCCCAAGTCTAGTGTCAATACAGTTCAGGAAAGCATGTAAAACTAAGACAAATTCAGCATAGAAATAGAAGTAAGGTATTCACTACACCTTACATTTAAGCGTAATATATATTTTTATTGTAACATTCAACACGCAACTCCAACACTTAATTTAAGCATAATATACATATATTAATGTTTATTCCACTACCTAATGGATGTATGACCACAGAGAAGGTCAAACTTTAGAACAAATATATTTCACATTAACTTTACATTAGACAAAATTTGAAATAACTATCCATGAAAATAGGTCGAAAGCAACAACATGAGTGCACAATGAAATCTCAACAAAAGATAGAACAATTAAAAGAACAATCAATCTTCCATATATAAATGAAGAGAAAGTTCATCTTGTAAAAAATATATAATTTACTCCAAAAAATTAAAATAAAAAATACATGTTGCTTACAGATTGAGAAGCAATGGGTACAAATATGAAGCTTGTCCTTGATCTGGAGAAGTTAAAAAACCTTCACACAAACTTATGAAACAATTCTTAAATGTTCTTATCTACCTAATTAGATGACAGCAAGTCAACCAACATGGCCACAAGCCTACATTTTATGGAATAGCTCTAGTGCAGCCTAGGGTCTCTTCACTCAACAAAACCCACCTATAAGACTACAGTAAGTGACAAAATTGGGAGCTCCCATGTTGGACAATTCAAATTGAAGTTTTTAAAACAATAGAATATATAAATGATTGGAATAGAATCAAATTGAAGTTTACTCCTTTCATGCTACAACTTTTATGGCTATTTTAGGAGGAGAAAAGCTATGTCCACAACACTTTCACAACAAGTCTTGAGTGGCAAGCTGTTATTAGTTGTTACTAGTGAGCAAATAAGTAATTTAAGTGGTAAATTCAAATTAAAACCAATAATAAGTTACCACTTATAATTTGTTGTGAAAATGTTGTTGACATAGCACTTCTAATTTTAGGAAAGAATGTCGCATTGTTCATGTGTGATATGGTTCCCAAGACCAATTCTATATCTATCACAACTCCATAGAGAGTAAAGTTCTCCTCCCATCCAATAACTCCTTGTGAGGGTCAACCAAATCTTCACTTCAAATAAAACCTATTTAATTACAAATTTAAAAAAAAAAAAAATGAAAGGGAAAAAACATCAATGATATGAAAAGAAACATCACTTCATAAAAAGTAAATAACCACTTCAACAAATATACATACACCTTAAGATTGATTGGCAAAATCTAACTAAGTAATTCTTGAAGTGCTTTATCTGCTGGATTTGTAGATAGCAAGTCAACCAAAATGGATGCAATGGTTGCATTTGCTGAAAAACCCTTGTCAACCATTATCTTAATAAGTTCCATAGCCTTTGATGTCTCATTATGTTGCAATAACCCTTGGATTATTGTGTTATATGTGCAATCGTTAGGTGAACAACCACTCCCGTCCATTTTCTCTAGCAACTCACTTGCTTCATCAATTAGCCCCTCTTTACAAAACCCTTTGATCATTATATTGTAAGTCCAAACATCAGGTTGCAATCCTTTTGCAGATAGACTATAAAAGAGTTCTCTTGCAACTTTAAGATTCCCGACATTACACAAACCGTCAATCAAAATGCTGTAAATCACAATATCGTTGCCCAACGTTTTGTCTTCCATCTCAAGAAACACTTTTATTGCCTCAACAACTTGTCCATTCTTACACAGGCCATCCAACAAGACAGCATAGGTTTGGGGATCTGGAGGTTGGCCACAAGCCTGCATCTTATGGAATAGCTCTAGAGCAGCCTTGTGTCTCTCCACTCGACAAAACCCACCTATAAGAGTGCTATAAGTCACAAAATTTGGAGTTACTCCCTTGTTGGACATTTCATGAAAGAGATTCATTGCCTCATCAATTCTTTTCGTTTTACAAAATCCATTAATCAATGTGTTATAGCTAACAACATTAGGTGAACAACCCCTCTCAACCATCATGTTCAATGCTTCGCTGGCATCCTTCAATTTATTTTGTAAACAGTATCCATCAATCAAAGTACTATAAGAGACTACGTCAGGCTCAATGCCTCTTTGAATCATCTTATCAAAAATAATTTTCGCCTCTATCAACATCCCCTCTTTGCAAAATGCATCCACCAATATGCTGAAGGTCCTCACACTTGGCACGATCTTCCTTTGTGCCATCTCGTTCAACAAAGTAGTAACCTCTCTCCACCTGCCGCAATTGCATAGGCCTCGAATTAAAGAATTGTAAGTGCTAAGGTCCAGCTGAATGCCTTTACTCATCATTTCAGTCAAAAAGTTCAAGGCCTCAGTTACCAACCTATCCTTACATAAACTATCAATGATTGTGTTATACGCTGTCAGATCAAGGTCAAAATCTCCTTCTTCCAATTTCCTGAGCAACCCAATAGCCATATCAGTCTTACCAATCTTACACAGAGCATTTAGCAACGTTCCACAAGTAAATGCATCAGGTTGATACCCTTTCTTCTCCATATCTTCTACCAACTTCACAGCTCCAGCAATGTTACCTTGAAAACAGAGACCCTTCACAAGGGTGTTTAGAGTAATAGAGCCTGGGTGATAACCAAGTTTCAAAATTGTTGCCAAGACAGAAAACCCAAAATCTACTCGGTTCAAAAGGCATAAGCAGTTGACCAAAATATTAAGAGTATAAATATCAGGAGAGATACCAAATGATTCGATTCGTTTAATTAGAGAAATGACTACTGGGTAATGCTTCATTCTTGCAATGACACCCAACACGTGATTAAAATCGTCAATGGAAGGCAAAGGGCGCGTGTGAAGCATTTTATCAAACAGGTCTAAGGCATGATCAACATTCCTTAAGCTTCTAGTTCTGCACTGATCTCTAACAGATTTCAAGAATTGATCTTGATTGTGATTGTGATTGTGATTGTGATTCGGGTTCTTTTTAGCACTAGCAATACTAGTAGTAGTAGCAGCGGTAAGAGTAGAATAATAATAAGAACGAAAAGAAGAGTGGGAAGTACGAAGCAGCGTACCCATTTTCCTGAAGATCCAGCAAACAATTCGGCAGCGGAAATCAGAACGAAACGATAGAGTTTGAGAATTGAGAAAGCGAGAGAGAGAGAGAGAGAGAGAGAGAGAGAATCGATGAGAGAGCATTAAAAAAAATGGGGAAGGGGGCGGCTGAAATGCACACACTCCACCAGATCATTCTTCTTCTTTTTTCCTGTTTAGAACAACGATTTTACTATTTAGTCCTCGTCCCCATTAACTTAAAGGAACCTGTTGTTGTGAACATTGATTGGGTTTCGGTGGGGTAGTTTTGGAATTTTGTGGACCTTTTTAATAAGCCTGTACCAATTACAGAAAAAGAGTGGTTTTTGGTGGCTTGGACTATAAAAATGTAATGATTTTTTTGCATCAGCTACTATTAATTAATAATGATCCACTGTTGCATAAGTGTAATTAAATATTATTTGAACCTTATGAGATTACGGGGTCATCAGTTCTAAATTCATGTAGAATTCTTAAAAATCACAGTCAGGGATTCAAGCAGGTTCCATCAGTACTATGTTGGCCCCAACATTTCCATCTAGGTCTCTCTCTCTCTGTTATGAATTTGATTGAAGATGAATTTGTGGGCAAAATGTATTGGATTCTCTTGTGCCTGCACTATTGGCTGACCAGAATCGAAAGTTTATCTATATTGAACAGGAAAGTTTATTGGTCCAATTGATATTTCTCATTTTAAAGGTATCATATATTATTGTACTGAGTTTGATAGACGATGAAACGTTGGGAAAGAGAAGAAAACTAAACTTTTAACCTTTATTGATTTAATTGGTGAAAATTGAAAATCCTCACATTAAGTAATTATGTTGGCTTTTTTTACTTATTTGATGGATAATCTAAGATTTAAAATTGCTATTTCTTTTTCTTTTTCTACATTGTCCAGGTAAACAAACAAAGAATCATGGCTTGGTTGATGGAGAGACCGTGAAAAATGCATGGGACTATGCAAGACTTGCACATAGGAATAGAAATAGGGGAATTGGAATTTGGGACAGTGAAAGTTAAAAAAGAAAAAAAAAAAAAAAAACATTTTTTATTGCCTTTGAATTAAGCCCCATCTCAGTCTCACTAATGCCCTCTTTGCTGTTCTTGCAATTAAACTGTAATATTGCAGTTCATTGAATCACAGTGTCTTGAAATTTCAAGGACCGCGTTACATCAAATGTCTAGGTTGTCATTAAGAATCTAAAAGTCCAGAAACTAAATGCTAACAATTGGTTGAACTTGGTCAATTTTGGTATTTTGTCCATGGTTGGAACCATCAACAAGGTGACTAATTGTTAAAACTGCAAAGATGGTTTCACATGGTTTCTCCATCATCATCATAATCTTATGCCTTTCAAGTCTCTATGAATTCCTTAAGTTGAGGATTGTTTGATAGAATATTGTTTAAGTTATAATTTGTGATTAAATATGCATGTCTCATGTTTATTAAAGAAAGGCAAATTAGATGATAAGATACTCATTTGAACTAAGATGTATTGTATTTCTAATAAAGGCATTGTTAATAATTTATGGAATAATGTTGGTAATCTATTATAAGGTGAGTATCAAATTACTAATTCTTCCAAAAACTTAAGGAAATGGTGAATTTAATCACTTAACCATAATGCTAACCCTCCCACTCACATGTGGTTCTAAAGTTCCCTTAATAAGTGGGGCCCAACATGTAAGATTTTTAACGTTTTAAATGGGAGGTAGTAAAAATAGGGATCAATATTTTCCTACACGAAAATCCAATTTTACACAATCTACCAAAAAAAAAAAAAAAAAAAACCTCTTGAAGACCACACTCTACATTGATAATAATTTTTCCAAACACAAAGTTAACTGTGATTTCACCTATTCTTCCATTAATTGGAACACATAGTCTATGTTTTCTTTTTCCTGATAAGTATAGTAGGGGTGACGAATGCATGGCCAGTGCATTGGTTTCTTCTCTAACATAGATTTATATTAATGGAGTTATTATATAGTTTGTTAGAATTATCTAAAAATTCTTTGATTAGGTGATAATTTAGGTCTCCTTTAAGTATAGTGGTTGTATGGTACCAAAGAACTAATTTTTTTTTTTTTTTAAGAAATTTAATAAATTTTTTGCAACTTAGTGTTTTAAAATCAAAAGAATTAAATCAAATTAAAAAAATGTAAATAAAATATGCTAATGTGGAAAATTGTGGAGAAGTCAACCAAAAGTCAAAAACTTCAGTTATATATATATATATATCCATCTTGTTACCTCGTTAATACTAGCATTTTTTTTCTCACTCTCTCTCTCTCTTTATTTATTGTGTGCTCTATTTTCAATAATCTGCAATCCATACTCATCTACTAAAGAGCACCCCACCATAGCCAAATCTCCCCTTTCAACACAAAAGCAATATAGCAATTAAATTTATGTTAATTGAATAATTCCATATCACCTGTACGTAAGACATAATTTGAACTTCAAGTTCAAAGGGGTTTGTTAAATGGTCTTGAAACCAGTTTCGTTCTACTAAAAATGTATACTTGCATTCTTCCATTAATATGCGCGATAGTTGTATCAAATGCATTGATATTAGATATATGGAGGGATCGGGGTTTGGCAGCACTTGATGCCATTACAACTTCTTGAATTTCTTTGTTTTTATCACACAAGGGAATATGCACCCAGCCATAACTGAGCCATCTAGGAACTTCACTAAGGCAAATATATTGCAACCTATGGCAATGAAACTGTTTTGGGATTGGAAGCTCACAATTTCTATGGTCTTTGTAATGCTATTAGTATAATTCGAAAATATTGGATAGTTGACATGAACTATGTCTTCTAATCAAATCTCCAGCACTACAAGTTGAAGCTCTTCGAGAGCTATTCTAAATGGGTACAAAATGCATTTTTCCCACAATATGTTTGAAATTAAGTCTTTGCTAAACTTGCTGATTGTATAAATGTAGTAATTGGGTAATTTATCCAATAACGAAATTGTCTAAAACACTATTTGCCCCACGACCAACTCTTTATTGATGAATGGGAATGTGAAGCAGAAAGTCCAACTAGAAATTTCTAGTGTATTATTTAATAGCTTCTTTGCGAAAATGGGAGATTTGGCTATGGTAGGATGCTTTTAGTATATGGAAGGTTTGTAGGTTATTAAAACTAGTAGTGCCCTTTAATCAAGTGGAAAACAATAAATGAGGAGAGAGAAAAAAATTGTTAGTATTAATTAGGTAATAAGGTGTAAAGTCTTTACATTTAATGATGTTTTTTCAACTGTTAGATCTTTTAGAAATCTATGACTTAAAAAATGTGTAATTCTTATTGAGTCACATTAGATGTAACTTGAACCCATTTTTATGACTTAAAAAATGCGTAATTCTTATTGAGTTACACTAAATGAAACTTGAACCCATCTCTCTCTCTCTCTCTCTCTCTCTCTCTCTCTCTGTGTGTACACACACACACACACACACACATAGATGGGGAATAACTATTCATCTTTAAAAAGTTTGTAATAACTATTTCTTAACAGGTGTATTAATTTCTAAAATTAATATATTTCCAAATGAACAAACTTTCCATATGCGCATAACAATTATGAAAATAAATAATCATAAAAAAAAAAAATCTCTCTTTCAAATTTAAAAAATATTATTTTTTAGAAAATATAATTATATGAGTAAAATATTTCCTAAAATATATCTTAAGTTTGATTTAAAAAATGTTTTTGTGGGGGGAAAAATGCCTAATCTAACATAGTGGGCCGAGAGCCCATGTGAGGATTACTGTGCGTCCGAAAAGAAGGAGATGGTAAGGGCAAGGCCCACCTGGAAGAAGGATCCTCGGAAAGAAGGATGGTGGTCATCCGAGGAGACCACCTTCTGTCTGAGGAGATTTTATTCCTCAGACGCGAATAGTGTAGATCAATTGAGCGTATAAAAGGTCAAAATAATCTTCCGAGGACTCCTCCTGATCAAGATAAGCTCTGAGTGTACTTGGAGACGATAATGATGAAGAAATATCTAAAGAGAAAGTTGCTACCACCGTATTTAATGCTCTGCAGCAACTCTTCTGGCCGCATTTATGTGGAAAAGACCCCTGAACAGTGTATCCTCACCTACCGCCACTCACACAGAGTTAAAGGAGATGCTTAACATAACATATACTCAAGTAGACTCACGGATGAGGTATAAGTGGACGATGGAGATGAAGAGAAGGGAGGTTAGATAAAGGAAAGAAGCTCTTGAGGAAAGGAGGAAGAGAGAAGAAAGGAAAAAGATTGAAGGAAAGAGGAGGAGCTTTATTGTAACCCTAAGATCTGTATTCACCACATAATCAATAATATAGCTCTTCGGACACCCATTCTTTACGTGTAAATTTGTGTTGGTTTGTGCTTGAAGGTTGTGATTAGTTGTTGTTGATTCCATAATCAACCTAGCTCTTTCACTCATACTCTACAAATTCATTATTTTAGGCTTGGGCCACAAATCCTAACCCTACAGTTTTCATTTTATTGTCTTAGCTCTTTCACCCATACTCTACAAATTCATTATTTTGGGCTTGGGCCACAAATCCTAACCCTACAATTTTCATTTTATTGTCTTTAGGGTTCTATTATTATGTTATCACCAAATAAATGAATAGTAATAAACATTATATTACAGCGTCGTGTATTCCTTGTAATACCTATTATATTATGTTGCCATTAAAAAAAAACGCTGTTATAAATAGCTTTTTTTTGTAATGTTATTCCTATGTAATTATTGTTATAGTTTACCAAACTTATCCTTAGACCTTGAGTAACTCCAAGATTGTGGGGATTACTTCAAAAGTCAATGCATAAATATGAAATCAAACTTGTGTGTGTGTGGTGCACGCTAGTGGCTCCAAGTTAGAGTCAGGGTGATCACAAAACCACCCTAGCCTGGACAAAAAAAAAGTCATATTATATATAAAATTTAAAAATTTTATGATTTTTTTACCTTAAAAAAAATGTACGACCACTGCAAAATTTTTTAGGTCCAATATAATTAAACTTTAGACAAAGCTTAGCAACAAACTTGGTTGTAGATTAAGGCTATAACTCCACTCAATATTTTTTTTTATTAGATATGAATTTTAACAATTCCACAATTAGATCACATTTTTTTTCTTATATTCTTCATACTTGCAAAACTTCAAAAATATTAAAGATAAATAGCTTATGTCATCAATCAAATGTTTAATTTTTCATTTTCTCAAAAAAAAAAATGTTTAATTTTCGAGTTTTTGTAGTCTAAAATTATACGCAAAAAATAAGTTTATGGATTAAATAGTAAATAACATTCGATTGACATGAAACTTGACCTGTGTTTTAAGAGCATAAAAAACATAAAATTCAACGGTTAGATTTTCAAAATATGCAACCATGTTAATTTTTTTAGTGAAAGTTGTAGTCTTAGGCTACAACTAAGTTTGTAGTCAAATTTTGGACTTTTTAACAATATATTGGGCCTTTACAAATAAAAAGAAAAATCCAAGAAAATTTTATTTAACTAAAATTTTGAAAGAGATAAACTTGTGGTATTGATAATGAGATATACTTATCTTTTTTTTATTAAATATTGTATAATTTAAGTTTCCTAATGACCATCCTGAAAAAAAAAAAAAAAAAAAAAAAAAATCCTAAAACCGCCACTGGTGGTGCAGCTTAACTAGGGGAAGCTTATATATAACTTATATACTACTTGACATCACTGTTAATCTGCTGCATTAATGGGCAATACATTATGAGAAATTTTTATCTTATTGAGTGGATACAATCGTGGACACAGGCATGTATAGGAATCCAATAATAACATCAAGACCAATACATTGGCAAAATTTTCACATGTAAGCTACATTCTGCACATTCTTCTTCTTCTTCTTGTTCTGGATGCAGATCTTTAAAAGTCCCATAACATCCCCTTAGGTTGACCTAGACCATGACTTTTTTGTTCACTCAACCTTAAGTCTATTCCAATCAAGTTTAGTACAAATGGGAAAGTCAGTGTAATATCTACAGTCAACTGAGGTCTCTAGAGAGTTAAACCTCAGCCCTTATCCCCCACAATGTATATATGTGTGACCAATGCACCAAAGGTGTGCGGTGGTAACAACTAACTTTCTGAATCCTCTTGATATATAAAAATAATGGCATGTCCTTTGAAGCATTTTTATGGATTCTATTTCGTTCCAGTTGGAAAATCTCGCACCGGCATGCAAACTAGAATGATAACCCCCTTATTAGAGATGTCAATTTTTCCCCACCCCACTTAACCCACCCCTCTCCACTTTTCCTCGCGTGGGTTTTCCCTGCCCCACAAAGGTGGTGGGGTAGGGATGGGGCAAGATTTTAGCCCTGTACTATAAGGCAGGGCGGGGATGGAATTAGACTTTTTAGACCTGCCTCGTTTCGCCCCTCCCCTCCTCGTCCCCGCCCCGTCCTGCATTGCTAAGGGTTATAATTGTAAAATTTTCATACCCTAAAACCTTACTATTTAAACAAACATATTAATATTAACTTATTTTATTCTACCCATTGTAGTTCTCTACCTTTATTTTGTTATATATTATACTCTAAGATTTTTTATTATTATTATTTTTTAATTTTTTTTTTAATGATTGTCTTGTTAAACCCTTGGATATATTATTCAATTATTTCTAAAAATTGATTTGATTTGATGGGATACATTTAGTTGTAATTTCAAGTATATATTTATTAATTAAATAGGTTTCATTAAAAAAGTTATACTAGTTGTAAGGCAATTAACAAAAAGTAGAGTTTTACAGGGTAGGATGGGGCGGGGCTTCGTGGGGCTCTAAGGGATGGGAATGGGGTGAGAAAGTTTTCCCTGTCATGCGGGGCGGGGACGAAGACCCCATCTTTCGGCCCCGCCCCGCCCCGTTGCCATCCCTACCACTTATTCCACCTCGGATGAAATTTCAGCCCATTTCGAGCATTTCAGTTAATACTAGCCGAAATTAAAGATTTGGCCAGAATGCAAAAGTGAATTATAATCTCAATTTTTTATTTATAATTCGATAATTTGGGATGGAAGATTTGAATTCTATATTTCAATTAGAAATGCTAGTGAGCATTAGATGAACTATAAATCACTTTCCAATCCTAATCTCAATTTTAAATCAAAACAACTAAAAAGTGATTTGCCCTCACATCAACCATCCCCAACTTTGGTGTTGATAAGGTCCTTTATGCCATTCAGGTAAAAGTTTTGACAATTTGAGTAACATAGATGGGAATTCATGAATTGGCGACTGAAAAAATGCTGTTGTTAGCACTTTTACCATTTAAAAAAAATGAATAAAATTTAGCGCATACTTCCTTACATTAAGCTACTTAATTAAATTCAAACAAACATATAATTATATTGAATTTAATTATGTCTGTTTTTTTTTTAAATATTGAATTTAATTGTCTTTAAAAAAAGATAGGACATATTATATTTTATTGGCCAATACAATCATACATTTGAATTTAATTTGGGTTATTAACGTTGTTTGCCTAAAAAAAACTGCACTTAAATTTTGGAGAAATTTTACATTCACAACATTTTCACAATAAATCATAAATAGTAAGTTATTATTAGTTCTCATTTAAATCCAAAACTTAAATTATTCTTTTGCCCACTCGTAACTACCAGTAACAATTTACCATTTAAAATTTGATGAGAAAGTATTGTGAAAATGTTGTAAATATTGTATTTCTCTAAGTGCACGTTTGTTTCCACGTTTTCAGCCCAAAAAGCGCTTTTTGAAAAAAACTAGGCTTAAATGTGCGTTTGGTTCAGCCCAAAACGCAACTTTTTGGAAAAAGTTGCATTTTAGGTTTGTGATGAAAACGCGCAGTATGAAAATGGAGCTCTGAGCTCCATTTTGGAAAACGCCCATGCGCATTTGAAATCTATCCATTGGACTCACAAGACAATTACCAAATTACCCTTTCACACCATTCCTCATTCCTCTCATCTCTCTACTCTGCCCTCTGCCCTCTCAATAACAAATTTCCAAATCCAAACACAAAAAAAAATCTATAACAAATTCCCAAATCAGCTAAGGAAAAAAAAAAAAAATTAATCCCTTGCAAATTAGGATTCCTCAAAATGCAAAAAAAAAAAGAAAAAAAAGAAAAAAAAAGTTCAGAATATTGCAAAATCTTTCAAATGGAGTTTGTACCCATCTTGTAGTGGATGAGTTCCAGTGGAGAAGAAGTTGAAGAGTCATGAGTTCTGATGGCTCTTAGAACACGCCGAGAACACAATCATCACAGCGACCGGCACCAAAACAGTCCCTGCCATCGTCGTCTTTGTCAGAGGGACCCTCCAAATCCCAACAACCACTCGCGACTCCTCCACCACGGCCACGACCACCTCCACAACCACTACCGCAAAGAAATGTTAGCGACCGTTGAATAGTGAATTTGTGGACGTTGTAAACAACGGTAGGAAAAAAAAAAAAAAAAAAAGAGGAAGAAGGAGAGCATGGAACGTTCTAGAGTTTGGAGGAATGGCAGGGAAAACAAAGGAGAAAAGAGGGACAAAAAAGAAAAGAGTAAGGGTACGTGTGTGGAGGAAAAAAAAGAGGGAAAAAAAAAAGGAAAAAAAAGAAAGAAATGCCGTGTGTGGAGGATAAAAAAAGAGGGGGAAAAAAAAGAAAAAAAAAAAGAAGGAAATGTTATCACAATTTTTTCACAATAAATCTTAAGTGGTAGGTTAATAATATTGGTGAGAAAAAAAAAATTTTTTTAGAAAAAAAAAATTTTAATAGTACGTTAAAATTAAAATTAGTATCAATTTTTATCACAATATTTTCACAATACTTTCACATTAAATCTTAAGTGGTAGGTTATTATTAGCTAATATTGGTGAAGTAGTTGATTTAAGTATGAAACAAACTCCTTTATATTTACATTGTCCTTCTTGGTAATTTACTACTCAAACCACCACTTTTATAAGTGCCAACCAAACACTCAACTTTTTCAAAAAACACTTTTTAACAGTTTTTACCAAATACTCAGCTTTTTCAAAATGCATTTTTTTATTATGCACTTTTTGAAAACTCTACTTTTTCATTATGCACTTTTTAAAAAAACTGAACCAAACTCACCCTAAATTTTGCCCTTACAAGGTACAAGTTACAACACAAGTACACAACATAAGACTAAAATGTAAGACAATAAAACTTCTTATGTCCTTTTGATTGGTAAAGCCAAGGAATCATGTAGATGTATTATGTCATGCAACCATTTCTCTCACATCTTGTTAAGCCGGCACTTTGCGCAATAAGATATCAAGGCACTCCGCACTACTACATGGGTGCGTGTCTCAGTCCAGTCCAGTTCGGTCCTTGGCTACTTGAAAGAACTGCATACTCTTTTGAGTGAGGTCCTGAAAAGTGAAACTGGTGGGTGACAGTCTAGTTTGGTCCTTCGCTACATGTGGGTGCGTGCAGTGCAGGTAAGTGGGTTTTATGCAAGTGAGTAAGGATTAAGGTAGTCATTTTGATTCTTGCAGAAAGAATTATGAATAAGTTACTTGACACTAAAATTAAGAAAATTAAAATGTACAATTTGTTGGTGTGGGTGTGTGTTCCAAACACTTTTATTCTTATTTATTTTTTAGCCGTTGGAAATTTATGAATAAAATAGCCATTGAGCAATTATGAGAAAAATAGCCGTTAGACAATAATTGATAATATAGCCGTTGGGCTTTTAAGGATTATTAGTAACCAATAACTATAGACTATTATCTTCATAAGTAGCCTATATAATACTCATCATAACATATTTTTCAAAATGGTCTTTTTACTACTTTATGTTTTAGATACACAACTCTACTATCTTTCTCTCCCACATATTTTTCTACAAGAATATTTGTTCTAAGGAAAGGCAATAGAAGGTTGTTCTTAAACCATTTGTGAGTGGAAGTGTGTACATCATAAAGGTCGACGCTAGAATCTAATCCTAGGAGGTTGTTTGGCTAAGAGAACCAATCGCACCAAGTTTTACTTTGGGTGGCACGAATCAACCTTTAAGGACAACGCTTTCGCAGCGTGATTCTATAGCACTGTGAGATTGTTCTAAGTTCCTTTTTTTTTTTTTTTTATGATTTTGCTAATTATTTGAGATATTATTTTTGTATCAAAACTTATTTATTCACTAAAATATTTCCAACAATCTTAAAGGTTGATTTCATGCTTCAAAATGGATAAACAAGTTATATTGATCATGAAATTTTATATTGTGATATGATATTATGTTTATAAAGAAAAAATGCTAGTAGTTGTATTCTTAGATATAATTACTTATATCTTTTGTGGAGTTTATTTTGCTATCTGGTTTATCTAAATAATTTGGTGGACTAATATTTTAGTAGAAAAAATAAATGATGTCCATCCAATGTGATTTTGATTCTCTAATCTAAATTAATATGTGAATAATATTATATAACGTTGTCTTGATATGTGGATATCAACTTATTGCATTTGCAAGTATGTGATACTATATGTGTATTATATGTGAAATTGTTTTATGTCTATTGAAATCTGAGGAACATGAGATTGAAGAAAAATGTATGTGTTTTGAGAAATGTTTTTTGGCATTCAAAAGAAAAATGTTAGCAATAATTTTTATGAGAAATGAGGTAAAATTTTATTTTTCAGTAGAATTCTGAAGGAGAAAAAAAATGGTGTAGACTTATGGTGAAGGCATTTCTATTGTTAAGTGGAATCAATAGTGCCATATCAACTTGGTACTCCTTTTGTATAATGAAGATACAATGATAATATAATTTAATTAAATTTTATTTTCCTTGCTAAAGTATTCAAGCAATCATTTATGGTCATGTGAAAAAGAAATTGTGGATGATTAACCGTTTGTATTATACAATTGTGGTATAATGATGTCAAATTTTACAAAATATTAAATGTCTTATTCTTGTAAAATTTTGGATGTTCCTAAGAGTGGTTTCTAGTAGCTAGAGGCTATTGGCTTTATGTTCAAAAACTATTATTTCTACATCTCTTGACACAAATATATGAAATGAGAAATTGTGAAAAAATAGTTAAAATTTTCTTTATATATATATATTTTTTAAAAAATGAACCAACTACTATTTTGGGCTAGTGGATAAGATTTAATGGGAATAAATATTCCATTTATCCACCAAGTGCAAGAGTGATATTGAAAAAAAAAAATTATATATATATATATACACACACATACATATACATATACATATTTTTATTGGCTATATGTGTTGTTTTGAGATGGTGGATAGGTTTTTATGAACTTGAAACAAAAAGACCTTGCAAACCCATAACAAGAGGAACCAAACTCCTTAGTTTGGAACATTATAATTTGGATGATTTAAAACACACAATGACTAGAGATGGTAAAAAAAATTTATGTAATCTTTGTTGATGACCATTCTATATTTAGTTAACTTTGTGTATTAGGAACCGAAGATGAAGTTTTGCAAATTTTTTTAAAATATAAAATAAAGTTGAAAATGGCATAAGCCTAACTTGGTATATCTTGAATTGTGGGGGTGGTTGGCTAAGATGTTACCCAAATTTTAAAAAGAGAATACCTAAAAGTGTGGGGGTACTTGCCTAAGGTCATGCTACATGAACCTATAAGGAGAAAACTTGATTCTTAGATATGTGATTGTGCGTTTATTGGTTATGTTTGCTATGGTTCATAATATAAAATTATTTTCATCAATAGTGATGTATTTAGAATTTAATACTATTGTTGAATCTTAAAAATAATTTTTTTTTTTTTTTAAGTATGAGGTTCCTTTGAAAAATAAAGAAAATAGGTTTCATGAACTTATTAATACTTCTAATGACCTTGTTATGATGTGCAAGAATTTAGAAGAAGTAAGCGAACTAAGGAGAGAAAGAGTTACGGTAACAATTTTCTTACCTATATTGTTGAAGAAGAACATGTAAGTTATTATGCAATTAAATTTGTTGATACACCATTATTGTTGGAAGCTTTTAACAAATTATTAGATTATGTCTAATCACACTGCTTCCACCTAAGGTTAAGCCTATTGGTTGCAAGTGGGTGTTTAAAACAAAATTTGTATGGTTGAAAGTGGGTTTTCAAAAGAAACTTATAATTGAATGAGTATAGATAAGTATAAGGCATGCTCAGTAGCTAAAGGCTATAAGCAAAAATATCATGTTGATTATTTTATATTTATTCTTCGATTATTAGAATTGCATCTACAAGAATGTTGTTTGTCATTGTATCTATTTACAAACCTATTATATATCATATGGTTGTTAAAACTAGTTTCTAATAAGTGAATTAAAATATATATATATATATATTATATGGAGCAACCCGAGGGTTGTGTTGTCCTTAGACAATTATGTAAAGTTTGTAAATTGGTTAAATCCATGTAGGGATTAAAACAAGCACCTATACAATGACATGGAAATTTTGATATATGATGCTTACACATGGATTTGTGACTTATGGTCATATAATAAGTTAAATAATAATGAAGGTGTCATTATTTGTTTATATGTTGATAACTTACTTATATTTGGAACCAGCCATAATGTTGTGCATGATACCAAATGTTTTCTTGCCTCTAAATTTGATATGAAAATTTTGGTTGAGGCAAATGTTATTTTAGGCATCAAGATCCTTAGGGATAATGATAGCAGTGTACTATCACAATCTAATTATGGGGAAAAAAAAATTTAAACACTTTGATATGTGACCTATGTCTATTATGTATGACTTAAAGATGCACTTGGTTAAAAATCATGGCAATAGTGTTTCACAAGATAAATATGCACAAATTATTGGTAGTTTAATGTTTTTGACAAATTGTACTCATCCTGATATTGCATATGTTGTTGGTAGATTAAGTAGATACACTCATAATCCTAGTATTGAGCATTGGGATGCAATATCTAAATTATTGAGATATTTAAAGGGGACTTTTGATTTTGGTTTGCCATATTGTGGCTATCCTACTATTTTAGAAGGATATTGTGATGCTAACTGGATCTCCGATATAGATGAGGTGAAGCCCACTAGTGGATATGTGTTTACACTAACTGGAAGGGCTGTCTCTTGGAAGTCAACCAAGAAGATTTGCATAGTGAGATCTAATATGGAAACAAAGTTAGTGGCCTTAAAGAAGGCTAGGTCTGAAGCTGTATGGCTTAGGAGTATATTAATTGATATACCTCATTTTAATAACTCTATTGTCTCTGTTTGCTTTCCTTGTGATTGCCAGATTGCTATAACACGTGTTAAGAGCAAAGTTTATAATGGGAAAAGTCGACAAATCCAATTGAGGCTAAGACAGCTTATTGATAATGATGTTATGTCATTAAACTTTGTGAAATGCGAAAAGTCAACATATCCAATTGAAGCTAAGGCAACTTATTGATAATGATGTTAAGTCATTGGACTTTGTGAAATGGGAAAAGTCAACATATCCAATTGAGGCTGAGGTAGCTTATTGATAATGATGTTATGTCATTGGACTTTGTGAGGTCTGAAAGGAACTTGGCCGATCCTTTGACCAAACCACTAGCAATAAGGCTGGTGAGTGAGACATCTAAGGGGATTGGACTGATACCCAAGTTGCGACGTTGTGGCTAATGCCTAACCTTTCTATGATGGGTGATTCCACGTAAGAGTTTAAATGGGTAGAGGTCATTAGTGGTCCATGGGCACTGTCATTTGTTACGTGTTTTCCGCTATCTCGATAAGGAGATTAGTGATGAGTCTATCCCTATGGTGTGAGACAGTGCTAAGTTGCAGAATTTGGTGAGGTTGAGCTTTAGGCTCTTAATGGATCCATATCCCTACCTGTTGGGATGGGGTGTATCTGCACACACTCCTGATAGATGCCACCGATTAAGTTGCAAATTGTTGGAGGTTGAGCTTTAGGCTCTTAATGGGTCCATACTCCCTACTTGTTGGGATGGGGTGTTCTGCACACACTCCTGATGGATGCCACCTATATGTGAGTGGAAGTTGTGCCGCTTCCTATGAGACTTTTTGGGTAGGTCTCTAGAGCTCTCCGGAAACCCAGTGGCGCATGTCTTGGATAAGGTGCCAACCCGCTTAAGAACAACCTTAATAAAGAAAGTAACGTGGGTAGTAAGCTTGGTTTACTAATAGCTTGGTTAAAAGAGTTTTAACTCCACCATTGTCTTTTAGTTTCTATTTATTTATCCTATGTATGGTTAAAACCTTCTGGTACCATATTGATGCATGCTTTCTTTAGTTGCGTGCCTTTCCTATTTTGTGTTTGTAACATGTGGGGGATTGTTGGTGTGAGTGTGTGTTCCAAACACTTTTATTCTTATTTATTTTCTAGCCGTTGGGCAATTATAAGAAAAATAGTCGTTAGACAATAATTGATAATATAGCCGTTAGGCTTTTAAGGGTTATTAGTAACCAATAATTATAGACTATTATCTTCATAAGTAGCCTATATAATACTCATCATAACATATTTTTCAAAAGGGTCTTTTTACTACTTTATGTTTTAGATACACAACTCTACTATCTTTTTCTCCCACATATTTTTCTACAAGAATATTTGTTCCTAGGAAAGGCAATAGAAGGTTGTTCTTAAACCTTTTGTAAGTAGAAGTGCATACATCACAAAGGTCGACACTATAGTCTAATCCTAGGGGGTTGTTTGGCCAAGAGAACCAATCGCACCAAGTTTTACTTTGGGTGGCACAAATCAACCTTTAAGGACAACGCATTCACAACGTGATTCTATAGCATTGTGAGATTGTTCTAAATTCTTTTTTTTCTTTTTCTTTTTTTTTTATGTTTTTGCTAATTATTTGAGATATTATTTTTGTATTAAAACTTGTTTATTCACTAAAATATTTCCAACACAATTGGTATAAAACTATATTACAATTAAAAGTTAATGTGGATTTAATTTTCAATTTTGATTGTGCTTTAGCTTTAATATATTATATATGATATGATTAAGAATAATAATTGGATGTCTTATTAACTAATTTGCAAAATTACACTATCCAATATTGGGCATAATACTAATACATACATACATATATATATATATATATATATATTTATTTATTTATTTACATTGAGTCTCATACTTTCAAGCTTATTCATGAACATATGCTCATTTAGAAGTCGAGTGTAAACTTGGGCTTAAATTTGACTCATTTCTTAATTTTTATATATGTAAGTTTTTTCTCATGCCAAGCTCAAATTATTCATAACAACGTGATAGTTACATTCCAAAAAAATCTCTAAACTTAGTTATTTTAGGGGTGTGCATGAGTCCAGTTGGGTCAAGTTATATGGTTTTTTTCAATCCAACTTAACTCAACTCATCAAATTGGTAGAACCCAATTCAACCCAATCCACATGGGTCAGTTTAGTCAATTAGTTATGCATACATATTTTATGCTTTGTGGAAAATTAGACTTTTACCCATTGATTCTCAAAAAAATATAAAAAAAATAAAATAAAATAACACTTTTTTCAATAAATTATTGCAATTCATATTATATACTTAAATTAAATTCCAAAATTTTCAAAATACCAAAAATTTCAATATTATATACTTAAATTAAAATTAGGATAATAAAATAAACTTATATACATGTGGGTTGCATTAAGTTAGATGAATTGAAAACACTGTCAATCCAAACTAACCCCATTTCACTCAAAATAAAATTCTAATCCAATCAGCCCACATAAACCAACCCGAGAAGTGAGATTGGATCTGTTTTGTAGAGTTGTTGGATTTGACGCACACCCTCTAAACGGGCTTTTCAGTCCAATCCAGTCCAACCCAAAAGCCCATAAGAACCCAAAATTAGCAGCACCCACGCCCTAACAAGTAACGACAACAGTTTCTTTATAATTCTCCAAAACTCTAAACCCCTGAAAAACCCTAAGGTCCCGCCGGAAACCCAAAAAAAAAAAAAAAAAAAAAAGCAATCAAACAAAAGAGCTTTTTACTAAAACCCTAACGAGAAGAACTTTTCCTTCACTTTCTCGGGCATTTTCTCAGCAACCAAAAGCATTTTAGGCAGCTCAATCTATATCAAAATGAAGAAGAAAGTGTCTGCAGCTCCAAGAGGAAGAGCGGGAGGAAGAGGACAAGGAGGGGCAAGAAAGGACGAGAAATTTTCGGAGGATTCGTTTTTCATGGCGGAATCGAAGAAGCGGCGAAAGATTGCAGACGATGCCGACGTGATAGACAGCGGCGAGTCGGACGAGCGGACTCGACCTCAAAGTCGTACATGTTATTACAAAAATCGAATTCTCATCCCTGATCAAGTGTTTTGCAAAGCTGAATTTCACAACACGCGATTCGCAGATTCAAAATTCAGTGAGCTCAAATTCAAAGTAAAATTAATCAATCGATCATTTTTATCAATGGCAATCAAAAGCAAACCTTCAAGAACAGTTAATTTATCACTTAATAATCAATCATTTCACAAATGCTATAAGCTCAGTGGAGCTGAAAATTCGAACCTTTTTAGTTCAGCGAATCGAGAAGATTCTAGAAACTTCTAGAGTTATCGAGTTCGATTCTTTCGAATCGAATGAAAAAAAAGCTTTTTTCCACATGATAAACAGAGCAAAATCGAAAGCTAAATAGAGCGAACTCGAGGAGGTTCTAGGAGGATCGGATCGGAGGTGAATTATGAAAAAGAAAAGCGTAAGGATTATTGATTGAGCAAAATTGAAAGCTATAGAAATATCGAGAAGGTTCTAGAAGGTTGTGGAACCTGAGCAGAGTGGATCTGGAGGTCGATATTGGCGAGGCGCTTGAGGTGCTCCTTTACGAGGCGTTTCGAGTCGTACTCTCTGATCTTCTTCCTAGCCATTTTATTTTTTTTGCAGAAGAAGAATATCTGTGAGAGAAATATATAAATATTGCTCTGTTTTTTTGAGAGAGAAAAGAGGTAGAGATGGAAGAATTGATTTGGATGGGAAGTAGGTGGTTATTGGTTAATTGGTTGGGTTGGTGGCAACCAAAAAAAAAAAAAAAAAACAACTGTTATTCAAGAATGACCATAAATTTACAATCAATTTTTTATTTTGAGTTTAATATAACTTTTTAATTTTAATTTATCTATCGTTAGTGAGAATATATGTGAAGGGATTTTTAAGGAATTGAATTTTAGGATTTGAAATTAAGTAAACTACTAGTGTAGTATGTGATAATTTTTAGAAGAAAAAAATATCAAACATGCGTTATATATATTTAAATAAAAAGTGTGCAATTTTTTTTTTTTCCTAAAATCTCCAATATTTATTTTTTTTTTGAATTTTTTTGAATTATAATTTTAACCTTATTTTTTATTTTTTAAATAAAGATTATTTAATTAGATTATACATATTTTTAACATTTTTTGAAATCATAATTAATTTTCTGATTCCTATTAATATATAAAAATGAATAAAAATTATTAAGGTTTAAATCCCTTTTTAAGGTTTTTTTTTTATTATTATAAATACACGTAACTATATTTCAATCTATGGCGTTAGCTTTACAATAAATAAATAATTTTTATTTAAAATCAATAATTACTTATATCATTAAGCTAAAATACTTATTGGTTTTTAGTATAAGTGATTTTTATTTGACGGCAAAATACTTTACAAGTGTTTTTTTTTTTTTTTTTTTAAGAAACAAACACATGGTTCTAACACAAAAATAAACTATAAACCCCCCCCCCCCCCCCAAAAAAAAAAAAATTCATGATTACTAAAAGAAAATAAATTTGGTGGCTCAACTTTTATAACTTACCATTTACATTTTTTACTATCATAACAATATCAATATGCTCAATTTGTAATCCTCCATCCATTTAAAGTGGCATTGTTTTTCATTTTCTTTGTTATGTTGTGTTCAAAATGAAATTATTTTTGTGTAATTTAACAACAAGGTTTTAATAAATGGGAAAATTTTCATTGTTAATACCCAATGGTATACATTTTAAAATGGTATATCTTTTTAATAATTAAGGCATTTTGTCAGCGATTCTAACACAAATGAGATAATGATGAGAGAGAAAATAGAGGGACAATAGTTGATAATTTCAAGAGTAAATTTGGGTGTAGGATCTTTGATAATGATAACGAAATGTAGCTGGAGTAAATATGCATTGTAATTCATAATATATTTTTTTCTTAGGTATATATAAACATTTCATTAAAAAAAAAAAAATAAGAAACAATTTATAAATGGAGAGAATCAAACCATTCTCCATTGTGTGACCTTAGGAAAAAAAAATAGAGATGGGAATCATTCCCCGAGCTCAAACAAAAGAGCCCATTTGATAATGTTATGGGCAATAAATTGGTTATCCTAAAAGTATGGTTTACAAACCACTCATCAAAAGAATTCAAAATTAACAAATTTTCTTATGTAATATGTTTAATCACCTAATGAGGATGGTAAGAAAGTTTATGTTGTTGAATTTTAAAAAGGAACTTGCATGGAAATTTTAATTTGTAGATTATCCAAATCTACTCTAGGTTTAATAACATGCTTACATAAGCTTTAACAATACGTTTTATATAAATAAAGAAGCATAATAAGCTTAACAGATAAAAATGAAAAAAATATATATATAATATTGACGAATTAGGTGCCTAATCTTTAAGGTTAATATGGAGAAAGCATAAAATATTGAGGAAAATGATGAACATAAACATCTTCATCGTTGCATCCGCCCTCACAACATTTTTTTTAAGTGATCTATTTCTGAATTTAGATTAAGAAAGCTTTTCATTTTTTTAAGGATGAAAGCATTTATTATTATTATTATTATTATAAAGGTGTTGATTTCTCTAATTAAAAAGATGGCCGGTTTGACTTTTGCAACAAAATATTAAGATGGGACAAAGATTTAGACACATTATCATCTGTCAGAGCACTTGACGTAAGCCAAACTAAATATAATAATCTCATATTAATTTCTATGTGTTAAATCAAATGATAGGAAAGAATTTGAAAGTGACAATAAATTTAATGACACAAAATGTTTAATTTTTTCTCATGGGCAAGACTTCCATTTAGTGTAAAAACATAACACGAAAGCCAGCATGAGGCTAATTTTGAACATGTATATTGCTCCTATAAGGCTAGTGCTCAAATGCATAGAACACAAACCAAACCATTTTTTTTCATAAATTCAAGATTTAAATTTAGCATTTTTGTATATATATATTTTTTTTCAATTAATATTCCCAAGAAATAAACTATTCCATTAAAGGATATTGTCATCATGATGAGAAAGGGTATAGAAAATTTAGAGATGAAATGATATCTTATGCGCCTAAGGCATACAAAACTTTTGCTTTGGAGATAAGGTTAGTTTAGGTTTTTTTTTTTTTTTTTTTTTTTTTTTTTTTTTTTTTTTTTTTTTTTTTTGTTAATTTCATCGCTGAATAGGGAGATATGGTTGGTTGGTGAAAGAAAGTAGGTAGCATGTGCTTCAAGCATTGCATAACCATGCTGCACGCACACCTATCATGTCGAGAGAGTGACTTCCCTTTTCTTTTTCTTTTTGTCATTTTTCTCCCATAGAAAATGACTGATTTAATTAATTTTTAAGATCTGTATGAAATAGCATCTGTGCTAATATTAAGTTCTAATTCTGACACCACAATTTCTTTTGAAAAATTCACAAACTTTTTCTAGGGCCGGCCCTAGGCCTAGGCCATTTAGGCCATGGCCTACGGCCCCCAAATATGGGGACACTAAGTTTTTTATTTTTTATTTTTTTATTAAAAAAAATATGAGTTAGGTGTACTTTTTTTTTAAGGCCTAAAATATTAGAGTTATGGTAGTATATTACAAGTTTATTACATAAGTCCTATAAATTGATATATCACTAATCACATAAAGTAATTTAATACTCATTTATTCTTTTGTTGAAGTGTCACCTTATTGTCGCATCAGTTTGTAAATTTTTGTAATAAAATTTATAGTAAGTTTAACATTTTTTCCACACAAAAAAAATGAGTTAATAGATATGCAACCTAATCTCCATTAAGTGAATGAAAAATGCTAAAGCTAATACAAATTTTACAAGAAAAAACTTATTAACTGATGTGACAATAATATTATCGGTGTCACTTAAATAGAATAATAAATGAATGTTTAAATAACTTTTTTTGAATTGGTGATATGCTAGTTTATAAAAACTATATAGTAAGTATCATTAGTTCACTTTGGGTGAATTAATCATATTAATAAGTATGAATTAATAATAGATTTGAAATAAAAAATATATAATTAAAAAAACTAAAATTGTTTAAGTGATATTTAGATGTAAAAGGCTCCTGTAAAATTTCCGCCTTAGGCCTCAAACTATTTTGGGTCGGCCCTGACTCTTTCACAAACCCACATGCTTGGAACACACCACATGTACGTAGCACAAAAAATGATTTGGTAAAATAGTTACGTAAATTATTCATATTAGTCAATGTATAATAGTTGTGGGGGTAAAAGGCCATGATCGTACACTGGGCCTTAGGCTTTATCTGGGATATGATGTGTCTGAGGAGGGGTGAGTAATTAAAAGAAGCCCAAAGTTCAGAATTATAAAAGATGGAGTGGAGGAGGATAGTCCGAGAAGAAGCTCATTCTCGGATAGGATTAAATACTGATCGGCTCTGTACTTCAACAACTTAGGTGACCCTCTAGGAGATTTCCATGACAATGATGATCCTCATACACGTACAGAAGAGATAAGAACTCAGAAATATCTAAGGAAAAAGCTGCTGTCATCGCATTAAATATACCACAACTACTTTTCTAGCCCCATTTATATGGAGTAGACTCCTGAACAGTATTTCCTTGATCATCGCAACTCACAGAGAGGCCAAAGAAGGTAGCTGATGGGACAAGTACTCAAGTGACCAGGTGAATTATTGACAAGTGTAGGGTAAAGATTGTTTTTAAGAGGCTATATATAATAAGAGAGGTCCTCACGTAAAGCAGAGGAAGGAGGGGGAGAAAAAGACTAGAATGATCAAAATTGTAATCATAATTGTACTTGTAAACATTGATATTGATATATACAAAGAATGTCCTCCTCGGATCTGAAATTTATCCAATCTTGTATGTATAGTTCTTACGTGAACATTTGTTAACACCATGCTAGCCGTTAGTAACCTTGTTTGAGCTTAGCTCTTTAACCCACTCTTTATAAATTTATTGTATCGGGCTCATTGGGCCATTACCCAATTCTTTTTTGGGCTTGGGCTTCAAATTGTGACCCTACAGTAGCATAAAGAGTAAATTTTGCACATTCGATTTCAAAAACCATCCACGTTAGTCTATGTAAATTTGTATAAATTTGATTGTTGCTACATTAGCCATGTAAATATACATGATTATTATTCACATGCAAATCTATTTTTTAACAGTTCTTTGTATACACACACACAGAGAGAGAGAGAGAGAGAGAGAGAGAGAGAGAGAGAGAGAGAGAGAGAGAGATGATTTGAAAAAATAATAAAAAAATTGATAAAGATATTATATAATAAATGCAGTGTAAAATAATTAATTTGATGTATGAGCTTTTGAAAAGTGGTTATATCAAATAAAAAAAATAAAATTATTATGTTAAAATAGACAAAAAAAAAAAAAAAAATTGCACGAGTTTATGCAAATGCTCTAATAAGCCAGGAATTGATGTGAAAAAAAAAAAAACCAATATAATCCTATTGTTCACTATCAAAATTAATTGTTATGATCCTATTTTTCACTATCGAAATCAATTGTTATAATTCATGTTAGGAGAATTAACTTAGTAGAAGAATCACTTCACCATTGTCTAGTGATACTCCCACTCAATAATATAGTGAAATAATAAAAGGGAAATTAAATGAAAAATTAAATGTAAACACGGTTTGGCTGTAACAGCCAACAGGTTAAGAATCCAAGAAAAATTAAATGAAATTAGTCATTCACAAACCTTAACATATTAAGAGGCTTCTATTATTATTTTTTTCTTCTTCTTGATATTCTTTGGATTTGCTTGGTATTTGATCAATTGATCCACTTGGAAAGCTTGTGATGTTTTGATACCTTTAGTCCTTAAGAATTTTATTTTATTTTTTGAATTAATTGAATTTAAACACTGATATGGCACATTTTAACGACAATTAAAAATTTTTAAATTTTATTTTAGTTGCCACACAGGCTTCAAATGTGTCAACAATGCACACTGTTTGCCACGTAACCATTTTCTGTTAGCGAATTAACGGTAGGGACCAAATTAACTATAAGTTGAAAAAAACATAGACTAAATTGACTGCTATTAAAATGTAAGGACCAAATTGAATGTGACCCCAAAATGTAAGGACTAAAATGGTGTTTTCACTATTTATTTGTTTCAAAGTTCTAATAATTTCTAACAAATTTCTTTAAATCAATCATTGTACAACAAAACTTCCCCAACAAACGCATAATATTTCAAGACCAAAATTATGCATAATTCCTTACATTTATTAGGATTCTATACCTTGGGTTCTTGAATTAAATTCATCTATTTAATTGCATTGGCCAATACAATACAAAATGTGTTATCTTCTTTCAAGAATAAATAAATTAAAATGCGTAACTTATCAGTCAATGCAACCATGTGAGTGAGTTTAACATTAACATAATAGAATTTTTTATCTCTTCTATTTTTTTTCTTGTCTAAATAGAAATTTGATAATAATTATAGTTATTTATAGACATTTATTATTACTATATTTGGATATGAAATTCGGAAATCCTTTATTCTACTATTTATAGAAAATATAATATACCAAGTTCCTAATATAATTTCAACTTAGTTGATTTGAGCGTGTTTCATTTAAATCATATAACTTCCAAAATGTTTTTTTTTTTGGATAAACAAAATGTTTCATTTAAATATAAAAGTTTTTAAAAACGTTTTATTTAAACCTTTTATCATGTTTTTCCTAATTGTCATGAAAAAAAAAAGGTAGTGCTAACTAGTTGAGTTACAATACTCTTGGCTAAATAAACTATATTTTCAGATTTTAAGATTTAAATATAACATTTTGACCATAAAAATTTAAATAAAAGACATCAAGGTTTTAAATGTAACTTAGCTGTGTTTTATTTAGTGGAGTTGTTCTACTTGATTGTAGTTTAGCGGAATTGTTAGAAACTAAAGATGGGATAGGTGTAATTTAGGTTGTAGTGTCTCACAATAATATATTACGCTAAACAAAGAGTAAGTATATAAAACAAAATAAGAAGTTCAACAATATGAGCCATCAATACCAGATGGTCAAAACTTCATGGCCTTCAACTTGGATATTGGTCAAATTCATGTACCATAAGCTACAATGATGAGAGATGAATCTCTTTCAACACCAAGTGATGCAAATATCTGAACTCTAAATGGGTGACCCTTCTAGTCTTCTCAATGTTTTAGTATGGCATATTGGTTCACCAATTCAACAACTTTGCTCAACAATGCAATGTTGAGCATAGTGATAACTCAAGATGTGATGCATTCAAAATTTACTCGGCCTCAAGTACTAAAAGCAAATGCCTCAAGTACTCAAGATGTGGTTGCTGTACACAAGATGCTCTCCCCACAGTTGGAATACAATTCTTTTTATCTGAAATTTCATGAAGACCCCTAGCTATTGAGATGTAACCAATAACTTGTAAATCTATTAAGGGTTCAACAACAAAATCTTTGTGCATTTAACCAAAATCCTAATGGTTATAGATTAAAATTTCAACAATTTTTTGAATGTACTTATGCATTGAAAGAGGACCTATGATGGACGAGAAGATCAAATCAGCTGTCCCATAATCAAGCCCAAGAAACTAAAGTACCACTTACTACCACTATTCCAAACAAAGAGATTTGTGACACGTAAAAGATTATCATCAATGGATCTTCAAGTACCCATGCAACTTCACCACAGAGGAGAATTGACCTTTTAATCATAAATGAGAATTAGGGGGAGGAGAAACTATTACAACCATATCCATTGAAGGAGAACCAAAAGCAAGGGTATCTCATAATAAGCAAGGTTTAATCATATCTAAGAACTGTGAATCATGAATTATTTAGAATCTACAAGGCAAATGTCAATTTCTATCATATTGTAACAATGATCTAAACAAATAGATACATTCTCAAGACAATATCAAATGTAAAAAGCATAAACACCACATAACAACAAAATCCCCTTTGACAGAGATTGTAGCCCAAAAAAGTAAATGAAGATTTACAGATCTCCTAAGTTTGCAAGAACCAAACAGAAAATATTAATAAACCAGCCCATAACCATATCGAAGATTATCACTTACGTTGCATGCAGCAATAGAGCCTAACTTTGTTAGCAATATTGTTGGAAAGCCAGTCTAGTCCCTCATACAGCCCTTCCCCTGAAGTGGCACATGTGCTCTGGATATACCCGAAATAGAACCTAAAGTAATGTCCCCAATCAGTGGATACCAAATTTCCTATGCATAGAGTAAAACATGTGAGAGAGAGAGAGAGGGTGTGTGTGTGTGTGTGTGTTAATATACCAGTGGCGTTGGCAGAAGGAATGAAGACCAAGCTTATTAGTTATTTCAGCAGCATTCATGGCATTTGGAAGATCCTGCTTGTTTGCAAATACAAGCAGCACAGCCTCCCTCAATTCATCCTAGGAATTCAACCAGCAATATTATTATGCACAAGAAAATTTTAAACAAAACTTAGAGATGGCAAATAAAATGAGCTGTTGGAGTAAGATGTACAGGGGTATATATGTTATTGCCATTATATCTCTAATTAGTGCACAAACCATGTACAATTGCACCATTGTCAGGACTCAGGGCTATATTATGCTCCAATCCAACCATTTATAGATACTTTATTAAACATTGAGAATCTTACAAAGTATATAATAATTGCTGTCTTTGATAACAGTGTGAGCCATACTGGCTGTCAGTGTCACATTTTCAACAATGTGGATCATCAATATCAGGTATTCACGTTTTCAAGCCCTTAAGAGACCAAAGTGATGCAGTTTTATCCCATCTTAGCTCTATCTGGGTGATCACCTTTGGCAGCATTTACTTAAGCTTCCCCTATAGATGCATAATGTTTTAAGAGCAAAACTTACGATACAATTTCTTCTGTTCCTTAGATACCTTAGGTTCACCACTCACCAATTAAAATCAATCATGTAATTACATTGACCAAGCAA
The DNA here is from genome assembly GCA_030445155.1 of Quercus variabilis. NCBI lineage: Eukaryota > Viridiplantae > Streptophyta > Magnoliopsida > Fagales > Fagaceae > Quercus > Quercus variabilis. The sequence continues at coordinate 2,335,441 of CP129447.1, forward strand.
TACAAAAGCTGGTATCTTCTCCAGCAGACAAATAAATTTAACTACATGGCCTATTAGCCAGCCACGTGAGTGAATTTAATTGGGGAACATAAGGTAAAACATCTAAGGAATTGTGTCTAAGTTCTGTCCATGTTTCAAAATGGCAAAAAGGTCTACTTGTTTACCAAAAACAAAAACTTTGCATAACAATGCACACAACGAAAAAGGCCAACCTTCAAATTACGAATATGAATGTTGGACGTACTTGAGAACCTCCAATGGGCTCAAGTACTAAAAGCAAGTGCTAGTATTACAAAATTGTTGTTGGCGCAGTATAATACACACTCTCCTCATATTTGTGTCATACACCTCTAATTTAAGCTCAAAACCTCCTTCTTCCAATTTCCTGAGCAACCCAATAGCCATATCAATCTTACCAATCTTACACAGAGCATTTAGTATCGTTCCACAAGTAAATGCATCAAGTTGATACCCTTTCTTCTCCATATCTTCTACCACCTTCACAGCTCCAGCAATGTTACCTTGAAGACAGAGACCCTTGACAAGGGTGTTTAGAGTAATAGAGTCTGGGTGATAACCAAGTTTCAAAATTGTTGCTAAGACAGAGAACCCAAAATCTACTCAGTTCAAATGGCAGAAGCAATTAATCAAAGTATTAAGAGTAGGACGACTGGGAGCAATTCCTAACAAACCCATTTGTTTAAATAAAGTAATGACAACCAGGTAATGCTTCATTCTTGCAATGTCACCTAACATGTGATTAAATTCCACAATGGAAGGCAAAGGGTGCATGTGAAGCATTTTATCAAACATGTCTAAGGCATCATCAACATTCCTAAAGCTTCCACGTTTACACTATGTTTGGTTGGGGTGAAAAGGGGAGGGAAAACAAGGGAGAGAGGAAAATGGGAGGAAAAATGTTATTTTCCTCCGTTTGGTTGGAGGGAATATAGGGGAGAAAACAAGTCACCTAGGCCCAAAAAAATTCATCTCCCCAAATCGGGAAGAAAACAAAGGAGAGAAAAAGCTCCAATCCTGAAATGATGCATATACCCCCTTAGATTATCCATCTGAGTCAAGGTCAGCCAAGTCGTCGTCATCATTGCCCAATGCCGTCCATCAAAATTTCATGTTGTTGACTTCGCCACCCATAAAATCTCACGCCGTTGACTACGCCACCCACAAAATTTCACATTGTTTGACTTCACCTCCCATAGAATCTCACAGGTCACCTTCGCCACCCACAAAATCTTGTTTCTTATTCCTCTGATGTCTTGTCCGTGCTCTAGTTATCGGACCTAGATATGGGACCATGGGTAGACGAAAGGTTGATTTGAATGGGTTTTGTTTTTGTTTGTTTCTATTTTTCTATAAGTGCAAGTGTGTGCAGCAGTTTCTTTATATATATAATCTTTTTTATTTAATAGGTAAGGCGAAAAATTTATTAAATTTGCATGTAGAGTTTTTTTAATAAGAAATAGTTTGTGTAATATTCCTTAAAAAAATATGTAATTAAAAAAATTAGATTGACTTGCTTATAAATATATTGATATATTTGTGGGTAATATAATTAAAAATAAAAATATAATATTTTAAATTATAGGGGTATAAAAGTAAATTTATACCAACTATATTTTTCATCCTCTTATTTTTCTTCTCATCCAAACAAACGAATTTTCTATCCCTCTACTTTTCCATCTCTTCAACCAAACACACACGAGGAAAAACTAAATCTTTTCTATCTTCTCACTTTTCCACTATCTCATTATTTTCTATCCTCCCACTTTTTCATCTCCCCAACCAAACAAACCCTTACACTTATCTATCATGGATTTCAACAACTGGTTCCGATTCAAATTAGAGTTTTTCCTATCACTACTTTGAGTATGAGAAGAATAGGAGGAAAAAGCACGAAATGGAAATGGAACAATAATGAAAGGATTGGAAGCACGAAGTGTACCCATTTCCCTTCCCTGAAGATTATTTCGGTGGTGGTAAATCAAGAGAAGCTAACGGTAATGAGATTTATGTATGCTTCCTCCTCCTCCTCCTAGACGTGCATCATCATGAGGAAATTTTCTACGCTGCTAGGGTGAGTGAAAATGCTTTATTTTACCTGCAAAAACTGTCTTTACAAAGACTCACTCAACTAGAACTCAGCACAGCTGATGAGAAGCTCTCTAGAGATGGCGTTTTAGTAAAGTAGAGCATTTCAGTAAAGTAGAGAATTTAATGAGTTGACCACCTAATTCAAGCAAGTAAATAAAGGTAAAATACTATAGTATAAAAAAGTAGGTTAGATACTAGATATAAGGTTCTCTAGGAAGGCCACGTCACTTTTGCCTAATGGTCCACCGTTCCATTAAAAGACTTCTATTTGTTTAATTACAGATTTTAAAAAAAATAAAAAAAATAAATAAAAAAGACAAAAAAAATTAAGAGGGAAAAAACATCAATGATATGAAAAGAAACATCACTTCATAAAAAGTAGATAACCACTTCCAACAAATATACATACACCTTATTGATTGACTGGCAAAGTCTTAATAAGTAATTCCACCTTAGGGAAATAGTGCAAAAGATCACCTTGTATCCCATGCTATTCACATTAAAACTAAAAATTCAATGTTGAAAGGAGCTTTGAATATAAACAATAGAGTTTATGGTGGAGTGTAGTCCATCATGTTGGCCACAAAAAAATTAATTTTGCAATAGAAAATTAATAGAGTTGGTAAACCAAATATATATATATATATATATAGTGATGTGGCCAATGATGTGGCTCAACAGGAGCGTAACAACAATAATTGTTACACTTCAGCTTTTAGATATATATATATATATATATAGATAAGTGTCACCTGCAAAATTCTAAGCAACAAAAGAATTTGTAATATCCAACTACCTATAACTACAAACAAGCAACACTTTATATAAAAAAACAATGTTAACAATATAGCAAAAGAACACCAATGGTAAGAAGGGTGGTCACAATCTCTCCCAACTTCAGCTGGTACAAAATGGTAGTCTTGCCCTCTGCATGAAGACCCACCATTAGAATATGCATTTCCTTGGCAAAAGGCCAGCTAAAAAGCTTGGTAAAAGAAAACCCCATCTTTTATATCAAGCTAAATTCCCAAATCACAAGTCAAAGACCAAATCAACCTAACAAGAAAACACTCATACATTCACATCACCTAGTTCCTAATAGTACGCACAATATTCAAAACCATTAATATTGGAATTAGACCAGAAGGTGGAGATACTATAAATATCTCATTATAATGATTTTGCAATAACTTACAACACGACTTTTATAAACCTTCTTGTATATTTCACAAGACTTATGGGATTATCTATCTTATACTTGACCAAACATGACATCACTAAGTTAACATTGTGTATTTCAAAAAGATTGGTTTTCTTTAAGCATAACATCACTAACTAAAACTAAGAAAACTAACCCAAGTTAGCCAAGGAATTCACAATCTACATACCACAAAATAAAATTACAAAAGCTCCAAAAGAATCAGCTCTCTATGTCCATGAAATGTAATTAATCACTAACAAATGAACTATTCTTCAGCTATATGATCACAAGTTGGGAGTTTCCAATTCATTTCATTTACTTTAAATTGTAAATGCCAAAATGATTAAACCATGAAGTTAATTTTGTATTGACAATATTAGCATTAATTTAAATCAGAAAATTTTTTGAAACAACTATCCAGTAAAATAGGTTCCAACTTCAAAGCAACAACATGAGTGCACAATGAAATCGCAACAAAAGATAGAACAAGTACAAACAACCATGCATACATAAATGAAATAGAAAAATCATGAAAAGAAACATCAATGATATGAAAAGAAACATCACTTCACAAAAAGTAAATAACCACTTCCAACAAATATACATACGTCTTATAGATTGACTAGCAAAGTCTAAATAAGTAATTCTTGAAGTGTTTTATCTGCTGGATTTGCAGATAGCAAGTCAAACAACATGGATGCAGTGGTTGCATTTGCTGAAAGACCCTTGTCAACCATTATCTTAATAAGTTCCACAGCCTTTGCAGTCTCATTCTGTTGCAACAACCCTTGGATGATTGTGTTATATGTTCGATCATTAGGAGATAAATGGTTCCCATCCATTTTCTCTAAAAGCTCACTTGCTTCATCAATTTGCCCCTCTTTGCAAAACCCTTTGATCATTATAGTGTAAGTCCGAACATCAGGTTGCAATCCTTTCCCAAGAAGACTACTAAAGATTTCTCTTGCAGTTGTAAGTTCCCCAGCATTGCACATACTATCAATCAAGATGTTGTAAAACACAATATTGTGGTCCAACTTTTTGTCTTCCATCTCTTGAAACAATGTCATCGCGTCCTCAATTTTTTTGTTCTTACAAAGGCCATCCAACAAGATAGCATAGGTTTGGGGATTTGGAAGTTGGCCACATGTTTGCATCTTATGTAATAGGTTTAGTGCAGCCTGGGGTCTCTCCACTCGACAAAACCCACCTATAAGAGTGTTATAAGTCACAACGCTAGGAGCCACTCCCTTGTTGGACATTTCATCAAAGAGACTCCTTGCTTCATCAATTCTTTTATTTTTACAATATCCATGGATTAATATGGTATAGCTAAACACATCAGGTGAACAACCCCTCTCATCCATCATATTAAATATTTTGACTGCATCATCCATTTTGCTTTGCAAACAGTAACCATCAATTAGAGAATTGTAAGTGATTGTGTCAGGCATGATTCCTTTTTCAATCATCACATCAAAAAGTTCTTTTGCCTCTATCAACATCCCCTCTTTGCAATATGTGTCCACCATTATAGTGAGGGTCCTCACACTTGGCACAATCTTCCTCTGTGTCATCTCATTCAACAAAGTAATAGCCTCTCTCCACCGGCTGAAATTGCATAGGCCTTGAATTAAGGAATTGTAAGTGACAACGTTCGGCTGAATGCCTTTACTCATCATTTCAGATAAAAGGTTCAAAGCCTCAGTTACCAATCTATCCTTACATAAACTATCAATGATTGTGCTATACGCTGTCAGATCAAGCTCAAAATTCCCTTCTTCCATCTTCCTTAGCAACCTAATAGCCATATCAGTCTTACCAATCTTACACAGACCATTTAGTATCGTTCCACAAGTAAATGCATCAGGCTTATACCCATTCTTCTCCATTTCTTCTACCATCCTCACAGCTCCAGTAATGTTACCTTGAAGACAGAGCCCCTTGACAAGGGTGTTTAGAGTAATAGAGTCTGGGTGATAACCAAGTTTCAAAATTGTTGCTAAGATAGAGAACCCAAAATCTACTCGGTTCAAATGGCCGAAGCAATTAATCAAAGTATTTAGAGTAGGAAGACTGGGAGCAATTCCTGATGAGCCCATTTGTTTAAATAGAGTAATGACTAATGGATAATGCTTCATTCTTGTAATGGCACCCAAAATGTGATTAAAGCCAACAATGTAAGGCAAGGGGCGCATGTGAAGCATTTTATCAAACATGTCTAAGGCATCATCAACATTCCTAAAGCTTCTAGATTTGCAGTGATCTCTAACAGATTTCAAGAATTGATTTTGATTCTGATTGTGATTATGATTTGGGTTTTTTTTGGCACTACCAATACTAGCAGCAGTAAGAGTAGAATAACAATAAGAACGAAAAGAAGAGTGGGAAGTACGAAGCAGCGTACCCATTTTCCTGAAGATCCAGCAAACAATTCGGCAGCCGAAATCAGAACGAAAGGATAGAGTCTGAGAATTGAGAAAGAGAGAGAGATAGAGAATCGGTTTTGAGGGCAGTTTAGTTGAACTAAGCTACTGATCAGTTATCTGATGGTGAGACCGTGAGAGAGCATAAAAAATCAGGGGAATGGGGAGGCTGAAATGTACACGCTTCACCAGATCATTCTTCTTTTTTCCTGTTTAGAACCACGATTTTACTATTTAGTCCTCGTCCCCATAAACTTTAAGTAACCGGTTGTTGGGAACATTGATTGGGTTTCGGTGGGGTAGTTTTGGAATTTTGTGGACCTTTTTAATAAGCCTGTATCAATTACAGAAAAAGAGTGGTTTTTGGTTGCTAGGACCATAAAAATGTAATGGTTTTTATGCATCTGCGACTATTAATTAATGATCTACTGTTGCGTAAGAGTAATTAATTATTATTTGAACCTGATGAGATTATGGGGTCATCAATTCTAAATTCATGTAGAATTCATAAAAATCACAGTCAGGGATTCAAGCAGGGTTCCATCATTTTAGAGATGGTTTTTGCTCTTGTGGGACAATTAGTGACCTTTATAAACACCAAACGGGCAAAATTTGCTAAAAAGCATATTTTTGAAAAAATATTTTCAAAATAGCATGCAGATGAAACAATTTAGTAGAGGACCAAGGAGGGACCATCTTTAAGGATTTTGCAGTTCCTTTGAACTTTTTGGCATAATTTATTCCTTGCATCCTTAGGTTATTTTATCTCCATGTCAAAGTGTTGGTAACTTGCTGAATTTACATTTTTCTAGTAAACTTGATTAATTTCGACATCCAATGTTGTTGAAGGTGGTCAAGATGAATTTTTGTTAAAGGGTTCTGCCTTTTGGATATGAATTTTTGTTAAAGGTTCCTATTCAGTAAACCATACCCCAAAAAACTCACAAATCACTAATGGTGATATGGATAGTGCACCAATAACCCACTAATGGTGATATGTGACTTATGCCTAGACAAAAGGTCTAAGAAATTTTCTTATCCCAAATTCCATCAATAGCTGTATCATATAACTCCTTCAAGCTGTAAGTGTCATTTCAAATACAATCCTCTGTTCAAGGCAAAACAAGAGTCAGTACATTACCAATCACTGGGCAATAAGTTTGGATGCCAATGATTCCTTCCAATACATGCAAGTAAAACAACGGGGTTGGAAAATATTTAATTGGAACTCGAGTCTATCAAACTCGAGTTCTATTCAAATGTAACTCGAGCTTTCTAGACTCGAGTTCCAAGCGGGTGAAAATTATTCACAAGGAACTCAAGTTTCCTAGACTTGAGTTCCATGTGTTTTTTTTTTTTTTTTTTTTTTTTTTTTTTTAATTCCACGCCAGACGACTACCCAAGAGGAAATCGAGTTTGGGAAACCCAATTTTGGGTTTGAACTCAAGTTTAATAAACTCAAATTCCAAAAACAGTCCAACTTACTAAATTGTTTCATCTGCATGCTATTTTGCTAATATTTTTCCTAAAAGATGTTTTTCAGCAAATTTTGCCACTCTAAATGGGTGAATGTCCATTTGGTTCCTCACAACCACACCCATGATAATGTTGGATGGTTGAAGACAATTGATTAGTACTACGTTGGCCCCAACATTTCCATCCAAGTCTCTCTCTCTCTCTCTCTCTCTCTCTCTCTCTCTCTCTCTCTCTCTCTCTCTCTATTATGAATTTGATTGAAGATGAAACTTAACATGTTGTTTTTGGCTGTGTAGGGGGCTTGTATGCAAAATGTATTGAATTCTCTAATGCCTGCACTATTGGCTGACCAAAATCGAAAGTTTATCTATGTTGAATAGGCAAGTTTTTTGGTCCAATTGATATTTCTCATTTTAAAAGTATAATATATTATTGTACTGAGTTTGGTATACGAAGAAACATTAGGAAAGAGAAGGAAACTAAACTTTTAACCTTTACTGGTTTAATTGATGAAAAATGAAAATCCTCACACTAAGTAATTATGTTGGCTTCTTTTACTTATTTGATGGATAATCTAAGATTTAAAATTGCTATTTCTTTTTCTACATTGTCCTTGTAAACAAACAAAGCATCATGGCTTGGTTGGTGGAGAGACTGTGAAAAATGCATGGGACTGTGCTGGACTTGCACATAGGATTAGGAATAGGAGAATTGGAATTTGGGACAGTGAAAGTTAAAACAAAAAAAAAAAACAATTTTTATTGCCTTTGAATTATGCCCCATCTCAGTCTCACTAATGCCCTCTTTGTTGTTCTTGCAATTAAACTATAATATTGCAGTTCATTGAATCACAATGTCTTGAAATTTCATGCCCTCTTTGCTGTTATTATTCATCCCAATTTTTCTTTTTTTCTTTTTTTTGGGTGCAAAATTATACATTGCTCCAAAAAATTGCATAGGAAGGTCATTTATCATCCTGCATGATTTAGCAAATGTGTTAAATATGTTGTAAGTTTAGAAATAATATGGAGATAATATAATTTTTATAAACGTTTGTGATGTTTATAAAAGGTTTAAGATTTACAATAAATTGTCTATTTTACACATGGTGGCATGAATTTTGTCCTGATATTGTATCTCAAATAGCAAATAAATAAATAAAAAAAAACATTGCAATTTAATATTCTATCACACCTTCAAAACCTTTCAAAGTAGATACAAATGACGAGGGAATTTACTTATGTAAATGAAGATTTTGTGTGATTTTAGATCATTTAAAAATTAGTTATAATAATTAATGTACTTGCTTGGAAATGCTGAACCATAATATTTATTATTGTTGAGCTCCTGTTGCGCCACTTCATATCTACGACATTGACAACATAATTATTATTTTTCTTATTTATTCTTTATTCCTTTAAAAAAAAAAATTGTAATTAGATTATTAACTTTACGCATTTATTTTGAGCGGTTTTAACATTACATATAATTTTCTCTTTACATATTCATCTACTTTAATTTAAAAATTATTTTTATTCTTTTTTTAAAATATATATATATATATATATATATATATATATATATATAAATAGTTATTGACTTTACACATTCATCTTAGGTGGTTTTAACATTACATATAATTTTGCCTTTACATATTCATCTACTTTAATTTAGATGTTTATATCTAAATAATGAAATTTTTGTAACTAAAAAAACCAAAAACAAAAACAATGTCTATACATATTCATACCAAATATAATAATGGAAGTTTTGTAGTAAATTTTTTAAAGCTCTTTATGTACTACATCTTTAGCATATTTTCTTTTTCATTTTTTATTTTTGGCAATTCTTACCTAGCTCAACTTTTCATTTTCTTCAGCCATTGTCTTATTAGGTCAATCTTTCATTCCCTCCAATAGTTTTTTTTTTTTTTTTCATTTTCATTTGATTCCTTTTATATTTTTAATTTTTTTTTCCTTCATATCTTCTTAAATTCTATAGTTTCATTTTGTTCAACCTTTCATCTACTTCCACCCTTCCTCTTCTCATTTCTACCTCTCTCCTCTATTGCTTCCAAGTTATTCACGATAAAAAGGTTAATAGTCTCTCTCTTTCTCCAATTTTGCTTCTCTTTTGGTGATTTTTTTTTTTATTGTTTCAATCACTTTTTTTTTTCTACTAATGGTTCTTTTTGTTATTGTGTCACATCATATTTGTTTATCTTTTTGGTAGATTTATATCTATTTTTTGCATATTTAGGTAGTTTAGTATTCCAATTTCAAATTGCAAGTAATTTTTTTTTTCTTTATTGATATGATTTGGGTTAATAATTAGTTGTTTTGCAAGTTAGAATTTGATTTTCCATAGTTATCAATTTAGATGTTAAGCTATGAGACTTTACTCTTTTTTCATTTTTTTTTAATCCTTTGAGGTGGATAAAATACTTTTAATAGTTGTATTAGAAGTACTCTATAATGTCATTTATTCAGTAAAAAAAAAAAAAAACAAAAGTTAGTCCAACGAAAATAATTGAATGGGTGACATACTTTACCTTTTACAATTGTATTTTAATTATTATTATTGTTTTATAACAATGCATATAGAGAAATTTAATTCCTAGATTTTGCTAATAATTGTTTATTTGATAATATGTTTTGGGTGGAGGAAATTGCAATTTCCACAATGAAAATGACCTTAATAGATTATCAACAACAAATTGTTTTCATAATCGGTCCATCTAATCATTGTTAAGTTTTATTAGTTTTTTAGTTACGTTTTTTGGTGTTTTGCATTGTAGGGTAGAAAAAATAGGGTTTGAGAAAATTTGTTTAAAATAAAAGAATAATTACTAAATTTTATATTCTTTTTAATGATTCACAAAATGTTATAAATAAATTTTATTAAAAAATGAATATTTTCGTTAACTTACCTTTTGATTTTTTGAGAAAAACTGTATTGTTTTCATTTTGGTACAACAAATTTTATATGTATGATTTATGATTGTTCCTATAATAAATAAAAATATGATTTTTCAAATTTATATTTATGATTTATGATTGTTCCTATATTACATTTATGATTTTCCCTATAATAAATAAAAATATGATAATGAAATATATTATTCTCTATTAAATTAGTGTATGTAATGAGCCTGAAAGTTCTATAGTCACTTGTTACTTGAAATTTATGCTTACATTTTCTATCTCCATGAATTTTTTTTCAAATTTTTGTTTTCTTAACTATGATCAAAAGTGGAATTAAGGCTCTTGTTGCTGCATTTTATAATAAGTTCATTTTGATTACCCCTTCTGCCCTCCCCATCCCCAAAAGAAAATATATACAAAAAAGGGAAAAAAAACAAAAAGTAGGAAAATGAATGATTTTGTAGCTAATGCACTTAGTCATAACCTTTGAAGGTTGAGGAATCAGTTGGACAATCTTACAGTTATTACTCTGGATATAATGGAAGTGACAAATCCTCAGGTGCACTTAAGTTCATCTTGTGTTACATACCTCTTTCAACCTCTCTTTTATTTATGTTCTAAAATTGCATAACTTAAAAGTTGAAAGAGTTGTTGAATTATCCTTTCCGAGTTATTCTTCAGATTTCTGGGGCATATGTCTTCCATCCAAATGGCAAATTTCCCATGAAGCATGAAGAACAAGTGTGTGGTGCCTTCTGATATTTATTCTCCATGAAGAACTACTAATCATGGTAATCTCAATTTAAAGTTGTTTAAAGTTTCAAGTTGCTTTGACTGTTCTGCGTGGACCAGTAGTAGAGGAAGTACATCAACAAATCAATGTGTGGATATTGACAATTAATGAAGCATCTTGAAGTAGGATCATTCATGATTGTTGTCTATGCATTATGTTTTTCCTCATAAACCTTTTTCCTTTGTTTCAACACTATGAACGTTATTATTGCATGCTGAAGATAATGCAATATATATTTTTTTAATAAACAATGAGTAGTCACTTCTAAATTTCAACAAAAGCATTTGGATTAAAAGTTAAATTTCTTGTACTTATGCACAGTTTCAGAGATTAGAAAAGAAATGCTAATTTGGGTGCAACTAGTTATGAGTGCTTTTGTAACTTCAGGGAATTCGCTATCGTAGTTATATGTGTTCAGAAGCTTACATATACGTGTTTTCTGCTTCTCTTGATTTCGATTTAAGTGTGCTTCATATGATTCATACCCATTAAAGAAAAATCTTTCTTCAGAAGCTTTTAACAAATACACTATCACATAAGTGTGTCATGTTTGTAGGTTTGGTTTGAAGCCATGAAATATGACAGTAATATGAAAACATAGAGCAAAAAATTGTTATCATTGTCATGTAAACCTCTATGTTCCAACTTTGATTGCCCTTATGCATTGATATGGTTGGGCTATAAGTTAAAAAATTGATTGCAACTTTGACAATTAATGAAGCATCTTGAAGTAGGATCATTCATTATCTCTTTTTCTAATATCATTGTTAGAATAAATGCTAGCACGCAATATCTTTAATATTCATTGTTAGAATAAATGCTAGCATGCGATATCTTTAATATTTACTACTTTAAAAATATTATGTTTCCTGTTGCTAGTAATGTTATGTAAAAATGTGTTTGCAGACTGCCAAACTTCACAAGGGGGAAGAGCATGCTGAAGCCAAATAGCTCATTTTGTGTTGTTTATTGGTGTTGATGGATATTAATGTTCAGCTTTGTATCTTACATTATTTTTAATTTTTTTGATAATTTAATATTTACAATAGTAATGGAGGGGGAATTCTAACCATAATTCTTCTCATAAGGAAGAGAGAAAAATACCATTGAATTACAAAACTCTTTGACTAATCTTATTTTAAATTTCATTCAACTAATTAAGACGAGACACCACAAATATTTATCTCAATAATATTTGGTTATTTATAGAATTCAAGTCTGCACCTATTCAACATTTAATAGTTCGTTTGGATTAGTTTTTTACTAAAAAGTTTATTTATTTATTTGCTTAAAGTTAACAAAATACAAATAAAAATTTATAATGTATCATCATACTTTAAATTTTTTTTTTTTTTAATTTGATAGTGGGGAGGATGTTTGAACCTTGACATTTTAATTGGAAATGTGAAAATGTTCCAATTGAGTTAATAAAATAAGTTAATAAGCTAAAATATAAAAATTATACAAAAGGATTCTAGAGCCTAGGCTATAGTTTTGACTTAGACCTCCTAGTATTTCAAAGTTCAAAACAAACCATATAGATTTTAAACGGTAAAAATCAACCCCAAGAGTTGGCTAAGCAGTTCTTAAAGTCTCTTGATATATATGAGATCATGAGTTCAAAACTACTAGGTTTGAGACCGGGGATCTATATATAAGGGTGGCTTGATGCATTTAGAGGCTTAAGGCAAAAAATGAATTGAGGTTTTTTTTTTATATATTTAACTATGATTTTTTTTTAATAAAAATTTAAATCTTGCTTAAACTATATTATCTTGTTTTAGACGAAAAATTACCAATTAAAATAAACCACGTATAATTTTTTTTTTTTTTTTTGGTTGAGAAAGTCTATAGACACATAAAATTTGTCAAATTTTTTTCACACATGTTGATGTGTGGCAAATTGACAGTGGTAACTGGTAAGTAAAAAGATAATGTTAGTAATGGACCCAAATAAGAACTAGTAAAAGTTTATCAACTCAATTGTTATGAAAAAAGTAAAGAAACTTTTTGTGTATTGCTCTTTTTATTATTTTTTTAGAAGTGTTACATTCACAATATTTTCATAACAAATCTTAGGCGTTAAGTTGTTACTCGTTTTGATTGGAACCCACAACTAAAATTACTTTTTTGTATGTCAATAATAACGGCCAGTAACAAATAATAACCTGCCACTAAGGACTTATTGTAAAAATTTTGTAAAAAATTTTGTAACCATAACATTTTTCTTTCTCTCTCTTTTTCTGTTTTTCATTTGATTAAAAAATATATATATATTATTTTATTTATTTATTAATATTTGAGCTTAATTAATACTATAAAAAAGGGAAAAAAAAAATCTTTATTGGTTAGCTAATGTTAAGAGAGCACAAGGGCATTTTATCTCCAAGTCCGCAAACCATGTACATTGTCAGGACTCAAGGCTATATTATGCTCCAATCCAACCATTTATGATACTTTATTTATTTATTTTTTTTGCTGAAAATTTATGATACTTTATTAAACATTAAGAATCTTACAAGGTATATAAGAAGGACCTCTCCATTAATAGCTTCAACTTCAACGAAAAATCATTTCCCTTGATTTAGGCAGGAGATGCTGCAAACTATTCTGCAGGTGCTGACCTGGATAATTCAAAATATTTTAGAAATTGTTCCATGAATTCTTACAAATTACAAGGACAGATTGTTTTCTGTGAAACTTTATGGGATGACACTAATTTTTTTTTAGTCAACAGTGTAGAAACCGTTATGATCCACCACTAGTCAAGCTCCTATGTCAGCCCATTTTATGACAAGATAGAAATGAGCTTTCTTCTTTCATACACTTGTTTACGCATCCACAACGTACGTAAAAACATTGGACTTTGTGATCACCAAATCATCACATTACTTTTGTACCATAATGCAACCAAAGTTGCAAATCTTCAAGTCAGTGGACCAAAAAGCTACTTCATTAAGTTCAAAAGTGTTTCAAACTACACTAATCTAAATTGGTTCCAATTCCCAAGTCTAGTGTCAATACAGTTTAGGAAAGCATGTGAAACTAAGACAAATTCAACATAGAAATAGAAGTAAGGTATTCACTACACCTTACATTTAAGCGTAATTGTAACATTCAACACACAACTCCAACACTTAATTTAAGCATAATATACATATATTAACGTTTATTCGCCTTGATTTGCTAAGTGGGTCTAGCGGATTGTAAGTGAATTCTACCAATTTCCTTACAGAAAAATACATCTACAACACAGTTTGGCTATAATAGGTTAATATACATATATTAACGTTTATTCGCCTTGATTTGCTAAGTGGGCCTAGCAAATTGTAAGTGAATTCTACCAATTTCCTAACAGAAAAATACATCTACAACACAGTTTGGGTATAACAGGTTAAGAATCCAAGAAAAATTAAACGAAACTTGCCATTCACCTTAATGTATTAAGAGGCTCTTCTATTTTTTTTTTTTTTTTCTTCTTCTTGATATTCTTTGGATTTGCTCGGTATTTGATCAATTGATCTGATTGGAAAGCTTGTGATGTTTTGATTTCTTTAGTCCTTAAGAATTTTATTTTATTTTTTGAATTAATTGAATTTAAATGTTGATATGGCACATTTTAATGACAATAAAATTTTTTAAAATTTTATATTAGTTGCCACATATGCTTCAAATGTGCCAACAATGCACATAGTTTGCCATGTAAGCAATTTCCGTTAGTGAGTTAACGGTAAAGACCAAATCTATATATCTATATATATAATAATAGGTAAAACTGAGAGAAACTTAGATTAAAATTTCAAATTAGAGTTCCAATTTTATGTCATGTGTCCAAATTATTTATTCTTAAAGAGTTTTATTTCTTAATTTTAGAATAAAATGTGGGACCATATCATAAATATTCATCCAAGTGAGTTGTTAAGCACAAAAACCAAAGAGTCTTAGAAAAAATGAATTGTAAAAAAAAAATAATAATAAATAAATAAATAAAAAAGTGCTTCATAATAATAATTAAAAAAAAAATGGAAAATTTACTTTTTATACCTAATAATATCCTTACAAAAATTTTTAAAGAGTTAACAAAATATAAAAATGATTATCAATAGTATTTAAATTATATATATGAGAATTATATTATACATCTTATTGTATATCTTTAAATGTATTCATGCATATGCATGGTGTTACAAGCTAATATATACTAAAAGCCAAAGTTTAGAAAAAACCCAATTAAATTTCAATTGGATTCTCAATTTTGTGCCACGTGTTCCATCTAATTTTTAATTTTGATGCCAAGTGAATTATTGAATGTAAAAATCGAAGTGCCCAAATCCAATTGGATTCTAAATTGGATTTCAATTGGAGTACAGTTTTGCGTCGAGTTAATTTTTTAATTTTTATGGCAAGTGAATTATTGAGTGCAAAAATCGAAGAGTCTAAATTCATTTAAATTCTAAATTATATGTGTATGTGTGTGTGTGTGTATAATATGAGAAACCATTACATATTTTAGAAATGTATGGTTTAAAAAATGTGTAAACTAATACTATGTATAATTTAGACATCTTCTAAAGAAAAGTATAATTTGAACCGTGTAATTGTGATTGTTTTTAATTGTATCCGTACATATGCATAAGGTTACACACTAGTTAACTATAAGTTGAAAATAACAAGGACTAAATTGATTGCAGCCAAAATGTAAAGACCAAATTGAACGTAACCCCAAACTATAAGGACTAAAATGGTTTTTTTGCCAACTATTTATTTGTTTCAAAGTTCTAATAATTTCTAACAAATTTTCTTTAAATCAATCATTGTACAACTGTATAAGAAATTCGGAAATCCATTATTCTACTATTTATTGAAAAAATAATATACTAAGATCTTAATATAATTTCAACTTAGTTGATTTGAGCGTGTTTCATTTAAATCCTATTACTTCCAAAATGTTTCATTTAAATATCAAAGTTTTAAAAAATGTTTTATTCAAACCTTTTATCACGTTTTTCCTAATTGTCATGAAAAAAAGAAGCTGGTGCTAACTAGTTGAGTTATAATACTCTTGGCTAAATAAAATGTGTTTTGAAATTTTAAGATTTATATAAAACATTTTGACCATAAAAATTTAAATAAAAGACATCAAGGTTTTAAATATAAAATAGCCATATTTTATTTAGTGGAATTGTTATACCTGATTGTAGTTTAGCGTAATTGTTAGAAACTAAAGATGGAATAGGTGTCATTATAAGTTGTAGTGCCTCACAATAAAATATTACACTGAACAAAGAATAAGTATATAAAACAAAATAAAAAGTTCAATAATATGAGCCATCAACACCAAATGGTCAAAACTTCATGGCCTTCAGCACAAACGAAAAAAAAATCGTGGCCTTCAACCTGGATATTGGTCAAATTCTTGTACCATAAGCTACAATCATGAGAGATGAATCTCTTTCAACACCAAGTGATGCAAATATCAACTCTAAATGGGTGACCCTTCTGGCCTTCTCAATGTTTCAGTATGGCATATTGGTTCATCAATTCAACAACTTTGCTCAACAATGCAATGTTGAGCAAAGTGGTGCAAATATCAGAGCCCTAACTCAAGATGTGATGCATTCAAAATTTACTTGGCCTCAAGTGCTAAAAGCAGGTGCAAATATTAACAAATTGTTGTGGTTGCTATATACAAGATGCTCTCCCCACAGTTGGAATACAATTCTTTTTATCTGAAATTTCATAAAGACCCCTGGCTATTGAGATGTAACCAATCACTTGTTAATCTATTAAGGCTTCAACACCAAAATCTTTGTGCATTTAACCAAAATCCTGATGATGGCTATATATTAAAATTTCAGCAACTTTTTTAATGTACTTTATGCATTGAAAGAGGACCCATGATGGACAAGAAGATCAAATCAACGGTCCCATATTCAAGCCCTAGAAACTAAAGTACCACTTACGACCACATTGGTGAAATGAAAAAGATTATCGTCAATGGATCTTTGAGAACCCATGCAACTTCACCACACAAGAGAATTGGCCTTCTAATCATAAATGAGAATTAGGGGGAGGAGAAACTATTACAATCGTATCCATTGAAGGAGAACCAAAAGCAAGGGCATCTCAAAATAAGCAAGGTTTAATCATATCTATGAACTGTGAATCATAAATTATTTAGAATCTACAAGGCAAATGTCAATTTCTATCATATTGTAACAATGATCTAAACAAAGAGATACATTCTCAAGAAATATCAAATGTAAAATGCAAAAACACCACATAAAGACAAAATCCCTTTTGACAAAGATTGCAGCCCAAAAAAGTAAATGAAGATTTACGGATCTCCTAAGCCTGAAAGAACTAAATAGAAAATATTAATAAACTAGCCCATAACCATATCGAAGATTATCACTTATGATGCATGCAGCACTAGAGCCTAACCTTGTTAGCAATATTGTTGGAAAGCCAGTCTAGTCCCTCGTATAGCCCTTCCCCTGAAGTGGCACATGTGCTCTAAATATACCTGAAATAGAACCCAAAGCAATGGCCCCAATCAATGGATACCAAATTTCCTATGCATAGCGTAAAACATGAGAGAGAGAGAGAGAGTGTGTGTTAATATACCAGTGGTGTTGACGGAGGGAATGAAGACCAAGCTTATCAGTTATTTCAGCAGCATTCATGGCATTTGGAAGATCCTGCTTGTTTGCAAATACAAGCAGCACAGCCTCCCTCAATTCATCCTAGGCATTCAACCAGCAATATTATTATGCACAAGAAAATTTTAAACAAAACTTAGAGATGGTAAGTAAAATGAGCTATTTGCAGTAAGATGTGCACGGGGTATATATGTTATTAATACCAAAACAGTTGAATTAGAATACTGCAGAGACTAACAGTATTACAAAGCAATGTCAGTACTAATATTATCCAACTAATTATGTGAATTGTTAATTATGTTTAATTGTGTTGGTTTCTAATAGGCTAGTAACATAAAAAAAAATCAATAACCTTTTCCCAGATCCAACTAAACTAAAACATTACAGGTTCCACTCAATTTATAACAAGATGGAGCCTTTAGTTACCTCATTCAACATCCGATGCAGCTCATTCCTAGCCTCAACCACACGGTCACGGTCATTGCTATCAACCATGAAGATAAGCCCTTGCGTGTTTTGGAAGTAATGTCTCCACAAAGGTCAAATCTGTACATGCACCATACAAGACTTAGAAAATGGACAGACAATAATGCTTAAGGGAAAGTATAGCTCTCAATAAATTTAACTTGGTGAATCACCAACAACTCATTAATAACAATGGATCACCCATAAGCTTGCCATTTTCAAAGTGTGAAAAGTACCTATGTTAACCAACTAATGCATAATACAAACATACAAGCATTCAAGTATACACATGCCTAATTGCGTATGTATGTATGTAGACATATATATAATTGTGTGTATAGACTGTGCACACACAACATGAATAGCTGTCCTCACATAGAATAAGGAAAAACTGAAAATACAATGTCGCATTCAATGTAGCTTATGAATATGTTATGTGCTGATGGAATAACTAATCAGCACAAGACCGTCAATAAGCACGTAAATCACGAATGACTAACACAAAAACATACTTCCTCTGAAAACTAAGGAAGAAACTGAAAGACAAGGTGGATCAAAATAATGTACATACATTATCTTTATGTTGCGTGCTAAAGGAAAAGCATCTAATTAGCACAAGGACAGACACATGCGCATAATAACCAACAGCAACTAAACACAAGTTATCAGACACTTGTTTGAAATGTCTGCCACAAGCTGAATAGCTTTTCCTTAAATAGACAAGGAAAAACTGAATCAGAAAGTAGCTAGTAGATGTAGCTTATGAATTTGTTGTGTGCTAATGGTTCAATATCTAGTCAGCACAAGACCGTCCATAAGCACTAAAGAAACTAGGTGCACATAACAATCACAGAAACATGATATAATTAACAATATTTTCCTGATTTCACATTTATGCTTGAAGTTTCAGTTGTTATGAAACTTAAATACTAAGATCACATACCTTGTCCTGGCCCCGGACATCCCAGAAGTGGCACATTGCCTCACAATCATCATCTATTACATAGTGTGCATACTGAGAACTCCTTCGTCCTTTATAACTACTACATAACCCGCATTCCATTGTTTGTCTAATACCCACAGTACGTTGACTACTTCTTGTTGGATACATTTTAGAAAATTTTAAATTGGGGATCAAGCACTTCATACAGCTTTACTTTTCAGTTTTTAGGGGGAAAAAAAAGAAGAAGAAGAAATAATTAGTAAAAATTATGATATGTACAGAAAAGTACCAACTTTAATATGATACTAGTCGGTAACCCGTGCTATGCTTAGGAAAGTTCAGCAATTTTATTTTAATATATTATACGTATTTGTTTTCTTTATTAAGCGCTAAGAAATAAAATTTTAATTAATTTCATATTAATCATGATATAATATTATATATGTAATCTACATAGTGTATTTGAACAAATAAATCAATGTTTATAGTAATCTGAGGGCTATACCGTAGGTTCATATAACAATTTCCATATTAAAATTGCAATAACATAGCATCAAAAACTCATATACAAATAAATACAAAAATAATTAGTTTATGCTTGTATGCTTCCACTTCTCATGGTTGAAAATCTTCATTACTGTATACAATTGTATTTTTGTATGATGTAATCTCATTTTTAACCTCAAAGCAAAGTTAAATCGTGGTCCCATCTTTTCCATGGTCACCTAGATCTCCCAAAAATGCAGCTAATATGCCTTGAAAAAGAAAATAACTTATTAACTTCCTCGACAATAACAAAGACCTCCACATAAAAATGTCCAATCAACAGAATAAAAATCATATTCTTTGGTTTCAATAATCCACAGTTGAATTTAGTAACTTAGATTAATGATAATACCAAAAACTTTAAATTACATACTATCCATCATTCCCATTTTGAAAATCAAAAAATATGAGCATGTGTTTTGTAAATCATCATCTAAAACATTGCCATGTCAAATAAGAAAATGAATATATCAAGTATTGAGCACACACTTAACACAGAATGTAAAAACCTAGAATTGAATTAGTTTCCCAATATGAATCTCTTTGATTATTATTTTTAACTAGATAAGTACAGCTCTTGATCTAACTTCAAAATTAAAATATGCAAAATAGGAATTTAGTATTTTAAAAAAGTTTTATATCCCCAAACTTAATGTTTAACTAGCAAAGAAAAAACAAAGAGTTAAGAAAAAAAAAAATGCTTTCAAATCTATCTTAGACATGAATCCTTTCTACAATCCACACAAAGTCAATCACTAAGCTATCATGCATGAAAATGTTTATGGAGTGGTCTCACTTCCATCAAACCCCATCTATTCTATAGATCATCATGCACAATTCAAATTCCCATTCTTACTACTTTAAACTTTAAAGTAGCCCCACATCAACAATAACAATATTGAACAGTTAAGTGATATTATTTTGAATCTTTAGTACTCTTCTCAAATACTACCAAAATGCATGAGCATTCAATCATCAAATAAAAATTTTAATATGCATATGAGCAATCAAGTTAGTATGTGGAAATTCAATATGAAAATTTTAATTTGGTACGTGCAAAAATGTAAATATGAAATTTCAAGTTTAATTTGCATTCAGCAACATGTGATTTTAGAATCCTTAAAAGTGATGTGCACAACTTTTCTTTTTTCTTTTTTCTCTTTCGAGCTAAATGTGCACTACCATTCTAGAATTTGTAAAGTATTTTAGAAGATACTGTAAAACTGGAGGGAAAAAAAAAAAACAAAAAGAAATTGAAAGAATTTGAAAACACACACCTAAAAAGAACCATCAATTCGATGAAGCACTCATTATATATTTATAAATTCATGATCAACTGTACATAAATTGTACATATCAAGAAGCCAACTCTACCTCAAAATGAGAAGTTTGTCTTTGTGAGTTTCTATGGGGTTTAGATTAGAGATAAGATTTTTTATTCTTAGATAACATATCTACTTGTTATAATTAGTACATAGCTAAAAAGAAAATCTACTGAAAATATTTCACAAAATAATATAAATGATTCCATCAATAAATGTGATTGTGCAGCTAGGTTTGTTAATTTTTAATTAGCAAAATATTAGTCATTTTATCAGATACTACCTTAAGAACACCACTGTTTTTTGTCCATCCCTTCAAAAGAATCAATAAAAATAAGTGCTTGTGTTGCTAGGTTTATTATTGTCAAGCTCACATTAATCTTCATCCATGGCTTCTTTGAGATGTTGTTGGTCTAATTTCATCATCTATTAATTTTCTGACTTGTACATGTCAATTAGATTTTAGATTAATGGCATGATACCCATTGACAAAACATCAAGCAGGCCAAGACCCTTTCACAAATCTTTTCTTTGAAAGTCATAGATAATAGGTCATATATAATGGAGTTGTGACAAACTATAATGGAATTAGCTTCAAAGCCCCAAGATTTATAAGTTACTTAGGTCAAAAAGTAAATTCTCAATGCCATAATCTATTTATTCTGAAGACAACCTTACAAAATACATCTAAATGCTAACATTTCTATATAAACAAAATTATAACTTAAAGAAATCAATAAAGACATATAAAGAATATATAATACAACTTAGCTTTGAGAATTATCAATTACCAAAATATTAGTTATTTTGATCACAAATTCACATAGAAACTATTATATAAATAAATTTACAGGCTTAAACTTTTTGAATAATAACATATTCCCAGTAATTTTATATATAATAAGAATTTTTCAACCAACCAAAACATTATGCACTTAAAGCCCTTTTTTTTTGTCTTTTGGTAGCAAATCTAAGTCATGGATGTTAATGGAGATAGAACAATATACTACCACTTTAAAAATAAGTGTCACTTGCAAATATTTGAAGGAAAGTTAACCTAAGCATTTGTCTCTCTGTTTTAGCTAGAGAAAAGTTCAAATATTTTTTAATCATAAATTATTATAGATACATTTTCAGATGTTTGGATAAATTAATTAATTATTATGAAAATAAGTGTCACTTGCAAAATTATAAGCAACAAAAGAATTTGTAAAATCCAACTATCTATAACTACAAACAAGCAACACTTTATATGATAAAACAATGTTAACAATATAGCAAAAGAATACCAATGGTTGGAAGGGTGGTCACAGTCTTTCCCAACTTTAGCTAGTACAAAATGGTAGTCTTGCTCGCTGTATGAAGACCCACCATTAGAATATGCATCTCCTTTGCAAAAGGCCAGTTGAAAAGCTTGGTGAAAGAAAACCCCATCTTTTATAACAAGCTAAATTCCCAAAATCAGAAGTCAAAGACCAAATCAACCTAACATGTAAACACTTATAAATACATACACTTATACATTCATACATTCAAGTAAACCCCATCTTTTTTTCACTGCTGGCGTGTCCATAATGTCGAAGCTCTGTCGGAGAAGCAAAAAAAAAAAAAAAAAAAAAAGACACCCCTCAGACACCAGAGTCCGGCAAGTCATGCCGGAATCCATGTCCGACACATGTAGGATACCGGTACGTCGCCAAAAATGGCATGTCGGTGCAACCTAGGTTGTTATTAGTGAGCAAATAAATAATTTAAGTGGTAAATTCAAATTAAAACCAATAATAAGTTACCACTTATGATTTGATGTGAAAATATTATTGACATAGCACTTCTAATTTTAGGAGAGAAGGTTGCATTGTTCATGTGTGATTTGGTTCCCAAGACCTATTTTGTATCTATCACAACTCCATAGAGAGTAAAGTTCTCCTCCCATCCAATAACTCCTTGTGAGGGTCAACCAAATCTTCACTTCAAATAAAACCTATTTAATTACAAATTATAAAAAAAAAAAAAATAATAATAAATAAAAATAAAAAAGACAAAAAAATTTGAAAGGGAAAAAACATCAATGATAAGAAAAGAAACATCACTTCATAAAATGTAAATAACCACTTCCAACAAATATACATACACCTTATAGGTTGACTGGCAAAGTCTTAATAAGTAATTCTTGAAGTGATTTATTTGCTAGATTTGCAGATAGCAAGTCAACCAACATGGATGCAGTGGTTGCATTTGCTAAAAAACCTTTGTCAACCATTATCTTAATAAGTTCCATAGCCTTTGCTGTCTCATTTTGTTGCAGCAACCCTTGGATGATTGTGTTATATGTTCGATCATCGGGAGAGAAATGGTTCCCATCCATTTTCTCTAGCAACTCACTCACTTCATCAATTAGCCCCTCTTTGCAAAACCCTTTGATCATTATATTGTAAGTCCGAACATTGGTTTGCAATCCTTTTGCAGGTAGACTATAAAAGAGTTCTCTTGCAACTGTAAGATTCCCAACATTACACAAACCGTCAATTAATATGTTGTAAAACACAATATTGTGGTCCAACTTTTTGTCTTCCATCTCTTGAAACAATGCCATCGCATCCCCAATTTTTTTGTTCTTACAAAGGCCATCCAACAAGATAGCATAGGTTTGGGGCTCTGGAAGTTGGCCACATGCCTACATCTTATGTAATAGGTCTAGTGCAGCCCAGGTCTCTCCACTCAACAAAACCCACCTATAAAAGTGTTATAAGTCACAACATCAGGAGCCACTCCCTTGTTGGACATTTCATCAAAGAGACTCCTTGCTTCATAAATTCTTTTATTTATGCAAATTCCATTGATTAATATGTTATTGCTAAACACATCAGGTGAACAACCCCTCTCATCCATCATATTAAATGTTTTGACTGCATCATCCATTTTGTTTTGCAAACAGTAACCATCAATTAGAGAACTATAAGTGATTGTGTTTGGCCTGATTCCTCTTTCAATCATTACAACAAAAACTTATTTTGCCTCTGTCATCATTCCCTCTTTACAATGCATGTCCACCAATATATTGAAGGTATACACATCTAGCATAATCTTCCTTTGCTCCATCTCATTCAACAGAATAGTAGCCTCTCTCCACCGGCTAAAATTGCATAAGCCTTGAATTAAGGAATTGTAAGTGACACGGTCCAGCTGAATGCCTTTACACATCATTTTAGACAAAAGGTTCAAAGCCTCAGTTACCAATCTATCCTTACATAAACTATCAATAATTGTGCTATACACTGTCAGATCAGGCTCAAAATTCCCTTCTTCCATCTGCCTAAGCAACCTAATAGCCATACTAGTCTGTCCAATCTTACATAGACCATTTAGTATTGTTCCACAAGTATTTGCATCAGGCTTATACACATTCTTCTCCATTTCTTCTACCAACCTCACAGCTCTAGCAATGTTACCTTAAAGACAGAGCCCCTTGACAAGGGTGTTTAGAGTAACAAAGTTTGGGTGATAACCAAGTTTCAAAATTGTGGCCAAGACAGAAAACACAAAATCTAGACGGTTCATATGGCAGAAGCAATTAATCAAAATACTAAGAGTATAAAGATCAAGAGAGATACCAAATGATTCTATTTGTTTAATTAGAGTAATGATTAGAGAGTACTGCTTCATTCTTGCAATGGCATTCAACAATAAAGTAAAATCCAGAATGGAAGGCAAAGGGCGCATGTGAAGCATTGTATCAAACAGGTGTAAGGCATGATCAACATTCCTAAACCTTCTAGATTTGCACTGATCTCTAACAAATTTCAAGAAATGATTCTGATTCAGAGTGTGATTCGGGTCTTTTTTAACACTAGCAATACTAGTAGTGGCAGCAGCTGCAGGAAGAGTAGAACAACAATAAGAACGAAAAGAAGAGTGGGAAGTACGAAGCAGCGTACCCATTTTCCTGAAGATCCAGCAAACAAGTCGGCAGCCAAAAGCAGAATGAACCGATAGAGTTTGAGAAGAGAGAGAGAGAGAGAGAGAATTGGTTTTGAGGGCAGTTTAGTTGAACTAAGCTACTGATCATTCTTCTTCTTTTTTCCTTTCTTGTTTAGAACAACGATTTTACTATTTAGTCCTTGTCCCCATAAATTTGAAGGAATTGGTTTTTGGGAACATTGATTGGGTTTCGGTGGGGTAGTTTTGGAATTTTGTGGACCTTTTTAATAAGCATGTACCAATTACCAAGAAAAAGAGTGGTTTTTGGTTGCTTGGACTATAAAAATGTAAAGATTCAGATCCTCTAGGTTTCCTAAGGTACTCTACCAGTAGATTTCCTTAAATCCTAACCACTCTTTAATGATTTAATAGTCAAAATTCTACCATGTCAGCATTCCCCTAACAATATTCTTAAAATAATAAAATAATGTTACAAACAAAACAATTAAGATTATTGATAGTAGAATGCTGACATGGCAGAATCTAGACCATTAAATCATTAAAGAATGGTTAAGATTTAAGGAAATCTATTTAGTAGAGTACCATAGGAAATCTAGAGGATATGAATCCAAAATGTAATGGTTTTTATGCATCTGCGAATTGAGAAAAAGAGAGGGATAAAGAATGTTTACTTGAACTAAGCTACTGATTAGATAAATTTGGTAGAGTACCATAGGAAATCTAGAGAATCTGAATCCAAAATGTAATGGTTTTTATGCATTTGTGAATTGAGAAAAAGAAAGGGATAAAGATTGTTTACTTGAACTAAGCTACTGATTAGATAAATTTGGCAGAGTACCATAGAAAATCTAGAGGATCTGAATCCAAAATGTAATGGTTTTATGCATCTGCGAATTGAGAAAGAGAGAGGGATAAAGAATGTTTACTTGAAATAAGCTACTAATCAGTTATCTGATGCTAAAAAAAAGCCAGGCCAGGGCTTGAACTTGAGATCAGTTGGCCAAAACACACTTACCACACCACCAAGCTACCAAACAGTTCTATGATGAAGTTATGTAATATATATATATATATACTATAACCGAAGCTTCTGACTTTTGGTTGACCTCTCCACAATTTTACACATCAGCATTATCAATAATTAATTGTAATTTAGAAATAAAAACACACCTAGTGAGGAAGGTAAGGATTTGAACGAAGCACCAAAAAGAAACCAATTAGAAATAGGGAAAAAAATAAAAGAAGAGATAATTGGCCCAATGAATGAGGAAGAACAAGGCAAAGTAGAGCTAAGGCATTGCAAAAGCCAGTTTATGGATAGGCATCTTACTTTGATTGGTAATTTGGTGCTTCCTTTGTTTACTATATAATCTTTATTTTTCACAAAGTTTCACTAATATTTTAAATTATATTTGTTTCTTTTTTTATCTATTTATGGTGTTTGTATCCTAATTCAATGATTGGACCAATACCATTGTTTCGTGATGCCATTGTTGATGTTGTTAGTATGTTGTTTTAGTTTATATTTTTGGGTGTTAAGAATAACAACGTGAATTTTTGAGGTAAAGACTGTGTGCTTTTTTATTAATATATTTATTCTCTTTTTTCCCTTAAAATTTCAATTGAGATGGTAGCAAATTCAAAACATGTGTAATTTTTTCCTATAAAGTTTGATTTTTCTTTCATCACCACCATTATCAATTCATCAATATTTTTAATCAAAGTTGAGTGTGTGTGTGCGTGCATGCTATTTTTCTTTGTGATACCCTCCACCCCAAGGATCCCTCCTTTTAGGGAAAGCTTTTGCCTTGCCTTTTCCTTGGATCTAATCTTCCTTTACCTATTTGTACTTATCAATGCAATCCATAAGATGGTGCAGACTTCAGGCAGGTTTCATTGTTAGTGACTTCCTCAACTCATGCTCCATTGGAAGCACTATTTTAAAGGTTCTTACTACTGTGGGTGTGCGCGGTTCGGTTAGTGCGGTTTTTTCTAAAATTTATCACTGAACCGATAAGGATCGGTTATCCTATAATCGTAACCGATGCACACTACCAAGGGTCATTTTTTGACCTGTAGCAGTTCGGTTTTTTGCGGTCAGTTTCATCGGTTTAATCTATATCTATATATTACTAAAAGCTGAAGCGTAGAATTTAATGTTGCTATGCTCACGTTGAGCCACGTCAGCAGCCATGTCATTTCTATTTTCTTTTTTGTATTTATCCAACAATTTTAAAATAGTTTTTATCAATTATAAAATCCTAATAAACATAGAATAAATCTCAGCCTTATTTCCACCATAAAGCCCACTACTTATAAATTTAATTCCATCTTAAAGCCCAAACTCAAAGCCTTCTCAACCTAAAGTCCTAAAGTGAAACTCCTTTTGTTTTCATGATTTCAAGCTTTCTAATTTTCCTTACCCTTTTTCCCACGTTTCAGATTCCTTCCCTTTCCCCACTTTTTTTTTCTCACGCAAAACCCTTTGTCTCTCCTCAATTTCACGGTTTCAAAAAAATGGTCTTTAATTTTTAACGTAGACCATTTCTCTCCCCACTTTCACAGTTTCAAAAAAATTAGCAGTTCAGCTTGCTAACGCCAGGCTCTCTCTCTTCCAAAGACAGCTTCAAATCTTCAGACTTCTGCTACCTAACGCCAACCTCTCTCTCTCTCTTTCCACCTTCATCTCTTCCTCTCCTCACAGTATATTAATACTAACAAAAGCCGAATGATTCAGTTCAGGTATCGCTCTTGACCTCTATTCTTCTGACTGCCCCGCATAATAATTCAATGTGAGGATTAGATTAATAGTATTGTTTCTTTTGATTGCTGTTTTTTTTTTTTTTTTCTTTTTAAATTTTATTACTACCTCTTTTGTGTTGTGGGTCATATATGGGTCTGTTTGTTTTTTTAGTATTTGGGGTGGGTCTTATCCTGTGTGATTTCAACGACTATGTCTGACTCTGATTTCTTCGTGTAGTGATGTGGTGTGGATGATTGTTATGTTGCTTTTTCTTTCTACTTGATTTTTTTTAGGATGTTCACAACTAGATTGTGAAACGAATTTATTACCCGTGCTAGGTATGAGTAGATGGAATACACCACCTATTATATAGTTTAAAGTATATTGGGCTGTTCATTTTCTTCAAAATACTGATGTTATTGGTTTCAAAATATTTATAAAGGGTAGCTTTGTGCAAATAATTGCAGGTTCTTCTAAAAAATATTAGAACTGTTAGTTGTGTCCTGATTTGCTCTTAATGTAGGCATTTTTCTGTTATTTTCGAAACCAATGTTCAACAAGTGATCTTTGCTATGCAATCTTCTAACCCCAAAATTTTAAGCTATGGACTTTTAGTTGCTGCTATTTTAATATTTTATGCTCTTTCTAACTCCAAATTTTAAAGCTATGGACTTTTAGTTGCTCCTATTTTAATATTTTAAGCTCTGTTGGCAAGATTGCATCAGTGGAAATTCAATTTCATTCCAGCCAAACTAAATTGGGTTGCTGTAATGTTAGCTAATTGTGCAAGATGAGGTTATCTTCGTTTTCATTATTTCTCTTTTTTGTTTGTTACAACATTATGTTCAAAATCCTAGATTTCTTGATGTGAAACTAGCAACTTTACAACATTCAATCTCTCTCTTATTGTCTAGAATTTTATTACTACCTCTTTTGTGTTGTGGGTCATACTGTTTGTTTTTTAGTATTTGGGGTGGGTCTTATCCTTTGTGATTTCAACAACTATGTCTGACTCTAATTTCTTTGTGTAGTGCTATGGTGTGGATGATTGTTATGTTGCCTTTTCTTTCTACTTGATTTATTTTAGGATGTTCACAACTAGATTGCGAAACGAATTTATTGCCTGTGCTAAGTATGAGTAGATGGAATACACCACCTGTTATATAGTTTAAAGTATATTGGATTATTCATTTTTTGCAAAATATTGTTGTTGTTGGTTTCAAAATATTTATAAAGGGTAGGTTTGTGCAAATAATTGCAGGTTCTTCTAAAAATATTAGAACTATTAGCTGTGTCCTGATTTGCTCTTAATGTTGGCATTTTTCTTTTATTTTCGAAATAGATGTTTAGCAGGTGATTTTTGCTATGCAATCTTCTAACTCCAAATTTTTAAGCTATGGACTTTTAGTAGCTGCTATTTTAATATTTTATGCTCTTTCTAACTCCAATTTTTAAAGCTACGGACTTTTAGTTGCTCCTATTTTAATATTTTATGCTCTATTTCCTAGATTGCATCAGTGGAAATTAAATTTCATTCCAGCCAAGCTAAATAGGGTTGCTATAATGTTAGCTAATTGTGCAGGATGAGGTTATCTTCATTTTCATGATTTCTCTTTTTTGTACATTGTTACAACATTATGTTCAAAATCCTAAATTCCTTGATGTGGAACTAGCAACTTTACAACATTCCATCTCTCTCTTTGTGTCATTGCTTTGGTTTTTTAAAATTTTTTTTATAATAATAATGATTTTTGTTTGGTTACTGAGAAATTGTAGGAACCAAATTATGAATAATTTTGGGGTTTTATTTAGTGTGTTTGGGATTCAAGAATCTTTATATAGCTATTTTATTTGTTTTATTAGTTGGTTGGTGTCAATTTTTATTCATGGTTATTTTGTTCTTGACTTTCAATCTTTTGCGTATTAAATTTTCAGGACTGGTATGATGAATTTGGATCCTTTTCTGATGTTGGACGATTTTTCATGTATGAAAAATTCCAATATGATCTTTTTCAACTTTGAATTTTCTTTGATTGATATGGATTGTAGTGACTCCTCCCAGTGGATTTCCAAATCATCCACACAATGCTTCTGTACTCATTGTTGTTTTTGATGTTATTATGTGCATTCATTAATCGTGACTCATTGTATATGATTAATTCAGTATATTCTGATGTGATTTTTGTTTTACAAGTTTTGAGACTGTCATGCACATGTTACAGGTATACTTTGTCTCAAAGCCATATTACTTGATTATTATTGGGTTTAATTGTAAATAAACTAAAATTGAGTTTTTTTGGATTTTAGGGAGGCATTACTCATCAAGATTGTGCAAGTCATAAGTGTACAATTGGACCCAGTGATGTCCAAGTAAGACATATCAGTTGCTGATTTTCTATTGATCAATAGGAATTAGAAAATTTATGTAAGAGCTTTATATATGAAACTTATTCCTCTTTGTTTCATATATTTTTTTGTGCAGTGGATGACAGCAGGTAGAGGAATTATCCACCCTGAAATGCCTACATGAAGAGAAACTCAGAGATTATAGCTTTGGGTCAATTTATCCTCCAAAGACAAAATGTCAAAACTCTTCTTTCTGTTGAAGGGGTTCTTAAAAGTAGAAGTTCTCAAATCAATGATTCCATCAAAAGTTTATTCTCTTGGGGTAAGTATTTGTGTCTACGCCTTTTTAAAGTGATATTGTTCTATCCCCATTAACATCCATGACTTAGATTTGCTACCAGAAGAAAAAAATAGTTTAAGCCCGTGAAATATGTTAGTATGTTATAAATTAAAGCTTGTGAATTTATATATATAATTGTTTCTTTGTGAATTTGTGATTAAAATGACTAATATTTTGGTAATTGATAATTCTCAAAGCTAAGTTGATTATATATTCTTTATAGGTCTTTATTGATTTCTTTAAGTTATAATTTTGTTTATATAGAAATGTTAGCATTTAGATGTATTTGTGTAAGGTTGTCTTTAGAATAAATAGACTATGGCATTGAGAATTTACTTTTTGACCTAAGTAACTTATAGATGATGAAGCTTATTCCATTATAGTTTTCCACAACTCCATTATATATGACCTATCATCTATGACTTTAAAAGAAAATATTTGTCAACGGGTTTTTCTTGGGCTGTTTGATGCTTTGTCAATGGGTATCATGACAATAATCTAAAATCTAATTGGCATGTACAAGTCAGAAAATTAATAGATGATGAATTACACCAACAACATCCCAAAGAAGCCATGGATGAAGATTAATGTGAGCTTGACAGTTAATAAACCCAGTAGCACAATCACTTATTTTTATTGATTCTTTTGAAGGGATGGACAAAAAAAAAATGGTGTTCTTAAGGTAGTATCTGATAAGATGACTGATATTTTGGTAATTAAAAATTAACACACCCAGCTGCACAATCACATTTATTGATGGAATCATTTATATTATTTTGTGAAATTTCTGCAGTGGATTTTCTTTTTAGCTATGTACTAACTATAACAAGTAGATATGTTATCTTTTTGACTGAAGTAGATATGTTATCTAATAATAAAAAATCTTATCTCTAACATGAATCCCATAGAAACTCACAAAGACAAACTTCTCATTTTGCGGTAGAGCTGGCTTCTTGATATGTACAATTTATATACAGTTGATCATGAATTTATAAATATATAATGAGTGCTTTATCGAATTGATGGTTCTTTTTAGGTGTGTGTTTCCAACTTCTTTCAATTTCTTTTTGGTTTTTTTTTTCCTCCAGTTTTACAGTATCTTCTAATATACTTTGCAAATTCTAGAATGGTAGTGCACATTTAGCTGGAAAGAAAAAAAAAAGAAAAAGAAAAGTTGTACACATCACTTTTAAGGATTCTAAAATCACATGCTACTAAATGCAGATTAAACTTGAAATGTCATATTTACATTTTTGCATGTACCAAATTAAAATTTTCATATTAAGTTTCCACATACTAACTTGATTACTCATATGCATATTAAATTTTTTATTAGATGAATGAATACTCATGCATATTGGTAGTATTTGAGAAGAGTTGATAAGAGTACTAAAGATTCGTAATAATATCACTTAACTGTTTAATGTTGTTATTGTTGATGTGGTGCTACTTTAAAGTAGTGAGAATGAGAATTTGAATTGTGCATGATGATCCATAGAACAGATGGGGTTTGATGGAAGTGAGACCACTCCATAAACAGTTTCATGCATGATAGCTTAGTGATTGACTTTGTGTGGATTGTAGAAAGGATTCATGTCTAAGATAGATATGAAAGCATATTTTTTAACTCTTTGCTTTCTCTTTGCCCATTAAACAATAAGTTTAGGGATATAAAACTTTTTTAAAGTATTAAATTCCTATTTTGCAGATTTTAATTTTGAAGTTAGATCAAGAGCTGTACTTATCAAGTTAAAAAAAAGGATCAAAGAGCTTCATATTGGAAAACTAATTCAATTCTAGGTTTTTACATTTCGTGTTAAGTGTGCGCCCAGTACTTGATATATTCAGTTTCTTATTTGACTTGGCAATGCTTTAGATGATGATTTACAAACCACATGCTCATATCTTTTGTTTTTCATGATGGGAATGAAGGACAGCATGTGGATTATTGAAACTAAAGAATATGATTTTTATTCTGTTAATTGGACATTTTTATGTGGAGGTCTTTGTTATTGTCAAGGAATTTAATAAGTTATTTTCTTTTTCAAGGCATATA
Source organism: Quercus variabilis (assembly GCA_030445155.1). NCBI lineage: Eukaryota > Viridiplantae > Streptophyta > Magnoliopsida > Fagales > Fagaceae > Quercus > Quercus variabilis. Next base: position 2,367,732 of record CP129447.1, read on the forward strand.
AGTTGCATTTTTAGGAGATCTAGGGTACCATGGAAAAGAAAGAACACTGCCGGGGGCTGAAAACAACTTTATGTTGCTCTTTGGGACTATGATTTAACTTTGCCTGAGGTTAAAAATGAGATTACATCATACAAAAATACAATTGTATACGGTAATGAAGATTTTCAACCATGAGAAGTGGAAGCATACAAGCGTAAACAAATTATTTTTGAATTTATTTGTATGTGAGTTTTTGATGTTATATTATTACAATTTTAATGTGGAAATTGTTATATGAACCTATGGTATAACCCTCAGGTGACTATAAACATTGATTTATTTGTTCAAATATACTCTAGAGATTACATATATAATTTTATATCATGATTAATATGAAATTAATTAAAATTTTATTTGTTAGTGCTTAATAAAGAAAACAAATATGTATAATATATTAAAATAAAATTGTTGAACTTTCCCGTGCATTGCACGGGTTAGCGACTAGTTAGTTTAAATATTAAAAATATTAAAAATGTTTTTCTACTTAGACTAACAATACATGATAAATTTTTTGACCAAATAAATGCTTTACAATGAATTTATACTACCTCAAAGACTAACTTGGTTTATTTAAAATTTTAAATTCCTCAACATATAATTCATACTCCAATGCAAAACCCACTGGGCTAATACTAAAAAAAAAAAGAGAAAAAGCCAAATATCCAATAGTCACTTAAGTAGTTAGGCAGTAGCTCATCTCAACCATTACTGATATGACTCTAAAAATATTTTAGCTTTGAGAGTGAAAGAAAGAGAAAACCCAGGCATTATTAAAGAACTGGGTTTCATATATATATATATATATATATAGAGAGAGAGAGAGAGAGAGAGAGAGAGAGAGAGAGAGGAGTGAGTTACCGACGATAGGCGACTAGGCGGTAGCTGGCCTGGTCATGAATGGTGAGCCTACTAAGCTGCTAAAGGCAACTTATGGTCAGTTGCCGATCACGGTCCATGAACTCAGGCGAGAGCGAAAGATGCTAAGATAGAGGCATAGAACGTCTAAGAGAGCTGAGAGAGTTGAGTGGCTATTTATACTAAGGCAGAAATCACTCAAATCAACAACCCTAGCTCAATAAACGATGCCATTTTGATATATATTTTTTAAGTTACTAAGTGAAACGAATCGTTTTTGTCAACAAAAATTAAAACAGAAGGAAACAAACTAATATTGATTGGTTCGGTAATCAACTCAGTTTGGATTTGGAGTTCCGATGGCAATGATGAGAATGCAAAATGTCATATTTTTTCTCCCTTAATGTTTAGTCTTTTATACTTATTTGGTGCCTAAATGTACTCATTATTATTATATTTTGATTTAGGATACAAATGGAGGCATAAAGAGCAAAACGTAGTTAATTGGGTGATTCTGGACAGCTTTGACATCGCTTCATAATCTGGGCATAACTCTCTCATCAGAGCTCTGATTGAGATGATTCAAGATGCTATGGAACGCCAGGACAAAGATCTACAACTTTCATGTTTGATTTTTGAGAGATATGGGATGCATCAAGGTCAAAATGGGGCTTGAAGTTGCTGCACCTGCACTGCTGACGTTCTGGAATGTTCCTTTGCCTGCAATTCTAATACGCAAATCTGATGCGGTTTATTTTTGGAGGCTTCCAGATCTGATGCACGAAATGTTCAGCTAAAAAACACCACTTTCCTAGTTATATTAGGACTTTGTTTTATTTTTAATATTTTTCCTTAATTAGTTAGATTTGGATATTATTATTTAGAATATTTTTAGGAGATTTTGTAGGCCTGGGAAAGGGGGAATAAACGTGTAAAAGGGGGAGGAGAAATTAGAATTACACACATACACCTCTCTCTCCCCTCTTCTCTAATTTTCTCCTTTGAGTTTTCTATCATGGCCCTACGTGGCTAAAACTTTTATACTTGGTCGAAGGAAACTGAAGCCTCGGAATCAATAAAACTGTGAGATCTAATTTGTTTTTATTGTTCAATTTATGCTTTGAATATTGGATGTTCTTCTGTGGCTATTTTCATGATTGTCTCGTTTAATTACTAGGAGGCCTACTAGTTTATTATTCATTGCAATCTACTACTAGGTTAGATATCAAATCCGTAATTGTTTGATCCCTCTAATTTGTAAAGAAACTAAGATTTAATGATTTGCTACGTCAGAAATTATTAGATCTTAGAAAGAACGCTCGACTAAATTAAATGCAACCGCTTGGGTTTGTGTTGTTTAGCTTCATCGATCTCTCTAGTTCTTAAGGCTGCTACTAAATTAAACCTTTAGCGCTTGTCTTGGGTTGTTTAGTAGTTAGGGTTTATTAGATCGTTTGTTTTCTAATTAACTATGATTAAGGAGAGATAGGAAAATAGTTCCAACGGTGAATATTCAAAGTGTGAATTGATATATACTTGCATCAATGATCAGTTGTAAAATTTCGATGGTGGATGTTGACTTAGACCAAGGTTTGTTCTCTTGATTGATTTCAATACTTTAATTTGAATTGTTCCTTAGTTGTTTTTCTTAAAATTGTTTTTATTATACTCAACCCCCCCCCCCCCCCTCTCCTTGTTCACATAGCATAAAACTAGACTAGATACTCTCTGTGGGAACGATCCTTACTCGCACTACTACATATATTTTTTGGAGTATAGGTTTTATTTTTGGTTGCCTGTGACAGCACACGAGGCAGCACCACACTGACGTCTGAGCGAGATTCTCCATCTTATCACCGGCCTCAGCTTAGTCGATCGGTGCTAGAGGCGGTACGGTTAGGTCGACGCTAGTTGGTTGGGTCGGCTCCGATATCATTCTGCTCACCCCTACTTACTACCACATCCTCTAAATTCCCATCTATTTCGTTGAACGTTTCCCAATATTTGTCCGAATAGGTCTTAAGGGTCTCCCCTTCCCTCATCGCCATAGACAACAAAGATTTTAAAGGTTTGGGAACCCTAGTGCACGTCACAAATCTAGCACCAAATGCCCTTCTCAATTCTTCAAAGGACCTTATTGACCCCTCCTCTAAAGCATCAAACCAAAGCATAGCCACAAGCCTAAGGCTGGAGGGGAATATCTTGCATATGAGGGCTTCGTTGCCAGAATGAACTGCCAAATTTCTTATTGAAATGGCTCACATGCTCTACTAGATCAAACCTTTCATTGCTATATCATGTGGAGTGATCGACATTTCACAAGTACGCAGGTGAAATGTATGGGTATCAGATTGCCACCGCTCCACTAAAGAAGTGATAAGACCCCAGTCAATATCTATATGTGGGAGGCAGGTAACATGGTATAGTCTACATTGCCGCAAATATGGGATAATATGCTCGCCTAACTGTAGGGGGGGTGCAAACAGTTGGGGTCGCACTCATAAGGTGGAAACCTGATTTTTTAAAAATGTACAATGTTATATTACAAATGTTGACATTATTTTCATGTAAATTGAATAATTGTAGATATTATTAGGACATTAATAAATTTAGATCACGCAACGTACATTGCCTTCCATTGCATCATTAGAGATGTGATTTGTTGTCGCTCCATTTCAAATATATCCTACATTAAATGCTACAATGAATTAAAACATGCAACTTCCATTTGTAGTAAATAATAATAATAATAATAATACACATACATATCTTTATTATAAACCAACAAACATATTATGCAATATATTTTTTCCAAGTAATAGATGTAATAATTGATAATAACAAAACACATATTGATTATAAAAAGATCACAATAATACAATTTATTACAATTTTTTTGGTCATGTACTAATAATAACAATAAATAATATTAAATAATTTCAAAAATAACTAATACAAATTTAATTAAAGAGTTGAGATGCTTACCACAACTATGATACCAACTGAAAGAGTGAGAATTATAGAGTGATACTTGCCAAAAAAAAAAAAAAACACAATCAAATAACCATAAAAAATAATTCATTAATCTAAAATTTGAATAACAACAACAACAATAATCATAATCATAGGCATACAAATAATATTACCTACAACTACAACAATACATAATATTTTACAATGTATTAGCTTTTAATATTTACAAAGCAAAAAAACTTACATTAACAAAAAAACTTACAATTCTTAGTTGTTCACCTAAAGCAAAGTAAAAGACTAACTGAACAATCAAAGGACCTTCTATGTGAGGAGATACAATTCTTTAGCGAAGGAGGAGAAATAAAAAGACGCTTGCACTTGCACTTGACTTGCCTTTTATTACTTCACTGAAGGAGACGTCTTTTATTACACAAGAAAAAAAACTATCACTGAGAGAGATTACAATTAAGAAGAAAACAAAAAAGAATAGATTCTAAGGGATTACAAAAGTGAAGAAAACAAAAAAAAAAAAAAAAATCTCTCAGAGAGATTACAACAGTGAAGAAGACAAAAACGAATCCCTCTGAGAGTTATGAATAGGTAAAATATATTCGATGCAGAGAATAAAGATCAGATGAGATGACAAAAACGAATCCCTCTGAAAGTTATGAACAGGTAAAATATATTCGATGCAGAGAACAAGAATCAAATGAGATGAGAAGTTGAGGTGATTGGTTGATTGAAGCTTTGTTTTTTTGTTTACAGCGTGCACATAAGAATCTATGTACTTTCTTTAGTTTCTTTTTGTTTATAATGTGCACATCAATCATTTTTTTCTTTCATATTATAAAAATCTATGTACTTTCTTTACTTTTTTTTTTATTTACAATGTGCACGTCAATCATTTTTTTTCCTCCATTTTCGACAACAGCATGGCCACAATTGCCAAAAAAGATTCTACTCACAATTTCGGCAATGCATTGCCACAAACCCATTGAAACATTTTTTTTCCTCCCATTTTCGGCAATACCAAGGCCACAATTGGGGAAAAAGTTTTTTTTTTTTTTTTCCTCAATTGTGGCAATGGCATTGCAAATTGTGGGAAAAAATTTTCCCCACAATTTCGGCAATACCATTGCCACAATTGGGGAAAAAAGTTTTTATTTTATTTTTTCTCAATTGTGACAATGGCATTGCCAAAATTGGGGGGAAAAAATTTGCCCCACAATTTCAGCAATGCCATTGCCACAATTGGAAAAAAAAAATTCCAATTGTGGCAATGGCATTGCCGAATTTTGGCAATACCATTTGGAAAAAAAAAAGTTTTTATTTTTTTTTCCCAATTGTGGCAATGACATTGCCGAAATTGTGGGGAAAATTTCTCCCCACAATTTTTTATTTTATTTTTTCCCAATTGTGGCAATGGCATTGCCGAAATTGGGGGAAAATCACAATTGGGAATTTTTTTTTTTTTTTTTTTTTACTAATTGTGGCAATGGCATTGCCGAATTTCGGAAATACCATTTGGGAAAAAAAAAATTTATTTTTTTTTTCCCAATTGTGGCAATGGCATTGCCGAAATTGTGGGGAAAATTTTTCCCCCACAATTTCGGCAATACCATTGCCACAATTAGGAAAAAAAAAAGTTTTTATTTTTTTTCCCATTTTCGGCAATGACATTGCCACAATTGCCAAAAAAAAAATTGCCCATTGAAACTTTTTTTTTCCTCCCATTTTCGGCAAGCCACAATTACCACAAAATTTTCGGCAAATCCATTACACTTTTTTTTTTAAGAAATAATAAGTGCACACAATTTTTACAATATTTTTACAACAAATTCTAAGTATTAGGTTGTTACTTATTGTTATTATTAAATTAAAATAGTAATCTCAATGTCAAATTTAAATTTGAACTAATAATAACTAGTTACTTGTGATTTATTGTGAAAATATTGTAAAAATATTATATACGTAGCACATTATATTTTTCTTTAATTCTTCCCCAGATTTTGGCATTCACTTTTTTTCCCCCTACCATTTTCGGCAATAGCATTGCCACAATTACTTTACTTTTTTTTTTGGGGGGGCACTCACTTATTATTGCACTTCTCATACTCACACATCCAGGTAGGCACAGGAAAATTGGGCAGATGAATTTTGACAACACTGTCGCCAAAATTCAAGATTTACTGTTACCGAAATTAAGCTTTTCTCTTTCCTCCTTTTTGTCATTCTCTCTCCTACTTTTTGTTGAATTACGGCAACAATGTTGCCGAAATTCAATCTCTCTCCTCATTTTCCTAAATAACTTGAAACAGTACCTATAACGCAAATATGTTTTAAATTTAGCAATATTTAGCCAAAAGACTCGCGTTTCTTTTGCAGGTCCATTTTTTTTAGAAAATATATATATATATATATATATATATATATATATATGTATATATCTTGTGAAGGGAAAAATGATTGGGCTGCCTACAACTCAGAAATGCAAATGTCAAATTTTCTCTAATAAATACATTATGTAGATATGTGGTAGCACCTGAACAATATTTTCCTGCACGAAAATCCAATTTTACACATTCTCAAAAAAAAAAAAAAAAAAAATTTACACAATCTACCAAAAAAAAAAAAAAAAAAAAACCTCTTGAAGGGCACACTCTACATTGATATTAATTTCTCCAAACATAAAGTTAATTGTGATTTCACCTATTCTTCCATTAACTGGAACACAAACTCTATGTTTTATTGGCATTAGAATCTATATTTCATAAGGTCCATATTTATTTTTTGAAACCCATAAAGCATTAGGGGTATAAATTTTCTTTTTCCTGATAAGTATAGTAGGGGTGACAAGCCAGTGGGTTGGTTTCTTCTCTAACATAGATTTATATTAATGGAGTTAATATATAGTTTGTTAGAGTTATCTAAAAATTCTCTGATTAGGTGATAATTTAGGTCTCCTTTAAGTATAGTTGTTGTATGGTACCAAACAACTAAATTTATTTATTTTTTAAAGAAATTTAATAAATTTTTTGCAATTTGGTGTTATAAAATCAAAAGAATTAAATGAAATTAAATGAAATTAAAAAATATAAATAAAATATGCTAATGTGAAAAATTGTGGAGAGGTCAACCAAAACTCAAAGACTTCAGTTATATATATATATATATGAGATAAGTTCAAGTTACATTTGATGTAACTCTTGTAAAGTTGCACCTTTTTTAAACCATAAATTTCTAAGAGATTTAACGGTTTAAAAAATAGTATTAAATGTTATTACTTTCCATCTTATTATCTCATTTATACTAGCACTCTCTCTCTCTCTCTCTCTCTCTCTCTCAAGTATATGGTGTTTCAAGAACTCCAAATCAGCGTACAGCTAGTGTTTTGTAGCCCAATAATTGACACCTAGCATAAAAAAGACACATCAATTTATTAAGCCATTTAAACTAAAATGGCTAAATTATCTAGAAAAAATTTCAAACACTCACCATTTTACTCTCTGCAAGTCCAAAAACCAAATATTTTTCCTCTTTTCAAAATCAAATCTCATTCTCTCTCTCCCTAGTCCTCACGCCACCATAGCCCTTGCTCTCTCTCAAACCCCAACTTGACAGCCATTGCCTAGCTGTAGCGTCTCCAGTGGCACAATGCTGCCGAACATTGCAAGTTCCGAAGAAACCAGCCTTTGTCTCATCAGAAAACCTCAAAATCTTCTTTTTCTAGCAAAACCGTCCTACGCCGGAAGCTTTTTTGCTCCTTCCAACACCCGACAGTCACAAGAAGGTTTTTTTCTCTCTCTTTTTCTTTTTTGTATTTTCCCATCTTTTTTGTATGTTTTTTTTTCCCCAAAATTATGGATTTGAAAAAGAAAAAAAAAAACTAAAGAAACTCCAAATGAATGTTTGTGTAGGAAGGAAATTTGTACCTGTAAAATAAAATGTCTCAATGAAGATGGATGCACTCCTTTTTTTCTTAAACTATTATCAATCAATAGAATATACAATATACAGTAATGGGTTAATCTTTTTTTTCTTTTTTTTTTTTAAATGTTCTTTTGAATCAGATTAAAGTTGGGGTTTTTTTCCACTTTTTTTTTTTTGGTTATAGTTTCATATGTAGAAACATAAAGCTTCTTTCTTTGTTTGAAAAATCTTGCACCCATCAATATGGGGACAGTTGAATGAATTTCTTTTAAAAAAATTAATTATTTGCTAATACAGTGGTTGAAATATTGGTCTTGAACAAGTTGATTTCGTGTGTGAAGGTTGTTGACCCCAATCCCATACTTTGTATTGCTTTAGTTGTGTTTACTAATGAAGGTACTTTGAAGTTGTGCTGCATACTCTGTCCTAGATTAGTTTCTAGCCTCAGTCCTGGACCTAGTCCCAAAAACCCTAAGACTAAATTTACCCCAAATTGAAAACATTGAATTTGGCCTCTCCCTCAATTCTAGATCATGTGGAGAAAGGATTTTGTGTGTTCTCAGGTAATTTTTCTTCCTAAATTTTTTCTCAGGTCTCTCGCTTCACACCCCTCACTGATTCCCACAAATTAATTTTTCTAAATGATTTACAAATCACTAAATTAAATTCCAAATCTATAACTGCATCTTCTTACCCAACTATTATTTTATTCTTCATTTCAACATACATGTGCATATGGCAACCTAAACTAAGGCAGTAAGCACAAAAAGTGACCTGACCATACTTCAAAATTTTTTACTTTTAATTCCTTACCAGATTTGCTAGATAGTTATACTTTCTTATATATTAGTTTTCTATTTTTATGGTTCTTAGCACGTTGCCTTCTTTATTTTTTTCTTTGTACTTTTTAATCATAATTGCAGTGAAGTTTTATTTACCTATCCAAAAAAAAGAAAAAAAAAATTCCAGTATTGTTGTCGGCTATACTAATTATTAATTTTTTGTTTCTTGTTGGATTATTATAAGGGTCGTCAACTATGTAAGATTTTTCATTAAAGCGATGAAGATGTCAAATGTGAAGTAGTGGAATAAATTGAAGCTCTGAAGTATCAATCAATGATGGATAAATACAAAATAGTTGTGAAGAAGATGAAGTAGACATCAATAGGGTCATGGCTATTTTTTGTAGTTTGTTTTGGTGTATGCCGGCAAAACAAAAGCAGCCTATATGCTGTTACCTTGATGTAACTTTTTGAATATTGATGCCAATAATAGTTATGTATTAGAAAATGTATCCTTATGTTAGCTTTTGGTTTACTAGACAATTGTAGATTAATGTTACCTTTTGTTGACTTTATTTAGTTCAATGAAAATTTAGCTTTATGTTAACTTTGATAATCATTGGGTACTAAAGACAGACAACACCAATGGTCTGACACCACTGATTAAGGTAGGTAAACAACACTGTTGCATTTTATATAATCTAAATTATAGGTATTAAGGCAAACAACAACAACACACTATATATAATCTAAATTCCAGAACCATGTCCAAAAAAAAAAAAAAAATCATACTCAAGCTTTGACAGAAGTATTTCATTTTGCAATGACATATTTTCAAGTTTGACAAAATAGGTATTCCCATAAAAGTTTCCCATGCTATTGATGTAGCAACAGAGTCATGTATATCACATAAATATGAAATCTATAAAAATGCAGCTTTATTTAGGATAAATAGGTGACAATTATCACCTAAAGTTGCAGAATTATATTAAGGACAAAAAGAAAATTATAGAATTATTTGTGGGTACATAATCTATATCACTTAAAGCTCCAAAACTATCACCACCAAATGTAAGTGGATTACATAAAACAAATTATTGTTATTAATGCCTACGTATATGTTCTCAAATCATCCAAGGTTTGTTCTTTTTCTTAGCCTACATACTTTGAATTTGAATCTCCATCACTTGTGGCAGCAGCTATTATAATGTATCCTACATTATAACACACAAAACAATACATAAGCATCAAAATATTTACCCCCTAAAAAATAAAAATAACTTAGAGCACAAAGCTAATCTTGCCTCATTAAGATTCCTAAACCTTCCCCCATGTTGAATCTCAAAATTTAAATAATCTTCCTCCATGTTGTTTTTGTCTCTGTTCTGTATTAAATATTAGCTTTAGTAGGGGGAAAAAAAAGCTTTCTCATAGGCTTTTGATAAATTACCACTATGAGTAAATAAGAACAATAAGCTTCTGAACATCATAACCATCAACTAATAAGTAATAACAATCAAGTATTTGTAAGAAAACCCATTAGTTTGGTCCATTTATTTACTGTCTTTAACAAAAGAAATTCATTATTCAATCCAAATCATCAAAGTACAATTTAATGGTATGCTACAACTAACATATGCAAACAATTGTTTACCAAAAAAAAACATATGCAAACAACTTGTGCTTATCAACAATGCAATTAGAACAGTTAAAGAGAAACAACATTTCCCTGAAAACTAACATTATGTAAATTTAGCACAGATGTTAAGAAGAACACTAGAGCCCACTTCAAGAGCTTTTCTCCAAATATTATAATATAATACAACTTAGCTTTGAGAATTATCAATTACTAAAATATTAGTCATTTTGATCACAAATTCACATAGAAACGATTATATAAATAAATTTACAGGCTTAAACTTATAGAATAATAACATATTCCCAGTAATTTTATTTATAATAAGAATTTTTCAACCAACCCAAACATTATCCACTTAAAGCCCTTTTTTTTTTTTTTTGTCTTCTGGTAGCAAATCTAAGTCATGGATGTTAATGGGGATAGAACAATATACTACCACTTTAAAAATAAGTGTCGCCTGCAAATATTAGAAAAGTTAACCTAAGCATTTGTCTCTCTGTTTTAGCTAGAGAAAAGTTCAAATATTTTTTAATCATAAATTATTATAGATACATTTTCAGATGTTTGGATAAATTAATTAATTATTGTGAAAATAAGTGTCACCTGCAAAATTCTAAGCAACAAGAGAATTTGTAAAATCCAACAACCTATAACTACAAACAAGCAGCACATTATATAGTAAAACAATGTTAACAATATAGCAAAAGAATACCAATGGTAGGAAGGGTGGTCACAGTCTCTCCCAACTTCAGTTGGTACAAAATGGTAGTCTTGCCCGCTATATGAAGACCGACCATTAGAATATGCATCTCCTTGGCAAAAAGCCAGATGAAAAGCTTGGTGAAAGAAAACCTCTTCTTTTATATCAAGATAAATTCCCAGAATCACAAGTCAAAGACCAAATCAACCTAACAAGAAAACATTCATACATACATTCACGTCACTTAATTCCTAGTAGTACACTCAATATTCAAAACTGTGAATATTGGAATTGGACCAAAAGGTTGAGATACTATAAATATCTCATTATAATGATTTTGTAGTAACCTACAACGTGACTTTTATAAACCTTGATAGGTTACTCATTATAACCTCCTAGACGTGCATCATCATGAGGAAATTTTCTATCCTGCTAGGGTGAGTGAAGATGCTTTATTTTGCCTGGAAAAAACCATGTCTTTACAAAGACTCACCCAACTAGAACCCAACACAGCTGATGAGAAGCTCTCCAGAGATGGCATTTCAGTAAAGTAGAGCATTTCAATAAAGTAGAGAATTTATTGAGTTGACCACCTAATCCAAGCAAGTAAATAAAGGTAAAATACTATAGTATAAAAAAGTAGGTTAGATGCTAGATATAAGGTTCTCTAGGAAGGCCACGTACTTTTGACTAATGGTCCACCGTTCTATTAAAAGACTCCTATTTGTTTAATTATAGATTAAAAAAAAAAAAAGACAAAACAATTTAAGAGGGAAAAAACATCAATGATATGAAAAGAAACATCACTTCATAAAAAGTAAATAACCACTTCCAACAATTATACATACACCTTATTGATTGACTAGCAAAGTCTTAATAAGTAATTCCACCTTAGGGTGTTAGTGCAAAAGACCACCTTGTATCCCATGCTATTCACATTAAAACTAAAAATTCAATGTTGAAAGGAGCTTTGAATATAAACAATAGAGCTTATGGTGGAGTGTAGTCCATCATGTTGGCACAAAAAAAAATTAATTTTGCAATAGAAAATTAATAGACTTGGTAAACCAAATATATATATATATATATATATAGTGGCATGGCCGATGATGTAGCTCAACTAGAGCGTAGCAACAATAATTGCTACGCTTCAGCTTTTAGATATATATATATATATATAAAAATAAGTGTCACCTGCAAAATTCTAAGCAACAAAAGAATTAGTAATATCCTAACACGGCAATTCATTCAACACAACCAAATTCTAACTACTAAATAAGGTTGATTCAAACTTTTACCAAAACATAAAAGGGAAATTAAATGAAAAATTAAATGTAAACGCAATTTGGCTGTAACAGGTTAAGAATCCAAGAAAAATTAAATGAAATTAGTCATTCACAAACCTTAACGTATTAAGAGGCTTCTATTATTTTTTTTTTTCTTCTTCTTGATATTCTTTGGATTTGCTTGGTATTTGATCAATTGATCTGCTTGGAAAGCTTGTGATGTTTTGATATCTTTAGTCCTTAAGAATTTTATTTTATTTTTTGAATTAATTGAATTTAAATGCTGATATGGCACATTTTAACGACAATTAAAAAGTTTTAAATTTTATTTTAATTGCCACATAGGCTTCAAATGTGTCAACAATGCACATTGTTTGCCATGTAAGCATTTTCTGTTAGTGAATTAACGGTAGGAACCAAATTAACTATATGTTAAAAAAAAATAAAAAAAAAAAGGACTAAATTGACTACTATCAAAATGTAATGACCAAATTGAATGTGATCCCAAAATGTAAGGACTAAAATTATGTTTTCGCCAACTATTTATTTGTTTCAAAGTTCTAATAATTTCTAACAAAATTTCTTTAAATCAATCATTGTACAACAAATTAAACTTCCCCAACAAATGCATAATATTTCAGGACCAAAATTACGCATAATTCCTTACATTTATTAGGATTCTATACCTTAGGTTCTTGAATTAAATTCATCTATGTAATTGCATTGGCCAATACAATACAAAATGTGTTATCTTTTTTCAAGAATAAATAAATTAAAATGCGTAACTTATCAGTCAATGCAACCACATGAGTGAACTTAACATAATAGAATTTTTTATCTCTTCTATTTTTTTCTTGTCTAAATAGAAATTTGATAATAATTATAGTTATTTATAGACATTTATTATTACTATATTTATAGAAAATATAATATACTAACTTCCTAATATAATTTCAACTTAGTTGATTTGAGCGTGTTTCATTTAAATCTTATAACTTCGAAAATGTTTTTTTTTTTTTTTTTGAGAAACAAAATGATTCATTTAAATATAAAAATTTTTAAAAACGTTTTATTTAATCCTTTTATCATGTTTTTTCTAATTTTCCTGAAAAAAACAAGGTAGTGCTAACTAGTTGAGCTACAATACTCTTGGCTAAATAAAATGTATTTTGAGATTTTAAGATTTAAATATAACATATTGACCATGAAAATTTAAATAAAAGACATCAAGGTTTTAAATGTAAATTAGCTGTGTTTTATTTAGTGGAGTTGTTATACTTGATTGTAGTTTAGCAGAATTGTTAGAAACTAAAGATGGGATAGGTGTCATTATAAGTTGTAGTGTCTCACAGTAATATATTACACTAAACAAAGAGTAAGTATATAAAACAAAATAAGAAGTTCAATATGAGCCATCAACAACAGATGGTCACAACTTCGTGGCCTTCAGGAAGAAAAAAAAAACTGTGGCCTTCAACTTGGATATTGGTCAAATTCATGTACCATAAGCTACAATGATGAGAGATGAATCTCTTTCAACACCAAGTAATGCAAATATCTGAACTCTTAATGGGTGACCCTTCTGGCCTTCTCAATGTTTCAGTATGGCATTTTGGTTCACCAATTCAACAACTTTGCTCAACTGTGGGGGAGGAGAAACTATTACAACCATGTCCATTGAAGGAGAACCAAAAGCAAGGGTATCTCAAAATAAGCAAGGTTTAATCATATCTACGAACTGTGAATCATGAATTATTTAGAATCTACAAGGCAAATGTCAATTTCTATCATATTGTAACAATGATCTAAACAAACAGATACATTCTCAAGACAATATCAAATGTAAAAGGCAAAAACACCACATAACGACAAAATCCCCTTTGACAGAGATTGCAGCCCAAAAAAGTAAATGAAGATTTACGGATCTCCTAAGCCTGCAAGAACCAAATAGAAAATATTAATAAACCAGCCCATAACCATATCGAAGATTATCACTTACGTTGCATGCAGCAATAGAGCCTAACCTTGTTAGCAATATTATTGGAAAGCCAGTCTAGTCCCTCGTACAACCCATCCCCTGAATTGGCACATGTGCTCTGGATATACCTGAAATAGAACCCAAAGTAATGGCCCCAATCAGTGGATACCAAATTTCCTATGCATAGCATAAAACATGAGAGAGAGAGAGAGAGAGAGAGAGAGGGTATGTGTGTGTGTTAATATACCAGTGGCGTTGGCGGAGGGAATGAAGACCAAGCTTATCAGTTATTTCAGCAGCATTAAAGGCATTTGGAAGATCCTGCTTGTTTGCAAATACAAGCAGCACAGCCTCCCTCAATTCATCCTAGGCAATCAATCAGCAATATTATTATGCACAAGAAAATTTTAAACAAAACTCAGAGATGGCAAGTAAAATGAGTTGCTGGAGTAAGATGTACAGGGTTATATATGTTATTGGCATTATATCTCTAATTAGTGCACAAACCATGTACAATTGCACCATTGTCAGGACTCAGGGCTATATTATGCTCCAATCCAACCATTTATAGATACTTTATTAAACATTGAGAATCTTACAAAGTATATAATAATTGCTGTCTCTGATAAAAAATGTGAGCCATTACTGGCTGTCAGTGTCACATTTTCAACAATGTGGGCCATCAATATCAGGTGTTCACGTTTTCAAGCCCTTAAGAGACCAAAGTGATGCAGTTTTATCCCATCTTAGCTCTATCTGGGTGATCACCTTTGGCAGCATTTACTTAAGCTTCCCATATAGATGCATAATGTTTTAAGAGCAAAACTTACAGCACAATTTCTTCTGTTCCTTAGATACCTTAGGTTCACCATTCACCAATTAAAATCAATCATGTAATTACATTGACCAAGCAACACAAAAGCTGGTATCTTCTCTAGCAGACAAATAAATTTAACTACGTGGCCCATTAGCCAGCCACGTGAGTGAATTTAATTGGGGAACATAAGGTAAACATCTAAGGAATTGTATCTAAATTCTGTCCATGTTTCAAAATGGCAAAAAGGTCTACCTGTTTACCAAAAACAAATACTTTGCATAACAATGCACACAATGGAAAAGGTCAACCTTCAATTTACCAATATGAATGCTGGACGTACTTGAGAACCACCAATGGGCTCAAGTACTAAAAGCAAGTGCTAGTATTACAAAATTGTTGTTGGTGCAGTATAATACACGCTCTCCTCATATTTGTGTTATACACCTCTAATTTAAGCTCAAAACCTCCTTCTTCCAATTTCCTGAGCAACCCAATAGCCATATCAGTCTTACCAATCTTACACAAAGCATTTAGTATCGTTCCACAAGTAAATGCATCAAGTTGATACCCTTTCTTCTCCATATCTTCTACCAACTTCACAGCTCCAGCATTGTTACCTTGAAGACAGAGACCCTTGACAAGGGTGTTTAGAGTAATAGAGTCTAGGTGATAACCAAGTTTCAAAATTGTTGCTAAGACATAGAACCCAAAATCTACTTGGTTCAAATGGCAGAAGCAATTAATCAAAGTATTGAGAGTAGGACGACTGGGAGCAATTCCTAACGAACCCATTTGTTTAAATAGAGTAATGACAACTAGGTAATGCTTCATTCTTGCAATGGCACCCAACATGTGATTAAATTCCACAATGGAAGGAAAAGGGTGCATGCGAAGCATTTTATCAAGCGTGTCTAAGGCATTAAGGCATTATCAACATTCCTAAAGCTTCCACATTTACACTTATCTATCTTGGATTTCAACAATTAGTTCCGATTCAGATTAGAGTTTTTCTTATCACTACTTTGAGTACTAGAAGAATAGGAGGAAAAAGCATGAAATGGAAATGGAACAATAATGAAAGGATTGGAAGCACGAAGTGTACCCATTTCCCTTCCCTGAAGATTATTTTGGTGATGGTAAATCAAGAGAAGCTGATGGTAATGAGATTTATGTATGCTTCCTCCTCCTCCTCCTCCTCCTTCTAGATGTGCATCATCATGAAAATTTTCTATGCTGCTAGGGTGAGTGAAGATGTTTTATTTTTCCTGCAAAAGACTATGTCATTACAAAGACTCACTCAACTAGAACCTAGCACAGCTGATGAGAAGCTCTCTAGAGATGGCATTTCGGTAAAGTAGAGCATTTCAGTAAAGTAGAGAATTTATTGAGTTGACCACCTAATCCAAGCAAGTAAATAAAGGGAAAATACTATAGTATAAAAAGTAGGTTAGATACTAGATATAAGGTTCTCTAGGAAGGCCACGTCACTTTTGCCTAATGGTCCACCGTTCTATTAAAAGACTCCTATTTGTTTAATTACAGATTTTTTTTTTTTTTAAGACAAAAAAAAAAAAAATCTGTAATTAAACAAATAAAATTTAAGAGGGAAAAAACATCAATGATATGAAAAGAAACGTCACCTCATAAAAAGTAAATAACCACTTCCAACAAATATACATACACCTAATTGATTGACTGGCAAAGTCTTAATAAGTAATTCCACCTTAGGGTGTTAGTGCAAAAGACCACCTTGTATCCCATGCTATTCACATTAAAACTAAAAATTCAATGTTGAAAGGAGCTTTGAATATAAACAATAAAGTATTATGGTGGAGTGTAGTCCATCATGTTGGCCAAAAAAAAATTAATTTTGCAATAGAAAATTAATAGAGTTGGTAAACAGGAGCGTAGCAACAATAATTACTACGCTTCAGCTTTTAGATATACTAGTCGCAGACCCATGCGATGCGTGGGAATAGATAATTTTATTTTAGTTATGGTATAATATATTATTTGTTTTTAGCACTATTGAAACGACATTCAGGCGGTCTCAAATGA
This sequence comes from Quercus variabilis, assembly GCA_030445155.1. Classification (NCBI taxonomy): domain Eukaryota; kingdom Viridiplantae; phylum Streptophyta; class Magnoliopsida; order Fagales; family Fagaceae; genus Quercus; species Quercus variabilis. Next base: position 2,384,789 of record CP129447.1, read on the forward strand.
AAGCAACTCACAATCTTAATTCAAAATTTATTAATATTTATGTAAGGTGATAGATTTCTTTTTCCTTTTTTTTTTTTTTTCCTAAAAAAATCAGGTCCAAAACTTGATTTAAATTAAAGCTACAAGTGTTAACTTTCATTTACTTCACTATATTGGGCTTCCATGCTCAATTTTATATGTTTAATAAAATTTCTCCCTAATTCACCATATACTTGTATTTAGTCTAAAATACAATAGAAACTCACATACTTGACATCCAATAACTTCCTAAAATCCGGCCATACCCACTCCTAACAACCACTCAAACTCCAATATACCACTATCAAACTACTTCCCTCAGTCATGGAATATAAGCAATCGAGAGAGATGAAAACTCACCTTTAAATCCCCTTGGAATGGATGAGACATGCCACCAACACTTTAGACTTTACTACTTCAAAGTCTTCCATTCTTCCAATAAGCCACAACACATTAAAAAAATGAGACCTGAGATATTTCCAAATAAACCAAGGTAAAATAAAATAGTTTTTTTGGCTGTAAAATTATAATACTATTGAAACGACATTTAGGCAAAAATGGTACAAAAACTTGCAAAAATGATTAGAAGGCCAACCTTGCAAAAATGGTACAGAAACTTCTCCACCACCAACTCTCAAAACATTATCCTTTAAATCTATAATGCAATGCGATTATTGACTAAGTCAAAAAAGAATAACAAACCTAAATAACATTAATTAGGACCAAGAAAATGAAAAGGTACATCAGATATTAGAAAGATTATGCTACCCGGTGCTTCCGGAGCATATCCAGCCCAAAGCGGAATTCCATATTGGGAGAATCCAATACTATGAAAGAGCAAGGATAAAATATATTCCCAATCTACAAGAAGAAAGAATTAAACAAAACTAGTTACACTCAACATTTTTTTAATTAAAAAAAAAACGATATGTTATCACCAAAGTTTAATTCCCAAGAGAGTGCAATAAAATTTATCCTCAATGGAACACTTACACTACTGCAGAATAAGAGACTACAAAGTCCAAAGTTTGCGTGGACATAAGCAAATGCAGACACCTCAACCAAACACAAACAAACGAAAAAAAAAAAAAAAAAAAAAAAAAAAAAAAAGGTCTCATATTAATATAAACAGAGCATAAAAGTTTTGCGCCCAAAAAAAAGAATTGAGATGTAGAGATACCTCAACCAAAGCAGGGAGGTTTTGTTAGTATTTATAAACCGTGTGAAAAGGAATAAAGGGAGGAAGAAAATCAGATAGTCAGCCGTTACTAAGAAACGGTAGAGCAAGAAAGTGGATAGCTTTCAAACTCTTTTTTTTCTCAAGAAATACTTGAAGGCTTCAACATTTTTTTCCCTCCCTTTAAGCCTCCCTCTACGTTATATAGTTCAAACTCTCTCCGCTTTCTATTTGGTCACGCAAAACCCTAAATGCTTTCCCCTTTTTCTTTTTCTTTTTTTTTTCAAATCGGCTTGAACGTTTGATATTTTTAATTTCTTTTTCCTTTTAAGTTGAACTGAAAAGGCTTTGAGTTGGGTTTGATAGTGGAACTAAATAAATAAGAGGTGGGCAGGATTAATTATACAAATTAATTATAGAGTGATAGTGGGAGTAAATGAATAGGTAGTAGGCTGCATTTATAGGGCTGAAAATTGTAAAAACCATTTTAGAATTGAAGGAAAAATTATATATTTTTTTTAAAGAAAATGACGTGGTAGCTGATGTGGTGCAACGTGAGAGCAGCAGCATTAAACGCTACGCTTCAGCTTTTAGTAATATATATAGATTAGTAGTAGACCCACGCGATGCGTGATAATATATAAATATTATATAATTGGGTATAGTATATAAAAAGTAACAATTAATTCAAGTATTATTTAAAAAAAAAAAACATATTTCTATAAGTATTTTTTTATCTTTTTATCTCTGCAAATATATCATATTATTATTTTTTTTGTATGTTTGATTAACATTTTTCTAAGGTGAACTATATTCTTCTCTCTCTCTCTCTCTCTCTCTCTCTCTCTCTCTCTCTCGGAAATTTTTTTCCATTCTTATAGTTCTGTTTAAGGTTGATGATTTTTTTTTAAATGTGTTTTGGTATTGTGTTTGTTTAATTTCCCATTACAAAGTCTTCTCTCTCCCTTTTATACAGCTTTGCTTGAATTTTGATTTGGGTTAATACTTAGTTTTTTTTTTTTAGGTAATAAGAATAATATTAATCATGATGAAATAAAAACAAAGAAAGAAAATACATGATGTTGATGATGGTGAACATTAAAAAAAAATAAAAATAAAAAAAAACAACAACAACCACAACAACAACAACAACAAACAACAAACAACATCAAAGAAAAAAATAACTCGAGGGACAATTCTAAGAGTAGGAAGAAACTCAATGATAGAAGAACAATTTGAAGAACCCCAACGCACCTAGACTAATAAAAAATATATGGTTCGCCAACATAAAGCTTATACTTAGTTTTTTTGGAAATAGGAATTTGAGTTTATGTCAAAACACAATCTACATGGCTATGAATTTGAAAATGCCTACCAATTTTTTGGGTGATAAATTATTATAAAGTCTATCTTTTATTCCTTTTGTTTCATTGTAATTTTGGTTAAGATTATGTTGTAAATTTGTGATGAATTTATACTATTATAATAATCTTAGGGGTGTTATAGAAGCTGAAGTGAAAATTGTGAAATCGTTAAAAGACTAATAGAAAAATAATGGAAAAAATAATTTAGTTTATTATTGAAAAGAAAATAATGACATGGATGTTGATATGGCTCAACAGGAGAATAACAACAATAAATGCTATGCTTCAATGACACAATAATTGTAGAGACTTAATGACTAATAATTAAAAAGGAATAGGTACAATAAAAGTCTAATTCCATACTTATGGGCCGGTTATTATCTAATACCATAATTATATCACTCATAAAAATGAAAATAAGCGTAATTTCCCCTGAAATTGCTCCTAACAAAACGTCATTTTGGTGTGGATTCCATGGTGCGGGAAATGTTCCATAATGTGCTCCAATCATAATGTGTAATTACTTTTAGGGTGTGATTCATTAAGGTTTGTTGCCATTTCAAATTCCCATTGTGACCCCTAAAACCTCCAACTACTCATTCCATTCTTCACTTAAATGTAATTTAATTTATTATTTTGTTCTTCGCTTATAGAGTTGAAACCACATCCACCTGGAATTGGAAAAGACTTAGGTATTATCTTTGCATCACAATATTTGCTTAAATTTATATATGATTGTCCCTTGAATTTTAGAGTCATTTGGATTGTTTACAATATTTGAATGGAATCATCTCTATCTCTAATTGTATTCTATCATTACTCTCACTCAAATTGTTGGATGAATTAATGAAATACCTGATTCATGCTCTACACCTCCAAAACCCATTAAATTAAATAGATTTAGACTTTAATTGAGATTAAGCAAGGTAATATGCAGACGGAATATGAGTTTTTGGGCTTCAAGGAAGGTAAGCTTTAATTTTTTTTTTTCTCTCTTTGTTTAACGTTTTAATTAGATACTATTAATATATTGTTAGAATTTACATTTTTAATTTAATGGGGTCTTCAGTCCTCGGTTTGTCTGCGAGAACTATTGCACTAATTCTCTTTATTTTGGTAGAATTTTATAAAGAATGCAAAAAAGATAAAGAGGCAAAGTTGCAAAATAAATTCAAAAGCAACAAATTGCTACCCACATTCTCCAATATATGCATGTCCAACAACAATGTCAATTTAAGCAAATAAGAAAGCAGAGAAGATATAGCAGGTACTTTTTTCTTTTCATTATGAATAAATATAAAATTGTATTGTCCCATAGTATCTAAAATTAACTTGCTTTATTCATTTCAAACTAAAAAGTGACTACAATCTAGAAGAGAAGATCTCAACAATGTTAGAAATACAACTGGCATAAGAAGTGTTTCTACTTTTTTATAAATATTTATGTTTCTAATTATTTTGCAATAAATACAAACATATATTGTTTTATAGTAGCTTTTTTTTTTTTTTTTTTTTGAGAAAAAGTTACATAATCATGTTTATACAGATAATATACAAAACAATTCAGCTATAATTTCCTATAATTTCCAGCAAACAACAAAAACAAAGGCTTCATCTTAGTAATAAACATATTTTTACATTAAATCATATTTTTTGTTAATTATTTAGACATCGGATGTCAATCTAAAACTCTACATTAATTATAATACAAGAAAATATTATGAACCATGCAACTTTGGGCTTTGGCCAACCATCATGCAAATGCCTATATTGTGGTGCATTATTGTGGTATGAAGAACGTGTATGAAAAGCAATGCATCATAGAAATCCACATATTCAAGAAGATAATGTGTTATTTGAGCTAAATGTAAGTCACGCCAGTTTCTATTTTAAGTGGAATATAAATCCATGACCACTTACTACCTGCTGCCCATATTCAATGTTTTCAAATAGGCATGAACTGCTCAAGTATGCAATCTAACCAAAATTTAAATTTTAGCATATATAAGTTTTGACATCTGTCTATTTTCAGCCTAACATAGTAAGATATGAATTTTGAAAGGTTTACATACAAATATAATTTTAAAGTAAAGTGAAATTTTATTTGTTTCTAAATAGTTTTGTCTAAAAAAATGTGTCTTTGTAAAAGTAAAAAATATTATTTTTGTCAAATAGTTTTGCCTAAAAAATGTGTCTTTGTAAAAGTAAAAAAATATTGTTTTTGTTAAACTATACCGTGCATCACACGGGTCAATAGCTAGTATTTAAAAAAAAAAAAAAAAAAAAAAAACCATCACCCTTAATCAAAGTTATAAGAAAGAACAAAAATCCACCGAGAGAGAGAGAGAGAGAGTACTCACAGTTTTTTTGTTGAAAAAATATGGATTGAATGTGAGAAGTGATATCAAATTTATACAAAATAAAATAGGGAGAAGAAGAATCAAAATATAAGAAAGAGAAAATGATAGAAAAACGGTGAAGTGATATCGAATTTATACAAAATAAAATAGGGAGAAGAAGAATCAAAATATAGGAAAGAGAAAATGATAGAAAAATGGTAAAGTAGAGAGTAGTGGGAAGATATAGAGGCAAAGAGGGAGGGGAAAGGTTGGAAGAAGTGTAACAGCAAATGTGGACTAACAGGGAGGGTAAGAGTTTTTTTTTTTTTTTTTTTTTTTTTTTTTTAGAGAGAATAAAAGTGAGAAAAGAAGATGTAAAAAATAAGTGGATGATGTGGTTGTCAAGGAATCTACCATTAGAAGGTGGGAAGGGGAAGGGGAAGGAACATGTGAGAAACAAAAAGGAAGGAAATCCATAGGTTGTAATTGTGGTTTTCTAAGGGTTTTCAGTTTAGAAGACTTGGGTTTGAGCTTTAAGTTAGAATTAAATTTAGAAGAAGTGAGTTGGTGGAATTAAATTTAGAAGAAGTGTGTTTTATGGCGGAGATATGTTGAAAATAATTTTAGTTTTATTAGTATTTTAAAATTGATAAAAACTATTTTAAAATTGTAGGATAAATTTAAGAAAGAGGATGGGAATGACATGGCTGCTGACATGGCTCAATGTGAGTGTAGCAACATTAAATGCTACGCTTCAGCTTTTAGTAATATATAGATATAGATTAGTGTTTAACCCACACAATGCGCGGGATCATTTTACATATTAATGAACTTTGCATCCAACATAAACTTAGTCATCATACTTCAACTGCATACATTTAAACTTAAATAATGTAGTATATTTACGCATTAAAAAGTTATTAATTTTGTAAAAAGAAAATTATAGTTTTAGATTTCACAATCAAAACATGCAAAATCTATGAAATATGGACTAAAATCTATGAAATAATAAACTTTGTAAAAAGAACATTATATACTTTCAAATTTCGAAGTCCCACAATTTCTACCCCTCTTTAAAAGTAATAAAATAGGTAAGAGGGAAAACAAAAACCTAAAATTAAATAGAACTTTGTAGCGTAAGGGGCATTGATAGATTTAAATCCTAAATACACAAAAAAATGAATTTCCAAAAAATATTCAATAGAAATCGTTTAACACGCGCAATGCACGGGAACATTTTACATATTTAAAATATTATCAACTTAACATAAGAATATAATAAAAAATACATTAAATTTCATCCGGGTAATATAGTACATCTATTGGTTTGTTTTACTTGTAAATATGATATTTATAAAATACATTGGGATATGTTAAACTTTAAATATTATAATGTTCTATCATAACAATTCTAAAATAGAAAAACTTATTAAAAAGTTGCTATTTTTTCCTCTTCAAATTTTCTTCTTCTTCAATGCATTTTGTTTAGTAGCCTTGCTTTGTTTATAAAGCATTTGAATTGGCATGCTATCATCATCTGATTTTCCTCTTCAGCAGATATGGCAATTGTAAATAGAGAACTACTTTCCTCTGTTTTTCTTACAAATTTGTCTTTTGTGTCCTGCAATAATTTTCACTTAAATTAAAAGGTGCTTCAAGAATTCACAAACATCTAGTAAATCCTTAAACAATAAGTTACAACACTCTCATAAGCAAAATTTAGATTGCTTTCATTGTACTACATTGGCTTTGAAGGTATCATGAGAAGTTCTAATATATTATTTTTAATTTGATGAGAACTTCTTATGTACCAAGCCGGTGTGCATAGTAAATAATGTGCAGATTAGGAATTCCAAACAGAAATGCTGCAAAAAAATGAGTGTGGCACAAATAATTTTAACTAAAAATATTCTAATTTTGTGAATCCCTAAAACAGGTTTGGAAGTAATATTCGTTGCCAACCATATTCTGAATCTCCCTTGGTAGGACATTTACATCCAACTTCAATTTTTGTATACACAATCACAAATGTAGCTAAGTATACATACATACATCATAACCTGTATCATTGGTTTTTTTTTTTTTTTTTTTTCAATAAGTTTATTGCATTCATAGTACCATACTGACCTTGCAAGCTAGAAATTGTCAAATATCATGAGTATTCTAATGAAAATTTATCTAATTTTAAGAAATGTTCAAAATTGAAATTTCTCTTCAACAATAAATAGTAATGTGCCGAATCAATCAAACCATGTAAACCTCAATTTTAAGATACAATATATAAACCATATTGGATATATTATTGTCTTTAATAAAAAATAAGAATTTATTTAACTCAGAATTTCAAGTAAATTTCTACATTCTCATTCACATTCATGTCTTCATTCTAATTAATAATTTACTTTAATTTTTTTTTTTTTTTTGATAAGTAATAAAGATGTATATTCAAGAACACTACCTTATGCAGAAAAACATAAATACTTTAAGTTCTAACCATTCACTTTTGCAATTGTATTCTATTGTTAATCAAGTAATCATATCAAGATTATAATGGGCAATCCTTTTTATCGAGTGTTTGTGAGGTTGAAATCTTATAGGATGCAATTACTATGTTAGGAAAGACTATGTTGGAGAAATTTCACAATACATCATACCAAGGTAACAACATTCATGAAAATCGTAAGAAAAACTAAAAAAAGCTAAAGACCACAAACCAAATATACAATTTTGTTTCGAAATTGTAATTAGTAATTACAGAATTCTTACATGATGAAACTCGAGACAATAAGAGGAAAATATTAATAAAGATAAAGTATGTAAGAGGAAAAGCTACGGAAAACATGCAACATACCTTTGTAAATTAATTTTTTTTTAAATGGTATATAATGATATGTATGTGTACAACATTGGTAAAGGTTTATTAAAGTTCAGCTCTCAAACAATAAAGAAATATAATTGGCGCTTCAATTTGAAATTGCCTCTGCTTGTATCTCTGCAAGTTCTTTTGCAGTCTTAGATACAATTTTCTCAGCTCCTTTGTCAAACAAAATGAATGTTGTAACAACGCATCAATAAAAGAAGTTACTTTCTTAAGCAAAGGCAACTTAACCTTACCCTCCATACAACAGAGAGAGAATTTTGGGTTCTTAGGCCTCTTAGATTTTACTGTTCTCTCTTCATACCATAAAATTGAACCACAATACATGCATAAATAAGAAGGTGGACCAAAATTCCAAGGTTCAATAGATTTTCCTATATGAATTTTAAATATTTTCAGAGACAAATTTACACTTAGCTCAATTTACTTCACCCACTTTTTTTTTTTGAAAAATGTCATCCAATAATGTAACATGACATTTATAAATTGCAAATCTATAGCTAAGAAATATGTTGATTATCAAATCCTTTCTATTAAATAGATATATATGTGACATGTCAATTCCTAACAGATTATATACCAGCCCAAACCCAATTAAATGGCACATTTATTCATGGCCGATCTACGGTTAGATCCTATAAAAAAAATATAAAATAAAATAAAATCTGCAGTTAGAAAACATTTAGCAAAAGAAGTCAAAATTAAATCTACAGTCAACTAAAATTTAGCAAAAAAAAAGAAAGAAAGCTATAAGTTAAAGAGAAGGTCTATCAAGGCCCTTAAATGCCAACAACTGGCTCCTCTTTCATTTCCTAGTAAGTTTTAATTTTAATTTTTTGTACTCTTCCCTCACCTTCACTAATTAGTCACATAATAGATAATCTTCATTTTGATGTTGGCCCATATGCTTAATTTGAAAATAATAGTCTATGACTGTGTTAATTTGATAATCTTCATTTCGTTTTTGTTTTGAATTTTTTGTTCTTTGTCATAAATCTATGTTTTGAAGTTTGGTTTTACTTCCCATTTGTTTAATTCCTTCCTTTCTCCTGACAACAGTTCCTTCAACATTTTCTACCTTAAAAGTAAAACCTTGAATGTACCCATCTATTTTCTTTTCCCATAAAACGTTTGCACTTATAGTCTTATTTGTGTTGTTGTTAAGGAAATATTTGTTCTAAATCAAAGCAATTGCAAATGGAAAATAGATTTCATTGAACAATGAAATAAAGAGGAAAATTTACGCTATCATACCTTTCATTTTATTGTAGAGAACCCAATGGAAAAAATTAAATTAACAATTCAGATAAATGACATTTGAAAGTTTGAGAAGATATGCTAACTACCCATGAGGCGTTCAACAAAACCAAACAATGCAAACAAATTGCAATGGGCAGTATTTACGAAGTTTTTTTTTTGAGATAAATATAGAAATTTTATTTGATAAAAAGGAAATACATGTACAAACACATAACAACCCTGTAAGCATAAACATAGGGGAACAAATACCTGTTCTGCAGAAAACAAAATCTGCAACAAAATAAATACAGCCCATGGACATAGAATACAGAAACAGCAACAGATATTACAATTACCCTCCTGTAAACACAAATTATGCAGAAAATCTTTTCTATTCTGCAAAAAACAGAATATGCAGCAAGAGAAATACAGCCCATGGACAACATCACTGAAACAACAACAAATATTACACTCAGCCCCCCTGTAAGCACAGATTATGCAGAAAATCCTAAACCTGTTCTACAAAAAACAGAATATGCAACAGTAGAAGTATAGCCATGGACATACATCATAGAAACAGCAACATATTACACTCAACCCCTCTGAAAGCACAGATTATGCAGAAAATCCAGAACCTGTTCTGTAGAAAACAGAATATGTAGCAGCAGAAATACAGCCATGGACATACATCACAGAAACAACAATAGATACATCGTTTTTCTTTGGGTTTGAATAGATGCATCGTTTTTCTTTGAGTGTGCTGTTTCAAGTTTGTTTTACAAGAGTTTGTTTTTTAAGTGGGGTATTTTTCCTACATGGTAGATAACTAAATCTACATCTAAACCAATCCAACCAAGGAATTCAAACCTAAATCATATTCAATCCCCAGATTTGAAAATGAAAAAAAAAAAAAAAAAAAAAAAAAAAAAAAAAAAAAAACCTAAATTAAGATTGAAAAAGAAAAAAGTAATATCAGCGTGACATTCAATTCTATACTTATTTGATCCCAATGAAAATTTCATGGAGAACTCAAAAACCCGAAACAGAAACGAATCAAAGCCAAAATAAAATCTAAACCTATACAACAAAAAAAACTCCATAAAAAGTAACATTGCATACCCAAATCTTAAAAAATAAAAAATAAAAAAGAGAGAGAAAAATGTACCGATGCCGGTTTTGACAATCTGCAGTTCCCTCTCTGTATCCCTCTCAATCATTCTGTGTTTTAAAAACCCAAAACAAAAACAAATCAAATCTAAACCTATCCAACAGGAAAACTCAATTAAAAGTAACATTTCATACCCAAATCTAAAAAAATTTACCGGTGTTGATAGGCCATAGATTTTTCTTTCTATGTTTTTGTGGTTCCGGTGGTTTGATTCTACCTCTTTCTCTGTTTCTTTCTCTGTGTCCCAGGATCGCCTCTCTCTTTCTCTGCTTCTTTCCCCATTTCCTCTTTGCCTCTCTCTCTTTCATTGCCTCTCTATTTCTATTTCCGTGTTTCTTTTAATATTAACCAGTTATTTTTTATATATTTATAATGAGAGGCTTTTAAACTGTCCGTAGGATTGCCAAACTATATAATGTATCGCTTTTTAAAGTGAAATGGTCTGAATTTTAGATAGACAGTTATCTTATTTGTCACCACCTCCTTAATTGTAGGAACCCACTTTCTCTCAGCTTTTGCTATTATATATATATATATATATATATATAGATAAGTGTCACATGCAAAATTCTAAGCAACAAAAGAATTTGTAATATCCAACTACCTATAACTACAAACAGGCAACACTTTATATAATAAAACAATGTTAACAATATAGTAAAAGAATACCAATGGTAGGAAGGGTGGTCACAATCTCTCCCAACTTCAGCTGGTACAAAATGGTATTCTTGCCCGCTGCATGAAGACCCACCATTAGAATATGCATCTCCTTGGCAAAAGGCTAGCTGAAAAGCTTGGTGAAAGAAAACCCCATCTTTTATATCAAGCTAAATTCCCAAAATCACAAGTCAAAGACCAAATCAACCTAACAAGAAAATGCTCATACATTCACATCACCTAGTTCCTAATAGTACACACAATATTCAAAACCATGAATATTGGAATTGGACCAGAAGGTGGAGATACTATAAATATCTTATTATAATGATTTTGCAATAACTTACAACACTACTTTTACAAACCTTGTTGCATATTTCACAAGACCTATGGGATTATCTATCTTATACTTGACCAAACATGACATCACTAAATTAACCTTGTGTATTTCAAAAAGATTGGTTTTCTTTAAGCATAACATCACTAACTAAAACTAACAAACCTAACCCAAGTTAGCCTATGAATTCACAATCTACATACCACAAAATGAAATCACAAAAGCTCCAAAAGAATCAGCTCTCTGTGTCCATGAAATGTAATTAATCACTAACAAATAAACTATTCTTCAGCTATATGATCACAGGTTGGGAGTTTCCCATTCATTTCATTTACTTTAAATCGTAAATGCAAAAATGATTAAACCATGAAGTTAATTATGTATTGACAATATTAGCATTAATTTAAATCAAAAAAAAAAAAAAATTAAACAACTATCCAGTAAAATAGGTTCCAACTTCCAAGCAACAACATGAGTGCACAATGAAATCGCAACAAAAGATAGAACAGGTACAAACAACCATGCATACATAAATGAAATAGAAAAATCATGAAAAGAAACATCAATGATATGAAAAGAAATATCACTTCAAAAAAAGTAAATAACCACTTCCAACAAATATACATACGCCTTATAGATTGACTAACAAAGTCTAAATAAGTAATTCTTGAAGTGCTTTATCGGCTGGATTTGCAGATAGCAAGTCAACCAACATGGATGCAGTGGTTGCATTTGTTGAAAAACCCTTGTCAACCATTATCTTAATAAGTTCCATAGCCTTTGCTGTCTCATTCTGTTGCAGCAACCCTTGAATGATTGTGTTATATGTTCAATCATTTGGAGATAAATGGTTCCCATCCATTTTCTCTAGCAGCTCACTTGCTTCATCAATTAGCCCCTCTTTGCAAAACCCTTTGATCATTATAGTGTAAGTCCGAACATCAGGTTGCAATCCTTTCACAAGAAGACTAATAAAGATTTCTCTTGCAGCTGTAAGTTCCCCAGCATTGCACATACTATCAATCAAATAGCTCTAGAGCAGCCTTGTGTCTCTCCACTCGACAAAACCCACCTATAAGAGTGCTATAAGTCACAACATTAGGAGTTACTCCCTTGTTGGACATTTCATGAAATAGATTCATTGCCTCATCAATTCTTTTCTTTTTACAAAATCCATTAATCAATGTGTTATAGCTAACAACATCAGGTGAACAACCCCTCTCAACCATCATGTTCAATACTTTGATGGCATCCTTCAATTTATTTTGCAAACAGTATCCATCAATCAAAGTATTATACGAGACCACGTCAAGTTCAATACCTCTTAGAATCATCATATCAAAAACTTTTTTTGCCTCTATCAACATCCCCTCTTTGCAATATGTTTCCACCAATATAGTGAAGGTCCTCACACTTGGCATGATCTTCCTCTGTGTCATCTCATTCAACAAAGTAATAGCCTCTCTCCATCGGCTGAAATTGCATAGGCCATGAATTAAGGAATTGTAAGTGACACCGTTCGGCTGAATGCCTTTACTCATCATTTCAGATAAAAGGTTCAAAGCCTCAATTACCAATCTATCCTTACATAAACTATCAATGATTGTGCTATACGCTGTCAGATCAAGCTCAAAATTCCCTTCTTCCATCTTCCTAAGCAACCTAATAGCCATACTAGTCTGTCCAATCTTACAGAGACCATTTAGTATTGTTCCACAAGTAAATGCACCCAGCTTATACCCATTCTTCTCCATTTCTTCTACCATCCTCACAGCTCCAGCAATGTTACCTTGAAGACAGAGCCCCTTGACAAGGGTGTTTAGAGTAATAGAGTCTGGGTGATAACCAACTTTCAAAATTGTTGCTAAGACAGAGAACCCAAAATCTACTCGGTTCAAATGGCCGAAGCAATTAATCAAAGTATTGAGAGTAGGAAGACTGGGAGCAATTCCTGATGAGCCCATTTGTTTAAATAGAGTAATGACTAATGGGTAATGCTTCATTCTTGTAATGGCACCCAAAATGCGATTAAAGTCAAAAATGTAAGGCAAAGGGCGCATGTGAAGCATTTTATCAAACATGTCTAAGGCATCATCAACATTCCTAAAGCTTCTAGATTTACACTGATCTCTAACAGATTTCAAGAATTGATTTTGATTCTGATTGTGATTGGGATTCGGGTTTTTTTTTTAGCACTAGCAATACTAGTAGCAGCAGCAGAAAGAGTAGAATAACAATAAGAACGAAACGAAGAGTGGGAAGTACGAAGCAGCGTACCCATTTTCCTGAAGATCCAGCAAGCAATTCGGCAGCCGAAATCAGAACGAAACGATAGAGTTTGAGAATTGAGAAAGCGAGAAAGATAGACATTTATCAATTCTTGGGAAGGGGGCGGCTGAAATGTACACACTTCACCAGATCATTCTTCTTCTTTTATCCTGTTTAGAACAACCATTTTACTATTTAGTCCTCGTCCCCATGAACTTAAAGGAACCGGTTGTTGGGAACATTGATTGGGTTTCGGTTGGGTAGTTTTGGAATTTTGTGGACCTTTTTAATAAGCCTGTACCAATTACCAAGAAAAAGAGTGGTTTTTGGTTGCTCGGACTACAAAAATGTAATGGTTTTTATGCACCTGCGACTCTTAATTAATGATCCATTGTTGCATAAGAGTAATTAGTTATGCATCTGAGATTATGGGGTTATCAGTTCTAAGTTCATGTAGAATTCATAAAAATCACAGTCAGGGATTCAAGCAGGTTCCATCATTTTAGAGATGGTTTTTGCTCTTGTGGGGACTATTGGTGACCTTTATAAACTCCAAATGGGCAAAATTTGCTGAACAGCATATTTTTGGAAAAATATTAACAAAATAGCAAGCGGATGAAACAATTTAGTAGAGGACCAAGGAGGGACTATCTCTAAGGATTTTGCAGTTCCTTTGAACCTTTTGGCATAATTTATTCCTTGCATCCTTAGGTTATTTTATCTCCATGTCAAAGTGTTGGTAATTTGCTGAATTTACAATTTTCTTGTAAACTTGATTAATTTCAACATCCAATGTTATTGAAGGTGGTCAAGATGAATTTTTGTTAAAGGTTCTGCCTTTTGGATATGAATTTTTGTTAAAGGTTCCTATTCAGTAAACCATACCCCGAAAAACTCACAAATCACTAACGGTGATATGGATAGTGGACCTATAACCCACTAATGATGATATGTGACTTATGCCTAGACGGAAGGCCTTAGAAATTTTCTTATCCCAAATTCCATCAATAGCTGTATCATATAACTTATTCAAGCTATAAGCGCCATTTCAAATACAATCCTCTGTTCAAGGCAAAAACAAGAGTCACTACATTACTAGTCATTGGGCACTAATTTTGGATGCCAAAGATTCCTTCCAATACATACAAGTAAAACAATGGGGTTGGAAAATATTTAATTGGAACTCAAGTCTATCAAACTCAAGTTCCATTAAAATGTAACTCAAGCTTTCTAGATTCGAGTTCCAAGTGGGTGCAAATTATTCACAAGGAACTCGAATTTCCTAGACTTGAGTTCCACGTGTTTTTTTTTTTTTTTTTTTAAATCCACATCAGACGATTACCCAAGAGGAAATTGAGTTTGGGAAACTTGATTTTGGGTTAGAACTCAAGCTTAGCAAGCTCAAATTCCAAAAATAGTCCAACTTACCAAATTGTTTCATCTGCATGCTATTTTGCTAATGTTTTTCCAAAAAGATGTTGTTCAGCAAATTTTGCCACTACAAATGGGTGAATGTCCATTTGGTTCCTCACAGCCATACCCACGATGATGTTGGCTGGTTGAAGACAGTTGATCAGTACTACGTTGGCCCCTACATTTCCATCCAGCTCTCTCTCTCTCTCTCTCTCTCTCTGTGTTATGAATTTGATTGAAGATGAAACTTAAAATGTTGTTTTTGGCTGTGTAGGGGGCTTGTGTGCAAAATGTATTGGATTCTCTAGTGCCTGCACTATTGGCTGAACAGAATCGAAAGTTTATCTATGTTGAACAGGCAAGTTTTTTCGTCCAATTGATATTTCTCATTTTAAAAGTATAATATATTATTGTACTGAGTTTGGCGGACGAAGAAATATTGAGAAAGAGAAGGAAACTAAACTTTTAACCTTTACTGGTTTAATTGATGAAAATTGAAAATCCTCACACCAAGTAATTATGTTGGCTTTTTTTACTTATTTGATGGATAATCTAAGATTTAAAATTGCTATTTCTTTTTCTACATTGTCCTTGTAAACAAACAAAGCACCATGGCTTGGTTGGTGGAGAGACTGTGAAAAATGCATGGGACTGTGCTGGACTTGCACATAGGATTAGGAATAGGAGAATTGGAATCTGGGGCAGTGAAAGTTAAAACAAAAACAAAAAACAATTTTTATTGCCTTTGAATTATGCCCCATCTCAGTCTCACTATTGCCCTCTTTGTTGTTCTTGCAATTAAACTGTAATATTGCAGTTCATTGAATCACAATGTCTTGAAATTTCATGCCCTCTTTGATGTTATTATTCATCCCAATTTTTCTTTTTTCTTTTTTTCTGGGTGTAGAATTGTACATTGCTCCAAAAAATTGTATAGGAAGGTCATTTATCATCCTGCATGATTTAGCAAATATTGCGTTGAATATGTTGTAATTGTCTATTTTACATATGGTGGGCATGAATTTTGTCCTGATATTGTATCTCAAATAGCAAATAAATAAATAAATAAAACATTGCAATTTAATATTCTATCACACCTTCAAAACCTTTCAAAGTAGATACAAATGGCGGGGGAATTTACTTATGTAAATCAAGATTTTATGTGATTTTAGATCATTTAAAAATTAGTTATAATAATTGGGTCATGCTAACGAGTGCCCTTAGAGCACTGGTTAATAATCCAGTTAAGAAAAGTTTTTATGAAAAAAAAATAATAATAATTAATGTCCTGACAGCTTTTTTCTTTTCTCATAAAAGTTATGTCAAAACTTTCCTAAAATGGATGGTTAACGAGTATCCTAAAGGCACTCGTTAGCATTTCCCATAATAATTAATGTACTTGCTTGGAAAAGCTAAACCATAGCATTTATTATTGTTGAGCTCCTGTTGCGCCATTTTATCACTATGACATTGACAACATAATTATTATTTTTCTTATTTATTCTTTATTCCTTTAAAAAAAAAAAATTGTGATTAGATTATTAACTTTACACATTTATTTTGAGTGGTTTTAACATCACATATAATTTTCTCTTTACATATTCATCAACTTTAATTTAGAAATTATTTTTTATTCTTATATAAATATATATATATATATATATAGATTATTGACTTTACACATTCATCTTAGGTGGTTTTAACATTACATATAATTTTGCCTTTACATACTCATCTACTTTAATTTAGATGTTTATATCTAAACAATGAAATTTTTTTAACTAAAAAAACCAAAAACAAAAACAATGTCTATACATATTCATACCAAATATAATAATGGAAGTTTTGTAATAAATTTTTTAAAGCTCTTTATGCACTACATCTTTAGCACATTTTCTTTTTTTATTTTTGGCAATTCTTACCTAGCTCAACTTTTCATCTTCTTCAACCATTGTCTTATTAGTTCAATCTTTCATTCCCTCCAATAATTATTTTTATTTTTTTCATTTTCATTTGATTCCTTTTATATTTTTTTTAAAAAAATTTCCTTCATATCTTCTCAAATTCTATAGTTTCATTTTGTTCAACCTTTCATCTACTTCCACCCTTCCTCTTCCATCATAATTTTCATATAAATTTCTACTTACTCATTTCCACCTCTCTCCTCTATTCCTTCCAAGTGTTTCACGATAAAAAGGTTAATAGTCTCTCTCTTTCTTCAATTTTGCTTCTCTTTTGGTGAATTTTTTTTTTTTTTATTGTTTCAATCACTTTTCTTTTCTACTAATGGTTCTTTTTATTATTGTGTCACATCATATTTGTTTATCTTTTTGGTAGATTTATATTGACTTTTTGCATATTTAGGTAGTTTAGTATTCCAATTTCCAATTACAAGTAATTTTTTTTTCTTTATTGATATGATTTGGGTTAATAATTAGTTGTTTTGCAAGTTAGAATTTGATTTTCTATGGTTATCACTTTACTTCTTCTTTTTTTCTTTTCTTTTTTTATCCTTTGAGGTGGATAAAATACTTTTAGTTGTCTTAGAAGTATTCTATAATGTCATTTATTCAGAAAACAAAAAACAAAAGTTAGTTCAACGAAAATAATTGAATGGGTGACATACTTTACCTTTTGCAATTGTATTTTAGTTATTATTATCATTTTATAACAATGCATATAGAGAAATTTAATTCCTAGATTTTGCTAATAATTTTTTATTTGATATTATGTTTTGGGTGGAGGAAATTGCAATTTCTACAATGAAAATGACCTTAATAGATTATCAACAACAAATTGTTTTCCTAATTGGTCCATCTAATCATTGTTAAGTTTTATTAGTTTTTTAGTTACATTTTTTGGTGTTTTGCATTGTAGGGTAGAAAAAATAGGGTTTGAGAAAATTTGTTTAAAATAAAAGAATAATTACTAAATTTTATATTCTTTTTAATGATTCAAAAAAATTTATAAATAAATTTTATTAAAAAATTAATATTTTCATTAACTTACCTTTTGAATTTTTGAGAAAAACTATATTGTTTTCATTTTGGTATAACAATTTTTATATTTATGATTTATGACTATTCCTATAATAAATAAAAATATGATTTTTCAAATTTATATATATGATTTATGATTGTTCCTATATTACATTTATGATTTTTTCTATAATAAATAAAAATATGATAATGAAATATATTATTCTCTATTAAATTAGTACAAATTGTAAAATATAAATTTAATGAGACCACCCTAATCACAAATAATGTGCGGGTTTGCGGTTAGATTTGTTAATAATAGAAGCTTGGTATGTAATGCGCTTGAAAGTTCTATAGCCACTTGTTACTTGAAATTTATGCTTACATTTTCTATCTCCATGAATTTTTTTTTCAAATTTTTGTTTTCTTAACTATGATCAAAAGTGAAATTAAGGCTCTTGTTGCTACATTTTATAATAAGTTCATTTTGCTTACCCCTTCTGCCCTCCCCATACACAAAAGAAAATATATACAAAAACACACACACACACACACACACACACACACACACACACACAGAGAAAGAAAGCAGGAAAATGAATGATTTTGTAGCTAATACTCTTAGTCATAACCTTTGAAGGTTGAGGAATCAGTTGAACAATCTTACAGTTATTACTCTGGATATAATGGAAGTGACAAATCCTCAGGTACACTTAAGTGCATCTTGTGTTACATACCTCTCTCAACCTCTCTTTTATTTATGTTCTGAAATTGCATGACTTAAAAGTTGAAAGAGTTGTTGAATTATCCTTTCCGAGTTATTCTTCAGATTTTTGGGGCATATTTCTTCCATCCAAATGACAAATTTCCCATGAAGCATGAAGAACAAGTGTGTGATGCCTTCTGATATTTATTCTCCATGAAGAACTACCAATCATGGTAATCTCAATTTAAAGTTGTTTAAAGTTTCAGGTTGCTTTGACTGTTCTGCGTGGACCAGTAGTAGAGGAAGTACATCAACAAATCAATATGTGGATATATCAGGTGCCTTGCTTGTCATGATTGTTGTCTATGCATTATGTTTTTCCTCATAAACCTTTTTCCTTTGTTTCAGCACTGTGAACGTTATTATTGCATGCTGAAGATAATGCAATATATATATATATATATATATATATATATTTAATAAACAATGAGCAGTCACTTCTAAATTTCAACAAAAGCATTTGGATAAAAAGTTAAATTTCTTGTACTTATGCACAGTTTCAGAGATTAGGAAAGAAATGCTAATTTGGGTGCAACTAGTTATGAGTGCTTCTGTAACTTCAGGGAATTTGCTGTTGTAGTTATATGTGTTCAGAAGCTTACATATACGTGTTTTCTGTTTCTCTTGATTTCGATTGAGTATGCTTCATATGATTCATACCCATTAAAGAAAAATCTTTCTTAAGAAGCTTTTAGCAAATACACTATCACATAAGTGTGTCATGTTTGTAGGTTTGGTTTGAAGCCATGAAATGTGGCAGTAATATTAAAACATAGAGCAAAAAATTGTTATCATTGTCATTTACGCCTCTATGTTCCAGCTCTGATTGCCCTTATGCACTGATGTGGTTGGGCTATAACTTAAAAAATTGATTGCAACTTTGACAATTAATGAAGCATCTTGAAGTAGGATCATTCATTATCTCTTTTTCTAATATCATTGTTAGAATAAATGCTAGCACGCAATATCTTTAATATTTGCTACTTTAAAAATATTCCGCTTCTTGTTGCTAGTAATGTTATGTAAAAATGTGTTTGCAGACTGCCAGACTTCAGAAGGGGGAAGAGCATGCTAAAGCCAGATAGTTCATTTTGTGTTGTTTATTGGTGTTGTTGGATATTAATGTTCAGCTCTGCATCTTACATTATTTTTAATTTTTTGATAATTTAATATTTACAATGGTAATGGAGGGGGAATTCTAACTATAATTCTTCTCATAAGGAAGAGAGAAAAATACCATTGAATTACAAAACTCTTTGACTATTCTTATTTTAAATTTCATTCAACTAATTATGACGAGACACCATAGATATTTATCTCAATAATATTTGGTTATTTATAGAATTCAAGTCTGCACCTATTCAAAGTTTAATAGTTCGTTTGGATTAGTTTTTTACTAAAAAGTTTATTTATTTATTTGCTTAGAGTTAACAAAATACAAAAAAAAAAAATAATAATAATAATAATAATAATGTATCATACTTTAATTTTTTTTCTTTTAATTTGATAGTGTGGAGGAAGATTTGAACCTTGACATTTTAATTGGAAATATCAAAATGTTCCAATTGAGTTAATAAAATAAGTTAATAAGCTAAAATATAAAAATTATACAAAAGGATTCTAGAGTCTAGGCTATAGTTATGACGTAGACCTCCTAGTATTTCAAAGTTCAAAACAAACCATATAGATTTTAAATTGTAAAAATCAACCCCAAGAGTTGGTTATGCAGTTCTTAAAGTCTCATGATACATATGAGATCATGAGTTCAAAACTATTAAGTGTGAGACGAGGGATCTATATATAAGGGTGGCTTGATGCATTTAGAGGCTTAAGGGAAAAAATGAATTGGGGTCTTTTTATATATTTAACTATGATTTTTTTTTATATAAAAATTTAAATCTTACTTAAATTGTATTATCTTGTTTTAGATAAAAAGTTACTAATTAAAATAAACCGCGTAGATTTTTTTTTTTTTTTTTTTTTTTTTTTGGTTGAGAAAGTCTATAGACACAAAATTTGTCCAATCTTTTTCACACATGTTGATGTGTGGCAAATTGACAGTGGTAACTGGTAAGTAAAAAGATAATGTTAGTAATAGACCTAAATAAGAACTAGTAAAAGTTTATCAGCTCAATTGTTCTGAAAAAAGTAAAGAAAATTTTGGTGTATTGCTCTTTTTATTATTTTTTTAGAAGTGCTACATTCACAATATTTTCACAACAAATCTTATGTGTTAAGTTGTTACTCGTTTTGATTGGAACCCACAACTAAAATTACTTTTTTGTATACCAATAATAACAACTAACAACTAACAACCTGCTACTAAGGATTTATTATAAAAATGTTGTAAAAAATTTTGTAACCATAACATTTCTCTTTCTCCCTCTTTTCCTGTTTTTCATTTGATTAAAAAATATATTATTTTATTTATTAATTAATATTTGAGCTTAATTAATACAGTACTATTATAAGGGGGAAAAAAACTTTATTGGTTAGCTAATGTTAAGAGAGCACAAGGGCATTTTATCTCTAAGTCCACAAACCATGTACAATTGCACCATTGTCAGGACTCAAGGCTATATTATGCTCCAATCCAACCATTTATAGATACTTTATTAAACATTAAGAATCTTACAAGGTATATAATGACCTCTCCATTAATAGCTTCAATTTCAACGAAAAATCATTTCTCTTGATTTAGGCAGGAGATGCGGCAAACTATTCTGCAGGTGCTAACCTGGATAATTCAAAATATTTCAAAAATGGTTCCATGAATTCTTACAAAGTACAAGGACAGATTGTTTTCTGTGAAACCTTATGTGATGACACTGATATTTTTTTAGCCAACAGTGTAGAAACCATTATGATCTACCACTAGTCAAGCTCCTATGTCAGCCCATTTTATGACAAGATAGAAATGAGTTTTCCTCTTTTAAACACTTGTTTAAGCAACCACAACGTACATAAAAACATTGGACTTTGTGATCACCAAATCATCACATTACTTTTGTACCATAATGCAACCAAAGTTGCAAATCTTCAAGTCAGTGAACAAAAAAGCTACTTCGTTAAGTTCAAAAGTGTTTCAAACTACACTAATCTAAATTGGTTCCAATTACCAAGTCTAGTGTCAATACAGCTTAGGAAAGCATGTGAAACTAAGACAAATTTAGCATAGAAATAAAAGTAAGGTATTCACTGCACCTTACATTTAAGCGTAATATATATTTTTATTGTAACATTCAACATGTAACTCCAACACTTAATTTAAGCATAATATACATATATTAATGTTTATTCTACTACCTAATGGATGCATGACCACAGAGTAGGTCAAAATTTAGAACAAATAAATTTCGCATTAACTTTACATTAGACAAAATTTGAAATAACTATCCATGAAAATAGGTTGAAAGCAACAACATGAGTGCACAATGAAATCTCAACAAAAGATAGAACAATTAAAAGAACAATCAATCTTCCATATATATATGAAGAGAAGGTTCATCTTGTAAAAAAAATAAAATTTACTCCAAAAAATTGAAATAAAAAATACATGTTGCTTACAGATTGACAAGTGATGGGTAAAAATATGAAGCTTGTCTTTGATTTGGAGAAGTTAAAAAACCTTCACACAAACTTATGAAGCAATTCTTAGATGTTCTTAGATGTTTTTATGCATTGAAAGAGGACCCATGATGGGCAAGAAGATCAAATCAATGGTCCCATATTCAAGCCCTAGAAACTAAAGTACTACTTACTACCACTATTCCAAACAAAGAGATTAGTGACACGTAAAAGATTATCGTCAATGGATCTTTGAGTACCCATGCAACTTCACCACATAAGAGAATTGACCTTTTAATCATAAATGAGAATTAGGGGGGAGGAGAAACTATTACAACCATATCCATTGAAGGAGAACCAAAAGCAAGGGTATCTCAAAATAAACAAGGTTTAATCATACCTATGAATTGTGAATCATGAATTATTTAGAATCTACAAGGCAAATGTCAATTTCTATCATATTGTAACAATGATCTAAAAAACAAATACATTCTCAAGACAATATCAAATGCAAAATACATAAACACCACATAACGACAAAAT